>OU565298.1:11418123-13818123 GCA_913789915.3 Sphecodes monilicornis
AATGTTAACACTTTGTACTAGGAACTATTTTAACTCGAAAATTAAACGTTTCTTTCGACCTAGAATATTTCCATTTTGTATAATATTTTTCATTTGATGCATATGACTTTACACGTACACCTTATGCAAGTTACTCGTACGACATTTAAGTTAAGTAGTAATTGATTAAATATAAACAAATTTAATAACGTGAAAGTATTTTGAATAATGATAGAGCAATTTTTAGTGGTGCCCCGGAGTCGCCATTCGAGTGCTAATGGTTAAGAAGAGTCAATATGTTTATATTTATATTTTAGAATCGAAGCAGATAATTTTCTTGTTTAATAATAGGTTGGAAAATTTTTAATGGGAAACGCGCTATACAATTTCTACAAACGCGGAGCATTGTTGTAGATGATAATAAATAGTACATTGTTTTCAGCGAACGTATACAATTTTTAAAAGCTGAAAAACACTTGATAAGGTATATCGATAAGGTATCGCTATAACAGTGATTCTCAGCCGACATTCTTCGGGACACTAGCATAGTTCTGAAATCTATAAATTTTAATAAAAAAACTATTTGTGCATATTTTTAAGAACCACTGTACTATAGAAATTTCATCTCTACCCGATATTGTTCTTTATTAACATTAAAACTAAAAGTAGTAAATAAACATAAAATGATAAAATCAGTTTTTATTTAAACACACAACATTAAAACATATTTTTAATTAAACATATAGAATTAAAATATACTTTTAATTAACCGTGCAGAACTAATGTGACGATTGTTCATCATACGAATATTGAAGTTATCTCGTAATGTATTTTGCAATGCATTTTGTACTGCACATTCTCCTTAATGCTTCGATTTGAAGCATATCGTTTCAAAAATCAAAAAACGTGTTACTTTTCGCTGTAGCGTGTGAAATACGCTATCGCTCGCGGCGAAATGTGAATCGCGCTTTTGCTATCGTGGTACATTCGAAACGTGTTTGTTATCGACAGAAACATTGGAACGTGCTTCTTTTCGTAATAGATTGAAATGTGCTAGTCTCTTTGTAAACCAAATGAAATGTGCTACTTCTCGTAACACGCGTCGAAATAATATCGGCGTGAACGAACAGAATTTTTATTCGCGCAAAATTCTGCGAACAATTTAGCGTGATCTCGGGGACTATTTTGGTTACGCACAGTTACGTCGTGACCATGAACCGGTTAATTGTACAGTCGAGCATCTCACAACGAACGATCTTAGAATGAACAGTTTTTCTCATTAAATTAAAACGCTTATAACGAACACTAAGAAATAAAATACATAACTAAACTAGGCCCAAGGTACTGTCCAACAAATTTCAACTTTTTTTATGTATCTCAATTACTGTTGGGTGGTTCTTATAGAGCTTTTTGCGCTGATTCCGAATCTGCCCTTACTTTTTTTTCTACGCGCACAGTTTTTGAGAAACATGGTTTTGAAAAAAAACTGTTTTTCAACTTTAAACAAATATTGTGATGTTATTATAAAAGATATTGGATTGTTCTTTGCAGCAAAAGATTCTGTAGACTTTCCCGAATACAGTGATATTTAATATTAATACATTATGTGAGCGAACAGAATTTTTATTCGCGCAAAATTCTGCGAACAATTTAGCGTGATCTCAGGAACTATTTTGGTTACGCACAGTTACGTCGTGACCATGAACCGGTCAATTGTACAGTCGAGTATCTCACAACGAACGATCTTAGAATGAACAGTCTTTCCCATTAAATTAAAACGCTTATAACGAACACTAAGAAATAAAATACATAAATAAACTAGGCCCAAAGTACTGTCCAACAAATTTCAACTTTTTTTATGTATCTCAATTACTGTTGGGTGGCTCTTATAGAGCTTTTCGCGCTGATTCCGAATCTGCCCTTACTTTTTTGTCTACGCGCACAGTTTTTGAGAAACATGGTTTTGAAAAAAAACTGTTTTTCAACTTTAAACAAATATTGTGATGTTATTATAAAAGATATTGGATTGTTCTTTGCAGCAAAAGATTCTGTAGACTTTACCGAATACAATGATATCCAATATTAATACATTATGAATGTTTAAACGTGATTAAACAATCGTTAAAGAGGGAGAGACACCATTTTTGCACACATTTTTGGGAATATTTTTGAGTTTATCTCAAAAAATAAGGCGTAAAATCGGACTATGTCACGCGATAGAGCAGACTTTTGTCTTGAGAAAGCCCCCTTTGAAGTTTAAACATGTTTAAACAATCATAATGTATTAATATTAGATATCACTGTATTCGGGAAAGTCTACAGAATCTTTTGCTGCAAGGAACAATTCAATATCGTTTATAATAACATTGTAATATTTGTTTAAATTTGAAAAATAGGTTTTTTTTCAAAACCATGTTTCTCAAAAACTGTGCGTGTAGGAGAAAAAGTAAGGGCAGATTCGGAATCAGCGCGAAAAGCTCTATAAGAACCACCCAACAGTAATTGAGAAACGGTGTTGGACAGTGTAATCAATGAAGCATTTTTCTTTTTGAATGTACAGATTGTATCAAAATTATATGTCATGACTACCATAGTGGGATTCTATACTTCTGGATCGGTGGACATGTGTTAAAAAAATGTGCCGCAAAATTGTTCTTGACCCTTTTTACAAAGCCAACATTTTTTTTTGTATTGCATCATATAGTACTTGTCGCGAGGAACAAAAGTTTCAATCAAACCATGGGTCTCAAGTCAATCATTCTCTTAAAAAGCGACTTTAAATGAGTATAAACTACCTAGTAAACATAACTGTAAGTCACTTCAAGACATGGACAAACACTCCAAATTTCATGTGGACCAGAATCACATAAAACAGGTGGACAAAAACCCCAAGTTTCACCTATTTTATGATTCTGGTCAACTATGACGATGTACAGTATTTAATCAATAAGTGTCGCCAAATTCTGAACAAGAAGTGTCGCAAAACAATCCCCACTTCCGCTGGGTATACTCCGTGAGGGGCCGTGAAGCACGAGAGGCCTTTTCTACGTTCGGTAGAAGTCAAAGAATAGTATACTTGAACACGAAGTGTCGCCGGCCGGACCCGTGCTTGCGACTTTTATCGATTAAATACTGTACCTGTTAATAGTATCTCGATGCAACTTTTTAGCCCTGTTGCTCGATGCCTAACAGGTGTCAACGTGGTCAAAAAGTATCGATTTTGGTCGGCTGGCGCACCATGACCCTTTGATAACCATAGCGTTACCCGAAATCGCTGGTATCCGTGTCCGTTTTACTTGGCGGAACGCTCGCTTTTTTACCGGACGCAAAACGATCGTATCCGCGCAATCAGCGATGCACGCATGAATCCACGGATCTCTCGGTGCGCATGACCTGCCGCTGCACCGCGCCTGTCGCTTCATAATGCACGCGCCGATTGAGCCGATATGCCCGCGCTTTATATTGACTTTTAATTTAAAAACGCGATCGGTCAGACACGATCTAGCGGATTTGATCAGCACTCATTGTTAACTACTGTTTATCAAACACTAACCGACCCGTTCGGCCGAATGCCTAATATAATTGGAGATCCGTCGGCCGGAATCGAAAGCTCGCTATAACGAGAACCATCCGGGCCTCTGTACTCTGAAGAAACAAAAAATACTACGGGATAGGAGAGGCTACGTGATGAGGAATCGTATGCCTTTATGAAGTCCATTGTGTCGGCAAACCTCCGCTCCACAAATGTAACACTGATCCCTTTACTATGCGAAACATGGCAAAATATCAAGAGACCTTTTTTCTAGAAAATGAAATTTTATTCGCATAATCTTTGAATTGTAGCTGTCATTCAGAATTTGAACTATTAATGGAAAAATCATGTGAATAGAATGAGTTGTGGTTAGGTCGTGGAGGGGGCGGATCAAAACGAGGGGCCACGGAAATCGTACTCGTGCCTTGTCCAGGTCCCATTGGTCTAGGTATTTTCTATAAAACTATGCATTTGATTTCAGAAAAGAACAGCAATATTTGAGTCGGCGCCAATTAGGAAGCGACAGCGTGATGATTTGGGCCGGTATTAGATATTGGGGTGCAACAGAAATAAAATTGATGAAACGGCGAATGAATAGTGAACTGTACATTGAAGAGATAAATATACAACTAAACATACATGCTGCGAGAATTGCTGGAAATAAATACATTTTACAACATGATAATGCCGCAGTAAAAAATACTTTTCTTTAAAAAATTGTGTTTTAGATCGGCCAGCAAAATTCCCCGACCTCAACACTATTGAAAATTATTGGGGACATCTGGCCAAAATGGCACACAATTTCAAAATGTTAACGATTTAAATCATTACATTTTGGACGAGCGGGAAAATGTTAGTAAAAAAAAGTATTAAGAAATTGTATAAATCTGTACAAAATACTGGGCATTGATATTTATTGATTAATTGTTTTATATTTCAAGTTTTTCGTAAACTGTGCTATCATTTTGTCCCTCTGATTTTCGTTAATAATTCTATTTCTTTAAATAAAAATAGATCGGGAAATCAAGTCAAGAAAGGCACTCCGAAAATACATGTAAAATCAAATTGATATTTGCAATGTTTACTGAACAGAAATTGCATTAATTTCAACGCATGCTGTCTTTTGCGATAATAGCCGTAATAGATTTCGAATTATTTACAATGTTCCTTTCGCTTTTCGTCATCTCCTAACTAAAAAAATTAAGATTCCTCTTTTTCTGTTTAGCCTCGAAGGAAGAGGTCACATAGACGCTGGCAAAGACGAAGAAGAAGTGGAAGACGACATCGAAAAAGAAAAAGGGAAAAAGTGAGAGACCTAGGAACGATGATGTTCAGCCAATTACGTAGGTCTCTCCGGCTGCGCTCGACCATTCGAAAGGCAGCAATTTTCTCCATTCTTGGACCCTTGCAAATGACGACCGGCTAGCAGGACGCGCATGGTAGAGAGGCAAGAGCAAGAGGAAGAGGAAGAGGTGGGAAAGAGGTTTATCGCGTTTTGGAGAACGGACAGGGACGGCGGACAAGCATCAATTTCGAAGCCGAGGCCGATCCTAGACGGATATTCGCGAGCCCCGTATCGTTTATTTTGATTTGCTGGATTCGTTATCGGCGGACCCGGGATGGGTGCTTCGGATTAAGAGATTTCGACGGGGAATTTATGGCATGGGCTTCTTCGCTGGTAGGGACTTCATAAATACAGCCAGATCGAGCCTCGACCCTGTTTCGCAGCCGGCGGATCCACTTGCTCGGTGTTACAGTTGTTTGTTGCGACACTCTTGGCTCGTGTAAATTCGCCTGTCAAACGGAAAGGGATTGGCGGAGGACTGCGACAGCGATACCCACTCCATCTTGTCTTTGAACGTTACAGCAGTTCCTAGTTTCGCCATAAATTTCTTCTTCTTTCACCTCGCGGAAAAATATATTTGAGCAAAGTCATGAATGCGATTGGCGAACGAATTGTCTGGAAGTGTTTTACCGCGATGACTGACGCGTGAATTTTGAGCATTTCATAAAAGGCTTTTTGGCTATTTCGTTTCTATAAATGATTCCGAGTTATTAACAGTTATTATCAGTTACTTGATAATGAAGTTTGCACCTTACACTATCATTTTGTTCAGTTCAGAACGAATATATTTATATTCAGTGCTACTAATGTTATGACTAGACTGCTGATTTTTATGCAAAATAAAAATTGTCTACATGAATTGTAAGAAACGGAAACAATGCAGAGAATTGTTTTTTTTATTAATCGCTTGAATAAATTCGAAATAACACATTGATATTTTTAATTTCATTTAATCTTTTTACTGTTTTAAATTCTACTATCTCATTTTTGTTGTAAATACGTAAAATTTGGAGTCCAATAATAAGATAGAAAAATTCCACGCAATGCATTTTTAATAGTTACAAATTGACATGAGGAAAGATATATATTGTGGTTCCTAAGTGACAACCTTTCGTATGTTAAGGGTCAAATTCTGTTTTTTCTTAAAAATTATGGAATTGTTCTTTCCTTCTCACCTTAATTAATCCTTCCGTTGCGGAAGTGAATTTAATACTCTGGCCCCTGGATTTTCCATCGAATAATGAAAACAGGAAATTGCACAGTGCAAAAGACGTTAACGATACACGGCACACACGGCGATGCAGCACTCATAATTTCCGTTGTGCGGAATGGTCGAAATTACATCTCGCTAATGAATGCGTAAAACCGACTAACACTCCTGCCGAAAGCACTATGCGGGGTTGAACATCCTGCCAACTACAGAGGCTATCCAGTCCATAAGGAGCTGCAGCAGCGGACATTCACTAATTGTAAGCCAAGAGCCTATCACAAACAATCCCCTGGCTTCCTAAACGTACAGTCTCTAAAGAAGATTTTTCCACGGTTGTCGGAAAGTAAATTATGAGCTCGGACCTGCCATTTCTGGTAGGTGGTAATTTTAACGCGTTTGCCACGTTTATTTTAGTAACAGCCTTTATAATTGTAACAGGATTATCGATTTATATGCACATTTCTGTGTTTACAGGCTGTTTTATAACAAAACAGAATAAGTGAATTTGTTTTGTCTACTGGAAGGTTTCTTCAGATCAAAATAAAAATGCTGTTTTGGTTAACCCCTTTAATTATAATTATACTGTGGATTTTATGCATTTATGACAAAAATCGGTGGATGCAATTTAAAATAGTTGAAGAGGCGCACTACTTATTGTCAAATTACTAAAATCGTTGAGGAAAGACAGATCACTCAAAATGTTTATTTTGCATAAAGATCTGTGGTCTAGTTATACTAATAATGTAGACCAGGGCATTTTTGTCTCAATTGAGACAAAACCGTCCCCACCATAGCGCCCACTGTCCCCCCATAGCATGCGCCATTACCATAGAGTGGTGGGCACGAGTGGAGCCCCTCAAACGCCTGCTTCTCCCACCAACCTCTCTTTCATGCAGCGCGCACATTCGTTGCGTACGCTGATGTCTCGTGTCTTCGTTGCCCCATTGTACCGCGCTTGATGGAAGGGGTGAGAGGGCGTTACGGCAGTGTTGAGATATGGTGCATCATTCCTCGCGCAAGCGCGGCGATTTTGGCCTCAGTAAAGTAAGATTCTCGATAAAATGGGGTACCTTGAGTACCCAGCAGAATTTTAAAATATTGGTATGATTTGATTCTGAAAAATGAATGTATAACATTTGTATTTGTGTATATTTTGTAACTTGTAGGACGCGTCCTGAAGTCTTTTTATCCGGAACAGAATGTTTCGATACAATCCCGCCAATATAACTGTCTCAGGGCTCCACTACTTCGTCATAATGATATAGATACGTTACTGTTTTGACCGCACATGCGCGAGAAATGTTGCACCATATCCACTAATATATATGCAGAGAGTTGATATATACTATGGATACGGTATTGCCATAAGCTAGCTACACAGCTTTTTGTCCCGAATTGAACAGTAGATTTAGATGCCAGCGCCGCTATCGTTCGACCGTTGTACTGCACCCCTCGTACTCCTCTTCACCTCGTGATCCTCTATACTCCGTCATGTGTTTGCGTCCCTCTAGATGGCGCTGCTTTCAATCGAGTTGATTGGACGTCATTGACACGCTACGAACTAAAAATACGGTGTGGACGGTTTTGCCCCAATTGAGGCAAAATTGCCCACCACTGCCATAGAGGAAGGAAGTGCTTCACCCGTCGCGGACAGTGCGCAGGCCTCGCACATGAAAGGGAGGTTGGTGGGAGAAGCAGGCGTTTGAGGGGCCCCTACTGTGCTCATCATGGATGTAGATTCTCGACGAAGATATTGAATAGGGTCTCTTAAGGGGATGTTCTACTGGGATGGGTGCCTTTTCTACGCTTTTTTATAAATTTTGTATATAAATTTAGTAAAAAGTATTGACATGAAACTTGTTTCTATGTACTTAACGTACTATTAAAGGTAATTACAAATTTTTTCGTTGAGAAATAATTCAAATTGGCTGCAGTACAGCATATTAAAATTAATTCTTCCTAAAAAAATTTGTTGCTGGTTGACATGATATCAGCCGAACTGCTTGTCTGAATATAAAGAACTAAAGCTATTCACTCACAAAGAAATATTTTGCAAACTAGAAAAATGGCGGCACTTCGAAATAAAAATTTCGTTTTTTTTAATTTGTTTTGTCTTTAAAAGATTGTAGGAAGTAGCAAAATTTTTATTTTGGCGTGATTCTGGTTCCGACTGTAACCACGTTTATACTGAGTAAGAATAACTTCGGTGTTTTAGATTCAGACAAGCGGTTCGGCTGGAGTCATGTAAACCAGCTATATACTTTATTTATATATACTGTACTGCAGTCATGTAGAATTATTTTCTAACGAAAAAATTTGTAATTACCCTTAAAAGTACGATAAGTATGTGGAAATAAGTTTTATGTTAATACTTTTCATTGAATTTTTATAAAAAATTCGCAAGGAAGCGTAAAAAAAGACACCCATCAAAGTAGAAGACCCCTTTAAGTATGAATGGTATCAACTTATTTTAAATCGCATTACAATTTTATTCTTCTGTTATTAATATTGAAGCAGTAAAGTAAACTATAGGTGTACAATACGTAGAAATTTTCTTTTTCTAGGAATTTATTGAGAATAATAAAGAAATACTAATGATTGTGAGCATGAAGAAAATAATACGGTCAGAGGTTAATAAAGATGGATTTCTCGCATTGAATTATTTGCATGTATCATAAATGCATAAGATTCGCAGTCTGGTAAAATGTAAGTAAAAATATCGTCATAAAGAAATTACAGATTCTTCTAATATTGTTCTACGTGTTGCAGTTTTACGTAATAATATGCATAAAATTCATTTTATGTAATAATGATTTAATGTTTACGTCATTTTTTATGGCACAAAATCGAGGTCGTCAGCTACGTGTACCATTTGTGCATGCATGTGTGATGTGTAACGAACGTGTTAACGTAAAACTGCGTTTGTGCGATGAGGAATTACCCAGGTGAGTTGTAAACAGACCGCGGATGTTTATGCAAAATAAAATTAGTCCGCATCAATTGCGCAAAACAGTAGATGTACATGCTGAAGCTTCTTTTTTCCTTGTATGATCTTAGTTAATAAGTTGAACAATATCAATAACTAAATATTGATATTCTTAAATGTTTTTAGTTTATCTACTATATATTTTAAAGGTGATCATAGTCACTCGTAAAAATTGGAGTTTGATTAACAATTCTACTTGTGTCCATTATTAAAAGTTGATTATTCAGATGTACATTTATCTACAATTCACAGCAATCAGTTTTTAAATAAAAATTTAGCTACATAGAATTTTGTTTATTTCTTTACGAAGAAACGAGGTTTACAAAATTTTTCGAACTGTGGTTTTAATAATTCGATCACTCTCTGTACATCAATTTCAGATAATTTGAGTAAAAAATTCAATAATTCAATTCAATAAATCATGGTAAAGTGTAAATGTGCGTAAAATTGTACTACAAAGGGTTAATAATGATTAATTATATTCAGAAGGACTTGAATAAAATATTTGTATATGTCATGCAATTGCTAGTGATAACCAGTGAAATAGAAGTAGATTAGAAAATTAAAAAATTAAAAAAGACACGATTGAAATAGACAGATTTGATAACCGCTATTGAACCAATTCATTCTAATCAGTCTCCATTTTCTGCAAACTCATTTTTGCAGAGGCGTCCTTCCGAGGCCCTTTTATGGAGCTTGATAAACGTGCAAAAATGTAAAACACTAATCATGGTGAGTGTTACTTGCACTTTATTTATCGTTATCTTTGACCTTTTACATTACTACTTGACGCACCATCTATCAATGACAAACATATCACTTAACCTCGCAATGAGTTTTAATTATTTGTTCAAATGAAAGATGAAATGGAAAATTATTTGAATTTCATTCGAAATTCAAATAATGAAATAATCTTAAATTATTATTTGGTTGTGCGAATAAACTACAAATGATTATTCCAAATGATATGTAGCCAAACAGGAGAATATATTATCTTAGCGATTATTTTTCAATTAATTTATTTCGATAGTACCCAAGCCTGGTTGAAGGCTCTCGAGAAGGTGAAAAATCGGAGACAAAATTCGGAACAAGCTTAGTTCAGACGAAAAAACAGTGTCGGTTGACAGACATTTTACTGCTATTTGACGCGTGTTTGCCATTTAAGCCATACCGTTCTGTAAAAACAATATTTACTCCAGTTTTTTATTCGGTACGCATCGGTGCGTTTGAGTTTGGCTGCAAATAAAATTGGCTCAAGCGAGAGCAGAAATCACGATCCGGCGGTTTTGCAGGCCGTTCAGCGAGTCGTGAATTTACTACGTTCAACGGACCGTGTTGTACCTAACGTGTTTACTTTGAGCCAGCGTCGCCCACAAAGAAACAAAGAGATCAGATAAGTGGGAGAAATGGGGAATTAAAGATGGAAGGTGGATACGAAGGGCGAGGTTTAGAAACGAACCGAAGTTACGTATATTTGTTCTTCCTTCGATGATTCTTCTTTGGTATTTGCTTGGCTTGGGACGTGTTTTTTGGAGCGGAATTGCTGAGAAAAAGAGATAATAGAATTAGTTTGTTCTAGGATTAGCTGGGGTGGTTTAATATATTATACAGAGAAAGAATCATTAATATAAAATTGTTAGGTTATGTTTGGAAGTAATGGCGTGGTCGCTGGTATAGGATATATAAAATAGAATATTTATTCAACACTCGTTCGAAGGAAAGAAACAAAAATGACACTGTGTCCGTAGAACCATGACTACAGATTAATATAATATAACATAAAGAAAATGAATAGCTAATAATTATATACAGGGTGTCCCAAAAATGTCGTTCTTCCTTGAAAGGGGCTGTTCCTGAGACCATTTGAAGCGACATTTTCATTTGCAAAAATCCCCGTTTCGGCTTTGTTAAGGAGTTATTAACGAAAAACACGGATCAATCAGAGTGCGACCCAGACGCGTATTGGCAAAGACGACCGCGCGCGACAGCAGTCGAGCGATGGTGATACACTGCGGACGAAGTAACGAACAAGAGAAGAAAATTTTTTCAAGTACTAGTTCGGATAGTTCAAATTTGAATATGTTGTAGTTTTTAGTAACCTATGAACGAATCACGAAGGATTTTTCGAAAGCATAAGAAATGTTGGCTTTACAGACGTGTAAAGAAAAGTGTCAACTTTTTTTCATTAAATTATAAGACTAGAACTAACATACCGAGGAAAATGAGTTTTGTGGAGCTTATAGCGAACACATAAAAGTATCTATTGAAAATATTTGGATTTGGACAAAATGTTATTTTCACCATTTATTTTGCAAATGTTTTAAACAAACGCAATTTACTTGTAGCCGGGACTTTTTTAAAAATTCGAAAAAAATTAGGTGAAAGCTCATATATATATATATATATATATATATATATATATATATATACATAAAGGTGGAAATGTTGTGATGTAGACATTTTTTATGTGCGTGAAGACATTTCGGAGATTTCGAGGTCTCCTTGATTTCTTTAAATGAAAAGACCTACTTTTTGCATCACGAATTGATAGAGTACCAAATTCTGCGTAAAAATGTATTTGACCTCTATATGTTCTAATGTAATAGTTAACGGGATATTATTTTCTATACGTACCCAGTATGCGCCACTGATGACAGAAACACCCAAAACTGGGTGGATTTTCCTCTCCTCCTTTTCCCCTTCCACTATCCCATTCCACTACCTGAGCACACTCCAACGTCCCCCAGTAAGACCGTAGTAGATTGGTCACGTGACGTGCCGCGCAACGTGTCACATATTACTCTGGTCACTAGAGAAGTGATAAATTGTATTCCCCTCGATTTAACCGATGTGGCATCACTGCTATGTGCCTGGAAGTTTATCGAACTGATATTCCTCAACTGGAATATGGTGAGAACATGTGGAAAATTATTTCGATAATATCTCATTAACTATTACATTAGGACATATAGAGGTCAAATACATTTTTACGCAGAATGTGACACTCTATCGATTCATGATTCAAAGAAGTAAGTCTTTTCATTTAAAGAAATCAAGGAGACCTCGAAATCTCCGAAATGTCTTCACGCACATAACAAATTTCTACATCACAATATTTCCCCCTCTATACCGTGCAACTTTTGTATTTATCATTTTCTCATATTGTTACAATTAACGGAAATATTCAAATATATATATATATATATATATATATATATATATATATATATATATATACTTATATATACTTAGAACTTGCTTGCCGTAACATACATGGTGAGACGCAGAGAGATCACACAAGTGCATACAGAGAGAAACGACGCGACGCAACGCTACGAACCGGTGTCGCCAGATCGCTGAAATCGAGGGGAATACAATTTACCACCTCTCTGATGACCAGAGTAATATGTAACACGTTGCGAGGCACGTCACGTGACCAGTCTACGGTCTTAGTAGGGGACGTTGGAGTGTGCGCAGGAGTGGAATGGGATAGTGGAAGGGGCAAAGGAGGAGAGCAAAATCAACCCAGTTTTGGGTTCATCTGGCGACAACAACCGACAGGCGACGACTCAACCGAACGCGTGCGACGTTTGAATTTTATATGATGCAGCAAAAGAATGCATCCTCATAAAAACTAAACTATATTATTTATTTATTAATCTCAGTTATCCCAGCCAGAAAATGAACTTGGATTGCGTCTTACGGACATCAGTATAAGATTTATAAGCAGAAAAAAGCCATTTATGAAATGCAATTTAGTAATGTAGTATTTATGCAATTTGTTGACAAATTGTTTCTGTAGAAAAGCATGTTTTAAAAACAATTTTAGATAGCGCATTTAGGTCTAGCAAGTATTCGCGAACGGTTCGTGAACCGCTTTCCATCGAGTTTGCAGCTGTAGAATGACAATGCTGTTCGTTAATAATTCACCAACTATTTCTATTAATAACTAGCTAACGAGAAGGACCTTTGTTATTTCGTTATACAGCCGAGGAACAGTTCTTTGTGATACCGGGGAAGAAAACAAGGAACTTTAGCTACCACTTCGCCGAACTCTTCTTGCACACGTGCTACCACAAGTACCTCTCTGTATGGGGTTTAACGTCTGGTAAACACGGCTCTTTAACTAACCCCAGACGAGCAAATTTAATGGACCAAAGTCAAAGGAACGAGGTGGTTGTATAACGGAACTAGCTCGTCCAGTTTCTGATTAAGGAATGAAGTGCTCGATTTCTGTCTTAATAAGCTTCCATTCCTTTGTCCCGACATTTTCGCGCGCGTTTGACCATACAATGCGTTACACGTAGCCGCGTTGTTAACGCATCTTAACTTTTTGCGCTCCGAGAATTTTTCCGATACTACCAATAAAAATTTTTTATAGCGAACGTCTTGGAAATCAACTTCATTCCGAGAAGAGAAACTTGAAAATTCATTATGGAGCGTGGAGTTTATCTGCTAGTGATAAGAGCAATGTGTGACGATTGGAATATACTTTGGACGATTTCCAATGCGGTCTCTATAAACAGTACACGGCGATGAATGCGACGCCAGTATAGATCACTAGATCATGAAGTTACACTCCTGGACGAAAAGATAGTACTCGTGCTCTCGCATTAATCTCAAGGTTACATTCAGAATTCTTCAAACGCGACAAGTGGCATTTAAATATTATCTTTTAGAAATATGATATGCAGTGCAAAAATTGAAGTTCATTGTGTTTTTGTGTACTGTATTGTGTTTGAAGTTAATAATCCTTGTATTTGAGTCGGAAGACGAAGCAATAGCACATCGTATTTATAAATAGTGTTTCTGGAAGATGTTAATTTAATATAGCTATTTAATACTGCTGCGCATGAGAAACCCGTTAATATCACGAAACGATTAGTAAACAGTGAAGTGGCCATGTTATGACAATAGTGCCACCTTACATTTTACAAGAAGAGTATGGCATGATTTTTTCATTTAAAGCTTTCTTTAAAAAAAAGAAAAATAGCGCAGAAAGCTTGATCGGGCGAATATAGTGCCGGAGGAATGATATTTGTTGCATTTTTACCCAAAAAGTTGCGAACAACCATCAAGAAGTGGGCTGGTACATTTTTGGGCATTTTGAAAATCGTCGCTCGCTCAAACCTCATTTGACAAGCTCAACTGCTGTTTATAAACTATTCGACTAATCTGAAGTTGGCAACGCAAATATATGTTCTAAACCAGTCAGTTACGTAAAACGAAAACAAGTGACGCAGTATTTCTTGTATGTAAACGAGTCTGTTATGGAATAGGTGTAGCATAGAAATAGGACCTAGTGTCGATGCTTTGGACACTTACTATTCTTTTCTACGTTTCATGCTGGTGTCAAAGGGTTGCTATGTGCGAGCCCCTCACCCTTCCGCCCCTCGCCTAGCTGCGCTGCTATGCCACCGGCCTACTTTTTTTTCTTTTTTTTTACGTGGGGAAATGCATTACGCACACCTTGTCCGCCCTGGGGGAGGGGCAGGGTTATGTGGGACTCCCATTGGGCTTGTTCAGCCCAAGGGTATATCCACTAAAACACCACGGTGACCTGTTCTAAGCTAAGCGGGGTGGCCAGGTACTCGTGATCGAAAACTACCGGACCAAGCCTCCTAAGGCCGTCCTAACTTTACCCAAACCAAGCCGTCCGTAGTGTCGCATAGCGCGAAAGAAACAAAAGAGTGCCCGTTATTTCCCCTACCTGGTCCTACAGGCGGAAGAGTGGGGGGAGCGAAGGCCGGCTTAGCAGCGCAGCTTGGCGAGGGGCGGAAGGGTAAGGGGCCTGGCGGGACGCGCAGATAGCAACCCTGGTCAAGAGTTTAAGGAACAGTGTCTGTGTTCAATACTTATATTGAGACATAATTGTTATTTTAAAACGTTAACTACCATATTACCCATATTAGGGTGTCGGAATTATTTCTCCAAACTTAAAAATTAATACGGTCAGTGACAAAATTAAGTGGATACTCTTAAAGAACTAACTTTCTTAAAAATTGAAGCAAACGACTTGAGGTTTTTGAAATGTGACGACGATTAGTTTACTAGGGAATGAGTAAAACAGTTTGTGTAATTATTTATGAAGTGGTCTCGTTTTCAAATTTTGATGAAATTTCAATATTTTATTGATCTCGACATTTTAAGTCACTTTTTCCTATATACAGGGTGTCCCGTAACTGGTGGTACAACCGAGCAGGGGGTGATTCTACATGAAAAACTGAGTCGAAAATATAGAATAAAATTTTTTGATACAAGGCTTTGTTTTTGAGAAGAATGAGTTTGAAGATTTGTCTAGTGCGCGTGCACTCGGCTTACTTGCGGCTCAACGGATTCCACTGCCTTTGATTTTTATTTGTGGGGTCAAGTGAAATCGATTGTGTATCGTGATGACATAACGAGCATCGAACAATTACAACAAAAAAATTGTGATAGCGTTTGAACACTTAAAGCAACATAATAATTGCGCATTACAAGAGGTTCGAAGGAATTTATTACGAAGAGCACAATTATGTCTACAACAACGTGGACAGCACTTCCAGCAATTTATGAATTAAACGAATTCCTCAAAGGTAATTCTAACATTGTAACCTCGACCTTCGATTTATTCGATGTATACAAACCTCGAAAACCTTTGCGAAAAAAGGTTGAGGTAACTCAGAATAAAGTCCGTTGAGCCGCTAGTAAGTCGAGTGCACGCGCACTAGACAAATTTTCAAACTCATTTTTCCCGAAAACAAAGCCTTGTATCAAAAAATTTTATTCTATATTTTCAACTCAGTTTTTCATGTAGAATCACCCCCTGCTCGGTTGTACGACCAGTTACGGGACACCCTATATATAATAGGTGGTCTATTTTAGTTTTCGAGATATTCGCAAAAAACTGTTGCTACTTGAATCTTGTGTATACAACACGCTTCGTGACGACGTACGCGTTAGCTCGGCGCAGCTGTTTATCCACTGTTTTTATAAACATGTTATGAAGATCGGTAAGCAGACTATATAACGGGCGAACTTTTTAAAGTAAATAATAACTAGACTGCGGTAATTAATGCAATTTTCAACTTTTGTAGACCAATTTTAAGATAGTGGGATCAAATACAACCTTATCTTCAGTGGTGAAATAGCTTTTGTAGATCCAAAATAAATAAATATCGTCGTAAATTTTAGCAAATTTTGTATTACAGTATTTTTTTAAATTTTCACAAGCCCTAAATGCATAAAGATCTGCAGTCTAATAATAACATTTAAGTTTCGAAATTAGACTTACTCAGTTATTGTTAATTTGGTCGCTTAAGAGACCTACCACAAACTAACCCAGACCCAACCAAAACTTATGCGTTGATTAAAAGCTTGTTTTGCAAGGATTACAATAGCATTCATTCGAATTATTACAAATTTATAGATTTTTTAGAAGGCTTTTTAAAATACTTTCAACGTTATAAGCATAGATTAATTCTGGGTTATATTCCTTATGCTGGAAAATTAATAACCGACTAGATCTAGCTTAACGCTAGATTTACCGGCTATTTCAGTATATTTGTTTCTACCAAGACTTTAGCAGTCTTTAGAAAAAGTGCTTAGTGGTGTTTCCAGTCTTTATTTACTTTTAAAAAATGACAAAAAAAAGTTGAATAATATTGATAGGGCCAGTGCTAGAAATTTACGGGCCACAACTCAATCAACTCGCCCAAAAGCGAGTCGACCGAGCACGGCCAAGACACTTAGAAACCCCGAGTATCGAGTTCGCACTTACAGATAGCTAAGTGTCCGGGACCCAAGGAGAACCTATGTGCGGCCCAAAACCCTGAGTAAATATACAATTCCAAGGGCCGCTAGCTTTCCTTCATCAGAATCATGATTTTCCCGGAATCATATATTCTGTCCCGAAAAAACGTTGCAGTACTTATCAGTAGTTGTAGCTGCCCCAATGTCATTTCATCACATAGAAACATGCACCAGTCATTTTGACTGGTACTGGTATAAGTGTCAGTAACAAAAAATATATTTGTTACGAATACATATAAAATAATATAAAGTTCATAAAACTGATTCTTCAGTTATGGCTACAAAAGCCACGATATCATTTCGGAATGAAAATGTTACATGCAGTAGGAATTTTTAATTGAAATTGCAAAACCAATCATTTTTACTGGTCTGGTAAATCTAGTGTTAAGAACCTAAATTTTATTATTTGTTGTAAAAGGTTCGTCCGTTAGGTAGTTTCCTCCCGCCCCACCCCGTAGTTGGGTTTAGGTTGTTCCCATTATATGATTCATCACGATCACTTATCGTATAAACGTACCAATCACGAACTTGTTCTGTTATTAGCCAGTCTATCGCTCTCTATTATACAAGAAACTGGGACATCTCAATAGACGCTTTGTTCTCGACCACTTTATAGTGAGAGTTTCAGCGATTTACGCGCGGAGGATCTCTGTAGAGACATCATGGCAGTGTCCGGGGCACGATGGAGTCTATTGTGCTGCCTGCTGGTGATCGCGTTCTGTTCGGCGGCCATCAACGAAGCAAATTCCGAGAAGAAGCTGCGAATTCTCGGCGTTTTCGGTCATTCTGGAAAAAGTCACTTCGACGTTTTCAAGCCGCTACTCCAGGAGCTGGCTCGTCGAGGTCATAATCTGACAGTGATCTCGTACTTTCCCCGAACCAAAGCAGATGTCGCTGCAGAACCTTTGCCGAATTACAAGGATATCAGTCTGTTAACCGAAAGATCGAGCGTGCTTATCAACGTCATCGACCTGAAAGGTTTGGACCGGCGGTTGTTATCAATAGTGTCCCGAATGAACACACTTGCGTTGGAAGCTTGCGAAACTGTCTTGAATGATTCCCGTGTCAAGGACTTCGTTGCATCCCAAGAAGAATTCGACCTGGTGATCACGGAAAGCTTCAACACCCATTGCTTCTTTGCTCTGTTTCACTGGCTCGACGCGCCTTTCATTCAGATATCCACTCATCAGCCGATGCCTTGGGTCTACGATGAACTGGGCATCTCTCATGAAGCATCATACAAGCCTGCCATGTTCGCCCACGTCTCAAGGCCAATGGGCTTTCTAGATAGGACGCGGAACGTGTTTACAGTGTGGGCTATTACTACGGCCGCTAACACACTGTATCGATGGCGCGATCAGAGTATCGCGGAGAAGTACTATGGTCCTGGTATTCCAAATTTGACGGACAGAAGTAGAAATGCATCGTTGATGCTGATATATACTCATTACACGATTCATGGTCCTCGACCATACCCGCCGAACGTCGTGGAAATTGGTGGGCTTCATATTCCACAGAAAATCAATCCTCTGCCGAAGGATATTAAGATGTTCCTTGATGAGGCTCCCGAAGGTGTATTGTACTTCAATCTCGGCTCGATGGTGAAGACAGCCACCATGCCCGAGGAGAAATTGACTGTTCTGTTGAACGTGCTTGCTTCTTTACCTAGAAAAGTGATTTGGAAGTGGGAGATCGACGAGTTCCCGCAGAAACCTGATAATGTTCTCGTGAAGAAGTGGCTTCCTCAATTCGACATACTGAGTGAGTATGACATACTAAAGCGTTTTGTTATTGGTAACGTATTTAGGTAGGGAGATGTCCATGAAATGGGAGAGTCCGAGGCCGGGTTATCTAGTCTAGATTAGGTCGAGTAAGTAAGAAGCCTCGGAATTTTCATACTTTGCCTTGGCGGGCAATCCCCACTGTCCACAAGTCGTTGGACGTTTGCATCGGTGAATGTAGAATAAGACGGAATGATCTCTTGCAATTGTTTATATCGTCGAGGGGGTGCAAACCTGATTTTTGAATTTTGTGTAGACTCCATGTATAAAACAAGTATTTCAAGTATGTCCATGTGGCGTAGAATAATGGAATTTCATTAGTTAAAATCACGGACTTAAAGGACTGTGCCTAAGCCTGCGGAGGTGTGCCAAAAGGCGAAAGGGGTATCAACCACAGACTTAAGGACTGTGCATTATGCTGCGGGGGTGAGGCGAAAGACGGAAGGGGTATCAACTTGTCGGCCATTTTGGATGGCAAACACTGCGGTGCGCTCTATAGGCAGTGTTGGGATATGGTGCAAGATTTCACACGCATGCGCGGTAATTTCAGCCTCGGTAAAGTAAGATTCTCGATAACATGGGGTACCTTGAGTACCCAACCGAATTTTAAAAAATTGGTATGATTTGATTCTGAAAAATGAGTGTATAACATGTGTATTTGTGTATATTTTGTAACTCGTAGGACACGTCCTGAAGTCTTTTTGTTTGGAACAGATTGTTTCGATACATTCCCGACCATGGATATAAAAATACAGCATGTTCCCGCCAATATAACTGTCTCAGGGCTCCACTACCTTTGTCATCATGATATAGATACATTACTGTTTTGGCCGCGCATGCGCGTGAAATCTTGCACCATATCCCAACGCTATCTATAGGCAACTTTAAATACTAGTTGCGCGAATTTGCAATGCAATCATGCGGAAAATAGATACACATAATTTATTTATAAATTTACTCACTTATAAAGTGTATAATTAATAACTATGTTAAGGTTAGATACAATTATATATCTAAGCAAAAAAGTAATGTTGCCAGTAGTAAAAGAACCTATTTTAATAAACTAATAATGTTTTCTGGCCATTAAATTGTAGGGTAGTGTTGGGCAACTTGAGGTGATAAGGTAGCAGAGCCCCGAGGCATTTATATTGGAGCCGAATGTGCAATATTTTGTATATATACAGGGTGTCCCACATAAATGGGAACACCTAAATATCTGTCGTATTTACAGTCCTATCAGAAAATTTCAGAGGACAAAGTGCCACTATTGCAGGGGGCAAATATAATGGTAAAGAAAAAACATTTTCATGTCGTGTTTTTTAATGAAATTTCAAGGTCACCGATGTTTTTTTAAATGGAATAGTATTTTTTTTTACGATAGCATGATAGACGGTAAAAAACTGAATTTAGTGGATACCACCTTTTTGACCTTGAAATGACCTTGGGCAAGAATAATTATGTTGGAGCGGATAAAATGTGGAAGTTTAAAAGTTACGTGTTCAGCAATGATTACGCGTTATTTAGGGCGGGTTGACCTTTACATATCATAATAAATGTTCGAAATGTTGACCATCCCCATTTATGCAATATTGCAATCTTGCATTAAATGATCTGTAGGCATTGTCGATTTCCTGAGACGGAATTGAAGCACATGCTGCAGTAATCTTTCGCTGCATATCCTCTGGCGTTGTGGGTTTATCTTTGTACACAATACATTTTATCTTACCCTATGGATAAAAGTCGAATGGTGTCAGATCCAGAGAACGGGCTGGCCATGGAATTGTACGGAAAATGCGTGTAACGAAAGACAAATGCGATTCACAAATTTATCACGATACAAATGTACTGCTTGCCTTAAAGATTGGTGGCTTTCGTCATAAGTGAAAACCATAACGATTCGTTCCTGTACAGTATAACGCATTGTTATCACTTTCACGTTTCGAATTCGTATAATGCAGAAGGCATTTTCGACTTCAGAAGGCAAGTTTCGACTTGTACATAGGTACTTACTTGAAGCGCTCGGAAATTACAACGCTATTTCCGAGCGCTCCAAGTAAGTACCTATGACCTATGTACAAGTCGAAAATTTAAACTATTATATCTCATCATGGAAATATCTGACAAAAAAATGTTTCAGACAAAATTTACTTGTTTTTTCCTGTAGAATCTGAATATGTAACGTTTTATAGGGTGTTCCATTTAAAAATTATAAAGGTACCCCCGCTCCCCCTCCTTGACGGGAAAGGGGTGGCCACTTCATGTTTATGTAGTTAGAACGGCATTTGAGATCCATGCAGTTTAAGACTAAGAAGTTGAAAATCGATGGCATAGTTTTCGAGATATTGAGCTGTTAAGAGTTATGTAGGCCACCCTGTATAATCTAATCAGTTTATTGATCACGTTTAAGAAATGTGTTTAAGAATTCTGCTCTAATTCATGTTCAAGCTTTTTGTGATTCTTCACAAACATTTCTTCAGCATTTATGATATATTCTTTTCAGTTTTCATACAATTAACAAACTTAAGTTTCGAATTTATGTAGCCAAGAATATTGCAGAAATTTTTACATAGTTTTAAACCTATGTTTAGCATTAAAGTACGGTCCGAAACATTTTTCATTGAATGGCCGTAAATGGCTGAAAAATAGTGAGTCACATCACATGGGTCACCCGGTTTATTACATAAATTAAATTTGTTTACAATCTACGGTAGTAAAGAAGTAGGTTACGAATGTACTTCTTATGGTAAATCATGACTTTTCCGTTCTTATTAACTTGTGCATTATCTGTAATCGTGTGTCTGACTTGCTGTTTTTACAGTTTTGGTCTAAGCAATGAAAATTCATATGTACATTATATCAATGACCTTTATACCAACAAGAAGAGTGTAGAGATTATAATATCTTCGGCCACATTATTGTATCATACTTACAATGCGTGATAGGGATTTTTCCACACGTTTCTCAAGAAAATAGGTTTTAGTCTTTTTTTCTTGAGATTCCCTAAGAAATCTTAAGAAGTTTATTAATATTATTATACATAGTAAATTCAAATTATAATTCTTCTTAAATTCTAAATTTTCTAGTTCAGTGCGATGGGAGGATAGAGACGTTTCATTATTGTAATCGATTTTTCTATGAATGATCATCTGTAAAATGAAAATTTCGATTATATTGCTTAAAAGTTTTTGGGTATTACGAATCTTCTATATCGCTCATTTAATTTTCAAGATTGATATTGCGACTAGGCATATGTCAGAGAGTTTTTACAGTTTCTAGTTTCATACGAATAGTTCTAAGATTAGGATGGCCGACATCAACCACCGGCTGTTACGTATGGTCTCTTCATAAATAGATCACGTTTATATCAGTGATGCTACTAAATACCACATGCTCGCCAATCTGAGAAGAGAAGCGATTTTTGAGTGACCCTAGATATTGAATACTCGATCATAGTTGACGAATGTTACATATTATCAATGTCTTTTGATTAAAAATTGTAAGGAGTATCTAGTCATGATGGTTGCCAAATAGTCATATCAAGCGGTTGAGTACAAACGCGTGAATTTGATAAGAGTATTTGTAATTTCTACGATTTGCGATAGTAATACTATTTCTAGTGGTTCACTCGAGCTAAACTAGCTGTTCAAACATATGATTTGTTTATACGTCTTAAATGGATATTCCCCTATCTCATCTTCTTTTGAGAATGTAATTATTTAAGAATTATTTTTTTAACGAAAGAAATTATTTTAGGATATTTTGTAAAAAAAACTAAGAAACCCGTCTGTATGATATTGTGCACATTTATTTGTATACTTCTATCTTATGTTCAGTAAATTGTTTACATTGCTATTATTTTAACTACAGCAATTATAGGAATTAAAAGTAGACGGGTTTTCAAAGTAGCTCGACAATTGCTATTGAAATCTTTGGAAACGAGAAAACGAAAATATTTAAAATTAGTATGACAGTAACTATTATATAACCCATATTAGAATGTAGTGAAATGTATGTAAATAATTAATCGACGTTTCATAAATATGTGCTACATAATTTCTGTAAAAAAAATGGTCAAAATATATTGTTGAAACAGATCGAGAAAAAAATTGTTGGAGTTACGACAGACTGCATGTCTCGAACTCATGTACAGGGTGTAACAAAATACATTGTCATGGCTCTTCAAGTGATTCTACACTTTTGGTTCGCTGGAGATCTGCTAAAAAATTGACCGTGAAGAAAATTCACATTGAGCATAATTTTCCTGGTCAAATATTTTTTATTTCATCGTTTAGTACTTGTCACGCAGAACAAAAGTATTAAAGGAACCATCGGTCGAAAGTCAACTATTTTATTTCATATGATTGAGTCTGTTCATGACCTACCTGATCTACTTCTTGCAAATGTTAGGCACGTGAACTTGATGGATTTTCAAAGTCGATTTTCTTGAAAACAAAGCTTCAAATAAGAAAAGCTTAATTCCGTATTTTTTCGTATTTTCTCATGTAGAATCATCTCCTCCACGGTTGCACCCAATACTGGGCACCTGTGGACATATGGAATAAATTAGTTTACGAAACTTTATAGTCAATTGTCAAGAGAGCTATTGATTTACGACCTATAACTCTTGTGACACTTTTGTTCCTCGTGACGAGTGTTAAAGGATGCAATAGAAAAAAATTTGACTGAAATGTTTGGTCTGTCAATTATGCGGCTCCTTTTTTTTAACAAATCTCAAAGGCCCAGAATCACCTGAAGAATCCATGACAACACATTTTGATACACCCTGTACATGCATATACATACGTCATGCGGTAATTCTTTACAATTGTTATAAGTAGTATTATACTGGGAAAATTTGTAGAATTTCTATAATAATATTCTGGTTTACACTATATTGGAGGACAAAGATAATAGAATGCTGTTGTCAGGCGAAATGGTGGTAGTGAACGAGTAAGGCTCTTATTCCAGTTATTCTCGGCCTGTATTATAATTTTTTCTGCCATTGTGTTAGTGCATTAGAAGTGCCTAATTGCGATCATGGCGAGAAAAAGTTCCCATACGGCCAGGTATATTCCGGACGTGTCGTCGTAATGGACTTCCGGGAATAGCAATTGATTGGTTTTCGTTCGTTGCTTACGACTGCTACTTATTGCGTAATATCAGGCGTGTATAAACCACGGTATCCGATCTCACTCATCCAGTGTTGGGATATGGCACTCGGTTCTTGTGTCATTGTCCGTCAGAGTTTCAGTTGGCCCGCGTGGAGTTAGTTGATCAGCGACCATCATGTCAGTTCCACGATATCGACCCGTCCTCCTCTGCACTCTCGCGCTTCTCGCATGCTGTTCGGCGAGCGTGAACGAGCCTGAACGAAAGCTGAAGATCCTCGGAGTCTTCGGTCACATAGGGAAAAGCCACTTCGACGTGTTCAAACCTTTGCTAGAAGAGTTAGGGCGCCGCGGCCATAACCTGACGGTGATCTCCTATTTCCCTAGAACTGAGAAAGCCAAGGCCGCGGAGCCTCTGCCGAACTACAAGGATATCAGCCTGGTCACTAAGGAGTTGGCAATGTCCGTAAATGTCATCGACCTGAAAGACATTCATAGCCCGAGCTTCAGATTCATCAGGGACGTGGCCTTGTTAAACTATATGGCGCAACTGACTTGCGAAGCCTGTTTGTACAATCCTCGTGTGAAAGAGTTCGTCGCAGATGGAGAAGAGTTCGACCTGGTGATCACGGAGAGCTTTAACAGCCATTGTTTGTTCGCTTTGTTTCATCAGCAAGGTGTGCCTTTCATCGAAATATCCACGCATGATCTCATGCCGTGGGTGTATTATGAACAGAGCTTCTCTTTTGAAGCCAGCTACAATCCGTCTATATTCTCGCGATCACCGAGGCCAATGAACTTTGTGCAGAGAATGCGGAATGTGTTTATCGATGTGTTCACGGTTGCAGCATCTAAAACTCTGTTCTACTGGCGCGATCAGAGGATAGTAGATAAGTACCTCGGCCCTGGTGTTCTTAATCTGAACGAGATGGGCAGGAACGCGTCATTGGTACTGGTGAATACGCATTTCAGTCTTCAGGGTCCTCAACCGTATCCTCCGAACGTCGTGGAGGTTGGTGGGCTTCATATTACACCGAAAATCAATCCCTTGCCCGAGGACATTAAGAAGTTCCTTGATGAGGCTCACGAAGGTGTATTGTACTTTAATTTCGGGTCGATGGTCAAGGCAACCACCTTGCCCGAGGAGAAATTGACTGTTTTGTTGAACGTACTCGCTTCTCTACCTAGGAAAGTGATCTGGAAGTGGGAGACCGATGATTTCCCACAGAAACCTGACAATATCTTGGTGAAGAAGTGGCTTCCTCAATTCGACATTCTGAGTGAGTAAAGATGTCTTGTTGTTGGTTCCGTTTTTAAGTGGGGTGATGACCGTAAAATGAAAGAGACCGTGGGCCGTCTGGCCGTGGCAGACATAGGCATTATCCAAATAAATTATTTGAAACGTAATTGTTTTTATCTACCGGCGATTATTCCATAATTTTTTGGAAGTCTACGCGATATGGCTGAGGATTTTTTAATAGATCCACCTACAGCAACAGAAACTTCAATCACAAACCAACAACCAGAGCTGGGTTGAATTTGGAAAAAAAATTTCAAATACTATTTTAAATAGTTGGTCTTCTACAATTCAAATAAAATACTATTTTAAATTATCAATGACGTTTCTGAATATAAAATATTTTTATTTCAGCAATCGAAAACCGAAAAATAAAATATTTGAATTTTGCGTTGAATAATATTTAAAATATTTCTTAACTATGGATGAATTTCTTTTACTTTGCTCATGATATCCTTTTAAATATTGCAACGTATTTCTAATTTCTTTTTATTTGTTTTTTTCTAAATATTTTGTAAACATTTTTTGTAAATTTCTAGTATTTGAAATTCAGAGATGCATACATATGCAACTCATTTACACAGTACATTTGATATACTTTAAATGAATCAAATTTTCTTAGAATCTACGAAAGCACAAAAGTAAGATACAATCTAGTTGTTATGGTAAATCTTGACTTTTCCGTTCTTATTACTCATATTTCCTTAAATATTAGCTAACTGAATTTTCTGGGAATGTTTCAATAGGCTTCCAACTTGTTGTTTCAGCGTTCTTGGTCCAAACAGTGGCACCTCGTATAGTATATCAGTGTTTAGCTAGCCTACTACAATGAGAAGATTATACAGCTTATCCGACTTACATATTGTAGGTACATACAGTAGCGTGCAAAAGTATCCGGACACCCTTTAAAAACGAATAACTTTTTCAAAATTAGTTCAAACGGCGAGTTTTTTTTGAGTTGTTAGACGCATTAGTTCACTAGGTAGCGTGTAAATAATTTTTTCTAAAAATTGCTATTTTTCGGAATTGCGACGAAAATTGTAAAGGTCACGATTTTTAACTTTTTAATCTGTATCAAAAATTTAAAAGACGCGTTTTATAGGTCTAAGTAAGTTATGTACATGTACAACGTTTCATCGAAAACGGTTAACGTCGTTATGAGTTACAAACATTTAAAGGTGATTACATAAGGACAAAATTCCCTTGAAAGACCGAAAATCTGCGACTTTCACCCTTAAGCTCCCATCTTGCAATGTTCGTAGCTCATAGCAACATTAACCGACTTCGATGAAACTTTGCGCATGTATATAACCTATGGAGATCTACAAAAGGTATATTTTAAATTTTTATTACAGGCACTGATAAAAAAGTTAAAAATCATGACTTACTTTTTCCTCACAATTTCTTCCATTAGCAATTTGTATAAATAATTATTTACACGATACCGAATAAACTAATCCTTCTAACATCTCAAAAAAAATTAAGCCGTTTGAACTAATTTTGAAAAAGTTATTATTTTTTAAAGGGTGTCCGGATACTTATGCACGCCACTGTACATCTCCATATATTTCTCAAGAAAAAAGATTTTAGTCCTTTTCCTCGACATCCGTGGGAATTCGTATGAAGATTATTAATATTATTATACATAATAAATACAAATTTTTATTTTTTTAATTCTAAATTTTCTAGTTCAGTCCGATGGCAAGATAGAGATGTTTCATTATTGTAACCGATTGATCCATGAATGATCATCTATGAAACAAAAGTATCGATTGCATCGCTCAGAAGTTTTAGACTTTTACAAAGCTTTTATATCGTTCGCCTAATCTTTACGGACGAAGTAACGCCAAGGTACGTGTCGGAGACGTTGTATAGTTTTCAGCACGATACGAATAGTTTAGAGAATGCGGTAAATTTGGCTGATCCTGATCATGGGCTGTTGCAAATGGACTCGTTTGTAAATACACCACGTTTATATCAGTGGCGCCACTAAATACCACGCGTTTGTTGATCTGAGAAGTGAAACGATTTTGGAATGATCGTAGATATTGAATCCTCGATCATAGTTGATGAATGTCACATGTTATCAATATCTTTTATTTAAAAATTGTATGCAGTATCTAGTCAACCATGATGGGAGCAAAATAATCTTATCAAGCGGTTGATTATAAATGTGTGAATTTGATAAGAGTATTTGTAATTCTTATGACTTGCAATAAACTACTATTTCTAGTGATTCACTCGAGATAAACTAGCTTTTCAAAAATATGATGCGTTTATACGTCTTAAATGGGTATTCCCATATCTCATTTTGTTTTGAGCATGTAATTATTTAAGAATTATTTTTTTAACGAAAGAAATTATTTTAGGATTTCCTGTAAAAGAAACTAAGAAACCTGTCTGTAGGAAATTGTGCACATTTATTTGTATACTTGTATCTTAGGTTCAGTACATTGTTTACATTGATATTATTTTAACTACAGCAATTATGGGAATTAAAAGTAGACGGGTTGGGTTTTCAAAGTAGCACGATAATTGCTATTGAAATCATTGGATACGAGAAAACGAAAATATTTAAAATTAGTATGACAATAACTATTATATAACCCATATTACAATATGTAGTGAAATGTATGTAAATAATTAATCGAAGTTTCATAAATATGTGCTACATAATTTCTGTAAAAAAATGGTCAAAATATATCGTTGAAACAGATCGAGAAAGAAAAATATGCAGGTTTGGAGATTAAAATTAATTGATTTTACTTTTTACTTAACAATTTTGGGAGAATAGATGTGCTGCAAAATTTTCAAAATTGAAAGAATTGTTGGAGCTACGACAGATTGCATGTCTCGAACTCATGTACGGGGTGTAACAAAATACATTGTCATGTCCTAACAATTGACTCTACACTTTTGGTTCGCTGGAGATCTGCTAAAGAAGTGACCGTGAAGAAAATTCATATTTAGCATAATTTTCCCGGTCAAATATTTTTTATTGCATCGTTTAGTACTCGTCACGAAGAAAAAAAGTATTAAAGAAACCATCGGTCGAAAGTCACCTATTTTATTTCATATGATTGAGTCTGTTCATGACCTACCTGATCTACTTCTTGCAAATGTTAGGCACGTGAACTTGATGGATTTTCAAAGTCGATTTTCTCGAAAACAAAGCTTCAAATAAGAAAAGCTTAATTGCGTATTTTTTCGTATTTTCTCATGTAGAATCATCTCCTCCACGGTTGCACCCAATACTGGGCACCTGTGGACATATGGAATAAAATAGTTTACGAAACTTTATAGTCAATTGTCAAGAGAGCTATTGATTTACGACCTATAACTCTTGTGACACTTTTGTTCCTCGTGATGAATGTTAAAGGATGCAATAGAAAAATTTGACCTTGAAATGTTTGGTCTTTCAATTATGCGGCTGCTTTTTTTAACAAATCTCAAAGACCCAGAATCACCTGAAGAATCCATGACAAGACATTTTGATATACCCTGTACATGTACATACATACGCCATGCTGTAATTCATTACAATTGTTATAAATAGTATTTTACTGGGAAAATTTGTAGTATTTCTATAATAATATTCTGGTTCACACTATATTGAAGGACAAAGATAATAGAATGCCGTTATCAGGTGAAATGGTGGCAGTGAACGAGTAAGGCTCTTATTCCAGTTATTTTCGGACTGTATAATAATTTTTTCAGCCATTGTGTTAGTGCATTAGAAGTTCCTAATTGCGATCATGGCGAGAAAAAGTTCCCATACGGTCAGGTATATTCCGGACGTGTCGTCGTAATGGACTTCTTAAGTTACGAGCCGGGAATAGCGATTGATTGGTTTTCGTTCGTTGATTACGACTGCTACTTATTCCGTAATATCAGGCGTGTATAAACCACGTTATCTGATCTCACTCATCCAGTGTTGGGATGTTTTGCAATATTTCATGCGCATGCGCGGCCAAAAATGTATCTATATCAGGGATGGGCAATTTTGCCTCAATTGAGGCAAAACCGTCCACACCGTAGCACCCTCTGTCCCCTTCCAGCAAGCGCGGTACAATGGGGCAACAAAGACACGAGACATCAGTGTACGCAACGAACGTACGCGCTGCATGAAAGAGAGGTTGGTGGGAGAAGTAGGCGTTTGAGGGGCTCCACCCGTGCCCACCACTGATCTATATCATGATGACAGAGGTAGTGAAGCCCTGAAACAGTTATATTGGCGGGAATGTATCGAAACAATCTTAGGACAAAAAGATTTCAGAATGTGTCCTACGAGTTACAAACTATAGACAAATACACATGTTATACATTCATTTTTCAGGATCAAATCATACCAATTTTTTAAAATTCTGCTGGGTACTCAAGGTACCTCATTTTATCGAGAATCTTACTTTACTGAGGCTGGGGCGCGCAGTGGCTCAGTGGATAGAGCACGCGACTACAAACAATATGGTCGTGAGTTCAAATCCCACCGCCGTCACCAATGGAAATATTCTTCTATGTGATATTATACTGCGTCGTTGACCATTGGTGGTTCGGAACCCACCGTAATAAACAGTAGGTCCCGCTGAAAAGTAGGCTGAAATAGGCTGAACATTAGCGTTAGGTGAGAGTGGACAAAGTGGAAGAAGGGGGAGAATGGTAAAATGGATTTGAAACCCTGAGGGGACCAAATATCAGTACCTATCTACTTTACTGAGGCTGAAATCGCCGCGCATGCGCGTGAAATCTTGCACGATATCCCAACACTGCACTCATCTGTTTTGTTCGATGTTATCGATATTATCTTATTCCTTTATCCTAAGTATAAATAGTCATCCACAAGTGCTAGATATCGCCCTACTTGTTCCAAACATAGACGTATATCTCCTCTAATATCGAAAAAATTCGTGTGCCCCGTTATTGGGAGATCTGTAAACGTGACAATCGTCAGGTCAGCGAATCCACAAACCAGTAGACCTTGCGTGAAATTGTTATCATTCGCGGGACGTGTGTAGATCCCTCCCAAAACTGATGAGATTATGCACATGGAACTTTGTTGAACATCGGTCTCTGCGAACCCCCGTCACGTATCGGAGCGCAAATGAGTCAATTGGCACTCGGTTCTTGTCTCATTGCCCGTCAGAGTTTCGGTTGGCCCGCGTGGAGTTAGTTGATCAGCGACCATCATGTCAGTTCCACGATATCGACCCGTCCTCCTCTGTACTCTCGCACTTCTCGCATGCTGTTCGGCGAACGTGAACGAGCCTGAACGAAAGCTAAAGATCCTTGGAATCTTCGGTCACCTGGGAAGAAGTCACTTCGACGTGTTCAAGCCTCTGCTAGAAGAGTTAGCGCGCCGCGGCCATGACTTGACAGTGATCTCCCATTTCCCTAGAACCGATAAAGCCAAGGCCGCGGAACCTCTGCCGAATTACAAGGACATCAGCCTGGTCATGGAGAAGTTGGGGGTGTTCGTAAACGTCGTCGACTTGCACGACATTTTTAGACCGAGCTACAGATTCATCGCGGATTTGGCCATGATACACTACATGGCGCAACTGACTTGCGATGCCTGTTTGAACAATCCTCGTGTGAAAGAGTTCGTCGCAGCTGGAGAAAAGTTCGATCTGGTGATCACGGAGAGCTTTAACACGCATTGTTTCTTCGCTGTGTTTCACCAGCAAGGTGTGCCTTTCATCGAAATGTCCACAACCCAGCTGATGCCGTGGGTGCACGATGAACTGGGCTTCTCTTCTGAAGCCAGCTACAAGCCGTCTATGATCTCGCTATTGCCGAGGCCGATGAACTTTGGGCAGAGAATGTGGAATGTGTTTATCGATGTGTTCACGGTTGCAGTAGCTAAAACTGTGTTTCACTGGCGCGACCAGAACATGGCGGTAAAGGCCTACGGTGCTAGTGTTCCAGATCTGACGGAGATGAGCAGGAACGCGTCATTGGTACTGGTGAATACGCATTTCAGTCTTCACGGTCCTCAACCGTATCCTCCGAACGTCGTGGAGGTCGGTGGGCTTCATATTACACCGAAAATCAATCCCTTGCCCCAGGACATTAAGAAGTTCCTTGATCAGGCTCACGAAGGTGTGTTGTACTTTAATTTCGGCTCGATGGTCAAGACAACCACCATGCCCGAGGAGAAATTGACTGTTGTGTTGAACGTGCTCGCTTCTTTACCTAGGAAAGTGATCTGGAAGTGGGAGACCGATGATTTCCCACAGAAACCTGACAATCTCCTCGTGAAGAAGTGGCTTCCTCAATTCGACATTCTGAGTGAGTAAAGGTGTTTTGTTGTTGGTTCCGTTTTTAACTGGGGAGATGACCGTGATATGAAAGAGACCGCGTGGTCGAGGTACCTAGGCTAGGTTAGATCAGGTTACTAAGAGTCTTCTTCTTTTTCATACATTAACTGACGGGAAATCACTCCTCTCCACATATCGTTGCACGCTTGCATCGATGAATACGGAATGGGGCGGAAGATTCTCTCAAATTATTTATATTGTCGTGGGGGTACGAACCTGGCATATGTTGGAAACGATATTAACCCTTTGCACTAGGAGCTATTTCAACTAAAAAACCAAACATTTCTTCTAACCTAGAATATTTCCATTGTACATAGTTATTTTCATTATATGCATAAGAAACTGATATAGTACCTCATACAATATTTACATGTTTAGTAATTTATTACATGTGAGACTCAATTTCCAATTCAGACGGGTGGAATAAATACCGACACGTGTGGATGTAGTCTTCACAACTGCAACTTTAATATAACATTTACGTACATAAACTCAACATATAAATCACTCAATATGTACTGACCTGAATCTACACAAATTGTCGATATTCAGTACATTTATTGTTCAACCTTTAATACAATGCTTTAATCTAAACACTTTTTTCGAGCCTCGTAGTTCCCTAACCTCACCAGTCATGTGGCTCTCGTCGCATGGTCAGATTTGGCGGGACCGTTCAAACTTACATACATATAAACAAATTTAATCATGTAAACAATATTCTGAATAATGGTCTGGCAATTTGTAGTGGCGCCTCAGAGTCGCCATTCGAGTGCTAAAGGTTAATCGTTATGTAGAAAATTGTGAGCTTAAGTTTCGTGTAGCCCCCACGTATAATTATGTGCACGGGGCGTAGAATAATGGAACTCCACTTGTAATAGTGTACTGATTTATTAACACAACATGGTAAGAACACAGAATAAGTATTCTGTGATTCTGCCTTGGTTGCCGAAACGAGAAGAAGCTACGCCGTGATCTTCGTCAGGAACATTCGTTACAAAATATTGGAAAAAGTAATTTTTATATATCAAGTTGGTATGAGTAAGATTCCATGTTCGGTGGGTATTTAAATGTGTGCAGGTATTGATGCGTTAGACAGAGCGTGATTGAGTGTGCAGTAAAAGAAAGCGTGCCTGAGTGCCCAAACAAGTGTAATTATAATTTGAGTTAGATGGTTCTCTCTTATGATTGAAAACAGTATTTCTATGTCGTTATAAATACAGGGCTCCCGGCTCCGGGTGCCAAAAAGTTTAAGCGGTGATTTACGATGGCAATATAAGAACGACAATAAAGAATTACAAAATTGTGATTTCGGCTTCGTTTTTTAGTTATTAATTAAAAATCCGCCTAACGTGCGGCACTCCGACCAACAGAGGTTTAAGTTGCGTGCATCATAGAGGCGTGCGACAGTTACGTATCAAGTGACCTGTGCGGTCCCTGAGGTTACTTAAAGTAACTTTTTTTCTTAGCGAAAATGTTCACCTTGGCTTTGTTAAGGAGTTATTAACAAGAAACACAGACTAATCGAAGCGCGGCTATTGCGAGCGGATTCGGGCTCGACGGTAAGTTCCGCTGAGCGTAGTGTTGTCGTTAGTTAGACTGGGGCTGATTATTATACTTGGTCGGTATGGAAATACTGTCGCATTTCTGTACGAGCGACCGAAATAATTAGGACAAGGAGTAACGCAAGAGCTTAATACACACGTAATATTAAGCATTTAATTCAGTAATCATCCGAGTGTCTCATAATTTGTTCACGTTTCATATAGTTCACATTGAGAACATATTCCATTATAGTTAAATTTCGCACTGCCCAATGCGCGAACCGTGAAGTCGACGAATCAACAAGTTATCGTAGCCTGCATGACATTTTTATCGTTCAAGGCGCTTGTCTGGATCCCTCCCAAACAGTCACTATTATGTAAACAGAACTTTGTCATGCATCGGTATCCGTGGACACTGTAAACCTATCGACGAACGAATAAGTCAATTTCTAACCGGTTCTTGAATCGGTGTTCATTAGAGTTTCGTTTACTTCGCATCGAGCTTGTCCCGCGACGAACATGATGTTTGTTTCACGATCTCGATGGGTCCTCCTGTGCACTCTCGTGCTTCTCGCGTGCTGTTCGGCCAACGTGGACGAGCCTGAACGAAAGCTAAAGATCCTTGGAGTCTTCGGTCACCTGGGGAAAAGTCACTTCGACGTGTTCAAACCTCTGCTAGAAGAGTTAGCTCGCCGTGGCCATAACCTGACGGTGATCTCCTATTTCCCTAGAACCGAGAAAGCCAAGGCCGCGGAGCCTCTGCCGAACTACAAGGATATCAGCCTGGTCACTAAGGAGTTGGCAGTGTTCGTAAATATCATCGACCTGAAAGACATATATAGCCCGAGCTTCAGATTCATCGGGGACGTGGCCATGTTAAACTATATGGCGCAACTGACTTGCGAAGCCTGCTTGAACAATCCTCGGGTGAAAGAGTTCGTCGCAGCTGGAGAAAAGTTCGATCTCGTGATCACGGAAAGCTTTAACAGCCATTGTTTCTTCGCTGTGTTTCATCAGCAAGGTATACCTTTCATCGAAATATCCACGCATCAGCTGATGCCGTGGGTGTACGAAGAACTGGGCTTCTCTTCTGAAGCCAGCTACAGGCCATCTATGAAATCGCTATTACCGAGGCCGATGAACTTTGGGCAGAGAATGTGGAATGTGTTTAGTGATGTGTTCATGGTTGCAGTAGCTAAAACTGTGTTCCACTGGCGCGATCAGAGCATAGCGGTAAAGGCATACGGTGCTAGTGTTCCAGATCTGACGGAGATGAGCAGGAACGCGTCATTGGTGCTGGTGAATACGCATTTCAGTCTTCACGGTCCTCAACCGTATCCTCCGAACGTCGTGGAGGTCGGTGGGATTCATATTACACCGAAAATCAATCCCTTGCCCCAGGACATTAAGAAGTTCCTTGATCATGCTCACGAAGGTGTGTTGTACTTTAATTTCGGCTCGATGGTCAAGGCAGCCACCATGCCCGAGGAGAAATTGACTGTTGTGTTGAACGTGCTCGCTTCTTTACCTAGGAAAGTGATTTGGAAGTGGGAGACCGACGATTTCCCGCAGAAACCTGACAATGTTCTTGTGAAGAAGTGGCTTCCTCAATTCGACATTCTGAGTGAGTAAAGATGTCTTGTTGTTGGTTTCATTTTTAAGTGGGGAGATGACCGTGAAATGAAAGCAACCGCGTGGTCGAGGTATCTAGGCTAGGTTAGATCTGGCTACGAAGAACCTTCTTCTTTTTCATACTTTAACTGACGGGAAATGATGATGTGTGTGGAATGGGGCAGAAGGGTCTCTCAAATTATTTATATTGTTGTGGGGGTACGAACCTGACATATGTTGGAAAAAATATTAACCCTTTGCACTCGGAGCTATTTCAACTAAAAAGCAAACATTTCTTCTAACCTAGAATATTTCCATTGTACATGGTTATTTTCATTATATGCGTAAGAAACTGATATAGTACCTCATACAATATTTACATGTTTAGTAATTTATTACATGTAAGACTCAATTTCCAATTCAGATGGGTGGAATAAATACCGACACGTGAGGATGTAGTCTTCACAACTGCAATTTTAATATAACATTTACGTACATAAACTCAACATATAAATCACTCAATATGTACTGACCTGAATCTACACAAATTGTCGATATTCAGTACATTTATTGTTCAACCTTTAATACAATGCTTTAATCTAAACACTTTTTCCGAGCCTCGTAGTTCCCTAACCTCACCAGTCATGTGGCTCTCGTCGCATGGTCAGTTTTGGCGGGACCGTTCAAACTTACATACATATAAACAAACTTAATCATGTAAATAATATTCTGAATAATGGTCTGGCAATTTGTAGTGGCGCCTCAGAGTCGCCATTCGAGTGCTAAGGGTTAATCGTTATGTAGAAAATTGTGAGCGTAAGTTTTGTGTAGCCCCCACGTATAATTATGTGCACGTGGCGTAGAATAATGGAACTCCACTTCTTATAGTGTACTAATTTATTAACACAACATGGCAAGAACACAGAATAAGTATTCTGTGATTCTGCCTTGGTTGCCGAAACGAGAAGAAGCTCCGCCGTGACCTTCGTCAGGAACATTCGTTACAAAATATTAGAAAAAGTCATTTTTATATATCAAGTTGGTATGAGTGAGATTCCATGTTCGGTGGGTATTTAAATGTGTGCAGGTATTGGTGCGTTAGACAGAGCGTGATTGAGTGTGCCGTAAAAGAAAGCGTGCCTGAGTGCACAAACGAGTGCAATTATTATTTGAGTTAGATGGTTTTCTCTTATGATTGAAAACAGTATTCTAAATCTTTATAAATACAGGCCTCCTGGCACCGGATGCCAAAAAGTTTAAGCGGTGATTTACGATGGCAATATAAGAACGACAATAAAGAATTACAAAATTTCATCATAGTTACGTATCAAGTGACCTGTACGGTTCCTGAGGTTATTTAAAGTAACTTTTTTCTTAGCGAAAATGTTCACATTGGCTTTGTTAAGGAGTTATTAACAAGAAACACGGACTAATCGAAGCGCGGCTATTGCGAGCGGATTCGGGCTCGACGGTAGGTTATGCTGAGTGTGGTGTTGTTATTTAGTCTGGGGCTGATTATGATACTTAATAGACCAGATGTAGTCTATACAAATATATTACACAGAATTGCTATGTTCATTTGTTTTGTTAAATAGAATGCCGCCATATGGCCGGGAAGATACAAAACTAATGTTGGTCGGTATGAAAATACTGTCGCATTTCCGTACGAGCGACCGAAATAATTAGGACAAGGAGTAACGCGAGAGCTTAATACAAACGTAATATTAAGCATTTAATCCAGTAATCATCCGAGTGTCTCAAAATTTGTTCACGTTTCATATAGTTTACGTTTCATATAGTTCACGTTGAGAACATATTCCATTAGAGTTAAATTTCGCACTGCCCGATGCGCGCACCGTGAAGTAGACGAATCTACAAGTTATCGTAGCCGACATGACATTGTTATCGTTCAAGGCGCATGTCTGGATCCCTCCCAAACTGTCACTATTATGTAAACAGAACTTCGTCATGCGTCGGTATCCGTGAACACTGTAAACGTATCGACGAACGAATAAGTCAATGTCTAACCGGTTCTTAAATCGGTGTTCGTTAGAGTTTCGTTTACTTCGCATCGAGCTTGTACCGCGACGAACATGATGTCTGTTTCACGATCTCGATGGGTCCTACCGTGCACTCTCGTGCTTCTCGCATTCTGTTCGGCCAACGTGAACGAGCCTGAACGAAAGTTGAAGATCCTCGGAGTCTTCGGTCACATAGGGAAAAGTCACTTCGACGTGTTCAAACCTCTGCTAGAAGAGTTAGGGCGCCGCGGCCATAACCTGACGGTGATCTCCTATTTCCCTAGAACCGAGAAAGCCAAGGCCGCGGAGCCTCTGCCGAACTACAAGGATATCAGCCTGGTCACTAAGGAGTTGGCAGTGTTCGTAAATGTCATCGACCTGAAAGACATTTATAGCCCGAGCTTCAGATTCATTGGGGACGTGGAATTGTTAAACTATATGGCGCAACTGACTTGCGAAGCCTGTTTGAACAATCCTCGGGTGAAAGAGTTTGTCGCAGCTAGAGAAGAGTTCGACCTGGTGATCACGGAGAACTTTAACACCCATTGTTTGTTCGCTTTGTTTCATCAGCAAGGTGTACCTTTCATCGAAATATCCACGCATCATCTCATGCCGTGGGTGTATTATGAACAGAGCTTCTCTTTTGAAGCCAGCTACAATCCGTCTATATTCTCGCTATTATCGAGGCCAATGAACTTTGGGCAGAGAATGAGGAATGTGTTTATCGATGTGTTCACGGTTGTAGTAGCTAAAACTGTGTTCTACTGGCGCGATCAGAGGATAGTAGATAAGTACCTCGGCCCTGGTGTTCTTAATCTGAACGAGATGAGCAGGAACGCGTCATTGGTACTGGTGAATACGCATTTCAGTCTTCACGGTCCTCAACCGTATCCTCCGAACGTCGTGGAGGTTGGTGGGCTTCATATTACACCGAAAATCAATCCCTTGCCCGAGGACATTAAGAAGTTCCTTGATGAGGCTCACGAAGGTGTATTATACTTTAATTTCGGGTCGATGGTCAAGACAACCACCTTGCCCGAGGAGAAATTGACTGTTTTGTTGAACGTGCTCGCTTCTCTACCTAGGAAAGTGATCTGGAAGTGGGAGACCGATGATTTCCCACAGAAACCTGACAATCTCTTCGTGAAAAAGTGGCTTCCTCAATTCGACATTCTGAGTGAGTAAAGATGTCTTGTTGTTTGTTCCGTTTTTAAGTGGGGTGATGACCGTAAAATGAAAGAGCCGTGGGCCGTCTGGCCGTGGCAGACATAGGCATTATCCAAATAAATGATTTGAAACGTAATAGTTTTTATCTACCGGCGATTATTCCATAATTTTTTGGAAGTCTACGCGATATGGCTGAGGATTTTTTAATAGATCCACCTACAGCAACAGAAACTTCAATCACAAACCAACAACCAGAGCTGGGTTGAATTTGGAAAAAAAATTTCAAATACTATTTTAAATAGTTGGTCTTCTACAATTCAAATAAAATACTATTTTAAATTATCAATGACGTTTCTGAATATAAAATATTTTTATTTCAGCAATCGAAAACCGAAAAATAAAATATTTGAATTTTGCGTTGAATAATATTTAAAATATTTCTTAACTATGGATGAATTTCTTTTACTTTGCCCATGATATCCTTTTAAATATTGCAACGTATTTCTAATTTCTTTTTATTTGTTTTTTTCTACATATTTTGTAAACATTTTTTGTAAATTTCTAGTATTTGAAATTCAGAGATGCATACATATGCAACTCATTTACACAGTACATTTGATATACTTTAAATGAATCAAATTTTCTTAGAATCTACGAAAGCACAAAAGTAAGATACAATCTAGTTGTTATGGTAAATCTTGACTTTTCCGTTCTTATTACTCATATTTCCTTAAATATTAGCTAACTGAATTTTCTGGGAATGTTTCAATAGGCTTCCAACTTGTTGTTTCAGCGTTCTTGGTCCAAACAGTGGCACCTCGTATAGTATATCAGTGTTTAGCTAGCCTACTACAATGAGAAGATTATACAGCTTATCCGACTTACATATTGTAGGTACATACAGTAGCGTGCAAAAGTATCCGGACACCCATTAAAAAGGAATAACTTTTTCAAAATTAGTTCAAACGGCGAGTTTTTTTGAGATGTTAGACGCATTAGTTCACTAGGTAGCGTGTAAATAACTTTTTCTAAAAATTGCTATTGGTCGGAATTGCGACGAAAATTGTAAAGGTCACAATTTTTAACTTTTTAATCTGTATCAAAAATTTAAAAGACGCGTTTTATAGGTTTAAGTAAGTTATGTACATGTACAAAGTTTCATCGAAATCGGTTAACGTCGTTATGAGTTACAAACATTTAAAGGTGATTACATAAGGACAAAATTCCCTGGAAAGACCGAAAATCTCCGACTTTCACCCTTAAGCTCCCATCTTGCAACGTTCGTAGCTCATAACCTATGGAGATCTACAAAAGGTGCATTTTAAATTTTCATTACAGGCACTGATAAAAAAGTTAAAAATCAAGACTTACTTTTTCTTCACAATTTCGACCATTAGCAATTTGTATAAATAATTATTTACCCCCTACCGAGTAAACTAATCCTTCTAACATCTCAAAAAAACTCAAGCCGTTTAATTTATTTTGAAGAAGTTATTATTTTTTAAAGGGTGTCCGGATACTTATGCACGCCACTGTACATCTCCATATATTTCTCAAGAAAAAAGATTTTAGTCCTTTTCCTCGACATCCGTGGGAATTCGTATGAAGATTATTAATATTATTATACATAATAAATACAAATTTTTATTTTTTTTATATTCTAAATTTTCTAGTTCAGTCCGATGGCAAGATAGAGATGTTTCATTATTGTAACCGATTGATCCATGAATGATCTATGAAACAAAAGTATCGATTAGATCGCTCAGAAGTTTTAGACTTTTACAAAGCTTTTATATCGTTCGCCTAATCTTTACGGACGAAGTAACGCCAAGGTACGTGTCGGAGACGTTGTATAGTTTTCAGCACGATACGAATAGTTTAGAGAATGCGGTAAATTTGGCTGATCTTGATCATGGGCTGTTGCGAATGGACTCCTTTGTAAATAGACCACGTTTATATCAGTGGCGCCACTAAATACCACGCGTTCGTTGATCTCAGAAGTGAAACGATTTTGGAATTCTCGTAGATATTGAATACTCGATCATAGTTGATGAATGTCACATTTTATCGATATCTTTTGTTTAAAAATTGTATGCAGTATCTAGTCACTCATGATGGTAGCAAAATAATCTTATCAAGCGGTTGATTATAAATGTGTGAATTTGATAAGAGTATTTGTAATTCTTATGATTTGCAAGAAACTACTATTTCTAGTAATTCACTCGAGATAAACTAGCTTTTCAAAAATATGATGCGTTTATACGTCTTAAGTGGGTATTCCCATATCTCATTTTGTTTTCAGCATGTAATTATTTAAGAATTATTTTTTCAACGAAAGAAATTATTTTAGGATATTTTGTAAAAAAAACTAAGAAACCTTTCTCTATGATGTTGTGCACATTTATTTGTATACTTGTATCTTATGTTCTGTAAATTGTTTACAATGCTATTATTTTAAGTACAGCAATAATGGGAATTAAAAGTAGATGGGTTTTCAAAGTAGCACGACAATTGCTGTTGAAATCATTGGAAACGAGAAAACGAAAATATTTAAAATTATTAGCACAGTAACTATTATATAACCCATATTACAATATGTAGTGAAATGTATGTAAATAATTAATCGAAGTTTCGAATTAATATGTGCTACATAATTTCTGTAAAAAAATGGTCAAGATATATTGTTGAAACAGAACGAGAAAGAAAAAGAAGCAGTTTTGCAGATTAAAATTAATCGATTTTACTTTTTACTTAACAATTTTCGGAGAATAGGCGTGCTTCAGAATTTTTAAAATTGAAAAAATTGTTGGAGCTACGACAGAGTGCATGTCTCGAAGTCATACACAGGGTGTAACAAAATACATTGTCATGGCTTTTCAAAATAATTCTACACCTTTGGATCGGTGGAGATCTGCTAAAAAAGTGATTGTGAAGAATTTTCACATTGAGCATAATTTTGCAGAACAAAAGTATTAAAGGAGCCATCGGTCGAAAGCCAACTATTTTATTTCATATGATTGAGTCTGTTCATGACCTACCTGATCTACATCTTGCAAATGCTAGGCACATGAACTTGATGAAGTTTTAAAGTCGATTTTTTGGAAGACAAACTTTCAAATAAAAAAAGTCAATTACGTATTTTTTCGTATTTTCTCAGGTAGAATCGTCCCCTCCACGATTGCACCCAATACTGGACACCTGTGGACATATGGAATAAAATATTTTACGAAACTTTATAGTCAATTTTCAAGAAAACGATTGATTTACGACCTATAATTCTTGTGACACTTTTGTTCCTCGTGACGAGCGTTAAAGGATGCAATAGAAAAATTTGACCTTGAAATGTTTGGTCTGTCAATTATGCGGCTCCTTTTTTTAACAAATCTCAAAGGCGCAGAATCGCCTGAAGAATCCATGATAACACATTTTGATACACCCTGTACACATATATATGTGTACGTAAGATAGCAATTGTTTTTTTTACACTTTAGCGTACTTTTCGTACTTAAACAAACTTTAGAGTCAATAAAATGCTGTTATCAGAGGGAACGGAGGTAGCGAACGTGTTAACATAATGTTCTTTGTCAGTGTATTACCGCATTTAAACTGTGTAATGATTATCATGACGAGAAACGTTCCAATACAGTCGGGTGTCGGATTGTCTAACGCGAATTCGGGAAGTGCCACCACAGTGGACTTCTTAAATTACGAGCCGGGAATAGCAATTGATTTGTTTCTCGTTCGTGATCAGAACTACTACTCATTGCGTAATGTCAGGTGTGTATTAACAACGGTATCCGGTCTCATTTTGAAACCGTCTTGTTTGATATCAGGTATTATCTTATTTCTTCATTCTTCGAACTAGGCAGTCATCCACAAGTACTTGATATCGCCCTACGTGTTCCAGGCGTCGAGGTATATCTGCTCCATCATCGAAAAAATTCATATGTGCAATGATTAAGGGAGCTGTAGACGTATGAATTGTTAGGTAGCATCGAATTCACAAGTCACCCTAGCTGGTTCCGCGAGTCATCATTCGCGACGCGTGTCTGAATCTTTTCCAAACTGACGACATTATATAAATACAACATCGTCGCGCTGCGATCAAATGTGGACCCTGCCACGTATCGGAGCGCGAATGAGTCAATTGGTGCTCGGTTCTTGCATCAGTGCCGTCAGAGTTTCGGTTGGCCCGCGTGGAGTTAGTTGATCAACGACCATCATGTCAGTTCCACGATCTCGATGGGTCCTCCTGTGCACCCTCGTGCTTCTCGCGTGCTGTTCGGCCAACGTGGACAAGCCTGATCGAAATCTAAAGATCCTTGGAGTTTTCGGTCATCTGGGGAAAAGTCACTTCGACGTGTTCAAGCCTCTGCTAGAAGAGTTAGCTCGCCGTGGCCATGACTTGACAGTGATCTCCTATTTCCCTAGAACCGAGAAAGCCAAGGCCGCGGAGCCTCTGCCGAACTACAAGGACATCAGCCTGGTCACGGAGAAGTTGGGTGTGTTCGTAAACGTCGTCGACTTGCATAACATTAACCACTCGAGCTACGCATTCCTCCTGAATCTGTACATGTTGAACTACATGGGGCAACTGGCTTGCGAAGACGGTTTGAACAATCCTCGGGTGAAAGAGTTCGTCGCAGCTGGAGAAAAGTTCGATCTCGTGATCACGGAGAGCTTTAACAGCCATTGTTTCTTCGCTGTGTTTCATCAGCAAGGTATACCTTTCATCGAAATATCCACGCATCAGCTGATGCCCTGGGTGTACGAAGAACTGGGCTTCTCTTCCGAAGTCAGCTACAAGCCGTCCATGATCTCGCTATTACCGAGGCCGATGAACTTTGGCCAGAGAATGTGGAATGTGTTTATTGATGTGTTCACGGTTGCAGTAGCTAAAACTGTGTTCCACTGGCGAGATCAGAGCATAGTGGCAAAGGCCTACGGTCCTGGTGTTCCAGATCTGAAGGAGATGAGCAGGAACGCGTCGTTAATGTTGGTGAACACGCATTTCAGTCTTCACGGTCCTCAACCGTATCCTCCGAACGTCGTGGAGGTCGGTGGGCTTCATATTACACCGAAAATCAATCCCTTGCCCCCGGACATTAAGAAGTTCCTTGATCAGGCTCACGAAGGTGTGTTGTACTTTAATTTCGGTTCGATGGTCAAGGCAGCCACCATGCCCGAGGAAAAATTGACTGTTGTTTTGAACGTGCTCGCTTCTTTACCTAGGAAAGTGATTTGGAAGTGGGAAACCGACGATTTCCCGCAGAAACCTGACAATGTTCTCGTGAAGAAGTGGCTTCCTCAATTCGACATTCTGAGTGAGTAAAGATGTCTTGTTGTTGGTTCCATTTTTAAGTGGGGAGATGACCGTGAAATGAAAGCAATTGCGTGGTCGAGGTATCTGGGCTAGGTTAGATCAGGTTACTAAGAGTCTTCTTCGTTTTCATACTTTGGCTGCCTTAGCAGGCAATCACGCCTGCCTATACATCGTTGCATGCTTGCATCGGTGAATGTGGAATGAAACGGGATTGTCTCTTGAATTTTTTTATATTTTTGCAGGGCTGCAAACATGATTTTTGTTAAAATCAATGTTATCCCACATGTAGAAGATTGTGGGCTTGAGTTTTGTGTAAACCCCACGTATAAAGCAGATATTTCGTGTTTTCACGTCTCGTAGAATAATGGAATTCCACTGGGTAAAATATACGGATTTATTAACATAACTTGGTAAGCGCGCAGAGTAAGTACGTGTTTCTGACTTTGGCTGCCGAAATGAGAAGCTACGCCGTGCGCTTCGTCCAGAACATTTGTTACGAAACAATTGAATCTCGCAGCGTGGGCGTCCGACGCAACGACCAATTCGCACATTTAGGGCCGATCTGCATGCCTAGGGTCGATCTGCACACTTAGGACCGTTTACCCTGTTCAGGGCCGTACCAATGGACACTATAAAAAACACCGATATGGTGCACAATAAGGATGATGTTTTTGATTACTTTAGTTGGTGATGCTTTTTATTCAGATCCTCAGTGCAGTGAGTGGATAGTAGAGATGTTTCATTATTGTAACCAATTTTTCTATGAATGATCATCTGTGAAACGAAAATTTCGATTTCATTTCTTAAAAGTTTTTAAATACTACGAATTCTATATGGTTCTATATGGTTCGCCTAATTTTTAAAATTGAAGTTCCCAGCGAGAATATTTCAGAGAGTTGTTTTTAAAGTTTGTATGATCTTGCAAATCGTTTCAAGATTAGTATGGCTGACCTCGACCACTGGCTGTTACGAATGATCTCTTTATAAATAAACTCTTTTATTTCAGTGATGCCACTAAATGACACTTGCTCGTCGATTGGAGAAGTGAAACGTTTTTTGAATGATCGCAAATATTAAATCCTCTATAATTGTTGATAGATGGAGCATGTTCGCAATATTTTTAATTTATAAATTGTATACTGTAGTCAATCCTAATGAGATAGAAGTAAGTTTGAAATTGTTATGATTTGCGCTGAACTACTATTTCTTGTCATTCCTTCGTGCGATATTATCTGTTTTTGGCTTTTACGTGTTTATTTGTTTTAGGCGTGTTGTCTCCTATATCGTCTTGTTTTGGAAATATTGCTGTCTGAGAATTATTTTTGTAACGAAAGAAATTATTTTAGGATTTTCTGTAAAAGAATCTAAGAAACCTGTCTGTATGAAATTGTGCATATTTATGTGTATACTTGCATCTTACATTCAGTAAATTGTTTACATTGCTATTATTTAAACTACAGCAATTATGGGAATTAAAAGTAGACTGGTTTTCAATGTAGCACGACAATTGCTATTGAAATCATTGGAAACGAGAAATCGAAAATATTTAAAATTAGTATGATAGTAACTATTATATAACCCATATTACAATATGTATTGAAATGTATGTAAATGATTAATCGAAGTTTCATAACTATGTGCTACATAATTTCTGTGAAAAAATGGTCAAAATATATCGTTGAAACAGATCGAGCAAGAAAAATATGCAGGGCTGCAGATTAAAATTAATCGATTTTACTTTTTACTTAACAATTTTGGGAGAATAGATGTGCTGCAGAATTTTCAAAATTGAAAAAATTGTTGGAGCTACTACAGATTGCATGTCTCGAACTTATGTACAGGGTGTCACAAAATACATTGTCATGGCCTTCCAAGTGACTGTACACTTTTGGTTCGCTGGAGATCTGCTAAAAAAGTGACCGTGAAGAAAATTCACATTGAGCATAATTTTCCCGGTCAAATATTTTTTATTGCATCGTTTAGTACTCGTCACGAAGAACAAAAGTATTAAAGAAACCATCTGTCGAAAGTCACCTATTTTATTTCATATGATTAAGTCTGTTCATGACCTACCTGATCTACTTCTTGCAAATGCTAGGCACGTGAACTTGATGGATTTTCAAAGTCGATTTTCTCGAAAACAAAGCTTCAAATAAAAAAAGTCAATTGCGTATTTTTTCTTATTTTCTCATGTAGAATCATCTCCTCCACGGTTGGACTCAATACTGGGCACCTGTGGACATATGGAATAAAATAGTTTACGAAACTTTATAGTCAATTTTCAAGAAAGCGATTGATTTACGACCTATAATTCTTGTGACACTTTTGTTCCTCGTGACGAGCGTTAAAGGATGCAATAGAAAAATTTGACCTTGAAATGTTTGGTCTGTCAATTATGCGGCTCCTTTTTTTAACAAATCTCAAAGGCGCAGAATCGCCTGAAGAATCCATGATAACACATTTTGATACACCCTGTACACATATATATGTGTACGTAAGATAGCAATTGTTTTTTTTACACTTTAGCGTACTTTTCGTACTTAAACAAACTTTAGAGTCAATAAAATGCTGTTATCAGAGGGAACGGAGGTAGCGAACGTGTTAAGCTCTTATTCCAGAAATTCTCGAATTGTCTCATAATTTTCTTCGTCAGTGTATTATCGCATTTAAAGTGTCTAATGATTATCATGACAAGAAAAGTTCCAATACAGTCAGGTGTCGGCTTGTCTAACGCGAATTCGGGACGTGTCACCACAGTGGACTTTTTAAATTACGAGCCGAGAATAGCAATTGATTTGTTTCTCGTTCGTGATCAGGACTGCTACTCATTCCGTAATGTCAGGTGTGTATTAACCACGGTATCCGGTCTCGTTTTGAGACCGTCTTCTTTGATATCAGGTATTATCTTATTTCTTCATTCTACAAACAAGGCAGTCATTCACAAGTACTTGACATCGCCCTACGTGTTCCAGGCGTCGAGGTATATCTGCTCCATCATCGAAAAAATTCATATGTGCAATGATTAAGGGAAATGTAGACGTATGAATTGTTAGATAGCATCAAATTCACAAGTCACCGGCGCTGGTTCCGCGAGTCATCATTCGCGACGCGTGTCTGAATCTCTCAAAAACTGACGACATTATATAAATACAACATCGTCGCGCAGCGATCAACTGTGGACCCTGCCACGTATCGGAGCGCGAATGAGTCAATTGGTGCTCGGTTCTTGCATCAGTGCCGGCAGAGTTCCGATTGTCTCGCGTCGAGTTAGTTCCTCGTCGACCATCATGTCGGTTTCACGATCTCGGTGGGTCCTCCTGTGCTCCCTCGTGCTTCTCGCGTGCTGCTCGGCCAACGTGGACAAACCTGATCGAAAGCTAAAGATCCTTGGAGTTTTCGGTCACCTGGGGAAAAGTCACTTCGACGTGTTCAAGCCTCTGCTAGAAGAGTTAGCTCGCCGTGGTCATGACTTGACAGTGATCTCCTATTTCCCTAGAACCGAGAAAGCCAAGACCGCGGAACCTCTGCCGAACTACAAGGACATCAGCCTGGTCACGGAGAAGTTGGGGGTGTTCGTAAACGTCGTCGACTTGCATAACATTAACCACTCGAGCTACGCATTCCTCCTGAATCTGTACATGTTGACCTACATGGGGCAACTGGCTTGCGAAGACGGTTTGAACAATCCTCGCGTGAAAAAGTTCGTCGCAGCTGGAGAAAAGTTCGATCTCGTGATCACGGAGAGCTTTAACAGCCATTGTTTCTTCGCTGTGTTTCATCAGCAAGGTGTACCTTTCATCGAAGTATCCACGCATCAGCTGATGCCGTGGGTGTACGAAGAACTGGGCTTTTCTTCCGAAGCCAGCTACAAACCGTCCATGTTCTCGCGATTGCCGAGGCCGATGAACTTTGGGCAGAGAATGTGGAATGTGTTTATTGATGTGTTCACGATTGCAGTAGCTAAAACTGTGATCCACTGGCGAGATCAGAGCATAGTGGCAAAGGCCTACGGTCCTGGTGTTCCAGATCTGAAGGAGATGAGCAGGAACGCGTCGTTAATGTTGGTGAACACGCATTTCAGTCTTCACGGTCCTCAACCGCATCCTCCGAACGTCGTGGAGGTCGGTGGGCTTCATATTACACAGAAAATCAATCCCTTGCCCCAGGACATTAAGAAGTTCCTTGATCAGGCTCACGAAGGTGTGTTGTACTTTAATTTCGGGTCGATGGTCAAGACAGCCACCTTGCCCGAGGAGAAATTGACTGTTTTGTTGAACGTGCTCGCTTCTCTACCTAGGAAAGTGATTTGGAAGTGGGAAACCGACGATTTCCCGCAGAAACCTGACAATGTTCTCGTGAAGAAGTGGCTTCCTCAATTCGACATTCTGAGTGAGTAAAGATGTCTTGTTGTTGGTTCGATTTTTAAGTGGGGAGATGACCGTGAAATGAAATCAACCGCGTGATCGAGGTATGTAGGCTAGGTTAGATCAGGTTACTAAGAGTCTTCTTCGTTTTCATACTTTGGTTGCCTTAGCAGGCAATCACGCCTGTCTATAAATCGTTGCATGGTTGCATCGGTGAATGTGGAATGAAACGGATATGATTTTTGTTAAAATCAATATTATCCCACATGTAGAAAATTATGGGCTTGAGTTTTGTGTAAACCCCACGTATACAGCAGATATTTCCAGTGTTTTCATGTGGCGTAGAATAACGGAATTCCACTGGGTAAAATATACGGATTTATTAACATAACTTGGTAAGCGCGCAGAGTAAGTACGTGTTTCTGAGTTTGTTTGCCGAAATGAGAAGCTACGCCGTGCGCTTCGTCAAGAACATTTGTTACGAAACAATTGAATCTCGCAGCGGGGGCGTCCGACGCAACGACCAATACGCACATTTAGGGCCGATCCGCATGCCTAGGGTCGATCTGCACACTTAGGACCGTTTACCCTGTTCAGGGCCGTACCAATGGACACTATAAGAAACACCGATATGGTACACAATAAAGATGACGTTTTTGATTACTGTATAGTTGGTGATGCTTAAATTTATTCAGATCTTCGGTGCAGTGAGTGGATAGTAGAGATGTTTCATTATTGTAACCAATTTTTCTATGAATGATCATCTGTGAAACGAAAATTTCGATTTCATTTCTTAAAAGTTTTTAAATACTACGAATTCTATATGGTTCTATATGGTTCGCCTAATTTTTAAAATTGAAGTTCCCAGCGAGAATATTTCAGAGAGTTGTTTTTAAAGTTTGTATGATCTTGCAAATCGTTTTAAGATTAGGATGGCTGACCTCGACCACTGGCTGTTACGAATGGTCTCTTTATAAATAGATGCGTTTATATCAGTGATGTCACTACATGACACTTGCTCGTCGATTGGAGAAGTGAATCGGTTTTTGAATGATCGCAAATATTATATCCTCGATAATTGTTGATAGATGGAGCATGTTCGCGATATTTTTAATTTATAAATTGTATACTGTAGTCAGTCCTAATGAGATAGAAGTAAGTTTGTAATTTTTATGATTTGCGATGAACTACTATTTCTTGTCATTCCCTCGTGCGAAATTATCTGTTTTTGGATTTTACGTGTTTATTTGTTTTAGGCGTGTTGTCTCCTATATTGTCTTGTTTTGGAAATATTGCTGTCTGAGAATTATTTTTGTAACGAAAGAAATTATTTTAGGATTTTCTGTAAAAGAAACTAAGAAACCTGTCTGTATGAAATTGTTCATATTTATGTGTATAGTTGCATCTTATATTCAGCAAATTGTTTACATTGCTATTATTTAAACTACAGCAATTATGGGAATTAAAAGTAGACGGGTTTACAATGTAGCGCGACAATTGCTACTGAAATCATTTGGTAGGAGAAAAATGAAAATATTTAAAATTAGTATGTCAGTAACTACTACATGACACATATTACAATATGTAGAAATTTGTTAACATCGCTGAAATGTATGTAAATATTTAATCGAAGTTTTAACGGAAGAAATCATTTAAAATTTTTTTGTAAAGGATAGTATAAAACCTGTCTTTACGATTATTTATTTCTATACTTCTATCCTATTTCCGGTTAATTTTTACAGTTTGTATGAAAAGAACGAATTCTTACGAAGTTATAAATATATGTACAAGCTGATACGTTTGGTTCGGCAATTAACATGTCTATACCTACTTAACGAAAGATATAATTTAATTTTCTGCAATTGTCTATCACAGATATATTCGGGAATCCCGGAAATGTTCGGGATTCCCGAATATATCTATGATTCCCGACATTTTGAAGTTTCTCCATACTTTCAGTAATTTAGTGTTTACTATGAAATGTATACAAGATCTGTCAACTTAGCTAAGCGATCATAAAACTCGAAGAACACAAAGGCGTTCGGATTGCTGAAATTGTCAAGAATAATGACACTTTCGGGAATCCCAAATATTATTCTATATCCCGTACATTGTTGGGAATCCCGAACATTGTCGGGATCCCCAATATTATCGGAAATCCCGAATCTTCGCGGGATTCCGTATATTTTCGGGAATCCCGCACATACTCGGGAATCCCGAATATTCTCGGGAATCCCGGATATTTTACGGGAATCCCGAACATTTTCGGGAATCCTGCACACCCCTACTGATTAGTTTCAATCGCTGTGAGTTGTATAATTAGTACTGTCATATGACATAATATGATTACCTATTCTCATTGACATTTCTAATGTTCGAACATTTTTTAAAAAAGTTTCCACGGTTCATGTTTTAAAAATATAACCTATTAAAAAGTTCTAGAAATTGTTCGAACCCTGGACAATACCAAATAAGGGAGGGTTTAATCATCACTGATTTTTTTACATATTTAATCTTCTTGTTTGAGAAACTACTTTTCAGCAATGACATTTTTGTTAAAATCGAAAGTACTATTCATTTATCTTATGATTTTATTTGACACCTCCAGTGATTTCTATTATGTGCTTATATTTTTCTAATTACTAAATATTGATAACAGAAAAGTAAAATTTTACTTCGGGTTAATGAACCTAATGCTATGTTGCGGATTTTCTGCATGTGTAACGAAAAGATGCAGGTAAAATACGAAATAGTGAAAACATTTGATAAATGGGCGAATACTGTTATGGCACTATCAACTTGTAATATTAGAATTGTTAAGAGAAGACATACATTTTTACTGAACCTCTGCTTATTGTAGTTGACTTATTTTTATTTTCCATACACATTTGCAGTCGATACTTCATAACAAAATGATGGTACACCTGATTTATTTAAGGTTTTCCCCCTTTGCACGTAATGTAGAAATTACTTTTAATAGTACACGTACTTTAATTGCAGAATGCAACCTATTAATATAAAAAATTGAAAAAAAGTCTAATTTTTTAAGTACATACGAAAATAATAAAATATTTACGCGGTAAAATGTTGGTACATATATGCATAATTTATTCAAACGTTGAATTTTTTTAAAAAAACCCACACTCCGCCGTGCCTTGGGCATCTCTGGGCCAGTCCGGAATCTGCGCGCGCATTGCCACCGGAGAGGCCCGCCCGTTGTATGCACTCACGGGAGCAGTGATGGGAATGTTGGCGCTTTTCATGCGCACGCGCGAGTTTTGGCAGCACCGAAGCTATGTCCCAAGTTTGTGGGGTACTATTGGGGCGAAAGTAGTGGGTTTGTTATTATATATTTCGTTTAAAGTTATTTTAGTACCCTTCCCTTCCTTATTCCCAAGATGATGAAGAAGAGTAAGTTATATTATATTGTACATAGATACATAAATATTATATATTTATATATTAAATATATTCTATATACGTACGTATATATTACATTTTAATACATGTTATACATTCATTTTTCAAAATCAAATCATAAATTTTGCGAAATTAGCGGGGCGACCAAGATACCCGATTTTCGTGCTTGACTGAAGCTAAAATCATCGCGCATGCTCGTGAAAAGCGCCAACATTCCCACAACTGCACGGGAGGGGAGAGAAGCTCCCCTCCGGCCTAACCCCTACCGGAGCATAATGACGGCGGTCACCGTGCCCCTCTCCCCCATTCTTGCAACCGCCAGATTTGGACACCCTGTCAGCGTCGCGAACACCCGCTCTTGTCAGCGGGGAGTCATTACTGTGACGTATCGAGGCGCGAATAAGTCAATTTATACCAGCTTCTCGAATCGATGTTCGTCAGAACTTCGTTTATTTCGCATCGAGCTTGTTCCACGGCGACCATGATATCTGTTTCACGATCTCGATGGGTCCTCCCGTGCACTATCGTACTTCTCGAATATTAAATACAGTCAGTTTCCGGCTTGACCAACGTGGATCCGTTTGGAACGTATCGTCGCAGTGGACTTCTCAAGTTACAAACCGGGAATAGCAAATGGCTCGTTTGTCGTTCGTTGATTACAGCTGCTAACTATTGCGTAATGTCAGGCGCACATTAACCACGGTGTCCGATCACATTGATCCATCTTGCTCGACGCTATCGGTATAATTGTTCTTCTTTATCTTAGGTACCCAATAGTTATTTGCTGCCAAACTGATATCATTATATAAGTGGAACTTCGTCACACATCGGTATCGATGGACTGTGGCACCGTATCAACGAATAAGTCAATTGTACGCGATACTCGAATCGGCGCTACTCAGAGTTTCGGTGCCTCGCATCCAGCAGGTTCCTCAGCGACCATCATGACGGCTTCACGATCACGATGGGTCCTCCTGTGCACCCTCGTGCTTCTCGCGTGCTGTTCGGCCACCGTGAACCAGCCCGAACGAAAGCTGAAGATCCTCGGAGTCTTCGGTCACCCGGGAAAAAGCCACTTCAACGTGTTCAAGCCTCTGCTAGAAGAGTTAGCGCGCCGCGGCAATGACATGACCGTGATATCCTATTTCCCTAGAACCGAGGAAGCCAAGGCTGCGGACCCTTTGCCGAACTACAAGGACGTCAGTCTGTTGACAGAGAAGGTGGAATTATTTGTGAACACCATCAACCTGCGCGAATTCAACAACGGATTCTTCAACACCCTGCTTCTGTTAGACGAATTGGCAAATACGTCCTGCGATCTCAGTATGAACAATCCCCGCGTGAAGGAGTTCGTCACAGCTGGAGAAAAGTTCGACCTCGTGATCACAGAGACCTTCAACACACATTGTTTCTACGCTTTGTTTCATGATCAAGGTGTACCTTTCATCGAAGTGTCCACATGCCAGATGATGCCGTGGGTGTACGATGAGCTGGGCTTCTCTTCTGAAGCCAGTTACAAGCCGTCTATGTTCTCGCTAACACCGAGGCCGATGAACTTGGGGCAGAGAATGTGGAATATGTTTATTGATGTGTTCATGGTTACATTAGGTAGAACTGTGTTCCACTGGCGCGATCAGAGGATAGTAGACAAGTACCTCGGCCCTGGTGTTCTTAATCTGAACGAGATGGCCAAGAACACGTCGTTGATGCTGTTGAATACACATTTCAGTCTACATGGTTCTCAACCGTACCCTCCGAACGTTGTAGAGGTCGGTGGCCTCCAAATTCCACAGAAAACCAAACCCCTTCCTAACGACATTAAGAAGTTCCTGGACGAGGCTCGGGAAGGTGTATTGTACTTCAATCTCGGATCGTTGGTCAAGGCAGCCACCATGCCCGAGGATAAATTGACTGTTCTGTTGAATGTGTTCGCTTCTTTACCCAGGAAAGTGATCTGGAAGTGGGAGGCCGATGATTTGCCCCAGAAACCTGACAATGTCTTCGTGAAGAAATGGCTTCCTCAGTTCGACATACTGAGTGAGTAAATGCGTCTTCTTGTTGGTACCGTTTTTACGTGGAGAGATGTCCGTGAAATGAATGGGACCGTGTGGTTGGGGTATCTAGGTTAGGTTAGATCAGGTTGCTAAGAGGCTTCTGGGTTTTCTTACTTTCACTGCCTTGGCGGACATTCATCCTCGTCCGTAAATCTTTGGACATTCACATTGGTGAATGTGGGATGAATCGGAATGATTTCTTGACATTTTTTATGTTGTTGTGGGGGGTACAAAGCTGATTTTGTGTTTCGAACTACATTTTAGCCCTTACCTCTTTGAGGACCAATGTCGTCGCATTGCTTGGAGGACCAATGTCGTCCAAGTACATGTATTTAATCCGTAAAGTTGCAAACAAATCATTTAATTATTGTAGTAACGAAATATGAGTATTGATTTTTATTTTTCCTGAGAACTAAATATTGCTGTAAGATTGAGCTTCCTTTTAGGAAAATATAATGTTTCCAATATTTTGAAAAATTCTCGGCTGCAAAGGTCTAAAAGGGGACGTTTTCGATTACTTTATAGTTGGCGATGCTTGGGTCCATTTAGGCCCATTTTTTAATTTATTTCATTGACATAAATTGAGTAGTCGGATGATGACATTAAAACAAAATGGACACCATAGTCCATTAAAAACGGTTTAACGGATGCGGTCATTAGTGGGCTGCGAATTTTATGCATTTATGACAAAAAGAAAAGGAAATTTAAAACATTTTGAAAATGAAATGGATGTAAGAACATTAATATATTATTCTTAATTTACCATAATTGTGTGATAAAAATCTGCAATTTATTCAATAGATTTAAGAAAATTGAATTTTAATCAACTATAATAGCAGCTAAGTACTGAATTTTGTAACTATTTCTGGGCTAATTCTTCTTTAGACTTCATGTGATTGTTTACTCTTCAGTTTCATTTTTAAGTGCACGCAGTTGAGAATGTTGCAAAAATACTAACACAATTAAAAACCTATTGCCACGTTCTATGTTCTAAAATTAATACAGAGAGGTTATTAATGTTTACGATTTTGCACAAAAATACAGTGGTCAGTTGAAAGATTGTTTCATATAATTACAGTTAGAGCTATGCCATCATCTAGACTTGTAATAATCATAAAGTTGGATCAAGTGTCTGATATCAGTAACACAATTTCTTTATCAGACAGGAAAATGAATTTTTGATTAGAATCTGCAGTAGGTTAAAACAATATACAGTTTTGTTACAATCTAGATGTTTCCCACTCTAGTTTAGTATACTCGCAATTAATATTTAAGGAATCATGAAATTTTGCATTTTACGTACAGGATCAAAATTCAATAAAAATTCTAGGGATCTTAGAAAGAGAAAATAAAAGATAGTTTTCGAAATTAAATTTGACAATTCATGAAATATTCATTAATGATATTATACGTAATTAAATGCAATTTGAAATGCTATTCGATTTTCTTGAAAATGGACACTTAAATAATCAAACATTCATTACTTACTGCTACCCTCGATTTTGATGTCCTTTTTTATTTATTTATGTAAGTAAAGAATTGTTACTTCATCTTTATACGTTGTGGTAAATAATATGGGTTTTGAGGAAATATAATATGTCATTTTATCATTAATATAATAAATTCATGTTATTTATTAAATTTATAATTCTTATTTCTAATCTGTAATTTTTAACATACTGGAGATGAGTCAGCAAAAGTGTATGATTATGATTACTGAATAAAGAGGCAGTACCAAATGGTCATTTTTCATAATATGATCATTATCAATAATTATCTGATAATTATTTTATTCAATTATTAAATTGTATATCAATCCATTTTTATATTATAATTGATTGAAATAATTAATTTTTTTCAATTATGATGTCGTGCACAAATAGATAACACGAATCGAAGTTTTGTTATCGAAGGAACCAGACATTCTTATCATAAACCGATTTACGATAAATAATCAGTAACACCTGTGCTCGATATATACACTTTTTAAGAGTTCTATTATTAAGATGCTTATCACAAATTTTTAATCAACTCTTCAGATTTTCCAAGGTCACCTTCAGTTTCTTTATTTATTTTAAAAACTAACTATAATCATTTTAAAGCCGCCTTTGAACCATGCTACAACAAGGAACTTTTTAATTATCTCGCTAACAATAGGAAATGAAAGTTGATCACGTTCCGCGGTTCATTCTGTATGTTATTAATAGAACTTTATTATATATTGTGTAATTATTGATTTTCTGGTTTGCATATAACTTTTCAAATAATTACGCAACGATAATGAGAGCTCTCTGTATACACCATCCTTTTTACGACTATACCTGTACACGAAACCACCGCTTTTACTTGGGTAATGGAGAACTTAAATGGAAAGAGATTTTTCGCCAAGTTGAATTTTAATGAGAATTCTTAATTCCTGTAATTCCTCTCCCAACGCGGCCGTAAGAAAATTAATTTTCGCTTTAGAAGAGAAATAGATTGCGGCCTGTTTAATGTACTCGTTATCAGGCGAAGCTCGCCCATTGCATAACCAGTCAATCTTGTTGACCGCACTACACAGTGATTCACCAGCGATCTCTATTGATAGAAGAAGGTATGTTTAACACGTCGCTCGAGCATTCCTGGAACTCGTTCTTGTAAACAAAGCATAAATTATTTCTTCCGTCAATAGAAATGGTATTTCCATTTTGCTCTGTGATTCTCCCACGTTGACGCCGCATTAAACTGCGTACATATTAAAGAGATGCAGTTGTCAGCGAAAATGTCTCTAGAATGTGCTAACACGTTTTCTGTCGGCATTGTGTGTGTCATTTATTTGTGTAATTTATTTGAAATATTTTTATTGGGTGAACCCATTGAAAAATATTAAACAACTGCTTTTTAGATGAACATTGGGTATTGTTTATGTGTATGTATATTTTATGAAATGTACATTACTAGTAAATAATACTTGATTGATGTTATCTTATAAAATTTGGATAAAGCTTCTTTATATTTTATTATTTTTTTATGAAAGTTTCATCAACATATTTGTGACGTTTTTCTGATTCAAATGATACCAAACACGATACAGCTTGTGTCATATTTACTTGTTTAATTCACGATTCAGTAGATGCTCGTTTATCCGAACTGATTATACATATATGCAGTCTCCATCATTCGAATACATGTTTCACGTAGTGATAATTTAATCTAAAACGATCTATATACAACACTTGTACAAAGTAGCTGTTGTTATATCTGAATACTCGTGCTCTATTGATTAGTTCGGATAATCGAGGTTCTATTATACCGTGTACTAAACAAGTAAATACGATCCAAACTGTATCATGTTTGGTATCATTTCAATCAGAAAAATGTCACAAATACTTTGCTAAAAGTTTCATAAAAAATAATTATAAACAACAAAGTTATGTCACTAAATTAGTAATGTCCTGTCTGTATTCAAGTGACTACATTAAGCCAGCAAATACAGTGTTCTTCGGTTGCCAGGTCAGAGGAGTCAGTAAATAATGACTAAATCGCGGCTCTCTACGCAAAAACAAATGTTTGCATCTGAATTGCAACAAATTGGAGTGAACCAATAATTTATTCTCTTTCTTATCATGTTTAACAGGATTAGTTTAACAGAATAACATTTTTCTCATAAATTCATAAAATCTGCAGTTTAATAATTAGCATGAAGTCCTTAATCATAAGGCCGATCCAAGGTCAAATAAGAAACCATATTTCGTGTATAATTCTCAAAAATCAATTTCTTCTCTTGCACCTCCCGTTCGAATCAAGGTTAGGTCTGTTTTAAATTACAGCTACGTATTTTTCTCATAAACGCATAAAATCTGCAGTTTAATAATTACCATGCAGCCCTTAATCATAAGCTCGATGCAAGGTCAAATAAGAAACCATTTTTGGTGTATAATTCTCAAAAATCAATTTCTTTTCTTGCGTCTCCCGTTCGGATTAAGGTTAGGTCTGCTTTAAATTACAGCTACGTATTTTTCTCATAAACGCATAAAACCCGAAGTTTAATAATTACCTATGGGTTTCTCAATCACATGGTCGATCCAAGATCAAATGAGAATCCATTTTTCGTGTACAAAGTAATTCTCAAAAATCAATTTCTTCTCTTGCATCTCCCGTTCGAATCAAGGTTAGGTCTGTTTTAAATTAAAGCTACGTATTTTTCTCACAAACGCATAAAATCTGCAGTTTAATAATTAGCATGAAGTCCTTAATCATAAGGCCGATCCAAGGTCAAATAAGAAACCATATTTCGTGTATAATTCTCAAAAATCAATGTCTTTTCTTGCACCTCCCGTTCGAATCAAGGTTAGGTCTGTTTTAAATTACAGCTACGTATTTTTCTCATAAACGCATAAAATCTGCAGTTTAATAATTACCATGAAGTCCTTAATCATAAGCTCGATGCAAGGTCAAATATGAAACCATTTTTGGTGTATAATTCTCAAAAATCAATTTCTTTTCTTGCGTCTCCCGTTCGGATTAAGGTTAGGTCTGCTTTAAATTACAGCTACGTATTTTTCTCATAAACGCATAAAACCCGAAGTTTAATAATTACCTATGGATTCTTCAATCACAAGGTCGATCCAAGATCAAATGAGAAAACATTTTTCGTATATAATTCTCAAAAATCAATTTTTTTCTTGAGTCTTCTGTTTGGATCAAGCTTAGGTCTGTTTCAAATTACAACTACGTATTGTTCCCATAAACGCATAAAATCCGAAGCCTAATAATTAGCATGCAGCCCTTAATCATAAGGGCGATGCAAAGTCAAATAAGAAACCATTTTTCGTGTATAATTCTCAAAAATTAATATCTTTTCTTACGTCTTCCGTTCAGATTAGGGTTAGGTCTGCTTTAAATTACAGCTACGTATTTTTCTCATAAACGCATAAAACCCGAAGGTTAATAATTATCTATGGATTCCTCAATCGCAAGGTGGATCCAAGATCAAATGAGAAACCATGTTTCGTGTACTATGTAATTCTTAAAAATCAATCTTTTCTGACGTTTCCTCCTCGTATCAGGGATTTCGAGGTAAAAGAAATTGTTGACGTTGCCAAACTTGATTTCGCGCAGGCTCTTTGTCGGAAACGGGATCTGCGAATCTTCTTCAGCTTTCCGTCGAATAATGTTTCGTAACGAAATGCTTAATATCGGCCATATTGGTATCGCTAGTCGGCGGGGATGAAAGGGCACAAAGAAGAACGGATCTCCACGGGTACTCGAAATCGGAATTGAAATTGTACTATTGCGATTGAAATTGATCGAGGCCGGGAGAACCATCGAAAATCGTTGGGAAATAACCAAAGCGGATTCCGAGGCCGAAACGGGTTTCAAATACGCCCCCTCCTGGTATTTGCTGTAGCGCAGAGGCGGCGAGCGTCAAATAGTTTAGAAACATTCAAAGCGGCTTTGCATAGTCGAGGAGCTTTCGATGCCTCGAAATGATATCGCGGCGGGTGTTGATATGGCAACCTGTTCGGTTACGATCATCGGATAGCACATTATTCTCGAATTGCAAAATCATCTGGAGAGGAAACAATTGCCACTTGACATGCTTGTCGAGTTCGAATTACCGTGATATCGATGATCTTCTGTTTTCGAACCGATTTCCAACGATCTTGTTGTGTAAAAAAGACCCCCAAAAAGAGGAAAAAAAAGAGGAATGGAATAAGGGAAGAAGAATCGTTGTGTAGACTGTATAAATTGGGATAACAATGGCCACCACTGGACCGTATTCGAATAATTGCCTCACGAAGGTGTATCCGTGCGATCGATGTTACAACATTAAACGGTAAAATATATGTGTTTGATATTAGTTATGAAATAAATTTTGTACTTACTATAAGACACGAGTTCCGAGACTATGTATGCGAAATTTGAAGTGATTTGAATCATGTTTGCAGAAGTTAGGAGACATTGCAGCGATGCACTGGAACAGAGCTGCGAAGTTATATTCACATGTTCGCTATTTGAACTTCAAACAATAAAAACTGATGTATTAGACTTAAGTTCTGTGAGTAGTATTATAACTACTATAAAACACAAGTAATGAAATTATACGTATAAAATTTGAAGTGAATCGGATCATTTTTGTAGAAGTTATGAAACATTCGTTGCCATTATCAGAGTCGCGAAACTACATATTATATTCGCACGCTCGTTATTCGAACTTTAAAGAGTAAAATTATGTATATTAGACAGGTTCTGAAAGTAATGTTCTAACCATTAGAAGAGATAAGTGCCGAAATTATACCTATAATATTTCAAGTAATTCGGGTAATAATTATGGGAAGTACAAAACATTTATTGCAAAAATGCACTAAAACAGAGTCACGGAACTATTCAAACATTATGAATTACATGCACTTTATTTTATAGTAATTTGATTAGTTGAGACTTATTTGGCTTAACCCTTAGCACTCGAATGGCGACTCTGAGGCGCCACTACAAATTGCTACACCATTATTCGGAATATTTTTTACGTGATTAAATTTGTTTATATGTAATAAATTACTAAACATTTAAATATTGTATGAGGTACTATATCAGTTTCTTACGCATATAATGAAAATAAATTATGTACAATGGAAATATTCTAGGCTAGAAGAAATGTTTGGTTTTTTAGTTGAAATAGCTCCGAGTGCAAAGGGTTAAATTACAGTTTTGCCGTGTTATGTAATTAACCGAATTTACGTTCATAATTTTTACTTTTACAATCTTTATATAAGAATATTGTTTACATGCTTGATGTCTAGGTGCTCGAACACATTTTTGAATATGTCTCAGTACATTATTGTAATGAGTATTTTATAACTTCCACAAATACTATCCGATTTACATAATTTTTATATAGGATAGGTACTGATATTTGGTCTCCTCAGGGTTTCAAATCCATTTTACATCTCTCCCCCTTCTTCCACACGCCCCTTCTTCCAATTCGTCCACCCTCACTATCGCCTAATTTTTCAGCCTATTTCAGCCTACTTTTCAGCGGGACCTACTGTCTATTACGGTGGGTTCTGAACCACCTTACTTAATTTTTATATATAATTTACTTAATTTTGTATATATAATTTGGATACTCGCGTTGTAAATAGGCGTAATACTATTTTTAAATCTTAAGTCAAAGATACATATTTCCATTTTGTAATGATTTAATACAGATCGTTTGAATAATTTTGGGAGCCTGTCTCAGTCCATGATTGTAATGAATGTTTTTTAATTTCCACTAGAATTATCTAATGCAGTTCAAATATTGTATGTATAATCTCGACATTCGTGTTTTGTAGAAGTTATGATGTTACACACAGAATGTAAGTCTAGCACATGTATTTTTACTGTTTAATGTTAAGTCGTGAAGGGTTTGAATACTTTTCTGTTTCAATACATCAATGCAATGAATGTTACACAACTACTACAAAAATCATCCAATTCAGCTAAAATTTTATATGTATAATCCCAATACTTGTTACCTCTAGTAGTCACAACATCACTGTAATAGTTTAAGCCTAGCATTCATATTTTTATTTTTTAATAATATAACAGAGAACGTTTGAACAATTCTGCGATTCTCGTAAGGTGCATCATTGCCCTAAATGTTTGACGACTTCTGCAAAATGATCCAATTAAGCTAAAATTTTATATGTATAATCTCAATATTTGTTACCTCTAGAAGTCACAACATCACTGTAATAGTTTAAGCCTAGCATTCATATTTTTATTTTTTAATAATATAACAGTGAACGTTTGAACAATTCTGCGATCCTCGTAAGGTGCATCATTGCTCTGAATGTTTCACGACTTCTGCAAAAATGATCCAATTGAGCTAAAATTTTATATGTGTAATCTCAATACTTGTTACCTCTAGTAGTCACAACATTACTGTAATAGTTTGTCTAAGATTCATATTTATATTTTTTAATAATATAACAGAGAACGTTTGAACAATTCTGCGACCCTCGTAAGGTGCATCATTGCCCTAAATGTTTGACGACTTCTGCAAAATGATCCAATTGAGCTAAAATTTTATATGTATAATCTCAATATTTGTTACCTCTAGAAGTCACAACATCACTGTAATAGTTTAAGCCTAGCATTCATATTTTTATTTTTTAATAATATAACAGTGAACATTTGAACAATTCTGCGATCCTCGTAAGGTGCATCATTGCCCTAAATGTTTGACGACTTCTGCTATAATGATCCAATTCAGCTAAAATGTTATATGTATAATCTCAATACTTGTTACCTCTAGAAGTCACAACATTACTGTAATAGTTTAAGTCTAGGATTCATATTTTTATTTTTTAATAATATAACAGTGAACGTTTGAACAATTCTGCGATCCTCGTAAGGTGCATCATTGCCCTAAATGTTTGACGACTTCTGCAAAATGATTCAATTGAGCTAAAATTTTATATGTATAATCTCAATATTTGTTACCTCTAGAAGTCACAACATTACTGTAATAGTTTGTCTAAGATTCATATTTATATTTTTTAATAATATAACAGAGAACGTTTGAACAATTCTGCGACCCTCGTAAGGTGCATCATTGCCCTAAATGTTTGACGACTTCTGCTATAATGATCCAATTCAGCTAAAATGTTATATGTATAATCTCAATACTTGTTACCTCTAGAAGTCACAACATTACTGTAATAGTTTAAGTCTAGGATTCATATTTTTATTTTTTAATAATATAACAGTGAACGTTTGAACAATTCTGCGATCCTCGTAAGGTGCATCATTGCCCTAAATGTTTGACGACTTCTGCAAAATGATTCAATTGAGCTAAAATTTTATATGTATAATCTCAATATTTGTTACCTCTAGAAGTCACAACATTACTGTAATAGTTTGTCTAAGATTCATATTTATATTTTTTAATAATATAACAGAGAACGTTTGAACAATTCTGCGACCCTCGTAAGGTGCATCATTGCCCTAAATGTTTGACGACTTCTGCTATAATGATCCAATTCAGCTAAAATGTTATATGTATAATCTCAATACTTGTTACCTCTAGAAGTCACAACATTACTGTAATAGTTTAAGTCTAGGATTCATATTTTTATTTTTTAATAATATAACAGTGAACGTTTGAACAATTCTGCGATTCTCGTAAGGTGCATCATTGCCCTAAATGTTTGACGACTTCTGCAAAATGATCCAATTAAGCTAAAATTTTATATGTATTATCTCAATATTTGTTACCTCTAGAAGTCACAACATTACTGTAATAGTTTAAGTCTAGGATTCATATTTTTATTTTTTAATAATATAATAGTGAACGTTTGAACAATTCTGCGATCCTCGTAAGGTGCATCATTGCCCTAAATGTTTGACGACTTCTGCAAAATGATCCAATTGAGCTAAAATTTTATATGTATAATCTCAATATTTGTTACCTCTAGAAGTCACAACATTACTGTAATAGTTTAAGTCTAGGATTCATATTTTTATTTTTTAATAATATAACAGTGAACGTTTGAACAATTCTGCGATCCTCGTAAGATGCATCATTGCCCCAAATGTTTGACGACTTCTGCTATAATGATCCAATTCAGCTAAAATGTTATATGTATAATCTCAATACTTGTTACCTCTAGTAGTCACAACATTACTGTAATAGTTTGTCTAAGATTCATATTTATATTTTTTAATAATATAACAGAGAACGTTTGAACAATTCTGCGACCCTCGTAAGGTGCATCATTGCCCTAAATGTTTGACGACTTCTGCTATAACGATCCAATTGAGCTAAAATTTTATATGTATAATCTCAATATTTGTTACCTCTAGAAGTCACAACGTTACTGTAATAGTTTAAGTCTAGGATTCATATTTTTATTTTTTAATAATATAACAGTGAACGTTTGAACAATTCTGCGATCCTCGTAAGATGCATCATTGCCCCAAATGTTTGACGACTGCTGCTATAATGATCCAATTCAGCTAAAATGTTATATGTATAATCTCAATACTTGTTACCTCTAGTAGTCACAACATTACTGTAATAGTTTGTCTAAGATTCATATTTATATTTTTTAATAATATAACAGAGAACGTTTGAACAATTCTGCGATCCTCGTAAGGTGCATCATTGCCCTAAATGTTTGACGACTTCTGCTATAACGATCCAATTCAGCTAAAATTTTATATGTACAATCTCAATACTTGTTATCTCTAGTAGTCACAACATTACTGTAATAGTTTGTCTAAGATTCATATTTATATTTTTTAATAATATAACAGAGAACGTTTGAACAATTCTGCGATCCTCGTAAGGTGCATCATTGCCCCAAATGTTTGACGACTTCTGCTATAATGATCCAATTCAGCTAAAATGTTATATGTATAATCTCAATACTTGTTACCTCTAGTAGTCACAACATTACTGTAATAGTTTGTCTAAGATTCATATTTATATTTTTTAATAATATAACAGAGAACGTTTGAACAATTCTGCGATCCTCGTAAGATGCATCATTGCCCTAAATGTTTGACGACTTCTGCTATAATGATCCAATTCAGCTAAAATTTTATATGTATAATCTCAATACTTGTTACCTACAGTAGTCACAACATTACTTTAATAGTATAAGTCTAAGATTCATATTTTCACCATTTATAGATTAATAACTTCCGTTTCGAGACTTTCGTGAGCTTCCCTGTATTCGTTGCATCATTATAACCTCGATCATTATAACAGGGCAGAAGTTTCTCGTGTCTAGGGCGCATTAGAAAGCAACGGTCATCAAGTTGATTGACCGGGTCCTTAAAGAGATAATGATCGCTTCATTGTCGAAAGTAGGTTGATGGGTGGGGTTGTTCTTCGGGGCATGATTCACCGGCATGTTCTGAATGCTCTACCAGCATTGTTGTGACAAAGACGTTCTTTCGGCAAAGCTTTGGACTCCGTTGTTTGACTGTTTGGCCAAGGATAAGGCGGTAGGACCACGGGAATTCCCGGGACAGGTAGTTTTGCAGCTTTCTGGCTTCCGCCGAGCGAAATGACTTTAATTAGGCAACTCGCTAACGACTCTGCTGGCAACATAAATCACCGTTAAACCTGCCCCGGGAAGAAGACTTCATCCTGTCGGTGGCCTCTCGTAGACTCCGAGCTTCTTCGGCGACAATTTGGGTAGTCGGTAGCTTAGGCAGTCGCGTAGTCGGACTTGCGGAATCGATTGCAACGTGGCGTAACTACAAATTGCAAGAAATCGTCTCATAACTTCAAACCGCTCTCTGCAACGTAATCCTATCTCCGCGTGATGATTATTATGCAATTATTAAAGGGGAATGCCTGGCCAGTCACTTGGAAATGACGTCAACAATATTCAATAGATAAACGGATAGATAGAAATTAAAAAATGTGTACGTATACTTAGATATTGTATTAAAGAATATGTACAAAAATGTTCAGCTTAAGCAATTAATTTTTTGATGATATATTACAATTTCTTTGAGAATTTTGTTTTTTTTGAGGTAGGAAAACGGTGGAACTGATTTCAACTGCAAAAGATGTCGGAAATAAAAATCCAATTTTATAATTAAATACATTAATTGCTATTGTGTATTCGAGAATTTTTTGAAATTTACGTAGATTGTAAAAGTCATGCTCAAAATGTAGGAATTTTGTTTATTAGAGAGGAATATCTGGCTATCTCTTAATATTTGCGCGGTCGTGGACGCCTGGCAAAGAGTTTCCAAAACGGAAGATCGATTTCGTTCATTTTTCGAAAAAAATTTGAATACTCCATTCTACGGTCTACATCGAATAAACGGGGAGAGGGGGGGGGGGTGGCGGACAGGTTGATAAATCGACGCTGGCTCAAAATGTAGAAATTTTGTTTATTAGAGAGGAATATCTGGCTAGTCACTTGGAAATACAACTTCAAGAATTTTTAATAGCTATATGGATGAAAAGAAATTTGTAAAATTTTAAGTACGTTTAGATAGTGTATTAAAGAATATGTACAAAAATGTTCAGCTTAAGCAATTAATTTTTTGATGATATATTACAATTTCTTTGAGAATTTTGTTTTTTTTGAGGTAGGAAAACGGTGGAACTGATTTCAACTGCAAAAAATGTCGGAAATAAAAATCCAATTTTATAATTAAATACATTAATTGGTATTGTGTATTCGAGAATTTTTTGACATTTACGTAGATTGTAAAAGTCATGCTCAAAATGTAGGAATTTTGTTTATTAGAGAGGAATATCTGGCTAGTTACTTGCAAATACAACTTCAAGAATTTTTAATGGCTATATGGATGAATAGAAATTTGTAAAATTTTAAGTACGTTTAGATAGTGTATTGAAGAATATGTACAAAAATTTTCTGTTGGAAAAATTAATGTTTTGATAATATATTGTAACTTTTTTAAGAGTTTTGAGCTTTGTGGATAGTCAAACGGTGTAACTAATTTTAATTGCATATTATGTCAGAAATTGAAAAACAGAATTTCATAGTAACATACAGTAATAGCCATTGTAAATTCTTTTTCGAAAATGACTTAAGCTTGAATAATTAACTTTTTGATAACGTATCGCAACTTCTTTGACAGTTGTGTATTTTATGAAAAGGTGAACCGTAGAATTACAAGCCGCTACAATATTGACTATTTTTCCGTGAAAATGATGAAAAATGTAAAAGTCATGTTAAAAAGTAATGTGAATTTCGTCTGAATTAATATATCAATTTCTTTATCTTTGGTTTTATTCTGAAGTGACATATTTCGTATGTCGATAAGATATTTCTCGCAATGTCAGATAAGTGTGTATCGATTAGTACTCAGATGAATTAGTAAGTGGTTCTAATAGCACGTTCATAATGCGTGATGAATAATCACCTCGAATGACTGTTTACATTGCGCAACTCTACTTTTTTGCACTTGCTTAACGTGTGCGTAATGCAAGTGGTCAACGATTTGCTACTTTTCCTGTTTACTCACCTGATGTTAATTGTTAGGAACATTAAATTATTTATAGTACACTCACTGTAAATATACAATACATTTTATCTACTAATATAGGATACCAACAATCGATATATAACACGATAAATGCTATGTCATTCCCTCATAACTGACGTTATCGAATTTACAGAACAATACATCATTTATATGATATTAAAAAATGTTCACACTATCTTAATAGATTTAATCGATATACAGGGTGTTTCGTCTAAAACAGGACACCTAAATATCTAGTCTACCCCTGAAAATACAAAAAATGTTTCTAACGTAATCTAAATGGTTTCAAAAGACGAATCAGATGGAAGATTCGTTTTTCATAATTTGTAATTTTTTAATCGTTTTTTCAAGGTCACTCGTGTTTTTTTACATATATACACACATTTTTGTTGTTGTATGTTATAGCAAACATTATTATGCATTCATCCATGTCTAATAGCACAACCTTGAAGTGACCGTGAACTCTAAAATTTGCTAATTAATGCAGAACTTCCAGCGACATTTCAGATTTCAACGGTAACAGAAATTCGACCTTGAACTTGAACTTGTAAATAATCACATTTATTACTGCAATAAATGTTCGAAATGATGTCCTTCCGTTGTGATACATTTCGTGAGGCGAGAAACGACAGATTGTACAGGTCTTTCGATGATTTCAGGTTTCATATCAGCACATGCAGCAATTATTCGTTCCTTCATATTTTCTGGCATCGTGGGCTGCTCTTGATAAACCGTACCCTTTAATGTCCCCCATAAGAAACAATCAAGTGGGTTGAGATCGGGTGAACGAGCCGGCCATGATACAGGTCCATTGCGTCCAATCCAACGATTTGGGAATTTTTCGTTGAGGACACGTGTTGCAATATTGGAAAAGTGTGCTGGACACCCATCGTATTGATACCATAATACTAGACGGTCCCTAAATGGTACATCTTCTAATAAACCTGGTAGAATATGTTCTAAAAATTCAGCATACTTCTGCCCAGTTTGCGTACCGTTGATAAAATACGGCCTAATTATCCTATTATTTAGAATACCACACCAGACATTTATGATCCACGGTCTCTGCTTATCGAGTTGTTTAAACCATCGTGGATTTTCAACCAACCAATAATGCATGTTCTTGAGGTTCACCTGACCATGATTTGTAAAGGATGCTTCATCTGCAAACAACACTGTTTGGAAAAACATTTCATCACTTTCATATTTCCGTATACCCCGTTGAGAAAAGTGTACGCGGTTTTCAAAGTCTCTTCCATGGAGCTCTTGGTGAAGAGATAAATGGAAAGGATGAAATTTTTGTGAATGAAGAATCCGGAATATGCTTGTCATAATACCGGTTTCACGTCCAAGTTGCCTTATACTAACATGCGAGTTATGGTTAACTTTAGCGTTGATATTGTTCACATTTGCTTCACGAGTAACAGTCTTACGTCTCACACGAATGTTTCTGTTGACTACCAGTCTAACAAAATGTTTTAACAATACTTGAGTATGCAGAACGCGATGGACAAGAACGTTCTGGAAATCTGTCTTTGTAAATTCGTATTGCTTCTCTTAGACACTCTCGAGCTTCACCGTAAATTAAAACCATTTGAATTTTCTCCTGTTCTGAATAACGCATTATGGATCGCTTGTCGATACACTGAGAAATCTAGCAGTGAGCAAACTCTTAAATACATATCTCTCTCACTCTCTATGTACAGAGGAACGATACAATGTGTTTATTTACAAGTTTAAGTTCATGGTCGAATTTCTGTTACCGTTGAAATCTGAAATGTCGCTGAAAATAAGTTCTGCATTAATTAGCAAATTTTAGAGTTCACGGTCATTTCAAGGTCGTGCTATTAAACATGGATGAATGCACAATAATGTTTGCTATAACATACGACAACAAAAAATGTGTGTATATATGTAAAAAAACACGAGTGACCTTGAAAAAACGATTAAAAAATTACAATTTATAAAAAACAATTCTTCCATCTGATTCGTCTTTTGAAACCATTTAGATTACGTCAGAAACATTTTTTGTATTTTCAGAGGTACAGGAGATATTTAGGTGTCCTGTTTTAGACGAAACACCCTGTAGATTAAACAGGAGTGGATTTTACTTCACTGTGATTTTCAGCCCGCCATATATCGAGACAATACTGTATCATTATTGGAATAATACCGAATTCTGGAAGCAGGTACTATGCTCATGTGGCACCGGCATCAAGTTGAAGCTTGCGGGCTGGTTTTCCGAGCGGATTGCATCGCGCGGCCTCCTCGGCGGCCAGATAATCTAGCTAGAAACTGCCGGTAACTCGACCGGAGGGGAGGCTGGGATCGATCGCTTTAATTTTATTATCTCGGCCCGTGACTGCTGTATCCTGGTCCCGGCTCCTCGGATCCCCGGCTACCCTCCCCGGTCTTCGTGATCTCGATACGATCGAGGGGCTGCGTTTTGCCTCGTATTACATACTTCGCACGGTTTAACCAGCGCACGCGAAAAGGTGCACGATCCCGAACAGCTGATCGTAACTCGGCCTCGGTGTACCGTTTTTGCGAAACCGTGGAAATCGTTAATTTATGCCATTTGATTGGTCCCGTGCAACCATTGCTTGCGACCGTGCCAACTAAACCTACGATCGTTTCTTTTTGCGCTATTTTCTTTCCTTTTCACGTTTGTTGGTTATTTTTTTCAATGTATAACGTCGTTTGAGAGTTCTTGTTTTTTTTTTGTGACAAAAAGAATAAGTTTTATTTAGTTAAGGGGAGTCGAGTTTCTTTAGCCGTTTAGTTAAGGGGAGAAGTTTCTATAAACGGTTTATATTTTTATTAACACTAGGTTTACGTAAATTATTGTATACTTATCTTTACGGACACTTGTCAAATTGACGGTTAAGGGAAACCACGTATTTTCTTAAAAAAAAAACGAATAATTTAAAAACAATTAACCCTTTCCACTCGAGAGTTTTCGAAAGCGGTTCAATATGGCGTTTAGTTAAAGGGAGTAAACTCTATAAACGGTTCATATTTTTATTAACACTAGGTTTACGGAGATTATTGTATATTTATCTTTACGGACACTTGTCAAATTGACGGTTAAAGGAAACCACGTATTTAAAAAAAAAACCGAATAATTTTAAAACAATTAACCCTTTCCTCTCGAGAGTTTTCGAAAGCGGTTCAATATGGCGACCGAGAGTCGCCTCTCGAGCGCAAAGGGTTAAATATAATTACAGGGCTGAGGGGGAAATAAATTTGCGTATATATTCGTCTTACTAAACCAATAATTGTCAGCACAAAAAGGAAAAATATTAATAGTAATTGGTTTTGTAACTTTGCTCATGAAGTACGAAATCCGTCAAAATGACGGGTCCCGTAAACCTAGTGTTAATATTTAGGAATTCCTTGCAAAGAAACCAATGCGTTAATCCTTTCAGACCTTTAAGGGTACTTAAGTTTACATTTTGAGAAGAAAAAAAAATGTTGATTACAATAAAATTATGATGAGTACAAAAGACATAGAGCTGCATTACAAATGCGTCTTTTTCCGAGATGCAAAATGGCGCTGGTTGTAGCGTCTCTGGTAGTTATTTGAAACAGATCAGCATTTCTTTTTCAATTTATTTGACGATTGTAAGAAATAAACCTAAAATGGTGTAAAAACATGCATATTTTAAAAATTCATTTACAGTCATTCTAAAAGGTTCGCCATCACAAAAATATAATAAACATACTGATTGTTTGAAGGCTAGCCACCTTAATAATCAGAACAGTGAAAAAACATTTGTTTATCATTTCGGGATTCTAAAATATTGTACATACTCGCTTTAACATTTATGAAACACTATAAACTTGTTAAGACAACTGTTACGACTTAAACAGAATATGAATATACGCAATACCGCTCGGTAAGCACGATAAAAACTATTGTATATTTTAGCATTTTAATTAAAGGAAACCATCGCGAAAGCTATAAAATTGATTTGTATGTCACTTATTGTCGGCCGAGTTGGAAAATGCTGTCTCATACCAGTTATCACCAGACTGGGTTTCGTTAAATAGTTATGTATTCCTACGGTTTCACCATTACTTGACAAATATGCGCTTACAAATATTAGAAGAAGTGTAGGAAGTCATTGATGAGTTTATTGTATTACAATTGCTGTTTTTCCTCGGAAGCAGACTCATCAATAACCTGTAAGATGGTACAAAGTTATAATAATGAATGACTAGACAATGCATCTTTATGCAAAATAAAAATTTTCTGCATCTGTTACAACAAACACGAGTAACTTAAGAATTTATTTCCTTGAATAATTGTAATAGTAGACTGAAAGCAATATATCAATGCTCTTCAATTCTTTCAATCTAGCTATTGTTTCAAATTGCAGCTACACATTTTTGCCATAAATGCATAAAATCCGCAGTCTAGTAATGACAAAGTATACAATATAGAAACACATGATTTTTCCGTAAATAAATGGTAAATTTATTTTTAAAAGACACAAAATTAATTTCTACACTTAATACATTTAATAATTTGATTAGTAGGGAACAGTTATATTGCTCTTCCTAATTTATGTGACACTGTGTTGTATGGTAAATGCTCAAACATGTTTTATGAGCATTATTCTGCTAAAACATACGAAGACTGCAGATGTGAACACAATTTTTTAAAATATCTTTGATTTATACAATATGAATATGACTTCTTTGCGCATGAATGCATACTTCGACTGTATTAATTACATTCTTATGTTCGAGATATTAGTGCAGGTGATTGCGTTAGTTTGTTTCTGAAGTCGTTTACATCTTTCAACGCTGTATCCTAAACGATACTTTTACAAAATATTACGAAGGAAATATTCAAAATATTTCTTCCATTTCTGACCGTGTATGACCATGAAGGTCATTGTGTTGCATACGAATGAATTTGTCTTGACACACGCTTTCGTATGATATATAGCATTCTATATAAAAAATCGAAGGTCATCTTGACTTCTAAAGAAATAGTGCATCCACAAAGATATTAGACACGTCATTATATAGCTTGCACAAAAAAGTACTACATCTTGCTTTTCTATTTTTACGAGAAAGACGCTGGCTAGTAATAGGTTTACCACCTTGCATAGATATATAATAACTCAGATCTGCGAAAAGCATGTTTCAAATTTTTGCTATGAGCACAGATTAAATAGTTAAAACCGTGACCTTCACGTTCTTCTTCCAAATCCCGAGCAATTGCAATATCACAAAAATTCTTTTTACACGTTACCTAGTAAACTAATCGTTTTAACGTTTAAAAAAAAACTCAAGCCGTATGGTCCAATTTTAGAAAAGTTAGCAGTTTTTAAAGGTCGTTACTTAGTTTGCGACCCGACTCTATAACTCGGACACTATCCTTAATTGGTCTCTTAATATTTGCGCGGTCGTGGACGCCTGGCAAAGAGTTTCCAAAACGGAAGATCGATTTCGTTCATTTTTCGAAAAAAATTTGAATCCATTCTACGGTCTAGATCGAATAAACGGGGGGAGGGGGGGGGGGGGGTGGCGGACAGGTTGATAAATCGACGCTGGCTCAAAATGTAGAAATTTTGTTTATTAGAGAGGAATATCTGGCTAGTCACATGCAAATATAACTTCAAGAATTTTTAATAGCTATATGGATGAATAGAAATTTGTAAAATTTTAAGTACGTTTAGATAGTGTATTGAAGAATATGTACAAAAATGTTCAACTTAACCAATTAATTTTTTTATGATATATTACAATTTCTTTGAGAATTTTGTTTTTTTTTGGGGTAGGAAAACGGTGGAACTGATTTCAACTGCAAAAGATGTCGGAAATAAAAATCCAATTTTATAATTAAATACATTAATTGCTATTGTGTATACGAGAATTTTTTGAAATTTACGTAAATTGTAAAAGCCATGCTCGAAATGTAGGAATTTTGTTTATTAGAGAGGAATATCTGGCTAGTCACTTGCAAATGCAACTTCAAGAATTTTTAATGGCTATATGAATGAATAGAAATTTGTAAAATTTTAAGTACGTTTAGATAGTGTATTGAAGAATATGTACAAAAATTTTCTGTTGGAAAAATTAATGTTTTGATAATATATTGTAACTTTTTTAAGAGTTTTGTGCTTTGTGGATAGGCAAACGGTGTAACTGATTTTAATTGCATATTATGTCAGAAATTGAAAAACAGAGTTTCATAGTAACATACAGTAATAGCCATTGTAAATTCTTTTTCGAAAATGGCTTAAGCTTGAATAATTAACTTTTTGATAACGTATCGCAACTTCTTTGACAGTTCTGTATTTTATGAAAAGGTGAACCGTAGAATTACAAGCCGCTACAATATTGACTATTTTTCCGTGAAAATGATGAAAAATGTAAAAATCATGTACAAAAATGTTCAGCTTAACCAATTAATTTTTTTATGATATATTACAATTTCTTTGAGAATTTTGTTTTTTTTTTGGGTAGGAAAACGATGAAACTGATTTCAACTGCAAAAGATGTCGGAAATAAAAACCCAATTTTATAATTAAATACATTAATTGCTATTGTGTATACGAGAATTTTTTGAAATTTACGTAAATTGTAAAAGCCATGCTCGAAATGTAGGAATTTTGTTTATTAGAGAGGAATATCTGGCTAGTCACTTGCAAATGCAACTTCAAGAATTTTTAATGGCTATATGAATGAATAGAAATTTGTAAAATTTTAAGTACGTTTAGATAGTGTATTGAAGAATATGTACAAAAATTTTCTGTTGGAAAAATTAATGTTTTGATAATATATTGTAACTTTTTTAAGAGTTTTGAGCTTTGTGGATAGTCAAACGGTGTAACTAATTTTAATTGCATATTATGTCAGAAATTAAAAAACAGAATTTAATAGTAACATACAGTAATAAGCTTGAATAATTAAGATCGATTTCGTTTATTTTTCGAAAAAAATTTGAATACTCCATTCTACGGTCTAGATCGAATAAACGGGGGGGGGGGGGGGAGGCAGACAGGTTGATAAATCGACGTTGACTCCCCTTGATCACAGAGCCGCCATCGTTCCATTCACGACATGTTTGCAATCGACTCTGTCAATTCGCATACGATCCGCTAATGTAATTGATTTTAGAGGCAACGATATCGAGGATGGGGCAACGTTGGGGGTTGAAAGGGGGAGTGGGGGTGGGTTGGATGCGGATGTGTTGACACGCAATGCCCTCGAGTATCGCGTTTAACGGCGGAAAGGCGGGGCACGGAAACGTGGGATCGCGTTACCCCTTCGGGTAAAAGCGGAATCATCCTACCCCGGGTCCACTTTATTCTTACCCCGGCGTCCATTAAGGAATAGGATATACTTCTTTGTTACTTTTACGGGTCTATTAGATCAGGCGGGTCGGACCAGATCCGGTAGCATGCTAACTCGATCCTATGCCGTCCGGTGATGCATCGGTGAAATTTCAAATGGGGATCGATCGCGATTCAATTTGCCCTGTGGATTTGCGGGATCGACATCAACGACCCGCGACGCGTCAAATTAACTCGAACATGATTGTCTACTTTACTGCCGGATAATGGGCTTACGCCGATATCTTAAGGGGTTATCCCTGGTTAACTATTTGGAACGTCTGAATACCTGTGATTCAACACTGACTCGTATAAGTATTAATAATAATTAGACAGCGGATTTTATACATTTATGATGAAAGTGAGTAGATGTAATTTAAAACGATAAATACATCAGAATAATTTAAAAATGCTATTGTATTGGGTTGTTCGGAAAGTAATTTCGTTTTTCGTGTAGAGATGGTATTGCTTCCATTTATTATTACTTAACATTATTCTAAGTCGCACAATCATTGTGTATTTTCAAAATTGACATTTCGGACATCATTTCGTGCCTTATAGAACTTTATAATCTTTCAACCATTTTTTTTGTCATCGCGTCAAATATGCAAAATCAAAGTGAGCATATCCGTCACATTTTGCTTTTTTGTTAGGGGCATGGTAAAAAATGCAATGCAAGCAGGGAAAAAGATGTATGCTGTTTTCAGAGAGGGTGTACCGATGTATTACCATTTATTTCGTTCTTTTCAACACTTTTTGAGCGGTGTAACTATCATTTTAAATGAAGGCGTCAAAAGTAATACAACTCAATTATTTGCTAATAAAAAACAGGAATTCTACGAACATGGGATCTCCAAGTTACTAGAAAGATGGCAGGAGATCATAGAACGAAATTGCCACTACATCACCGAATGAATAAATAAATAGTGAAAGATCGTCTTCATTTTCCCTTGGAAAAACGAAATTACTTTCCGAACAACCCAATAGTATGTTTAGCCTACTAAACATATTAAATAAGAAAATAACTTCCAAATTCGCTGCAGTTTGTTGCAATTCAGGTGGACAATTTATATTTTACATAAAGGTCCGCTGTACTAGTAATAATATATGGTACATCGTGAAAGCCCTACACGACCAAACTCGTCCTTCATTTTTGTTCTATATAATAGTAAACAAAAATCGTATATTAAATTTTAAGCAATCGCTATAAGGGGAAAGATTCAGTCTTCAAGTCCTTAATAGATTCATTAAAAAAAAATATTTTGATCCTGTTACAGACGATTTAGTTTATAACATTTTCGATAAAAAAACTTGTCAGTTTTTTCCCTGCTGTATTATGCACAAATATTCTAAAAAATGTATGATGGTCTGCGAAAGTAGAGGCTTCGACCTTTATTTCTATATTATTAAAATTGATTATACAAATTTAATAATTCGTTATCTGTATCTTTATTTATATTGCTTATTTCCACAAGTTTTCGTGTCTACCTAAATGTCCTGATAATTAATTGTATTTCAGCATCTGGATCGTATTACATTTTCATATATTGCGAGATGAATGGCGACGGATCGTATTTGTTTGTCTTTAATTTATGGCTGTATCCAGCCGATCGAAAATATTTGAACACTTGTTTGATGATACAATGGAAATAACTTATTGGTTTCGAAACAAAGAATGAACGCAGGAAATGCATCATCAATTTTGTACCTTTCGAAGACATATTATTTCAAACAATCAGCGAATACGTTATTTGTTAAAATTAGAAAGTTCGTATGACTGCTAACAAGGAAATCATAATAGCAATGGTTCTTTTATAAATTAAGTGCATATTATATTGATACAATTTTAACCTAAAATACTAAGTTTACTTAGAACGTCTTCAGGGTTTGTTAGGACAAATTTTCCAAAAAATACTAACGCATAAATCTTACAGTTAGTAAAAAGATAATTAATATTGACAATCGCAGACAACAAGCCATTTCTTGCACGACTATTTGATTTCCTCATTTAGAAACAAAATTTGCAGTGTATCTTTTGAAATTATTCCTACATGAAGGACGTCTGTTATAATGAATGAAAGTATATTGATCACATGTTGTAAAATGAGCACAGTACAATTTCATACAGAACGCAATAAATAATTGTTTCAGTACATCCTTCAAACTAGTGTGACTTTATTCGTTTAATGATGGAAATTGTGATAAGTTGTAACCTGTAATATCGAGACGTATTTTACAAATTAAAATTGCTAAATTAACATATTCGTTAAAATGTTAAACTACTAATTTTAATTTTAAAAATACGCAACGATATTACGGGACCAAAGTAATAGCCCAGATAGCAGCGGGACGTCCCATGGACGTCCTATGAACGTCCGTACCGGACCTTCCGTACGTCCCAGGGACATCCGTATGTCCCAGATATGTCCGAGTTACGTCCGTTTTACGTCCCAGACCTAACCCAGATAGGTACCAGTTAGAAAGTGGGACGTACATAGGATGGTGTTTTCACCTTGTAGCATCGATATTTTTAAAAATTAAACGTGTAAATTATGTAGCGATACCGTTTGTAAATGATAACGGAAATAAAAATCATCTGCCTAATTGTACATTCTATCTCTTTATTTACATATTTCCCATAATAATATGCGTTTGCAGAAACATCCGCTATCTCCCAGATAGCACCGTACGTCTCAGGGACGTCCATTTTACATCCAGTTTACGTCCACACGTCCTAAGTCCGTCGCGGACGTCCGTGGAACGTCCGAAATTTACGTCCGTGGGACGTTCGAAATTTACGTCTCATGGACGACCGAGGGACTGGGTGTAAAATGGACGTCCCTGGGACGTACGGTGCTATCTGGGAGGTAGCGAATGTTTCTGCAAACGCATATTACTATGGGAAATATGTAAATAAAGAGATAGAATGTACAATCAGGCAGATGATTTTTATTTTCGTTATCATTGACAAACGTTATCGTTACATAATTTACAAGTTTAAATTCTAAAAATATCGATGCTACAAGGTGGAAACGGTGGAGTTTTGAGTGACTTTTTCATATCTTTACAAGAGTGCGTAAAAATTAAATAAAAATGAAATAATAAAATAAGAATAAGTTAGTGTCTTCGTTACTTTTTATAACTAAGAACTATTGGTTTTTCATCCCATATACCCCTATACCTTTTTGTTCACGATTCAATTCTTATTTTCATCACATGCTCAAAATGTACCCCTTACGTTAAAGAAGCTGAAGGTGATCTTTATATATCGATAAAAAAGGAAAACAGAAAAAACTAATTACTATATTGCATGGAATAATTACTTAAAATCATGTAACTTTCTTCTGAAAAGATTTTTGATTCAACAAATAGTTTACGAGTAAGTGGCACAGTTAAACAACTCACTGTGTGTACTGTGAAATCTGAGTGGGAATGCTCTCAAGATTTCCATATTGGGAAATCTTGAGGATGTTCTCGAAATTTCTGCATTAGGAAATTTTATGAGATTGTCGCTGCACTGAATCATGCATTGTGCCGGCTGCATCTAGCTGGAGTGTAGTTATCCTTTCCATGTATAAGCAAAGGTGTTAGCATATAGCATTTAACGTTCTCAGGTAAGAGATTCGAAAATTCTGATGGAAATACACGCAGAGAGAATTCTCTGTGCGTAATAATTGTGTTAAGATCATTACTTTCTTGACACCCTATACATGGCGGGTTCCATACACACGTATCGCCGTAGAACGCAACTTTCGACGGGCGTCACTCGAGGTTTCGCACTCGATAGGGTCTTCGTGGAACGCGCGCGTCAATACGTGACAGAGGATATCTATCGGCTGGCATGAATTTTTGCAACCGACGGCGGTTATGCACTCGCACCCTGCTCTCTCCTCATATCTCTCTCTCTCTCTCTCTCTCTCTCTCTCTCTCTCTCTCCCTCACGACAGAGGGAAAAATCGGTCAACGACACGGCGCTCCGACGATTTCCTCGAGATTCTATCTGCTACACCGCAAATACTTTTACGCCGTCTGTAACGAAGAAATAACGCGTTGGTATTTCCGGAGGATGTTACCTGGCTCCGCGTTTTACGACAAGCATGCTCGCCGCGGGGAATTGATAACCGATAACTGGCACTTTATGCCAAATAGAAATTTTCTGCGTTAACATTACCCGTACCGAGCACAAAATGCGACTGGTATAAGTTTCTTTACAAAAATTATAAAACTGAAATTATTGGGTTGTTCGGAAAGTAATTTCGTTTTTCCAAGGGAAAATGATAACGATTTTTCACTATTTATTTATGAATTCGGTAATGGCGTGACCACTTTGTTCCACGATCTTTTGCCATCTTTCTGGCAATTTGGAGATCCCATGTTCGTAGAATACCTGTGTTTTATTAATATTATTGTACTTTTGACGCGTTCATTGAAAATGATATTTTAAAAAGTGTTGAAGAGGACGAAATAAATGGTAATCCTCTCTGTGAACAGCACACAACTTTTTCCTTGTTTGCACTGCATTTTCACCCTTGCGGTAATAAAACTGCAAAATGTGACTGATATGCTCACCTTGATTTTCCATAATTGATGCGGTGACAAAAAAAATGGTTGGAAGATTATAAAGTTCTATAAGGCACGAAATGACGTCCGAAATGTCAGTTTTGAAAATGTACAATCATTTTGCGACTTAGAATAATGTTAAGTAATAATAAATGGAAGCAATACCATCTCTACACGAAAAACGAAATTACTTTCCGAACAACCCAATAGTCTGACTTTCCGTAATTTTTATAATAACATGTGCCTGAATGAATAAATATATTTAATAATTCGAATGAACGCATCATTGTTGACTTTTCGTAATTTTTATTACAATATGTGCTTGAATGAAGAAATCTATTTGATAATTCGAAGGAACGCATCATTGTTGACTTTTCCTAATTTTTATTACAATATGTGCTTGAATGAAGAAATCTATTTAATAATTCGAATGAACGCATCATTGTTGACTTTTCCTAATTTTTATTACAATATGTGCTTGAATGAAGAAATCTATTTGATAATTCGAAGGAACGCATCATTGTTCAATTATCATAATAAAAAAACGTGTGAGATCAGTCCTTTGATCAGGTTTGGTACGGTTACAAATTAAAGGGGGATTCACGTTCGGCTATGAAAACAAGTGAACCAAAGGTTTCAACGAATTTGGATATTTTTGTGCCAAAATGTCTCCATTTTGTTAAACAATGGGATATTTTGTATCTTTTGGAGCGTGTCATAACTACATTCGAACTAATTAAAATGCTATTTCATTTGTTTGTGTCTGGCCAATAAAACGACTTGAATCGTGTCAGCCAATAAGGCACTTCTTTATTTACTGCTTTTTGAGGAACTATAACTCCTATGATTTTAAGTATTTTGACTTAAAGAAATCATGTTGTATAGTCCAAATAATAGAAAATATGTGACTAGAATCTCAATATAAGACAGTCGTCTGATTCAAATAGCAATTTATTATGATCAATTGCAATATTATCACTAGACTGTGGATTTTATTTATTTATGACAAAAGTGAGTAGCTGCAGTTTGAAATAATAATAAGATCAGGACAATTGAAGAATATTGATATATTATTTTCAACCTACTGAAATGATTAGAGAAAGAATTTTTAATTTATTCAGGAATAGTGACACATATGTGGGCTCGACTGCGTTTTGGAGAACTCCGTATTCTTAACTTTTTTGAACTTTTTTTTATGTAATCCTGTAGATATCGATGAAGTATGATTGTTAGGAATTCACTGGTTTATAAGTTATGCGCGTGTAAAGATGAGCAGTTTAAAGCGTTTTTGACAGGTTAGAGCGACGCCATATTGGATATTCGTTCAGTGGTAGGTATTTAGGTAGGTCTGTTCGGCGCATGCGCTGGATAGATCGTGAGAGTTCAGCGCATGTGTTAAATAGTATGGTATATTTGCGGGATCGGCTAAATAGTACTGAGCGTATGCGCTAGATAGCAATTCAGTGGTTACACATACTTTGTAAACATAAGCAATTTCAAGTGTTTTTCACAAATTAATTATTAATAAGTTTATTGTTGATTTTGAAATGGCTAGTGCAAGTATTAGAAATTTTAACTTTAGAGACATGCCAAGCAGTAAAGAAGAAGCAATTACTCGGGCTCAGGATTGTGGATTGTTGCGGAAATTTAAAAAATGTCGTACTCATCGGTGCGAAATGAAAATTTATAACAATAATCATGGAATCGGTCGTTTTCGGTGTCCAGTAATTAAAATATACAGAATCACATACAGGATTTCAAAAAGATGGTATAGTTCAAGATGGTTTGGAGTTAGGTCGTCGTGTGAGTGGAGAAGGCCGGCCCGACCATGGTAAAATGTTTCGCATTTTGATTTAGTAAATGTGTTATTATGTATTACGCACGTGTTTGTGCTGCCATCTAATATATTTGTTCGGAAGTATTTAGCCTATTTTGTGTGTATTACCTAGCAAAAATATCAACATGGTGGCGTTGTAACCTCAACAAGGCTTAAAAGTGTTCAACTTTATATGCGTATAACTTTTTAACTAATGAATTCTGCGCATTATGATTTTCATTTTCCGTGTTTTCTCGTCGAAATCTATAAGATTGTATAAAAAAAACTTGAAAAAAAGGAGTTCTCCAAAACGCAGTTAAACCCATATGTGTACATTTATTTTCTTTTTAAATTAAAATTACTTTAATCTCTCAATAATAAAAACAAAATACATATTATCATTGCTTTCATATGGCAAATTTTTTATTATTCATCTAATTTGGAAAATTTGTTCATGAAGCGGTTAAGTAACTGCTATTTCCTAAAATGAATACAGAAAATGTCTATTTTGCATAGAGACCCGCAAACTAGTTATCACAATCAGCAGAATTGGTGCATGAGGCTATTTGAACGAACAAGGTCGACAAGATCGATTCCAGTATTTCCTTCCAGTACTCATTAATTCTTTGATCGGGTCTACAGTGTCAAAATGCCATGCGAAACCCGGTGATAACTTATCTTCATCGACAAGCGAGATACTGCAGTCAATTACGTAGTTAGAACAGCGCATAGGTACTGGTGTCAGCGAGACTGGGTTACGAAGTCAGGAGGTAGCAACACGTGTTAGCGTTGATAGATGGAAACTACCGATTTCCTAGCCGCGGTGTCATTTAGCGATGGGGCTTCCCTATCGACAGGTCTCTTATGGCGTTTCAACATTGTGTTCGATTTCGTCTATAAACTAGAACACAGTTTCCCACTCTTTCTCAGTTCGCAGTCCCCCCTTTAACACTTGGACTGCCAACTCAGCAACCACAAAAATTCTCAAAAAGCAGTGTCATTTATTTAATGAAATACAAACTGAAAAGTTAAGATGTATATAATACTGTGTACTCTTTCAACCTCCTTACATTTTGTCCACGCCCAACCTTAACACAGTGATATATTAGTGAAGAAATTTTTAAATTTCTACAAATAATTTGATGTTCCGTTTAAGCTAACAACCGTACGTAAAACATGAACAGATCCAACTAATCCAACAATGAAACTTTCTTGTTTTTAATTATTCCTTTGTAAAATTTGTATTAACATTTTTGTGATGTTTTTCTGATTAAAATGAGTCCAAACACGATAAAATTTGAATCATATTTACTTGTTTAATCCACGATATAGTAGAACCTCGACTATCCGAATTATTCAATATAACACGAGTGTTCAGATACAGTTATCAAGATACAGTGCTAGATTGCATCTTTACTGATTTGTACAATAAATCGTGTAGTATATGGCTCGATTGTCTATAAACATTTTCAATGGAGAATTCAGATAGCATGGGTTCGGATAATCGAGGTTCTACTGTATCATGGATCAAACAAGTACATATTATCCAAATGGTATCGTGTTTGGTGTCATTTTATTCAGAAAATCTGACGAATATATTGGTAATAGTTGCAAGAAACTATAATGCAAAATTAGTATATCCTCGTTATCAGCTATTCTACATCCCAGATAGCACCGAGGCGTCCCATGGACGTCCTAAGGACGTCCGTACCGGACCTTCCGTACGTCCTACGGACGTCCGTAATATACATATATATATATATATATATATATATATATATATAATGTATAATATAATATAATGTAAGTATATATATCTATCTCATATATATATATATATATATATATATATATATATATATCTCATATATATATATATCTCACATATATATATATATATCTCATATATATATCTCATATATATATATATATATATATATATATATCTCACATATATATATATATATATATATATATATATATATATCTCATATATATATATCTCATATATATATATATCTCATATAAGTGAGCAATCCTGGAACGTACGTAATTTACAAGTCTCATGTCCGAAATTGTGGTTCTACGGTCGTCCTAGGACGTCCGAAATTTTGGTCCCACGGACGTCCCTGGGATGTAAGAAACGGACGTGCCTAGGACGTTTGAAATTTACGTCCCACGGACGTCCGAGGACGTGTGGACGTAAATTGGACTAAAAACGGTCGTCCCTGGGACGTATGGTGCTATCTGGGATAGGCTAGCAAAGCTACACATCGGAATAGAATTTAATTATACAATGTTGAAGTAAGTTTTCAAATAAAAGAGAGGAAACAGTTTGGACCTCAAGAGGTTTAGTTTATCAGCTGCAAATGAATAATCAAAAATATTTAGACATTATTAAGGAGCAAACAAATCAACATGCTACAAGAATTACTAATACTAATTTCATATTTCAATATGATAATTCCTCGTTCACACAGTCAAAATAGTTAGGTTTTTTGCAACTGAGAAAAATAAACTTCTCGACTGCCTAGAAAGATCTCCAGATCGTAGCATTATTGAAAAAATATATATGTTCACCCCGTAACGAATTAAAACAATGAACGGAACATAAATGGCACCAATTAAGGCAGAAAACAATAAAAAAAATTATACAAATTTTTGTCCAAACGAATAATTTCCGCGATAAAGAATAAAAGAGGCTCTACAAAATATTGAATGTTAAACAAAATTGGTAAATTCTTTTTGTACGTTTTATTTTCTGAACACGTGTCCTATCATTTTGTCCTATTAATTTGTCTTGTAAATTTACATTTTTTCTACACATATTCATGCGGAGCAACAACATTTTAGTTTTACCAACTGAGCTAAATAAACAAAAACACTAAAGTGCTGTATGTACAAGCATTTACGTTATCTACTAGATGAAAATTAATGAATGAACGGTGTGCCCTATCTTTTATCCCTGACTGTATGGTCTTTTATTAACACTAAACCTACCAAGCAAAAAACATATAAAAGTAAACCGCTTTACAGAAGTTAGAAGATTGAATTTATTGAAACTTTGTACCGCTTCCATCACAATATGTGCTTAAATAAAAGAGTCAATCTAGTCATTTGATATGACAGCGTTTTTATAATTTCAATAAATGTGAAATAGAAAACCGGTCATTCGACCGTGGTAGGTTTAGTGTTAAACACAAAGACATTTAGCGATTTGAGAATTGTTTTAAATTATTAGCCGTGCCTATCAGAGGATTTAATCGAGTGCAAACGGTTAATTTTCATTATTTCGACGATTTCGCTGGTGGTTTTCTACAAAAATGTAAATCCAACAGCTCTGACGAACCACTTTTGATGACTATACTTTCTCGACACCCTATGCACGTGTCTGCGGGAGAAACGGCGCTGTCGGGGCTCGCCGAGGGTTGGCGTAATGGAATTTGACATTAGAATCGACGCCGGAGGTGCGGAATCGAGACGCGATGCGATGACGCCCCTCTCATTCTTTCGCTCTCTCTCTCTCTCTCTCTCTCTCTCTCTCTCTCTCTCTCTCTCTCTCTCTCTCTCAGCGAGAGACGTCGAGTTTCTCGCGATAAACGCTCGGCTGCAGAAATTTTTCAGGCGAGCATCCGTGACGCCGGGATTTCTTTTAAACGCGCCGCTGTACCTGGAAGTCTTCCCTGGCCTCCCTTATTATACCGGCTGACGTGATCCTTCCGGCGAAGATAGCATTCACCAGCGACTGTAATAAGCTCGTATCGCCCTGGGACCGCCGCCCCTCCCACGCCACCTACCGAAAATCTTTCATATTTAACGGTGCAACGAAATCTAACGTTGTATATTTATGAGGCAACCTGCTTTCGTCCATTTGTCGTTTCGTGGGGAATTGAGCGGAACTTTTATCGCGTCGGACATAGACTTGGAGATTTTCGACTTTTTTTTAACCATATATTTGATCAATCCGAAAAATCTGAAAAAATCACGTTAAGAACCATAGCAACACAGAACTACCATATAATAATATAAACGTGATCATGTGATAAAGGTTATAGCCGGATAAGATGGTCAAAAGTGCCTTCAAACCGAATTTTATCGACGATGGATCATTCGATAGGGCATCAAGAAAAAATACACTGTGCAAAATTTCAACCCTGTATCTCGATCGGGAGGGTAGTTATGGGGTAATTTCGAAAATTCAGTTTCTGGCCTATTTTCCTTAGTTAATGATGTTTAGATATTCTGGTAAAAATCTGACACATGTCAAGAATTCAAATTCATACTTTTCAATTGGTTTCAGATATTTAAATTGAAAATCCTCCTTGTAAAAAATCAAGAACCTCAAAAAAATCGAGAAAATGCAGATTTCACATGAAAGTTCTAGAGTAACTACATTTATATTGTTACAGTACCGATGTATTGTTATTGTTATTGTTCATGAATTTTTTCAGATGTTTTGGTTTGGGGCGCCGTTGCTAAAAAAATAAAAACCGATTTTTTCGCTATTTTGGCTAAGTTAATAACTAATGACTAAGCTAACCTTCAAATTGTAACATTTTATTTATTCTGTAAGCCTATTGGACACTGATAAACCTTGGACATTTCACAGAAATAATTAAAAAATGCAATTAACTTGATTAGTATCCTGCTATGTCAGCGCACACAATTTGAAGGTTAGCTTAGTCATTAGTTAATAGCTTAGCCAAAATAGCGAAAAAATCGGTTTTTATTTTTTTTAACAACGGCGCCCCAAACCAAAAAATCTGGAAATATTCATGAACAATAACTATAACAATATATCGGTACTGTAAGAATATAAATGTAGTCACTCTAGAACTGTCATGTGAAATCTGCATTTTCTCGATCTTTTTGAGGTTTTTGATTTTTTACAAGGAGGATTTTCAATTTAAAAATCTGAATCCAATTGAAAAGTATGAATTTGGTTTCTTGACATATGTCAGATTTTTACCAGGATATCTAAGCATCATTAACTAGGGAAAATAGGCCAGAAACTGATTTTTCGATTTTACTCCATAACTACCCTCCCGATCGAGATACTGGGTTGAAATTTTACACAGCATGTTTTTTCTTGATGCCCTATAGAATGATATATCGATGATAAACTTCGGTTCAAGGGCACTTTTGACCATCTTATTCGGCTATACCCTTTAATATAAAATCGACGATTTTGTTTGTGGAATTTTTTAAAAATCGAGGTTGCAGTAAAAAATTCGGAAAAAATTTTCAGACGTGTGTGCTGTCAGGTAGACCGTTCGAGAATTTTTTTCGTAATTTTTTGTTGAACAGAACAAAAGAAATAGAGCATAATTCATTATACCGTGCTCACCCTATAATTACTTTTGTGGCAGGGTTATCAACTTGAATCTTTTCACAGAGGGTTTTCGTTGGGGGTCCTATCGTATGATATGAAAATAGGTCAATTTGTTTTCGGGGCACATTTGACCTCCTTATCCGACTAAACTCTTTCGATGATCAATTGCTAGTAAATTCGAAAAGTGCATGTGAGCTGGTGTAAATTTTCAATGCCATGGGTATTAGAGGATACCCAATTCTGTAAATGTACTCAATTTACTTGAAATGTAATAAATAGACAGAGGATTTTATGCATTTCTGATGGAAATTAATAGCTCGAATTGAAAACATGGAAAATATTCCAAGAACTTCAGTTGCATAATTTTTGACTGATTACAATGATTAAGGACAGAAAATAAATGTATATGTAGCTCTTGTATCTGTTAACGAATGCAGATAATTTTTATTTTGTATACAAATCCGAGTTTCAGATAACTTTATCTTGAATTCAAATTTTTCGATTACTATATTGTAGATTCATTAATTGCTAGTAGGATTAAGAAAGTGCATAGAAACTGACAGAGATTATAATATCTTGGAGTAGTAGAATGTATTTTAATTGTTTATATCTGGTCAATAAATTTATGAAGAAAGGACTACGAAGTCATTCGTACACCCAATATAATTCATATGAGAATAATAAGAGGATATAACATATGCATTTTCGTGTTCGCAGATCATCCAAACGTTAAGTGCTACTTTGGTCATGGTGGACTCCTAGGCTTGTCGGAGGGCGTTTATAGCGGAGTACCGATGGTATTGATGCCATTTTACGGGGATCAGCATCTGAATGCTATGGCGGCTAAAGCCAGGGGTGTCGCTGAAGTCATAGAATTCACTGAATTGAACGAGCAGAACCTGAGACATGCTTTGGACGAAGTTTTCAATAATACCAAGTACGTTCCTTTTATTCGTTTCCGTGGTCTTCGTTCCGACGAGTAATGCCGAAACCCTTCAGAATCTTCAGAAATTATTATTATTTTTATATTTTTTCAAAAAGAATCATATACGGAGGGCTCCTGATTCCACACATGCAAATCAACCTAAGTAAAAACCAGAAAATAAAACTACACTACTATAGTTTCAATATGTTGTGTCGTGTCAGTGCTCAAACAGTAATTTGTGAACCGCTGAGAAACACGCCTCAAAGAGAGGTAAATTAAATAATAAGATAATTGGGCTTCGGATAACTTTAATAAAACTGAATATGAAAGACGGTATAATAGAGATGCTGTATCTTTAGATTCTAGTTCGCAACTGACTTACAACTAACGCACGAGAAGTAAAGAAGGCTCATGGGGGTGGAAAACTCCCTCCACAAAATGCAACATAGTAGAGGCCCCAGCCAATGATAATATTATTTGGGAGGCTACAAATGACCTCCCAAAAGAAGGGCAACGCCCATAGACGAATATACGTTGCGACGAGTGTCGCCAAACAGACAACACTCGCTTTCCCGCGATTTCACTGGAAATCATACTTTAGGCTTAGGGCCCCGCTTGGCGCTAAGCGTGGGCCTATGCTACGCCAAGTGCCATTGAGAGCGGTACGGCTAGGCTGCCTTTCCCATGGTCAACAGATACTTTCCAGACATACCCGGGTCATAAAACAATAAATTCGATAATTATATAGAAAAGGTCTGCGTACTCCGGTTTTGATGAAATTTTAATATATTATAGATTTCGACATTTTGAACAACTTTTTCCTTTTCCAATATAGGGGGGTCGCTTTTAGTTTTCGATATACAGTATTTTATCGATAATTGCCCACAACACGGGTCTGCGGAGGGACAATTATGCGCGAGGGATATCATTGTTTGAGGTTTGCCGAACGTAGAGAAGGACAGCCGAGCTCGAGAGGCCTCGGTCACCGAGAAATGTAAACATACCTAATCCGAATTTCCAACTTCTTTATTAATCATTATTTTTTTATGGGACTTCGATGACCATATTTGTGGCATTTTTCTAATAAAAATGATACCAAATATGATATAATTCCGATGATATTTACTTGTGTACTCTCTTGTCTACTCTCCGCGTCTCTTTCTTTCCCACACGCTATCCTTCCTCGCGCCCGAAACTTTAATCGTCTATTACACAAGTAAATATCATCGGAATTATATCATATTTGGTATCATTTTTATTAGAAAAATGCCACAAATATGGTCATCGAAGTCCCATAAAAAAATAATGAATAATAAAGAAGTTGAAAATTCGGATTAGTGTAATCTCACCGATATACCTGAGCCGCATGGTGTCATATTTCTCGGCGACCGAGGCCTCTCGAGCTTCACGGCCCCTCAAGGGGGTACACCCCGCACTAGTGGGGATATCTCAGGGACAATTATTTCGCAGACATTTGGGACAATTGCCGATGAAATACTGTATTTGCAAAAAACTATCGCTAATACTGTATTGAATTTTTCGTATTCCTGCACGCTCCGCGGCAACGTAAACCTGTTCCGGGGCCGCATATGTTTATTTTTTGTTTGTAAACACGTTGTGGAGATGAGAAGCTACAATACCACACACACACACACACACCCAGTGCTTAACTCTTTGCGGCACAGGATTTCAAATAATAAAATAGACCCATGTTGCATAGAAATTTTATTGCATTTTAAATGAAACAAAATTGGTATATTTTTATTAATAAAGGTATCACATAATGTAAAAACATAAAAAAATACTAATAGTTTAATTAAATTTGTTGTTATAGGGTGGGACACAAATAGTCCACCACCACAAATTTAAGCTTTAGTTTTTATTATAAAGCTCTACAGTTACTTATATGGAACTAATTTTTATAAAAATTAACTTACTTCTACAATTTTTCACATAAAACCAGGAAAAAAAGATTGTCGCAATAAATCTTCCGCTTGCAACAATTGATGAACCTATATTGGCATGTTGAATGTTGCCAACACAAGTGAATACATTTGTAACATTTGTTAAAGATATTACCAACTGCTTTACGTAAACAAAACGAAATATAAACCTGTGCGCATGCAGCTATTGCAATATTTCGAGGTGGGACTAAAAATGTCCCACCATGCATTACGGTGCATCAAAAAGATGTTACACTTTTAATCCCAGCGTGCCCCAAAGAGTTAACACGCACCCAGTGTTTCTAAAAAGAAGATTCTCACATTATACAATATAAAATCAACTGAGACCAATACAGCGTACATGTATTATCCAACACACGATACCACACACACCCACCCAGTGTTTTTGAGACGAAGGTGCTCACATTAAACAATATAAAATCAACTAAAACCAATACCAATTTGTTTTACAATCAAATGCGATAATATAATACATGTATGCTGTATTGGTCTCAGTTGATTTTATATTGTATAATGTGAGAACCTTTTTTTTAGAAACACTGAGTGCGTGTTAAGCAGTGGGTGGGTATGTGTGGTATTGTGGAAAAAATAATAAGATTTTGTATGTATGACCAGAGTGAGACCCTGTTTTCTCTCTCACCTTCACAGGGTGTTAAGAAAAAAAAAAGTAAACATACGTCGTGCCGAAGCACCCTTACGTTGCCACGGTGCGTGCGAGAATCCGGGAAATTCAATACAGTATTAGCAATAGTTTTTTGTAAATATCTCGAAAACTAAAAGCGACTCCTCTATATTGGAAAAGGAGAAAGTTGTTCAAAATGTGTTGCTGCATAACATATTTAAATTTCATCAAAATCGGAGTATAAAGAATACAGAAAATTCAATATAGTATTAGCAATAGTTTTTTGCAAATATCTCGAAAACTAAAAGCGACCCCCCTATATTGGAAAAGGAAAAAGTTGTTCAAAATGTGTTGCTGCATAACATATTTAAATTTCATCAAAATCGGAGTATAAAGAATACAGAAAATTCAATATAGTATTAGCAATAGTTTTTTGCAAATATCTCGAAAACTAAAAGCGACCCCCCTATATTGGAAAAGGAAAAAGTTGTTCAAAATGTGTTGCTGCATAACATATTTAAATTTCATCAAAATCGGAGTATAAAGAATACAGAAAATTCAATATAGTATTAGCAATAGTTTTTTGCAAATATCTCGAAAACTAAAAGCGACCCCCCTATATTGGAAAAGGAAAAAGTTGTTCAAAATGTGTTGCTGCATAACATATTTAAATTTCATCAAAATCGGAGTACGCAGACATTTTCTATATAATTACCATAAATTCTTCCACGACGTTAGAAGAACCCTTCGACAATGGCACTTGTCCAAAATCGACCGTAGCGTAGACCGAAACCGAAATATGAGTCGACGATAATAAGCACGTCTCAACACAATAAATTGACTTCCAAAAATTATGGAATAATCGCCTGGTAGGTAATGTGTTAATTTCATCGCAAAAGAACATAGCTTGACAATAGTGATTTAGTTCACAATCCAAACAGCAATATCAAAAACGTTTTCGAAACATGAACCAGATACATTACTCCTGAATACCACGCGTCAAACCTAGCATAAAGCGATAGAAACCCCACACGTTCTGGAGGTGCGATACAGTGGGTTCGTCACGGAAACGGAAGTTAGCTCACTTTTCCTCCTCGGCTAATTGATTCATAGTACGCGGTTAGCGTCGATACACCGCCAATCCATGCTCCAAAGCGTATCGGCGATCCCCTAAAACTCCCGCGCATTGGAACACGTTGGTAGATCGCGTCGGGAAAAGAAAATGAGACCTGGGGAGGAAAAAAAACCGAAAAAAAACGTGAAAAGCAAAAAGACCGGAGAAAGAGAGCGGGGGAAACGGATGGGGCAGGGGTGAACCGCGGCAAAAAAGGAAAATCGTATAATCTGGCCGGATATTCGGTCCGTTGAATATCTCACGAGCTGCCCGGACGCTCGGATACCCGGGAAGTGCATCGTCGTTGGATGCACAGGCGAGGGAGGGGGCGTTCCCGTTAATCCGTAACGCGGCTCACTGGTGTTTTTCCAGAGCCCTCTTTCTCTCTCGTTTCCCCCCTGTTCCCTACACCCTTCTCCCTTCCTGCTGTGACACTTTATGCGTTCTCCTTTCTCCCCGTTCCGGACGTCCCCATTTTTTCCCCAGCCTTTTCGCTAGGTCGTTTGCCAGGGAGGGAGAGGGGGGGGGGGGGGGGGGTTGGTGAGGCCGGCCCTAAATTCGAGGCACGAATCGCGGAAAGAGCGGACGTGTTCTCCGGATGGTCCTCGTCCATCGACAAATACGAGGTGCAGCAGCGGTGAAACGTCGCGAACCCGATGCAACGCGTTGCAAGCCGGCATGAGGTGCAACGACGCAACGTCCTGCACGAGCCCTGGCCCTGTCCCGGTCGTATCCGGGCTCTGGTCGCATGGGAAATTTCACGGCCGCTAAATGTTTCACGGTACGAATCAACGCCGCGGACCGATGACGACCGTCGAGCTCGGCCTGGCTGAAATTAAATTCTACATTATTCAATGCGGCCCTCGGATAACTTGTTAACCGCACGGCGGTCGCTCAACGGAAACACGACGCGACGATACCCACCTGCGAGTCTGCCTGCCACCCACGGCAGCTTTCTGTTTACGCAACGCGCGAGCGGATCCGCGCGCGCGAACGAGCGAGCCGCGATAATTGCTTGACGCGACCATGAATATTTCAGACGTCCCCACCAGACGATATTCTATGACGAACCAACTACCCTTTTTTCGAATGGGTTTCGAGGCTTTTAGAGAACCGGGTCGGGACTCGGCGGGCTAGACTGGACGAATCGGTGGCTCCTGACTGTGGGGATGATGGGGATTGGTTCCACGAGGTTGTTGAACCTGTGGATCGGTGAGCTATGAATGGCTGCTGTGGAAAGATGTCGTAGTTTTTAATCCTTTGCACTCGGAGCTATTTCAACTAAAAAACCAAACATTTCTTTCACAACTCATCTGCGGCAACATACGCGCAGGAATTATTTGGTTAGGGGATTCTAATTGCGGTTGCCGAAAAGAATGATGGCTCCGTGATCCGTGGATTGCTATCGCACCCCTCTGACCGACAAAGTTGCATCCATTCTTGCACGGTTGTAATGCCTACGTTGCAGAATGAGACTTTCGATCGATTGTACGAAAAACTTAATCTACAACTAACGTTAAGTTACTAGTAGTACAAATGAATTGTTGATCCACAATATTATATCAAATCGCGTTGCTTTGACAATTAAGAAACAGGAATGTATGCTTAAACCGCGGATATTTATGCAAAATCAAAATTGTCTGCATCGCTTGCAAGAAACAGAAAGATAGACATTCGTTTCTTCCTCTAATAATTGTAGTAACTTGAAAATTTTGTATTGATGTTTTGAAATTGTTTAATCTTTTTATTGTTGTAACCTCCACCAACTAATTTTCATCTTAAATGCATAAAATCCGCATTCTAGAATGATATTAACTTTGCACTCGGAGCTATTTTAACTAAAAAATCAAACGTTTCTTCTAACCTAGAATATTTCCATTGTGCATAATTTTTTTCATTATATGCGTACGAAACTGATATAGTACCTCATACAATATTTAAATGTTTGGTAACTTATTACATATAAACAAATTTAATCATGCAAACAATATTTTGAACAATGGTGGAGCAATTTGTAGTGGCGCCTCAGAGTCGCCATTCGAGTGCTAAGGGTTAAGGGATGGGTTCTGTACAGAACGTTTTTCGGTAATCGGCGAACAATTTTTATTTTGCGTAAAGATCTATTGTTAATCATTTTTTAAATTAAGGTATGCACTATATGTACCACTCTGTAGTACATACTGCATCGTTTATATTAAAACGATAAAATTTGAAACTGAGTTTTCTGGTTATTGTAACAGCTTTGGATTGATATGAGCTAGTACAGGTAGACACGTATAAACTTTAGTACTCTTTTGCCAATAATTTTTATATTAATACATGAACTATCTATACCACTCTGGGGTATATATTGCGTCATTTATAGTTGAACAATAAAATTTGAAGCTGAGTCCGCTGGTTATTGCAACAGCTTCGAATTGAAATGTACTATCGTCGATCATTTTCATATTAATACAATTTGCGGCAGAATAACAATGTGAAAGTGGACACGAGGCGATTCCTTATGAATAAATAAAAAGGATAGAATAAAATGTTCTTATACAAAACTTAGATTTCGAGAAAATTGACTATTAGCTAGGATTCGTCTGATGCGTCTGATCATGACCTACCAATTTCACTTCCTGCGCATACTAAAGCACGCGAACCCGACGGCTTTTTAATCCTTTGGTTACTGTTGGCGCCTAAAGGCACTTTTAAAATTTGGTTCCCTGGTACTGTTGGCGCCTATAGACGCCTTAACTTACTTCGGCCCACTGAAACGATAGGCGCCTATAAGCGTTCACATTACAACGAGAATTGCACGCTGACGAAAAATTCCGCCGTTCTCAGTGAAGGTCGCGATTGAATTCCTGCCGTATGGTACAAGCGGTACGCATCAAAGTCTGCCGCAAAAGGGTTAAACTCCATTTTCTCGAAAACGAGGCGTCAAACGAAAAAATGTTATTCCTGTTTTTTTTTTCGATTTATTTCTATATGTTGAACCATCCTCTACCTGCTTGTACAGGGTATAAAAAAATGTTTCGTCTTGGCTGCCATAGGCGTATTCAACATCTTCGGATCGATGAAAATCTGTAAAAGAAAGTTGTCGCAAAATTGACCTTGACTTTGAATTTCAAGGTCAACTTTTTTTTATTGCATTCTTGTAAAAAATAATAGCAAAGTAAATTATTAGAAATAAAAATTCCTTTATATTTCTAATAAAGCAAGTATTTAGTGTTGTTGTTTATATGTTGTCTATCAGAAGTCTAACATAATCAATTATAATCAATATTACCTTCTAAGTCTTGAAAGATGATCATCTCCTATTAAGAAATGTTAGGAAGAGTCGGTTCTTTGACATAGAATAAGAAATTGAAGATGAATATTTTTCAAGACAGAAGGTAATATTGATTATGATATAAACAGCACATAAACAACAACACTAACTTCTTGCTTTATTAGAAATGTAAACAATTTTTATGATAATAAGTAGTTCTAAGAATATAATGAGACTTTGTTATTATTTTTATGAGAACTATTGAGCTTTGACACATGGTTCCTTTAAAACTGTTTATTCTCATGACGCGTAGAATACAATGCAATAAAAAAAAGGTTAACCTTGAAACTCAGGGTCAAGGACAATTTTGCGGCAGCTTTCTTTTACAGATCTTCATCGATCCGAAAATGTAGAATACGCATATGGCAGCCAAGACCAAACATTTCTCTACACCCTGTACATGTTATTCGGCCGCAGCCTGTATATACATTATATCTACCAATCTGGAATAGATCTTTCGTCTTTTATAGTAGAATAATAAAAATTGAAGCTGAGTCCGCTGGTTATTGCAACCTGAGATAAAAATAACCTAACAATGTGTTCCGTCGCAAGAAACCGTACAAATGGTCTTTTCTTCAGATTTGTTTATGGCGTTTACGTGACTCTGAGGCCAGCTTCAAGGATTAGGCGCTCGATGCACATTTGGTGACCACTCGATCCATAACGAAAGCCTAACTTTCGTATTTGTTTCGCCTCCTTAAGAGTTACGCGTCATAAATCTATCACTGACGAATGATATTCCAGACCGAAAAGTACGGTTCTCGGGTTACCCAGCTTCGCCCTCGGAGGGAGTCGGGTACGGTCCCACGCTTTCCTCGGGACAGGCTCGCTTAGGGCCGATCTAAGAGTCATCAAGAATGCACTGATTGGGGCATGCAAAGCTCGGCAAGAACCAATCAGTCACCGTCTTGACACCCCGAAAAGGAGGACCACCTTCACGATACAACGAAGGGTCCTCCCGAAACCGCGACATTCAGTCGGTCGCAATCAAACAGTCGAAGTCGAACCTTCGCTGGCATAGATCAATGAAAACGAACGAAGACACATTCGAATGAGACAAAGAGTCTATCGAAGTTGACGTCAAGGTCATTCAACGATCTCATACAATCGAATCGATCGAGATTCGTAAAATTCAAATGGAGTTGATCGTCGCGAACTCCCACGCGTATAAGGCAGGGCCTGCTAGATCAGCCTTACTGACGAATCCTCTAGCAGGCCTGGGACGAAACGCTAAACCTCACTAATTCATAAATCGAAATAATCATTGAATCGGCTATCTAAAATTAATTTGGCGGGTAGTAAATCGGTGATTTCGGAGATGACGTGTCCGTCATAATTGGGCTTAAAATTTACAACTTTAAGTGGATACGAATCATCCGCGCGTCGCTCTCGAGATTCGCACCGAACACAATGATTGAGCGAGGGTTAAATGGTGGTCAAATATGAATGCGAGTCACATGTATCCAGTGTCTCGGTCTCGGTATCGTGACCATCGTCCAACAATCGCCTGATTGCGCTTATCCGCGACGACTTTCTTACCACAGGCCAGGGGCAAGAACTCACAACCATAAATCAGCGGGAAGTGGTGATTACGAGGTGCAGGGCGGCTTGTAGCGCGCGTCACGACACAACCGGTGTCGGGCCCCGTGGACGCTATTTCCAAATCGTTCGTTAATTTTATATTAGCCGTGCATGAGACGCCGCGTTTAACAATTGCAACGGCTCACGCGACCCGGCCGTCACGGTTTTACGCCGATTCCCGTCTCGCATTTCATCGTGTCGTTAGCCGAGCAATTCGTTCCACACGCGGACCATGTTCGATCGGCCGCGACTCGAAACCATCCCCTGATCGCCAAATAAATCTTCCGTCTGATAATAAAGTGCGCTCTAAAGTTCCTCTTTATTTAAATCTCTACCATCCCCTGACAGAAAATATTCGATCGATATCGCGAACGTCACTGTTAAAAGAATTGTAGACAACGCGCATTAACTATTAAATGAAAAACATTAAAATGAACTTTTATGTACTTTATTTATGGCCCAGTGTCCGAAAATATTAGCAGAAAATGTTCGGTCGATATCGTAAATGTCACTGTTGAAAGAATTGTAGACGATAACTTTATTTGTTTATTTTTTAAAATGTATTTTTGATGGTACATTTCGCGGAACTATTAGTCTTTCTGTTGTATCTAATGCAACAGATATTCATATGATTTAATCGTAATAAATAAATCTAAAAATAAAAAAAGACATTTTTGCAACAGATCAAACCATTCCAACGAAAACCAAATCCAAACGGTTACCAAAATAAAAATTCTCAAATATAACCCGCTTCCCTAGATGGGGTAAAAACATCGCAGACTTGAAAAGCCAATAGTTTATAAACAAATTCGATACCAGCAAAATGATAATTTAAGCCCCCCACCCCCCAATTTCGAATGCAGCGCATGATACGTCATTTCGCAGGAAATCCTGCGACACGGAGGACAGCGAAAGGTGATCGATTTGACAAGGCATGAGCTGTCAAACATCGTACGTTCTCTAACGACTCGTAGAGTTCGCGCTGCTGCGAATGCAAATTGCAAATGCGTGCGCGCGGGACCCTTGGCCATCGGAGGCGTTATGTGTGCGTGACGAGCGGACACTCATCGCAGAGCCGAGGATGGTCCAAGCCCGATTACCCGGCCCTATATTTCGATCACGTAACCACGGGATGCAAATCGCGATCGTCCAATTACGCGGGCACGAATCTATTTATTAATTAATATTCAAGGCGTTACGTAACCGGGATACAATCACACCTGCCACGCAGCGGGGATCGCGGAGTGTTACACTCTCTCTCTCTCCCTCTCTCACTACCTCTCTTTCTCTTTCTCTCTTTCTCTCTCTCTCTCTCTCCACCCCCGCACTGTCGAAGATCCAAGGCGTACTCGTAAATTCTGGCCTGTCGTAATTACCCGGAACCGAGCCACGTCGAACGCGAACTTGCCAACGCTTTCGCGTCGTTTTGATTTATTAAGCAGCTTTCATCGCTCCGAGCAGTGACTCGCGTGGCTCGTAATTAAATCGGCCTTAAATCATAAGTTGAAAGTAACGAGGGACGGGGCACCCCTGTTCCGTTCGGGGTTATGTCTTCGGTAGAGCGACGAGATTTATTTATTTATTTATTTATTTATTTGTGAACCGATGTTCCGGCATCGTACTTCTGGGCTATTTACACTGCCTGACAAGAAGATAAGACATCTTGCATTTTAAATTGCAAATACATACATATTTGGTGTACCATACCGAAACTAAAATATTTAAAATATTCAGTTAATAAATTGACAATATTCAGCATAAATGTCGCTGTTGAAAGTCGCAAACAGAAGTCGTAAAGTTATAATGGATTTATTGGAAGATCCAGAAAATTATGGAGAAAAAGGTTCTAGACGATCGCAGATCCTATCTGCTCGCAAAAAAACGGGCAATAACATTGTAAGGAGGCTGAGACTCGACACGGCGTCCGTTGCTCGCTCGTAGGCAACTAACTGACAACGTTACTAACAAACTATAACGTAACGATCGTTTGTTAACAAAACACACAATGCTTAAATCAATGAAAACATGCATAACGGACTAATCAATTAAAACATACATAACGGCATCAATGATTGAGTATATACAGGGTGGTCGGTTTAAATAAGAACATCTAAATATCTCTTCAGGTTATTGTGATGCAAAAAATATTTGTTACGTAATGTGCATGGTGTCAATGGACCAAATATCTGGCACGAATATTTTTTTCCGAGAGTCATTTTTTTCGGAGTTGTCAGGGTCATCGATGTTTTCTGGTACATAACTACATTTTTTTTTATTGCGTCGTGTAACTGATGGAAAAATACATTCAGATATGTATAATATCGTGGAGAACTCATATGTGGAGTTTCGTTAACTTTATCGACAATAATTATTTTGTTTCTTTCGTTCTTTACATTCACGCTCTTGATTTAGAATCTTGGTCGAAGCCTACGATCTCAATAGACATCAGTTCTAGGTAAAACTTTAATTTTCTAGGATCAAGGTCATTTCAAGGTCATATTATTATACATATCTGAATGTATTTTTCCATCAGTTAGAAAAAATGACCCTCGGAAAAAAATATTCGTGCCAGATATTTGGCCCATTGACACTATGCACATTGCGTAACAAATACTTTTTGCATCACAATAACCTGAAGAGATATTTAGGTGTTCTTATTTAAACGGACCACCCTGTATAACGGCAGTAACGGTGATCATCCATACGATGGTATAAACATTCTCTTACAACATGGAAGACAACATTAATTTTTAACAGTATTGACATAGATACTAATACGAAGAACGTGAGACGCGTTTGAGAAAAGTATAAGCACTTAGTAAGGAGAACATTGCAGAAGAAATCGTACTTGAATTAGCAACATAAAATCAATCGTCTGCAATTTGTAGGAAAGCATATACAATATTTATGAAGGAAGAGTGCTGAAGAGTCAACTTGTTACATAAACTTGATAGTATCAATTATTATTATCACGATTTGAGACAGGAGCAAGAAATTTTGCGCCGTCGCCAAATTGAAGATGGCGGCGTAATGATTTGGTCAGATATTGGCTATTATAGGAAATTGGACATGAAATTTATTGCTGGAAAAATGAATACCAAAAAATATTAAAAAATTCACATTCTATCACGAAAACGCTGTGATTTATGCTATTGCGCACACTGTTTACATACACTTTTTTATATCGTCAAAAGTAACAGAAATATTTATTTGATAATGAGAAATAATAGATTTGATGCTTATTTTTTGGTTTGTTATTTAACGAATTATTGAATTGCTGTTGTCAAATAATCTGTATTCATTATTATTTTTATTAATCAGTATTTTATTATTCCATTATATTTTATTAATATATTCTATTATTAGAATAGGAGAATTAAGATATCCGAAATAGTATTTCTCACTTGTAGTCATTTTTCCTCATTGCGTTTCTCAGTACGTCAAAGGAATAACTTATTGCGCATGTATCTATTTAAATGCAACTGCCTTTTGTATGCTTGTTAATTTTAATGCGATCGCTGTTAAGTAGGGCATGGCTCTAAATACAAGTTTTTTAATATATTTTGTCTACGCATTACAATCTTTTCCATCTGCATTTAAAATTCAAAAAGCGATTATTAATATGTACATTATTCTCTAGGTCATTTAAAAATGCAGACGTAATCATGTTTGCAAGTGTATATCATGTATTATAATAAGTTCATTATTCTCTGAATATGCATAAAAATTGCATATGTAGTCATGTTCAATAATAAATAAATACTTTATTTTGCTACAGTTATTGAATAACGATACCATTATTAATTTGTAATTATGTTAGTCCGTTAGTTATATTGAGTAATATAATGTAGCAACTTCTTCTAAAATAATTATTTAATCAAATTATTCAGCATCCTTTAAATGCATCAAAGTTATGAAAAAGCCGTTTGATAAGTATTTGAATAATACAGTGTTAAAATTCGAATTTATTATTGATATTTAATTACTGATTTACTCAAGAAAAAAATTGTATAGTATAACAATAGAATTATCAGATGAGTAAAAATAACCAAGTTTAAATTTCTCTTTTACAGTTATAGAGCACAGACATTCATGCAAATTTCCATTCCCATAGGACATATTACAAAAATTAAAATGAGAGAAAATTTCTTTCGCTGACTATATATCTTTTAAGGTTATGATACTATGCATTTTTATTAACCCTTTGCGGAAGAGGATTTTTTTAAATACTAAGAATCTTTCCCTCAGAGATCTAGACTACTACTTACATTACAGAAAAAAATGAGAAAAATGTGCCATACGTATTTATCTTTGTTATGTATGTACTTATGGTTTCTTTCGCTGATAACAAAATTTTTTATGGCAGAAATAAAGTTCATATACTATTATTTCTTATTAAAACATACGGTTTTTTTGGACCAAACTCATTTACACATACCATAAAATAATACAACGAATATTTATTTCACTGCCGTGAAGATTTCTTGCGATAAAAATAAAATAGATGCACTATTAATTTTTATTAACCCTCATACGTTCCTTAAAAATAGTCGCATAACAGATCCAAGTATATTAATTCATCTATTTTTGCTCTACACTTTAAATCAACAAATTCTGTAACATTTATAACGTCACCTTTTAAAGAAATACATCTCACAATACAGACGCATAGAGGACAATCATTGTACAGGATGTAAAAATAGTAAATGGGTGAATTTTCACCCTGAGGAACGTACGAGGGTTAATACATATAGTTTTTTGGACCTCATAAATTCACACGTGTCATAAGAGCATAAAAATTCACAGATCATCTACTACGTATCTAAAGTACAATAAGATTATCTAATTCTCCAGCATTCTAATGAATGTCTAATGACGGTTCACCTTCAGGGGAAGTTCCCTTAGCGACGGGCACTTAAGGTGTTCCTTAAATAAATTCAAAAATATATTACTGTATTTTTTTTATTCTCCGTTAAAGGTATACTGATCAAAAGATATGATAACACAACCCACACGTCTTCTGACCACAAAAATTACTAGATACAACAGTAGTTTATAATTTGTATTATGCATCGGTTTCTTGTCAGCTGCAACAATGAACCTTAGCTGTGCGCACGCAACAGGAACGTGATAAAACGCGATTATTGTTTGTTTTTGTTCCTCTACAACAGGCACGTCCAGAAGTGGCTCACTTGAAGGCAAATTCGAAGGAGACGCCTACTTCTCCTGCCCGCGCGCCTCGCTCCGCGCGGCGGCCATGGTCCTCCGAGCTCTTCAGACCCGCGCCTACCGTGGGTCCGAGAGTCGCCCCAACGCGCCACACGCGGTACATATTGCAAGCGGTAGTTACGGGTCTGAGGTAGGGATGTTACTTCTCCGGAGCTTCGAAGCTTCGATCCTTCAAACCTTCGCACCTTCGGACTTTCGAAACTTCGAACCTTCGATTCGTTTCCAGTTAACGGATAAAAGAAATAAATTTTCATAATTTGTTTCTATATTCATTATTTAAATTATTTCAATAATTTATTGTTAAGATAATATATTTATAATTTGAATTATCTTTTCGATAGCACATTGTTAAAATAATTGTTTAAATAAATAAATTTTCACAATTTGTTTCTATATTTATTATTTGAATTATTTCAATAATTTATTGTTAAGATAATATATTTATAATTTGAATTATCTTTTCGATAGCACATTGTTAAAATAATTGTTTAAATAAATAAATTTTCACAATTTGTTTCTATATTTATTATTTGAATTATTTCAATAATTTATTGTTAAAATAAGATATTTATTATTTGAATTATCATTTCAATAGTTCACTGTTAAAATAATTGTTTAAATAAATAAATTTTTTATTTTGTTTCTATATTCATTATTTGAATTGTTATTTCAATAATTCATTGTTAAAATAATTATTTAAAGAATTTACAAGTATTTACATAATGAATATAGAAACACATTTCTATAGATTATAAAAATTTCTGTAGATTATAAATTTGTATATTCTATAGAAACGTGTTCCTATATTAATTATGTAAATACGTGTACATTGTCTAAACAATTATTTGAACAATAAATTATTGAAATAATTCAAATAATGAATATAGAAAGAAATTGTAAAAATTTATTTATTTAATCAATTATTTTAACAATAAATAATTGAAATAACAATTCAAATAATTAATATAAAAACAAATTATAACATTTATTTATTTAAACAATTATTTTAACAATGTGCTATCGAAAGGATAATTCAAATTATAAATATATTATCTTAACAATAAATTATTGAAATAATTCAGATGGTGAATATAGAAACAAATTATGAAAATTTATTCCTTTTATCCGTTAACTGGAAACGAATCGAAACTTCGATTTTCATCACCTTCGAAATTTCTGAAATCGAAGCTTCGAAGCTTCGAAATATTCGACCTTCGAAGGAAAGTAACAGCCCTAGTCAGAGACGCGCGGGCGGGAGAAGTAGGCGTCTCCCTCGAATTTGCCTCCAAGTGAGCTACTTCAGGACATGGCTGCTCTACAATTTACACAACACAACAGTTCAGTAAAGTTTTCAATATTAAAGATATAGTTACTGTCTGGCATTAGGTGCCCTCCGACGTTATAGAAACTAACCTTCCATCCATTCTGCAATAATAATGATTTCCACGAAGAACAATTCCTCACACCCCATTTTAATTTGTTATTAACTTCATCGATGAGACTACCGAGACCCACCATATGATCTAATCGTGGCTACAAATTTTTCTTGTCTTCCACGGTGATTACGGCAAGAACGGAAGATATTCGAGAAGAAATTGCCAATTGGGGAATCTCCTGATAAGGTATTATGTTGTCATTGCGTGTCGTAACTCGATAGTACTTATCCGCTTATAGACACATCGGCGCAATAAACCGGTCGCGATCACGAGTTACCGGGTCGACAGAGTCAAAGTGTCGGTCGTCTATCGTGTCGGACGACCATGAAACTTCTGGTAGTTGGCTGATCGACGCGATCTTAAAATCGCTATAACCGAAGTTATATTATTGCCTGTGGTTCATGACTCCTCGAATTAGGGGATGGAGAGGATCGCGAGCTGTGTCGCTGATATAGTATCTCCACATTCTGTTCGATTTCCTGGACCTGATCCAGGGTCCCGCGAGGCGACACGAAGTGGTCATTCAATCCACCAAGATCTCAGCGCATGATTGCGCTCGTACGCCAACTTCGACTTAAAGCCATTCGAGCCGCGATTAAACTGCATAGACCAAAGCTGATGCAGTCTGGCTTGGCGAAGATCCTCCTAGCTCCTCCCATTCCACACACAGTTTGCTACAATGATCATTAGACTACGGATTTTACGAATTTACGGAAGAAATGAGTAGTTGCGATTTAAATCTTTCGAGAGAATAAAACCTTTTGAAGAATGTCGATATAGTATTCTGAGCTTTATCAATTTTTTAAAGAAAAGAAGAAATTTCAATTTGGCTCTTGTGACATAAAATTGTCGAAGAAAATTTTTATTTTGTATTAATGCAGTCTGGTTTGGGGAACATTCACACATCTCCTCTGATTCCACACACTATTTGCTACAATGATCATTAGACTAAGGATTTTACAAATTTACGGAATAAATGAGTAGTTGCAATTTAAAACAGTCGAGAGAAGATAACCTTTTGAAGAATGTCGATATAGTGTTTTGAGCTTCATCAATTTTTTAACGAAAAAAAGAAATTTCAATTTGGCTCTTGTGACATAAAATTGACGAAGAAAATTTTTATTTTGCATTAATGCAGTCTGGTTTGGGGAACATTCACACATCTCCTCTGATTCCACACACTATTTGCTACAATGATCATTAGACTAAGGATTTTACAAATTTACGGAATAAATGAGTAGTTGCAATTTAAAACAGTCGAGAGAAGATAACCTTTTGAAGAATGTCGATATAGTGTTTTGAGCTTCATCAATTTTTTAACGAGAAGAAGAAATTTCAATTTGGCTCTTATGACATAAAATTGACGAAGAAAATTTTTATTTTGCATAAAGATCTGCACAGTCGAATGAAATTGATGAAATTTTCAGAAAATATATATAATCGACACTGATCTACAAAACAAATTTTTAAAAATTCTCCATATAGGCCCACATAAAAAAGTTGTGACATATAACTTAGTATTTTCTCTGCAATTCCGACCAATTGTAATTTTTTCAACATTTTGACCTCGTCGTGTAGTAAACTAAATTGTTCTAACATCTAAAAAAGAAATCTAAGTCGCAGAATCCAATATGAGAAAAGTTATCAACTTTTTAAGAGTCCGAATATTAATGTGAGTCACTGTTGTATTATAGAAGGATTGCCACATTTTTTACACCACGTTATAAGGAGATTAATTATGCGGTTCGAGTAATGTAAAAAATATGGAATACATCAAACAGTAAGTTCACAAGATTTAACACTAAACCTACCAAGCACAAAACATATAAAAGTAAAACGCCTTAAATAAGTGAGAAGATTGAATTAGCTTAGACTTTGTACCGTTTCCATTACAATATGTGCTTAAATAAAGAAGTCAATTGAGTCATTTCCTATGAAATCCTTTTTCTAATTTCAATAATTATGAAATGGAAAACCGGTCATTTTGACCGTGGTAGGTTTAGTGTTAACTGGCTATCTAGTAGACCTAGTCCCACCAGAATTGATCTCAAGTGACAAAACAACAAAAGACTGAATGCTAAATCCTGATTTGGGACCATAGTTTGCCATTTCGCAGCACCTGCTCGCTCGTAAGGGATGCGTAACGGCGAGGGTGGACCCTGAATAGGGTTGACAAGGGGGGGAGCCAAGGTTCCGGGACGGCTGGGAATGAACAAGACCGGAGATGCTGCGTAATGACGCGTGGAACGTCTCCGTACGAGAAAGTAATTGGACGCTCGGCTCGCCTAACTCTCGGCCAGACTACCGAGTCCCCGGTCCCGCTTTGATGAATGGGAGAACGTTCGATTGACTGAGCGCACCCAGCACTGAAACTTCGTCTCTGATTGATGTTTCTTGAGCCGGAGGTCGCAAAGAACTTCGGGCTCTCTCATTGATTATTGGACAGTTTAAATAGTTCGTGATTCACCATTCATCCAGTGGGCGACAACATCGGGCTGTCGAGAACTTATTATTCCTTCGCGGGTCTGGCTGCTTGCGAATGACAATGTTACGTTTTTGTGATTGTAATGACTAGCCAGAGGATTTTTATGCACTCGTGGTAACTGCGAATTTATGAAATGTAAGAAAGTATATTTAAGTGCTTTGCTTATATAACTTTTATAAAAGAAGCTTCGTAATCAAGATAAGACATTTTTCTGGTATTTTACATCTTATAAAATACATGATGAGGATTGGAATGCATGTGAACATCTACAACAGTGATGGGCAATTTTGCCTCAATTGAGGCAAAACCGTCCACACCGTTGCGCCCTCTGTCCCCTTCCAGCAAGCGCGGTACAATGGGGCAACGAAGACACGAGAAAAGTGATGGTATATGGTCTCGGTTTTCTAGCGCATGCGCGACGATTTTAGCGTCAGTAAAGTACCAAGTTAGGCTAAAATGGGGTACCTTAGTCACCCCGCATAGTTTCGCAAATTTTTGATCGATTTTCAAATATGAATTGACAAGTAGCTCCTTCTCCAATACTAGTTGCCATTATGAAATCGAATATATTAACATTAACTTACCAAAATTTCGAAGTTCGGTCGTCTCGTCGTGTCGTCTTGCACTCTTCTGCCCGGTTTCCTGCGAATAACAGTTCTCCCTTACTTCCCCCACAAACATAAGACGTACGGTACGTTCCTGCATTTAGTCGAGCATGCGCGAAAAAACCGAGACCATATACCATCACTGCACGAGACATCAGCGTACGCAACGAACGTGCGCGCTGCATAAAAGTGACGTTGGTAGGAGAAGCAGGCGTTTGAGGGGCTCCACCCGTGCCCACCACTGATCTACAATGTAAACATAGCGCAATTATTAATAGCCAAACATGGAATTAAAGAGAAAATAGTTTTCAATCAATTTTATTTATGAGATAAAAATGTTACTGTGAACTATGAACGCATAAACGTCTACAAAATTATTTCTGTGATATTATTGTCAATCTGTTGGAAAGATTAAGAAAGGAAATACAATTCTATACTACTTCAGTTTGTTACAATTAATATTATATAGTCAGTGTAAAAAGTACTACTACACCCTTTAAAAACGAGTGACTATTTTAAAAATTGGACCAAATGGCTTGAGTTTTTTGGGGATGTCAGGATTAATTCACTAGACGCGGAAATAATTTTTTTTAAATTGTTATTGGTCCCGGGTTAGGGATGTTAGTATTAATTTACCAGATGTGGAAATAATTTTTTACAAATTGTTATTGGTTTGGGTTAGGGATGTTAGGATTAATTTACCAGATGAGGAAATAACTTTTTTAAAATTGTTATTGGTCTCAATTGCGAAAAAAAAGTAAAAGTCACGATTTTCATGTTTTTTAACTGTGCCTATAATGAAAATTTAAAACATGACTTTTATAAATCTATACAGGGCGAGTCCTAAGAAACAGAACACCTAAATATCTCCGTTACTTTTCGTTGTACAAAAAAACTTCTTAGGAAAAAGTTACACTGTTTGAAGGGCCACATATAACGGTGTAAGAGAAAAAAATTTCAAGGTCATTTTTTTATGAGATATGTCACATACCATTAAAAAAAACATCGATGACCTTGAAATCTCATGAAAAATGACCTTGAAAAATTTTTTCCTTTACACCGTTACACGTGGCCCTTCAAACAGTGTAACTTTGTCCTAAGTAGTTTTTTTGTACAACGAAAAGTAACGGAGATATTTAGGTGTTCTGTTTCTTCGGACTCACCCTGTATACATGTATAAAGTGTCATCGAAATCGGTTGACGCATAAAAAAACTTTAGGCATTGTAAAATGTAATCATTTTTTAATTTAGGGTTTCTGATTCACTTAAATCGCAATTTCTGACAATTTTTGCTATTTTCAATCAATTATATTCTTCAGCATGCTCGGTCGATTTCGATGATACTTTGTGCTTGTATTAGGCCATCTCTTAAGTTCGTTCTATATACTGTTCTACTATTTGAATTAATATTTATAACGTACCTTTTTATAAAAACCTAACGTTTAAAAACAATTATTTACGCATTACTAAGTACATTAATCCTATTAACATCTCAAAAAAGCTCAAGCCGTTTGATCTAATTTTAAGAAAGTTATTCGTTTTTATAGAGCCCAGGAATACTTTTTACACTGACTGTAGCAATACATCAATTTAAAGTCGACTTAACATCTGCGTCGTTAGGGCATCAAGTCGCAAATAAGAAGGTATGATTATTTCCCACTGGTTCTTCAGCTACTATGGTAATTGCAGAGAAAATTGTTGCCTCGACGTTGCAGTAGACTTTTTGCGTGAGCAGGAGCACGACCGTAAAGTGCATTACGATTACAAGAGAAGAGTGAAGTAGCGGAATAACAATAAAATTCGACCAAGCACGTTTATGCACGAGTTAAGAGGTGAATTTCTTCTTCTTTCCTTTTTGGCGAAAAAATCGATTTCTTTGTAGAATTTAGTAGTTTAATTCTCTAAAAATGTCTATGTAAAATCTTGTTGTTAAAGTTGAATAATCTGGTTAGGAAAATCATGTTGATAATGTTTATGTAGAATTCATACTATTTTCGAAGTTATTGATTACTGAATCACATGTGGATCGGTATTTCCAGTTGTAACACAATCTTTGATGGTGTGTATATCAAAGCAACGTTTCTCATAATGACTATGTTGTAGATTTTATGCGCTCACGAGAAAAATGAATAGATTAAATCAAAGTACTTGAAAAGACAAATCTAATACTACAAAATACTCAAAAAAGTAAAAATACTTTGATATTTTCTGAATAAGTTGACCAACTTGAAACTTTTTTATATATCGGTAACAGAACATTGTTCTTGAATTTTTTGGAAGTGGTCACTCGAAGGGTTGCTTGCAACCCCCACCCCTAAAAAATTAAATGATTTTTTCTACCCTTAATAATTTGATCACAATTGCGAAAAAAATATATGATATGAAGGAGGTAAGATCGAGTATTTTCGTTTCTATTCCATCCGAATATCTTAATTATCAACTGAGAAAAAAATGATACAGTTAAGTGTATTTACCCTCATATTATCCTTATATGAAGAGTTAGCGATTTAAAATTTTGGGGGATTATCTTTCAACATAAAACCATTGTTTTCTCTACAATATCAATTACAATATATTAATACACAAAAAAATGGTGGCCTGGGGCCGCTAGGCCATTCTTATCCTGTTAGACCCTTTCGGGATCTTCAAATATTTCGGGATTCCCGAGAATAATCTCGAAAATTGTCTAGAATCCCGATACATCGGAGAGCCGAATGTACTCGGGAATCACGAAATTTCTGGCTATTTTAACAATATTATCCCGCACAGTAGGCGTTCCGTTTGACGTGCGGCTCGTTCAAAACCGCAGAGCACCGGCAACAAAACCAGGGATTCCGTCGCGCGCTCGACGGATAAGAATCCGTGGGCCCGTTTCGCCTCTCTCGAATAAATCCTTTGGTGGAAAGGACCAGCTCCGGCGAACGAGTCACCGGGACGGATAGCGATGGTGGTCGGTTCCGCAAGCTGGAGCTCGTCGGGCGAAAAGGGTTGCGCTCCGAGGAGAATAAGGACGGGAACAACAGGGCAATAAAGCGGAGGGAGGCGAGGGCGAAGCACGAGAGGGCAGAGTAAACGGAGAAAGATAGATGAAGGGAGCGAACCGAGCGAAAAACCCGAGGACAAAGCGGGAGTGGGTGGGATGGAGGGGGTTGGAAACGACTGGGGGGGGGTGGATGAACGGGATACGAAGGGAAAGGGTGAGTTGGGTGTCGGGCTAACTTGACGACGGAGCTGCACTATGTTATCCCTCAGCCGTAACCGAAGAAGAAGCGGAGGAGCAGAGGCGTGCCTCGTACCTCCTTACAAACTGCCGAAACTTTGACTACCACCACCCTTCCAACCTTCCGACTACTGGCTGCTAGCTGCTGTCTTTACGTGGCAGCTTGCACGCCTCGCCGCACCACACACGCCCTTTCCTTTCACCGGCGAGTACGCGCACCATGAAACTCTATTTTCGAGAGCAGGACGCTCTTGTGGCCCTCTACTTGGTCCTTTAAATTTTAAATGCCCCGGTTCTTGATTACGCCGACCTACTTCTTAGCTGATCGCTCGAAAATCGGGACAATTGTACAGAGTCGCCTATTGTTAACCTCTCAGGGCCAGCATCAGTATTTTTTTTTTTTTAATAAACATTTGCAATCTCGTGTGAGATTCATTTAACTTTACATTGAAGGTGTACAAAATTATCAGTACATTAATAAATTAGTACATATTCAATTCTTCGATTACACGTTTTTAGATATTCAAAGGCAGATATTTGGAAGCAATAAACACTTCAACATATAATTGCAGATAAATTGTGTTTTTGTAGTTGCTCAATTAAGATGACACACTGAGAATTATATATTTCACATTGCCAGACTTTGTCGTTAATATCTTGAATCGCATATCCAGAAAGATATTCTGGATTGTTTAAAATACGAGAAAGCGAAGCATTTATGATTAATGACACATTTCTTCGTGAAAATATGTTTGTCATTGTAGTATTGTAGTACAATATGAAAAACGTGTCACGCACTGCCAGAACTATCCATGATTAAAAATACATTCAAATTTTGTATAGTAAAATAAATAAAACATTAAAGAAACAGTATCTAAAATAATATAATGCGGTACTAATTTAAATATTGTAAAAAGTATACCGGCCTATAGTTTTCTATTCCCTTTTTTTAATAATTTTAGTAGGACGAACGTAACATATCGATAGTCTGCAATTGTTTTAATCTTTCGATTATTTCAAATTTGAATTACTCATTTTTGTCATGGATGTATAAAATCTGCAGTCTTCACATAACTAATGGTATGAGTTAGATACTGTAAGTTTAGAATTAAAATAGAACGTATATAACTTTGGAACAACAATCTTGCCATTCGAAAATCAATAAGCTCCATGATATGCCAAGTTGTGCTCTATTTTTCTATGCAGTTTATTTCATCTTTTCGTTGAAGAATGATTGTACATTAGGTGTATGCAAAATTTTTAGTGTTTTTCAATCGTTCGTTCATAATGACAAAACTGATTTTCATGCAAATGTTGTACTAAACACACCAATCAAAAATATTCATAGAAAAATATGAATATAGTCTTTGTCCAAAAACCAATATGGCAGCATTCTGACCTATGAAACGCGTTTAAAGTCGAGCAATTTTAACCGTCCATAACTTTTGAACGAGTGAACTCCGCGAAGTTTCGATTCCGCGCATCAGAACTTAGAGTTTTATCGTTTTTCGGTGATATTGTATAATATTTTATTCAGAAAAGTTAAAGATTCGGTGTCCGCTGAGCGAAAGTTAACCTCGTGTTACGAGTAACAGTACGTTATGATAACTTTTATTATTTGCCTCAATATTGTTTTGTAATGCACGAAAAAGAATGTGTCGATAAAACTCGGTGTCGATGAAATCGTGCCGATGAAATCATTCTTGGTGATTTCAACTTGTCAGTGAATAAATATTGTCAAGGAACTCAGTATCGACGAAATGATTGACGGTGATTTAAAGGTAGCCCGTCTATTTCCGAATGTACATAGAGAGAAGGCAAAGGAAAGAGAACTTTCGTTCAGGGACGGAACATCGATAATGTTCAAGACTGATCCGATCGAACCTAACCTCGAATATTCCGCGTGTAAAACGAGGGAGTCGGTTCGGTAGCATGTCAGTGCGCTGTAATGCAAACGGCCTTCGTTCTCGCGAATGTTGCCCTCGGGGCAAGGATGTTCGGTTGGGATGATAGCGTCTCGTTCCTGGAGGATAGCTTTGGATCCGCGAATCCGAAAGTTGGCTGACTCGTAGGTATCGCTATGCCGGCCGGTCTCGCGACGGATTAAAAAGTTGCTTATTTGCAAATAGAACTTTCGCGTCTTCGGTATTGTGTTTACCGGGAATATATTCCGTTCCGGAGTTAAAGCGAGTCTGCGGAGGAGCAAAAAGCCAGCTTCCGCGGATCTGCTGAATTTCATTATTTAAGTTACGTGTACGGATACGGGCATGGGTAAGGGTACCGGGTACCGGGTACATGTGTTTGAATAATGCATTCAGCGTGATGTACACGAAAGCCGCATTTAGAAAACGCTTTAATACAGACGTTCGCGTCCGCCCACCTGACGACTTCATAATTTCAACACCTTCGAAACGATCGAATGAATTCCACAACGTTGATGGACATCGCTTTTTGTGTGTACGTCCGCCGTTTTGCAACGTATCGTTTCCCCACTCGAATTTTTCGCGGTAATTGATCGGGGAAAACTGAAACCGTGCACGTAACAGTAAACCGTCACGTGAATTCTATAGAAGTATTTCATCCACGGATTTTAACGAATACGTTAAACGAGCTGAAAAGGAGAAAATCATTATTATATTTAGAGTTGAACACGGTGTAACGCGATGCTGCCACGGTATTTTCTGTTCCTTGTGAGGGACGTTTGTATTCGATATATCATCGTCAAAATACGCTTTACAAATTGTATAATATATTGTTTTTTTTTTAAATTTAAATGACAGCACACTGAAAGTAACGCGATATTATTTTTGAGAAAAATTTGACGTATTCGTGGCCAGTTTTTCGAAGTGTGTCGATTGTTAATTATTGTTAATTGTAGCTCTAAAGCGTCTCACTGCAAAATCTTTTTTATCTAGTCCCAAGATTAAAATACTTCTTAAAGGGATTGAAGTAAGCGTTTCACTATCGTAATTTGTATTTTTTGGAACAAAGAAAACTTTAAAATAACATCATAGAAAAAGATTTTGCTTGTTGAAATATATGAATATTCTTCAGTGATATTTTAACACTTATCTACCGGAAGCCTATTAATAGGTTTTTCAATAATCGTGCTGTATCATTTGGAAGCTTAAAAATCTTCTTTTACACAATAATCGCAAACGAAATTCTTAGATTCTGTTATTAAGGGTGAGTCGTTGGTTTGTGATCAAAGTTTCTGTTGCTGTTACAAGATCTATAAGAAAATTTTTAACCATGGGCCATAGGCTTCTAAAAATTATGAAATAATCGCCGGTAGATAATGTGTTAATATATGTAACTTTTCACAACCAAACAATGCAATAAATACAGTAGACGCCCGTATATTGTGATCAAAAAGCTGTTGTCAAAGACTATATTGCGATTTCAGACATATCTCGTATCAATCATTGCGGCACTTTCAATGAACACTTCATTTGCATTAATTTACTAAACTGTTTGTTTACTCACATGTTTTAATAAATATATGCAATTATAAGTGTGATAAAAACATAATGGTCCGATACTTATAGGTTTTATAGTACCCACCGAGTGGAACAAAAAATGTCTACATACGTGGACCTTGAAATCAATCTTTTGTTTGTAAAATCAACTTGTATTATTTATTGGCGTCCTATTAACCCCTTGCCGTACATTAACGAGTCAGACTCGTGATTTTAAACAAAGTCTAACAAATAAGAATATCGTATCTTTCTATTTTAAACGAAATAAAATTGTATTTGTTAGCTATAAATCATCGAAGTAATGGACGCATATCCATACAATAAATACAAGAGAAAAGAAAATTTGTGTTCGTTGTATGGCTGCACTTACTTCACTGTTTAGAACGTCTTTATCCTCAAAGATATTACAGGGAAGAAAACAAAAATTTATGTGATATTTTTAGGGATATAGACGTTCTAGTTACTGTATCCGCAGAGAAATTGTTACGACAAGGGGTTAATTAGCGCATTAAAAAGGATTACGATGATATCTGACGTGGTAATGATGTTATTTCAATTCAAACGAATACAGCTCCCATTTGATGATCTACTACAACTTTTTCGACGTCTGCGATTAAAAATCTGTCGCCTTAGCGGAACAAGATCGCTATTTGGTGTCCGAGGGTGCGTATTTCGGAGCACCCTGTGTGTAAAAGCGATCTCGTTCCCCAGTGGCTTCTCCTTCGTCGGGTGCTAGACGGTGGTCGGGAAAATCCAATCGCTTCCCGACGATATACGTCTTTGTAACTCGATAAGTCGCCCGGGTAATACGACGGAGGGCCTTAGGAAGAAAATTTCGACGTCCAGCGGGTAGGATGGAGCCAGAAAGAGTAGGGGAATGGAGAACGAAGTTTGGAGGGCGGGCGGGTGGGGGGTGGGGGGTGAGGAGGAGTTGGAAGCGATAGAACGAGATCAAAATCCGGAAATCTTATCCTTGCCTCGGATATTCGGCTGTTCACGTGCCGGTGGAACATGACACGCGACGATCCAAACTGCAACATCGCACAATGGTCTAAAATCGTCAAAACGCGGAATAAATCGTTCGAAATTAATGAAATTTAAGGTATACATCTCTAAATGTTTGGACTACATTTTGGCACATAGTTGAGATACCTTAGGTTAAATGGAATTTTTTTAGAGAGGTCTGAACACACAGGAAAATGTACATACAGTTGGTCACAAAAGGATTCGGATACTTTTAAAAAGACGATACTCTTTTTAAGATTTAAGGTCTAAAATCGTCAAAACGCGGAATAAATCGTTCGAAATTAATGAAATTTAAGGTATACATCTCTAAATGTTTGGACTACATTTTGGCACATAGTTGAGATATCCTAGGTTACCCCGTATTTTTTTAGAGAGGTCTGAACACAAAGGAAAATGTACATACAGTTGGTCACAAAAGGATTCGGACACTTTTAAAAAGACGATACTTTTTTTAAGATTGGACCAAACGACAAACTATTTCTGACACGTTGGAAGGATTAATCTACTACGTGACAAGAAATTTTTCTGAAAGAAATTGCAATAGATCGGAATTGCAGAGAAAATTAAAGTTGTTTTCACAATTTTTTTATGTGGGCCTTCATTGACCATTTTAGAAATACATTTTGTAGATTTAAATCGACTTTGATTTATATTATTTTTTCATAAAACTTACTACCAACACATTTGTGACATTTTTCTGATTATCCCCTTGCCGTATTTTAACGACTCATATTCGTGACAAAGATTTTAGACAGACTCTATACGAATGTTATGCCTTTCTTTTTAGGCTACATAATTCTTTTATAATCAATATCGAAGTAAATGTAGCCATAGAAAAAATATAAATTTCCACTCATCTTCTGTGATATTTTCGAGATAAAAATGTTTTAATCACTGTAGCCATAAAGAAAATGGCACATTATATACATTTGCACTTTAAAATTTTATTATCGCCAATTAAACCTTATATATGCACCGAATTATGTCATGTTTCGTCTTATTTCAATCAGAAAAATGTCACAAATGTGTTGGTAAAAGATTCATAAAAGAATAATTCAAAAGAAAAAAGTTTCTGACGGCCAAAGTTAAAGGAATCTCGAGAAATCATGCCCGTCGCGTAGAGCGCAATGTTTCGGACCTGATGTCACTGCAATTATCGCGACACTGCTGTACCTGCAAGAGCGTTGCTGTCGTTCGCGTTTTGAACCAGGTTTGCGGGATGATCAATGGGAAACGGAAGAAAAGTCATTCGTGGGATCGTGTCGGTTTCGAGAGATTGCGTCGGTGCCTTGTCGTTTAATTTAACCCGGTTCCAAAGCAACGTCTTTCCGGTGTTTCCCGCGGGATCGCAAATTTCCAGCGAACCGCGAACTCCATTCAGCGCGAACCGTATCTCTCTAGCCTGGATGAAACGAGGCGGCATGCGGCAGTCCGACGCTCGCCCGGAGAATTAAATTCGGACGGGAAGTTTCGATTATTATAAGATCAAAGGCATCTACCGGGATTATCTGGGACACCGGGGCTTAATAAGTCCGGCGAATGCGAGAACGCGGCAAATAAAACGAAACACGGCACAGCCTTCGTTCCGCGTTCGTTCGCCCCCTGCGCGAGCCGAATGAGACTCTCTCGCTGCATAACGAGATCAAAATCTTATCTCTTGAGACAGGCTCCGCACACGTTCGACTGGGGCTCTGCGAGAGCTTGTGTCACGAGAAAAATCCCTCCTTAGCGAGAGATTTACTACGATTCGCCGTGATTCACTCCCACCGTTCCGCTAGCCCTGCAAATTTCGAAATGATGGAGGTTAAAGGGCGTTTTTCTTGACTCACAAACCTCTTTCAAAGTCTTTTTCCTTCTGCGCACCCTTTGGATAAACCATCTTCTGTGTTATCGAAATTTCCACAAGAAGGTTTTCTTGTGATAAAAGACAACTCCACTTTTTACACAGTTTTCTTGTACAGTGGATTCAAAAAGCAATTGTAGATTAGCAATTTCATAACCTTCTTATACCTTGTATTTAATGTTGTATTGAAAGTTGAAAAATTAATAAAATTAAATCGAATGATAAAAAAGTACTGCGAAGCACATACCGAGGATCCAAAAATGGACACTGAATTTGCTATTCTCAAAGAATTCTTGACACTTCAATTGTGATAATTCTGTTTAAAAAAATAATAGAATAATATACCTGAACTCATTTTCAAGCTTGAAGCCTCTACTTTTCCCATTCATTGTTCATTTTTGCCTACGATATTTTTGCATGATACAGCGATTGGAAAACTGAAGATGCTTTTTTGGTCCAAATTGTTACAAATTGAAACGTATGTAGAAATGATAAAAAAATTTTCTCGCGACTGAAACCACTGTAGGTTTAAAGATTAAAGCTCCTCTTTTACAACGAATGCTCAAAACTTGATCTAAGATATTTTCCAATCGATTTTATTGAGCTTTGAATGATAGGTGTACTGGTATCTTTGCAATAATATAAGGTACACCGTGAAAACCTTACACCAGGCATGTCCAGAAGTAGCTCACTTGGAGGCATGTCCAGAAGTAGCTCACTTGGAGGCAAATTGGTGGGAGACGCTTACTTCTCCCGCCCGCGCGTCTCGCTCCCCGTGGCGGCCGTAATCCTTCGACCTCCTCAGATCAGTGATGGTATATGGTCTCGGTTTTTTCGCGCATGCGCGGCTAAATGCAGGAACCTACCGTACGTCTTATGTTTGTGGAGAAAGTAGGGGGGAACTGTTATTGGGAAACCGGGCAGAAGAGTGCAAGACGACACGACGAGACGACCGTACTTCGAAATTTTGGTACGTTAATGTTAATATATTCGATTTCATAATGGCAACTAATATTGGAGAAGGAGCTACTTATCAATTCATATTTGAAAATCGAAAAAAAATTTACGAAACTATGCGGGGTGACTAAGGTACCCCATTTTAGCCCAACTTTGTACCTTACTGACGCTAAAATCGTCGCGCATGCGCGAGAAAATCGAGACCATATACCATCACTGCCTCAGACCCGTGCCTACCGCTTGCAATATGTACCGCGTGTGGTGCGTTGGGGCGACTTTCGGACCCACGGTAGGCACGGGTCTGAGGAGCTCGGAAGACTACGGCCGCCACGGGGACCGAGACGCGCGGGTGGGAGAAGTAGGTGTCTCCCTCGAATTTGCCTCCAAGTGAGCTACTTCTGGACATGCCTGCCTTACACGGCCAAACTTGCTTCTCATGTTTGTTTTATAAATAAATACTCAATCTTTAAATCTGTAGTAGATTCATTCACTGAACGAAATGTTTTGATATTTTTACAGATTATTCAATTTGTAGCATTTCCGACCAACAACGTGTCCTTAGTTCTGCACCTGTTATATTATGCACAAATATCCTAGGAAAACATGCATAATAGTCTGCAACAGTAGAAGCTCCGATCTTTAAAATAAACCCAGATTGATTGCTGTACTAACTTTTTTAACGAAATTATCATAGTCCAAATATTAATAATTTCTCACTGTATATACAAACTAGTAATAATTGGTACAGCTGCAGGAAAGAATAATTACAATTTTTTTAACAGACTTGAGAATCAATTTTTATTGCAATATATATTAATTGTAATAAAACCAGGTTTGACATTCGAATTTAACAAGTTTCAAGAAGGTAAGAAAACTAATTACACTGCGATAAATCTTGATATGTCTGATGTTATTTTATTAAATTTAATTTTTATGTTCACTAATTCTATAATCAACGCATTAATCGAGAGACTGTAATTTTCTCGTGTGAATGAGAGGTCAATTTATTATAGTCAATCATTGCCTTCGATGATTTCCCTTCACGCTGCGAGCATAATATTATAGTACTATTGATTCGATAGCGCGATGTATCAAACAAAGCAGGATACAATTGTCCCAAATAAACAAATCGGATGCATAAATGTCATTGAAAATGGAAATACTAGGAAGTGAGCAATTTCCATTTACCGTAAATTCTCACCGCGAAAAATTGGACAATCTCGACCCGATCGGAATTAATATCATACACGTCCCGTGGGATCGTGATTAATTGACACAATGATAAAATTGGACTCGCCGGACACCAAGTTTTGCGCCATCGGTGTTACTTATTGGTGCTATCGTTTTATGTAATTTCTCGCAGGACAGTTATTCTGTAATCCATAAGTAATTAACATTTCTTTTTATTCCATAAACTATCTTAACCCCTCCAACACAATTTTTGCTCAATAAAATAAATTCTATAATGTAGAAAGTTAATTTACATTTATTATACTACTAAAGTTTGATCACTTTCGAAGGGAAATTTGTATAAAATTTTATTTTTCTACAAAGTATAATGCCGGGGACAAAATTAAGTAGACAACGTTTAAAAAATAATAATTCTTTTAAAATCGAACCAAACGACTTGAATTTTTTCTTTGAGATGTTAAAAGAATTTGTATATAGATGAAGCCTAAAAAAATTTTGTTGAAATTTCTATTACTCGGAATTCCGACGAAAACAGTGAAGGTCACGATTTATAAATTTTTTATCTGTGCTTATCACAAAAGTTTAAAATATGCCTCTTATATATTTAAGTAAATTATATACAAACACAAAGTTTCATCAAAATCGGTGGACGCATAACACAGTTATAGAATTTTATGCATACGATTGACCTAAATCGCTGTTTCTCACAATGTTTGCCATTTTTAATTGATTATAGCTCACAACGACTGCAATTGATTGTGATGAAACTTCTCAATATCTCAAAAAAGGTCGTCGTTTGGTCTGATTTTAAAAATGTTATTAGTTTTTAAAAGGTGTCCATTTAATTTTGTCCCCCATTGTGTATTAAGTAGTTACAAACGTTTGTCATTCCCTACGTGAAAATTATAATTTATTAAAATTAAATGCTTTTTAAAATATATTTTTGAATTGATACTCCTTTTTCAACATCAAAATTTTAACATAAGAATTTGAAGTATGAAAATGTTTTCTGTATTTTTCAAATACTAATAATGTTAAAATTATAATCATAGTTCAGATTAATTCCATAACTATTATATAGTTGTTAATGATATCATGTAGGTGTTATTGAAATAAAATGTAAAATAAAGACCAATGCTTCCCAAAGTCCAAAAGAACAAATGAAGTATCAATAAATAAATAAAAAATTAATATTTTATTACAACTTTGTATTTGATGTGTACCGTATGTTATTATTTGTTATAAAGACGTATCATCATCGATAGCAAACGATTTACGTCTCCCACCACGGGGCCGGTCCACGGTGACTACCTTTCCTGTCTTATTGCCCGGAATCTGCCAAGTGGTTGGCGAATACTAAGGCGACTGAATACATTTTAAGGTTACGAATACGTAGATTTCACGTGTCAGCCTTTCCGGCTCGTGATAATTTAGAATCGGTGCCTTGGACAGCCTGAACTTTATGCAGCCAGGCTGTTTGCCAAGGTACCCGCCCACCTTTCGAACTCGAAATACTTATTTCGTGGGGGCAGTCACGCCGAATGTCTTCTGGTGGACCTATCCTACGTTTAAGATCGCCTTTGGCCACAGTCTATGTGGTTCCGACTATTTAAGGGGCGTCCTCATTTCCTCTCGAAACCAAAACTCCTCCCACTCAAGAAATCACTGAAGAACGCTAGACCTTCGGAATGTGCGTGAACGTTATTGCGAGAAAAGTTTTTGTGGACACAGATTGCTCCGTGGGGCATTCGCTAAGCACTGTCAAAGTCGGGAGCTATGAAACCACGCCTATTTGGGATAGTGTGTACAGAGGGAACAAGGGTCTTCAGATCTAGATTTCTAGGAGATGAAGTTTAGGCTTGATATGAGCACAGACTTCCTTGCGTGGCATTGTATACAGGTCCGTAGAAGTCGAGAGCAACGAAACCACGCCCACACAGGGTATTCTATACTAAGACTCATCAAAACTGGAGACTTTTCATGGAGTCTCCAAAACTGGAGTATTAGGAAGTATAAAATGTAGACTTAGCATGAGCAGAGATTACCCTATGGGGCATATTTCTAGCTCCATAGAAGTCAAGGGTAACAAAGCCACGCCCACTCAGAGCATTATGTACAGAAGAACTATGAAACTAGAGGGTCTTCACAGGCTCTTCATGCTTTAGATTCTTAAGAGTTATAGAGTTTACGCTTAACAACATAGATTGTCCCAGAAGGAACTCTTTTAGCTCTGCAGAAATGAGGAGTAAGAAAACCACGCCCATTCAGAGCTTTTTTCACAGAGGAACTTCAAAACTAGAGAGTCTTGATGAACTTTCAAAAATTAGAGTTTTAGGAAGCACAGAGTTTAGGTTTGACACGAGTAGAGTTTACGTTATGGGGAACAGATCTGGCTCCATAGAAATTGACAGTATAGAAATCACGCCTTCTCAGAGCATTCTATACAGAGGTATTTTAGAACTAGAATATCTTCATACGGTACTCAGTACTTAGATGTGTAAGAGCTATAGAGTTTAGGCTTAACATAGACATAACTTGTCCTAGGTGGCACAGGTCTCATTCCGACGAAGTCGAGAGCAATAAACCCATGCCCACTTAAATCATTGTATACAAAAACAGCAAATGTTTTCAGTACTTAATAGATTTTTAGAAATTATAGATTTCTTGCCGTGTTCAGTTGTTCTGAAGACACTGTCCTCGCGTTGTCATATAGTTGAGAGCTACGAAACCACGCCCACTTAAGGCATACTCGATAGATCAGGCATGTCCAGAAGTAGCTCACTTGGAGGCAAATTCGAGGGAGACGCCTACTTCTACCGCCCATTTTTTGGTTTATGCTACATATTTTGTTTAATTACAATGCGTACAATACACATGGCATTTTTAGTTTTTCTCCAATTTGAAAGTTTCATCAACAAGTAAAATGAGAAAAGAGCTCTACATGAAGTAACTAATTGTCTTGCATAACAGGCAAGGTAATTAATTGAGAGAAATTGCACACTTTCAGCGATCGCTGCTATTATATCAACGATCAATTACATGATATCGTTCCAAAGCATTATGTAAGTGTAAAGGAAGTAAACATTATTGAACTTTGTACATTGTAGTTAATATAGACAATTTTTAGTTTGCATAAAAGTCCGCAGTCGAGTAACAATAATCCATAATAGAACGAACATTAAAAACACCGCAGCACCGTAAACTAGAAAAATGGAAACGGAAATTGCCTGCGGTTCAACATAATAGAAGAAGTTATTGCGGTGGGCGTTCCCCCGCGTTTCCCGCAAGACGAAGTAACTATGGAAGTGTAAAAGTTCCATGGGATTTTCAAGTATCGACGGCGGTCTGCTAACTCGTTAATCCGCCAATGGCGGACTAGGTCATCCGGTAGTCCGGTGTCAAAAGGCTGGTTACCCTGGGAACCAGTTAATCTTTTTCTCAGCCTGTAGGGACGCAAACCGGTACGTGACTCGCGGGACAGAGCGGCGGGATGGGTAAACTTTTATTAAAAATCTAATTGGATCGGAGCTCGAGGGCCCGAGGGCTATTTCACCTTCGTTCTTTCCTTTTTACCGTTCCACCGGAGGTTCGATAAGCTAGCCGCGACTAAGCGAGGATGTGATCGTCTCGCCTTTATTCGGCCGTACACCGGCCTAATGTTGCTTTATCGATTTGTCTTTGAATTATTTCGTAGTCGCCGCAACAACAATTTCTATTACGTACATCAATAAGTTACTGCAGTTCCGTTGATAGATAAAAGCCGGTAATTATATAGAAGTTGGTTCCAATCGATTGGTTCAGAGATATGTATTTGTAAAAAACTGTTAGGTCTACTATAGCAAACTCACCCATTTTAAACAAATTTTGGTTAGGTCTATAGGTTAGGTTTCTTGGGGATGGGTGCAGGGGGGGGGGGAGATGCCTAATATATGTAGCTTCGTTATTAGACAGTGGTTTTATGTAGTTATGACAAAAATGAAACGGTCAATATGTTGTTGAAGTATGTTGTCAAGGTCATCATTCTAAACAACTTTTCCCGATACATGTTATTGCCGCTCGATCTTAGTTTCAGAAATATTTGTAAAAAACTGTTAGGTCCACTACAGCGAACTCCGCCATTTTAAACAAATTTTGGTTAGGTCTATAGGTTAGGTTTCTTGGGAATGGGCGCAAGGGGAGGGACATGCCTAATATATGTAGCTTCGTTATTAGACAGTGGATTTTATGTAGTTATGACAAAAATGAAACGATCAAGTTTAGAACAGTAAAATAATGACAAAAGTGTAAAAATATCAATAATATTACATCGAACTTACTAACATGATTAAACAGGGAAACGTAATTTCCGTTTAACTCTTGGTTCTCGCAATTGATGTAGCAAATTTTTATTTTGCACTAACAATGAGATCCGCTGTGTACTTATTATGAATGCAGACATAACATGTTGATAGTTTTTTAAATAATTATGGATGTTAAGCATTTTACGCGATCATCATTGTACTTGGATGAAAAAATTGGATGGTCTTTCATACTTTATAGGACAACACTATTAAACCAATAAAAAATTCAAGACCTTCTAATTTTGATTCTAACTATTTTTTGTACTCACTATATTTTAAAAAATAATATAATATTTTATATCTATTTATACGTGTACATGATATTGTCTATATCTATTATAATTTGAAATTTGATTAAAGAAAGAAACGAAAGAACTGACAATATTATGTACAAAACATGTTACAAGTGAATAAAGTGTTAGTAATAATTAGACTGCGGGTCTTTATGCATTTATGGCTTCAGAGAATTTTCAAAAAATTCTAGAATATAAAATTCGATAAAATTTGGTAGGATTTTTATTTATTTCCGATTTACAAATGTCGCTACCACTGAAAAGAAGATTTTGTTTGATTCCATTTATTAAAAATATATTTACAAAATTTGAAAATTGCATAAACATCCGCAATCTACTAATAATAATCTCATACTTCATTATCATATAAAATTATTAATAATCATATTCTATAAAGTTCATTTTAACGAAACGAAAGTATTTGAATTTTCTTTTCTCAACACAATGATTACGTTTGGCAATGATCATTTTCAAAATCCTTCATTGCATCATGTTAAAGTAGCACGTAGGTATGCCGATGAGGTAGGTTTGCATACGTCTAATAGGCAAACGGAGAATCGAAAGGATTAATTAAAACGAAAAAATTCACGGTACAGTCGGTGGAAAGAAAACATTCTTCTTAGTGTTCTTGGTGTCACTCGTTAGCTGAAAATTTGTCGAACTGGAGCGCGAAAGAGCTGAAAAGAACGTAGTCACTGTAAATTCGTCACAGCTCCTTAAACCAACTGCTTCCCCTTTTCACTCCGCCTGGGATCTTCTGGGTGCTGCATTTCATTAATTCAAATTAGGTGGTCACGATTGACGATGACCGACCCACCAGAGCCCATAGAACTTACTGGTAACTGATAATGACTCGGTCAGAAAAGTTTTTGTAATGTCTGATTTAAATTTCATGGAAAAAGAGGAATTTTTTGGTCCGAACGAAAATATTTGAAACATTTTTTGTCTCGTGGGCGATTAGTGGTTCACGACAATTTCTTCTATTTTTATTCTGATTGTTTGCAATTCTTACTTGTAGCCTTTAATCAGTTACAATCGATTTGGAAGATGTGATGTATAGTGTATAGCCGTGATGGGCACTGTAGGGGCCCCTCAAACGCCTGCTTCTCCCACCAACCTCTCTTTCATAGACGATTCTCTTTCCTCTATGGTAACGGCGGATGCTGGTGGGGACAGTGGGCGCTATGGTGGGGACGGTTTTGTCAATTGAGACGAAAATACCCATCCCTGGTGTATAGCATTTGAAAATAACGCTGCCTACCTAACCCCTACGTTGATACCTAAAATATTCTATAATGTTTATCAACACTGTGTATAATATTTCCAATATTCATTTTTATATTGCAATTTTTATTTCGGTCAACAAGAACGTTCAATTTTTGGAAACAAATTGGAAGTAGGCGCTCGAGTATCAGGATATTGGCGTAAGGATTAAATGAATAATTGATCAACTGTGAAGTATTTAATGACTTTTTGAAAATCAGTGATTAATGGCTAATTCTTTGGAATCTTATTGTTAGTTGTTGCTTCAAAAGTAATTTCAAGTGTTATCCAAGAAGATGAGCAACGCAATAAAATAAAATTTTCGTTTAACTTTATTATTGAGAAATAAACTATTTCTGTTCTTTTTGGCATATTGTAGTTACCGAGAAATCTATTAATTCTCACACTCTTCTGAAAAATATTTGCAAAAAAGATCCATTCATTGTTTTTACTGACTTTTATTCTGATTTTACTCATTCGTTTTAAACTTCTACCAATCATTTTTTATTCCTGATCGTATATCTTATACAAATCTATAAATAGTTATAGTAAATTATAAATGTAATAGCACAATCATAAAGAAATAAAAGATTTTACAATATCTAGAACAGGAAATAGGCGAATTTTCACTTGTGGAGTTTAAACAGATTAACAGACTTCCGGTAGGTGAAGTGATAAGTCACTTTTTATTTATTGTTGGTTGAATAAATTTTTAGAGATGGACTCATTTCGCCCGAAGTAATGACATTTCCCTCATTGCGCCAAGACAGGGGTTAATAACAATATATTGAAATATTGATTATGAATATTTATAATTAGAAACGAGAGTATTCGCAAAGTAGGAATAAATAAAGCAGTATTCTCTATGCTTTTCATTATATTCAAATATGTATATACCAGCAATATTAATAAGTAATAAACCTGTTTTTACATTATGTACAAATATATTTTAATTAACCTTCCATCAGATGCAGCTGTTCAAATTGATACACGTTAAACGATTTCGTTGTGCAATTTCAAACGAAGCGTATCCAGCCTTGCTTCTTTCCAATTATATAAAGCTTTTTCTTAACTAATGAAAAGTGAATGGTAGTTGATTCAGAATATTTCAAAGGTATAACGATCTCATTAAAGAAATGATCCGAATACTTGAAGTCGTGTTAAACAATGAGACACTTTTTTAAAAGAAAGACTTTGTTGAAGAAGTGCAGCTCATACAATTGTAAATATTTCGATTTAAAAAAGATATTATAAATTCAAAATAATACTAAATATGTGTAGAAATAAAGCAACGTCAAGCAGTCTTCTACCTTCTTCAAATAAAATCACAAAAAGATAATAAAATCTCAAAAAGATAATAAAATCTCAAAAAGATAATAAAATCTCAAAAAGATAATAAAATCTCAAAAAGAAAATCTCAAAAAAATAATAAAATCTCAAAAAAATAATAAAATCTCAAAAAAATAATAAAATCCGAAAAAGATAAAATCTCAAAAAGATAATAAAATCTCAAAAAGATAGTAAAAGATAATAAAAGCTCACAATCTACAGCACAATATTAATTAAATGAACAGTCATGGGATAATCTCCTTCAATACGAGGGTACCCATAAGAATCTCTGGCAAGGCATAGCTTGTATAAAAATTAACCCTTGTTCATAGTTCCATTTTGACTTATGGTTACATTCTTAACATTTAAATTTTATTTCGTAAAGAGCCTGTTTACATTATTAGACCTTCATATGATGTCTAAAAAGAGGATTTCATCTAAATTCTAATTTTCCAGCAAACCAGTTTAAATTGATGAGGTATTTATACTGCGTCTAATAAGAGGATTAATGTACGATCTAAATTCTAATTCCCTAGCCTCCAGTTTAAAATGATCGGCTACGGTCGAGTGTCAATCACCTGAATCACGATTATCCTAACCAGTGTTGCAACGTTACACAAATTAATAGATTGATTTCAAAGAATTTTCGAGATCATCAAAAACAACGGAGGATTAATTAAATACTGAATTTGTTTGCCTTTGTTATATTAAAAAAATTTTAAATAGATAAATATTGTCTGTACTTATATTTATTTCGTACAAAACCTCTCAATTTTGTAATTGAAATTTGTAAACCATGTTAATGATAATTATATTATATAAGCAAAGTATGTGTATTACTAATTAGTAGCCAACGGATCTTCATGCAAAATAAAAATTTTCTACCCGAGTTGCAATAAACTGAAGTGAAAGAGAAACTAATTTATTTTCTTAATATGTTTAATAAGTTGAAAATAATATAACAGTATTTTCAAATACTTCTAATATTTTCACTGTTTTAAATTGCATTTACTCATTTGTGTCATAAATGCATAAAATCCGTTACCTTTTAATTAAGTTATAAAGAATCACTTAATAATAAATGGAAATCGAAGTATTACACAAAACATATATTTACGTAACAAAAATAAAGGGAACCTAAAATTACTTCGGGTACTCTATCGGGCTTCATCCCTGAAACGTTAATAATATGGCGGTCTGAGAATTAGATTGGCGTAAGTCGCATAAATAGTACGTCGAGTAAAATAATGTTTTCTGTTTTTTTTTTCTTTTAAACTCCATATACGCATTGCGGTTACAAAAACACATGTATTAGTTCAGTAAACTATAAAAATGTTTGAATTTGAAAATTATAGCGCGAAACAGAATTTATACTGTTTTCATGCGAATTATCTAATTAACTTTGACTTATATGGATATACAGTGCCTCCCATAAATATTCTTAAAAAGACGGTAACTTTTTAAATATTAGACCCCACGACTTGGTTTTTTTTTATTGAGAAGTTAGAACAATTAGTTCCTAAATGACGTAAAAGAATTGTTCAAAAATGGTAATTGGTCTGAATTGCAGATAGAATACTAAAAGTTGTATTTTATTACTTCTTTACTTCTATATTGAAAATTGTCAACGACCATTGCCTCGCTGCAAAATCCGGTTCTCCTCTGATCACCGAAGTAAAACAGCGTTGGGCGCGGCCAGTACTTCGATGGGTGACAGCCTGGGTATACGCGGGGGTGACCCCACCCCCCGGTCCCTAGGTAACGCTGCGTGTTGTTGGCAAGAGGTGGTTCGGAACCCACCTTAATAAACAGTAGATCCCGTTGAAAAGTAGGCTGAAATAGCCTGAAATAGGCTGAAAAATTAGGCGATGGTGAGAGTGGAACAAAGGGGGGGGGCAGAGTGGAGGAAGGGGGAGAAGTGGTAAAATGGATTTGAAACCCTAAGGGGACCAAATATCATTACCTATACCTATAATACCTACATTGAAAATTTAAAAAATACGTTTTCTGGTTCGGTGTAGGGCTGTTACTTTTCCGAAGCTTCGACTCTTCGAAGCTTCGAAGGATTCGAAGGAACGAAGGGAACTTCAAAGGTGATGAAAATCGAAGGTTCGAAGCTTCGAACCTTCGATTCGTTTCCAGTTAAGGGATAAAAGAAATAAATTTTCATAAGTTATTTCTATATTCACTATTTAAATTATTTCAATAATTTATTGTTAAGATAATATATTTATAATTTGAATTATCCTTTCGATAGCACATTGTTAAAATAATTGTTTAAATAAATAAATTTTCACAATTTGTTTCTATATTTATTATTTGGATTATTTCAATAACTTATTATTAAAATAATATATTTATTATTTGAATTACCATTTCGATAGTTCATTGTTAAAATAATTGTTTAAATAAATAAATTTTTATAATTTGTTTCTATATTCATTATTTGAATTGTTATTTCAATTATTTATTGTTAAAATAATGGTTTAAATGAATAAATTTTCATATTTTGTTTCTATATACATTATGTGAATTATTTCAATAATTCATTGTTAAAATAATTATTTAAAGAATGTACAAGTATTTACATAATGAATGTAGAAACACATTTCTATAGATTATAAAAATTTCTGTAGATTATAAATTTTTATACTCTATAGAAATGTGTTCCTATATTAATTATGTAAATACGTGTACATTGTCGGAACAATTATTTGAACAATAAATTATTGAAATAATTCAAATAATGAATATAGAAACAAATTGTAAATATATTATTTTAACAATAAATTATTGAAATAATTCAGATAGTGAATATAGAAACAAATTATGAAAATTTATTTCTTTTATCCGTTAACTGGAAACGAATCGAAGTTTGGAAGTTTCGAAGTTTCTGAAACCGAAGCTTCGATATTAGAAGCTTCGAAGCTTCGAAATCTTCGACCTTCGAAGGAAAGTAACTGCCCTAGTTCGGTGTTGTAAATCAGCGGTTGAAAACAAAAGAGCGTAAGGTAGACTTACACCACTGTGATTCCAAATAGTTCGTTTTATTCGTTCAGTGACAAAAGAATAAGCTGCCATTTTCAGTAAAGATTGAAGTTATACATCAATTAACGCTGCCAGTAAATAAATGGTATCTTCAAGATTTGAAAAACGATATTAATTCCAATGTTCAGAAATTGGACTTACACCACTATGATTCTCAGCTAGCGATATTGCTATGGTTACATATTCGGTAAGTGGTTACTAAATGTTCTTCTGGACAAAGTGATAACACATGAAAACAATCTTTAATTTCTTAAAGCTTATGTAAAATTTCTGAATGAAACACAGAGTATCAGAATTTAGTTACGAAACCCACACTATATGTGTGACTATTGATACTATTATCGATAGTATCGATGTTTAACCAGTACTTTTATATATCGATACAATCGTTAAGGTATCGTTAAGGCGAATAGGGGCAAAAGCCATCGAGTGTAAGACGTAACTGATTTATCATTTAAATCTATTTACTTACACCACTATGATTCTCAACCCGTCATGTATTCCGATGTTCATCGATGGCGTACTCGAAAACGGCTCGTCAAATCACGCGAGAATACTTACATTCGCTAGCGAATTGGGTAACAACCGAATCAGGGATATTCGAAGCGACCAAAACAAGAGAACGCCCTTAACCAAAACAATTTAAGGGCCCCGGTATTTCCACGGAAACGTTTCGGATCGTGTGCAGCTCGTTGTCGCTTGTGCATCCCCCCACTAGGGCGGCGCAGGAACCGCGTTCGAAAATTAACGGGCACGTACGTCAACCGGATATCCTGTCCGCGTAACGGCCGAGCGACTGTAATTGAGGATTTAAACGTTGTTTGTGTCAGGTGCAAATGAAACATACCCGGTGTCGGACTTTTCTGCTTCTAGCCCAATTAGCTTGGGGTCGTGGACCGCGCCGGTCGTTTCGCCGGCTGTTTGTTAAGCGTTTCGCGGTCGCGTTACAGCTGTATCTCGTTTCCGGCGCGGAATAACGCGTCGATAATATCCTGCCAACGTTAATGAATTTGCGGCGAGGTTGGAGCAGCTAAATTACAATCCTTAATGTATGTTTTTCATTGAAAACGACGCTTCTTTTGACTGTTCACCGACAGAACCGAGTTAGGCGCGATATCTGACGAAAATGTAATACTGAATATTTTTGGAACAGAGCATCGGCTTAACCCTTAGCACTCGAATGGCGACTCTGAGGCGCCATTACAAATTGCTACACCATTATTCAGAATATTGTTTATATGATTAAATTTGTTTATATGTAGTAAATTACTAAACATTTAAATATTGTATGAGGTACTATATCAGTTTCGTACGCATAGAATGAAAAAAATTTATGTATGATGGAAATATTCTAGGTTAGAAGAAATGTTTGGTTTTTTAGTTGAAATAGCTCCGAGTGCATCGGCTTAATATTGATTTTACTTTATAGAACCATTTAATCAAGGTCCGAACAAATATGTTTAAATTTTCAATTAATTATTACTGTCTGTAATTGTATGACTATTGTCTTTTCTGTTCCAAAGAAACTGTTGTGAAATGCAGTTCATTAACACTAGAAATACTGAGCGCTAAACGCGACTAGTGTATATTGCCTTCTAATAACGACAAGAATGCATTTATTCAAATTCCGTACAACTTTTGTTTAAATATGTACTCTAATAGAGAAGTTGACTAAAACATTACTCCGGAAAACATTTTTATAATTTCAATATTTGTAAAAGAAAAATTTAGAAACCAGTCATTTTGACTTGTCCGGTCGTGCTAGTGTTAACTGAAACTTTGATTTCATAGTATAATGTATTATTTATTCTGTATTATATGTATATCATATATTCGGAGATTAAGAAATAATAGAAGAAATTTCATGTAGGAACGAAATCTCTTTTTGTGTTTCGTCTGACAAAATTAGACAAAATTAGTAAGACACCATGTATATTGTTACAACAAGGGTTTAACCCTTCGTGGTCTGAATTAAAAAAATTTTGTTTAATCATTGCATATCATTTTAATCCTTTGCAGTCTTAGCAACTTTTAACGTTTCGTTTTAGTCCGTCAACATTTATTTGACCATTTTCAAACAACATCATACGGTTTCGTTGTGTTCGAATAACTCAGGATCTAAGAAGTGAAAAATACACGTTGATTAACCACCACATTTTGATAAAAATTCACATAAATCTATTGAAATAAAATTTATTTACAAATCAAGTTAGACATCTGAATTAAAATTGAAGAGAGGAAAGTGTTCCTTGATCGAAACGCTTTATAACATTTGCATTCTAAAATCTGACATTTCATGCGCAGCCTAACACATCTTTAAAATGTTTCCTTAAACGAGACCAAAAAAGTTAATTATAAAATTAAATTTCTGAAACTTCTCTACTTATAAAGAAACCATGTACACAACACAATGTCTCCCTTGATACAATGCAAATAATTGAGCGCCTTGAAATAATTTGTTGTACAACGCGTAATTTACATGTTATTCAAAATAATCGGTTAGGTGCATCACCCTATATAATTTACGAAAGACGATCAGTGTACAGAGCCTTTTTTGGTTGTCTGTAAATGATCCTGATTGTGTCAAACCAGACTGAATCCATCAAAATTCGCAAGCGCAATGCTGCGAAACAGTCCGCGAATATTATCCCGAAAGAAATTCCGCGAGAAACGGTAGATAATGTTCCGGGGTGGTGAGTGCGAAGGGTGCAGGCACATAATGAATGAGACTTCCGGTTATCGGGATCTCGCCACGGTCCTTTGCCGCTTGCAAATTTTCTGGAAACGAGTCACGAATATTCCCAACCACGGAGCTCCCGAACACGGGCGGCGCTGAATATGCAGGTACACGCAATTAAAATACTCGCGCGCGCGCGCGTGTCTTTACTCGCTCGCTCGCGCTCCACCCTGCGTGGGAAGTAATTTCCCGAGGAAAAGGGAATTTTTCAAAGTTAGTTTGCCAGTCTCGTCATGCGTTATATTGACCGGCGAACTTGGCGAAATTCGAGGCGGACCCGGGCGCAAAGTAATCTTCGTCCCCTCGTAATTCCTTCGAAGTTACTTTACGATTCTCCCGGAGCCAGCTGGCTAGCTTGCTTCAGCTCTGCTTCTGCTCCGATCTGCTCCGCTCCGCTCTGTTCCGCTCCGTTCTGCTCGGCTCTGCTCTGGTTGTCGCTCGCCAGCCTACTCAGACACGTTAACAACTTACTTTCCGGCTTGTAATGTTATCGCGGCGAACCGAGAGGCCTCCTCGTCTCTCCCAATTAGCCGTGGTAACCAAACTCGCGCGCACCTACGCCCACAACTCCCCAATCTTCAAGCGCATTATTCAGGATTCTCCCGCCTCCGCCGTCTTCTAAATTATAAACCATAAATTTCGGATCGTATTACAAATCGCGTTGTAATTACGTCTCGCCGCTCGCCCCGAAGTTCAACTGGAAAATGAAGCCGCCTCCTCCGGAAACTCTTCTTGTCGGGCGTTTTTCGGATTAACACGTTTAACACCCGAGCTTATCATTTTTTATCTTATCATTTTATTTCTATCTATTATTTTATTATTTTAATCTCTCACACGTCTACCGGACATATTTTATAATGTACAAAAAAATTATTATATTTTATGAACTGTGTGAACTATAATGAACTATACTTGCGTGTAACGTTATAGTACGATTATGTTCCGGAAGTTAATAGAATTATCAATTTTTGTAGACAAAATTCAAGAGAGTAGAATCGCACAGTACCTCATTTATAGTGATAAACACTTCGTGTATCCAAAAAAAAAATTAAAAAGTATTGTTACGATTGTTACGACGTGAAGTCGTCACGATCGATAATGCAGCATTACGACGTGAAGTCGTAATGAAGACTCTACGATCGATATTGCAGTTACCGGCTAACGGAGTTGTTGACAGAAGAAGACAGAAGACAGATTGAAGCGAGACGCCAAACCATAAAGACGTGTCACTGTATAATTAATAAGAGTTTTGTTACCAGTTTACGAATTCATTATAAATAATGGACACGCCGTCGAGACGCTCCCTGCGGAACGGTCGCAACAGTATGTGTTGACACTTCCGCAGGAAAGGAATAATCACCGAACAACTTGTGCGACTGCGTAACACCTTTTATTTTTCACAGCGCTTGTCAGTGTCGAAGCAATGAGTTCGTTGTCCGTACCGGTCGAACGCTAACGCTCACGCAAGATCGACAATAGATTTTCGTGAGAGACCGCGAGGAGAGCTTTCCTCGTTCTCTGCTCTTCAGAAAAGACTACGAGTGAATGCGTTTCTCGCCACGACAGCAACCGCCGTTTCGTAGTTTCCACCACCACTCTTCACCGATAATTATGTTTTTTTTTTGTTTAATACCGATCCTCGCTAGTTTCGCAGGCCTACCGGCCCCGGCTCGACCATCAGGTCTTACCGTGTACGTTGCCCAATTCTCAGAAGGGTGGTCACACCCTCCTCATTGATCATAAAATCGGGCCTAGATCGCTGTTAACAGCAATCTTACCACGTAGCCTTCATACATGTGGTTTCCACCCGTGCGGCTTCCGCCCATATTTCGCGATACCAGCGAGAAATCAGCGCAAAAACTCGGTCAATTCTTACCTATAAATACATACTAATCGTACAACTTACTCTAACGCGCATACAATTGGTTAACAATACAAACGCACGCAAAACGCAATTTAACAATCTAATTCGAAGCGCAACGTAACTGAAAATAAAGGGAAAACATTATACAGTTCGCGACATGATGAACAACATGAACGCACGCGCGCACAAACGCAACGCAATACCGCAAAGGAGAGGAAAACATCATTCGGTCCGTAACAGTATGTTATATTTAATTTTGTGTTTATGAAAACTTTGTATTTGTTAGAAATTTGTATGTCATAAATACATGAAGATTAGCAGTATAGACACAATAAATATATAGTCAATTATGGTTTGCTTTTGTGAAAGAGAATACTTAAAGTTATATTAATATGTAGCTGTCTACATGACCCTTATGTTACAACTTTGAAGTAATAGTAGTGAGATGGACAGACATTACGATGTTAAGTATCTTCTCTCAACAACGAGAAAGAAGCAAAAATGAAGCAATGACCCCTCGACATAGACCTATTTTTAAAAGAACTAAAACAAAAACTAATCGAAAAGAGAACTCCATCGCAATAGGCGAAGTGTTCATTCTCTTCTGTTATAACACTCATCGTTGACCGTCTGACAAGCCTTTTTTATGGTCTCTCTGCATTTACTGCCTCACTATACCGCAGTATGTACTCGAAATTAACAATACAGTGACTTACAAAAGTTAGTAAAATTAATGGGACGACTAATAGAAGCATCGTTTGCTAGTTGCAACCTATTAAGGCTCAAAGATCGCCAACATTTCAATTTTCAGAACTGTCCAATAAGAACATCTGTAATATTGGGCGTATCTAGATCACACAACACTGAGTGAGCTGTAATTTCCCCAGTGTATCACGATACCCTTTGTTGACCGCAGAAACCAAAACTCTCTTTATGGGTTTGCTACCCCACTATCTCACTATCTGCAGTTGTAATATACTTCTAAACAAATACGACACGTTATAGACAACGCATGACGACCACGTAAAATTACCTTGTGAAAAGCGGTGCTAATCACGCGAGATTCAACCCTTTGTACTCGAAGCTGCTTTAACTCCAAAACCAAACCATTTCTTCTCACCAAGAATATTTTCACTGTACATGATTTAATTCCTTTCGTACATATGAAGTTTATTGTCACTATCACTCGTATACTTATAACACTTGAATTTTTAGCAATTTCTTAAGCACGAACATGGAAATGCAAACATTTTTTAAATTATAGCAAATCGATTTTAACCGTTTGAGTCCCAGGGGATATTGAAAAAACACTAGTAATTATATAGAAAAGGTCTGCGCACTCCGATTTTGATGAAATTTTAATACATTATAGATTTCGACATTTTGAACAACTTTTTCCTTTTCCAATATAGGGGGGTCGCTTTTAGTTTTCGAGATATTTTCAAAAAACTATCGGTAATGTTAATTTCATAACGGAAACCTTTTTAGAAACACTGGGTGGGTGTGCGTGGTATTGTCGCTTCTCATCTCCACAACGTGTTTACAAACAAAAAATAAACAGATGCGGCCCGAAAATCCAGGAAATGACTTTGAAAATTGAAAGCTCAGCCTATCTATGTATGATCAGAGTTATCTACAGGAGTTAATTCTGCTTGTTTCTTCTGTTATTTCATTTCCTGGATTTTCGGGCCTCATCTGTTTATTTTTTGTTTGTAAACACGTTGTGGAGATGAGAAGCGACAATACCACACACACCCACCCAGTGTTTCACACGCACCCAGTGTTTCTGAAAATGATGAAATTAACATTACCGATATTTTTTTGCAAATATCTCGAAAACTAAAAGCGACCCCCCTATATTGGAAAAGGAAAAAGTTGTTCAGAATGTGTTGCTCCATAACATATTCAAATTTCATTAAAATCGGTGTACGCAGACCTTTTCTATATAATTACCAAAACACTGTCGAAGAATCACAAACAGCGCAACCGCGCTTTCTCTGAATGACTACGAAAGGACCCAATCAGCGCGGTAGCGTTTTTTTTATTTTGTTTTGTAATGTATTATTGCATTATTATAGTATTATTCTACCTATTGTAAAATGTACTATTTACATTAAAAGGAGCTGTGTGATGTACTTACGTCAGTAAATCTGAGCGCGCGACTTTGACAATCGGTAACGCACCGTCAGTTGCCCATAATGCTCAAAATGTGCTGGGTTTTCTCGACATAAAATCTCAATAGCGCGATCGCGCTCCTTGGGACTCAAACGGTTAATGGCGCCTTAGAGTCGTCACTCGAGTGCAAAGGGTTAATAAGTGCTTCGTCTGGTCAATGTCGAAACCTGTCTACAGAACACTCTTTAGCAACGTTTGGCTTTCCAAGGAAAATTTTTTAAATAAAAGTTGAAAATGTAAATTAAAATGCAAATTTCAATCAACTTTGCTAGCTTTAAGATCAAAAGTCCCCTTTATTTTTACAACCTGTAGAAGAGAAGAAAGTTATATGTCAGCGAATGTATCGAGTTAATTTATTTATGCTATTTTACTTTTATTAGCTCTTTTTATTATCCAACCTAGTGGTTTTTCGATATAAAAAAATAAAAATCCCGTCGGGGTAAGAAAGTTTTTCTCTTCGTTAAAAATTTTCGTTACACTCGACTTCCGTTACACTAGAAAATTGTAGCCCCCTCAGCAAAGAAGTTTCACTTAAAAAAAGAATTCTATTTGCACAAAGTTTACTGTTCATTTTGAAATAGTGTTTTATTTGAATTATGGAACGACAAATATTTAAAATAATATTTGAAATATTTGTTCTCCAATGAACGTTTCGTGTAACGTCTAACGTCGTTGCAATAAGAGCATAACGATCCAGCGATCATTCCCTACAGATTTCGCAAATGAAGTGGAAAACGACGGGGATCGTATCTTCCTTGGTTGCTCGTGAATTCCTGCGATTCTTTCGGTCAGGGTTAGGGAATAGTTCGAGGCATGTGGGAGGGGGGTAGGGGTGCAGGGGGATGGTAGCGTTATCGGTAACCGAGCGAAATTATTTGCCAGGAAAGTCTGCAGGCAGATGTAGCGAAAGTTAGGCGAGGAACCGTTTCTATCCCCATTTCTGAGGACGACTCGTATCTCCGGGGGATCATAATTCCCACGATATCTGGGATCGTTGTCGCCCGGCCTGGGCGCACACACTTACGTACACCGTACACGGACACGTTGCGAAGTTACTTTCCCGAGTACTTGAAACGTTATCATAGGGACTCGGGGAGGCCTCTTCGTTTTCCACGATGTGACTTCCGGGACAAAGCTCGTGCACGCACAACTCATCTGCGGCACCCTACGCGCAGGAATTATTTGGTTAGGGGATTCTAATTGCGGTTGCTGAAAAGAATGATGGCTCCGTGATCCGTGGAATGCTATCGCACCCCTGTGGCCGACCAAGTAGCATCCATTCTTGCACGGTTGTAATGCCTACGTTGCAGAATGAGACTTTCGATCGATTGTACGAAAAACCTAATCTACAACTAACGTTAAGTTAATAGAAGTACAAATGAATTGTTCATCCATAATATTATATCGAATCGCGTTGCTTTGACAATAAAGAAACAGGAATGTATGCTTAAACCGCGGATGTTTATGCAAAATCAAAATTGTCTGCATCGCTTGCAAGAAACAGAAGCCAGATAAACATTCGTTTCTTCCTCTAATAATTCTAGTAAGTTCAAAATTTTGTATCGATGTTTTGAAGTTGTTTAATCTTTTTATTGTCGTAAACTCCACCAACTAATTTTCATCTTAAATGCATAAAATCCGCAGTCTAGTATGATATTAACCCTTTGCACTCGGAGCTATTTCAACTAAAAAATCAAACGTTTCTTCTAACCTAAAATATTTCCATTGTACATAATTTTTTTCATTATATGCGTACGAAACTGATATAGTACCTCATACAATATTTAAATGTTTAGTAATTTACTACATATAAACAAATTTAATCATGTAAACAATATTCTGAATAATGATGTAGCAATTTGTAACGGCGCCTCAGAGTCGCCATTCGAGTACTAAGGGTTAAGTTATTGAAATTTTATGAAACGGTGGTTTACAATAATTGTAAATCTAAACACTCGATTTTTACAACTCGAGATCACTATAGTATGCCGCACCTCCGTACATTTTACCTATTCATTCTTCCGACTTTTGAAGAACATATTCCCCTATAATAGAAATTCTCTCGAGACCATTCATGATAGATATAGTGAGTTACTTGAGACATGCTCGAGTGGTTTCGAAGGTGATACCCTTAAGGATGTACATGTATGATTCGCTACTCGTTACAGAGCCATAACTTCCACCCTCTCGTCGTTTCCAGACCCTGAGCATGCTGGCCTTAAAAAAGTTTCATCCCAGGTCCCTTGGCTATTAACATTAAAATATATTACGGCCTTCGTTCTTACAAAGTGTTCTCTCCGTGTAATTAACCTTTTATGAATTAATTTATTACAAAGAAACGCTTCTAGTTCAGAAAAATTTACTGCCATTACCATTTAATGAGAGCCATACATAAACCTTCTATTTCTCTAATTCTAGCACTATATTTAAACAAAAAGAACATAGACTGATATTACAGCTTCCGCTCTTGCAAAATATTCTTTTTATATAATTAACCCTTTATCATACACAAACAGTTTACGTTCCTGATTATATCACTATGTCACCAATAGCATTGGTTGATATTATAAACTTCGGTTTTAAAATGCATACCGTTCATATTATTAACCTGTTATGAATTAATTTATTATAAATAAATCCTTGATTCTCAGAAAAATCTGCTATCATGGTCATCGAATTAGGACCATACGCAAAAATTTTATTTTCACAAATTACAAAATAACCTAAGTTATTTAAATTATTGCTAATTGTGCAGACAACTAACAAGGAGAATCATCGGGTCTTAGATTTTGTTGAAACTCTGCATACTGGTAGATTTCGTTCTCCTGTTTATGAAAATATAGCATTATAGGCGTCAATACTGAATAATTTTTGAGATATTTACAATTTGAATTTCATTATACCCGTTAAGCCGTTAAGTACAACTTTGGTTGAAAAGGCCAGTGTTCAAATCCCTTTTTTCTTTTTTCCATTTTTTTCTTTTTTTTCTGTTCAGTTTATCTATTTTAATCAATTGTATTTTGCACATGAAAAATACACTCATAATATCTATAGGAAATAAAATATAAAAATTTTATTGAAAAGGAACATAATATGAAAGAAACACTAACTTCATCAATCTTAACGTATCTCAAAAGTTGTTGAGTATCGACGTCTATAATACTACATTTTCATAAACAGAAGAACGAAATCTACCAATATGCAAAGTTTCGAGAACATCTGAGACCCCATGACCGCATCTTCTCCTTGTAAGTATACATATTTATTATGTTCTAGTATATCTTCTGTAATAATTGTTTATCTTCGTCTAAAAATATTATGATAAAAAACTGCACTGAATGTCCATTCTTTAGAGATTATTACATCGAATTATAGTTTGAAAATAAAAATATTAGCTACGAATCTTTCATCCTAACTTATAATTTATAAAACAATTATAGACAATCAAATATTCTTCTCTTTCATTATCACATAATATATTACTTCTCAAATTTTACTTCCTGTACGATTATGTAAACTTGCATACATGTTTCTTAAAAATTGTTCGCTTAACATACAAGAAAATATTTTATGAATAATTTATGTTCAAAGAACACTGTAATACCGACTGATTTAACTTGGAAGTTAAAATTATATAGTAAAAAAACAGAAGAAAAATGCTCAAATGGAGATTACAGGTAAATTGAACTAACAAACATACAAATTGCCACAATTACGAATACTCGGATAATTACCAATTTGCGATGGGCAACCGAACCCTGTAAAATTGAGCATCATCGAATTCTATTTCCCATATTATCTGGAGGTTACTCATCTTTCTCCGCCGGGTTCCATTGTCCTGTCGGTTGTTGTGCACAGAACAATAAATTAATTTCCTGGACACCGGTGTCCATCCGACACTCTGCAAGCCGTCGCATCGTTGGTCCGCTAGCGGAGTCGAGCGGGCGACGTCGACGTCGACGTCGACGGAAGGGACGACGAACGCGCTTAAAATTGATGGTTAATTCAAAACCACCGCAGGGCTGCGACTGAATTTGACCGAGGCAAATAACAGGGGGACCAGGTTGATTCGCGGCCTGCAGCTGTAAACACGAATAATGGAGAATACCGATTGGTAAATTGTGTGTTCCGGGTCGTCGGGGCTGGTTGCGAACGCGAGCGCGGCCAGGAGCAACCCCCGCCCCCGCATCCTGCGTTTCGCCAACTCTCTTCGTGCTTCCCTGCGCCCTCATGCTCTCTGTTGCTTCTCTGTCACCGATGCACTGTGTTTCGAGCTGGCTGGACAGAACCCAAAAGTTTAGGGTGAACGGCAAGTCTAAATCCTCGGAAAATTTAAAAAATTGCTGTGCTATTAGTTTCCGGCGCATGAAATATCCGATTTTAGAATGAATTAAGAAATACTACTACAATCTACAGGTATTAGGTATAGAAATTAATGCTCAGCCCTAACACTGCATGAGCTGTTGCATTTATTTAAAAGGAATCTTTTCCCCTAATGGGGGGGGGGATAGGTATAGTAAATACTATACCTACAGGTATAATATTATAGCTGTTCAATTCTCTTATATTATGTTTGAAATAATATCAGGGGAATGGCCAGATATTATGGCTCTAAGTATCTCATTTCGAGAAACACTGAATAGATAAAAATAGATTATTATAAAATTTTGGGTATAATTTAAATTAGTAATTTAGTCGATAAAATTATATAGAATTAATATTTTGAGTAAAAAATGACTAAAATTAAATAGATATAGGTATTACATTACATTAACAAGAGAGAGGATTTTTAATATAAATTAAATAATCTAAAAAACCAATAATAATAATTTATTTGACTTTTTAAAGACACTAAATAATAAAAAAAAATGAGGAAGCTAAATTTATGTAAAATTATGAGCTAAAAAAATTATCTAAAAAATTTGGGGGGCTAATTAAATTAGTAATTTAGAATCGGTAAAATTGTATGGGATTGAAATTTTTATTTAAAAATTTAGGGGGTTATTTAAATAAAAATTTCAACCCTATATAATTTTACTGACACTAAATTACTAATTTAAATTATACTCAAAATTTGATAAGTAGTAAACCACCACAATAAAGATTTACCATATGATATCTACTATGCAAAATGGCGAGTTTCGAATGAACGACCGATTGCCAAAGAGGGTTCGGTAGTTGTCTACGTATTGTGTCTGTTGCTGAGACATCCTCCCTGGACCTCTCATCGGTATGGAAAAGGTTGTTTCCGGGTGACCGATAAACGGCCCGTTAAAAGCTCCCAGAGATATTTATAAAGTATCCCGCGGCATCTTTTTCCGCTCGTCGTGGGTATCGAGTGGTCGATCGATCCCCGTGTTTTATGAATTATTTAACAGTCCCTGCAACCTGCAACGCACGCTCGGGTAACGTTGTTAACTGCGCCGCGGAAAGAAGCTGAGAGCGATGCGTCTCCTACGATCATCATCGCGCTGCGTCATAGTGGAATGTTAACCGGTACCTTTCCATCAAATCGCATAGAGGGTTGGTTCATTTTTAGCAATTTCTTGTGTGACATGACACAATATTACAGACAAATTATTGTTGCAGATGTATTTTTGAAATTTTTGTTTCACTATCGCGGGACACGCAGCTTGTGAGGTAGATCCTCTTAATACGTCATTAACTGTTTGTGCACACTTAACTTTGGCATTTAATGCGTGAGCATGCGTATAGATATAAGGAAAAGACACAAGACTTGATACTTACGCTGAGATTAAAATACTCGCCACGTGCTCGTTACATTAGCCCTTCTCACATACGTATACAGTATTTTTTCTGTAAGAGTCGTAGCTTTGAGTCTGCCGCGCGACATTCATAGAATAGAGACTACATTCTTTGTAGTGTGACGAACGTAGAGAAGGATAGCGAGTGAAAACGAAAGAGGGGCTTAAGAATTGATTGTTTTAATGTAGGATTGTTAATATGCAAGTGGTTCTTATAATTTTATGATCCATTATAATTGAATAAATTGGAGAAAGTTGTTCAGTTCTGTACAATTTATTGAGACTTTTCATAAATAATCTCTACTGCAGCCATTGAAAATATGTGGAATGAATATACAATAAATTGATAATAGGAAGAAACATAAGAGGATTATTTAAAAAGGATAGCAATTACCTATTCTCTTTCTAGCTGCTACAATGAGCAACTAAAGTGTCTTCCCTCAAACAGTAAGTCTTGCTTTGGAATGAAGCGTCGCTAAAGTGGTTCACTTGTTGCGCACTTACCAAGTTAGTAGGATGCTATTATAGATATATCCAAATAATTATAACCCTGAATTATGATAAATAAACACATGGAAATAAATAAGAATGTAATTTATACCGATTTCAGTTTATATTGGTTCAGGATATAAATTCGTTTGGTTGTTTTGAATAATTTCTTTTCATTTATTAACAAAGTAGAGAATTATAATCAATCAATTATAAAATCGCTGAGTATAAGTAGCTTTATTTAGTAGCAGTCATCTGTATTTGAAATGATTCACAATTTATTGTTGAAATTAGAATATATTTATATCTGCAACCGAACGAATTTATGTCACAAATCAATATAAATGCAAATATGGCGAAATGCAATATGGCAAAATTTAAGTCGTCGAAACATTACTGACGTTACTAATTCCGTTTACATGCACTTCGTGGTGGAGAAGTTCTACTAGAAGTTCTACTGAAGCTAACAGCTTCTTGGCTAACCACGTCGCGACGCGTCGTAGCTAAAGGGCTAAGTCTACTAACAGCTACACTGACATAAATTTCATCAACGGAAAATGGAAACTAGTTTTTATTCAAATTAATAGTTTTTCTGCAATAAATTCCAAAAGATGAAATTTGTGTTACTTGATAAGAGAGTACACTTAATTTTAGCTAAAGCGAAAATTATTCTAGGAAGAATCTAATATTTTTTTGTGTAATAAATTCTTAAAAATTACCTGTTTGTGCGAGTTGATAGAACGGTACCCTTCATTTTAAGCAAAACGAAAGTTATTCTTGAATTAACGTAATATTTTTCCTGTAATAAATTCATAAAAATAACCTATTTCTGATATTTGATAGGGGGTGGTTTTAATTTAATGCCAAACGGAAATTATGATTGAGTCAACCTAATATTTTTTATGTAATAAAATCTCTAGATGACCTATTTTTAACTCTTATGTAATAAGAGGCTACCCTTAACTATTGGCAAAACAAAAATTATTCTTGAATCAACCTAATATTTTTCTTGTAATAAATTCTCAAAAATGACCTATTTTGTGGAATTCAGTAGGAGAGCATTCTTAAGACGTTGGCAACCACGTCGGTCAAATGTGGGTTGAACTATTTTTCGATCAAAATTAAACATTAATTGTTACCGTAATATATTGAAGAAGATCAATTTCTATTTGCGCTGAACGATGGAGGGGTTTAAAGAAATAATTAATATAATAAATTCTATCTTTTCAGTTCCGTTTGCATTGAAATTATATTTTATATAACATGTTGACTGCCCATAAAATTCCAGCAGATTCAGAACAACTCATTTCATAATACAAGAATCGAAAAAGCAAGATTTATTATAGCAATTATTTATGTAACTCTCCTGCACCTTGTAGATCCTAAGAAACTTCGATTGACTTTACAGATGGTAACAAAACTTTTTTAAGTTTGGTAGAAAAATGGAGTCACTTATATATGACCAACGTGACAGTCAAAATGTTAATAATTACTATAAATTATCTTAATTTTTCTGAATTTTCTGGAGGCTGTAAGGCAATCAATGTATTAACTTGTAAAAGCTTGTAATCTGTTGATCTTAGAAAATTTTCTAATAATTGAAATCACTTTCTGTTACAGATATAGTGAGAATGCTCGAAGATTATCGAAAGCGTTCAGAGATCGACCTGCGACTCCATTGCAAACGGCAGTTTGGTGGACAGAGTACATTGGTCGAGGCAATGCCTTACCCTACGTGAAGAGCGAAGCTTCGAACATGCCCTGGTACGTTCGAAATCTCGTTGATGTTATGGCTGCATTCGCAGTTATAGGGTTGGTAATCCTCTACGCCATCTACCGAGTAACCAAATATCTCCTGTGCGGCCGGAAGAAGACGAAGGCCGATGCGATTCACTATGCAAACTCGAAGAAGAGCAACTGACAGCAGTGATGTTTAAATGAAATAGACGTATTCATACGATTAACATTACAAAATTCAAATAATACATATTTCAAACAACAAACCTACGGTGTCGGTTTTTTTGCGAACTTCTGTATCGAATGGACTTGTTTGTTTTTATGGAATTATGTTACAGTCGTGGGCATAGATTGCTCTGAGGGACACTGACCTCGCTCCATTAAGAACAACAAAGCCGCGCCTATTTAGAATAATATATACAGACAGAGCAAGATAAATAGTTTTTTATTGTTACAGAATTTGTAAGATTAAAACTCGTGCACTTATGAGAGGTCTGCACAGCGTCCTCAATGTAAACCAGGAGCAGTCGTGAGCATAGGTTGCCCCGTGGGGCAGTGATCTGGCTCCGTTAAGAGCAACAAAGCCGCGCCTATTTAGAATAATTTACACAGACAGAGCAAGATAAATAGTTTTTTATTGTTACAGAATTTGTAAGATTAAAACTCGTGCACTTATGAAAGGTCTGTACAGCGTCCTCAATGTAAAGCAGGAGCAGTCGTGAGTATAGGTTGCCCCGTGGGGCACTGATCTAGCTCCCTTAAGAGCAACAAAGCCGCGCCTATTTAGAATAATATATACAGACAGAGCAAGATAAATAGTTTTTTATTGTTACAGAATTTGTAAGATTAAAACTCGTACACTTATGAGAGGTCTGTACAGCGTCCTCAATGTAAATCAGGAGCAGTCGTGAGCATAGGTTGCCCCGTGGGGCACTGATCTAGCTCCCTTAAGAGCAACAAAGCCGCGCCTATTTAGAATAATATATACAGACAGAGCAAGATAAATAGTTTTTTATTGTTACAGAATTTGTAAGATTAAAACTCGTACACTTATGAGAGGTCTGTACAGCGTCCTCAATGTAAATCAGGAGCAGTCGTGAGCATAGGTTGCCCCGTGGGGCACTGATCTAGCTCCCTTAAGAGCAACAAAGCCGCGCCTATTTAGAATAATATATACAGACAGAGCAAGATAAATAGTTTTTTATTGTTACAGAATTTGTAAGATTAAAACTCGTGCACTTATGAAAGGTCTGTACAGCGTCCTCAATGTAAAGCAGGAGCAGTCGTGAGCATAGGTTGCCCCGTGGGGCACTGATCTGACTCCGTTAAGAGCAACAAAGCCGCGCCTATTTAGAATAATTTACACAGAAATAGCAAGATTAATAGTTTTTATTGTTACAGAATTTGTAAGATTAAAACTCGTACACTTATGAGAGGTCTGTACAGCGTCCTCAATGTAAAGCAGGAGCAGTCGTGAGCATAGGTTGCCCCGTGGGGCACTAATCTGGCTCCATTAAGAGCAACATAGCCTACGAATTATAAATTGCTATCGCGATTAAGACACTTATGAAGGTGCTCTCAATGGTTAAACTTCGATCATAGTCGATGTATGAATTGTTAACTATTTTAAATAACTACACTGCGGATCTTTATGCGAAATACAAATTGTTTGCGTCAATTACACGAAGCAGGTATTAAACAGAAGTTTATTTATCCTCGTATTACCTTTAAGACGTTAAGAAGAACATAATAGGCTGACCTGTCCAATGAATAAACACTTAAGCTGCATGCTTTTGAAATTAGTACTCGCAGATCGTTATTTCCTTTCCTGAAAGCTACTTCTATAAGAAAGTTGTGTCATTGTTAAGTTCTTACATTGCAGAACACAATTCTTACAATATTTGATTGTTGTATATTGTATTCAAAATCTGGCGTATGATTAAATGAAAAATGGCCCAAACGACCAATGGATGAATATCAATTTTTAACGAATGAACAGAGGTACCCCAGTGAATAATAATTATCCAAACAAACTCATTATCTCAAAATACAGTTTGCTAAACGATTACGATTAGATTTTGTTAGACGACAGTAATACTTACCTTGAATTATATGGGATTTCGTTCGAACCAATGTCTTTAGCGACAGAGTGGGGCACAAATCAACTAATAATTAAAAATAACTTATTGTCTCATTGATTGTTAGTCATAGCAAAGTAGTCATTAGTGAAAACTAAGTATGAAATTTATTATTTTACGGAAGATTACGGAAACGGACCACGTGATAAGGAGTCTAATTCATCCAATAGTCGTTCTTTTTAATAACTCAGCTGTACCTAAAAGAAGCCCGATAATTTTGTTTTAAATAATAATTTTAGCAAAAACATTGTCAGCTTATATTGATTCTAGAAATCTGTTACATTATAAACGAAATTGCTGTCATTTTTTAACAATTTATAGAGAAATCCTGAGCTGTTGATCTTCAATTTTAAAGAGACTATAAGAAAATTGCAGGTAAGAAAAGTGTTAACGCCATAATCTGAATTAATTATCAAAGTTTCGTTTCGTTGGATCACCTTCTAAAATAGTGGTTCCACAATCCACTAAAAAATTATACCAGAAACTGATTCTGGTGGTCAAAAACTTGCAGGGACGTTCCACGTATAACAAATGAAATATAAATCACAGAAGTCCGACTATAGTTCACATTTTTACGCTTCCGAACTACTATTCACAACACGTTCGACGCTAGTCCCACGGGTCTCATAACTAATACTGAAACTAGGTCTCTGTCATTGAGACGCACACTTACGTTCGAACCAAATACAAAATAGAAAATATTATGCGCAGTGCTGGATTAACCAATAAGTAAAGTAAGCACGTGTTTAGTGCATCAGAAGAATGGGGGCACTATAGAAATTTCCTGGGTTTAATATCCTTTACACAGTAATAATTAGACTGCGGATTTTTATGCAAAATAAAAAATCTCTACCTCGATTGTGACGGACTGGACCAAAATAGAAATTGATTTCCTTTCTTAATAGGGTCAATAGGATGAAAACAGTGTAACAACAGTTCTACATTCTTTTAACCCTTAGCACTCAAATGGCGACTCTGAGGCACCGCTACAAATTGTTACACCAATATTCAGAATATTGTTTACATGATTAAATTTGTTTATATGTAATAAATTACTAAACATTTAAATATTGTATGAGGTACTATATCAGTTTCGTACGCACATAATGAAAAGAAATTATGTACAATGGAAATATTTTAGGTTAGAAGTGGAGCTCCGAGTGCAAAGGGTTAATGTATCAGTGTTTCGCGTTCCTCCTAATCATTTTTGACATGAACGCATAAAATCGACATTCTAGTAGTAATACAGTACTTCATCGATAATCGTCGTCACCACGGGTCCGGCCGGCGACAATTAACGTTCAGATAATACTATTCTTTGAATTGTGCCGAACGTAGAAAAGGACAGCGAAGCTCGAGAGGCCTCGGTCGCTGAGAAGTGTAACATAATATGGCTCGAGTATGTCGGTCTGAAAACAACACCTAACCCAGTGACAAAACTTCTCTATTTTTTATTATTTTTGACGGAACTTTCACCAACATATTCGTGGCATCTTTCTAATGAAAATGATACCAAATAAGATATAATACCGATGGTACTTACTTGAACAATGGACGATGGAAGTTTCGGAAAATTATTGTAAATATGATCTGAATTATATCGTGTTTGGTATTATTTTAATCAGAAAAATGACACAAATATATTGGAGAGTCTCATAAAAAAGTAAGTAATTATAAAGAACTTTTCTTTATTGTCATTACACTGTGAGGACACGTGGGCCTTTGAACTCTGCCGCCGACTGCGACTCTCCGCGTCTCTTTCTTTCCCATGCGCTGTCCTTCCTTGCGCCCGAAACTTTCATCGTCCATTACGCAAGTAAATATATTCGCAATTATATGTGTATAAATATGTTGGTGAAAGCTCCATAAAAAAATAATAAAAAATAAAGAAATATTGTCATTGAATTACTAGTGGTCTCATCGACATACTCGACCGTATTACAGTGGCTCACAAAAGTATTCGCTCGCCCTTTAAATCAGAATAACTTTCTTAAAATTTGACCAAACCACTTGACCTTTTTTCAGCAATTAGAAAAAAGCAATTCAAAAAAGATTTTGAAGAAATTACAATTAGTAGGAATTACATGAGAAATAAAAATAGTACTTTTTAAAACTATATTATCTCAGCCCGTAATGAAAATTCAAAATATGCGCTTTGTAGATATATGTTATTTACACATATGCTGAAAATTTCATCGAAATTAGCTAACGAACATATGAGCTACAAGCGGTAGAAAGTGGTGATAATCGCAGTTTTTCACGCCTTTGGTCAGTTTCTGTTAAAAATCCATAGTTTATTACATCTTTCGATGCGTGTCGTTTGTTTCTGCATCAACCGATTTCGATGAAATTTTCAGCACATGTATAACTAACATAGATCTACACAAGGCATATTTTAAATTTTCATTAAGGGCTATAATAAAGAAATTTCAAAAAGTGCCATTTTTATCTCTTCACGTAATTTCTACTAAATGGAATTTTTTCAAAATCTTTTTTGCACGTGATTTACTAAATCAATGCTTCTAATTGTTCAAAAAAAGTCAAGTGGTTTGGTCAGATGTTAATAAAGTTATTTTGATTTGAAGGGCGAGCGAATACTTTTGTGAGCCACCGTATGTGTTACACTTCTCGGTGACCGAGGCCGCTCGAGCTTCACGGCCTCTCACGGAGTATACACCGCGGAAGGAGGGATTGTTTTGCGACAATTATCGCTCAGAATTTCACGACAATTAACGATGAAATACTGTATTGCTAAGTGTTTATGGGCATGTGTGTACGGGTGGCAAGAACGCCAGAATAGTGGGAAGATGAAAATCTATGAGCTCTGAATGGTAATCATTCGAACACCACGAACCCGTTTTCGTGATGCCCGCGGACCTCGGGCCTCTGGAATCCACTAAACCTAGCGACCATTAAAGTATAGTATGTGTTATAAAAATGGCATGATTGAATTTGTTTAGATTTTCATCATAATTCATACTTTAATAAAGCAGTGTGTATAATCATTTCCATTAAAAGCATGAAGTATGGTTTGCTCCTCCTAACCACGGACTTAAAGGACTGAGCATAAAGTGTGTTTATGGGTGAGAGGAGTCGTGCCGCGAGCGGGGCGGGATGGTAGACTGCGGCCATGTTGGATGGCAAAACATCTATATAACGTTGCGGGAATATTGATATGATTTGATTCTGAAAAATGAATGCATAACAAGTGTATTTGTGTATATATATCTGTATATATATTGTATAAAATATTGCATATTCGGCTCCAATATAAATTTATAAATAAATTATGTGTATCTATTTCCCGCATGATTGCATTGCAAATTCGCGCAACTAGTATTTAAAGTTGCCTATAGATAGCGTTGGGATATAGTGCAAGATTTCACGCGCATGCGCGGCCAAAACAGTAATGTATCTATATCATGATGACAGAGGTAGTGGAGCCCTGAGACAGTTATATTGGCGAGAATGTCTCGAAACAATCTATTCCGAACAAAAAGACTTCAGGACGTGTCCTACGAGTTACAAAATATACACAAATACACATGTTATACACTTATTTTTCAGAATCAAAACATACCAATTTTTTAAAATTCTTCTGGGTGCTCAAGGTACCCCATTTTATCGAGAATCTTACTTTACTGACGCTGAAATCGCCGCGCATGCGCGTGAAATCTTGCACCATATCCCAACACTGCCTATAGAGCGCACCAGAGTGTTTGCCATCCAAGATGGCCGACAAGTTGATACCCCTTCCGTCTTTCGCCTCACCCCTGCAGCATAACGCACAGTCCTTAAGTCCGTGCTCCTAACCGCCAAGGTCGGACACTGGGTTCCTGCACGTCTTCACTTTGTAGTTCCTTTCTCTGTCCGCGCGATGGCAATGCGTTTTGCCGGTATGCGAGAGAGCGTGTGCGTGTATTGCGCGAGCGTGATGACTGAGCCGCATGCGGGAGCGCTTTGCGTTTAACTTATATTATATTTTTTCCTTGTTCACTTTTACTATTGATAATCTTAGCACTGTGTGTTGAGTGCAGTCATGTTTAAATAAAATAAACATCCATTCCAAACTATCTCGATAACTTCAATGTGAAATAAAAATCTTAAACAGGTCATTTGACCCGCGGTGGGTAGGTTAACTGTTAACTCGTTTCGCGTGTCATTAAGGACACAGATCAAAAAGTTTCGCCTAAAACCTTGCTCGAGGCAAGTTTCCATAGCTATCGAGGTTTCCTTCGACCGGATTTCGAAGAACTTCGTACAATGGCCAATTTAAAGTAGTTTTTATTCGTCGCGAGGAGACTCGACTTCGGATAGAGAGACTCGGGGCTCGATAAATTAAATCATCAGCGTCCAGAATCGGGTGGCGCGGTCCTAATCCTGATTACAGAACTCGAGACGGAAGTCGGGGCAATCTTCGCGGATGCTCGTTCGCGTTTGCCTGTCGGCTGTTCGTGAAAAGAAGAGGCTGTCTCACTTGCTCTTTAGAAGAACGGAAGTTGGCGAGACGAGGCCGACGAAAGACAGACAACGGAAAAAGGAAGACGTCGAGGGTGGAGATAGGGGTGGCAGTGAGAGTTCGAGGTAAAGAGGACCGAGTAAGGAAACGGAGGGGGTTGGGAGGAGGGGAAAACAGCTTTGCGGGCATTACCCGGTATTTCCCAGGTGGCCGAGTCACCGACTGTGTCAACTGGCTTCTGCTCGTAACAACGCCGAAGAGAACAACGGGAACGTCGAGGACGGGCTTTGGGTGCGACGAGGTGGTTGCGTCGCGTCGGTTGTAGCTGGCGTCGCGACGCGTCGCGGATGGAGGTAACGGTCCCGAAGAACCGTCGGTGTACTCGAATGCACTCGAAGACGAGCAAGGGACTCTTAAAGAAGAAGGACATGCCAGACGTCTGCGAAGACGACGACGACAACAACAAAGACAGATCGCGTCTACTGTCGGCAGATTAAACGCGGGAGGACGGTCCCGTCAGCTCCGCCTCCTGGTGTCGGCCTCTTTCGACGACGCAAATCTTCGCATCCGTGCACAAGCAGCGTAAGAACCCGGGACCGTCTCGTAAAGACATGGGGAAATCCCGACACGAGATAAGCGACATGCGGACGTCATTGTCTGAGAGCACCGCTATCCGAGGATCGTCGGTTGTCAAGCTGCCTTTAACGATCACGATAATCGCCCACCCATTGTTATCGGGCTCGATGATCGAGCACTTACACAGGAATTGCTGGAAAAACCGCGTTCGAGAGCGTGATGGGTAACCCTTTGTCTTGGAATAGCGAAGCAGGTTGGAGATTTCAAACAGAGTGTACAGTAGGTGATCAAATTAGTATGAAACATGTATTTATTCTTCGCCGTTTGCTCAGACGTTTCAATTTGTAACATTTCGGACCTAAAATATGTCCTCAGTTTCTTAGTCGCTGTATCATGCAAAAGTATCTTAAATAAAATTTAATGATGGCTGCGAAAAGTATAGGTTTCGAACTTTTAAACGAGTCCAAATTTATTATTGTACTATGCTTAATAACGACATTATTATAGTTCAAATATCCATTGTATAATATTACATTATAAACTAAAGGGTGTTTTGTTTAACATGGATTCCTTAATATCCGAATGAAAAATATTTTGCACTATAATCTTTTTTCCAAGGTCATTTCCACCCCCGATTGTCAAGGACATCGACATTGTTAACACGTTAATATTACCTCATCGTGACCTTGAAATGACCTCGAATGAAAAGTCCCAATGAATCAAACGAGGTTTGAAAATTGAACATTCTTTGCATTCAACGGCCTTACAGTAGCATAAGTTACTACACATGAGGACCTTATACGACCTAACTAGTTCCTCATTTTTGTTCAATGAAACAGTGAAAAAAATCGTACATCAATTTTTAAGGAATCTGTGTAAAGAAGGGGTTGCAATCTCAAAATATATGGTTTCATTTACCAGAAAAATATTTGAAAGTTTTTGGAACCTTTTGAATTTGCAGCATTTTTCAGGAAAAAACTTATTACAAATTTATTATTGTACTGTTTCTTTTAACAAAATTATAGTTCAATCTTTTTTCGATCCACTGTATGACTGTCGAAGCAATCGAAGTGACAAAAGACTGATCAATTTAGATTGAACTTCACTATCGTTTAATAAACATATTTGTATTGTCCGCGCAACGAGAGTTGGCACAAAATCTCGTCAGTGGGGTGCAGAGGGAACGGCGAGTCCCCACTCTTGACGCAAGGCTGCTGATCCCACCACTGATCAGTGGATCCCACTCTTAAGCTTACGTTTTGGCGGGAACGGTCGACATAGGCGCTCAGCGTCACCACCATCTTACTTCATGGTCACCACATCTCTCTGTTACAGTCATACTCAATACGCTCGTTTTCTGTCTTCCTCAAGCGATTCGGCCAATCGCGGAAGACGTGTAGCGCGTAGTGGGAGCATCACGTGGTACCCACAAGTTTCTCTGTGCCAACTCTCATTGCGCGGGCTATACATTCGTATGTGGCGGTCCGCGACCCAACGATTTCCCGATGTTCCCTTGAATTGTTTCTTTTTCCTCTTATCGTGCGACGAGCTCTGAAACCGACACGTTTCATAGATCGTTCGCGCGACTCTCTCTATAATCGCGAAGTAAAATAATTTATCGACGCGAAAAGGTGCAAGTTTCCGCGGGAGTTCGCGAGCTACGTGGCCACGTTATCACAGTGCCCAGGAGATTTTCAATTACGTTTTCCCGGGTCCGTTGGTGTATGTATATAGACAAATTTTTTCAAAGTTTTCTTCGTTACCTTTGCAGAACGCGGTGAAATATTAAACCGGTTCTCTGCGGGAGCTGCTAACGTATCGAAATATTGTTTCGCGGTCCTTTCGGTTTGTATCCGTTTCACGAGAATTGTTTTGCGGCCTGCCGAATCTTGTTAAATATTAACTCGGCGCAAGCAGTCCTGATATTCGGTTCCGGATATGTGTGCGGAAGCTTGTACCTGTGCTCGGAATGCACTCCAGAATTTTCTAACCGTACCGTTCTCTTTGTTCACTGCGGTTCCCATCGGTCAGAGGGAACGAAGTCCATTTTTTTCCGTGGAGTCCATTTTTGTTACCGTTTTTCCATGCTTCATTTCTCCCTTGTTCTTTGTGTGTAAAAAGATAATATGGAGCGCTCAAAATTCAGTCGGTGTAAGTCCCTGGGCATGAAAACAAATAATTAACACATTCTGCGTTCACTGTGTGATAAAAAGATTGCAAATTTTGCTGTTTTTAAAGTTTTGTAGTAAAAACTAATAGAAATACAATTTCCATGTTGTTATACAAGTTTTTGACATGCCTGTATGTATAATATGATCAATATCGTCCAGAATATTAACTTCTACAACATTTTACGGTAAATATTTACATTAGGGGCTTCCACACCGATTTTGATGACGTTGAAATATGTTGTCAAGGTCATCATTCTGAACAACTTTTTCATATACATGTTACCGCCGCTCAGCTTTAGTTTCCGAGATAATCGCAAAAAAGTTTCAACATCTCGAAAAGTGATGGGAGCAGGTCTGGGTTAGATTAGAAATTGTGGCCGCCCATAATACGGCCACGGTCACAACTTAAAACGACTTCAATCAGTTTAGACTCACTGTCTTGTCTGTTTATGTTTACGAACTGAAACGTGAAATGAATCGTGTCGAACGCGAACTCATTTCATTGTCAGCTGTGTTAGCATACAGAGTATTAAGCATGAAACTATACGAATTCTTGGATATCTGCAACAATCAAGAAAATATATAATAACCCAGTATATAAATATATAAATATGTAAATAATATATAAATAACCCTGACCTAACCCAGATCTTTTTTTTTTTGAAATATGGGGAATCCGCCTTATGGATACCCTCTCTCCTCGCCTGTAGAGGCGAGAGGATTATGTTGGGCTCTCCCGACCCAAAGGTCAGGCCTACCAACTAAACCCCACATTCTGCCGTGCCCTGGGCTTTTAAGGTCCATTCCGGGATCTGCAATGGCATTACTACCGGAATGGACCGCCCTATCATGCACACATGGGAGGGGAGAGAAGCTCCCCTCCGTCCAACCTATTTGGGACTCGGTGACGGCAGACACCGTGTCCCCCTCTCCCCGGTCGCCGGCGGGGAACGACGCATCCGACTTCCGAAAAGGCCGGTCCTGCTTAGGGGAGTTCTAACTCAAACCCTAAGGACCGACCCCCTTCCCTCCCTGGCGTTGCACCGGTGCAACCCACCCACTAACCCCTTCCCACATTTGCACCCGTAGGGTGCAGCCGTGGGAAGAGGTTGCCCCCCTATTACCTGGTCCTGGGCCTGGACCCAGACCTAACCCAGACCTAACCCAGACCTACTCCCATCACTTTTCGAGATGTTGAAACTTTTTTGCGAATATCTCGGAAACTAAAACTGAGCGCGGTAACATGTATAGGTAAAAGTTGTTCAGAATGATGACCTTGATAACATATTTCAATGTCATCAAAATCGGTGAGGAAGCCCCTAATGTAATTACCCATAATTACCCATTTTACGAATGCAAATGTACATTTTTTTCTGTACGCAGAGGGGTCAAAATAATACCTAGTATAAAACCAGAGTGGACAATTTTGCCTCAATTGAGGCAAAACCGTCCACACCGTAGTGTTAACTGTTCCCTTTCAGCAAGCTCCGTACAGAGGGGCAACGAAGACACGAGATATCAGTGAACGCGACGAACGTGCGCGCTGTATGAAGAAGAAATTGGTGGGGGAAGCAAGCGTTTGAGGAGCCCCAACCGTGCCCACCTCTAGTATAACCACAAAGTCTACTCTTCTCAGTTGTACATAAGTAGACTGCAAATGTTTAAAAATGATCTTGCAAGAAACTGGTGCTAAATATAAATTTCTTTCTTTCCTTAATGATTTTAGTACGTTGAAAGTAATATGTCAGGATGCTTAAATTTGTTTAATAATTCTACTGCTTCAAATTCCAGTTACTCATTTTTATTACAAATGCATAAAATCTGCAATCTTACTACTGAATAACAAGTATAGAACATGGAACACCGTTAATAAAATATATACATATTGCGATTTACATTTACTAAAAACGACAATAGATATATTACTCTATCTATACGGGATGAAATAAAAAAGTTTGAAAAAGTGCCTTTTTTATCATTTTTCTCGTAATTCCTAGCAATTGCAATTTTTTAAAAAATCTTTTCGCCCCGCATTTGGTAAATGAATTGTTCCAATTGTTCAAAGAAAGACAAGACGATATATCCAATTTTAAAAAGCCATTCTGATTTAAATGGCGTTCGAATATTTTTCTGAGCCACTATGTAATTTCCTGTTTAATATTTTTTCGGCCGATTATATAATGTTTAGCGATGATTACGAGGACGGTAAAAGTTCGGAAGGGGGGGGGGGATCGCTGCAAAGGAAAGCTCGGTGGTGCGGGGACGGTCTCTTTCGACACAGGAAGCTTTTTAAAAAGCGTTCTGCGGTAGAGAGAAAGGAGAGGCGATGTTAGTGTGAGCCGTGCCGGAGAGAGGAACGTACTTCCCGGGCGATACGGTACATTTTCTTCGGCGTAATGGAATGTAAAGTTCCCGATTAAATTGCGTCTTTAAGCGATCCTCGCCGGTGAGATATTTTTTGTGAAAATACAGCCAGAGTAACCGAGAAATATCGTTAGCGTGTCTTTAACGATTTCTCCTCCAAGGCTCCGGGGGCCGACGCGGAGCTGCGTCTCTCGAAAATCCATTAACGGGTTCGGGAACATTGGGACCGGGCGCTGTTGCCGTCGTTTCGAAAGCTGTTGCCATTGAAAACATCTTTTCGAATTATTCCTCTGTCACACACGATCGTCGCGAACAATACCGGAAACTGGAATATAGACAGGGTGTCTCAAAAACATGTGGGCATAAGCAATGCCGTGGCAACAACCATAGATTATAGTTAACTATTACAGTATGTTATTAATTTCCTTTAAGCCGAAATAAAATTCTATTTTGTATGTCGTCAATGTACAATCATTGGAGAACACAGACATACTATATAGTTCGTGTAAGAAGTATTCGTACACACTTTAAAGAAACAATAACTATTTTAAGTGTGGACCAAACGGCTTGAATTTTTTTTTGAGATGTTGGAAGGATTATGTGTTCGATGCATTGAACAGGCCCAGCGCCACCTGGCATGTCCGAGCTAGACGATTGTTAGTGGGAGACGCTGTAACGCCGGTCATAGAGTTATTGTGTGTAATGAGTCTACGATATATGTACTGTTAAACAAATTATATTCATCACTACCTCTATAGGCCGTAATTGCGATGATAAATGTAAAGATCACGATTTTTAAGTATTTCATCTGTGCCTATAATGAAAATTTAAAATTTGTCTTTTGAAAATCTAACAAGGACAATTTCGTCGAAACTTTGCATACAAGTAGATTTTGTTCTCCTGTTTATGAAAATACAGCATTATAGGCGTCGATGTTCAATAATTTTTGAGATATTTACAATTTAAATTTCATTATACCCGTTAAGCCGTTAAGTACAATTTTGGTTGAAGTTTTTGTCAAGTGCCAAACGGCGCGATCGTAACGTACTAGATTCATTACCGGGAAGGCCAGCGTTCCAATCCCTTTTTCCTTTTTTTCCATTTTTTCTTTTTTTTCTGTTCAGTTTATCTATTTTAATTAATTGTATTTTGTACATGAAAAGTACACTCATAATATCTGTAGGAAATAAAATGTAAAAATTTTATTGAAAAGGAACATAATATGAAAGGAACACTAACTTCATCAATCTTAACGTAACTCAAAAGTTGTTGAGTGTCGACGCCGATAATGCTACATTTTTATAAACAGGAGAAAATCTGAGACCCCATGACCGCGTCTTCTCCTTGTAAGTATACATATACATGTACAATGTTTCATCGAAATCGGTGAACGCATAAAGAATGCTATAGGCAATGTAAGATGTAAAAATCTTTGAGTCTAGAGTGTGCGATTCATTTAAATTGTAGTTTCTTACAATTTTTGCTATTGTCGATGAATTATATTCCATAGCGACCTTGATCGTTTTCGATGAAACTTTGTGCATACAACTCATTTAGGTCTATAAAAGGTACCCTTCAATTTTTATTATAGACACAGATGAAAAACATAAATATTGTGATCTTTACACTCTTCTTTACAATTCCGACTAACAGCTGTTTTTAAAAACTTGTATTTACGCATTACCTAAATTACTTCTGACATCTCGGAAGAACTCAAGCTGTTTGGTACAATTTTAAAAAAGTTATTCGTTTTTGAAGGATATATGAATACTTGTTACACTGACTATAGATGTAAATTTACTTCTTCTTCTAGGAAATTAGAAACGACAAAGAAGTTTTAATCACCGTAGCCGTAAAATAAATCATAGTGCAAGTAGTTATCTGGACCTTCAACATATACTTTTACCTTTAAGTGGGACTCTGTTTATACAAATTACGAAGTATCATGCCAGGACCTGTCTAAAATTCTGTACAAATTTTCTCTTCAAGCATATAATTTGAGACTAAATAATCTAAACATTCTAATAAAGTTAAAGGAACTTGATATGTGCAATTATCATCCAATACAGTAGCATCAATTAGAGTGCAGAAATTGTATTGTGATCATGATAGACCCTAGTATACTAAATCCACAAATATTTATATTATTAAAGTTATGTATTAATTAATTATTAGCATTTTGAGTGCGGCCGCATCAGCCCAATAGTTCACTTAAGAGTTAAGTAAATAAGCGTTCGAACAATGAGTAAATATGACAACTGTAGCTGGATCCAAATTATTCTGCATGCGTTATATCTAGTCTATGAATTTTTATGCGGAATAAAAATTTGCTGCATCATTTGCAAAGAAACTATAGTCAACTAGAACTGTATTTCTTCTTGTAACAATCTCAACTATAAATGCAAGATAACAGTATTCATAAATTCTTTAAATGGTTGAAGTGATTTGTGTTTCATCTATTGACTTTCGTCAACAATGTATAAAATCCGCAGTCTAGTCATGTCGCAGATTTATTGCGAGAGTGAAGTCTAAAATCACAATTTTATGGGAAACGAAATTGAATGTTCTGAATTCTTATAGTTTTGTAACAATGTTATATTAAAATGCAGAATTGATATAATAGAATTTCGAATCTGTGTAGAAACAATAATTTTCTTATTCAATATTATAAAAACTTATTCATCCTTAAAATAGCTCTTCTGATTTATAGGACTATTGATGCAAAATTCAATATCCAACCAAGAATTATTTAATAACGTGTTGTTATAGTTAGAAGAAATATGTAACAAATGATTTAAGAATTATTGGGTCAAAACATTTAAGAATTATACAGGGTGTTCATTTGAAAAATTTCCAGCCGAATATCTCGAAAAGTCTGAAAGATATTAAAAAAGTGTAAAGCACGTGTCCAAGGATTTCAAGGGGAAAAGAGAGGGGCAGTATCAGTTTTTTATTTAGGTGGCGTTATCAAGGTCATTTGAAGGTCAACTTTGTTTTTTCGAATGGAAACCTATATTTTTATTATGGGATCTTATTGTACGTAAAAAGACCAGCAATTTTCGTAGGATACTGTTTTCTATCCGCGCACTAGTTTCGGAGATATTTAAAGAGAAGTAGAGCGAGGCATGTTATTGTGTAAAATTCTTTGACGCAAATCGTTGATGTTTTCCAGTTGTACTAGCACGCACCGTTTGAAAACAAAATTGTCCTCTATTGATGTCTTGTTTATGTTGTCTGTCTTTCAATATAAGATTGTACTATTTAGTCAAGTGTGAATCGTCGTAATAAGAGATACTATATCGTGGTACAATTAATTGTATGTAGAGCTATTCCAACAGATACCTTCAAAAATGTTCGTTCAGAATTTGAGAATCATCTGTATTATTGTTTAGAAAGGAACGGAGAACATTTTGAAAATTTGTTATAGTTATAAAGAAATTACAAACTTTCTCGCAGTATAAGTATGACTCGCTCTACTTCTCTTTAAATATCTCCGAAACGAGTGCGCAGATAAAAAAGGTATCCTACGAAAATTACTGATTTTTTTACGTATAATAAGATTCTATAATAAAAAATATAGGTTTCCATTTGAAAAAAACAAAGTTGACCTTCAAATGACCTTGAAAACGCCACCCAAATAAAAAACTGATACTGCCCCCCTCTTTCCTCATCGAAATCCTTGGACACGTGTTTTACACTTTTTTAATATCTTTCATACTTTTCGAGATATTCGGCTGGAAAGATTTCAATGAACACCCTGCATATTTTACTGATCTAACAATTTATTTATTGTTTGATCGCACCTACAAAGAAGATTTATATTTAAATGTATTTTTGAGAAATTGTATTAAATAAAACTTGATGTCAGTTACTTACAGCGATATTACAATGGTAAAGCTGTGAAATTAATATAAAATTATAAAATCCACGATTGACACAGTACTCACACATATTTTTCTTTAATTACCTGATTCTGATTATCTGCAGGTGAAAAGTTAGCTTTTATAAATATCTTTCACGTTTGACATGTACATGGAGCCATCAATTGTTAAAATTTATTTATATAAAAAGTAAGTAAGTAATATCCGCCCTTCTTCCATCATTATCTACCTTCTGATGCCGACATTACCTATAATAATGAATATCGATAACGATGGAAAAGCGTAATATACAGTTTTTTGTAAACGAAAAATTGCAAAACTGTTTATTGCTGAAAATATAAAATGACGATAATAATAATTCTGAAGCTTATGAAAAATGCGATAGCTATAGAAGTACAATAATGAGGTGGATAAAACATGATTTATGATTATAGGGATACTATCTATACTATATTATAATATAGGCGCTCACAATATTGACCCTCGGGCTTATCATAAGGTAGGCAGAATAGCAGTCGTGATGGAGGTCCAGCCATTAATGTTGGATCAGTATACAATATTTCACCGTGCTTCATATTACACTGAAGCCCTTCGAATTATATGAGAGAAAAGCACATGTTGCTATAAATGAATTTTCTAATAATGGAGCAATAATTATTCCCATATTTAATTTAATTTATTAAAACAAATTTTAATAGAATTTGCAATTTGTTTAAACGTTGAGTGACGGCGCCCGTTATTATAATAACCGAAATAAATGTTTCTCATCGAATTTATGACAAAATGGTGTAGTTAAAATATAAAACAGTAAAATTATTTAAAGATTTTAATAATAGCTTTCTATCATTTTGAACTCTTTAAATTATTAAGAACAGAAATAAATGTCTAACTCCTATATCTTGCAATTAATGCAGGCAATTTTTCTTTTTCATAAAACTTGGAATATTTCGTAAAAATGGCGACAGGAACATCTGGATCTCTTGTAATATCTGCCAAATGTTTCTGTCAGGAGATTTGGGATAATAAAAACAATGCTTTATTATCACACTTTAATTATAATATGTTAAACTATATATATATATGTATCAAATGCGTGCGTTTTACATGATTACGTGGAGGAGACTGCAACTTCTCGATGCAAACAAACAAAAGACGCTATTGTCGAACGACACGCCACCAACAGTTACAGTAGGCCCTCGACTTTCGCACATAATTGGTTCCTGAAAGTGTGTGCGAATGTTGAATGTTCGAAAGTAGAGGGATGTAAAAAAATATGCACCAAAAACTGTGTTTTAAAGTATTTATCTATCAATATGTATACATAATGAAGTTAAAGAGGCGTGTTAAGTGCATTCAGGTGTTCCCTTTATAAAGTTGTCAAGAGTTAGTTGAATACCACCCATTTTTTTCTTTTCTTGATAAAGATTTCTATAACATGCTATGTCTTTCTCAATTGCCCTACGTACTTGAGATATACGTTCTCCATTGGGATCACATTCTTCCATGATAGTCAAAAATTTGTGAAGATGCGTAAAGGCTTCATTCATATTTTTAATTGTCAAAGTCTTGACGTTTTTATCAGCTTCCTCTTCCTCACTTTCATTGTGTATTTCACTGTTACTCAATTGTTGCTCAATTAAGTATTCATTTGACAGCGGTGCTGAGTGAGATTCAATCAACTCATTAACATCTTCTTTGTTGACGTCCAAGTTTAGTTCATTCATTAAGGTAACTATTTCATCTGTAAGACTTTCTGGTGTTTCTTTAAAATTTATAAAATCGCTCATCATTTCTGGGCATTGTAATCTGATGGGTAGTGTGGGTTAGGTCGCAGAGGATTAAACAGTTGAATCTTTAAGAATGTGCGAAATAGCGAATTTTGCGAAAGTAGAATGTGCGAAAGTCGAGGGCCGCCTGTAACTATATATTTATACATGCCGATAATCTAGAGCCCGTGTATAGCATTTATCGATTTACACTTTCTTACAGTTTCAGCCCATAAATTCAATATCAAGTAGAACTGTTTTATTTGTCTTGCTTCCTTATGAAGAATTTTTACCCCTCAACTAACATAAGACAAACAAGTCATATAGTTAAAGAAGAGGACGACGTTCCGGATGTCGCCTTCTTTTAGGTTTGCCTTGAGATCCCTCTCAATGAAGAATCTGGTTCGTTTCAAAGGAAACCTGGGACATTCAAGTAATGTACGAAGGATACGTTAGTTTTATAATGCGTCTGACGCAGTCAATTTTTTGATGAAGTCTAACACGTTTCATCACTGTTCTATCGAGGATGGGGATTGGCGTTTAAAAAATTCAATTACTTTAGATGCGTGGGTGGTTATCAATGAGCAACACGATTCGATCGGGGCCATCGAACGTGAAAGGGTGCGAACGGAATTCAAGGAAGAGTGGTTCTCCTGTATCGCTCGCGAAGGGATGAAAGTCGGCCATGTCAGAGTTTACGCCGCATCATTTCGCGCTCGCTTTAACTTCGTCGATTGGATCATGAGTATTTCCCCATTTCTTCAGAGATCCTTCCTGAAGGGGTTGCTCTACGGTTTTCGCTTGGAAGGGTGGGACAAATGGAATAGGTGTGGCTGGCCTGTTGTTCGGGAACGAGCTACAGGCCAGGAAATTTCGGTCTACCCTCATTCAACATAATACCAGCTCAAGGGAAGCGAAGAAATAGGAAAATTGGGGGGCTCCTATAGACGTCATCGACGGGAAACTTACTGTCCCTTTAATCTTGCACCCTTCCTTGATTCGACTATTCTGTGTAGAGGCTGATTGTAATACCTCTTTGATTGAATCGTTTTTAAACATTTATTAAGCTCCTCACGTAAATACTCGTATACTCTTAAAAAGACGATAACTTTTTGTTAAAGATTAGGAACTTCAGGTGGTTGATGCTCCTTGCCGAAAAAGAATCTTTGATGGTTTATTCTATGGTCTTCGCCAATGTTCATGTTATATCGATTTGTTCCAACTCTGTTCTGTTGTTTTATCATTACATTAATCTTTCATACCGTTATTCCTTGTATCTCATTACTATTTTCCACACTGTTAATGTAATAAACTTTATTATAACCACAATACTTTTTATAATAATTTAAATTTTTGAATAACTTTTGTTGACCCTACAACTTGGATTTTTTGGAACAGTCAGAACAATAAGTTTTCCACATGACGCGAAAAAATTATGGAGATTGCATTTGGTTGGAATTGCAGAGAAAATGCTAAATGTTTCACAGCCATTTCAATTTCACAACCTTTCGATGTGGACCTATATTGAAACTGTAAAAAATCCTTTTTGTACATCTGTGTCAATTACACGTATTCTGAAAATTTCATCAAACTGGAGCTAGAAACATTTAAAGACGGTAGAAATGGCAATTTTTAAGAAAAACTTTAAACAGTCGAGCCAGCGAACATTGAGTACAACCATACTAGTGTATCCACAAATGTATTCAACGTTTGCTGCTCGATTGTTTTACATTTTTTTTTCAAGAAAATGTCGCAAGATAGGAGCTGTTGTAATTATATCATTATTCTCTCGAATCTAAACACAAAAATGCCACGTGAAAAAAATGCGAACAATGCAAAAAAAAAAATGAAAAATTGTGTCCACGAATGTATAACATACATAAAGATTTATAAATGAACAAAGATTCGAAAACATTCTGTTTCAGGTTCTTATTATTACGCTGCTGCATATGGTGTGTAAAGAAAGTGTTCTAATAAAGATGTTTTTATAATTACAAATGTACAAATGTCATGAATGTTTAAAATGTATAAAATGTTAAAAATGTACAAGAATTAGCACACATCCTAATCCAGGTTATCATCATTAGACGGCAGATGTTCATGAAATTCTAATTTCTATCCATTGTTTTTCAAAAACTGAAACAAAAAACATTTTTTAATGCATACGTTCTTATTTTTAAAAAGGAGAAATGTCATGAATGTAGAAAGTGCTGTAAATGTACAGAAATTCGTAGTTTTATTCATAAAAATTTTAAAACCCGTAAAAAATGTGAAGAATTATTGCATCAAATCCACCATTGCAACAGAGAGTTTTGGAAATCGTCTAAAAAATAAAAAATTATGTCTAATATCTTGAAGATTAAAGTATTAATCGTTGTTCTATAAATAAATGCTGAGAGTATTTTATAAATAGAGGTGAATTAAATTCTACGTGTAGCATATTTATAGAGTTTGACGTTTTTAAGAAGTACGAATTTTTCGCTGCTGTTCTATTCTCCTCTAAATCTTCGCTGCAGTTGAATTTGCAGCGCAGGTCAGTTTTAATCGCGACTACTCTTTTTTCCGAGTCTCACGAAATTTTTGCACATCAACGTTTTTCACAAGGAATGCTTGAAACTCGTGAACGAGCCGGCGAAATTCGTGGAAAACGTTGTCTCATCTTTCGCGGGCTTTTTCCCACAGTCCACCATTGCGGAGTTCTTTTATTTTCGACGAAAACTGAGCACCCGATGCATTTGAAGTGCGCTTGAATCGTTCTTTAACAGCAACATTGATAAATATTACTAGGAATTATCCATGTAATGTCGGATTTTTAACAGTCGCTTTAAACGAACATACTTTTAAACAATAAAGTTTATTAATCGAAGCAACGCTTATAACACCACTACAGCGTCGTTATAATAGTATTAATACATTAATTTTACTATCATGTTCATTTTTCTATTTCATACAAGAGGATTATTATATACAATATAAAGCTAAATAAAAATATATAAGTTCAAAATATATAATCTGTAAAAAGTTAATGTGAACCTACAAGACTATAAAAAATGAAACTTTTACTGACAATTTAGCATTTATTGAAATTAATTCTTCTGTTTTTCCAGTTATACTATAATAGAACGAAATTAGAAACAAATAGTTACGTTAGTTGACAGTGAATAAAAAAGTATAAATATGCACGTATCACATCTTGTGTTACTGAAAGAACATTTTTAGCATGTTAACTAATTTTGTCGAAGTTACGGGTAAAGCATAGTAAATGTTATTGTTACATATTTCAGTGCAAATTACAAATAGTGAGAAATATACAACTATTTGATATCTTGTAATATATTGTATGCTGTTGTATTGTAATGTACTATTTTCAATCAATTTTGTGTATACAGTACATATTACTGCATATATTTTGCATATATTGATATATCAAATTTGCATAAACACCCGCAGTCTAATGATTACATACAAATTATTCGGAATTCAGTCCTTAACTTCCTTTTATGTCATTGTAGATATAGAAATAAAACATTACTAAATATTAACAGCAGACATTATCAGCAACATGTTTATTATCATCTCAGGAACATATTTTTTAAAATTTATATAAAAATTCATTGTTAAGCTTAGACAAATGATGAATTAAATAATGAAATTAAGGACAAATTAAATTACAAAATAATTCATTTTCTTCTAATATTTACTATTTGCAAGAAAAACGCTGGCTAGTAACAGCGTGAACACCCTGTACATTCTCATTGTAGAGAAAAGTTTATTTTTAGATTCTATAGATTATGTTGAAATGAAAACCTTTAGAGTCAAGAACTTATCTCCTAATATTGGAACTGTTGAGAATATGATTTCAGTACTCGATGTGCGTTGGCCTGGAGGTGCGTAAAATGTATGCAAGGACAAAAAGATCGCTGGTGTGTGTGCGGCACGGACTTAAGGAATGTGCATTATGCTGCAGGGGTGAGGCGAAAGACGGAAGGGATATCAACTTGTCGGCCATCTTGGATGGCAAACACTGTGGTGCGCTCTATAGGCAGTGTTAGGATATGGTGCAAGATTTCACGCGCATGCGCGACGATTTCAGAGTCAGTAAATTAAGATTCTCGATAAAATGGGGTACCTTGAGCACCCAGCAGAATTTTAAAAAATTGGTATGTTTTGATTCTGATAAATGAGTGTATAACATGTGTATTTGTGTATATTTTGTAGCTCGTAGGACACGTCCTGAAGTCTTTTTGTCCGCCAATATAACTGTCTCAGGGGTCCACTACCTCTGTCATCATGATATAGATACATTACTGTTTTGGCCGCGCATGCGCGTGAAATCTTGCACTATATCCCAACGCTATCTATAGGCAACTTTAAATACTAGTTGATATACAATCATGAGGGAAATAGATACACATAATTTATTTATAAATTTATATTGGAGCCGAATGTGCAATATTTTTTATATATATACAGATATATATATATATATATATATATATATATATATATATATATATATACAAATACACTTTCTATGCATTCATTTTTCAGAATCAAATCATATTAATGTTCCCGCAACGTTATATAGATGGCAACACTATTTTTGCCATCCAACATGGCCGCAGTCTACCATCCCTCCCCGCTCGCGGCACGATCCCTCTCACCCATAACCCCACTTTATGCTCAGTTCTTTAAGTCCGTGGTGTGCGATCGGTACCAGTGATGCCAGAAATGTCAGCTTTTCGCGCATGCGTACTGCGGCACGCGCGGAATCCAGTAACGTATACGCGCAAAAAAAGAGAAACGTCTATGTGGCGTGCCGGGACCTAGCACTGTCATAGACGAACTTGAAGATAACGGACGTTATTTATTATTGACTAGTTTATTTATATAATTAGAAAATATATTTTGTTATTTTGGATACTGGAAAGGTTCTTGGCAGTTTTCTTTTGTCTTGCAACAAATGTTGGTATTCTTTATAGATTCTGCCAAATAAAATAAAATTTTATATTATGTTATCCTGTATAATCCGAACTATTTTAGGTAAAGAAAGTATGTGAATGTTAAAAGATAAACATTATTTATAAAACAGGGCCTTAAAGAACTTTCAAAAATTTGAAATTAGTTAAGTACTGATGCCACGCACAAATACGCATGCGCGAAAAGCTGACATTTCTGGCATCACTGATCGGTATGTGTGCGCAGAATAAGAAAGCTACAAAATGTATTAGCACGTATAGACTACTTCCTTAATGATTAAGAGTTTATATCTAAGTTGCCATTAGATATAGGTTTAGAATTCCATTAAATATATAGTAAATATAAAGTCCGTCTACAAATAATTTAGCAAGAACATTTTACAGTAAAATTCTACCGTTCATGTTTGAAGTAGAACCTCTTAAAAACTTCCAGCACTCTTTCGATCCCATTATTTACCCTGAAACAGTGCCGCCTAAAACACGTTCTTTCTCCGTGATTGTAGGTCAGGCGACTATGCGCAGTGGGCTCGGCAAGGATCCAAATTTAATTAAGCTAATTAAATTCCGGATGCGCGTGCGTTTTCTCATAGCTGCAAGAGCCGGCTTTTGGATAACGTGTAACAAGTGGACGGAGTCGACGAAATTAAGCGGAAACGGAGAGCATACCAGTACAATAACTGTGGTGGGGGCCGGCGGGGAAATGATATTTATTCATATTCTGTAATACTATCCCATGGACGCGGGACGCCCGCCGGTAGTAGAATTCCAATATTTACGAGCTCGGTAATCTAATTTAAACGCAATTCCTTCGGCGCACCGGTTCCAAACACCGCGGAATTTCTACGGTGTGGGTGTATACCAGTTTCGACGGATAAACTTTTTCAATTAGGCCGACGTTTTTCTTTAATTTCGTTGATTGACCGTCGGCTGCAACCCTCGGACGTCCACAGGGTCATCGACCAGTCTAGCTACGATGGCGGGGTGGGAGGATCCATTTTCCTAATGACTCGAAGACGAGTCCGGGAACCGTGAACTCTCTCGGCACTAGTGCGCCGGTTCCACTGTCTACTGTCTATTAAAATGTAAATCCTGATCCCGTGGGGGGCAACAGGTGCGCGATATACACCGGCTCTGGCCCGGTCGGTCCTTTTGCGCTTCCTCCATCAGCGTTCTCCTCCTTTTTGCAACGCGGGAGCTCGTATCGCTTTTCCGGTTCCGGCCCGGCCGGCCCTGCCCTCTCCTAGACATTTCGCTGCGAACGGATCGGCTGCGGCAATTATCCGCTGCGGCATGGTCCGGATACGGTTCGTGCTGTACGATGTGACTCTCGGGAATTTTTTTTTATTTTTTCTTTGTGTGGAAAAACCGATTTTTTGGATTTGGAGAATCTTGTGGTTTAACTAGCGTGACCTGCCCAATGAATGAACACTTAAGCTGCATGTCTGTTGAAATTAGTATTTGCATGTAGTTATTTCATTTTCTCAGTGCTATTTATATAAGAAAGCTATGGCATTGTCAAGGGGGACTTCTTGTGCAACGGCACACAGTGGGATGAAACGCGAAAAACGCGGACAAAAATCATTTTCCTGACTAAACGAAAAATGTAAAATTGTATTATTACCTTGTTGGTAGATAAATGTGGCATCATTTTCTGCATTTTGTTTTCCAAAATTCCATATCTGTATCCCACAATTAAATGCTGAAGTTCAATAAAAATGCATAAGTTTAGCTTCTCTTGAATTTTTTAGAATACCGTTTCACTTAGTACGTTATAACTTAATACACGTATGAGTGAGGATTTTTTGCATGCACTTAACTGAAAGCGTGTTCCAAGACGAAAATAATAAGCATGGATTTTGTTTGTTTTTGTTGTATATAACACCTACAAACATTGATGAAACAAAGAGTAATACTTAAGCTTTTTCCCCACTCAAATAGGTTTATACACCGATTGCTGTTGATTGCTGCATTAAAATTTGTTACACGTTATTGGTAGATATGTATACAATAAAACTAAAAAGGTTTCAGCTGCCAATAGCTGCCTGTTTGTACACTGTATCACAAAAACGATGACGCGAGAGAATGCGCGGTTGCGCCGCGTCGCGCCGTTCAGGTAGTCGCTATGGAGTCTTTTGGCATTCAAAGAGGAAAGCCATTTCGAAAAGAAAACCAGCCAAATTTTGTCGTAAATTTAGATTAGGATCGAGGATCAGAAACCTAACCCGAAACAGATTCGATAATACAAAAATGGGGTTTTTCTGTAGTCAAAAACGCTTGATAAAAGATCGATCTAGGCAGCCTCAAAAGTCCTATTTTATCGTTTACGAGGCTTAATTTGCATTATTCGGAAGCATACAACTGCCCATGCAGCTATTTTCATATAGCTGTGACTGTGAATAATGCAAATTACGCCTCATAAACATAAAAATAGGACTTTCGAGGGCGATTGCGGCCTAGATTGATCTTTTATCCAGCGCATTTGACTACTGAAAAATCCCAGAGATGGTAACGCGCATCCCGCACGACTGCAATTCTGTAAAGGAGTCTACCGCCTTAATAATTTTATCAGAGGAGAAATCATATATTGACATCTTCAATTTTAAAAATTTTCCAACAATTTTGAATTTCATCTTCTCAATTTTGCTATAAATGCATAAAGATCCGCTGTCTAATAAATAATATAATATAAATGTAAATAATAAGGCAATAATTGGCAAAGAATGCCTGGTATTGTTGTTGGAGCGCCGATTGGCATTTGTTTAGAGACGGAAGGAAATTAACATCAAGTAAATTATACAGAATATAGTATATAATAACTTAAAAATATTCCATTATTAATTATTTTATTATTTATTATATATGTACGCCCAAATTCGAGAAAACCGTCTCGAAAAAACCTTATATAACTTTTATGGGTTTGGAATTAAACAAAATCTGTTTATTAATTTGAATTCAGCACCTCAAAATCTATAAAACTATACCATTTTTATTAATTTAATCTTAGAAGTAGCTCCAGAAATTATTTTTGTCTTCGTTTTTCGCGTTTCAACCCACTGTGTGGCAGTGAGACAAGTGATTTTTAAGAATTTATTTTCAAATTAATTATTGGATATATGGGACTAGATCGTTTTGGGTTCTAACAGTTTGGATCCTCCGGCCTCCAAACCCAATAAATTGAAATTCAAACGATCATTCGTCTGTGCTCGTGAAAGTATTCGCTGGACATTCAGAATGCTGGAAGAATACTTACACGATTTTATAAACGAATTCTACATTTGTCGAGTGTTCGGCTCGATGCATATCATTTTGATATACGGCGCATACAGTGATACATTTATTATAACATTATTAGACTCGAGATTACTATGCATTTATAAAGAATTTTGCTGCTTGAAATATAAAACGGTAAAAAATTAGACAAATCTAAGGACATTTAAGTTATTTTGAAGGGCTTATTACCGGAAGAAATGAATCTTTATTTAACACTAAACCTACCAAGCACAAAACATACAAAAGTAAAACACCTTAAACAAGTGAGAAGATTGAATTTATTTAAACTTTGTACAGTTTCCATCACAATATTCGCTTAAATAAAGAAGTCAATTCAGTCATTTCCTATGAAATCGCTTTTCTAATTTCAATAATTGCGAAATAGAAAACCGGTCAATTTGACCGTGGTAGGTTTAGTGTTAATTCCTGCTATTCACAATCGATGTAGAACATTTTTATTTTGCATCAGGATCTTTCATCATTTAAATGTGCACGAAGTTGTTGAAGTAGGGGGGCGAACGAGTATTCGTTCGTTTGGCCTAAGCGCATCATAAGATAGTGTCGTTGCGAATATCTCGAGAACTCGTAATTTCCGCCAAGAATGAAAGTCATATTCGTAATATAGCACGTCGAAACAAATAGAATAACTTATAATAAGTACCAAAAACTTGGGCGGGGGGAATTTTAAAGTTCACACTTAACACTAGGTTTACGGAGCACTAAAATTGATTGTTTTAAATTGCTTTATAAAAATAATAAAACTGTATTTACTTAGATCTTCAGCGATTTTTATTGTAATATGTACACAAAAAAATAAATCTATTTAATAATTCCTCACGAATGCCTCCTTACACTCTTAACAATCGTAAATTAAAAATTTTTTGAATCCGCCATTTTGACGGGACCCGTAAATCTAGTGTTAACTATTCCGAAAGCCTCAAAATCAAATGTTCGGTCCAGCGAATCCCATTTTCTTCCCACAGCGGGGCACAATCGCGTTCGTTTGCCGACAGATGGTGCATCACGCGAACGAATATAGAGCGATTGTTTAAGGTTCGTTATTAATACTTCGCGAGCGTGGCGAGAATCGCGGCGCGACTGTGAAATTAGCCAAACGATGTTCAACAGGTGCATCTACCGCGTTCGATTCGTTTTTGACGACGCGACGGAGGCGAGTTGCTAAAGAAAACGATCGAAAACAGACCTGGAGAAGAAAGATAGAAGAAAAAGACATCAGAAAGATATGCTCGTGGCGTGGGTGCAGGGACGGAAAGTTTGCGGTCGAAGATTAACCGGCCGGTGGTCGCGCGTAATTTGCGAGAATGGTCGGCGTCGGTGAACGACGTCGCGGTGGCCGTAAACGTTCCTTGAGCCATTAAAGGGCAACGTCTTGTGAAAATTCAGTTCGTTAACCGAGGGACCGAACGACTGCCGACCGACCCACACTTTCAAGGAGTCTGGCTCGAGGAGAGCGCTGGTAGTTCCAGGTACTCACGTCGATCTCATCAAGGAACGTTTGTAGAGCGAGTAAGCTACTGCTTGGCCACCGAGACTGAGACCGAGACCGAGACCAAGACCAAACCATACTACACACCAGGCCACACGTTACTCACGGCCTCCTCGAAAAGGACTTGCTCGTTTTCACCCCTACCACCCCCCGTGACTCCCTTACCCGCAAACTCGAAGCTGGTCTCAAGACCGCCGCCAGCCACGGCTCCCTTTCCCGTCGAGACTGTTTATTCGAGAAACGGCAGTTCGGAACAGGGCCAAAGGAACACGCCGTGCCTTGCGAGGACGTACTTTCGTCGCTGAACTGGTAGGGGGTGGCCAAGGTGAACGGACCAACGAGAAGGAGAAGGTATTAGAGGTCGAGCAGTCGGACCGTGAAGAGCTCCGTGCCTCTCTTCGTGTTGGCTGGTTGTTAGCGTCGAATGGAGAAGTTACAGATTGCCGGTGGAAAGGGTCGCGTGCATCCCCCTCTACCGACAACAACTACCCCGACATCCCCTACACCCTATCCCTTCCTCTCTCTTTCAACGCTCAAGACTGCCCCTCTTTTCAGCGTATTCTTCCGTCTTCGGCCCGTTCTTCCGCTTTTCCAACCCCTCATCGTACCCTCTTGGTTAGGGTATAATTTGCGGTACGCGTTAAACCACCTCCGCTGGCTGCCTCCGGCCGAGAAACTTTATGTCGGAAGATTAGCTCCTCTTGCTCGCCCAGCGAAATTGCACCCCTTCGACTCTTTTATTTTGCTCCTTCTACACGACAGGGAAATATGGGAATGTCGCGATTTTCATGGCTCGCTGATCGACGCACGAATTCGTGGACGAAAGTATGAAAAATTCTGTTCTAAATTTGAAAAATTTGTATAACGTAGTTTATTTTTAAACAGGTCGTATTTTGCCGGTAATTACAATACTTAAAGGTAAATGCTGAATATCGGGTTTTTTCAACAATTCCTAAAAATAGCCGTGCTATTTATTATCAGCTACAGTCGGTCATTAAGAGATTCGGACAATTTTTAAAAAACAATAACTTTTTTAAGAATTGTTTATACCACTCCACATTTTTTGAAACGTTAGAAGGATTGATTTACTATGTAAGAAGAAAATTTTTTTTTGAAAAAACTGCAATTAGTCGGAATTGCAGAAATAATACTAAAAGTTGTTTCTACTACATTTTTATGTGGGCCTAGAATGAAAATTTAAAAAAGATGTAATGGGGAATTATTTGATTTTATTTCTGGGTGAATCTAGTAAGTAGACCTAATATAGCTCTGTTTTTATTTTTATTCCGGATAGAAAAAACTGCAGATGGAAATTCAATATTGTTCACTAAGTTCTATCGTTGAGCAGGTCAATTTTTTACAGGAATGCATCGGTGTAGTTGCAATTATAAAGTGCAATTGTATTTTTATTTAAATCAGACACTACCATTTTTGTTTACAACATTAGATTGTTCGTGTGATTTTTAATAAGAAAGTATTAGAACATAAAGTTAAAACGTATATATTTCGGGAGATATTTTAAATTTTATACTATATCCATATCGTTCAGCTTGAGAAACAATGCCAAATTGCATTTTGCAATTCTGTGATAGATTATATTTACCAAGGTATAACAGAAAAATTAAATGATAAAGAGCTAAGATACTTTTTACATTGGACTTAATAATACTGGTATAAATTATTGAATATAGTGTGCAACCAAAATTTTTCTATAATGTTCAATTATACCCGAATGTATTGCAAAAAGACTTTCAGCTCTGCTGCATGGTTTCCTGGTAATAAATTTTGAAAAATTACCTGCTTTTCTATAATTTGATAGCCATAAAACAAAAAGATGCTTGTTTTCATGAAAATATTCTAGGATTGCAAAATTCAGAGGGCCGTATTTTACAAACAGGCTCGAATACAATAAAATGATGAATTAATTTCACATGTGTTACATTATATTACGGTTATGATCGAATTTCACGACAGCAAAAAGTGATCGATTTGGCGTGTTGTTTTACACGTGTAATTTTTGACATTGTGATTTCACGTAATTGTGATTTATCAATTTTACTGCGAAAGATTGAACACGATCGTTCATTGTTATAGATAGTTTAATATTCCCCTGGACTGTGGTATAATAATTAATTTCAGTATGTTTCAATCTTGTGTTTATTTAATCTAAATATTCACACGGACAACGAATAATATTATAATCAACGATATTTCTAAAAATTTGAAAATACAAATGTGTATCTCCTTAGTTTTCCAGACTAATAATACTTTATAATTTCATTAAAAAGAGAGCTGACAGTATGCAAAATTAGTCAAAGTTTTGAAATTCGGAACAGCTGAATTTTCAGGGTTCGACTCCAACCCCTTAAAGTGAATTTGGACAGCAAAATAATCACGAAATACATTCACACAATATATGCACTACCTATTCCCAAAGTTTCATAATTTTTTGAATTTCCGGATTCGGTATCATTCCTTGTTAGTTATCTAGATTTAAGTCTGGGGTCTCTAGTATCTAGAGTTAAGAACTTGGCGAAGTTTCCTATTTTGTCTTCTTTGAGGTTGTCCTTTAGAATTGGACAGATTTTGACGTGGTCACGCTGGTGTTTGTATTTCTAGCAGTGTAAGAACAAACCAGGTTTGAGTTAAAATTATTCAACGAAAATATTATTTGAAAATAATTTATTTGATTTAAACGTGGGACTTAGGCTAGAGGGCGCGCGGTGTGAATGTTGGGGAATGTGTGAGGAAATAATTGATAGCGAAATAAAGGTAATAGAAGTAAATTATTAAGTTAATGCAAAGTGAGAACATAAGTGGATGGAACGTTGGAGTAGCTGCAAGAAGAAAAAATAGATAAAAGAGACGGACAGAAGGCTGGTAGCTCGGAGAGTAGTAAAAGTGAGGTTAGGTGGCAACGTGGTAAACAACCTGGTAAGATAGGTCAAATAATACACAGTACAAGTAGAGTAAGTATTAGTATTTGATTTAAGCGTTTAATGAAAATAAATTTCTTATGTTATTCTGTAAAATAAAAATAATTCTTTATTTCAAATGATTATTTTTTATATTATTTTAAATAAAATGTGTGCAACCCTGGAACAAACTTATTTTTATCATGAATGCACGAAACGCACAGTCTGGTAATCACCGTCCACTTTCCAATCAACCGTCTCCAACTTCCAACTTTCTCTATCCTTATTGTCCTTATTGCAGTGCTGGATTAATCAATTGGCAAACTACGCAGGTGCTTAGGGCATTAAAAGGAGGGGGCACCATAGAAACATTCAAAGTTTTACATCATTTACATAGTAATTTTTCAAAGTGTTTATGCGCATGTGTGTTTCCGAGTGAAAAGAACGAAACAATAATGGACACATGAAAATGATTAAATGTGTTTATCGATCGAAATTTTTGATTATTTGTGTTTGATTTCAGCGCACAGGTTCGATCAATGATACAAAATAGCAATTTTGCAAATTAGTAAACCTCTTCGGAAACTCAACGTTTCGACCCAGATGTGGGTCTTTCTCAAGAGTGAGATTTTTTTGCGTTTGCTACAACAGGAAACAATATAATTGAAATTTATTGAGAACGAAACTGACTACATGTTGGCAGAAACTGAACTGCTATTGCTATTGCTATTTTGTATCATTGATTGAACCTGTGCGCCTAAATCAAACACAAATAAACATGAAAATGAGTCGTCAGCAAGCGAAACACTAACGTTTTTTAGAAACATTTTGTGGCAGATTATCTTATTAGCACTGCCTGTATAAGAGGGTCTCAAAATCTTTTAAGTCCTTAGAAGGAATGGGATCAAGTTCAATATATACAGTGGCCAAAATAAATAAATTTTAATTGCGGACTGAAATCAAAAAGTTTTAAAAAGTGCCATTTTAGTTTGTCATGTAACTCCTACCGATTGCAATTTTTCCTACATTTTTTAGCGCTTAATTTAGTAAATCAATGCTTCCAATTGCCAAAAAAGTGAAGTCGTTTGGTCCAATTTTACGAAAGTTATTTTGATTTAAAGGTCGTTCGAACACTTTCGTGAGCTACTGTACCTTGAAGTACTTACAAAGAATTCGGATCTATCTCGTCTGGGGCCGAGTCTACTTGAAAGTATTGTTTTTGTTTTTTGAAGTACTCATGAAACATTCGAAATTATCCAGATAGATTCGAAACTACTTCTAATACACTTGATCCCATCTCTAGTGCTGAGGTCCTCTAGAGGACTTAATCCGGCACCGCCTTATTGTATTTATCGTCCTTATTATCAGTGGCGTTTCGAGAGGCCAACCGCTCGAAGATTTTCAGCTTTCCTCGACCAGTTTAAGGATTCCGTGTGCGATATCGGTATCCGGCCAGCCAGCGGGAACCTAAACTGCGACGATGGTTGCGCGGAAAGCCGGTCTAAAACAGAATATCACGACGACGACGACGACGGTTCTTGTTTCGTCGTCGGCGAACGGCGAAGTCGCTTACTCTGGCCAGGGATAGCTCGATATCCTCGATACCAGAAATAGCCGCAGGCTCACTGCCGAGGAATCGATTCCCGAGCCATGCTGACACTGGGGATTTAACGACGTTTCGAAAAATTCCGTGGTCCATTGATCCCCCCGTTGCCGGCTTGTCGCACGACCCATCCACGGCCGACCCGAAACCTATCGCTGTTTCATCGGACGGACAGTAAATTCTCCTCGGGGTATATTACATCGGTCAGAGGTATTCCGATAACTGGAATATCACGCGGGTCTCAAGTCACGTGCTACAACTAAAGCCGAATTTAGACTTTTCGTTCTACAAAATAGTATTTCTACAGATGTTACACGATATCAAGGGGGACATCGTGTGGTGTACATGACTTCTTTATAAGCGGGGGCGTTTGGGAGATATAATGGTCAAATGTGATTTGTTAAAAGGAACCGTATATTTTCTATGCACCAATCAGTGCATGTGAAGAAATGATTATTTTCGCAGATATTGTTCTGTTCGGAAAGTAATTTCGCTTTTCGTGTAGAGATCGCATTGTCTCCATTTATTATTACTAGTGGTGTGCGAGACCGGGTCGGAACGGGAACGATTCTCGGAATCGGGGCGGGATCTTGAAATTTTCGGGTTTCCTGAGAATATTCGGGATTCCCGAGGGTGTCCGGGTTTCCCGTGAATCTTTGGGATTTCAGGTTCTGTATGGAATCTTTTAACATTCTTTTTTTAGTCTTTATCTATGATATGGACCGTTTATTTTGAAAGTGGTGTAAGTCCATTTTTAAAAAAAATGAGATATCACGAAATTTGTGTTTAATTTAGTGTAAACTTTTTATTTATAACTAGTTAATATTTAATATCTTAAAAAATGCCAATGCTTTGTTCAATTTAAAATTGACCAATAAAAGAAATTGCGTAGCCATTGATTATGAAAGTGGTGTAAGTCCAACTTCCATAGACAGGTGACGGGATTAGTGGTTACATTTGTTTTATTTCACGTGTCGAAAGTAACCTATTATAGGTTACTTATTTAATTTTCTTCCAAAAATGGGTAATTTCATATTAACATCAGGTAGTGATAGAGGTATGAAGAAATAATAAATCAATATTATTTTATTACAATTGAAAACATTTATTTTATTTTATTTTAAATAAATTCACACAAAAATAAAACCCATGAATATAAACAAAAGAATGGTCTTAGAATCGGAGGATGAAGACAATTCCACTAAGAAAAACAAATTAGTGAAACGTAAAAAGAGAAGAAGTAGAGTCTTCATCAGATGAGGATATTGTTTATGAAAACATTGATTCTGCAAAACAAAATAAAGGAAAATATACGCAACGGTTATACAAAATTAAGCGAAATGCCGGATAAGAGTATTATACAAAAAAAACTGTATATCGATGCCAGATCTATTACATACGAATAATATAGGGATATGGAGCAGTTATTACCTTATACATATACCTCCTATGCATCATGAATGTTTCAAAACACTGTCACATAAAGAGCATAAATAAATTTCATAATAGCAATATCTTATGTTAAGTTTAACAATATATAAATATAATTAACGTTCAAAATAAAAGGTACTATTTCTATTTTATTTCTTGTTATTATTTATAAACAAAATTGGATTAATATAAAATATATTTCAAGTGATATTCGATTTTTCAAAATTGAAATTAAATAATTTTTACAATTGACTAATTATGAAAGTTGTGTAAGTCCGTTTGTAGACTGTAAATATACATTATTTTAGTTAAATTCGCCTAAAAGAAATTTATATAATCAAATTACATATTGATAAATTTGAAGAAACATTACAAAACTTGACATAATTAACCTATATTTTGTTAATTGACAGATATGCTAACCTTTAATTTTCTCGAAACAAAAGAAAATGGACTTGCACCACGTTCAAAATAAACGGTCCATATATGTTAAGGCAAGGACTTTAAGAATGGCTTTATAGTACGGTCGACCATCTGCGAGTTTGTCAGCAATTTCTTTCTAGCATCGAGCTGTATTCTAATTTCTTTAACAGACAGGTCCGCAGCCAACATGCGGCACGTAGAAATAAGGATATTCAGCCAGTTATAAAGTTCATGTTTTCGCGTTCCCAGGTCCAAGAAACGGTATCATAAAGACCAAAAGCTGAAGGAACAGGGAGTCAGCCCTCAGGTATCTGCACCAGCGAGCCGGTCCAGCCGGAATTTCCCACCGATGCCGAACACTCGTCCACTCGCGAGCGCGAGCGGCCCGGTCACCCCCACCAAAGGACAGCGCGCTTCGTCATTCTTCCGACTTTTCGGAAAGTCGGGAATCGCCCTGTAAGGCACCATACTGAGTACAAAGGGAAAAATGGGAAAAAAGGGCTGACCCCGAAAGTGACAACGACCGAAAAACTGCGAGCAACAGTTAGAAATACACAAGGACATCAAACAGTTTAGAAGTTCACTAGCAGTCATACAGATCAAACGGTCAGAAGCGCACCATCCGTCAGTTAAAGTCACAGTAATAGATATTCGGGGAGAGTACGATTTCCGTGGCCCCTCGTTTCGAGGTTATATTTGTGTTCTTGGTTATTTCAAGAAAAAATGTATATATAACATGGTGTCAAATTGGCCTGGTTTAGCCGGTAAAGTAGATTTCCTGTTTTTTTTTATAAATTTGCAAATATCTCGGTAACTATGCGAAATATGGCAAAATATTAAGAGATCTTTTTTGTAGAAAATGAAATTTTATTTGCATAATCCTTGCATTGTAGCTGTCATCCAGAATTTGAACTAGAAAAGGAAAAATCATGTGATTAGAATGAGTTGTGGTTAGGTCGTGGAGGGGGCGGAAATCGTACGAGGGGCCACGGAAATCGTACTCGTGTCAGATATTCAATATCCCTAACGGTTAGGTTGCGTATATACAAATAAACCAGTCTTCAACCCATATGTGGTTGTGAGTGTTCAATTAGCACCAAGGACTAGTGATTTCTATCATTGAAGAAGCATGAATACTCCGATTTTTATCTTTCACATTCATTGTGGATGATTCGTCCCTGATATAAGTTCAGAGTGTGGAAGTGTAAACTCGACTTAAATAAAATATTCGACTGCGTTCGACCGTCGTATCGGCGTTTTTCAGTGGTTACAAAGTGGCGTCGCGTTTCGGACGTGCCGTCGGCTCGGCTCTGCTCTGCTCTGCTAGCTGGCACCTGGAACCGGAGCGACGAGGAACTTCTTTTTCTTTCCGCGTGGCCCATCGTGGATTGAAATCTGGTTTGCACCGTCGCTGATCGATGTAAATTCAATAGCGACAGGTATCGACGTATCCGACGGACGTACCAGAATGAATCCGCTTGCAGTCGTCACTTTCAGACTTCTAATGGACAGTGAAAGAGTACCGGTCCCATTATCCGTCGGTTCGACACATTATCCGTACGTTCATCGGTTCCGTTTCATGTAGCTGTCCTTTAACAGCAAGCCGGGTTGTTACATCGTTGCTTCGGTCTCTGGACGACTGTTTCACAATCCGATACGGGTCGTGCAAATTAAGGGCTCGTGTGAGCTTTTTCGATTGAGAAATGTCGACCTTTTTTACGGGCTGTCAAAGGTACGGATTGTAGAACTATTCGAGATTCAAAGTGCTTTGGAAATTTCAATTGTTGACAAAGTTACATTCATTTGATTTATTTCATCTTCTACCGACGTGTTCTAATTGATATTTGTTGTGACACTATAGAATCATACTGGAATAAATTTACGTTTTTTCTCACGGAAATTCGTGACCTATTTATACTCGTACTATGTTAATGCTAATATTAAAAACTTATGAAATGAATTCCTTTATGAGTAATGTCAACCAAAGTTGATTGTTCTTATAGAAAATATTGTAAGTATTAAATACAACAACGAAGAACACGTTTCAAAAATGTTAAACATTAATAATTATTAATAATGAGAAAAGGAGAAAATGTCCGCATTTCTACTCACCTAGAACTAGGAATGGACGTATTTCTACTCGCGACATATAGCAATTTTTACTCATTTGTTTCGATGATTGTTTTACTCTTAAGTATACGTCTCAGATTTATTTCATTTTCTGGTTTTTATATTTTCTTTGCTAGTAGAAGATATTTATTTATCAATCTAATCAAATTTTGATTGGATTATTATTAAAATATAACTTAGATGTATACAAATCAAATATTTAAAAAAAAGTAAAATTTTAAGATAGCAGAATGACTTTGAGGTTATGTTGTGATAAATCATTTTATAGTGTTAGATTATACACTGAACCAACACTTATAGAGAATTGTAAAAGTTATGGATTGTTTAAGGAAATATACTTTTCTCTATAGGAAAATTAATCTTGCATCATAAGAAAAAAATATTAGAAATAAGAAATTAAGTTAAACTTGTGGTTCAGTATCTCGAGAAATTTGTAACGAATTGAATAAGCGTTGTCAGAAATTGATCAGCTGATTAGTTTTACAGATATTGTGTACACCAGTTTAAAAAACATATTATCGAGAAACGTATTACACAATAAATTGTAAGAAGAATTCAACTAAAAAAAAATAGTTGTAGTGATGGCTATTTGTTTACATCCCCGGAAGTATAGTCCGATGTGTTCAATAGTTATTCTGAAAAAATTCTTAAAAATCACTTTTTCTCGTTGCCGTTACACGAGAGAACCCTCTCTTAAGAGTTCTCACATTTCGCACCAATTCCCCATCCCATACGACAATAAAAATTCAACAAATAACAATGGGTCCGAACAGACCCAGTATGATTACTATGCGATCTCTTTTCTCTATAGCCTAACTAAGACCAGCAGTGTACAGATCGCGAGACAAGAATCGGCGTAGGAACGCGAGCGAAACATCAGGAGGAAGGAAGCGACGTCGGAAAGTGTTTGGATGTCGGTGGCGGAGACACAGCTGCGAGCGGATCCGTTCAAAGAAGAGAGAAAGCGAGCGAACGGGAGAATGCCAGACAAAGGAAGAGAGATTCTGTTTCCGGCCACTAGGGAATTACTCGGTCGAACCGCTTCGTCGAGTTGAAAATCGTAGACGAGACACGAGAAGTAAGGTCGGTTCGTGAAGCGTGGTCTCTTACGTGTACGTGCAGAGGATACCAGTACCTCACACCGAGCTGGAAACCCGCGTGTGTATCGAGGAAACGAGAAAGAGGAACGGAGAAAACAGGTGGAACGAGGAACACAGACCGCCGAGGTGGACGTGGCTGAAGAAAGGAAGGAAGGAAGGAGAGTAAGAGACCGAGGATACAATAAAAGGAACGTGTCCTTGCTCGGAAGCCAACCTCTTCCTCGTGTCTTTGCCCTACCGACTCTTCTCTGTTCTTTCTGTCCTGCTTCCTCCATTCTGGGCTACCTCTTCCTCTACTTTAAGCCCCCTCTTCTCTGTTTTGCTTCTTCCATTGTAGGCACCTTCTTCCTTTATTATAAGCATTCTCCTTCTGCCTTTTCCTCTATTCTAGGTTCACCCATGCTCCCTCTATTCTAGGTTCCTTCTTGCTGTCTCTTCCTCTATTCTAGACACCTCCCTTTCTGTTGTTTTTTTCTGCCTGGCTTCCTCTTCCTCTATTCTAGGCTTTCCTTTGCATCCTCTGTCTCTATTTTAGGCTCCCTTTTGCTCCCTCTTCGCTTCCCTGCTTCCTTTGTTCTAGGCTCCCTCTCGCCTTCACTCCTCTCTGTCCTACTTCTTTTATTCTAGGCTCCCTCTTGCTCCCTCTTGTTCCATCTTAGACTCTCTCTTGCTCCCTCTCTCTCTCTCTATTATAGGCTCCCTCTCATTGTCTCTTCCTCTATTCTAGGCTTCCTGTTTCTCTATTCTATGCTCCCTCTGCCCTCTATTCTAAACACCTACTTCCTCTACTCTAGACTTTCTCTTGCTCCCTCTTTCTTTGTTTTAGGCTCCTTCTTGCTCTCTCTTCTCTCTGTCCTGCTTTCTCTGATCTAGGCTCCATCTTGCTCACAACTCATTCTATCCTGTTTCTTTTATTCCAGGCTCCCTGTTGCTCCATCTTGTTCCATCTTAGACTATCTCTTGCTCCCTCTCTCTCTATTATAGGCTCCCTCTTGTTGTCTATTCCTCTATTATAGGCTCCCTGTTTCTCTATTCTATGCTCCCTCTGCCCTCTATTCTAAACACCTACTTCCTCTACTCTAGACTTTCTCTTGCTTCCTCTTTCTCTGTTTTAGGCTCCTTCTTACTCCCTCTTCTCTCTGTCCTGCTTACTCTGATCTAGGCTCCATCTTGCTCACAATTCTTTCTATCCTGTTTCTTTTATTCTTGTCTCCCTCTTGCTCCTGCTTATTTCTGCCCCACTTCCCCTGTTCTAGGCTCCCTCTTGCTCCCACTTCTCCCTGTCCTGCTTCTTCTATTCTAGGTTCTCGCATACTCCTACTTGTTTTCTCTTGCTGCAATGTTCTCCCTCTTGCACCTACTTGCTCGGTCTTGTTCCCTCTTGTTCCTTCTTGCCAGCTTCTCCTTGGTCTCCCGGTTTCCTTGAGTTTCCCACGTCTCTCCTTATATTTGCCTCTCACCGTACCCGCTTTTTCGACCCCTCCTCTCTTCTTTCGCCGTCCTGGTCGGCACTGTCCCGTTCTGGCTACACTCCGCCCCAAACTTGAATCCAATTTTCCACATCACATCCCGCAAAAGTTACTCCGCGGCGCTCGGCAGGGCAGGAAGCAACGCGACGTACCTACGACGGAACATTTTTATCTTCTCTTTGCTCCCGGTCGGAGTAAAACAATTTCGGAACATATTGCCCGCTACGGGTCTGGCCTTCTCCACCCCCGTCCGCCTCCTCCCCCTCCTCCTCCTCCTCCTCACTGGCTCTGCCCCGTTATCTGACTCTCATGAAAGGCGTAATAACGCGTGTACCTCCATTGTTCGCGTTCTTCGGCCGGCTCGTCCTCGACAAATTTGTACCGGGATCGTTTTGTGCCTAAATGAGACCGTGCATGGAAATGTGGGAATGTGTGAGACGAGTGTTGATGCTGAGAGGAATTCGTTTGTTATTATTAGACAGCGGATATCTTTATGCAAAACTAGAATGTTCTGCAGTATTTTACAGGGTACTGGAACCAAATCAAAATTTAATTCTTCCTTTAATAATTTTAATCAGCTGATGATAATATATCGATACTGTTGAATCCCGGTTACATTTCTACTGTTTCATGTTTCACCCACCCCTTTTCGTCAGAAATGCATAAAATCCGCAGTCCTGTCGTTATAATATTAGTACTTCGTTGAATTTAATGCCTTGTTGCGTTGGTGCGTTAACTGCCATGTTGGTCACGTATGGCTGACACTAAACCAGACCAGGTGTAGAAATTCTTTTTTATTGTGATATGTTGGAATAAGCGGTATTTTATTGGAATTTTTAGAATGTATAAGAGACCACCTATCATTAAGACAAACTTCTAACATTAAAGTTTTGGTTTCATTCATTAATCTTTGGTTCTTTTTGCACAGATAGTAAACTTCGCACGGGTATTTGTGATCCAAGTTAGATATTTGTATTTATTTGATCAAATTTGAGCCACCAAATGTTAATGAATACATGAGAAACAAAATGGAGAGAATTTAGTGCAGAAAAAACTATTAATATACATATAATAAACTATTCTTTTCTTCTTCTTCTCTATTAATATACATATAATAATTATATTATACATAATATCAGATTAAATATCCTGCATAATGAATAGATTGTACGTGCATTTATCCATTCGGTCCAATTTTCTACACTTTTCTAGCACATACGTTTTCTCTGTAGATTACGAGTATTATGACAAGACTAGATTTTATACAGTACATATATCAAGAATGAGTAGATAAAATACAAAACTAAGAAGACTTAATTTTGAAGACCCTTAGAACATTGCTATTTTATTTCCGATCAATTACGATTCATAAAAGAGCAAATACACCTTCATTTAACTTTTGTTTTTTACAAATCGTCAACGAAAATTTTGACTTTCCATAAATATTTGCAGTCTAATTACGAGATAATATTTTATATTGGAGAAGTATTGTTCAATCTGTGTGTAATAAAAATGCTGACATAGCAAAAAGTTTCACAGCATCGACTTGACACATCACTGTTTTCGCCCGAGGGTTGCACAGTTTTCCTTATTCACGAGGAGGTTCCAATCGCATGAATATTTTATGGAAACTTCTCCAGGAAACAAAATGTACGTATGTGAATTTCTGAAATCATTTTCATTATCTTCAATGTCGTACAAAGAACTAAACAATCAAATATAGTTGAATTTGTGCTAGCACGCTGCGTAGAACGCGAACATCTTTTAGCACTTTGACTACCAATTCAGCAATCAAACACAAAAATTGAAAAACTAAAATATACAGGGTGGTCCGCGCAACTTGTTCATCTCCAATAACTTCCAAAGTATGCATTGTATGAAAAATCTTTTTTGAGAAAAGTTGTATGGTTTGAAGAATTACATAATATACATTATGTAATTCTTATACTTTTTTTTTTAAATGGAGGCGTTTCGGAGATTTAAAGGTCAACTTTGTTTTTTAAATGGAATGCTATATTTTTTATGCCAAAATATCGAAGAGCGTTAAATTTCGAGTAAAAAATAATTGACTTTTATTCGCTGTATATCTATTAGTTAACGAATAATTTGAATCGATGTTGATAAACATTGTAAACTCCGCGGTGTTACGGAAGTCATTGTTGATATTGAACCTCTGGATATCATGAACAGACACTTTTCAAGAAAAATAGTTAAATTATTCGTTAACTATTAGGTTTACGGCTAATAAAGGTCAGTACTTTTTTACTGAAAATTTAACGTTCCTCGATATTTTGGTATAAAACATATAGCATTCCATTTATAAAAACCGAAGTTGACCTTCAAATCTCCGAAACGCCTTCGCTTACAAAAAAAATTATATGAATTACGTAATGTATCCATACAACTTTTCTAGAAAAAGTTTTTTCATACAATGCATTCTTTGGAAGTTATTGAGGGTGAACAAATTGCGTGGACCACACTGTATAATACGCCGTACTGTTTCAATTTGCAATTTTTGAGACACTGTCTAAATGTTATAGACAAAAATGATATTTAATAGAGCGTTGCTCTCACAATTTTTGTAATAAGTGTCATTCAAAGGGGTGTTTAAAAGAGATTAAAATTATTAAATAATTAACCTAAAATTTTTAAAAAAATCTCTATGAAGAAAACTTATCGTTATATACCAAGTGCATTTTGAATCATTCAGATATCTTTAATAGTTTTGGAAAAAAACACTCTCGAATGTAAAATCTGTGTCCCTTGAGAATGTCAACCCTTAGCAATGGGGTTAGAGATCGAAGAATGCACAGAATGTTATTGTAGATATAAAGCATTGTTCAGAAAGCAGAAATAGTTAAATTTGTTTCAAGTATCGTTGGCTCATTTTTATCGCACAAATTAATTTTTGAAACAGAATAAATATGTAACTCCATCCCTTATTTTTGGGACACACGATACTCAACGTGTTAATTAACACTAACCATACCACAACCGGTCAAATGACTGTTTCACATTTTGTATTTTATAAATATTGAAATTACAAAGATGCTTGTATTCTAAATTATTGAACGAATTTCCTCATTCAAGGGCATATTGTTATAAAAATTGCGAGAAATGTAAATAAATTCAGTCTTGCAATTTTTATAAAACAACGGATACCAGTCACATTTTGACACGGTACGGTTAGTGTTGATCGAATCAGTGTTCCATTGTGCACGGAATGCAGCTTTTAATCTTTGCAATAGTTCTCCATTTTGTTTCTAGTTCCTTACACAGTATTTCCACGATTTCCTCGACGTTTCCATAGGCTGCGGTTGGAAACCGGCGGGTCATGACCAACGACCATCCAAGTCGTAAATTCTAATTCAAATAAAAATCGTCAACATAAATTTTCATAGGGACGGAAAAGATCGCCGTCTGGGGAGCGGCGAGTAATGTTACCCAACATTAACACCGTCCGGAGATTCTCGCGCGCCGCGCGGAGGAGACGAGATCTTAACAAATTAATTTATATTCCGCGGCGGGGCAATTTCGTACTACTTCCGCGGCACTCGTCTCCGGAGGATACTTTGACGCACGGACGCGCCTGCCACCGACACGGCTTTTCAGACATATTTGCCGTTAGTAATAAAAATGTAATTAACCAAATTGCATTCTATCCTGCGCCACTCATGATGCATAATTTAAACGACGAACGAACTGTACTAACGGAAATGCTGGAAAAGTGTTCGGGGCAACTAGGGAGATGAAATATTTTATATCGACGGTTAAATGCATTTTATTGAATTTATTGCGAGAGATCTCTCGCGAAACAGCTACAAAAGCAGATGATTTTTATGAATTTTTTCTCTCGAAAATTATTGACAATACGGGAAAAAATATCCTCGGGATTTGTCATATTAGTGATTTGTTATATAAAATAAACATTTTCCAAGCTCGTGAGACATATCTAAATTATAAATGACCAACTATTTGTAAGCTTGTCGTTGCTAATAATCCTCGTGAGGTTGATGAAACTTAAAAAAAAAACTGGACAAAAATGAATTTTGTCTTTTAACCACCCGTAATAAGTTGAAAGAAACTGTTATAATATTCTCAGATTCTTCGAATGTTTTTATTGTTTTGTATTTCATCTATTCATTTTTGTTATAAATGCATAAAATCCGCGATCTAGTTATTAGGCATCGTTGTCATTCGTGTCTTGCAGTAAATAAATAATTTTAGTTTGTTTAAATGCGTAAGTAAGATAACATCTTCAAAAAGTGCCAGCTGTTTTGTCCAATTTTTTTAGTTTCAGATTTTTTAATTTACAACTGTTGAAGTTATTAAGATGGTTCCACTGAAAATGATTATACACACTGCTTTATTAAAGTATATACATTATAATAAAAATCGCACATAATCTAAATAAATTCAATCGTGCCATTTTCATAAGGCAACACATACTAGTCAGCTTTAATGGTCGGTATGTTTAGTGTTAAAACAAGTTAGTAGTTTTTAAATGGTGTCCACGGAATTCTGTCTCCGATTGTAGTTTTAACCTACAGTCACTCCCATTAATATTCGTACACTCTAAAAGACGATCACGTTTTTCATATTGGATCATGTGACTTGGATTTTTTTTTGAGAAGTTAGAACAATTAGTTTACTACACGTTGAAAAAAAAGAAATTTTGAAAAAATTGTGATTGGTCGGAATTACAAAGAAAATACTAAAAGTTGTTATTTATAACTGTTTTATGTGTGTCCATATTGAAAATTCAACAAATACGTTTTGTAGATCTGTGTCAACTGTATATACTCTGAATATTTCACCAAAATCGGCAAACGTTACAATGAGCTACAACTGTTTGAAGATTGTAAAAATTGCAGCTTTTCACAATTTTCGGCCTTAAACTGTAATAAATCGAAGGACTCTTACGTCATTCGATGCCTGTCGCTGTTTTCCACGTAATCCAAATTGGATGAAAATTTGAAAATGTATACAATTGATACAGATCTACAAAATGGATGTTTTAAATTTTCAACATAAGCCACATAAAAAAATTGTAAAACAGATCTTTTAGTATTTTCTCTGCAATACCGACCAATTGCAATTGTTTTATAATTTCTTTTTCATGTCATGTAGTAAACTAATTATTCTAACATCTCAAAACAGTCCATTATCGTCTTTTTAAGAGTGTACGAATATTAATGGGAGTGACTGTATTTCACGATATGAAAATTTTCGAAGTAATTTCAAATCTCTTTAGAAAGACGGCCCGTTGTGGACCGCGAGACGAATGGAAGGCAGTGCCAGTATTAACTTCCAGTATTAACCGAGGAGCATTACTGTATCGATAGCAATCGGCGGACTTAATATTCGGTTGATACATATTGAACCAGGCACGGTGGCAGTGCGCCGCGCGGTAAGTTGAAGGAACTCATTTTCATTTATCTCCATTGAAAACGTCTCGCGCAAGTTTGTAAGTGGCCTCGAAGTCCGGAAAAGCTCTGGGGGTTATGCCAGTGGCTGGTACAGGGGCACGTTCGTGCAATAACGGTAATCGCCTCGATAAGTATCTGCTCTCTTTGCCGTGGAACACATACTTCGAACTGGATCACGCTCTGCTCGTACGCGGTGCGGCGTCGCGTCGCCTCGCGTCGTGCGCCGCAGCGAAAAAGTCACGACCAACGAAAGGATACAACGTATTAACGGCGATTACCCGGAACGACGGTACGCCGATGGGTTTCTACGATGGAGAAAAAACCCCCTTGCGACCCACCGAGTGCACGGAGGACACACTGTTGCTGGACCAAGGAAAATAATGTATGGTTCTAGCTCGCGCGAGTGCGAAAAAACGTTAACAGCGTAATAACCATGGCGACGCGTCGCAACGGCGAGAACGATGCGCTTAACCGGCCTCGCGCGTGATCGAAACGCGCCCCCGTGTCCGACTGGCCTCGAGCAACGTCGAATCATGTAAATGAGCGTTTCGAAGTGAGAACAAGGGACGCTTGACCGAAATTTACGGCCGCGGGGAATTGATTAACCATCTGGCTGACATTGTTTCATGTACGGAAGAGAAATTGAAAAATTCTTTTTGCTACTTAAATCTTTCGACCGTGATGAGTAAACTGGGTATCTAATGGGAAATAAGGCTCGACTGCGTTTTGGAGAACTCCGTGTTCTTAACTTTTTTGAAGTTCTTTTTATGTGATCCTATGGTATGGTTGTTAGGAATTCACTGGTTTATAAGTTATACGCGTGTAAAGATGAGCAGTTTTAAGCGTTTTTGACAGGTTAGAGCGTCGCCATATTGGATATTCGCTGGATAGATCGTGAGTGTTCAGCGCATGTGTTAGATAGTATGGTATATTTTCGGGATCGGCTAAATAGTATTGAGAGTATGCGCTAAATAGCAATTCAGTGGTTACACATACTTTGTAAACATAAGCAATTTCAAGTGTTTTTCACAAATTAATTATTAATAAGTTTATTGTTGATTTTGAAATGGCTAGTTCAAGTATTAGAAATGTTAACTTTCGAGACATGCCAAGTAGTAAAGGAGAAGCAATTACTTGGGCTCAGGATTGTAGATTGTTGCGGAAACTTAAAAAATGTTGTACTCATCCGTGCGAAATGAAAATTTATAACAATAATCATGGAATCGGTCGTTTTCGGTGTCCAGTAATTAAAGTATACAGAATCACATACAGGATTTCAGAAAGAAGGTACAGTCCAAGATGGTTTGGGGTTAGGTCGTCGTGGGAGCGGAGAAGGCCGGCCCGATCATGGTATAATGTTTCGCATTTTGATTTAGTAAATGTGTTATTATGTATTACGTACGTGTTTGTGCTGCCATCTAATGGATTTGTTCGGAAGTATTTAGCCTATTTTGTGTGTATTACCTAGCAAATATATCAATATGGCAGCGCTGTAACCTGTCAAAAAGGCTTAAAAGTGTTCGACTTGATATGCGCTTAACTTTTTAACTAATGAATTCCGCGCATTAAGATTTTCATTTTCGGTGTTTTCTCGTTGAAATCTATAAGATTGTATAAAAAAAACTTGAAAAAAAGAGTTCTCCAAAACGCAGTTAAACCGGAAATAATCTTGTTGTCATACAAATGAAAGGGAAACAATCAGTAATCAAGTAAGTAGAAGTGAAGAAGAACTGTTAACAGTGGATAAGTGGACAAGTGGAATAGGGTTGGTCTGTGATCAGACAAATAGACTAGATACAAATTATTCGAATTTTAGATTCATTAAGTAAATTGCCCTCATTTTGTTAATTAATTTTTAGTTCTCCTTATATAGCGAATTCCGTACGGGTTTGTACCGGGATCGTTTTCTGCCTAAATGAGACCGTGCATGGAAATGTGGGAATTTGTGAGACGAGTTTTGATTCTGAGAGGCATTCGTTTGTTATTATTAGACAGCGAATATCTTTATGTAAAACTAGAATGTTCTGCAGTGTTTACAGAGTACTGGAACCAAATCAAAATTTATTTCTTCGTGTAATAATTTTTATTAACTGATCATAATATATCGATACTATTAAATCCAGTTTACATTTCTACTGTTTCATGTTTCACCCACCCCTTTTTGTCAGAAATGCATGGAATCCGCAGTCCTGTCGTTATAATAAAAGTAGTTTGCTGCTTTTAATGCGTTAACTGCCATGTTCGTCGTGTATGGCTGACACTAAACCAGACCAGGTGTAGAAATTCTTTTTTATTGCAGTATGATAGAATAAGCTTTATTTTATTGGAATTTTTAGAATGTAAAAGAGACTCCTAGCATTTACTTTGACAAACTTTTAACATTCAAGTTTTGATTTCATTCATTAATCTTTAGTTTTTCCTGCATAGATAGCACACTTCGTAGGGGTTTTTGTGAACCATGTTAGATATTTGTATTTATTTCATCAAATTTGTGCCACTAAATGTTAATTAACACATGGAAAACAAATTGGAGAGAAGTTAATGCAGAAACATTCTAGAACCTTGAAACTTCTATTGAAAATAATTATGTTATACATGATAACCGGTTATATATGCAATCTCTGCAGATTACGAGTATTATAAAAAGACGGTACATTAAGAATGAGTAGGTCAGTGATGGGCATTTTTGTCTCAATTGAGACAAAACCGTCCTCACCATAGCGCTCACTACACCCCACCAGCATCCGCCGTTACCATAAGGAAAGATAGTGATTCGCCCGTCGCGAACAGTGCGCAGGCCTCGTGCATGAAAGAGAGGTTGGTGGGAGAAGCAGGCGTTGGAGGGCCCCCTACCGTGCACAGCACGGGAGTAGGTAAAGTACATAACTGTGTAGACTATGCTTTTCAACATTTGCATTGTAATCTGTCAATTTTTAGTACAAAGTAATTATTGTGTTGATGCAATTTTTTAAAATTGTATATTCTCATTTATGTTCCTTTGAATATAGAAGTACGTGCAGCTTCTAGGGTGAAGGCTTATTTGTCCGGAAGGAAAGGAAATCAGTGTGTGCTTTTGGAATTGTTTCTTTAGCATGTCGCAAGCATTATTAACGTGTAATTAGTTAACATCACCCGGGGTCAGAAAAACATACTGATACGAGTTTTAGCATAGAAATTGACAATGATTGATAATGGTGATTGGCAATGGATTGAATGTATCAGCATGATAATAAGATTAGACAATCTATGATCGTACAAGTGGAATAGGGATGACCTTTGGTCAGGCAAACGGCATAGCGACGATTTATAGTTAGTTATGTAGAACAGGAAAGTTGTATGACTAGACAAGTGAAATAGGGTAACCTGTGGTCAGACAAGTAGAATGGGGTAATCCTTTTCACCGATAACTGGAATAGGAACACTCTATAGTCATAAAAGGATAATAGGTCCAAGTAGAATGTGTGGTATATGGTCAGACAAACACAATCGGAACACACTAATGAATAGACTGCGGATTTTCATGCAAAATCAAAATTGTCCAAGTCAGTTGTAGGAAACAGAGGTTAAATGAGAATGTATTTCCTCTTTTAATAATTTGAGTAGGTCGAACATAATGTGACAACTGATCGAAAGTGTGCGCCGGAACCATCACACATTTATTCTAAAATTTCGATCGAAAAACATATCAAATTTATATAATGTGACAACATCATTCAATTCTTCGAATGTTTTACATCATTGAATTCTTCGAATTTCTTTAAAGTTTTTCATTTGACCTATCCATTTTTCTCATGAATGCATAGAATCCACATTTTACTAATGAAGGACAGATCAAAATTCACAAAGTTGAATAAAGAAAAACTTATGGCAAATGGACTGGTATGGTTTGTGGTCAAACAAGTAGAATTAGACAATCCATTTGTCAGATATGTGGAATGAATACGAACATTCAATTGTCATAAACGGTAAGCAGGGACCATCCAACTGGAACAGAATTGTAAATTTTCAATCAAGTAGAATAGAGACGATGGTTTAGTAGAAAAATATAAATTAAGGCTGTTCTTTCTTTTGGAGGACCAGATGTTTTCAACTTTCTTGAACACTTTTCTAACTTTTTTGTGTAATCCTGTAGATATCGATGAGTGCTCAATAAAAGTGCTAAAAGTACTCAACATTACACGCGTATAACTTGTGAACCAGTGAACTCCTGGCAATAAGACTTCCATTTTCGCCATTTTCTCGTCGAAATCTATAGGATTGCATAAAAATTTTTTTTTAAAAATTGGTAATCCAAAAAAAGGTTTAACTGAAGTTATGAATCACCTGTATCAAAACAAATAGACTCGGATAGAGCATCGTCAAACAAGAGTAATAACACAATCCGTTTCATAGACAAATACAGAACGAATTCAGACAATTCGCTTGAATAAATAGTTGTAATCTATAGACAGAGAAAAATGTGAAAATCTAATTTTGAAATATAGAGAAACTCGTCTGAAAACTAAATAAACAGAATGAAGAATTATCCATTAACAGAAAAGTAGAATGGATTGGTTTAAGATCAGACAAATTAAATGGAGACTATCCTATGGTCAAGAAGAAAAAGAACGGCGAAAGATTTATGATCAGACAAGTGGAATGAAATGGTCTACCGTCTGACAAGAAGAATTGGGAAATAAGTAGTACAAGGAAATACATACGACCGAAACCAGTCGAATGGGGACGATTTATGGTCAGACAAGAAAAGATGTGTTTATGACGGGCAAATGGAATAGCCACAATCTATACCTAGAGAAGTAGAACAGGAAAAAAATATATGCGACAAAGTGAAATAAGATGGTATTCGATCAGACAAGTAGAGCGGAGATGTCTTTGTTCAATATAATAGAAAATCAGAAGACTTGCCGAACAAGTAAAATGGTATAGCATATAAACAGACAAATAGAATAAGAGTGATTCTGTGATAAAACACGTGCAATTATTGATGGAAACATAACCAGGTAAGTGGAATAACGTGACTCGTACATCAAATGAACACTTAAGCTGCGCGATTGTTAAAATTATTGTGTGGAAATGATTATTTCATTTCCTGATTACTATACTTATAAAAGGAATATGTAATTGTTAAGATCATACATTCCAGAACAGAATTCTAACATTTGATGGTTATAAACAGTATCAAAAATCCGGAATAAGGTTAAACGAAAAATGGGCCGAATAACCAATGAATGAACATCAATTTCTATTGAATGAGCAGAGTTACCACAGTGAATGATACTTACACAAACAAACATATCATAGGATCATTCAACCATCTCAAACAACAAATTGCTGATCTCACGATAACAATGCTTACTTTCAATACATGGAATGTCGTTCGAACAAATATTAAATAAATTAATGTAGTGTTGAATTTATTGCGAAAAAAGAAGATCGCTTTAGCGAGACATCTGTGAACTTTCAATAAAAGTACTGTATAAATTTCGACATGAAGAAAACAATATAAATATTAGTTTTTCGTTTAATAATTATATTTATATCGGTTTTATAAGTGTTATAGTATTTGTTGGCAACTCGTTTGTACTTTCGGACCTTAAGGATCTTTGGTTTTTACATTATTATTTATTGAGTGTTTCTACTCTGACTACGAAGTATCATACAGGACCGTGTCACTAGACAAGTTACCATAATGTGGTTTATGGTCAGCCATGAAAAACAGGGATCAATCAAAGCAGTAGTAAAAATAATGAAATCCGCCAGTGATCAGACAAGTAGAATAGAGAAATACATATGGCTGTGTAAGATATTGAGCATGCATCTCCACACTGTATAGACGTATTTAAACGTACCGCGTGACCGGTAGTCCGGGAAAAGGTGCGCGCGCAAGTAGCCGTGCTGAGACACGTGTGGGCCCCAATCTCGCTCACTCTCTCTCGACCAAGCGACCAAGATATACAAGCGACGCTGCGTTTATATTTCTGCATTCTTATAACTTAGTTTATCACTTATCAATATATTCGTGTACATCTTAAATATATCCATACTCTAACAGACTGTACAAGTGAAATAAGTTAGTCTATGATCAGATAAATAGAATAGAGAAACACGTATGACTAGGTACGTGGAATGAAGTAGCCTGTAGTTAGACAAATGTAATAGAGAAATACGTATTATTGTGCAAATTGAATGAAGTCTATCGCCAGACAAGTAGAATAGAGGAATACATGTGACTGGGTAACTGAAATGAGGTAAGGTGTCAGTGGAATTAGTTTGTCTGTGGCTAGACAAGTGCAATACAGAAGTACGGTCGATTCGGAAATTAAGTTGATGCTCTTTAAAAACTAATAATTTTTTTTTTAAATTGAGCGTCTTTGAGATGTTGGAAGGATTAATGTACTAGTTAATGTGTAAAAAGAATTTTTTGAAATTGCCATTGCTAGATATTCGGAACGAAAATGAGAACGTCACGATTTTTTACTTTTTTATCAGTGCTCATAACGAAAATTTAAAACACGCGTTTCGCAAATCTAGGTGAGTTACATACAGGTACAAAGTCTCATCGAAACCGGTCAACGTTGTTATGAGCTACGAACATTTAAAGGTGCTCACATAAGAGCGAAATTCCTTGAAAAGACCGACAGTCTGAGACTATCACACTTAAGCTCTCATTTTGTAATGTTTGTTGTTCATAGCAACATTAACAGATTTCAATGAAACTTTTTCAATGTATATAACTCGCTTAGATACCCGAAACGCATCGTTATGAGAACAGACCAAAATGTTAGAAGTCGTAACTTTCAAGCAAAAATATTCTTTCATGCTTCACCTAGTGAACTAATTCTTCTAACATTCCAAAAAGATACTCGTTTGGTCCAATTTTGAAAAAGTTATTAGTTTTTAAAGGGTGCCAACATAATTTCCGATTGGGATCTGACATGGGAGCATGGACAATATATATATATATATATATATATATATATATATATATATAGCTATCCAATATGGTGATGAAGTGCTTGGTCTTAACATTGTATTGATATCTTCTTTTGTTTTTACTTAAAATGTTTAAAAGGAAGGAGAAAACATTGTGTTGAGAGAAAAGCATCGGTATCATGGACAAATCCAGCTGGGTTTGACAATGTTAAATTTAGGACTAACATATTTTGTTATGTATATTCTAAGCTATAAAAAATATTTAGCTTTAAAAGTTACAAAAAATGACAGTTTTATTTTTTCCAATGTCGACTACATTAAAAAATATTTATTATACAAATATGTTACATAAAATTTGATCATTGGAAAAATATGTGATGAGAGTGAATAGACTTAAGAATAATAACAAGTGACGAGAGTACAGACAAATTTTTTTTGCTACGCGGTGTTAAAATTGGAGCTTCCATAACATTATTTTTAATTAACGCCTGATTTAACACTGTAAGTTTATACTGTAATTAATACCTGTTAACACTGTAGGCTTCTGTAAGCCAAGCCAAGCCAAGCTTAGAGTATTTCTACTTTTCGGCAGCAGACGGCGCCACTCGAAATATCAGATCCCAATTCGATTGTACGTGTGATTGGGAAAGTGGAATGAGGTACTATGTAGAGAGACAAGTACAATAAAAAGATACATGTGACAGGAAAAGTAGGTTAAGTTTGTCTATAATTTGACAACAGAAAAATACATGTGACTGGACAAGTGAAATAAGGTGTAGTCTGTGATCAGACATGTGCAACAGAAAAATTTATGGGACCGGGCAAGTTTGGAAAATCTCTCATCAGAGGAGTGAAAAAGAAACTTGTCATATGTCCAGACAGACGCAATTGGTCTACACTGTGGTCAGACAATTTATTATGAAGAAATGAGGAAAGTAAGGAGACTGTTAGATATGTGGAACAGTGAAAGACCTGTATTCAACCAATATGAATATAGTGAAGTATAGTGAAATAAATTGAATAGGGTAGTCAATGGACAGCCGAGTAAAAAAGGTACCACTTTAATGACAAATGAGTAGAATAGGATTAAATAAAAATTTTTTTTAGTATACCACGTTTTTAAGATGGACTAAACAAGTATGAAATAATTTCTCCTTGCCCCATACAAATTCCTAACACCACACAGACAGTCCTGAAAATTTGTGATTGTGAATTTTTAATAGCTATGAAAATACTCGTATGATTTAAAACGAAAAACGTGGTGTGCAAAATAATAGCAACTAATAATGCAACAGTTCATATCATTTGCAGTGCAATAAAATTGTTAGTGACTTAGGTGAACTATTCATGCATCCATTATCTATTGCATGCGTCCCACGTTTTTCGTTTTAAACCTTACAAGTATTTTCATAGCTATTAAGAATTCACAATCACAAATTTTCAGGATTATCTGTATGGGGTTAGGAATCTGTATGGGACTAGGAAAAATTATTTTATACTTTTTAGTCCGTCTTAAAAAGATGGTATATTAAAATTTTTTATTTATTTAAATAATTTGCATTGTCATCCAGTTCTGAGCTATGTTTAAAGCTTCGAGTCTCTAGATCATCGGGAAGTTAGTTTAAAATCAAATTGCAAAATTTGTACCCACCAGACAGACATGAAAGCGAGTAAATAAAAACGTGGTAAAAAGATGTGTGTTCAAACACTTGAAACGGTATGGTTTACAATCAACCTGGTAGAAGTGGGACCACGTTATTGAATTAACCAGTAGAATGCAAAGATACGTGTAATTCATCAAGCAGTATTAGTTAGTCAATGATTAGGCAATTCTAAATGTTTAAACGGTACATCTATTTTTTGGACACGTAGATTAACTTAACCAGACCTTCTTATTCTTTTTCTCATACATTTTCTAAATATTTTCATACATTTTCTACACATTTTCTTTGTATTATTTATTTTTATGTTTGTCACTTTACTTTACTATATTTTCCTTGTTATTTCATAAATACAGTATTTTTGTGGTTTTAATGACTGACGTTTGTGTGATAGTATACAATTCTTTGATTCCGGTGTACATATTAATATCCCCAGGCCGATGTTCTTTCAGAAAGCCCATTCGATTCATCACAGTGTGTTTCTACGATGATAAAGAATACGTCTTCACTCTCTCGAGGCGGGGCACGCTTGAAGGAGCTCCAGACGGTCGTGCTTATCCCTTTTACAGCAAAAGTCCCTTTTCATTTGTTCGGGCTCCTCTGACGGTGCACCCTTTAATATCACGATTGTCGCTGCATCCTCGTCTATCGCGAGGCAAAGAAACATCCGCAGCGAGGAGAGGAAGCCAAAGAACGCCGGCAGACGTGGAATATCGGCGGCGTGCGCCGCCGCAGATAAGGCTCTTGTCATTAGAATTGCAAATGCTGTTTATGTCTAGTGCTAGATAAAAAGTAACCGTTTAACACCGTGCCAAACAGTGTAAATATCGGTCCTGCGGCACATCGGCAAACCTATATCTTCCCCACTCCCCTCCCCCCACCCCAACAATCGATATCAGCGAATACCTTTTTCTTACCACTGTCTCGAACAAACGATTTCTTTTTCTCGTGTCTAGAGAATCCACCAACGGCTTAGAAGAAATTTTACGACTTCTTTATCCGGGGGCAAAGAAGTCTTAGTAAAATTCAAAGAGAGGAAAGAAATCGAAAAAGCGTCTGCAGGGAATGCTACTGTGTAGAATACAGTGAAGAGCAAAAGTGGAACAACACCATTAGAACAAGCATAACTTTTTTTAAATTGGGCCATATGTCTTGAATATTTTTTAAGATATTAGAAAGATTAGTTTACTAGGTAATTTATTACGAAAGGTATGTTTTAAATTTTAATTATAGGCGCAGATAAAAAAGGTTAAAAATCGTGACATTTACTTTTTTCTTCGCAATTCCGACTAATAGTCATTTTTCGTAACTAAATTTTGTTATACATTACTTAGTAAACGTATCGTCTTAAAAAAAATTCATGTCGTTTGGTCCAATTTTAAAAAGTTATTAATTTTTAAGGGGTGCCCACTTCATTTTGTTCCTATTTGTATATGCGACGAAGTGGAATGGGTATACAATAAGACAAGCAGAACAGAGATATCTGTATGTTCAAATTAGTGCAACTACGGAAGACTTGCTGAACAAGTAGAATAGAATAGCATATCATCAGACAAATAGAACAAGGGGCTTCCTGTGATCAAACAAATGGGATAATTGGTAGATTGATAACAGAATAAGTGAAGTGCGATGGTGTATGAGTAGCCACGGATAATAGGCACAGTCAATGAAGTAAGACGTAGACAGATATGTATTTCAATGAGTGGAATGGGATGGTCTACAATCAGACAAGTGGAATAGTGAAATACATGTAACTGGACAAGTGTAATGAGATAGTCTGTGGTCAGATAAGTACGATCGAGAAAGAATACATGTGACTGGACAAGTGCAATCGCATAGTCTGTGTTCAGACAAGTGCAATCAAGAAATAAATGTGACTGGGCAAGTAGAATGAGGAAAGCTGTAGTCAGACAAGTACAATAGATGGATCCATGTGACTGGGCAAATAGAATGAGGTAGTCTGTGTTCAGACAAGTGCAATCAAGAAATAAATGTGACTGGGCAAGTAGAATGAGGAAGGCTGTAGTCAGACAAGTACAATAGATGGATCCATGTGACTGGGCAAATAGAATGAGGTAGTCTGTGTTCAGACAAGTGCAATCAAGAAATAAATGTGACTGGGCAACTAGAATAAGGTAATCTGTAATGAGACAAGTACAATAGATGGATCCATGTGACTGGGCAAATAGAATGAGGTAGTCTGTGTTCAGACAAGTGCAATCAAGAAATAAATGTGACTGGGCAAGTAGAATGAGGTAGACTGTAATGAGACAAGTACAATAGATGGATCCATGTGACTGGGCAAATAGAATGAGGTAGTCTGTGTTCAGACAAGTGCAATCAAGAAATAAATGTGACTGGGCAAGTAGAATGAGGAAGGCTGTAGTCAGACAAGTACAATAGATGGATCGATGTGGCCGGACAGTAGAATGAGGTAGTTTATAATCAGACTGGTACAACATATAATATTATTAATTTCCTCATTAATTTCAAAATAAAATTCCTATTGCTAATATTTAAACAATGCAGAAAGTTTAGATATGCGTCGAATATAAATTTTCTTTCTTGTCTAAAGAATTCATGAAGGCAAATAATTTCTAATCATTGCAACAACACAAATAATCGCAAATTAATATGAAGTTAGTGTGTTAATATGAATTGGTGTGTTACTATGATGTATTCAATTCTCCTTGTTATAATAAATCATAAATCAAAAAATGTAAAACGTTCTGAAATATTAACGCTCATTGATTCATGCAGGAAAATGGCGAGAAAATTAAATATACACATACATATTCATAATATTACAATTGTTTTGAAATTATTTAACTATGTTCCACCAAACCACCGTCATGAAACTTCTGTATGTATATAATAATTCGATAACAGGACAGTATTCTTCATTTTTTTACGGGTTATCACTCAGACGATTGATCCCAAAAACCTCCCCCAAAATATAAATTTTTTTTCTACTCTTGATAATTGATTTACAATTCCGAAAAAATATCTCAATTAGAGCTAGTCTGTAGCTTCCTTCGGCTTTTTTTTCATTTAAATATTTTAAGTAATAATTGAGAAAAAAATGATAAAGTTTATCATCCCTTTACGCAAAGGGGTAGATATCTGAAATTTTTCAAAATAGTGTCAAGAACATTGTTTAGCAGACAGAAAAAATAAAAATTGTCGTGAGGGCCGTTTACCCATGTTCACCCTGCTAGACTTTTTGCCCAATGAATATATTACCATTCAAATTCATGCTCCAATCTGGACAAATAATTCCGGTACCCATATATGACGCGGCAGTCAACGTGTTAAGATGATATGGGGCTTCCTGTTTAAAGGCTAAGCCGAATTTCTGTCCTAAATTAAAATTGATAGCGCGTATAGGTTCCTAAAGGGAATTTTCGACCAACCGCGTAATTTTCAGGTTGTTACACGAGGCTCCCTTAAGCAGTGGCGGCTAAAGGGGAGCATATGGGTCTTGAAGGCATCCGACGTCGTCGTCGTCGTTCCGTATACTCCTCGCGTATGCGACAAACGTGCGAGATTACCCTCCGATCTAAGCGAGTAAATATTGTCTCTTATTCGAGCCGGTTATACGGCGCTTATGTATCCACCGGTTTTCCGCCTGCCAACCCTTTTCCGCGCCCTCGCGACTACGGCTACCCGCCGCGTGTTTATCTCCTCGGATAACCTCTCGTTGATTCTCTAATTACGATCGTGCCGGCGCGGCGATTTGTTTCGAGCCTCGACCTTATCGAGAATTAGTTGCGGTTAAGGGGATCTTCTACTGTATACAAATTCAGTATGTCATAAAATTTGTTTCCACATACTAATTCTACTTTTAATGTTGATTACAAATTTTCTTGTTAAAAAATAATTCAAATTGACTGCAGTATAGCATACTGAAATTAACTCTTCAATCAATTAACTCGTTTTTTTCCAATTTGTTTTGCCTTTAAAAGATTGTGGAAAGTAGAACAAAATTTATTTTAGCATGAATCTAGTTTTGACTATAACCACATTTGTACTGAGTAAGAATAACTTTGGTTTTCTAGGTTCAGACAAGAGGTTTGGCTGGAATCATGTCACCAGCGCTTTACCAGCACTTTAATTATGAAGAGCTTATTAGAGCATATTAGAGCACACTAAATATGCTGTACTGCAGTCAATTTTAATTATTTCTTAACACAAAATTTGTTCATTATCCTCAACAATGAGGTAAGTATGTAGAAACGAGTTTCATGTTAATTCTTTTTACTGATTGTTTATAAAACATTCGCAAAAGAGCGTACTTAATGACACTCATTTTTGCCTCGATGCTCCGTCCCCCTTAAGTAGATACAGTATTTCATCGTTAATTGTCGTGAACTTCTGAACGATAATTGTCACAAAACAATCCCTCCTTCTGCGGGGTATACCCCGTCAGGGGCCGTGAAGTTCGAGAGGCCTCGGTCGCCGAGAAGTGTAACATAATACGGGTCGAGTATATCGGTGACACTACAACTAATTCAATGACAAAACTTCTTTATTTTTTATTATTTTGTGATGGGACTTTCACCAACATATTCGTGGCGTTTTTCTAATGAAAATGACATCAAATAAGATATAATTCCGATGGTATTTACTTCAGTAATGGACGATGAAAGTTTCGGGCGCAAGGAAGGACAGCGCATGAGAAAGAAAGAGACGCGGAGAGTCGCAGTCGGCGGCACAGTTCATTACACTCACAGTGTAATGCCAATAAAAAAAACTTTTTTATTATTACTTGTTTTTTTATGAGGTATTTGTGGCATTTTTCTGATTAAAATAATACCAAACACGATGTAATTCGGATCATATTTACAATAATTTTCCGAAACTTTCATCGCCCATTGTTCAAGTAAACACCATCGGAATTATATCTTATTTGGTATCATTTTCATTAGAAAAATGCCACGAATATGTTGGTAAAAGTTCCATAAAAAGATAAAAAATAAAGAAGTTTTGTCACTGGGTTAATTGTTGTTTTCACATCGACCTACTCGACCCGTATTGTGTTACACTCCTCGGCGACCGAGGTCTCTCGAGCTTCGCTGTCTTTTTCTACGTTCGGCACAAGTCAAAGAATAGTATCATCTGAACGTTAATTGTCGCCGTCCGGACCCGTGGTGGCGACAATTATCGATGAAATACTGTATATGAGACACCAATGTTTTGACAAATATACAATATTGATACTTTTAACACATTATCTACCGCCGATTATTCCATATTTTTTGGTAGTCCATGACCCATGGCTGAGGATTTTTTAATTGATCCTTTGACAGAAATAGAAACTTCAATTGTAAACTAACAACTTCATGACGTAATCTAATCATTTCACTTGGAATTATTGTGTAAAAGAAGATTCATTTGGTACAGCACGATTATCGAAAAGCCTGTTAGCCTAATCGGCTTTTTAACCCCTTGCCCTACAACCGACTCATACTCGTGATGAGATTTCAAACAAAATCTTCTACTAAATATGTACGTTATTCATTTCTGATACACTGAAATAAAATTCTATTTCTTTATTATCAATATTTAACCATTAGTGAAAATATAGGAATACAAACAATATACATTTTCTTTTTGTTCTGCGAAATTACAAATGGCAAAGAAGTATTAACCATTGTAGGTGTAAGGAAAATTGTAGTGCGAGGGGTTAGTAGTTGTGCCGCACTAAAAGGAACCTTAAAAATTTCCTTTTACACAATAATCCCAAACGAAATGATGGTTAACAATCGCCGATAAATAATGTGTTAATGTTCTTTCGATAGATGGAGTGTTAAGAATTGTTGTGCATCACATATTATACCGACTAAAACACTTTTCTTTAGCGACCCGTATTTCTAAGCAGCGGTCTTTTGATTAACAAGTATTTTACGAAAAAGCAGCTAAATTAATTACAAAAAAAATGGTGTGTGCTTAGACCACATGACTGAAGTGAAACTTCTTTCTTTAATTTTTTTTCGAATTTTTATTAACACTTTATGACATTTAATTTTCTATGATTCTATTATTGAAACAATTGGCTTGTGATAGCTAAAATATGATATAAATATTCTTGATTCAATTTTGTCTAAATGTCTTGCAAATACTGCATCGAGAGTTGTTCCTGATCTTGTTGTCGCTTCATTAGGATTATTTACCATTTCCAATCTTAATTTACTTCTTGAAAATTTTTATTGTTCCGATGCAAAGTTCACGTTGAAATCTCCACTTAGCATCATCGGAATTTTATCATCATCTCTACTAAGCAATGCCGAACCCGCAACCGTATATGCTAATAGAATAGAATTTCGTTTCACCGTTTCATCGTTTCACCGTTTCATCGTTTCATCGTTTCATCGCCAGATTGGTTTTACTCCTACCGCGTAGAGGTTTTACGCCTACCGCGTCGAGGTATTGCGGCTAACGCGCCTAAAGAAGTTTCACTTAAAAAATGATAACGTGAGCGGTACCATCACTTTGAGAGAAATTCATGAAAATTGTTCGATTTTGCAGCGTTTACATGAGACTGTCCCCTTAAATGAGATCCCCTGTCCGGGATAATCCCACGCTTCATTATATCATAGAGAAATCGTTAACGACGCTGGGTGACTTTCATACGGAGCCGAGTTAACGTAATTAATGTTCGCCGGCAGGCGAACGCGGTAAATTGATTGCTATATGAATCGATTTCTAGTCGCTCGGCGTCGCGTTCGCCTTTCTTAAAATTCGATTTAATCATGATTCCTCCCACAGGGGGCGCGGCCGTGTTTCTCTTTTCACCACTTATTTTTCAACCGACGCCTCATTGGTCGATTCGCGACATGCTGCTTGGTGGTAGAAATGGTTGATCTAGGTCAGTGGTCGGGGAACCGCGGCTCGCGGGCCGCATGCGGCTCTTTGGTCCGTTGAGTGCGATTCTGCCACAAATGAATAATAAATAAGATCATTATTAAGTATGATATCAAGTTTTATTTCGTGAACCTATAGTTTAATTAAGACTTAAATCTTTAATTAAAGTTTATTAAGTTAGCCAGTTAGCTGTTGCGACCACTTTGATAAGTGTGTACCTAAAATGTGTCGCAAAAAGTAAGTGAACTACTTCGTGCACACTGTATACAGTTTTTTCATAATAATTTTTTATATTTTCGTATTTGTGCGTTTTATTTCATCTTGGCCTCCAAATATGCAAAACATCTTGAAATTTAAGAATATATTTTATTTTTCACTAAAATTGAAATGTAAACAGCAAATTGTAGCTACTTTTTACGCATGACGAGTATATTCGTCATAACAAAAAACTGTGCCATTTCTTCATGACGAGTATACTCGTCAAAAACTGCTAACTGGTTAATAAACAGTGTACCTACCTATATAGCTTAGGTTTAAGAAATTTGGCTCTCAAAAGAAATCTCAATCGTTGTACTGTTGATATTTGGCTCTGTTGACTGATGACTTTTCCGACCACTAGGTGAACAGAAATCCCTCGTAATAAGTATGAAAAAATTCTGTTGATTCATATAGTCAAGGACAACCAAAACTGAATTCTATTCAGTGAATAGTACTCCAACAATATTAAATACTTTCTACTATTAAAATGATGTTCTGTATACGTTATTAATTGTAAAATTCATGTAATTAATTCATAGCTCAAAGATGGTTTGTGTTTCTCTTGTAGAAGCTTATTTAATAGAAGTTCTAAATAAATTTCTTCTAAATTTTTTAAAGAAGTTCCTGATGGTAACATTTTTTACCAGAAAAATTCCATAGGAACAGTTATTATCCTAAATGAAGCATATAAGTTCGAACCGAGATTCTTTTTGTAACAAATGACAACTGTTCGTTTCGATCTACGGTAGAATTCAGATAGAATATTTATAACTCTGGCTCGAAATGAACGAAAGTCCCTCCACCGGAAGGTTCACCCCCAGATTTTCAAGATCAGCAAAGATCGAATACTTCGACTGGCTTGCGTCGCGAAGGAGGTCGCTCCAGAATCGACAGAGACATAAAAACGAGAAAGATAGAAAGAAGAAACGGCACAAGTAACTCGGAATTGCCGCGCTCGAGCATCAGGCGGCGATGTCCTCGGGAGACCGTAGCTGCGAAACTTTGAGAACGTCTCTCGGCCGCGGCGGAAGTCTGTGCACGCGCGTCTCCCCCGGCGCGTCGTATTTATGCAATCAACGGAGTTTTCCGGGCGCTGTACGCGGAACTCTGCCGGCGAAAAATTCAACGAGACACGATTCACGGGTCTCGCGGTCATCTGCTGGACTGTGTCCAGTCTGGATACCGACGCGCAGATACCGAGCAGACGTTCTCTTCGTTCCGTTTCGTTCTGTTTCGTTTTATTCCGGGGGGACGGGGAATTAAGAAGAACGGATCGGTGCCAAGACCCTCCAACCGCCGCACCGACTCCCGCACCCATGCCCGACTTCCGGCGAACGCGTCGAACGTGCACACGAGGACCGTTCACGGTGAAGAATACTCGGAATAGGGAATCACGACGCGTTCCGTCGCGCGACTGTCTTCCGGACTATCTATCCCCGACGTCGAGGTATCGAATATTCTCCGGAGGGAATTCCGGCATGCTCCTCCACCCCCTCTCCAGCCCGTCCACCAGCAACCCTCTATCTTCCATCTTCCTACGACGATACCGAGAAAATTCGACGTTCCGCGTCGCCACGGTTGCCAAAAACGCGGAAACGGAATCTACGCGCGCGATAAGAGCGGACAAGATTGTCTTCCTATGCAGGGAATGGGGTTGCAGTCGTTTGAAGAACGAGATTTTCCAATTTGCTGGAAAAATTACTGGAATATACAACCCTCGGAGTATGTGCATTGCCTTTGGCTGGTGACTTCTCATTGGAACTTGCTCGACTGGAGTGAGACTTAGTTTGGGAGTGATGTTGGTGAGGGATTGTTGGGAGGTGATGATACAATTTATTCGAATAGGGACCCTTGGATTTTTATTTTAGTTCCTCTCTTACGAGGAATGTTCGTGGCCTAGGGATGTGTGTTTAGGGTGGATGGAGGATTTGTTGCGTGAAAAGTAGTGTGGCAGATATTAATGTGTTTGCTGTCTGTTGTACAGGGTGTAATGAAATTACATGTCGCGACGACTATCATAGCACATTAATTTCCACCAAATCACATCCGTGGTTTGGTGGAAATTAATGTAAGAAAGATGCCGCAAAATTAATCTTGACCTAGAATTTCAATTTCCTTGAATTGAATTTCTTGATTTTCAATTTTTTTATTGCATCGTACTCTACTCGTCACGGGGATAGAAAGTGCAAAGAAACTGGGGTCAAACCTCAATCACTCTCTTAAAAAATTATGGCAATGTTTTTCATTATCAAACTGATTTTATTTATATTATATTTTCTTCGTTCATGTAGCACACTATAGATGAAGCCGTTGGAAATTATTACTTGGCACATGAAATATATCGGAAATATAATATGAATAAAATCAGTTTGATAATGAAAAACTTTATCATAATTTTTTAAGGGAACGGTTGAGCTTTGTACCCTGGTTCCTCTTGCACTTTTTATCCTTATGATGAGTAGAATACGATACAATAAAAAAAATTAATGACCTTTTAACCTTGAAATTCAAGGTCGCATAATTGTACCTTCCTTACATCAATTTCTACCAAACCGAGGATGTAAAATCACGCTATGATAGACGTAACATATAATTACTTTGCGCCCTGTGCATGAGTGTGATAGCTACTATTTTGTGTTAATCAAATTAATTTTACATATCAATATTAACTCTTTATTTTAAATTGTAGTGCATAACATGATATTTGGTGGGATTTTGTGTTTAATAATATTTATTTCCATCTCTTTCCATCAACATTATCTAGTAATGATGGTAATAGAAACATACTGTCCATTTAAAAAAAAACACATTGATGACTGAAATGTCAAAAAATGTGACCTTGAGAAAAATTATTTTTCACCACATCGTTTGCCTCTTCAAATTTAATTTTGTTTTCTTCTCACTATTTTATTTCGTTAATAATAAACCTGCATTATTTACAATTTATGAAACAATTACTGAAGACATTTACAATTGCTGCAGAAAGCAATGTCTACTTGGCTCTTCTTCTCTTCTTCTTCCGTTCTTTGACGTCGTTTCTTGTATCGATATCTCGTCCCGTACGACAGCGAATTTGATAAGTTTCAAGTAATTCTCTTCTCTTTGCTCCGATCTGAATACTTTCTTGGATTCCTTGAGGATTTGACTTTTGTTGCGTGGTTCATCCAATTGTACACATTCGCAAGACAGACGAGGTTGGGTAAAATAGTATTATATTTGAAATAATGTATTTTAAAATATTCGTATTAGTAGAAATACTGTCCAAAATATTTATTTGATTTTGTAAGTATATTTTACAAGTATGTATTCCAATCATGGGCTTGACTGCGTTTTGGAGAACTCCGTGTTCTTAACTTTTTTGAACTTTTTTTATGTGATCCTGTAGATATCGATGAAGACATTCCGAAAATGTGTGTATGGTTGTTAGGAATTCACTGGTTTATATGTTATACGCGTGTAAAGATGAGCAGTTCTAAGCGTTTTTGACAGGTTAGAGCGTCGCCATATTGGATATTCGTTGAGTGGTAATAGACCTTGAGGTCTACATAGGATAGATCGCTGGATAGATCTTGAGTGTTCAGCGCATGTGTTAGATATAGTATGGTATATTTATATTATGACGCCCACCGCCCCCCCCCCCATATTTTGTAAGCTGCGTCCATAAATGACGCCACAACAGGAACGGCAATAAATTTTTTTTCGCATACTAAGAGTGTGTACAAACTAAGGACAAAAGGTTTTCTTTTTAAAAAATGATGCATATTTTAAGAAAACAAATTCCTAAATATCACGTCTATTTTAAATTAGGGCTCCCTAACTGATGGCTCGTGAATCACTTACGACTCTATCTCATACCTTCAGCATTCGAAAAGAAACTCTCACTATGTACGATAGGCCGATGACTTCCTACAAACTACATAGATAATCACAGGGAGAAGGAGAGTTGTAGCTGCAACTCATTCTGCCCGGTTTTGTTTTGTTGGTTTTCTTTGTTACGCGATGTACGTTGGTGACGGGGGTTGGACGTAACGAAGAAAGGGAACGAAACGAAACGTGGCAGAATAAGATAATAAGTAAGTTCATCATCTTCATCGCTGCTCGCACCGTGAGTGGGAATAAATGTAGTGGGGAATTGTCGAATGGTGGGAGCGTCGTGTGGCTCGCAGCGGGAAAGAACTTGGCAGCCCTGTTTTAAATGATACGATGAGAAAGTACCCTTATCACAGAGAACTTTCATCACCCCCAAAGATCCGTTGTATCCAAACCACCCGATCATCACCACAACCCCCTCAAAGAAGATCCAAAACAAAGCAAACTGTGTTACACTATTCGCGATGCCATCATTCCATCATAGAAAAACACCACACCCGCGTGTTGCAAGTAAAACCGCCTGGCATCGAGTACCTGAACCCGCAAACGCATTAAGTCGGCATAAATCAGTCGTTTGGCGGTCTGTAATCGCTTGGCGGAAACGCGGTCGGAATTGAGGAGCTGCTAGACAGTCGATCGTGCCAAGGAGTCGAGGAGCGAAGTGGTCGGGCGGTTCTTTGCGGGTACGGTTGTAGAGTAACTGCGTGGCTCGATAAATCTGCCGGCGGGCACAGAACAATTCGAGTGCGGGGCTCATCCGGCGTTTACCGCACGATAGAAAGTATCCGGCTGCGATGCTACGCCGAAGAAGAAGAGCCACCATTTTCCTCGTCCTGTCTTGATCCTGTGTGTTCGCCCTTGCTCGCTAAAATAACGAGGAGGAGGCCGCAGGGAGCTCTGCCAAACACCGCGATGCATCCTCGAAAATTGAATGCAGGAACGGCGGCGGGGGTGGGAAGAGAGAGAGAGAGAGAGAGAGAGAGAGAGAGAGAGAGAGAAAGGATGAAAAGGGGAGAAACGCGGGGGTGGACGCAATCTGTTCCGTGGACTCGGAGGAATCGCGAAATTCGTGGAACGCGACGTTTCCTGGCGGAGACACCGCCTGCCCCCTCGGGCTCTCTCTTCTTTTCTCTCTCTCTCTTTCTCTCTACGTATCGTCGAGAGACATTTAGTGGCACCGCGGAAACCAATATCGGCCCCGGAGAAATTTCCCTTGGCCATGCTCGGATGGAACCGGCTACAGCATCAGGTACAGGAAGACGACGACAGACGGGGACGAGGGACACGCATACTTGGAATAACGCCTCCTAACGGAACACCCGTGACTCCTTACGTCGCCTCGCGTTTCCTAAACTCCGCGACAATACCAATAATTAACTGGCGCTACCAATAATTTTCAGATTTTTGAAATATAGAAAAATAATGTTCAGGAAAACTTACTGCATGATATGAGAAATATGAGGTTGCATTCTTTTGCTGCATCATATGAAATTCAAGCGTGGCGCGCGTTCGCTTGAGTCGTCACCTGTCGGACGTTGTGAGGTCTTGTCGCGAGTTGTACGCGGGAGTTGTTCTCCTTAGCGTTGCGTCGCATCGTTTTTTGATTGATTGTGTCATCACATCACGTTTCATCATGTTGTGTGTGCCGGAAAGCAAGCGTTCTAAGTGTTCTATACAATTATTGAATGTTTATTTTATTTATGTTATATTATATTAATCTATAGCCATGGTTCTACAGACACAGTGTCTGTAGCGACCACGCCGTTGCTTCCAAACATAACCTAACAAGAAAGCATGATAAATAGCGGATTTTATGCATTCGTGACAGAAATGGGTAGGTACAATTTTAAACAGTAGAAACATTAAAAGAATCGAAGAGTATCAATTACTCTTGCCTTGTTAACAGTATTAACACGTCGATTGCCGTGTCACACATGTATGTGTGACGGAATAATTTGTCCAGATGTAAAAATGAATTTTCGCGTTAAAACGTATCAAATGTGGTTAGGATCTGACAAATGTAATGAGGCCGTAGGTCTACTCGGTATGATATATGTGGGATTAGAATCGGGTGAAAACAAGAACTCCGGATATAATGAAAAGAGAATCAAAAAGAGGATGTTTATTTAAAAATAGTTTCGTGTTGTCCTTTACGCGTTCATACTTCGACTGCAGCTCTTCATTCTCGCACGCATCCACACCGCGGTCGTCCGCTTCATTTGTTTCTTGACGCTCTCTGTCTTTCTCTCGCTCATGCTCTCTCACTCACGCTCTCCGTCTTTCTCTCGCTCATGCTTTCTCACTCACGCTCTCCGTCTTTCTCTCGCTCATGCTTTCTCACTCACGCTGTCTCGCTCGTAGAATTCTCTAGCATTCCCGCATGTACACGCATACACGCACTCATTCGTTCATCAAATCCTACATATATTCTAATTTTTCAATTTTTATTTCATCAAAGAGATTTATTTCATTTTCTGACATTTTTGAGGATATTAACGTGGCAGTAAAGCAATGGTAAAGAAAGAAACAAAATTTGGTTCGAATACCTTGTAATCGAGGAAGTTTATTTCATATATAGATCCGCACCCTAATGAAAAATAATGATCTTCACCAATAGAAAATATTGACGTTGATTGTGTATCTTTGATGTGTAAAAACATCTGTTTCAATGAAATCTATTAAGACGGTGTGAACATTGTTTAATATCATATGAACTATATATCATATATTGTTTTGTAAATTCGATTCCATCAGTCCCGAGGGTCTGACATGTCGTTTAACGTGTTAAAGAAGTCAAGGTGACCTTGAAATCTCCGAAACGCCTTCATCCACATCAAAAATGTTTGCCTCACGATATTTTAATCTCTATCCTAGTTTTATACTATACATAATTGTCTCGTATTATTACAAATAACGGAAATATTCAATGTGGACATAGTTATAGAGCCACTTTGTATAGTGTCTTATCGGACTGTCGCCGAGTATAGCGTCGTCGACCGTCGCAACACGAATGGGACGCATGGGAGAACGACAACCGACGATCCCCGACTGTTCTGCATGAAACATTCTTCCAGCGGAGATACCTCCGTGGGACTAGAATGTAATAATTGCGACGAGACTGTATACTCTCGGATACATTTGTTCTGCGCGCGAATTCCGAGCGGAACCGTGTTCCACGCAGCCATCAATTTCTCTAATATTCGATGCAGAAGCTGCGCTGCGGTGTCGCGCGAGGAGACGGCAGATGCTGGCTGGAATTGTTTCGCTCGTTTTGGTTGGATACCTATCAAGTGCGAACTGAAGAAGCTTGTTTAGTTTGGGAATAGTATTGTCCGGGTAAAAGTAATTAGCACTCACGTATAACATACGATAAACTTTAATACGGATATAACAATAACATTGACAAGTACTAACAATAATGTGGTAGTATAATTAATTATTTTATTTTTGGAAAAGAGAGGAGAATACTTAAGTGTATAATGGTTACGCGATTATAACTATCTACTAACGTTAACTACTAAGCTACACGACAATTATACAACTTTCTTTCAACTTGCTACGACAACTTTCGGACAACGACTGCTCGTCTCCAACTCATCCCTTGTCTAGCAAGACTCGGTTCATCCCCACGCTCGCCCCTTTCGGAGTTTTCACTATGCCCAAATATGGGCATGAACATCATCAACGGGCCGCAGGCCCATCGTCGCTGGTCAATGCCGCTTTCCCTTTTCTATGGCCTTTTTCCGGCTCTCGCTGCATGTCTGTCCTACAGTGTCCTTCGAGTCCACTTCTTAAAACTATATACCGGGTGCCCACATATTCCCGATACCACAATAACGAACAATAAAAGAAACAAAGAAAACTCTTAATTAGGCGTAATAAGAACGCGTAAAGAAAAGTGTCGAGCTTGACAAGACGTTACAAACAGCGAAGACCGATACGAACGGTACGGCGTTCGAAGAGTTTCTGCCTGTTTTCGTGGACGCGCCGAAAATCGTCCCAACGACAACCAGGCTAGAAAAAACTCTACGCGTTTCAAAGGCATCGTGGGAGAGTCCTTTCCGAGAAAAGCGTAGGATCAGGAAATGTTCCCGTGGCGACCGAAGCTCTGGCAATCGTCAGTTTTATTGCCTGCACTCGTGTTCGGCCGCACGCAGTGCACAATTTCTGGAAAAAGGGAAAGTATCCTAAACGAATCTTTCCCTTCTAACACGTACGCCACATTAGAGATTGGAGGTCCGGGAATATGGTTTTGAATGGCAAGTAGTTGGGATGGGGAAGGTTGTGAGAATTTTTGGCTGAACCTCGCCCTAGGGAACCAAAAATTGTCAACTTTTCTGAATGCAGTACTATACAATTTAACGAGAAAATAATAGAATGTAAGTTTTAGTGCGCGGAGTTCATTGGTTCAGAAGTTCAGAAGATTTCAAGCGGGTTTGACAGGTTTGCCTGTTTAAACAATAGAATTACTGTATAAGTTTCAACATGAATAGGACATCATAAATGTTTCCTCATATTTTTTCATTTAATACGATTTGTGTTCATTCACTGGTAAATTGTTCATTGACTGAATAGACTACCCTAATTACTAACAATTTTTTGTAGTAATTCCATTGGCCATTTTATTTTGTTGTAATAGCCGAATATGTGTATAGTACTTATCTATGTAGAAATAAATAAATATTATTTGATTTTAATATTAGCGATTAATAGCCTGCTGATTTTATACATTTATGACAAACATAAGTCAGTGAAATCCAAAATAGATATCACATCAATTTAATATTACTGGTATATTATTTACTATAGTTATTGAGAGATCAAATCTATGCATTCATGATAAAAATGGTTAGATCAATTCCAAAACAGTGCGAACATTTAAAGAATCTGAAACTACTGTCGCATTGTTTTCAATTCAGTAAACTTTTGAAGGAAAGAAACAGTTGCCAACGCAGTTCCTGCATCTTTCAATTAATACATAGCCGCTTTCTATTTTACATAAATATCAGCAGTCTATTAATTACAATTTAAGAAGAGGGCGCTGTACCGAATAAGAAATTGACAGCATAGAAGCGTCCAATTATGTGCGATCGAGTGTCCTCTTCTGGAAAATATTCCACCCTCTTGAGACATCCACGGGGAGATAAGAATTTTTCTGATTTCCGCACGCCTCGCAGCACCCTTGTCACAGTGAAGGGACAAGGGGAGTCAGTGAAAGAAACGCGGACAATAGAGGAGACGTATGAATACGAAGAACTTGTAACTTTCGAGGCCCTCCTGTCGTGACACGTCTAACGCCGATGTGCTATTGTTCTGCCCGAAGGGGGAGCAAGGCTCGAACTATATCGAATAAGATCAAACATCTTGCGACAGTCGATAAATGTTTCACGAGTTGTTGAAATATGTAATGGACGGCTGTTCTGTAAAAAACTGCATGAGATAGACTATTGCACATGAATATTCTTGCATTCTTATTAGATATAGTCATACGTGCTAGAACATCTCTTAACTTTATGATAACGCTACAACATTATCTCTGCCTCCGGCAAGTTGGTAAAGTCCAAATTGATTTTACTTATATGTTTTATTAATCGCATCCTGAAATAGTCTGTACAAACAAACTTCAGTTGCAACCTGAAAATACAGTAAAACCATGTCAAAATGTCAATGTGTGCTATCATTATGTCACACAGTGTATGCAAATATTGAAAGTAGTACACGAATTAAAAAGGTTCGTGAAATCCAATCCGATTTCACTTGTGTTATTACTAGGCTGCGGATCTTTGTGCAAAACACAAATCGTATGCACTAATTGCAAGACATAGGAACCAAATAAGAATTTATTTCTCTCTTTTGTGGTTTTATTAAGTTGTAAAAAATGTATTGATACTCTTAAATTCCTATAATCTTTTTATTGTTTGAAGTTACACCCACCCATTTTTGTCATAAATGCATAAAATCCGCGGTGTAGTTATTATGCGTATCTTGAAATAATGCACAGAAACAAATTTCAGTTGCAACATAATGTGTGCTATCATTTTGTCACACAGCGTACATGAAGGTTAAAAATTGCAAACATGTTAATAGACTCATTTTTTCTATAAATCCTCCAGTAATAATATCAAGAGCAATAGAACAATTGAAATCGTCAGAGAGACACAAACAAATTTGAAACTGGAGCAACCAACCGAAGTAGAACAAGACGTAAATCGTTCACAGCGTTCCACCAGCTCCTTGTTCAACCTCTGTGCCGTGTCTATCCGCTTCTCCACTTAACCTTTGGCTTCCGTGCTCCTCCAATCAGTTCCCGAGATCCTGTTGCCAGGACTAAAAGAATCCCAGATCAGAAGCCGAACTCCTCGGCGCTCTGCTCCGCTCCGCTCGGCTCAGCTCCGCTCGACGCCGAGTCGCGAGCTCCGAGAAGGCCCTCTCGAGTTCTTGCCTGCGTAATTGGCACTTTGGAGCGGCGCGAGACCGACAGTGGGTGTAATAAAACGCGGAGGATCGAATAAGGGCAGAAGGGGTTGGGGGGGCAGCCCGTTGAAAGATTCATTGCTCGCCGTCAGGCCGTGCGGTCTTTGAACCGAATTTTCTCGGCAGCTCGCCTTTAAATGAGGCACCGAATTAAACGGCTGCTCCGCCGTTCCGCGTTGATCAAATCTCAGAAATCGGTTCGATCCCGCCCCTCTATCCAGGACAATAGCCTACGTTCTACCGTGATTCGATCCCTTTCTTTTGACGTCCGCAGAAAATATAGAAATAACGGGGACGCTTTGTCGCATGCCACTTCTCGTCCACGCGCATTAGTACGGCAGGTGTATAGGGTGTAAAGAAATTATATGTCGCGACTATCTTAGCTTGATTCTACACCCTCAGTTTGGTGGAGAATTGATTTGAGAAAGGTGCCGCACAATTAGACGACCTTGAATCACAAGGTCAAAAGGTCAACAATTTTTTTATATTTCGTCGTATTCTACTCGTCACATAAATAAAAAGTGCAAAAGGAACCATGGGTCAAAACTCAATCGTTCTCTTAAAAAATTATGGCAAAGTTCTTTCACTATCAAACTGATGTCGTTTACATTATATTTTCATTCCTCAGTCACATGGAATTTATACATGTAGCGTGCTATTGATTTACCCTTGGTGACCTAGCGTTGCCATATAACAATGCAATGTTTAGTCACTTTCATATCGTATGATTCTGAAAAATTTTAGAAGAATTTTTTAAAATTTAGGAAACAATTTAGGTAATTGAGAAATTTAGTTCATTGGAATTGTCTACAATATAATGTAAATACAATCAGTTTAATAATGAAAAACTTTACCATCATCAAAAGAAAAAATGCAATTGGTCGGAATTCCAGAGAAAATACTAAAAGTTTTATTTTATAACTTTTTGATGTGGCTCTTTATTCAAAATTTCAAACATACGATTTGTAGATCTGTGTCAATTATACATATTCTGATAATTTCATCAAAATCGGTCAACATTGCCATGAGCTACAAACGGTTAAAGATGCTGAAAATCATAGTTTTTCACGATTTTCGGCTCCGAGCCGTAATAAATCCGGATTCTTACATGTTTTAATCTATAAAATGTATTTTTAAATTTCAACCTAGACTTACATACAAAAATTGTAAAAACAGCAAGTATTTTTTCTACAATTCCGACCAATTGCAGTTTTTTCCAAAAAACTTTTCTCTTGTCACATTGCAAATTAATCCTTCTAACGTCTCAAAAAAATTTAAGTCGTTTGGTCGAATCTTAAAAAAATTGGTGTGTGCTTAGACCACATGGCTGAAGTGAAACTTCTTTCTTTAATTTTTTTCGAATTTTTATTAACACTATATGACATTTAATTTTCTATGATTCTATTATTGAAACAATTGGCTTGCGATAGCTAAAATATGATATAAATATTCTTGATTCAATTTTGTCTAAATGTTTTGCAAATACTGCATCCATTTCCAATATCAATTTACTTCTAAAAAATCCTATTAATAATTTTCATTGTTCCGATGCAAAGTTCACGTTGAAATCTCCAGTTAGTATCATCGGAATTTTATCATAATCTTTATTAAGGAATGCCGAACCCTCAATCGTATATGCTAATAGAATAGAATTTCGTTTCATCGTTTCATCGTTTCATCGTTTCATCGCCAGATCGGTTTTACGCCTAGCGCGTCGAGGTTTTACTGCATCGTTTCATCGTTTCATCGTTTCATAATTTCATCGTTTCATGGCCAGATCGGTTTTACTCCTACCGCGTCGAGGTTTTACTAAATCGTTTCATCGTTTCATCGCCAGATCGGTTTTACTCCTACCCCGTCGAGGTTTTGCGCCAAACGCGCCTAAAGAAGTTTCATTTCAAAAAGTCATCAGCTTTTTGGAAGTGTCCGAATCTACTGTGACCGACTATATAACTGACACAGATCTGCAAAACGTATTTTCTAAATATTCAATATAGTTTCACATAGAAAAGTTGTAAAATACAACTCCAACATTTCCTCTGCAGTTTCAAAAATTTTGTCTAACTCCTAAAAAAATTCAAACCGTAGGGTCCGATATTGAAAAAGTTATCGTCTTTTTATGAGTGCATGAAAATTGTGTTAGTCACTCAAGATCTTCAATTGCATTTGTTTAAAGAACGAGGGTACCAATGGTCATGTCGTTACTCTCGACAATTCTTTCATTGTGCGCTATCTCCGTGACCTCGTTCGTACCGCGAATTTCGGACGAAGTTGCAGAGAAAAGCGAAAAAAGTTAGATTGTCCGAAGCGGTCAAAGTAGAAAGTTTAAGTCAACGAATGCGGGGATTGTGCCCGATTTTTCGACAAGCGCGTGGCACGGTCCGAGGCCATCAGGAAACCAAACAACGAAGGCGTGTGCTCTCGAAACTATTTCCGGTTATGGGGTACACGCGGGTCGAGCTATGGCTATGACAGATAGCTGGTTGCCGCGGCAAAAACCGGCCTGCGTTTAATCAGCTTACGCGGCCATGTTCCCCCGTGCCACGCCACGCCGGCCAAGAGGAGGAACGAGCGGGTAAAAATACGGCGGTTACGTTCGAGCGGACACACGGTTGACGCTTTGCCGAATAATCGTGACTCTCTATGCTCATGGAGGCCACGGGGCGGTGGGTCTGGCAGGTTGCCGTTTTTATATTGGGGACGGGGCCGGGGCCGGTGAAAAAAAAAGGGAAAAATATACAGGGAAGGAAAAAAGGTGGTGAGTTACGTGAAGCACCGGCGAAGAGTACCTTGGATGATATTTGTTCGCGTTCGGTCCGGTCTTCCAATGTTGATTTTCATCGTAAAACGAGCAATTGAACCGTCCGCGTGCTGCGCTCGGACTTCATAAACCCGCGCCCGAGAAGGAACGAACACGGCACCCGAGAAAATGAATTAACGGTTTACCTCAATGAAATAGACCAGCGAAAAAGTTTCACGGTTATTTAACGCGAGGGCACGACCCCTTCGCCATCGCTGCGCGGTTCAACGAATTGGCATTCTGCAAAAAATCGTATATACGAATCGATATGCTTCCCACCGTTGCATCTTCCGAGGTGTTTGTCGAGGCTATCGAGTTGGTCCGAATTGGTTTTGTCAACAGTAGAACCTGGAAGCGAGTTCATCGAGACTTTGAACTACACAGAGCCGATATTTTGGGTTTATTTATATTTCAAATTTTAAGTAGTATAATTAGCTGTGCCGTGGAGTCGGAATCGTGGAATCGGAGTCTGAGTTTTTGGAGTAATTGTTGATCCCTGGAGTCGGAACCGGAGTAAGAAAAAGCTAATATCGGCTCCTGGAGTCGGAGCCGGAGTCAGAAAAAATATATCGACTCCGACTCTTTTTCTATAATATAATAAATATAAAAATATATCGATTCCGAAACTTCATCGTTAATATTTCTCTAATTGGTACGTATTTTATAACTATTTCCTGAAAGTGAAAAAGTAACAGTCGTGTTGTGATGTATCAAAGTTATCTATTCCATATTCTTAGACTTAATACAATATTTCAACTGTTTATTCAGTTCTATTACGACTTTTAATTATTTTGAGTACATATTTTTTCAATTTTGAGAGTCGGAGTCGGAATTGGAGTCGGAGTCGAATTCGGATTCGAAGTCGGAGGTAAAAAAAGAGGAGGACTGACTACCGACTCCGCAGCTCCGGTAACTAGTACTGTTTATCTTCTTAAAATAGGGTGGTAGTCTTCCCACCCTTAAGAAATTCAATCCTACAATATCTAACATTCTAAATTGTTAGTCCATTTGCACTGTTTGACACTTCAAAACTGTAAATTGATATCTATAATAACTTGGGAGTAAACAGCTTGCGACACTTTATCCTTCTTCCACTCTGTATAGATCTGAACATAATTTTCCATGTACAGGGTGTGTAAAAAATAAGTGTAACGCCGGTAGTAGCGTGATTCTACCAGACGATTCATATTCAATTGCACGCTTGTTCACCGAATTTCGAGGCTCGACTGCGTTTTGGAGAACTCTGTATTCTTAGCTTTTTTGAACTTTTTTTTATGTGATCCTGTAGATGTCGATGAAGACCTTCCGAAAATGTGTGTATGGTTGTTAGGAATTCACTGGCTTATAAGTTATACGCGTGTAAAGATGAGCAGTTTTAAGCGTTTTTGACAGGTTAGAGCGTCGCCATATTGGATATTTGTTGGCTGGTAGAGGTAGGTAGGTGTTAGATAGTATGGTATATTTGCGGAATCGGCTATTAGTACTGAGCGTATGCGCTAGATGCCAATTCAGTGATTGCACATACTTTGTAAACATAAGCAATTTCAAGTGTTTTTCAGAAATTAAGTATTAATAAGTTTATTGTTGATTTTGAAATGGCTAGTTCAAGTATTAGAAATTTTAACTTTAGAGACATGCCAAGTAGTAAAGAAGAAGCAATTACTTGGACTCAGGATTGTAGATTGTTGCGGAAACTTAAAAAATGTCGTACTCATCCGTGCGAAATGAAAATTTATAACAATAATCATGGAATCGGTCGTTTTCGGTGTCCAGTAATTAAAATATACAGAATCACATACAGGATTTCAAAAAGAAGGTACAGTCCAAGATGGTTTGGGGTTAGGTCGTCGTGGGAGCGGAGAAGGCCGGCCCTACCATGGTATAATGTTTCGCATTTTGATTTAGTAAATGTGTTATTATGCAGTACGTACGTGTTTATGCTGCCGTCGAATGGATCTGTTCAGCAAATATATTAATATGGTTGCGCTTTAACCAGTCAAAAGGCTTAAAAGTGTTCAACTTTATACGCATATAACTTTTTAATCAATGAATTCCGCGCAATAAGATTTTCATTTTCGGTGTTTTCTCTTCGAAATCTATAAGATTGTATAAAAAAACTTGAAAAGAAAGAGTTCTCCAAAACGCAGTTAAACCAATTTCAAAACTCTATCTTCTCGAACACAAGGCGACATATGAAAACAATGTATGTTCCCGCCGCAGCCAGGCCATCGCAGTAGTTTGCGTTATATTAGTTTTATCGTTATATTTAGTTCTCGGCGCTAGGATTAAGCTTGTATGGCGTTTTGTTCTCACATTGTATCGTTATAACGTTACACGCGTTGGCAGTATGCTTATCGTGCTATAAACCTATAAAGCTGTATGGTCGTGACCGAGGTTTGCCTGTCGGCGGGAAATGCCGCAACGATCTACGGTCTACAGACCCAATGAAAAAGGGTCGCGATCGAGGTTTGCCGCGCCGCCCGGTTGGGGACTGTGTCTCCTGCGGGCTTGAGAGTGGGGTTTCCTGGGCCCTCGCGCGGAAAGATCGAGGTTTGCCGATCGACGCGAGGTCAGTTACGGTTGCGCTCTCGATCAAAACGGTCGAGATTTGCCTATCGACACGAGATCTACCAATTACTATACGTTTCTCCGATTCGGAAATAAAGCGATAGTGTGACAGTGCAATGGTCTGTGAATTAACTAGGGCTGTGCGAGTACTAGAAATTTCGGGTTCGGGTCGGGTCGGGATCCCGAAAGTTTATGAACTTCGGGTACCCGAAAAGGTAGTGGGGTCGGGTCGGGGTCCCGAAAGTTTGCAATATTCGAGTACTCGAAGTTAAAGTTGGGGCAAGTCTGCGGTCAAATCGGTAATAAATAATTCTGTGACTCTGTGCATATTAAGACGTCCAATCATCGGTTGTAATAATATTTCGGTTTGTAGTAAACACTGTTTACGAAACAGTGCTCTTCTATGAACAGTGTGCCGACGAAGAGTCCTTGTCTTGTAAGAACAGTGTTTACTAGAAACAGAAACGTCCTTTACGTATATTGTTTCACATAATGTATTTTAAAATATTTTTTTCCTCGCGAAGTTTAATAACCGACTACGCTACAAAATACAAAAATCATTCTGAACCTGCCATTGAAAATAGAAGATTGAACTGGAAAATCATAAAACAGCATTACGCTTATATAAATACGACTTTAACTTCGAGCACCCGAATATTGCAAACTTTCGGGATCCCGACCCGACCCGATCATTGTCCGACTTGACCCGAAGATCTTGTACCCGAAATTTCGTGTACCCGCACACCCCTAGAATTAACCCTTTTCATCTCGAGTACAATGTATATAAACATATGTGTACGGTTTTAAACTCGCGGTTTCACTGATATGAATTTATCTAAACCGCGATTGACCGTATGTTCGACGCCTAATTAAAGTCGTGAGGACTAGTTATGGATTGGTGGTGGACGGGTTAAAACCGACTCGTTTTCCTTGATGGATGCTCGATATACTTTAATACCAATGTCGTAATACAATTGCGGTGTGTGTTACTCGAAAGTTGGTGAGTTTGCGTTACAAACCAAAGTGTTGTGCTCGAGAGTTAGTGCGTTTCAAAAGAAAATCGGTGGTGCCAGAGATTTCGATGTTCTGTCGTATGATCTTTCTTGGGGGTAAAAACTAGTGGTGGGAAAGGATTGGAAGGGGAAAGGTTAAGAAGTGAAGGAAGGATGTGACTGAAGAAGAGAGAAATTTCTGTGAGACAAGGATGACGGGAGGGTTGGTGATTTTGAGGAAAAACAGATGCGTTGATCAAGTACGGAGGACTGTGAGAGAAAGTGGCCACGAAACTGCAGATGGGGGTGACGAATAAGGTATTTTGAATTTCGGGGGAGATTCCGCTTTCCGTGGCCCCTTGTTTAGTGGTTAAATTTGTGTTCTTGGGGTCATTTTAAGAAAAAAGTGTATATGTCACAGGTATCGAATGTGCCTGGTTTAGCCGGTAAAGTAGATTTCCTGTTTTTTATAAATCTGCAAATATTTCGGTAACTATGCGAAATATGGAAAAATATCAAGAGACCATTTTTGTAGAAAATTAAATTTCTAATCATTTATGTCGTATGACATTTTTTTATCAGCTGCGCAGTTTCCGAATATATTTATATTTCAGTGAAGTTGCAGAACAACTGCCTCCCTCCCGAAATGATGGTAGGGGGAACGTGAAGGCTCCGTTCACAACTGCTTATACGAGATTCAAGAAATGTCTATGTATTAAAACTGAATTAGCAGTGAATATTATTGAAGTATTAGGTTAGGGTTAGGGTTAGGGTTAGGTTAGGTTAGGTTAGGAAAAACGGAATTTTAACATCATTTTAATGTTTTTTAATAGGAAATTCAATTTCCTACAAAAAAGGTCTGTATATATTTTGCCATATCTCGCATAGTGTCCAAGATATTTGCATGTTTATAAAAAACAGGAAATCTACTTTACCAGCTAAACCAGGCTGATTTGGTACCTATAACATATGCAGTTTTTACTTAAAATCAAGAACACAAATTTAACCTTCAAAGTAGGGGCCATGGAAATCGTAATTGAGCCGAATTTCGGCACATAGTCACGATTTCACGGATTGTAAAAAATAGGAAAAGTTAACTATTGTACGATGATCTATGCGACGGTATAATTTGCCATAAAATAGTTTACGAAATTTTAAAGTCGTTTCTCAGGAGAACGGTTCATTCGCGTTCTACGGTTCCCTTGACACTTTTGTTCTTTGTTATGGGTACTATACAATGCAATGAAAAAAACTGTTGACCTTGAAAATGAAGACCAAGGACATCTTTGCACGGACCTTTTTTTACAATTCTCCATCGATCCGGAGATGTAGAATCAGGCTCCGAGTAGCTTCACACTTAGTTTTTATACATCCTGTACATTGCTGGACACAGCAACAAGTATATTGCGGATTTGATGTATTTGTGAGAAAAATGAGTTGATCAAATGCAAAGCAGTAAAAACATTTAAAGAATTTAACCCATAACTGGTACACTATTTACTTAGATTACGAAGTATCCTACTACAGGACTGTACGACCTTTTCTAAAATTCTGTATAAATTTTCTGAAATACTTTAAAATATAAAATTTAAAACTAAATAATTCATATGTTCAAAAGAAGGAAAAGAACTTGATATTTGCGTTTATCGTACAATATAATAGTGGAAGATAGCGGAAGATAAAACAACTTTTAGTATTTTCTCTACAATTCCGACCAACTGCATTTTTTTCAATTTATCTCTTGTCACATAGCAAATTAATCCTCTCCTAAACGTCTCAAAAAAATTTAAGTCGTCTGGTCCAATCTCAAAAATGTTATCGTCTTTTTAAAAATGTCCGAATCTTTTTGTGATTGACTGTACGTCCTGTATCTTGTAATTAATTCAGACAACTTTTGTCCTGTACGTAAATCCGTAATTTAATAATTAGACACTTCATATATTTATACAGTATGTCTCAAGACATGTGGTACAAGCGAAGGTGATTCTGTTTGTAAAATTCAGTAAAAAATAACGTAGAACATTTTTTTGGATGAAGTTCCGTTGTCGAGAAAATCGAATTCGAAAATTCGGCTGTCACGCGTGCCGTTGAATAGGAATCGTCTGACGCGTCTGAGCATGGTCAACCATTTCTACTTCTCGTGAATGCTGGGACACGCGTAGCCGACGAATTTTCAAACTCGATTCTCTCGAAAGCGAAGCGTCAACCAGGTAACCGTTATTCTTTTTTTTTTTGTTTTTACTTACTTTTTGCAAATAGAATGACCACGTGTCCTGACACACGGCGCATTTACCGTCCTGAAAGACTCTGTATAAAACTTGTCATATGCATCTACTATATGTATAAGCATATACCTACTCGCATGCATATATAAAAAGTATGTTATATATTTATCCAACCGATATTTGTTGATTTTTACAATTTTTTCCATCATATAACTGTTTTACTACACGCTATTAAATTCAAAGACATTGTGTGTTTACTGAGGAGATGGAAAGCAAAATAAAGAATGTATGAAATGTACATTTCTAAATCTTTAACACTTTCGTGGTATCACACTGGAGCCTTTCCATAATTTATCGAAATTTATTAACATAGTTTCGAATATATAATTTAAGACTAGATAGCCCAAATGATCCAAAGACGGGAAAGAAACTCCACATTTGCAGTTGTCGTGCAATATAGTAGGAATAATTAATGAACAAAAATTTTGTTGTACACATTGCAGGGTTGTACGAAATATATAAATATGTAAAGTATTGTATCATTCTGTTCAGCACTCGAAAACAAAGACCTATGGTAACATGAAAAAGCGAAGGTAATTGACAAAAAAGCTAATTTACGCCAAAGGATACTGCTAGAAACAATTCATATGATTAAACACCACAGCGTAAATCTTAGATACGAAACACCTAAGATAAATGAGTATTACGCAACATTACTGAATTGATAATATTCTATGATGAATTCTAGTAAGTTCCTTATATCGCTTCAGAAATTTATAAAAACCTTTACTTTGTTACACATACAATTAAATGTATGTAAATTGGTCACAAATGAAATTGAGTGTCAATTATAAAGAATTACCATAATCAACTTGATATATACGCAGTTAAAAGATATAGACCTAACAACTTCATGGTTTTGAATTTACCGCCAAGTATCGATTGGCCAACCTTATGATCGATGATACGACAACTGTCCCCCAAATGTTTCCACGGTTTGCCTCAGTGTCTTGCATACTGGCTTGACACCAACATGTCTATTTTTGCATTAAGAAAATAACTTTTTAATCTGCACTAAGCAAGTAAGAAACAGTACAAAACATTTTCATTTCTTAAAAATTAACACACGTGAAACCTTAATTGAATTTAATCATTTACAGACGCAATTTTTTCTTAAAGAAAAATTTTTCTTGAAAATGATCTGAAACAAGATCAAAACGTCGAAAATATTGTAGTAATTTGCAAATAGTGTCTTAGAATATTATTCAAGGATCGAACCTGTGCGGCAAAAGCATTCAAACATTGAAAACAATCTATGATCGAAACAAGGAAACATTTACTATGGTAATATGTATAAGAAAAAGTTGTTTGTAATAATGACCTTGACAACATATTCTAAGGTCATTGAAATCAATGCAAAGGGAAAACTTCTAAATATTTATCTGTGTTGCTGAGACTACAAACAAGAAATCATCCAACAGTGGTTAATGATGACTGGAATGCGGATTTTATCCATTTATGGAAAAAATGCGTTGGTAAAATTTAAAACAGTGAAAAGATTACAAAAATTTAAGGATCTTGATATATTATTGTTTCGACTGTATACAAATATAAAGGATGAAAGATATTTGTATTTCGCGCCTATTTCTTCCGTTCGATGTTCAAACAGTGAAGAAATTATAAAAATTTAAAGATGTTGACATGTTATTTTCAAGTGTACACAATTTTTAAAGGGTGAAATATTTCTTATTTCTTACAATCGATAAAAGAAAATGTTTACTTCACATAAAAATCCGCAGTCTAATAATTTCAAATCTAACATGATCAACAGTAGCAAAAGAAAGCTAGCAAAAACACAAGTTGGTTCATCAGATCTCCGAAATAAGGTGTCCATCGAACGTTTTGAACTTGAAAAGAAGAAAACCAGTTAGGAAGGCTAACGAGTGGAAATTTCTTGATTTCTCGGCGGTGGAAACTCCATCTTGTCCAAATATTTAAAATGGGGACTGAGACGGGGGTAGGAGGAGGGTCGGAAAACGGCGCGGACGAGGATGGTACGCTGCCAGCCGGAATTCATTTATCGCGAGACGGCAGCAGGGCACTTAATCACGCGACCCTTTCGTTGCTTTCATTATCCCCCGCGCCTTATCGTTTCATAAAGATATTAACTCGGCCAAGTTGGCTGGGCGCGAGAGTCAGGCTTTACGAGGATCCCCGAGGCGTCTTATTGAAATCACCAGGGCCAGAAAATTTCACGGAACGGTATGCAGGATCAACAGCTGTGAATTAAAGCGACGACGACGGGACCCCGTTATATTCCTCGGCTGGGACAGACAGTCGAACGGTTACGCTCCAGCGGCAATGCGCTCTGGGCCACGGGATTCGCGGTTCCCTTCTGCATATATATCCGGGCGAAACTTTGTTGCCGATTCAGTCGAACTACCGAGAACCCGCGATGCGATTAGAAAGTCACGTGGAGCTAGAGCCTGTTTCAGGATGTGTGCTTAAGGAACGGGAATCTGTTGACAACGGCAAGTCAATCGAGAATGATTTGTAGCTAGCCTTTACTGGTTGGCTGTTGAAGAAACGTTTCCACTTGATTTCGAAATACGATCTTCGTGCTTTCAGGCGCTGTTTAAAGTATTTCTTTGCGCGTGGTGCACAGGGTAAATCTGGATATATTTTGGGCTAGAATAAGTACACCGAGAATGATTTCTAGCAAATGTTTACTAGTTGGTTGTTGAGGAAACCTTCCCACTAGATTTCAAAATACGATCTTCGATCTTTGAGATGAGGTTCAAAATATTTTTTTGCGCGTGGTACAGGGTAGGGAAAAATTATTGGTCATCCTTTTGGGAGGTGATAGAACTCGTCCAGATCGCCAACATTGCATCATAAACATGGTGCCGCAAAATTAACTTTCAAGGTCATTTTCAATGTCAAATTTTTTTATTGGCTTATTCGATTCTACTCGTCGAGCTGAACATTAGTCTCAAAGGGACCATATGCCGGAAATCAATATTTCAAAAAGAAATCTTCGTTTGAACTTTTTTTGCCTGAAATTTCAAAAAAATCGATTTTCATTAAGTCAGAAAATAAATCTGATGCTTATAAAGTTCTTAAAATCATGGTCCGAATATCCTGATCATGATTAGCGAAAATCACCCCCCAAAACTGATCCTGAAAAATTTGTATATTTTTTGGCTTCTAAAACTTCAAACGAAGACTTCTCTATGAAATATTGATTTCCGGCATATGGTCCCTTTGAGACTTTTGTTCAGCTCGACGAGTAGAATCGACTAAGCCAATAAAAATTTTACATTGAAAATGACCTTGAAAGTTAATTTTGCGGCACCATGTTTATCATGCAATGTTGGCGATCTCGACGAGTTCTATCAGCTCCCACAAGGATGACAAATAATTTTTCCCCACCTTGTACACATGGTGAATGTGAAGATATTTCGGGGTAGAATAAGTTTATCGAGAATGATTTGTAGCAAACGTTTACTGGTTGGTTGTTGGAGAAACCTTCCTACTAGATTTCAAAATACGATCATCGATCTTTGAGATGCTGTTTAAAATATTTCTTTGCGCGTGGTACACAAAGGTAAATGTGGAGATATTTCGGGGTAGAATAAGTTTATCGAGAATGATTTGTAGCAAACGTTTACTGGTTGGTTGTTGAAGAAACCTTCCTACTAGATTTCAAAATACGATCATCGATCTTTGATATGCTGTTTAAAATATTTCTTTGCGCGTGGTCCAAAGAATAAATGTGGATTTATTTTTGGGTGCAATAAGTCAACCAAGAATTATTTATAGTAAACTTTTCCTAGATATGTATTGAAGAAATGTTGCTGTAAGCGCAGTCGAAATACAATCTTCATGCATTTTTATGTAATCATTTTCTTAATATAAATGTGGTATATCCATGTTATACAGGGTGAAAATTATAAAATATGAAATACACGCAAAAACGTTTCAGATGGAAGTTGTTCAGTACCGAGGGGGATATTATGTGTTGGGACTCTTATTTTTCCCGGTGGACACTCCAAGGTGAGGTGAAGGTCACCTTTCTTGTTTTAAATGGAATAATATGTTCTTTTACCGACCGTCAAATAGTGCGTTTTAAGATGAGTTCAATTACCTACTACTCAAGGTCATTCAAGGTCAAAATTGCAGAGAAATGCAGAGAAGGTGTGATCTTCACCTCACCTTGGCGTGTCCACTGTGAAAAATAAAAGTCCCACCACATGATGCCCCCCTCGGCACTGAACAACTTTCATCTGAAACATTTTTCCGTATAATCAGTATATTAGGAGATATTCGCCTGTAACGCTTTATAATTTCCACCCTGTATATGCACCGTGTGAGAAAATGATAGCACACATAAAGATTTACATGATTCTAATTTATAGTCACATTGGAACTGAAATTTGTTTCTATACAATATGCTGCATGTATTTTTTCGAGCAAGCACCTCGAGGTTACGGTTAATAAAGTGATTAAAGTTTATATTGAAAGTGAAGAATGCAGGGTTATTTTTATTATATTTTAATGAGGTTGGCATTATGAGTGTAACGAGATTGAGGTTGGTATGAGAGGGGAGAGGTGTGTGTCGGTGTATGTGTGAGTCCAAGCGTGAGTGCATAAAGAGAAGTACATGGAGAGAATTGTATTACATATTTTATTAAATATATAGTTGTTTATTTACAACAGCGAGTGAGTTATTGAACATAGTTAAACCACCCATTCCTACAACAAAGAAGCACTAATGCTATTTTCAAGTTAGTAACGAAATATATTATTATATCTTCAGAAAGCAATCCTAATGATACAGTGGCGTGCAAAAGTATCCGGACACCATTTAAAAACGAATAACTTTTTCAAAATTAGTTCAAACGGCTTGAGTTTTTTTTTGAGATGCTCGAAGGATTAGTTTACTAGGTAACGTGTAAATAATTATTTATAAAAATTGCTAATGGTACAAATTGTGAAGAAAAAAGTAAAGGTCACGACTTTTAACTTTTTTATCTGTGCCTGTAATGAAAATTTAAAATATATCTTTTGTCGACCCTCATAGGCTATATATGTATATGCGCAAAATTTCATCGAAGTCGATTAATGTTGCTATGAGCAGATGAGCTACGAATATTGCAAGATGAGAGCTTAAGGGTGAAAGTCGCAGATTTTCTGCCTTTTCAGGGAATTTCGCTTTTATGTGATCAGCTTTAAATGTTTGTAGCTCATAACAACGTTAACCGAGTTCGATGAAACTTTGTACGTATGCATAACTTACCTAGACCGACAAAAGGTGTCTTTCAAATTTTCATTACAGGTACAGATAAAAAAGTTAAAAATTGTGATCTTTACTTTCTTCGCCGCAATTTCGACCAATAGCAATTTTTTGAAAAAATTATTTACACGCTACATAGTAAACTAAGCCTTCTAACATCTCAAAAAAACTCAAGCCCTTCGAACTAATTTTGAAAAAGTTATTCGTTTTAAAAGGGTGTCCGAATACTTTTGCACGCCATTGTATATGTATTACTATGATAGTTTCATTAACCTAAGTTAAAAGTAAGGTTAAGTAAAATCTTTTAACATTTTTGTACAACTTGTCCACATTGTAGACTCCTAAATTAGACCAGTGCCCAGTTTCGAGTTTGATTAAATTTTGTTGACGAATTTTAAACTTTAGAGGAATTTCAAGTTTAATTAAAAATTTTATTAATGAATTTGAAACCTCAGAGGAATTTGGTCAAACCTGGGTCCATTCACAATGTGCTGGAGTAAGTACAAAAATAAAGATATATCTTTGCATCAATTGTGGCTAACGAAATTGGTGGTCCATCTTGAGATACCATAGATCCAAATTAGGAAACCAGTTTCTTCGATTGGACCGATATGGAATTATTGGTATTTTAACACGTTCACTGCCACGTCATTCATACGTGACTGAAATAATTCTTTTACTAGATTTCAATTTTATTTCGTAGGGTGGAAGGCGGAGTAAATCAAAATTTTGTTTGGACCTACGAATTAGAAGAAAGTTAAAAAATCAGTGACTGTAATAAATCTTGACTTATCAGTTACGGGTTTCATTAAACAATCGATTCGATTTCTTTGAATTTTATCACGTGCTGGCGTGGCGCTTAAAGTGTTAAATTATATTTATTACGAAACAAAATGTATCACTTTAACGATTAAAATAGTAACATTCTCTTCCACTATTTCGTTTTTATTAAATATATTTCCATCTCTCGACATATTAAAAATTGTTTACAGGGTCCAAATTCAGCAACTCTCTTCTAATAGGTAAACTTTCGCTGCGATGGAATTACGTTGATAGTCTACTGCATTGAGATCCGACTCGTATGTTCAGTTGATTCATCGTCGTGAGGCATTTTGGTTCACGGCAGGCTAAGAGAGATTCCCGGCTCGTCTCGTGTATTTTTCACAAGTTTTCCCAAGGAGCTACAAAGCGAAGTTTGCCTAAGGGATCAAACTTTTGAACATAATCGTAGGTGGGTTTATTCGTTTGCAGGCGTGTAAGCAGTTTCTGTGGGTCCGCAGGTAAAAATAACTTGTCTAGTCTGATTACTTCGCTAACTTTGAAACCTGTCAAGCGTAATACGAAGGAAACAGAAACGGGGTTCAGAAGTTTTGCGTCGGTATATTATATATATATACATATGTATATACAGAAGATACTAAAACCACGATCCTGTTAAAACTTTGCATATCTTCGGTTTGTTATAACGCAACTGGTCGGGGAGGATTTCCGCTGTCCGCACAAGGATCGAGGCCGTTTAACATTAAACCGACCACTGCCGATCAAAATGATCGGTTTCAAATGTTTCTTTTTACAATTATTGAAATTATAAAAATGCATTCATGAGAATTAAACACATAAATTCTCTTACTGAAGCACACATTGTAATAAAAATTATACATAATCTAAATAAATACAATCTTGCCATTTTCATAAGGGAACACATGCCAATGAATTAAGCACACGAATTCTCTTACTGAAGCTCACATTATAATAAAAATTATACGCAATCTAAATAAATACAATCTTGCTATTTCTATAAGGCAACACATGCCAATCAATTAAGCACATGAATTCTCTTACTGAAGCTCACATTATAATAAATATTATACACAATCTAAATAAATACAATCTTGCCATTTTCATAAGGGAACACATGCCAATGAATTAAGCACACGAATTCTCTTACTGAAGCTCACATTATAATAAAAATTATACGCAATCTAAATAAATACAATCTTGCTATTTCTATAAGGCAACACATGCCAATCAATTAAGCACATGAATTCTCTTACTGAAGCTCACATTATAATAAAAAGTATACACAATCTAAATAAATACAATCTTGCCATTTTTATAAGAAAACACATGCCAATCAATTAAGCACATGAATTCTCTTACTGAAGCTAACATTATAATAAATATTATACACAATCTAAATAAATACAATCTTGCCATTTTTATAAGGGAACACATGCCAATCACTATTAGTGCTCGGTAGGTTTAGTGTTAACACTCCGGCAGTGGAACCTGGGTCAATTTGACCAAAAATATCAAAATCAACATTTAATTATTCATTTCCAGGCAATTAAATTAAATTGACAGCTGCTACATTAAGAAAAATGGAAGACTAACGCGTCTAAAAGAAATACCTTCGAAACTACGTTTCCGAAAATTGATAAATAAAGCCGTTATTAGTCATAAATAGGCTGTTGATCTTTATGCAAAATAAAAACTTTGTGCATTAATTGTAAGTCACAGGAGTGGTATAAAACACTTCTTTCATTAATCACTTTAAAACGTCAAAAATAACCTGTCGATATTCTTAAATTCTTTTAATCTTTCTATTGTTGTTTAATGGATCGTATTCACTTTTTTTATAGATGTATATAATCTACAGTCTATGTATAAACTTCATCAATTACAGTGACCTATGAAAATATTCGAACGCCCTTTAAATCAGAATAATACTTTTAAGTTGGACCAAACGACTTGACTTTTATTGAGGAATTGAGCAATATTTATATTACTGTTTTGTGTATCTCAGTGATAGATTCAAAACAAAAAATATTATTTACGGAATTATAATTTTTCTTATTTTAACAATAATTATAAATAGCAGTTTTATTATTGTTAAGAGTGAATTTCTTTTCAAATTGGAATGATCTATATACGGGGGAAATAATTTTTCTTTTAATCTGTTAATATAAAACATCTCGAGGGATTGCAAAAGAACTATAAGTTGATCATACAACAGTCATTCAACATTTAGCTCATATTGACAAATAAAACAAAATATATACCTAATTCTAAAATTCAGGAACAAATACCGTAATTAGTTTGGCTCCAAATCAATAAAAAACTTTGATATCAGATATTTGAAACAGATATCGGTTTTCGGAAGTCCATCATGGCATCAATTCACCGACGCACATTCAAGAGAACATGGACACAAAACTGTTAAAATAACATGGAAAGTGGATAACTGAATATCCTATTGTTCACATATAAATTAGAGGCAATGTACAAAAATTGGTTATATACAGGGTGTTTCGTCTAAAACAGGATACCTAAATATCTCCTCTACCTCTGAAAATTCAAAAAATGCTTCTAACGTAATCTAAATGGTTTCAAAAGACGAATCAGATGAAAGATTGTTTTTTATAAATTGTAATTTTTTAATCGTTTTTTCAATGTCACTCGTGTTTTTTTTACATATATAGACACATTTTTTGTTGTTTTATGTTATAGCAAACATTATTGTGCATTCATCCATGTATAATAGCACGACCTTGAAATGACCGTGAACTCTAAAATTTGCTAATTAATGCAGAACTTACTTTCAGCGACAATTCAGATTTCAACGGTACCAGAAAGTCGACCATGAACTTGAATTTGTAAATAAACACATTGTATCATTCCTCTTTGTCCATAGAGAGTGAGAGAGATATGTATTTAAGAGTTTGCTCACTGCTAGATTTCTCAGTGTATCGACAAGCGATCCATAATGCGTTATTCAGAACAGGAGAAAATTCAAATGGTTTTAATTTGCGGTGAAGCTCGAGAGTGTCTAAGAGAAGCAATACGAATCTACAAAGACAGATTTCCAGAACGTTCTTGTCCATCACGTTCTGCATACTCAGGTATTGTTAAAACATTTTGTGAGACTGGTAGTGTCAACAGTAACATTCGTGTGAGACGTAAGACTGTTACTCATGAAGCAAATGTGAACAATATCATAGCTAAAGTTAATCAAAACTCGCATGTTAGTATAAGGCAACTTGGACGTGAAACAGGTATTAGTGTGACAAGCATATTCCGGATTCTTCATTCACAAAAATTTCATCCTTTCCATTTATCTCTTCACCAAGAGATCCATGGAAGAGACTTTGAAAACCGCGTACATTTTTCTCAATGGGATTTTCGAAAGAGCTGTACAATCTGTCGTTTTTCGCCTCACGAAATGTATCACAACGGAAGGACATCATTTCGAACATTTATTGCAGTAATAAATGTGATTATTTACAAGTTCAAGTTCATGGTCGAATTTCTGTTACCGTTGAAATCTGAAATGTCGCTGGAAATAAGTTCTACATTAATTAGCAAATTTTAGAGTTCACGGTCATTTCAAGGTCGTACTATTAAACATGGATGAATGCACAATAATGTTTGTTATCACATACAACAACAAAAAATGTGTGTATATATGTGAAAAAACACGAGTGACCTTGAAAAAACGATTAAAAAATTACAATTTATAAAAAACGATTCTTCCATCTGATTCGTCTTTTGAAACCATTTAGATTACGTTAGAAACATTTTTTGTGTTTTCAGAGGTAGAGGAGATATTTAGGTGTCCTGTTTTAGACGAAACACCCTGTATACTGTTATTCAATTAGCAAGTGAAGAACAGAAACAGTACTTTTTATTCGGGATAGATAAAAAGGATTTGAACCAATCTGATGAAACTAGGTATCGATGAAGATAAATCCTTGAACCTGGATTAGATCCTTTGATCATCCGAAATTTCGGACGAAATTGTACTTTCTTAGCAATCCCAAGTGATTGCGATTAGATGGTACACATACCGATGTCTCCTCTCTCATAGACACTTTTCGATGTAGTACACAACCATTCACGGCGAATGTAACATGTATAGTTTCCTATCTTGTAGATCTACCTATATCATCGAGCCATTCAACGCTGAACAAAGAATTTAATTTCCTACAGAGAGCATTGAACTTCCATTCAACCTTGGATTCAATCTGTGGTTTTGACACATTTTTGTTTGCTTTTGTAAAACGGTACATTCCGCAGATTGCTCTATTATTTGTAAACAATATGAGCCATTTCATATTTTGTAGTACATTTATCTTTTTTGGAAAAGTGTCCGAATATTACTGTGAATCACTGTATTTGTAACTAAAACTAGTGCATAAAATATGAATCAATCTAAACCACGGAAAAAGTTACGATTGCTGTAGTTTCATGTTTAGGGTATGAAAAGATTTTAAATTCATGATACGCATTTATGTTTATCCCCCGTGCCGTACCATTGTTTTAGAGTATTCTGTACAAACGTACGTAGTCTATGCATATCTCATTCTTTCTAATAAATTCATTAGCAACCTAGCTTCTTTTTAAATTAATCTGCAAAGAATAACGCAAGCAATTTGATAACAGCCTGCCCACAAGCGAAAACTTCAATATAAATCAATTTCCGTACTTGTCATGAAAGTTTCTATTTAGCTTCTGTTTCTTGTAATTGTTTAAAATAAATTTGATTTTGTTTGAAGTACAGCAGATTATTAATAACTCATGTGATCCTATTAAATTCATTAGTCACCTAGTTAGTCAAACAAACTCCAAAAGAACAACCCAATCGATTTGAAAGTAAACTCCCCGCAATCGAAAAAATCCTATTTAGCTTCTGTTTCGTGTAATTGTTTAAAAAATGTTTGCTTTCGTTTGAAGTACTGCAATTTATTAATAATCCATCTGATCCTATTAAATTCATTAATCACCTACTTAGTCAAACAAACTCCAAAACGACAGCTCAATCAATTTGAAAGTAAGCTCCACAGAATCGAAAAATTTCTATTTAGCTTCTATTTCGCATAATTGTTTAAAAACTCTTGATTTTGTTGAAGTACTACAATTTATTATTAATCCATCTCATACTATTAAATTCATTAGTCACCTAGTTAGTCAAACAAACTCCAAAAGAACAACCCAATCAATTTGAAAGTAAACTCCCCGCAATCGAAAAAATTCTATTTAGCTTCTGTTTCGTGTAATTGTTTAAAAAATGTTTGCTTTCGTTTGAAGTACTGCAATTTATTAATAATCCATCTGATCCTATTAAATTCACTAGTCACCTAGTTAGTCAAACAAACTCCAAAACGACAGCCCAATCAATTTGAAAGTAAGCTCCACAGAATCGAAAAATTTCTATTTAGCTTCTATTTCGTATAATTGTTTAAAAACTCTTGATTTTGCTGAAGTACTAGAATTTATTATTAATCCATCCCATACTATTAAATTCATTAGTCACCTAATTAGTCAAACAAACTCCAAAAGAACAACCCAATCGATTTGAAAGTAATCTCCCCGCAATCGAAAAAATTCTATTTAGCTTCTGTTTCGTGTAATTGTTTAAAAAATGTTTGCTTTCGTTTGAAGTACTGCAATTTATTGATAATCCATCTGATCCTATTAAATTCATTAGTCACCTAGTTAGTCAAACAAACTCCAAAACGACAGCCCAATCAATTTGAAAGTAAGCTCCACAGAATCGAAAAATTTCTATTTAGCTTCTATTTCGTATAATTGTTTAAAAACTCTTGATTTTGTTGAAGTACTACAATTTATTATTAATCCATCTCATACTATTAAATTCGTTAGTCACCTAGTTAGTCAAACAAACTCCAAAAGAACAACCCAATCGATTTGAAAGTAAACTCCCCGCAATCGAAAAAATTCTATTTAGCTTCTGTTTCGTGTAATTGTTTAAAAATGTTTGCTTTCGTTTGAAGTACTGCAATTTATTAATAATCCATCTGATCCTATTAAATTCACTAGTCACCTAGTTAGTCAAACAAACTCCAAAACGACAGCCCAATCAGACAGCAAAGTCCCCACTTTCGAAAACTCTGATCAAAATGAATTTTCGTGCTTACCACCGGAGTATCGAACTCAAACACGATCCACTACCGTTGCAGCCTGAATTAATTAAAGGATCCTCGTTCTCGCAGGTATTCCTCGCGGAAGATCTTCGACGTCGATCGGCCAACTACCCGGATTCGTGATCGTCGATCCCGCGGCACATTGTTTCGCCCGGAACGCGACTATTCCTGGGTTCTCTCAGGAAGCGCGCAATCCCCGACGTACTTCCGGTAATCGTGTGCATTTGTGAAGAGCCCTTGTCACCAGGAACCAGACGGAGAATGGAAGACAGGACGCGGAGGACGACGGGAGAGGCGGAGAGGTGGAAACAGTAGAGAAACGGGAATGAAAGAAAGGGCGGAAGCGGGGCGCGAAAGAGAGAACCAGAGAAAGCGAGCGACGTGGAAGATAAAAAATGTCTTGTAACCAGAGTTGGGTAAAATACTATTTCAAATAGTAAATCGTAAATAGTCTATTTTACTTGAGATCATATATGCACTTTTAAAAATAAAATATTTGATTTGTTAGAAAAAGTTTTTAAAATAGTATTTCATGTGAAGGATTTTCAAAATAATGAGAATTTTATTTACGGGGCTGATTCTGCATGAGAAAATAAATCGAAAATGTGCAATAAATTTTTATCATTTGACGCCTCGTTTTCGAGAAAGTTGAGTTCGAAAATATTAGTTTTTTGCATGTTACTATTACCTGTTCTCTCAATCTATTTTCACTTTCAAGAAATATTTTAAATATTATTTAAAGAAAAAAATTAAATATTTTATTTGTTGCTTGCAATCTGTGTTTCAGACGCAGTTGATATGATAGAATTAGAGAATATTTGGAATTTTCTTTGAAAAACTATTTCATCAAATGAACAATTATTTCCAATGAATTGCAAATAACGAAATAATCTAAAGAAATATGTTTGTGTCTTTTGAAATAAAATAATACGCGATTATTTCAAATAACGTGTAACCAAATAAGATAATATATTATCTTAACTGTTATCTTTCAAATAATTTATTTGGATAATGCACAAGTCTGGTTTTAACCGAAGATAACAAATAGAGGTTATCACAAAAATTTTTACGAAAATGATCGGTGATTGAAACGCGTTCATTGTGTAAGTTGAGGATATTAATCCCTGCCACTACGATTTATTTGACGATTACAATGATTAGAACGTTTTTGATGATTATAGTTTACTAGGAAAAAAGGAACATTCGTATTTATTGTCGCATATTCTCCCATGGAGAAATATTGTCAATTTAATGTACAATATTATAGAATACAATAAAATAGAATTTCATTTCAATTTAATGGGAATTAACAACATATTTAACAGATTTTCTTCCAAGTCTTTATCGCGAGCCTGACTCGATATTATAGCACAAGAGGTTAAAGTATTAACACCTTGGCTGTCATGTCATCGGCACGTGACATTGTTTATTCGGAATTATTTATTCAGATTTCAAAACGAATGTTTACGTTAATATATTCATTGTAGGTTTACGTTAATATATTCATCGTAGGTAAGTAATTATATTTGGTCCCCTCAGGGTTTCAAATCCATTTTTTATCACTCTGCCCTTCTTCCACTCTCCCCCTTTTTCCACTCTAATCTATCGCCTTAATTTTCAGCCTATTTCAGCCTACTTTTCAGTGGGACCTACTGTTTACTAAGGTGGGTTCCGTACCACCAATATATTCATTGTACAGTATTTCATCGATAATTGTCCACAACACGGGTCTGCGGAGAGACAATTATGCGCGAGGGATATCATTGTTTGAGGTTTGCCGAACGTAGAGAAGGACAGCCGAGTTCGAGATGCCTCGGTCACCGATAAATATAAACATACCTAATGACAAAAGTTGTTCGGAATGTTGTCCTCAACAACATATGTCAAGGTCAAGGTCATCGGAGCATCCTCCCCTAAACGTAAGTTTTACCATCCGAATTTCCAACTTCTTTATTAATCATTATTTTTTATGGGACTACGGTCATCGAAGTCGCACAAAAAAATAATGAATAATAAAGACGTTGGAAATTCGGATGGTAAAACTTTCGTTTAGGGGAGGATGCTCCGATGACCTTGACCTTGACATATGTTGTTGAGGACAACATTCCGAACAACTTTTGTCATTACAACTACCCTGTGCTCGGTCTTAGTTTTCGAGATATTTGCGAAAAACTATTGCTAGTACTGTATTGAATTTTCTGTATTCCTCGTGGCTACGTAAGGCTACCATAGTTTCGAATGAGCTACACCTTAGATAAATAAACATAGCAAGAACTCATACATCCGAATGCGACCCATGAATAATGAATTCTATGTATCCATTAGACCATTTAAATACAGAATAAAATTCTCAGTTTGATATAGATACTATTCGAGATACTCATAATTTCGTCTGAGTGCTCTCCGCCCCCCGCCACCTAGTCCTAACCAACACACGACACCACACACATCCACCCAGTGTTTCTGAGACGAAGGTTCTCACATTAAACAATGTAAAATCAACTGAAACCAATACCAATTTGTTTTACTATCAAATGCGATAATATAATACATGTATGCTGTATTGGTCTGGGTTAGGTCTGGGTTAGGTTTTGCAATTTGTTTTACTATCAAATGCGATAATATAATACATGTATGCTGTATTCGTCTCAGTTGATTTTATATTGTATAATGTGAGAGCCTTCTTTTTAGAAACACTGTGTGGGTGTGTGTGGTATTGTCGCTTCTCATCCCCACAACGTGTTTACAAACAAAAAATAAACAGATGCGGCCCCGGAACAGGTTTACGTTGCCACGGAGCGTGGAAGAATACGGAAAATTTAATACACTATTAGCAATAATTTTTCGCAAATATCTCGAAAACTGAGACCGAGCACCGGATAATTGTAATGACAAAAGTTGTTCAGAATGTTGTCCTCAACAACATATGTCAAGGTCAAGGTCATCGGAGCATCCTCCCCAAAACGTAAGGTTTACCATTCGGATTAGCGTGGTCTCACCGATATACCCGAGCCGCATGGTGTCATATTTCTCGGCGACCGAGGCCTCTCGAGCTTCACGGCCCCTAAAGGGGGTACCTCACGCACTGGTGGGGATATCTCAGGGACAATTATGTCGGAGACATTTGGGACAATTACCGATGAAATACTGTGTTAACTTTGATTAAAATCTAGAAAATGCACGAAAGTTGAAGGACTACCAAGTGTCATAGATTTAAACTTTTCAATATTTATTTCATTAAATAAATCAGTTTGATTTCATGGATTTTTTGAGGTTGTCGGATTGGCAGCCAAAGCGTTAGAATGATAGGACGCATCTGCTATCATTTTGTCCTCGAGGGTACAAAGAGTGGAAGATAGAGAAAAGGCGAGAGAGAGAGAAAGAGAGAGGGAGCCATTCACAGAACGAGCAGAGCCATGTAGCTGGCATACGCAGCCCTGCAAGCGCATACACACGGCACACGTGCACTGTGGAGTTGCTTTAATTGACGCGGTAGGTAATCGTCGCTGAAAGTAATTTACTTGCACGCGTGCCGCTCATAAAGCCGGGTGTTCGCGACGCTTGGTACACATTTTAAAATCTACTTGAAAATCTAATTAAAATCGGCTCCGTGCCCCTGAGAGCCCTCTCGCGGCTGAGATATTGATGTACAGGTGCGAATGACATCGGTGGAACAGAACGAGCTAAATGGTACTTTCTGGACCAAAGAAACCATTACGCCGACGGAATTAGAGCAATTTGAGAGAAAGAGAGTGAGGTCTCTTTTTTGCCGATATTAATATCGAACGGCTATTAGCGTTCCATAGGGAGAGACCATTGGCAAGCGATCTACCTTGTCGAATGCCAATGGCGTTCGCCGAGAATCATCGCATGTGGACGATGTTAAAATTCATTGAAAAACTTTCATCGAACAGATGACGATGCAGTATTTTCTCGGTAACTGCGAAACCTTTTTCAAAGGGTTGGAGTCAAAGTGCCTTTGACCTAAATTAAACCGTCGATGGACCATTTTTTGTCTTCACCGGGAGGGTGAACTACCCAGTTACAGCGAATAATCGGATTATCAGTCTTTGATCTATCTTTCCTACTATCCTTTATGCGGCCGACAAAGTTTTTGACGTTGTTGTTCGACCACCGGTGGGTTTGTAACCTTATTATGTGATTATGAGATTAAGGGTATTTATGGTAGTAATGTATTCACTTTGTTTTCATCTGAAGCTATTATTCGGATGAATTTTTTCCTTTTCATGGGTTGTACATAAAATTGTGTAGAAAATAAACTAGCAATGTGAGGTTTTGTATAAAAGTCTGTAGGCTAATATAATCAAAATAATTTGCTTGATGAAATAAAAATTGCACCGTTGAGATATATTAAACTCACTACTCTTTCAAACTTCACCCTCACTCCAGCAGTGACATCAAAAATTCCATCAAATCAAAGTAACTTGTTTAATGAAACAAATTCTGAAAAATTAGAACGTATGAATCTTAGTAAACTTTTTAACCTTCATACGTTGTTCAAATCCTAACTAAATTCATTTTAAAATCTGTCCAAACAATTCCACCCCCGATTTCTGAAACACGAGGCACTGAAAGCGTTAATGAACATAAAAGAATAATCATTTCTGAGACTCGTAAGTAGACAGCGGATTTTATGCATTTATAACCAAAATGGGTTGGTGTAATTTAAAACAGTGAACAGATGCAAAGGATTCAAGAATGTCAATATATTAAAATTATTAATGAGGTAAATATTTATGTTTACTTAGCTCCTATATTTTGGAATGGACTCACAAAAATTTGATTTTTCATAAAGATCCGCCGTCTGATCAGCAACCTAAAAAGTTCCGTAAAATCAAAATAATTAGTTTAATGATATAAATGTTGAAAATTTAAGATATATGAAATCTGCTAAATCTTTTTATCATTATTTTTAAATCTTGTCAAATATTTCCTTCTCCTATTTATGGCAATCGAGGCACTTATGTGTTTACGAAGTCCACAGAATTACCCTTTCTGTGACTGATCAGTAGACTGCGGTTGTTTATGCAAATTTTGTATATCAATATATGCAAAATACAATATATTCAAAAACAATGTAAAGTATAAATAAAATTTATCGAAAACAGTACACTACAATGCAACAGAATACAATATTACAAGATATAAAATATTTCTTTAATATTTCTCACTATTTGTAATTTGCATTGCAATATGTAATAATAACATTTTCTAGGTTTTTAACTGTCAATTGATGCCTGTTATTAGATGATATTAGTTTATATGCTGGAAATGTCCTTTCAAAAACACAAGACGTGATGAGAGCGTATTCGGTTGTAGTACAACTGGCGAAGCAGAAGAATTAGCTCTAATAAATGCTAAATTGTCAATAAATGCTTCGTTTAAAAAATTTTTTTTTTACATTGACTTTCTATAGATTATACAGAGTGGGGTATTTTTCCTGGTCACCTGGAATATAACAAAAACTAAATTCCAGAGAAAAACATGTTTCGAATAAAAAGTTTAAGTCAAGGAGGGGCTGATGTAGCAGTCATATCCAGTTTTAAGTTTCATTTATGATTTCAAGGTCATTCCAAGGTCAACACTATTTTGTCAAATGGAAAAATATAAATTTCATTACAGATTCCTAATCTACGACTTGAAACAAATAACTTTTGTTTGAAACGTTTTCTTCTTCGTCGATTATTTTGTATAATATTGACTTAATTAGGGAAAAATAATCTCAATGAAACGGAAAGGCAAATTATTTTATTAATAATAATACAGTAGAATTGCAACTTAATTACAAGTATTCAGTAACAGTCTAATGTTATTTGCATTGTATGCGAGAGAATGTGTAATCTTATTCCAAACAAAAGACAGTAAAAAACTGGTGTATCCCTACGCTTAATGAACAGGTTCTGTACGCTCTTCATTGAATTTCTTTACTAAGTTTTATCTAATTGTTTTGCCTGTTTCAATATTTAGCTACTATTTAATTATTCATTTAGATTACATCTTTATTTGATACTATTTTAATTGAGTGTTAATTTCATTTATCATAAAGAAAATGATTTTCTCCGTTAAAACGACAATATGTATTTTTTCTTTGTAAATTCAATATTATACAAAATAGTCGGCGAAAGAAAAAACGTTTCAAATAAAAGTTATTTGTTTCAAGTCGTGGATTAAGAATCTGTAATGAAAAATATATATTTTCATTTGAAAAAATAAAGTTGACCTTGGAATGACCTTGAAAACATGACAAATATTGAAAATGGATATGACTGCTGCATCAGCCCCTCCTTGACTTAAACTTTTTATTTAAAACACTTTTTCCTCCGGAATTTAGTTTTTGAAATATTCCAGGTGGCCAGGATAAATGCCCCACACTGTATATTTGCAACGGCTCTTGTAAACGTGTATCAAAGTAAACATGTATATACATATATAGACCGGATATTTTGAAAGTGATCTTAAGTCCATTGTGTCTTCTTTCAACATACTTAAAGGTTTGCATTTTATTCGATTAAAAAATATAAACAAAGTGTGGTAAGTTTGGCAATGTTCCTACGAATTTAAAAATATGTAAATTGATTATATAAATGACTTTTATGTGAATTTAACTAAAACAATATATTCTTTCTGAGCCGTCAATGGACTTATATCACTTTCGTAACTAGATTGCGGTATTTTAAGCATAATAAAAATTTTCTATCTGAATTGCCACAAACTGGAGTGAAATAGCAAGTTATTCACTTTTTAAATATATTTAATAGGCCGGAAATAATACAAGAGTATTTTTAAATTCTTCTAATGATTTTGTTGTTTTAAATTGCACCTACTCATTTTTGTGCTAAGTGCATAAAATCCGCAGTCTATTCATAACTAACAGTTAGAAAATTTCATTTACTGAAGAATTTTAAATCGATCAAAACATATATGAATATTTTAAAATACTAGATATCGATTGTTTATACATAAAAAGTTCATTCTATATTATTTGTTTATTCTGTGATTTCTCAATGTTTTCCAAAAATGGAGTTACACCACTTTCAAAATAAACGGTCCATATGTTCACATACCTTGTTATGATTCATAATAATTTTCACGTGACAATAACCATATCTTAGCGAGATAAATATTTATTAGGCATTATTACATCTTTTATCATTAGTGTGTGAAACGATGAACGCAAAAAATATGCACAATATGAAAGAATATGCATTATTCAAAGTTATACAGTATGCAAACTACGTAAAATAAAAAATATATTCTCAGAATTACCTAATCATTTAAATTTCTGTCCAGGTCCGATTGATCTACCTATGATCGACTATACCTACTATTTTTTACATAAGCATGCATTTGCATATACATCCACAGTCTACGGTTCAGCGATCCTCAATACAGCTCGCTTCAATCGTCGACGTAACAGGCGCAATTCCATCTGGCCAATGAAATTACATAACATATTGGTACACCCCGTTCGACTGTACACCACCGGAATTCGAAGCGAGGTGGAGTTATCGCGAGGGTACCGCATTTATGAGCCGGGGAACATAATTAACGCTTTAACTGTGGGTCAGGTTATGACCCGCCAATCAGCGTCGAGGCGACACGAGGCTGTGGCTCGAGCAGCAGGCCTCGATGCCGACTTATTGGCAGAAAATTGGGGTTAATAGAGCGTGATAGCGGTGGAGGTGTTCGCAAATTGCCGGGAATTTAATTAAACCGGCCGGCCCGGGAGAAAGAAGCTCGCGGAGGAAAATATCGGGCCAGGGAACACGTATACCGGCGGATTATTAAAAGCGGAAACAGTACACGGGGTGTAGCGAATCAAAATTTAATCAAGAGCGAACGCCTCTACGCGAGGCAATGCGCCCGTTAAGAATGACAGGAGTCTGCCACAGGGAAGCAACACCGAGAGAATATTATTTTTCATCGGGAGCAAAGTTGCTTCTCCCAAATGCTTCTGATTCAAAGATCCGAAACTCCGTTATCTGTTCTCTCGTGTTCCGCGGAGTGACTAGCCTTGTAATCAAGAAGGGTTATCTTTAACACTAATCGTACCAAGCACAAAATGTGAATGGTATACGTTGTTTTATAAAACAGATAAGACTGAATCGATTTAGATTTGGGATGACGGCGACATCTGTGGGAATAGTTACTTAAACATATAATTTGTTACAAAAGACAGTCATTATGAAGCCATCGACCAGTGATGGGCACTTTTGCCTCAACTGATGCAAAACCGTCCACACCGTAGCGCCCTCTGTCCCCTTCCGTCAAGCGCGGTACAATGGGACAACGAAGACACGACACATCAGCGTACGCAAAGAATGTGCGCGCTGCATGAAAGAGAGGTTGGTGGGAGGAGCAGGCGTTTGAGGGGCTCCACCCGTGCCCACCACTACCATAGGCTTATAGAGGTAGACTGCGCGGCCTGTATGCAGCGCTGAAGCTGGGACAGGTCAGAGAGTGATAGAGAGAGAGAGAGAGAGAGAGAGAGAGAGAGAGAGCAATAGCAAGAGTGGTGCTCTCTCTTTCTAATTGACGAGTTGGTGAGAAGAGATTCTGCTTCTCCTACTTGTTTCTATACAGCACCAGTGTTGCCAGATCGGTTAAATCGAGGGAAATACAGTTTACCACCTCTCTGATGACCAGAGTAATATGTAACACGTTGCGCGGTACGTCACGTGACCAGTCCACGGTCTTAGTGGGGGACGTTGGAGTGTGCTCATGGTAGTGGAAGGGGAAAAGGAGGAGAGGAAAATCCACCCAGTTTTGGCGTTGGGATATAGTGCAAGATTTCACGCGCATGCGCGGCCAAAACAGTATTGTATCTATATCATGATGACAGAGGTAGTGTAGCCCTGAGACAGTTATATTGGTGGGAATGTATTGAAACAATCTGTTCCGGATAAAAAGACTTCAGGACGTGTCCTACGAGTTACAAAATATACACAAATACACATGTTATACATTCATTTTTCAGAATCAAATTATGCCAATTTTTTAAAATTCTGCTGGGTGCTCAAGGTAGACCATTTTATCGAGAATTTTACTTTACCGTGGCTGAAATTGCCGCGCATGCGCATGAAATCTTGCACCATATCCTAACATTGGTATTTACTAGAGACTCAGTAGTCTCCCTCAATGCTATTTTCGCCTGAGCTCCCACCAACTACCGGTGTGCGAGTTAGATAGCACGACCCCCTGCCGCCATTGTTGGCTTCAACTCGCTCGTAAGACGGCTCAGTCTATCTCTATAAGTCTATGTGTGAAGCCATATGTACAGACTTAAGATCACTACAGACATTGCACCTTATGGACTTTTCTGTCTAGGCCTCGGGGGGCCACAGTGGCCCCCATACCATTTCGGTGTCACGCACAATATTACCGATAGTTCACGAATTTAGGTGTATTAGCAAGAATTGAAGATTCTGTATACTTTATTTTTACTATTGGTGCTTTAATATAATTTGGAGACTACAAATGCATACGGCGCGTGTATTTGAACGGTGCAAATAGTATTTACGAAGAATGTATTACAAAAAAAAACGAAATATATGATTAAAATTTTTCTCCACATCAAGTAATCAACTAACTGCTCTAGTATTCTCAGAAAAATCCAAGTGTTTGGGTTCAATATTTAAAAAGTTATCGTTGTTTTAATCGCGTTCGAATATGAATCAGAATTACTGCAGTTAGGCACATATCACAAAGGGTAAAACAAAACGAAAGAAAATATGCAAAAGGCCTATATGTACACATGCGCATGCAAAGAGAAAATTAGCTTTTATGCTAAGCAGGTTAAGAAGTTCGGTCGGGTAGGCTTGCAATTAGGCTCTTATAGCTATTCGTTTGGTGGAAAGTTAGAGCACTGTCGAATGTGTATCACGAAGAGTCTATGTATTTTGTAGATTTTTTTTGTTCTTTTGTAATGTTGTAATTTTCCGTCGGGTGGGACAACAAAGAGATTCAAGTGGGTGGGTGGGTATCCCTCGCAGCAACCTCCACGTGGTGAAACCTGGTTAATCGGTGTGATTCTCGACTTATAACATTTTGTTGGGCAAACACATAAAACACCAATTGCTCTATAAAATATTAAAAATCGGCAATCATATCGAGGTAATAGCTGTGAAAATAAAAGTTGTGGTTAAATAAAGGAATTAGGCATCGAACTGTACAAATATCACCGTTCACTGCAAATAATTGTCATTCATGACTATATTGATATAAAAATAAAAATGAACACATTAACTGCCACACCAGTCCCTAGAGACCGGTTGTGAGCTTTCCGCTTACGCTGCATCGGTCCGTAGGGACCGGTCGCATACTTTTCGTTTATGCTACATCGCTGCGCCGGCTTTTGTTTATGGATGCAGCTCTTTTCACTTGGCGTTTAACATGTTAACGTTACTCTGAACTGGTGTTCCGCGCAGTGTCACCAGATCCACCCAAGACTGGGTGGATTTTCCTCTCTTCCTTTTCCCCTTCCACTATCCCATTCCACTACCATGAGCACACTCCAACGACCTTCACTAAAGCTGCCCCTAGACGATCAATAATATTGTCAATGTAGATTGACCCATAATATTGAAGCTCCCGTCATATACGCTTTAATAATCTCGTCAATTTAGGTATCAATACGGCGACTACGCACTGTTGTTTTGAAAAACAGTTGTGTACTCTGCCAGCCATTTTACCTGTACGACCAGTACTACGTCCGAGTCGAGACTGACGAGATATTGATAACTAAATCTCCTAAACGTTAATGCGCGCATCAATATGGTTCCCGTCTATGCGCTTCAATCAAAATTTCTATCAATATACTTTAATATATTGACACTGCGTTTGAACACCTTCTAAACGGTCAATATGCCCTTTCAATGCGCCTCGTCTAGGGGCCCCTTAAGACCGTAGACTGGTCACGTGACGTGCTGCGCAACGTGTTACATACACGGACTTAAGGACTGTGCATTATGCTGCGGGGGTGAGGCGAAAGACGGAAGGGGTATCAACTTGTCGGCCATCTTGAATGGCAAACACTGTGGTGCGCTCTATAGGCAGTGTTGGGATATGGTGCAAGATTTCACTCGCATGCGCGTCGATTTCAGCCTCAGTAAAGTAAGATTCTCGATAAAATGGGGTACCTTGAGCACCCAGCAGAATTTTAAGAAAAAGGTATGATTTGATTCTGAAAAATGAATGTATAACATGTGTATTTGTGTATATTTTGTAACTCGTAGGACACGTCCTGAAGTCTTTTTGTCCGGAATAGATTGTTTCGAGACATTCCCGCCAATATAACTGTCTCAGGGCTCAACTACCTCTGTCATCATGATATAGATACATTACTGTTTTGGCCGCGCATGCGCGTGAAATCTTGCACTATATCCCAACGCTATCTATAGGCAACTTTAAATACTAGTTGCGCGAATTTGCAATGCAATCATGCGGGAAATAGATACACATACACATCAATATTTTATATATACACAGATATATATATATATATATATATATATATATATATATACAAATACACTTGTTATGCATTCATTTTTCAGAATCAAATCATATCAATGTTCCCGCAACGTTATATAGATGGCAACACTAGTTTTGCCATCCAACATGGCCGCAGTCTACCATACCTCCCCGCTCGCGGCACGACCCCTCTCACCCATAAACCCACTTTATGCTCAGTATTTTAAGTCCGTGGTTACATACAGTGATGCCAGAAATGTCATCTTCTCGCGCATGCGTATTCGCGCGTGGCATCAGTGCTGTACTAATTTCAAATTTTTGAGAGTTCTTTAAGGCCCTGTTTCAAAAATAATGTTTTTCATTCAACATTCACATACCTTTTTTACCTACAAAAGTTCGAATTATACAGGGTAATAAGATGAAGTTTGGAAATAAGTACACATAGATTTAACATAATATAAAATTTTATTTTATCTGGCAGAATCTATAAAGAATACCAACATTTGTTGCAAGACAAAGGAAAACTGCCAAAAACCTTTCCAGTATCTAAAAGAACAAAAACATATTTTTCAATTATATACATAAACAAGTAAATAAAAAATAACGTCCGTTATCTTCAAGTTCGTCTATGGCAGTGCTAGGTTCCGGCACGCCATCTAGACGTTTCTCTTTTTTGGCGCGTATACGTTACTGGATTCCGCGCGCGTCGCAGTACGCATGCGCGAAAAGCTGACATTTCTGGCATCACTGGTTACATATTACTCTGATCATCAGAAAGGTGGTAAACTGTATTCCCCTCAATTTTCGTTCGGCAGAGAGTCCGACTTTTAAGCGGTTATCGCGCGATCGTTTCGTCTTTGCGCACCAAATTAATTTTCTTCCCGCCGTGATTCACCCGACGGAGTTTAATATTTGTTAAAGCGCTATCCTGCACTGAGGCCCTTCGCGAACGCAATCCCATCATCGTCCAAAGATAACATTTCGTTAACCCCGTTTTCAATGTTCGACGAAAATATTAGCGGGATGGAACGAAACCGGAACAGTGGTAGAGGGACGTGGTGAGAGTAAGGGGGAGAGGGGGGGGGGAGAGAAGGAGAGAACGTTAGTGTCCGCGGGCAGTTTATAATCGCTACGAAGCTGTTATTTCGTAGTGAAACTTTGAATATCTTGTAAACAGATTACGATTAGCATTTCCGCACGGTACTCTGCTGAGCCGACCAGTTTCATCTCGTACAACCGGTCCCAACGAGCACGAAAGTTAGACTGAAAATTCGCTAATCGTCTTCGACCAGTCCCGCATACTAATTATGCTAGTATAGTCGGACGGTTCTTCTCCGGGGATCGATTGTCGACGATACTGCGACACGACGAGCGAACAAACACGAATTTTCGTTATCGTTTACGAAGCACGCGAATTCGACGAATCTATAAACTTAATTTTTTCGAGAACGAGTCGTCAAATGAGAAAATGTTATTCTGTATTTTAGATTTATTTTTGCATTTAGAATCATCCTCTGTCCGCTTGTACATGTTATTCGGCCGGTCCCTGTATTCCATAAGCATATAGCGTTTTCACCAGTTTCAAGGTCATCAAGGTCCGACCGACAGTTTTTTTTATTTTTTCTGTTACTTGTAGGTTAACTCTTTGCGGCACAGGATTTCAAATAATTAAATAGACTATGTTGCATAGAAATTTCATTGCCTTTTAAATGAAACAAAATTGGTATATTTTTATTAATAAAAGTATCACATAATATAAAAACATAAAAAGATAGTAATAGTTTAATTAAATTTGTTGTTATTGGGTGGGACTCAAATAGTCTCACTGTGCCACATAGGTTCATGAATGGTACTTATTAAAGCACATCCTTTTCCCGAAGCACAGACGCACTTCGCACACAGTACAAGACCATAGTGTTCAAACTTCCTTTTTTTTGTACTACAAAGCGCACATCGTTTACGACACGAACGTTCTGATAGAGGTTTTGAATCTTGTCTTCTTATATCTAATGAAACGTTACGTTTGTGTTTGCTTATTTGGATTGATAATGACTTATTGTTAGATACAGTTGGTACGTTATTATCTATTAATGTTTGACTAATAAATCCTTCGGCACATTGACCTTTAAGAATATTAAAAAATAAAAAATAAATAAAAATATGTTTTTTTTGTATTACTCCTCAAGTTGCATGGTGGGACAAATAAAATCCCACCATACTTTCATTATTTACAAACAAAAAGCTTTAGTTTTTATTATAAAACTCTTCACTTGCTTATATAGAACTAATTTTTATAAAAATTAACTTACTTCTGCGATTTTCGTCGCAGTAAGTCGCAGTAAACCTTCCTCTTGCAACAATTGATGAACCTGTATTGGCATGTTGAATGTTGCCAACACAAGTGAATACATTTATAACATTTGTTGAAGATATTACCAACTGCTTTACGTAAATAAGACGAAATATAAACCTATGCGCATGCAGCTATTGCAATATTTCGACGTGTAAAAATGTCCCACCATGCATTACGGTGCATCAAAAAGGTGGTGACACTTTTAATCCCAGCGCGCCCCAAAGAGTTAAGACAAAGTGATAAAAAATGTTCCATCAAAGTCTGAGGAGAGGACTCTCATCTAGAAGTTCACCGCCCGTTTAATCAACCATTTCAAAAACAACTTAATGTACCATAGAAATTAACAATGGAAAAATGTCACATGACCTCTAAGTCCCTGAATAGGCCAAACGTGCGACGAGTTTGGCAAGTTACGGTCGCAACAAGACCGATTTCAGCGTGCGCGCGTAGCGAAACAAACGCTCGGAAAATGTTAGCGCGACAAGTTCGGGCTTTTGGATAAAATCACAACCGTGAATTCAATCGAATTAGAACGAGCCAGGCCGGGGTGCCGGGCTGAATAGATCCGCAAAATTGCCGAGGCAACTTTTCGCAATGGCGGCTGCCGTCATCCATCGAACCAGTCCCGAGTAACATTCATTATAGAAACTCCGCGAAAGTCAGTGATCGTGTTTGCGCGCGTGGCTCGCGGTCTAAGTCTGTCAGTGAAATATTGAACCGGGAACGGCGGGCCACCAATCGAGGCCAGCAATCGAGTTCGTCACGTTAATAGTGGAACCCCGTGGGATATTAACGGGACATAATGTTTGTACCGGTGGCCGGCGCGCAGACTGGACCGAGTGATATTAAACTGTCGCTAAACGTCGATGGTGTTCGTAAAAATCGATTCGCGTTATGAAGCCGAGTGCGACTTTACGATCGACTCGCGGCCGGTCTCTTCTTTTTTTCAGTCTCTCGTCGAAAACGATTTGCATTCTGGTTATGATGTCGCCATTCATCGCAACGACGAATAATTTACAATGTTCCCGAGTCGCTACGGCCGGGCTCGTGACGAATTTATTTCAATTTATACGCTCGAAAGAAAACCCCGATCCATTAAACATTATTTCGTTCTTTTGCTGTACTCGCTTTATTAGGGTTTGTCGGTTTTTTTAAACTGGAGTTACAAACAGGTTTATTTTCATGAATTTGTAGACTTTGGAAACTGAGTTTAACCCTCTGTATACTGATTATGCTTTCAATTTAGTTCCCAACATATAGTTCACTTCCTATCGTTTTAAATGTTTCATTTGAAATGTAGTTCAAACAATAGTTGCTTGATTGGAATTAATTTTAAACGACTTTCTTTACTAATGGTATTGAACATCGTTAAGTACATGTAATAGCTTACCTATTAGTTTGTAAAATAAATTCATTTGAGTGCAAATATAAGTATGGTTGTAATTTTAACTGTTTAGTTGTAACTCATTGCAAATACAGATAAAAATTACTTATAGTTAACGATTTTATAATTGATTAATTGTTTTTCTCTACTTTGGTAAGAAATGAAAAGAAGTTATTGAAGATAACCGAACGAATTTATAGGAAGACATTTGTACATTTTAAAAAAGAAAATCAATATTATAAAATATAATGCATATTTAAACAGGTAATTTGAAAATATAGAAGCGCATTCGACGCAGGAATTCAAAGGTTTCAATGTTGAAATCAATATGGAGAAATTAATTAATTATTTAATTAAAAGCGTTAACGTTTCGACTTAAATTCCTTTCGGGCATCGGTGTAACATGATACAACTAATCTTCATGAATCAGGTTTGGCGTGGAAATTCACAGACATTCTATTATACTATTGGGTTAGCAACTAAATGATTGCGGATTTTGTTGATAGATGTTCTAGCACATTCTTTGGTTTGTCAACGTGTTCAAAGCACCTAACCTATATTGTTTTCTTGTTGTTTGGACTTCCACCTTTTGTATCGATTAGTTATTTAGTTTCGTTTTTATCCCAATTTAAAAATGGAAGAACAAAACGCGCATTTCAGACATATTTTATTATTATTTCCGAAAAAGAAGAAATGCATCGCAAGCATGCAAGAAGTTATGTGCCGTATATGAGAATAAAGCCTTGAAAGAAAGGCAGTGTCAAAATTGGTTTGCCAAATTTATTTTTCTTTTTAGTTTTATGAACATGGAATTATGACACTGCCTGAAAGATGGCGAAAGGTCATCAACAAAAACGGACAGTACCTAATTCAATAAAGCTATATTTTCAAGTAAGAATTTTGAATTTTCCTTCTTATTTAACATCCGCAATCACTTAGTTGCCAACCCAATATTTTATGTGTTAATACAATAAGTATTATATTATACATAGAGTCACCAATGACAATGCAGTGATCACTTTGTTTTTTTTAAATCATATTTTCTGAAGAAATATATTAAATGAAATAAAAATTCATAATTTATTTCTTGGTACAGAAATTAGTTTTTTAATTTTGTATTCGATAAAGTACATAATCCTGTCAACAGAAACCACTAGACATGTTACCGAGGGGAAGTTTTTGGTACATGATTGAAATTGTGATTGCTATTAAAACATTTATAAAATTCGTAACTGTGAATCAGAAGCTTCTAAAATGTGTTTAATACCCACGGGTAGGTAACGAGATAAAGGTTATTTAGAGCAAAGTGGTTAATGCTACTTTCATAGCATCCCGTGGTTTGCATAGTCCATTAGTATCCTCAACATATTGTCATAAACATGAATTTTTCAGTCAGGTCAAAGAATTGTGTCATCCATACGCGCCAGACGTGACAGTTGTAATGAACGGTCCTTATACTCATAACCATAATTATACAATCAAATGATGCAAATTCGATATTATGAGAAATGTATGTTCAAGAAATAAATAATAAAAGTTAGAGGCTCGACTGCGTTTTGGAGAACTTCGTGTTCTTAACTTTTTTGAACTTTTTTTTTTATGTGATCCTGTAGATATCGATGAAGACATTCCGAAAATGTGTGTATGGTTGTTAGGAATTCACTGGTTTATAAGTTATACGCGTGTAAAGATGAGCAGTTTTAAACATTTCTGACAGGTTAGAGCGTTGACATATTGGATATTCGTTGAGTGGTAGAGGCAGGTAGGTCTGTTCGGTGCATGCGCTGGATAGATCGTGAGTGTTCAGCGCATGTATCAGATAGTATGGTATATTTGCGGGATCGGCTAAATAATATTGAGCGTATGCGCTAGATAGCAATTCAGTGGTTACACATACTTTGTAAAAATAAGCAATTTCAAGAGTTTTTCACAAATTAATTATTAATAAGTTTATTGTTGATTTTGAAATGGCTAGTTCAAGTATTAGAAATTTTAACTTTAGAGACATGCCAAGTAGTAAAGAAGAAGCAATTACTTGGGCTCAGGATTGTGGATTGTTGCGTAAACTTAAAAAATGTCGTACTCATCGGTGCGAAATGAAAATTTATAATAATCATGGAATCGGTCGTTTTCGGTATCCAATAATTAAAATACATATACAGAATCACATACAGGATTTCAAAAAGAAGGTACAATCCAAGATGGTTTGGGGTTAGGTCGTCATGGGAGCGGAGAAGGCCATGGTGTAATGTTTCGAATTTTGATTTAGTAAATGTGTTATTATGTATTACGTACGTGTATGTACTGCCATCTAATGGACTTGTTCGGAAGTATTTAGCCTATTTTGTGTGTATTACCTGCAAATATATCAATGGCGGCGCTGTAACCTGTCAAAAAGGCTTAAAAATGTTCAACTTTATATGTGTATAACTTTTTAACTAATGAATTCCGCGCATTCAGATTATCATTTTCGGTGTTTTCTCGTCGAAAACTACAAGATTGTATAAAAAAAACTTGGAAAAAAAGAGTTCTCCAAAACGCAGTTAAACCAAAGTTAGATATTAATTAAATTAAATTAAAGAAATAACATGCATAAGAAATGATAGAAATGAGAAAGGATGAAAACTTCAACCTATGATTAATTAAAGCGTAAATTTCACAACTATTGGTATTCAACAACTCGACCAGATAACAGTATTTTATTTATAAAAATTAGTCATTTAGTCCTGTTCTTCCCTACGTCACGTGGAGGGTAGTCCGCAGCAAGCAGCAGTAATTTTCAATCGACAACCGATACGACCGGCAAGGCAATGCGTAGCGACTCGTTAAAAGTTTACATCTCCCAGCGCGACGGTATCTTGGCCTGCACGTCCCTGAATCGGGCCCCTACACCTTCTGCCCGCGGAAAACCTCTTCAAGTCTCGATTGAATCGTATTTTTACCCACGAGCTTGTGCGATCAGGTGCGCGCACGTATAGTCGGACAGTGCAGCTGGCTGCAGCTGCAGGTTGCAGCGCGCGACTGCACGAGCCGGCCCGAATCATGACAGTTACTGCGGGACCAAGTTAAAGTACTTTCGAGCTTTCCATCGAGCGTAAGTAGCCCTGCTAAGCGGGCACGTTTCTCGTTATTCCTGCTAGCTGGTCCCACACCTAATCTCTTTTGCAGCTACGATGTCATTCGTTGGGGCGATTGATGGTCCTTGGTCATCGAACGCGTTTGTCAAATAATAAAACTGTTGGTAGTCCACTAAATAAGTAACGACAATTAACTCATCTAAACCTGTCATACCATATACGCTATAGTTCATTAACTCTACGAATACGTCATGTGACATCCTGGCTGGGGGGCTCCTCGAACTCTTCTTTGTGCATATACAGTGGCATGCAAAAGTATCCGGACACACTTAGAAAAGGAATAACTCTTTTAAAATTGGTTCAAATGGCTCGAGTGTTTTTGAGGTGTTAGATGGATTAGTTTATTCGGTAATTTATATAAAAAATTAATCAAAAATTAACATTGGTCGAAATTGCGAAGGAAACAGAAATGGCTATGATTATATCTTTTTTATCTGCGCTTATAATGAAAATTTAAAATATGCCTTTTGTAGATCTAATATAAGTAAGTTATATACGTAGATAAAGTTTCATCGAAATGTTTTGCCGTATCATGCAAAAATATCTCAGAGTTCAAACTTTAAAATGAGTCTAATTATATTTTACTATATTTTTTAAACGAAATTATTATAGTTTAAATATCGACAATTTCTTGAGAATGGAAGAATATATTCAAATAATGTACTTTTTGGATTCACTGTATGTATGTGCATGTATGTATATGAATTTATCGTTTTTTATATATTTCTAACGATTTTCAAACGTCCTTAATCTCTTCCATTGCGATTTATTTTACGGTTACAGTGTTTCATATTTCTTTGTCGTTCATAATTTTTTACGTAAATTTATTATCTATTATATTTATCGTTTTCCTATGTATTCTTTAATGGCAATATATCGACAACAATGAAATAGAAATTAATTTCGATTTAAAAACTTATTGATAACATACATTTAGTAGATTCTGTTCGAAATATTCATCACGAGTCTGACTCGATATTACAGAGCAAGGGGTAAATTATATGTATTTAGAACGAAAGTTTCATAAAGATCAAAAAGTGAATTTAGCTTGAAATTAAAATGGGTTAGTATTTACAATGACTTGGCGACATTTATCAGGTAGTTTAAGCCATTATTAGACTAGATTTTATATATTTATGACAAAAATGTGTGTGTGAATCGTGAAATAGTAGGACGATAAAAAGGATTTAAGAATATCGATATAACATCCACTTATAAAAATCATTGAAGAGAGAAACAAATTTTTATTCGATTCCACTACTTTGTAATTGATACACAGTGTTTGGTATAAATATCCACAATCCAGTCATTAGAATGATAAATGCATTGCAATTGGTTCCTATAAACTAAAGTTGTATGTAACATAACCTAATAGTTTCAATTTTATGTTTTAGAACTTATGTATATTTGCACAAAGATAGACTGTGGATTATATGTATTTATGACAAAAATGAGTAAGTGAAATTTCAAGTAAATTAAAAGAATTTGAAAACACCGATGTGCTAGTTTTAGCTGACGAATGTCATTAAAGAAAGATTGAAATTTATATGTGGCCCCTGTTTTAAACAATATATACAAACAATTTTGATTTCGCATAAAAATCCGCAGTCTAAACACGAATATTACACAGTACACTGTAATTTGTCAGAAGCCACGTTAATTACAGTTTCCTCGACGGAAAAATATGTTCCTTTCCGAGACGACAATGACGTACTTCCGGGTGCCCCGTAGCTCGTCGTGTTAGCGACAATGTTGGTTGTACCTTTCGCCGCTGCTTCTGGTACGTTACGACACAATATCGAGGAATATAACGGAGCCAATAATTAACGACGCTAATGATCAAACAATATGGGTCAGCCATTCACTCCATGATCATTCACCGCGTCCACGTATGCTCGTCGATAATTAATTGAACGTCGGCCGCAACAATATATTGAATTCTGATGTTTGATAGCTAACAATCCTCCGCTGGCATTCAAGTTTCATTATTGTCGAATAGCATTATGGGTCGTCGCGATGTTTCTATGCGACTTTTCGAACGCCAGTCTAAAATAACATTATACTCGAACGTTGCTTGGGATACCGCGTGTACATTAGAGTGGCTTTTATTTTAGACATCTGATTTTTTCGCCCTCAAATTTTTTGATCGAGCACAAATTTTGCACAGATTTGTTTTTAATAATTAGAATAATCCTGAGGGTGACGCAAACAAAATTTTCTTGAAGAGGAAATAAGAGCCAAATTTTTTTTAGCCATTTTACAAAGAAAAATGAGTAAAATTTGGTATTATGTCTTTCATTCGAAGCTCAGTAATACGACCAAAATATTGAACATTAAATTTTAATGGGTCGTTGTAATGGAGAAGTTTCAATTTTCAAATCTATAATCTAGCTGCATATGCTATAAGTGTTGCTGCAAATAATTTCATTTTTTCACTGGTCAATGCTGTGGTTTATAATGCAAATGTTGTAAATGAATACTTTTCCTAAAAAAAATTCAAAGTTTAGATTGACCCAAAAGTCTCCTAACGTCAACATTCTAATATATAACATAGTAGAGGAGTCTTTTCAGGGGAGTATACAAAAATGGCAGACAATTTTAACCGTTGAATGATTTTAAACAATGTATTCAAGAGATGTGGGACAATTTAACTCGGAAATGTATTAACCCTTTGCACTCGGATCTATGTCAACTCAAAAATCAAACATTTCTTCTGACCAAGAATATTTCCATTGTACATAACTTTTTCATTTTATGCATATGAAACTGATATAGTACCTCATACAATATTTAAATGTTTAGTAATTTATGAAATATATACAAATTTAATAATGTAAACAATATTTTGAATAATGGTATAATTATTTCTAGTGGCGCCTCTGAGTCGCCATTCGAGTGGTAAGGGTTAAAAAATTATATAAACCTTCATGTAACACAACCACTGCTGTCGTTAAATGTGAAGAAGGCGCAACAAAATATTAAATACGAACTTTCATTTCTGTTAATATTCTAAGTTTATAAACACATGTGCTGTTATTTTGTTTAAAATATTATTTTTGTCAAATAAAGCTAGACAGTTTGGTGAAATCCAATTCGATTTTACTTATGTATAGTGAGCCACGACAGTATTTGAACGCTCTCAAATGAAAAGTTTGACGCTTCTATTCAGAGCTTTCGATTACTGTCGTAACTCATTGTGTGTTATTAAGCATATCCTGAAATTTTGTATTGAAACAAATTTCAGTAGGAATCTGATCATGCATTAAAATCATGCAAATCTTAATGTGTGTTGTCATTTTGCCACACAGTGTAGGAAATGTGTCAAACATCAATCTGACCGAATATTTAAATCTTTCAGAGACGGACAAAATATTTCAAGTGAGAACAGTGCAAAAAGAGTACCCGGTTATAGACATAAGAGTTAAAACAAAAAGATCCGATGAAAGTAGAACGCGGTAAGCGAGCGCATTTAGAGGAAAAAGCTTCGAATCGGTACCGAGGAAAATAATCAGGGTAGAAGCGTTACGTGGACCACTCCTTCCACGGGGCTTGAATATAGACTTTGAAGAGAGAGAGAGAGAGAGAGAGAGAGAGAGAGAGAGCCCTTAACGAAAACGTTGCTTACATAACTGCACATTCGCACGGCTGTTGCGCGGGTGTATTGTGAACGGACGCTTCCATCTCGGCGCGACAATGGAGACAACCGCGCGCGCGGATAACAATTAATCGTCGCGCTCGGAGACTCTGTTCTCGTAACTCGATGTTGCGTTTTGTCCAGCGACGTATCGACGTTTTTGACGGGAGCGTGGACCATTGTCCGCGAAATATTTATCATCGCGATTGCGGGGAAAATAAATTATACCTTTTCGGGCACAAAGGCGTCGCGAAATTTTTCCATTGTGGCCGACACTCCTGAACGCGTCGACGGAGAACTCGTTTGACAGCTCCCTTCAGAATCACACGATCTATCATTGTTAGGGGTTGTTCATCGCAAGATAATTTTGCATTATGGTAAGTATATAAATATACAGGGTTGGTCTCGTAACATGACGACTTCAACTAACTCGTAAGTTATTTGCTGTACAAAAGAATTTTTCAAAGAAATATTGTATGCTTTACCGGAGGACATCCAGTGCTATAATCTGTTTTCTGCTACATTGCTTTTTTTATTGGGATACGAGGGCCACTTTCAGTTTTTTCAATGGAATACCCAATATTTTTTATCGCATTTGGATAAAACACCAAATTCTGTGCTTCTGTTCTAACTGATGGCCAACCAAGGATGCATCAAATGCCCATCGAAATATCAACAGTAATGGCTACTAGGCAATCAACTGTGCAGTTATAAAATGCAAAGACCCACTGAATATTTATCCGAGACACAACGTTATTCCTGCATCAGCTGCGTGAAAAAATCGACGCGTTCCATAACGGGCAGTAATTCAGGCAGCTTTGTTAGGATCGATCAGGCGCGTTTATTATTCGCGGGCTCGGCGCGCGCGAAAAAAAAATTTGCGAGAGCCAGTTAATACAGGCCGCGGGAAAATTCCGAGCTCGGTGAGCAGGCATCCGGGCCGGCGGCGAAAAAATCGCGGGGCAAAAATTGTTCTGTCGCGGCGTCAGCGCGGCGCAGCAGCAGCCGCCGCCGGATACGCGCTTGTGTATCGCGCGGCTGAATTCTCACGCACGATAACGCGCGCGATCGCTTGTGCACAAGCGCATCCCAGCCTCCGGCCATCCATGAGTGTTTCCGAGGCACCGACTAGTAGTTTCAGGTATTTGTTCCGTTGAAAACATCGCATCGCCCCGGCGACGATAACACGATTACGAAACGTCGTGTCGTGTCGCGTCGTTTCCCGCGGAACCGTGAACGGAAAATAACGTTTGTGCTGCTGGAAACAACTAACGGCCACTCGATTAGAGCCGAAATCAATAGGAATGAGCAAGTGGCTGCTATGAATTCTTTGATTGATTTTTTTGGTTTTAATTGCCGGACTCTTCCGCCACACGCGCCATTCGCGCTCGCGCTTTGCAGAATATCCTTCACGCAAATGGGACTGGCTACGGGTTTAAAGTTGTGAAAAATAAACGAAAGCTTCGCCGGGAAAAATCAAATGATTGTGAGATTTAGCGTTTGGCCCGGCTGTCTGCTTCGGAAGAGTTTCGAAGATTTCAGGAACACCACCATTTTTTAAACTATGCACTTTTTTATGCATCGATTGACTGACAGTTAGGGTGGTCTTTATTTTTCGACCCTTTTTGGTCGGATTTGTGTCGTGTATTTGACCGACACTGATATCGTCGGCAATGTTTATATCGACACTTGTTTCACCGACGTAGATTTCGCCAACAATAATAATTCACCGACATGGTAAAATAACCATGGTGCATAAGTTATTGGGTTAGCAACTAAGTGATTGCGGATTTTAAATAAAAAGGAAAATTCAAAATTTTTACTTGAAAATATAACTATTAAATTAGGTATTGTCCGTGTTTGTCGTTAACCTTTGCCATCTTTCAGGCAGTGTCATAATTCCATGTTCATGAAACTAAAAAGAAAAAGAAAATTTGGCAAACCAATTTTGGCACTGCCTTTCTTTCGAGGCTTCATTTCCATGTACAGGGTGTCCCACATAAATGGGAACACCTAAATATCTGTCGTATTTACAGTCCTATCAGAAAACTTCAGAGGACGAAGTTACACTATTGCAGGGGGCAAATATAATGGTAAAGAAAAAAATTTTGTGTGTCGTGTTTTTTAATGAAATTTCAAAGTCACCGATGTTTTTTTTAGATGGAATAGTATATTTTTTTTACGATAGCATGATAGACAACAAAAAACTGAATTTAGTGGATACCACCTTTTTGACCTTGAAATGACCTTGAGCACGAATAATCATGTTGGAGCGGATAAAATGTGGAAGTTTAAAATTTACGTGTTTCAGCAAAGATTACGCGTTGTTTACGTCGGGTTGACCTTTACATATCATAATAAATGTTCGAAATGTTGACCATCCTCGTTTATGCAATATTGCAATCTTGCATTAAATGATCTGTAGGCATTGTCGATTTCCTGAGACGTAATTGAAGCACATGCTGCAGTAATCCTTTGCCGCATATCCTCTCACGTTGTGGGTTTATCTTTGTACACAATACATTTTATCTTGCACCATAGAGAAAAGTCCAATGGTGTCAGATCCGGAGAACGGGCTGGCCATGGAATTGTGCTTCGTCGCCCAATCCAGCGTCTAGAATATTTCGTATTTAGCACCGTTCTTGCAACTTTAGAATAATGCGCTGGACAACCATTATGTTGAAACCCACAACGCCAGAGAATATGCGGCAAAGGATTACTGCAGCATATGCTTCAATTACGTCTCAGGAAATCGAGAATGCCTACAGATCATTTAATGCAAGATTGCAATATTGCATAAATGAGGATGGTCAACATTTCGAACATTTATTATGATATGTAAAGGTCAACCCGACGTAAACAACGCGTACTCTTTGCTGAAACACGTAAATTTTAAACTTCCACATTTTATCCGCTCCAACATGATTATTCTTGCTCAAGGTCATTTCAAGGTCAAAAAGGTGGTATCCACTAAATTCAGTTTTTTATTGTCTATCATGCTATCGTAAAAAAATATACTATTCCATCTAAAAAAACATCGGTGACTTTGAAATTTCATTAAAAAACACGACATACAAAAATTTTTTCTTTACCATTATAATTTCCCCCTGCAATAGTGTCACTTTGTCCTCTGAAGTTTTCTGATAGGACTTTAAATACGACAGATATGTAGGTGTTCCTATTTATGTGGGATACCCTGTATACGGCACATAACTTCTTGTATGGTTGCGATGTGTTCCTGCCTTTTCGGAAATAATAATAAAATATGTCTGAAATGCGCGTTTTGTTCTTCCATTTTTAGATTGGGATAAAAACGAAACTAAATAACTAATCGAAACAATTTTCTCACTAATTAAAGGTGAACGTCCAAACAACAAGAAAACAATATAGGTTAGGTGCTTTGAACACATTGACTAAACAAACGAATGTGCTAGAACCACCTATCGACAAAATCCGCAATCAATTAGTTGCCAACCCAATATACAAGTAAGCACAATGTCAATGTCGGTGATTTTACCATGTCAGTGGATTAACACTAAACCTGACACGGTCAAATGACCGGTTTTATATTTTGCAATTATTGAAATTGTAAAAATTCGTTTACGTAAAATAATGGAATAAATTTCCTTGTTCAAGCATTTATTATATTGGAAATTACGGAATAAATCTAGGGCTGCCATTTTTATAAGGCAACATTCGTCGATAGTTTTAATGCTTGGTAGGTTTAGTGTTAATAAGTAATTAATTACAATAGGTGCGACCTCTCTGATTTCAATGACCTTGAAATATGTTGTCACGGTAATCATTCTGAACAAGTGTATATGTTACCGCCGCTCGGCTTTAGTTTACGAAATATTAATAAAAATATGTTTGATACTTTTCTTGGTAGCATCGATTGTTGAAGATGATATGAGATTTAAATTAAATTTAAATTAATTCTGAGTTATATTTGTCTAAATTTATTAGTACATTTTATTCTTAATGCTGTAAAACAAGACACCTAACCCAGACCTAACCAAAATTCGATTTCGATGAGCTTCAAATATTTTATTTGGGCTGTGATTCTGAACAACTTTTCTCTATACATGTTACCGCCGCTCTTCTTAGTTTCTGAGATATTTGTAAGAAAAATTGTTAGGTCTGCGTTAGATTTCTTGGAGAGGGGAGGGTTAGGGTGGGGTGGTGGCGCTCCTCCGTCTCCATGAAGGGCAAATTCGGTCATTGGGAATATCTTGACAACATAGTTCAAGGTCATCGAAATTGGAGAGGTCGCATTTATTGTAAATAATTACTAATTAATATTGCCGGTGAAATTATTGTCGATCGAATGTGGTCAACTGAAACATTGTCAGTCAAATGTTGGTTGTCAGTGATTTGATACAAACCCTTTCTGGCCTTACCCCCTTAGATTGTGAGACATGGTGAGAAAATGATGTGTTTAAAATTTGGAAGCAATGGGACAACGGGAACCCGCGCCGCATTTGCGTTAAAGTTTTAAAATTTTAATGATTTCGTGTCATTTTCAAACATATTTGCATTTCGTTAGTTTGGAAATATCATTAACCATTCTTGAGTAAAAGACAATGCCTTAGCTGAATAATGATGAGATTGATGCGTTAGAAAAAAACATGCAAAATCTTCTAATTTGACTTTCCATTAAATTCAGCGTATGATTCATAATTTGACAAAGAGGGATATATCAAATATGAACACACTGAATGCAATTTTAGTGAGAGAGATAGTTTTCGGAAAAATATTTGAAATGTATTTTTTCTGCCATCATACATATTAAATGGGAGAAAACAGCCCTTAAAGTTGTTGATTTTTACTGATTTCGCTTAACATTGATTATGTTAAATTTTGTATCAGTTCTATTTTACTTGTCTTTCGTTATGCCTTCGCACGTGTCCATAATTGCAAAGTAACTCAATTACAAGGTTAATAATTGTTCTTCCTAATCACCTGACGTGTTTGTCATTTTTAAAGACTTTCTAAAGATTTTAAGATCAATATTTCGTTTATTTAACTACTGCATTATGAAACAGAAGCTTATTCAACTGACTTTTATCACATACATCATAATGGAATTATTCTCGAATTTATCAAGTTAAAAATGAATTTCTAAACCCATGCAAATAATTATATTGCCCGTGGGCAATAAATTGATGTATCGAAACTTTAATACTAGGAAAAATCAAATGGCTCTGAATGCACCGGTGCATTCTTTGATTCATACGTCCATGAGCGTATAAAAAGTGCATTTTCAGTTGAATGCAAAGCTCGTTCTGTTTGAATAAATGTCTAAAATTGATGAACAGTACAAAAAACAATGGAATTTATATGGATTTTTTTGGCAATGTATACTGTACAATGGAATAAAAAAGGCATTTTAAAGCATACAACCGTATTATAATATGTTATCTTGAAATACAAATGATAACGAAGTTTTTACTTGAACATAATCTTATTAACCAGTTAGCTGTTTTTGACGAGTATACTCGTCAGGAAGTAATTTCTGGTTTTTGTGTTATGACGAGTACACTCGTCATGCGTAAAATGCAGTTACAATTTGCTGTTGCTATTACAATTTTAGTGAAAACTGAAATTTTCAATATGTTTTGATATATTTGGAGGCCAAGACGAAATAAAACAAATAAATAAAAAAATTTAAATAATTGTTATGATAAAACGATATATATTATAAACAAAGTAGTTCGCTTACTTTTTGCAGCAGATTTTAGGTACACAATTGTCAAAGAGGTCGCAATAGCTAACTGGTTAAGTAAGTTACATATTTCGATATGGTGTTCTTGTTGCAAATAAGGCAGTCTAAAATTTAGAAAAATATTCGAACACTGACGTGTGCAACATTTAAGGTTTCCACATAATTCAGCCTCAATGAAAAGTATTTTATTCACTCTTTTGTGTTGTGAACAAAAAGTTTCAAATATATGTACAGGGTGGTTTAAATAATATATACAATCTGCTTTCTCCGTAATCAGAGCAAGTAGTGACTTCATCTTTATTTCAATTAAACAGGACAGAAGGTTCATCATTTACTGTGCAACAGGTTTTTCTGAGACACCTGCAAAGTGAACAAAGGCTCTCTCTTGCTTTTGTTCCCTTTCGTTTATTTTTTTTTTAATGAAATGGTGTATTACATTTTTTTATTCGGATTACTCTTGTTAATTTAAATGACAGTTTGTATGGAGCATATTTATATTTTGAGTAATTGTAACAAAGAATTCTTTCTTCGAAAATACATTTGGGGAGGGAATAGATAAAGTTGAAGAAACATATTTCACTTATATGATAAATTTAACTTCTATTAACTTACTTCCATCTTACATCAATGCTATTTCAAACATTCAATAATACTTACTTGGAATACTTATTGGAATTGCTGGAATAACTATGTACGTGCAGTGTATATTAATAATCCTATCTTTATCAGTCTTCGAGTGGATTTTAGATTGTACTCGCGTAGGAATTTTCGAACGTTTGAGGGCTGAAATTAAAGATGGAGGAAGGCTCTTTATGATCAAAGCACTTTGGTTTAACAAGAAATACGAAGGCAAGTCGAAAAATCAATAAAATCCGGCCGTCGATGTATTCTGGTAGAAATTTTCAAGCTTTTAAGACTTTTAATTAAAGATGGAGAAAGGAACTTTGTGCTATAGACAGTTTGGTTTATAAATATTATCTCCGCCGCCTATTTTGAAATACTTCAAGAAAGTATTTTTCCATGTTCAAGTCAGTAACTATAAGTCGTAAGTTATTATAAGAACACATCTACTGTAAACTATACTCGTTCTTTTTATCGTCTCTTTAATGGATATTTATTCTATAGTTGAATTATATCATTGTTTCATGCAAGTTGGACAATTAAAGGCTGGAAATAATTTAAAAAACAAAAAGTTAATAGATTTATCAGTTTTACTAACACAGTCTATCACCGAGAATTATTCTAGTATGAAACATTACAGTTCAAGAACATAGGCTTAAATAGGGATAGAATATGCGTACCTCTGTCCATAAGTGTTTGAACATTTATTGGTTTTATGTACAGGGTGTCTCGCAACTCGTGGTCAACCGATTAAGAGGTGACTTTACATGTAAAAATGAGTCAAAAAAAAGAATAAATTTTTTTCATTTGATACCTTGTTTTAGAGTAGATCGAGTTTGAAAATTCAGCGAATACGCGCATACCATTAAATAGAAATCGGCTGTCGCGTCTGATCATGACCAACCAATTCTACTTTGTGCATATACTAATGCACGCGAACCCGACGAATCTTTAAACTCGATTTTCTCGAAAACGAACTTTCAAAAGAAAATTTTATTCTTTCTTTTCGACTCATTTTTACGTATCGAATCACCTTCTAATTGGTTGACCACGAGACGCGGGACACCCTATATAAAAACAATTTTTTACCAGATAAACAACTTCGGGTAATTCGTCAAGGCATTTTCTATATGTGTGTTTTATCAAGAACAATAACTGTCAATTGCTTTAGCATTTCTTATTTAGTCAATTTTTACAATTTCTACAGTTTTTCATTGAATACAATACTTTTCTGCATTTCCCTGCAAGTTTGACCTTGGATGACCTTAAGTCATAGATAATTAAACTAATCTTAAAACCCACTATTTGATGGTGGATAAAAAAACATATCATTCCATTTAAAAAAAGAAAGTTGACCTTCACCTCACCTTGGAGTGTCCGGCGGGAAAAATAAAAGTTCCACCACATGATGTGCCCCTGGATACTGAACAAGATTCATCTGAAACATTTTTGCGTACAATCAATATATTTGGAGATATTCGTCTATAACGTTTCATAATTTCCACCCTGTATATAAAACAAATAAACTTTATAATTCAGATCGTCATATTAGACTCCCCTAAGAGTTCTGATACGCACACATTTGTTTATATGCTTACCAAACAAAATTGTATGCAAAAATTGTTATATTGTTCTCATTTATTTATCTTGGTTCTCTTGCGTTCCAAAATTCTTCTGCGGTGCATTTCACTCATTTTTATCATGAAAGTTTTATACTATAGATATTTTTAGAGGTTATGTTTACAATTTCATAAATAAAGCCATGATAAAGCAATGAAAGACGTAAGCTTTAAATCTAATTCTAAGTCTAATTACGGAGATTCTATCTTAAAAAATATGTGCTGTTTCCGGAATGCAGGTTTTTATTTATACTTTATTGTAACCTTCATAAGACGTTCCATGGTCATTGCATGAAATGAATGAAATTTTGCGACGGAATGTTCAGATTATGTATAATTGGCACAGATCCACAAAACGTATTTTTTTAAATTTTCAATATAGGTTCAAAAAAAATGTTTCAAAATAACACTTCTAATGTTTTCTCTACAATTCCGACTAACTGCAATATTTTCATAATTTCTTTTTTACGTCACGCATCAAACTAATGTTCTAACTTCTTCAAAAAATCCAAGTCGTAGTCTAACATTAAAAAAGTTATCGTATTTTTAATACATTATTTACCAATGATTATTTCGTAAACTTCTTGAAATCGATAGTCCATGGTTAATGATTTTTCAATGAATCCTTCAACAACAATAGTAATTTCAATAGTAAAACTAACAACTCACCCCCAATAATGTAAATGACTAATTTTGTTTACGATCATTATATAAAAGATGATTTTTAAGCTTCGTTTTGATAGAACCTAATTATGGAAGAGGCTATGAATAGGCTACCGATAGGTAAAGTGTTAAGGGTGTCCGAATATTTGCGAGAGTCGCTGTAGTTTAATGCAGAATCTCTGAAAAATCGATGCAAATTCAAACTCGTACTTAAAAATAAATCGACGATTTCACATTTCTCTACGCTCGCCACTGTGTATCGAGCCATCACTAAAATAAAATTTTCCGAACACACAGTACATAATTCAAACGAATAAATCCAGCATCTTCCCCCGAGCAAAATAAATGACTCCGCAGCACTTCCATCCGAGTGTGTACATCCCTACGAATTTTTTCCATTGTTCCCGGTGCGCTCCGCGTCGAAAGTGGGTCGCACGTGTTACCGAAACACAGCCGGCATACGGTTGGTGCACGAAGCTGCGGGGAATCTGGTTAGAATCTAGGCTAAATTGGAAGCCGGTGTCATTACCCTCGGACGATAACTTCTTTCTCCGACTCGTACCTTACCCCGTTGCCCCTATGACCAAATAACCTTAATCCGTCCGATTCGCAGTCATTAATCGACCTCGGTAATCAACGGGAGCCAGACGCGTCAACTATTCGGCGCAACATTTCATCGAGTCCTCTTGGAACCGATCTTTGGAATCATCGGGGCGCATCGGGGTCCCCGACGACCCTCGGGCTGCATTCTTTCCGGTCGCAGCTGTCTCGGTATCTGCTTGGGACTCGTGATTCGAGGCACGGAAATTAAAGCGCGATGGATAGGTCTGTGTAGAAGAGGAGAAGGGATTGGTGATGGTGGTGGAGAGAGAAATTCTCGCAGAAACTGTGCTGGCCATAGAAACCGGGACTCGGGGTGTGCTGTGGGGTGGATGAGGGGGTAGAAACGGAATTAGAGAGGGGGTGGAAGAGGAACGCGGGCGTTAAATATGCATGCCGGGTAAAGCGGCAACAATAGAGGTCTTCCCGTTCCCTCCTGGTTCGCAACCCTCGACATAGAAAGAGAGGGATCGAGGAAGATCGAGCGAGCTAGACGAGGAGCAGAGAGGAAGAGGGGTCTCGCAGTTGATCGCGCAACCCGGGCGCAAAACACACCCCGCTAATGGCACCCCCGGCACTCTCTGCTCGTGATACCAGCACCCTCGCAGCCCTCTATACTATATACCACCTACCTATCCAGCAACACTCACCCTCCAGCCCTCTCTCATCCGGTTCGCAGCTACAGCCTTGCTCCTGCTCTTCCTACTCCCGGCTCCCTGATGCTCAGCATTCCCCTTCGCCTCTGCTTCCGAACCCTTCTATGTTTCCACTCCTTCACCCTGCCTTTCCCTTTCCACGATTGTCCGTCTCGCTTTCCACGATTGTTCGTCTCGTTTTCCACGGCAAGCTCGTTGCCCTTTGCCCCGTGCTTGCCCCGTGCTTGCCCCGAGCTTGTCCTGCGTTCGCCCTGCGCGCCACCGTTCGACCTACTGTCTTTTTTAATTCCGTTCCCGGCTTTTCGTGTCTTTTATGTCGCGCCAGAGAGCTCGAGGGCTGTCGTATCGAGAGACTGATTCGTTAGAAAGTCGGTCGCGGCGATAAAATGGCCTCGAGTGTGTGCCCGCCGGCTGCTCGGGAGCGTGAAATTTGGGAGGGAGGGCAGGGGTTCGTTTGTTTCAGGGGTTCTCGATATCGACAAGCGAACACGCGCCGCTGCCGCTGTTTGGACACTTTTGGATCTGGTTTTTGCGATGATTGCGGCCAGAGTGTTCACCGGATGTTCGGGGTTTTCCGATTGTAAGAGGGCGGGATGTAGGAGGCGCGTGAACGCCGCTAAAGGGAAGTATAATGTTTTGTTGTTGAGTGGAGGAAATCGGGATTTGGTTGGTTTTTCAGCTGACATATTGCATTTGTTTAACTTACGGTGGATTTTTAGTTATGAACGATTAGGGTAAAGTTACGAGCTGCCGTGCCCCGCCTGGTTACCGAACACAAAACAAATCGGAAATTAATAAAAATAAAACCTAGTATTACTAAATCTTTACTGATGAAACTTTAGTTTTACCTTCGTATATAAATCAAAACGATTACGATAACTTTTGTTGAAGATATTGAAAATATTCGTTAAAAACACATACCAATTCAAATTATTTACCAAAAATTAAGCAGTGAAAGAGTGTGATGAAAAGTCTGAAAAATGGTGATGTCTCTTATATTTGTCTATCTGTAAACATAAATAAATTATAAATACGAAATTGTAAAATTGAGTATAGTATCAAGAGACGAATATTTACATTCATAGCGATTATATTTATTCTGGCTGTGATAACAACAGATTTCATTGTTCTTAACATACGTGTGTGTTAACTGTTCATAGTTATAGAACTTCTAAGTTGTCTAGTAAAAATATTATCAGTTCTTTTAAAGAGCAGTGTAATTTAATGAATAAATGATGTCAGGTTCATAAAATTTTCAAAATCTTTGCTTCAGTAAGAGTAAAGCAATAACTAAAGTTATATTATCTTTTACCATCATTTGCGGAAAATATGCAACTAAAATAATTTATGGAACACTAGCAGAATTTCGAGAGACCATGTCCAAACTTAATTTTTCTGAAGTTGAGGATATAAACAAATTTAGCTTTTCAAATTTATTTTTCTGGAAAACGAGGTCACAGATAAAAACATTATTCCGTAACTTCGACTTATTTTTTTCATCCTGCATAATCCTAATGAGATCGTATGTAACCCTCTTTCGTATGTAATATCCATTAACACTTCAGCTGCTGGAAATTGATTCATAACTTTTCTGAATTTATGTGATTTCACGTTATCGATTATGAACAGATTAATTAATTTTTAATGGGATAATGTTATATTATATACATGTCGAGAAAATCTATCCAGTTTTGAAGACTGTGTTTAACAGAAATTACGCTGATTAATTGATTACACTAATACAGCGTATAGGACAATAATTTTTCATGGCGGAAAAAGTAAAATAAAGTGACAGTCATTTTTTATTTAAATATGAAAAATGTACAGAGCTTTCCTGATTTTATTTCGGATTTAATTGGAACTCATTAAGGATACATGTGACTGTGATTAAATAGAAACCACGTACTGTCAACGATTTTATAATTGATTGATTGCAATACTGTACTTCGATAATAACTGAAAAAGTGATATTGAAGATAACCAGGCATATTTATATTATGATTCAACTTAAAATAATTTTTCCTTTAAGTATTATAACTTTCATTTCTTTTTGCTCTAAAAATTCTGTAAAAAATATCTACATATTCACGGCACAATAAAAACCATAGAATTACTCTATAGTTACAATCAGACTGCGGATCATTATGCAAAATAAAAATTGTCTAAAGTAAAATCGTACGAAACAGGATAAAAAATAGAAATTTCATTGCTCGTTTAGTAATTTCAACAAATGCAAAATAATTTCACTGTTTTCAATGTTATCTACCGCAGTCTGTTCATAATTAAATCTATAGAAGTCTTACGTCTGCAGAACAATTTTAAACATAAAACAACTAACAGCATTCATACTTGAGTATTCGCAGTTCTCCGAAATCAATTTCATGGGGCGCGTCGCGCGTGTGGTAACGAGATCTACAAATTCGTATTCGCCGCGCAAAAATCAATAGCAAGCGCCTGTTCAAAGTTCGAAGTCCAACGGAAAAGTTAAAACTCGTTCTACAATGTTACCGGAACTTATTCTGGATATGGAGTGCGAATTGAAGGGACTCGATGAGCCGCGTCCTCTCCTATGAGAATCAATCTAACTTGCCCGGGCGAGAGCCGGTGGTGGGCCGTGCTCGGCAAATTATTTAACACGGTGTAGCGAATACTTTCGCAAAGTCCATCTCCATTACCCGACTTACCTCGAACTCCACTCACACCGGCGTCGCAGCTAACCTCATAAAACTTCGGCCTCGGTGATAGCTTATTCAATAAACCGTGCGTTGACCAGATCACGCCGGTCCCTTGGCGTTCCATCAAGCCACCCGGAGAAAGGCGGAAAAGAAGAGGCGAGAAACGGAACCCTGTACGTACAAGGGATAATGAGAAAAATCGAGCTAACTATCCGGGATACGCTATAGAACCCGATGAGGAAGAAGAAGACGAAGAAGAAGGGTCAAGACAGTTAATTCGCGAACAATCTACTTCCCAGAAACGTGCTACAGTGTTATCGCGACGAATGCAGCGACCTCAGGTCCGAAACATTGTGCACAGTGCGATAGACAGGATTCCTCGAGATTCATTTACTTTTTTGCTGCCAGCCTCGAGCCGAGCGATGCAACCAATCGGCACCACCGCACAGTGGGTTGAAACGCGAAAAACGCGGACAAAAATCATTTTCCTGACTAAACGAAAAATGTAAAATTGTATTATTACCTTGTTGGTAGATAAATGTGGCATCATTTTCTGCATTTCGTTTTCCCAAATTCCATATCTGTGTCCCACAATTAAATGCTGAAGTTCAATAAAAATGCATAAGTTTAGCTTCTCTTGAATTTTTTAGAATACCGTTTCACTTAGTATGTTATAACTTAATACACGTATGAGTGAGGATTTTTTGCATGTACTTAACTGAAAGCGTGTTCCAAGACGAAAATCATAAGCATGGATTTTGTTTGTTTTTTCTGTATATAACACCTACAAACATTGATGAAACAAAGAGTAATACTTAATCTTTTTCCCCACTCAAATAGGTTTATAAACCGATTGCCGTCGATTGCTGCATTAAAATTTGTTACACGTTATTGGTAAATATGTATACCATAAAACTAAAAAGGTTTCAGTTGCCAATAGCTGCCTGTTTGTACAATGTATCACAAAAACGATGACACGAGAGAATGCGCGGTTGCGCCGCGCCGCGCCGTTCAGGTAGTCACTATGGTGTTCTTTGGCATGCAAAGAAAAAGAAAACCAGCCAAATTTTGTCGTAAATTTAGATTAGGATCGAGGATCAAAAACCTAACCCGAAACAGATTCGATAATACAAAAATGGGGTTTTTCAGTAGTCAAAAACGCTAGATAAAAGATCGATCTAGGCAGCCTCAAAAGTCCTATTTTATCGTTTACGACGCTTAATTTGCATTATTCGGAAGCATACAACTGCCCATGTAGCTATTTTCATATAGCTGTGACTGTGAATAATACAAATTACGCCTCATAAACGTAAAAATAGGACTTTCGAGGGCGATTGCGGCCTAGATTGATCTTTTATCTAGCGCATTTGACTACTGAAAAATCCCCGAGATGAGAACGCGCATCCCGCACTCCCGCAATTCTGTAAAGGAGTCTACCGCCTTAATAATTTTATCAGAGGAGAAATCATATATCGACATCTTCAATTTCAAAAATTTTCCAACAACTTTGAATTTCATCTTCTCAATTTTTCTATAAATGCATAAAGATGCGCTGTCTAATAAATAATATAATATAAATATAAATATTAAGGCAATAATGGGTAAAAAATGCCTGGTATTGTTCTTGGAGCGCCGATTGACATTTGTTTAGAGACGGAAGGAAATTAACATCAAGTAAATTATACAGAATTTAGTATATAATAACTTGAAAATATTCCATTATTAATAATAAAATAATTAATAATATGTACGCCCAAATTCGAGAAAACCGTTTCGAAAAAACCTTGTATAACTTTTATGGGTTTGGAATTAAACAAAATCTGATTATTAATTTGATTTCAGCACCTCAAAATCTATAAAACTGTACCATTTTTATTAATTTAATCTTAGAAGTAACTTCAGAAATTATTTTTGTCCGCGTTTTTCGCGTTTCAACCCATTGTGCACCGTGTCGGTGAGACAATACTAATTCAATCATAAAACATTTTTATTTTTAATTATTCATTTCATGAAACTCACCAATGTATTCTGACATTTTTCTGATTAAAATTACACCGAACACGACATAATTCGGATCGCGCGTTTAGTTTTCACGTAATACCTCCTGTTTTGAATACTGTGCGTGATAGATAGACTGCGGGTCTCTGTGCAAAATTAAAAATTGTCTACCTGCATTGCAACAAACTTGAGTGAAACAGAAATTTATTTGCTTTTTTGATATGTTTAATCGGTTGGTAATCGGCTCTTAATGTTTTTACTGTTTTAAAGTGGACCTAGTTATTGTTGTCGTAAATGCATAAAATCCGCAGTCTAATGATAGAACAATTCTGCTTCCGGATTTGATTTTCGAATGAGAAACTCTATAAGAATCACACGGCGTGTGTTACTGTTAAATTAGATATTTAGAAGTTATCTAAGAAATATGAAAAATGTTTTCATTTGTAGAAATGCGTTACCACTATCCAGACCACAGTGCTCGGAAGAAGGTCGGAAAAGCAGATGCGAGAAACGGAAAACCCTGCGTTAGAGTGTCTCAAAGAATAAAGAGAAGAGGATGAAGAAGGTAGGGTTAATCCTACAACAGCCTACTTCCCGGGAACGTGATATCGCCGCCGATGGAACCCGGTGACCGTTGCTCGAGCCGTCTAACGAGCCGGCAACTCGTTTTACTCGCGATCTCGAACACTAAACAGGGTTAGCCTGGCTCCGACTTTCATTCTCTCGAAGTCGTCCGGCGCGTTTCTACGATCGCGGAGGCCGAGGGTCGGGGGTGGAAGGTGGGATGTAGTCTCTAGGTGGTCTGGCATCTCTACGAAACCAGCTGAGGAAAGTAAAGAAAAGAACCTGGTAACTACGGACAGCGTTGGTGGGCACCTTGGACGAGAGGAAAGGGGTGCGGAGGCAGGAAGGGTGGGTGGGTCTAGGAAAGAAGGAAAAGAAGGCTGCCAAGGCTCTTTGGTCTCGGCTCTTGGGCGGTAACTCGATTTGTCGCCCGTCTTGAGCCAGATGGATCGGAAGTAGACGCGAACGCCGGCCGCATTTGAAGCAGCCCCATGTACCTACGCCGTGCGCCGTGCCGTTTCCTGTTGGAGCATCGTTCCCGTAGGTTCCCGTAGGTTTCTGCGTGTTTTGCCGGTCACTTTCGCCCCCCCCCCCCCTGTAGCTATGCGATCCATTAGTAGAGCAACAATCGGTACTTGTTTGGTCCACCGGAGAGTATGTACTTATTGCTAGAGTCGAGTGGCCTGGCGGACCATGTAGCCAGACTCGGAGATCTGCACGATCGAAGTTGGGATTAACTTCGGATTAGTTGGACGTCTAAATATTACACGGTTCTTTCAGGAACTCTTGCCTCGCCGCAAGAGAAACGTAACACACACGCCGGGTACATTCAGGAACGCGGAGGTCTCGCGATACCTTGAAAGTTAAATTAATACCTCCCAATGGATCTTGGGAACGAGCTCCGTTACGCCGGAAAGAAACGGGACAAGGAACGCATTGGGAAAGGGATAGGGAGAGAGAAAGCCGATCGAACGGTACGAAATGAGACGTGTTCCTGTTCTGTTTCCGAGCCGAGCGAGAGACCATATAAGTTGAACTTCTGTAGACTCGGAGCGTCTCGGCCCGATTTCGCGAAAAGTCTCGGACTAAACACCGGAAGCTACGGAAACTTCGGAAAAGGAACAAGACGAGGTTCGAGCCCCGACGCACGGGGCACGGTGTGTCGGGTCTGGTCTGGTCTCGTTCACGAATAAGCATCTGTCCGAGAACAACATTGAAACTTTGTAACAAGTATCCCTCGTAACGACGGGACCAGTATTACCCTCGGATTTTCCTGGAATCCGGCAGCTATCCTCGCTCGATATTAAGTTCACCACTCGGCTGCCTCGACGCGACGGAACGCTCGCAGATTTCCCGCGTTCCGCAATATGCCGCGAAACACGTGGAAACTATCGGTGCGGATCGTCACGATCACGAGACGCTCTAATGGCGTGGCACGTCGAAGGTAAACGCCGTGAAATCTGCGCCGTGTACATGCAATATCGGCGACTGTCGTTATTTATTCTTTCGCAGCGCGAGGGAAGAGGCGAGGTGGAAGCGATTAAAAAAGATTGCTTGAGAACGGCGTACATTCGGTTACGAACATCCATGGCGGCTTCAATAAGTGTCTGCACTCTGGTACACAGTGCACCAAGTGTCTTTGGGGTCGCTGATAACGAATTTGATATCAAAAAAGCATCATTCAAAATTGGCGGCTTCAGTTCAATTACTACATTGCATGTTACTCTTGAAACCTTGAGACTTTCGTTTTAAAGTATTGTAACGACGTGAAGTCGTCACGATCGATAATGCAGTGTTACAACGTGAAGTCGTAATGAAGACTCCTCGATCGATATTGCAGTTACCAGCCAACGGAGTTGTTGACAGAAAAAGACAGAAGACGGATTGAAGCGAGACGCCAAACCATAAAGATGTGTCACGAAATCGATTGTGTAATTAGTAATAAATAAGAGTTTTGTTAGAAGTTACGAATTATTACCAGATTAATTATAAATAATGGACACACCATTAAGACGCAACTTGAGGTACGGTCGCAACAGTATTCTTGATATATCAAATAGTTAACTACAATAAATATTTATAGCAATAGAATCGTCCGTGGTTATATTTAAGAAGCAACTACGATAGAAAAGTCGGTAGCGAAAATTTATTTCAATATCGTTCGTTTATCTTCTTGAATATTTGCTTTTCTTCTTCATCTTAAGTATTTTCTAAAATCAATTTTCTTTACAGGTCTTTTGAAGTGAAACTTCATTAGGCGCGGTAGACGTAAAACCGATCTGGCGATGTAACGATGAAACGATGAAACGATGAAACGATTTAGTAGAACCTCGACGCGGTAGGCGTAAAACCGATCTGGCGATGAAACGATGAAACTATGAAACGATTTAGTAAAACCTCGACGCGGTAGGCGTAAAACCTCTACGCGGTGGGAGTAAAACCGATGAAACGATGAAACGATGAAACGATGAAACGATTTAGTAAAACCTCGACGCAGTAGGCGTCAAACCTCTAAGCAGTAGGCGTAAAACCTCTACGCGGTAGGAGTAAAACCGATCTGGCGATGAAACGATGAATTTATGAAACGATGAAACGATGAAACGATGTAGTAAAACCTCAACACGGTAAGCGTAAAACCTCGACGCGGTAGGAGTAAAACCGATCTGGTGATGAAACGATAAAACGATGAAACGAAATTCTATTCTATTAGCATATACGATTGAGGGTTCGGCATTCTTCAATAAAGATTATGATAAAATTCTGATGATACTAAGTGGAGATTTCAACGTGAACTTTGCATCGGAACAATCAAAATTATTAATAGAATTTTTTAGAAGTAAATTAAGATTGGAAACGGTAAATAATCCGGTAAATGAACCGATAAATGAAGCGACAACAAGATCAGGAACTCTCGATGCAGTATTTGCAAGACATTTAGACAAAATTGAATCAAGAATATTTATATCATATTTTAGCTATTACATGCCATGATATGTCGACATTCTAAAATGTCTCCGCTGTTTTAAATTTCATCTGCCCATTGCAGCCGTAAATACGTAAAATCCGAGACTAGTTATAACATTCTCTCGTAAAATATGATAAAAATATTGTTACAAAAAACCTACAAATTCTCCAAATATCCTGCTATGCGTTGCAATTTTCAATAACGACGTGCGCAAAATTAATTTGATTCTCTTTACGTGAAACACAATGTGCGGGTCGTAGCATATGCGTGACGAAACTAGCGAACATATTAGCCAGAAAATTGGAATTTAGATAGGAAATTTCTAGCTTCAAAATTAGTAATTAAAAATCATGTCAATTAGGTGATTGTGAAACGATTTTTTCGAAGTGATTTTCAATTTTTTTTAATCGATTCCTGGATATCTGATTTTGAAACGAATCGATTTTTGAAGTGAAACTTTTTTAGGCGCGGTAGGAGCGAGACCAATCTGGCGATGAAACGATAACACGATTTTGTAAAACTTCGATGCGGTAGGAGTAAAACCGATCTGGCGATGAAACGATGAAACGATGAAACGATGAAACGGTGAAACGAAATTCTATTCTATTAGCATATACGGTTGCGGGTTCGGCATTCTTCAATAAAGATTATGATAAAATTCTGATGATACTAAGTGGAGATTTCAACGTGAACTTTGCATCGGAACAATCAAAATTTTGTAGAAGTAAATTAAGATCGGAAATGGTAAATAATCCTAATGAAGCGACAACAAGATCAGGAACAACTCTCGATGCAGTATTTACAAGACATTTATGCAAAATTGAATCAAGAATATTTATATCATTTTTAGCTATCACAAGCCAATAGTTTCAATAATAGAATCATAGAAAATTAAATGTCATAAAGTGTTAATAAAAATTCGAAAAAAAATTAAAGAAAAAAGTTTCACTTCAGTCATGTGGTCTAAGCACACACCAATTTTTTATCGTAATGACACCCCTTTACAGTTCAATGGTTAATAGTTATGATTTTATTTAGCTTGAAAGTGCTTCAAGCTTCTCAAAGAATAATAGAAAATTGAAGCAATAATACCGTTGCAGATCAGAGCCAAGGATATTTTCAATCTAGTTGCCATATTAGCGAAGCAGCGATAGAAATCAGTCCCTGTGAAACGAGCGATGAAATTCGAATAATCCCGACACCGTGCCAATCGTGAATCTGGTTTGTTTCATCCGCCATGGTGTGTCCCCCATTGGAATTTGTAACGACGCAAGGGGTCACGATCGTTAAAATCCGACATATCTTTAGAGTGGTACCCAGAGACACGTAAAGTATAGATCGTGGAACAGAGCCTTCTGTTCCTGTGGAATTGTTTGGGATCGCGCGGGCCCCCATAACGTTATGACGTTGTGTTTGGAAATAATGAATCGTGAAATTCGATACACGCTGCACGGTACCATGGGCAACGTAAACTGCGAATGGTTTCGCAGTTTCCAATGCTACAGGGAAAAACCGTATGACAGCGGAATAGGACATACGGGTGTAACGTAATACATTTACAGTGATTGGAAGTTAGATTAATAACCAATGGAATGGGTTTCAAACTTTGGAAAATACCGAGTTTTAACGAGTGGACGATGGAAAAAATACTGCCGGTTTATTTACAATTCGATATCAATATTCGGGGGCGTTATCAGATCCGATTGCTTAATTAATCTTTGTACTCTTAAAAAATAATAACGTTGTTGAACTAAAAACAAGCGACTAACAGTCATTTTATTGACAGAATCGATGACAGCGTTTTTCAACCTTTTTGCCAATTTACACTTTCGTTTGCAATAGTACCACTGTTTGAATGCTTGTAATATAAACTGTTTATGAATATAGATAAATTGGAGTCTGTCTATTATGCAGGGTGTCTCACCCGATGTTGACATCTTGATTTCTTCGCTATTGTTAGACCTATCGAAAAATGTTTCAGATAAGAATTAAATGGTGCTGTGCTGAGTGGGGCATAATTTGGTGTTGTAAGTTTATTAGTGGGTGAACGTGTTAAGGTCATATGAAGGTCATCTTCGTTTTTCAAAATGGAATTATATACCTTTTAATACATCAATCAAATGCAGTTGGACATTCTTTACAAAAAAAGTATTAACCTATTTATGGTGAAAAATTAGTCGTTTAGGAGATATTTCGATTTAAATAATTCCAAGTCACGATTAAGACGTTTGCTTTTATTCCTTACAAAAAAGGTTAAACATAACGACCATTTGTATTACATATCTCCTGAATAAGTAAATAAAAATATAAAAATATAATAACTGAATAAGTAAATGAAATAAGTAAATAACGAAGTAAATATATTTTCAGTCGAAATAAGACTATTTGCAAGTAACAAAATTTGTAGTACATATTTTTCATATCTTACGTTGTTTTAAAAAATATACAACGCAAATAAAATCTCAATATAAATAGGAAACAAGTTTTGAACAATAAAACATTATTATGCAAACAATCTTATTTAACAATCTAATGTATTAAATGAAATAAATTATTAAAAGAGAGGTTTTTGCATAGAGTAAAAATATATTTTTAATTTATTAATTTAGTATATAACACAAGTACAGTATGACGTAAATATAACTAGTACGTAAAATAAAATATAATGTGCGAAATCAGTATTTGAAATTATTATGTTATAAGAATTTAAATATTTATCAAAGTAAATTTGATTTGAGGGTAAATACGTCTATTTGTATGTAGTAAAGTATTGTTAAAAATTTTCAGCTTTTATGTTAGTCCTTTGTGGACATAGAACCAATCCAGAAATCCAGAAAAATTAATGAATATGACCTTCAATAACCTTCAAACAACATACTACCTTTAATACTAAAGGGAACTGTATCAAATATTTTATTAAAAAATTAATCTTCGTTAATTTAACTCTTGCATAAACAATCTAAATGTATAAATAACTGTGTACAACTAGTTTTAGTCTCCATAATTTCTTTCATGAATATTAATTTTGAATCTATAGTACTCAACCGTTGTGTTCCCAACGGTTTTAAATGTGATACATTTCTAAAAATATTACAAATTTTTGAAGGAAGTACAATAAATAAGTATGAAATACAATAAATAAGTACAAAATGCAATAATTTCGACACTTGTCTACTTTTTGAATGGTAATAAAAATTTATTCTACTAAATAATAAGTCATTTAATTTGAATCAGCGCTATTTAACAATTTGTATGCAATGTATCCATTAGATCAGGCGAAAGCAATTTTGGACATTATTCAACTAAAATTTGATATGAATAGAAACACTAAATATCAGTTATTTGTTACTCACGTTACTCGTTATTTGTATAATAAATACAAAAAGGCAAAAATATTTGCCGCATCTAATAACTGTTATATACTATATTTACTCATACCTACTTTTAAAAATATGTAAATCATACTATTCCATGAAAATTGTAAATAACAAATAACTTTATTTCATTCGTTATTCGCGAATGATGTTTACATTAATAAACGTTATTCACGAATCACATCTAAATCGAATTTGTCTATTATTTTTGTATCCGTCATTTCAAATAACTATTACCTAAAATTACTCGAAAGTTATAGGAACGATTTAAAATAGACCGTTCCCCCGTCATTACACAAAATAGTACGTTGCGTCTAGAACTCGTGCAAATCACGCGAAAAGTCTTTGCCACTTCGTGTAAGCTGTAACCGAATTAGCATTCACCGCGAAGAAATTATAAATAAATGGGTAGCACGTCAACAACCGTCGGCATTAATAAGCGTGCTTTCGAAAGTTCGGAAGTTTCCCTCTCGCGAATCGACGCGACGTGGCTGTACGAGCGCGAGACTCGGCGGCTTTCGCGAAACATTTCGCGAGATAAAGCCTTCGCGTGGGCGGAGATTAGATAAATTCGCGGGAGGGTGATTAAAGGGCTGCAGTTGCCGAAAGGATCGCGGCGAGGATTAGTAATTACTAAACGACTCTGGTAAACGAGGTCAGGGGTCTGTAGGGTTCTTAGAGCCGTGTGCGCGCATCTCGAGGGTGAAATAGCGAGCTCTCGAGACGCGAAGAGAACAACAGACCGAGAAACGCCAGAGCTTCACACCAATCCATGTCGTCGACCTTCTTTCCCATCGGATAAGAAAATTTCTATTGCCCGGGAAAATCTCTGCCGTGACGCGTTCGATTCGAATCGAGGCAATAATTAGGCTCTCCAGATTCTGATCCGAACACTTTTGCGGAAACGGCACTGCGCAAAACCGCGAGCGGTGATTAGAACGTTGGTAGTATGAGCAAAAAGCATCAACTGAAAACACTCGTACTGGCGAACAAGAAGTGAAGAAGTAATATGCAGGGGATTAATTTTAATTCGAACACCTAAATTATTTCCGCTGCTATTAAAAGTAAGAAACACTTTAAAACACTTTATTCTTCAATAATGTTTCACGCCTTTAGGTCATCGTTGCTTATTTGACATGGAAAATATCAAAATCTACTAAATATCGAGATAATTACTTGCCTTGAAACCCAAATAAAATTCTATTTTGTTGTGGTTTATACTGGGTGATTCGTAAATAGTGGTCAAAACTTTAGGAATAGAGTCCTAATGCTTAGAGAAGACAAAAAAGTTATGTTAACATAGGTCTGGAAATGATTAGTTTGTGAGTTATTAAAGTTAGCTATAAAAGTAAGAAAAAATAACTAAATAGGATGTACATGATTTTAAGACGTGCATCAGATGTCAATAAAAAAATTGGTGTGTGCTTAGACCACTAGGCTGTAGTGAAACTTCTTCCTTTATTCTTTTTTCGAATTTTTATTAACAGTTTATGACACTTAATTTTCTATGATTCTATTATTGAAACAATTGGCTTGTGATAGCTAAAATATGATATAAATATTTTTGATTCAATTTTGTCTAAATGTCTTACAAATACTGCATCGAGAGTTGTTCCTGATCTTGTTGTCGCTTCATTAGGATTACTTAGCATTTCTAATCTTAATATACTTCTAAAAAATTCTATTAATAATTTTTATTGTTCCGATGGAAAGTTCACGTAGAAATCTCAACTTAGTATCATCGGAATTTTATCATAATCTTTATTGAGAAATGCCGAACCCTCAATCGTATATGCTAATAGAATAGAATTTCGTTTCATCGTTTCATCGCCAGATCGGTTTTACTTCTACCGCGTCGAGGTTTTACTATATCGTTTCATCGTTTCATCGTTTCATAGTTTCATCGTTTCATCGTTTCATAATTTCATCGTTTCATCGCCAGATCGGTTATACTCCTACCTCGTCGACGTTTTACGCCTACCGCGTCGAGGTTTTACTAAATCGTTTCATCGCCAGATCGGTTTTGCTCCTACCGCGTAGAGGTTTTACCTATAGAATATAACAATAGAATTTTCTTCTGTTGGCATGCTCGTTTCGTTCGGTTCGTAATGTTCAGCAAAAATTTCGCTGAAGCCATAAATGCGTGTGAATAGGTGCGTACTGCTTCTGCATTCCTTCCGAGGTACTTCTTTTCAGCTTCTAATAACAATAACAGTTGAATAGCCATTTAGTGCTAAAGTTACTAATACTCATAGACACAAACGCCAATCTCAAGCTTCCGATTGTCCGCCACAGTATACAGGGTGTCCCACATAAATGGGAGCACCTAAATATCTGTCGTATTTACAGTCCTATTAGAAAATTCAGAGGACAAAGTGAGACTATTGCAGGGAGCAAATATAATGGTAAAGAAAAAAATTTTTTATGTCGTGTTTTTTAATGAAATTTCAAGGTCACCGATATTTTTTTTAAATGGAATAGTATATTTTTTTTGCGATAGCATGATAGACAATAGAAAACTGAATTTAGTGGATACCACCTTTTTGACCTTGAAATGACATTGAGCAAGAATAATCATGTTGGAGCGGATAAAATGTGGAAGTTTAAAATTTACGTGTTTCATCAAAGATAAATGAAACAATAAATGTTTGAAATATTTTTCATAGTAAACAGCGTATGTTTATGTTAGAGTATGTATCATTGAGAGCGTTAACAGAAGGTTAATCGGTTAGAATAAGTACGTTGTTCCTTCTGCATTATTCGAATTCGAAACGTGAAAGTGGTAACAATGCGTTATACTGTACAGGAACGAATCGATATGGTTTTCACTTATGGCGAAAGCCACCAATCTTTGAGGCAAGCAGTACATTTGTATCGTGAAAAATTTGTGAATCGTATTTGTCCTTCGTTACACGCATTTTCCGTTGTGGTAAAACAATTTAAAAATACCGGTAGTGTAAGTTCTAAAAATCGTAATAATTACTGCAGCATCTGCTTCAATTACGTCTCAGGAAATCGACAATGCCTACAGATCATTTAATGCAAGATTGCAATATTGCATAAATGAGGATGGTAAACATTTCGAACATTTATTATGATAGGTAAAGGTCAACCCGCCGTAAACAACGCGTAATCTTTGCTGAAACACGTAAGTTTTAAACTTCCACATTTTATCCGCTCCAACATTATTATTCTTGCTCAACGTCATTTCAAGGTCAAAAAGGTGGTATCCACTAAATTCAGTTTTTTATTGTCTATCATGCTATCGTAAAAAAATATACTATTCCATTTAAAAAAACATCGGTGACCTTTTAATTTCATTAAAAAACACGACATAAAAAATTTTTTTCTTTAACATTATATTTGCCCCCTGCAATAGTATCACTTTGTCCTCTGAAGTTTTCTGATAGGACTGTAAATACGACAGATATTTAGGTGTTCCCATTTATGTGGGACACCCTGTATAATGTGTCTTATTTCGTCCATCACCGTACATAGTCTATGATGAGCGATCGGAAGGCACGCTATTAATCTCGAAACAACGGCGAACGGGGTGATGCTCGGTGGTGCGCATTTAATTATCCATAAAACTAAAAACACAGGGTCTCTTCCGGTCGACACGGCCGGTGACGCGATGTTAAATGCGTTAGCAGAGGAGCGTTGCCTGGGCCGCGCGTCGTGTCGGTTCCGTCGAGCGAAATTGTTTGGCGCAGCCTTGGTCAAAAGAAAAGTTTCATTAGCCTAATGAAACGAGTGACTCGGGTAAAAAGCTAGGCCGCATCCGGGACAGGCCGGAGGGGGTTGGAGCGGCGAGCGGTGCGGCGCGGCGAAAACGAGATGTACCGGCCATGCCAGCACTTTAATTAGAGAAATTAAATTTTCAAACGAAACACGAGGCCGCGGCCGCGACCTGGCCCGGCCTCCACCTTCCTGTACACAAGCATTACCCTTTTCCTGGGTCGTTGTCGTAAACAGAGGGTGGGTCCGGGGTTAAATGGGCAGCGTCGAACGGTGACACGCGTTATTCCCAGTCCGCCTGGCTCGCCTTGTTCTCCGCGGATCATAAAGTTGAAATTAAAAAGTCGCGCGGCCGCTCTGCGTTGCTATTTTATTCCAGACAGTGAAGAATTCAGCGTAAATGTCAGTCTCCTGATGTTAGGTTGTTGCACACAAAATGTACGATTTTAGAATACAAATGTTATGAAGAGTTTTGAGCAAGAAACACTGTTGCAGGACCTATATTAAAAACTTAAAAAAATACGTTTTGTAGACCTGTGTCAATTATACATATTCTGAAAATTTGATTAAAATCGTTCAACGTTTAAAGATGGTAAAAATTTCAGTGTTTCGCTATTTTACATGCGATTCTAACTGTAATTAAGGATTCTTACATCTTTGAATAAAACATACATCTGAACGAATGAAACGAACCATTTGGGATAATAGTGGTGTAAGTGCTCTTACGCTCTTTTACTTTCAACGGATAATTCACAACTTTATAATACAGCCTTTAGCATTTTCTCTGTAAATCCCTCTAATTGCAATTTTTTCAAATTTTTTTCACGTCATGTAGTAAACTAGTTGTTTCAACTGCTCAAAAATATCCATGTCGCAGGATCTAACATTAAAAAAGTTATCATCTTTTTAAGAGTGTCTGAATATTACTGTGAGTCGCTGTATATTATTTTAACCTGTTTCACTATAATAGTCCGTGATGATGAACCCGAACTGAGTTTAATAAACATGTATACAGTTAATTGCCTCTGAACGAAAGTAAAATTCGACTTTGTTGTACTTGATATTTAGTCAGTAGCTCATATAATAGACATATGATAAATATAAATTTTATCTTCTCTTTAAATGATTTCAAACGACAAAGATATTATAGTTGCTGTAACCGTAAAATAAATCAAGTGGTTAAGCTACGAAGCTGATCTTTAAAGTACCGTCTTCATTTTTATTTAAGATATTTCATTTTACTTTTAAATCAATTTTATTCCAACGTCAATCATTGCGGTTGCCGTGCGTTCTTTTTATATGAGTGGAAAAACTAATTATACTATTTTAGTGTAGGCTACCTTATTTTCAATATAGCTTATCGATAGTAACAAGCATGCAAAACTTGTTTTTCTGTCTACATCTTTCATAGATCAAAGTTTATTTCTGTATAGGTGCAAAAGTTTTGCGAGGGAATTATGCATGAGATCATGCACATCCTGCGATGTTTGAATGTTTTCGATGTGACGTCCGGCTGCATTCCCGTTCATGCGTTCCACATACTCTTCGAAGTTGAAAACTACTCTGCAGTGGAGTCTATCAATTTCAGACTCAAGATACTGCTGCATTAAACTCTTGTTTACCACTAGGAATATTCAATGTTTAGAGCATAGTTTTCACTTATGGTGCTAAGAAGATCCAACAGTTACAATTACAACGACGAATTTTATGCATTGTTACGAGCCAGAAATGTATGGATCTCAGCAGTCGAGACGGGTCGGGAAGACATCGAGACGAGACAGGTCTCGAAGTTCAGAAATTATAAGACATGCACGTGAAGCGATACAAAAATTGCAACTTTGCATTGACGTAAACGGTCACCACTTCGAGCATCTCCTGTAATGTAAGAAAGTTTATTTTGCAACCACATTTGACCTTGCATGACCTTCAATGATATCTCGCTGAAGTCGACTCAACGCCGGCTATCACATCGCGATAAAAAAAAACATAGCATTCCATTAAAAAAATAGAGATGACCTTGAAATCTCCTCTATGTCCCTAGCCACGCAGAAAATGTTTGTGTCACAACACGTCCCCCTCTGTACCGTGTAAATTTTGTTCATAACATTTTTCCTTATTATTACAAATAACGGTGATATTCAAGGTGGACATAGTTATTGCCCCACCCTGTATACATGTATCAAGGTGCAAAGAGACGAGCTCTCTTGAAACACTGCATCCATCTGTAAAATTGTGAAAAGAGTTATTATTCTGTACCTGTTCCCGTAAATAAAAAGAACGTTCCAATGGTTTCATCGCAACGGTATTATAATTTTAGTTTAGGTCCCATGAATCTCCGCTGCGTTTGTGTCGCCGGAAAATGAAAGGGTGCCATTACAGAGTTAGGGTCGTACGAATTACGTTCAAAGTTATGCCAACATATAGATACTACATTCAATAATTCAACCAGCGTTCTGAGACACCGACCGGCAAAGAGGGCACGACCGATCGAGCCACGAAGAAACTCGATTCGACGTTACTTTTCTGCGCGCGACTCTAAACTAAATTATGCTCTGTCGACGAGTGCGACTGGTCTGCGTGCGAAAACAGCGCTAATTGAAATCCCGCTCTCGTATCTCATTGCTTAAGTTTTCGCGACGCTTTTCACACAGCCGACCAATATTTCCTCGGGACGACACATTTTCTATTCGCAATCCACTCCTGATTTGCGTACCTACGCTTCACCGATAATAAATCCATTAAAATTATAGTTTCTCGGGAAATTACACTGTGAATAACTAGGACGATTTGTGTTGTGTCGTGTCAGTGCTCAAACAGTAATTTTTTGAGCCGCTGAGATACACACCTCAAAGAGAGATAAATTAAATAAAGAGATAATCGGGTTTCGGATAACTAAGTAACTTTTAATAAACTGAATGTGAAAGACGGTATAAAAGAGACGGTGTAATAGCGACAGATAATTCACGACTGACAGTTTCGACTCTTACATTACGACTGCTCTTACAACTAACGCGTAAGAAACAAGTAACCTCGTGGGGTTGAAAAATCCCTCCACAAAGAACAAAATAGTGGGGATCCCAGCCAATGATATAATATTTGGGAGGCTACAAAGGACCTCCCAAAACAAGGGCAACGCCCATAGACGTAATACGTCGTAACGAGTGTCGGTAAACAGACGACACTCGGTTTCCTGCAATTTCGCCGGAAACCATAATTTAGGTTTAGGGCCATAGGCCCTCCTAGCGCTAGGTAGTGGGCCTACGCTACGCCAAGTGCCATTGAGAGCTGCACGGCCAGGCTGACTTTTCTATGGTCAGCTGATACTTTCCAGCCGGACCAGAGTTATAAAACAATAAATTCGTCAGAAGACGCTGGAGGACTCCTTCGACAATGGCACTGTTCAAAATCGACCGTAGCGTAGACCCAAACCGAAATACGAGCCGGCCATACAATAATCACGTCTCAATAATTTGTGTGATGCACAACAATCTCTGATGATGGACATTTTTAGCCGTACAAATTAATCCTAAGCTGTTCACTAGTGAATTTATTAATTGTTTACAAACAGTTGAAATACATTCTACTCTCCAAAATAATCTTCATCATTTTCTATGCATTAACTCCATCTTCAAAGTAGTTAATCAATCTCCAATATGATGGTTGAAAAGTTTGGATTCAAAATAAAGTCAGAAGTGATTCATTACGACAGCCATGAATTAATTTGCACGCCAAGTATGGGTGACTTGGGGGCCAACGTGTTAAACCACTCTGTATATTTGAAATCTAATTTCTTTATATACAGGGCGGGGCATTTATCTTGGCCACCTGGAATATCTCGAAAACTAAATTCTGGAGAAAAAAATGTTTCAAATAAAAAGTTTAAGTCAAGGAGGGGCTGATGCAGTAGTCATATCCATTTGTAATTCTCATCATGTTCTCAAGGTCATTCCAAGGTCAACTTTATTTTTTCAAATGGAAACATATATTTTTCATTACAGATTCTTAATCTAGGACTTGAAACAAATCACTTTTATTTGAAAGGTTTTTTTCTTCGCCGATTATTTTGTATAATATTGACTTAATTAGGTAATAATAATCTCAATTAAACGGAAAGGAAATTATTTTAGTAATAATAATACTGGAGAATTGCAACTTAATTACGTGAAAATCAATTTAACAAGTATTCAGTAACATTCTAATGTTATTTGCATTGCATGCGAGAGAATGCGTAATCTTATTCCAAGGAAAATACAGTAAAAAAACTGGTGTATCCCTGCGCATAATGAACAGGTTGTGTACGCTCAGCGTTGAATTTCTTTGCTAAATTGTATCTAATTGTTTTGCCTGTTTCAATATTTAGCTATTATTTAATTATTCATTTAGATTACATGTTTATTTGATACTATTTTAATTTGGTATTAATTTCATTTATCATAAATAAAATAATGTTCTCCGTTAAAACGACATTGTGTATTTTTTCTTTGAAAATTAAATATTATACAAAATAATCGGCGGAGAAAAAAATGTTTCAAATAAAAGTTATGTGTTTCAAGTCGTGAATTAACAATCTGCAATGAAAAATATATGTTTCCATTTGAAAAAATACAGTTGACCTTGGAATGACCTTGAAAACATGATGAAAATTACAAATGGATATGACTGCTGCATCAGCCCCACCTTGATTTAAACTTTTTATTTGAAACATTTTTGTCTCCGGAATTTAGTTTTCTTTATGCATAAAGTCCCTGGCCAAAAATTAGGATCATTCACTCTTCACGTTTCTAATCAAATTTAAAGACCTGAATAGTATTTATGTCATAGTAAATAGATCTGCGATGTCAGATGCCCCTATATTAACAATCTTCGCGTGGAAACCCTGCAATAATTATTTGAAAATTTGTTTCATACAACAAATAACTTACGAGTTATTTGAGGTCATGTTACGTGACTCGCCCTGTATCTACAATTTCAAAGAAGTATTTTATTTACCAATTCTGTATCACTCGATGAAATTAAAAATATTTATTTCTATTTAGTCATTTGAAAAATCTATTTTTCCTCGGCCGTGTCTAAACGTAAATTTCCTCAACGTTTCCGCTCATGTTCCTCAAAAGGAGACTCACATGGGTGATTTTTATGTTACCACCGCGGAAAACCATGAGCCCAGGCATCCCTGAACCGCACGGGTCTCGAAGAACACCGCGTGTTAACGTTGAACGCGATATCGTGGCCCGTGGGAATTCCGGCCGTGCCTCCGGTAATTCATTTTGCCCGCGATCTGGGACGCTAAATAAGGTTATCATCGCCTTCGCATCTAGCCTTTCTTCTTTCCACCGTATTCGCCTTCCCCCCTGGGCAAGGAACTCGGTTACCAGGCGTAAATTCTGTCTCCCATTTTTGTCGGACCACCGCACCGTGCTCCTATCTTGATCAGAGCTGTAAACAAGCGCGGCGAGAGGGACGCGATTCAATTCCGCTGCCACGCCGCACCACGCCAAGCCACGCCGCCCGAAAATTCGTCTGAAATACGGCTGAACCTGTTCACAATGGGCCACGATGACGATCTGAAACGTAATTGTTGTTATTTAGCGAAACATTGTACGAACTGTGGCTCCGTCGAGCTTAGAATACGCAGTTACTCACATCAATACTTTATTTACCGGAAGCCTGTTAATAGGCTTTTCAATAATTGTGCTGTACTAAAAAGACGCTTAAAAATCTTCTTTTACATAATAATACCAAATGAAATAATTAGATTACCTTTATGAGGGTGATTTGTTGGTTGACGATTGAAATTGCTAATACTGCTATTGAAAAATCCATTAAAAATTCGCTAGCCATGGACCATACACATCCAAAACGTATGAATAGACTACGGATTTTATGGATTTATGATCACAAGTATTTTATCAAATTCTTCTGGGTCCCGTCTCATTCCGGGATCTGGCGCAATGAAGTCGCTGATGACTTAGCCAAAAGTGCTACCACTTTCTGTTCTTTGGGCATCTCGAAAATCCTTTTCTCTGATCTGTACGAACCATTCATGAAAAATGCTTTTCTTAATACTTCTACGACAATTAAAAATCAAGGGTTCTGTAAGGGCAAATTCTATTTTCTTCATTTTCATAGGGATAATCGTCACCCTTGGTTCAAACAAAAAAAAACTTCCCCGTCATTTTATCGTCACAATAAACAGAAGCAGAGCTGATCATTATCACCTTGCTGGCTCTCTTTCTCGTATTGGATTCATTGACAACCCTATGTGTAGATGTAACTGCGAGTGTGAAACTCTCTATCATGTCCTTTGGCAGTGTAATTTATACGATATGCAAAGATCACTAGTGTTGAATAATCTCTATAAGTTAAGAATTCAACTGTCTTTGGACGTTTCTATGTTTCTGTCTGGGCCCAACGTTAAAGCCTGCCTGTATATACTTTCGTTCCTAAAAAGCTGTAACCTTCGTGTTTAAGGAAAAACAATACTGATGTACCCTAGCTTTTAGTTTGTAGAGGTTATTTTCTCTGTACACTTTGGTTTTGTTTGTACCTAATGTTGTAATAAATCTCTTATGAGATTTTCTGAATAAAAAAAAAAAAGAAATGGTTACATGGAATTTAAAGCAGTGGACACATTAAAAAGATCTAAGGCCATCACTGTATTAGTTTCAGCTTACTAAGATAATTAAAAGAAGACAGACATTTTAGTAAATATTACGTCTAGGTATGGCACCTCGGATGACCTTGACCTTGGCATGTGTTGTCAAGGACAACGTTTGGAACAACATTTCTCTATACATCTACCCGTCGCATTATGGTCTGGAAACCCGCCTTTTGTGGCCAAAAGTCAATTTTTCAAGATTAAGATATTGAAAAAATTTTTCTGCAACAGAGTAAGAACCCTTCAAAGCTTCCAAATTCAAATTATTATTCATTTCAGATTATTCTGTGCTGAGATATAACGTTTTGTAGACAAACTCCGTAAAATTAAGATTTAAATAAAACGTTTCAAAGTGTCATCATAGACTATCAAAGTACAAGTTTAAATAATAATTTCATACGAGCAGCAGGTGTACTTTAGGTGTGTAATACAGTTGTTAGCATATTTTTACCCATAAACAAATAGTTCCAAGTCTAATCAATGTAAACTTTGAGAAAGTTTAAAAAAAAACGGCACAAATTGGCACGAATAGAACATTTTGCATAAGAAACTGTAAACATTTCTGAATATAGTGTATTAACTTTCAGCTGCCCTCGTCTCCCCGTTTTAGTTGCACGTCGATTTTAATAAATAGTCACCGGGAGTTTCAAGCGTTCCGAACGCGTCCGCTGGAATATTTTCGTTCCAGGAACCTTATACATATATTGTCAATTAAAAATTTTGTTATATATTTTAGTTATTTATTTTAGTTACACATCGTTTATGCTTACGTATGTACATATACAGGGTGGACCGTATAAATGGGAACACCTACATATCTTCCATACTGACAGCCCTATGAAAAAACTTCTCAGTACAAAGTTACACAAGGGGAAAATCTAATGGTAAATAAAACAAGAGTTTTAAACAAAAGTTGATCAGTACTTTGGGGAGAGTATGATTTCCGTGGCCCCTCGTTTTGAGGTTATATTTGTGTTCTTGGGGTTATTTCAAGGAAAAAATGTATATATAACATGGTGTCAAATTGGCATGGCTTAGCCGGTAAAGTAGATTTCCTGTTTTTTATAAATTTGCAAATATCTCGGTAACTATGCGAAATATGGCAAAATATCAAGATACCTTTTCTGTAGAAACTGAAATTTTATTCGCATAATCTTTGCATTGTAGCTGTTATCCAGAATTTGAACTAGTAATGGAAAAATCATGTGAATAGAATGAGTTGTGATTAGGTCGTGGAGGGGGCGGAAATCGTATTCTATATATTTCTGACTTTATAATATTATTGCCGGTGTCGAAACCAATTCAACAACATAGCATACTATAACCTTTAACTTTAAAATAACGTTAAAATACTTTCGATCACAAACAGCGGGTTTCCAGACCACAGTGCGTCGCTCGGACTTAGTTTCCGAGATAGTTGCAAGAAAACTTCGTTAAATTTTTGTTGTTAAAACATAAACCAGACCCCAAGATGGTGTTAGGTGTGGATTAGGTCTGGTAATCTAAAAAAAAAAATATCGCCCAACGTGGGGCTCGAACCCACGACCCTGAGATTAAGAGTCTCATGCTCTACCGACTGAGCTAGCCGGGCTTACATACCCGGGCTTGCATAATCTAATGAAAACGTAACCCAGACTTAACATTATCTTGAGTGTTTAGCAGTCACTCGTTTTCTATTGAACACTCAAGATGGTGTTAAGTCTGGGTTAGAAATCCCTTATTATAATATGTTCAATATGAAAAATAATTTAGTAACATAAATTCACCGAAAAAAATTGCAAGAGTAATGTAACGCTAACGAAACGTTGGGCTTCGATGGATTATGAGGGGGCGGAGGGGGGGAACTTGATTATATCTAAAAATGTGTTCCGTGTTCGGGAAGTTTTTTTCAAGAATAATCAATACGTAAAAAATTCTGTTGTTTCGCAGAGATATTAACATAGCTCTTATCTCTATTCTCTATTTTTTACAGTACAAAAGTTCTGAAAATGACAGAGACAGTCGCCTTTCATTGGTACATCGATGGATGGCCACCATTGCTGACAAAAATTGAAACATCTGAATGAAAAATGTTGTTACACCCCAACGACCCATTTGAATTTTAGAAATTGAATAATTTGTAGCAGCAGTAATGGCAGCAAACTGACGCTACACATTAAAGTGGGGAGGATAAACTAAACATGTATATCGTACTCTATTCGAATTATTACTATTTCTCGACATATTGTAGTAGTGCTGTTTGTATTAATCAATTTTGTGATATTCGCCGTGAATGCGGACGTTACCAAAGGTTATATAACAAAATGTTGTTATGATGTCAATTACTTGGTCTCTGTTTTCCACCTGCAAAACTAAATTTCAGTTGGAAATACATTATATATAAATTTAGTGTATTATTTGTATAGAAAATTTACAAAGCAATAATATTGAATTTGTTGAGTACACGTGCTGATGACTAGCAATCTAGTTTATTCATAGCATGCATGACAAATCCATGTGAATTAAATACCTCATTATTTCAAAAATAGATAAATTATTATTAAGCTGGGCAGAGGAACATTATTACAGCATGTTGTTTCATATTTTCAAGAATAGGAACTGTAATAGTAGCTTATCCAAGAAGTGATAAGAACAAACAATTTTACATGTTTTTATTGAGTATCAATGTACTACAATACTTATACGTAGATATATAATCTTTTGCATATGTATTTTGTTTTATTGTTTTACTAATACAAAATTATAAAATGAGTTACAACTATTGTTATACGCTTATAGCTGATTTTATGGGTTCATATTAGTAAATCAATAACCCAAAATATCAAAATATTAAAAAGATTATCTATAAAAATTATAATGCGTTGATTATTAGTTGTTATATGCTTATATTTAGTCGCTTATTTATATGTTTTCATGTATTTCTTATTTAAATATCTTTTTCTTGCACTTTCCCTGAACTGTAGTAGTTGACCTTTTTAAAAGCAAATTGTGGTACAATAAGAATTGATGACATTTAGCAATAGCCCGTATGCCCGTAGCTGTAATTAGTCATTCGTAAAACAATTCTCCACCAGCTCTTTTAAATATATGCGAGAAAGAGAGAGACCGTTTCGCGCTTTCGTGAATAATTAAGGACTAATTTTACACAGATAGAGGCAGAATATGATAATATTCGTGAATTCCCAAAGGCATCGCGTTGCTAGAACATTATTATGTTAGGTTGGTGCATACGAAATTGTCGTTTCACGTCGAAAACGTATGATATTAATTTTTTACTTTCTACCACCCTTCTTAATCAAGATAGTATCTATTAACTTACAATGTCTGCATTCTCATTCTCCCATTATAAGTGTAAATGTCCCTTAAGTAAAAATATTATATTCCACTAACTAAAATTATTGAGAAAAAGAAATAAGTGTTTATGTAACTCTTATATCTTGCAATTGATGCAGACAACTTCCATTTTAGATAAAAATTCACCGTTTTAGCATGTGTGTGTGTGTGTGTGTGAAATACATTAACAGTTAATAGATACGAAAAGTTACGAATTAAATTCCACCCAAGCCTAAAGATCGTTTGAAAAATACTTTCATTATAAGTGCGAATGTTTTTTAAGTAAAACAAAATTTTTATAATGCGCTTTTTATATTTATTTCAGTTTGCGTGACACATTAAAAATGGAATTTTTTTTTTATTTATTTATTTAATGTTGCTTCAACATCAAAGGTCATTAGCAACACGGTACATTTTCTTACAATATTTTATACATATTTGTATCCTTGATATGTTGGGCAAGACCGGCGATATATGTATTCCTTAGAACCCAACAGAATGGGTAAGGATCCAGGCAGCTTAGCATTTTTCCTTTCATTCTCATATTTTTTGCATTCTATTATTAAATGATTTATGTTAACTGGTACTTTACATATATCGCAGATCGTGTCTTCTTTCTTGTTTAATAAAAATGAATGGGTTATTTCTGAGTGCCCAATTCTGATTCTAGAAATTGAAGTTTGAAATTGACGATCTACTGGACTTGGAAATTTTTGCCATTCAAGATCCGCTCCTTCATTTTGATATTTCTGTATGTAATTCCTTTTAATTTTGTCAAATACCTGTTTCCTAAAAATTTCATTTAGGTGATTTTTAAGATCGTTTAGTCTGGTATAATGAGTGATTTGTTTCATTTTTGTGTTGGAATTCTTTTATTGAAATTCAAAATTTGTATTCTTGTTGATTGAGGCCTAATTCTTGCAGGTTATTCACGATTGCATACTTTAATTTCTTTCTTAGTGTTACGATTTTTCAATTTTGAAATGTGTACGTTCTTCACTATTTTTAGGAGAGTCGCGGTTACTGTTATAGTATTCGGAAATTACAATTAGAATCTGTTTTGCCATCTTTTATTACTTATAAAAAGTAAGTTTTTTAAATCTTTTTGAAGACATTTTGGATCTTGATAAAATTTTATGAGTGATACAATTAATTGATCTATCCTTTTTGGTGTTTCTTCTTCAATGACAACACGAAACTCATTTCTTAATTCAAGAGCACTTTTGGCAGATAATAATGACAAATCTATTCTACTAATAAAAGACTGTCCATTGTAATTCTTAAAGGTTCTAATATTATTAATAAAGTATGAACTATTTTAGCATAACTACTCATCGTTCTACATGTTATGAACCACTTACTAAAATTTGATTTCTGCGGGCCAAAAATCATGCAAAATAAAAATTGTTTGAATTTTCAAGAAACAAGAAAAGTGTTCCTACAGAACTTACTGTTTTCTTTTAATGCCACAGCCACTTTTTCACAGTCTTTGTCCACTATTATACGCCTTTTATAGTTTCCCGTCCAATTATTCCATAAAATAGGCTTTTTCTGCAGTTTGGTAATCAATAACTCCGCGAAATAATAAAAGATTTTCGAGGAGCGAGAGAAAACACGACAGAAATCGAACGAATTTTAAATTCAAACAATGCATCCGACGAATACAACGTTGCCGCATCGCACACATCGTCAATTTGGATGCGACCATAAGATGTGTTTGGTTTGTTTGTTGTTGTGTTGGTGGGTAAGTTGTAAGATAACGATTTTGTCGTCGTACGACATGAAATTAGGACAAGGCGTTGAACCTTTTCAAGGATTAACGAAGATCTCCACACACAGTTCGGATCTTGCTGAAAATAGTTCATTATGCAGGAAGAATCTCTCGGTCCCGGGCATGTGCAAAATGGTGCATCAAGGGGGGATGCGTTTCATTCAGCTGTGCGAGCTAAAACGGTGAAATTCATTTCCATTCGATATCCGGGTGACGGGAACAGTGCAGCCGAGCGATCGACCGTGCGCCTTGGGAACGAGAGATGTTCCGCACGTCGTTCCACTGGTTATCACGATACTCGGCGATCCAGGAAATTATGCTTCTTCGACAGAGAGAGGCTGCTAGGATTTCGCCGGGATTCCATTCCGGGATAGCTGTCGCGTTGTTTTGCGTCTCGGCGGACCGTTGTCACCGTTCAACGGTATTTTCCTTCAAAATGCTAGCAGGCTCTGCGTCTGTTCGACCAGGCGACGTTGATCCAGGCTTGCTGCTTCTCGCGTCGCGAATGAATGAATGAATGGTGATTCGCTACGCCCGCGTCCCGGCGCAGTTTAATTAAAGGATGCTAGAGGGACGTCTTGCCGAGTTTCTCTCCCTCTCTCTCTTTCTCTTTCTCTCTTTCCGAGAGAAGCGCGATGACAGCCGGCGAAGAGCCGCTAAATTAATTACCCGTCGCATTAATATCTCCAATTGCAAGTGGACGGAACGAGTGGAAAATATTCTACCAAAGTGGTTTAGAGTCTCCAGATTCTGTGACCGTGATATCTTGATTCTGAAACAGTCCTTAGGATTATATTGATTTTTTTTTATATATTTAAAGTGGTGTCAGTTTTAAAGCTGTTAGTGATCAATGTTACATTACATTACACATAGGGTGACTCCGTGAAATCTGCCATGTAGATTATATGCAAACTATTAATTATAATGAAGAACGGTTTGAGCATTACTTGCATTATATTAGATCTTGTGTAACTATTAGATCTTCCGTCCATGTACACTTATAGTTTTCTAATTCAGGGTTCAATTCTCTCACCAACCACAAGATTAAAATTACAACAACATTAAACCGAATAGTGTGTTCATTTACTACCACATTTTGCTCGAACATCGCGCAGTTCTGTCGTAAATATGTTAATTTTTCCGCTCATATAAATAGCATACACGACTATCATATTGACTGTTAGTCGTAAAACTAAATATCAAAATAAGAAATGCAGGTACGGCCTTAAAGATCAGCTTGGTACATTAAAATAGTATAGAGGGTGGAGATTATAATTCGTTACAGACGAATAACTCCAAAAATATTGATTATATTCAAAAATGTTTCAGATGAAAGTTGTTCAGCACCGAGGGAGCATCATGTGGTGGGACTTTTCTTTTTCCCCGTGGACACTCCAAGGTGATGTGAAGGTCAATTTTCTTTTATTAAATGGAATGATATGTTTTTTATCCACTATTAAATAGTGCGTTTTAAGATGAGTTCAATTGCCTGTGACTCAAGGTCATCCAAGGTCAAACTTGCAGAGAAATGCAGAAAAGGTGTGATCGTTTTATTTGTACTTTAGTTCGTGCCTCCGAACTTTCACACCAAAACAATAACATGTGATCAATATCAGCATTATTCAGAACAACATCACAGTCATTATCAATGAAATGAAAACAAACGTAGTTATGTATTACGGTGCTCTTCTGCAACATAGTCAATTTACTTTCATTATTATTCGTGCTAAGGTATCCTTTGCTGAACGATAGTACTTAACACTAGGTTTACGGAGCACTAAAATTGATTATTTTACATTGCTTTATAAAAATAATAAAACTGTATTTACTTAGATCTTCAGCGATTTTTATTGTAATGTGTACACAAAAAAATAAATCTATTTAATAATTCCTCACGAATGCCTCCTTACACTCTTAATAATCGTAAATTAAACATTTTTGAATCCGTCATTTTGACGGGACCCGTAAATCTAGTGTTAAATATGTGGTGAAAATGGTAATGTATCAAAATTGTTTTGATATGTTTATGGTACTAGGAGAATGCAGGAAAAATTAGAGAATGGCTGTTAATTTGTATGCACAACGCTACCCAGATCGACCATCAAAATCACCTATGGCATTTGAAAGGCTAGAACAGCGTTTTCTCCGTTCGGTTCTGTGCTTAAAAACTGCATAATGTCCATTAAGCCTACGACACGTGAAGACAAGAAAGTCAAAATATGCAAAGCTTGTGCAAATGTATATATAACATGGTGTCAAATTGGCCTGGTTTAGCCGGTAAAGTAGATTTCCTGTTTTTTATAAATTTGCAAATATCTCGGTAACTATGCGAAATATGGCAAAATATCAAGATACCTTTTTTGTAGAAACTGAAATTTTATTCGCATAATCTTTGCATTGTAGCTGTTATCCAGAATTTGAACTAGTAATGGAAAAATCATGTGAATAGAATGAGTTGTGGTTAGGTCGTGGAGGGGGCGGAAATCGTATGAGGGGCCACGGAAATCGTACTCGTGCCGAATTCGTCTTAAAACACACTATTTGATAGTGGATAAAAAACATATCATTCCATTTAAAAAAAGAAAATTGACCTTCACCTCACTATGGTGTGTCCACCGGGAAAAATAAAAGTCCCACCACACGATGTCCTCCTTGGCACTGAACAACTTTCATCTCAAACAATTTTGCGAATAATCAATATTTTTGGAGATATTCGTCTGTAACGCTTTATAATTTCCACCCTGTATAAGGTGTTCTATTTGAAGTTTTGCACGCAATTATTCGCAAACTATAGCTTGTTGTAAAACAGCAAAACAAAACTGTGTAGCACAGAGGATCCCAGTAAATAAATTAACTAATAAGATACAGTGACGTTTTCTAGTTAAATTCGAGGAGATATCTCTGTTGAAAAGCAAGTAAATTACAATCCTGTTACATTAATCAAGGCTTCCTTCAAGCCTCGCACAAATGGCTTTGAAACCAGCCGCCCCCTCCCCCTGGACGGCATAATCTACTCTACGGTAGCACAGCCGAACGACAAATGCGAAAGAATGTTCGAAATTTAGCCGACAGCTTTCGGGAGCAGCACGGCGTCTTCGCGGCGAATCCGGCCTCCGACTTCCGGGCGGCATGATTTATGAAAAGAATAGCGGCGCGGCCGTTTTCATTAGCGAGCCCCGTTTAATTATAAGCCGGGACCGGGGGCGCGGAATTCTGCTCGCCTTGCCGGTCTACTTTTCGACAGCGCGTCGCTCGGATTCGTTTCATTCGCGACATCTCGCGCGCGTCTTTGGCTCTTTTCTTTCGCGCGGAGCAGACTAGAGCGGAACGGTGACTCAACGCGTTTTAATTAATATCGAGTTCCCGCGCGACACGCAGCCGTACTTGTCTCCCACACTCTCTTGCTGTGTGTCTTGAATTGTCGGACGTTCTGTTCGCATTTATGGTAATCTTGAACTGTTTACTGTCATTTTTGGGACGTTTATCTGACACTTTTGACTCTGACATTTTTGAAGCCTGTACGGTAGAAAATATCTTCGCATTTTTATTTCAAAAATTGCTATGATACTACAGCGGACGGTTAAATTATTAGTGCCACAGTTCAATGTGTGCAGATAATGCCGGGCGGAGGAGTAGGGGAGTATGTAGAGTATGTATAACAGAATACCAGAGTGTGTAAAGTACTAGAGTAGTACAATAGCAAAGTGTACATTGTAGTAATAGCAAAGTGTATATAGTAGTAATAGCAAAGTGTATATAGTAGTAATAGCAAAGTGTATATAGTAGTATAGTAGTGAAGTAGTAGAATAGCAGAGTGTGTAAAGTACTGGACTAGTACAATAGCAAAGTATACATAGTAGCAGAACAGCAAAGTGTATATAGTAGTACAGTAGTAAAGTAGTAGAATAAGAGTAGTAAAGTATGTAGACTAACAGTGTAGTAGAATAGCAGAGTAGTAAAGTATGTAGACTAACAGTGTAGTAGAATAGTAGAGTAGTAAAGAATGTAGACTAACCGAATAGTAGAATAGTAGAGTAGTAAAGAATGTAGACTAACAGAATAGTAGAATAGTAGAGTAGTAAAGTATGTAGAATAAGAGTAGTGAAGTATGTAGACTAACAGTGTAGTAGAATAGTAGGGTAGTAAAGAATGTAGACTAACAGAATAATATAATAGTAGATTAGTAAAGTATGCAGACTAACAGAGTAGTGGAATAGTAGAGTAGAGGAGGCGTGGAATAGTGGACTGTGTATAGTAGTAGAGTAGTAGGGTAGTGAAATAGTAGAGTGCGTATAGTAGCAGAATAGCAAAATAGCAGAGAAGGTTTAATATAGTAGAATAGTAGAGAATCAGAGTGGCAAAGTAGCAGAGTATGTATAATAGTAGAGTAGCAGAGTAGCAGAGTATGTAGAGTAGTAGAGTAGCAGAGTAGCAGAGTAGCAGAGTAGTAGAGTAGTTGAGTAGTAGAGTAGTAGAGTAGTAGAATAGTAGAATAGTAGAATAGTAGAACAGTGGAATAGTAGAATAGTAGAATAGTAGAATAGTAGAATAGTAGAATAGTAGAATAGTAGAATAGTAGAATAGTAGAATAGTAAAATAGTGGAGTAGGAAAGTAGTCGAATAGCAAAGTGTGTATAGTAGTAGATTAGTAAAGTAGTAGAACAACTGAGTAACAGACTAGCAGGATATGTAGAGCAGTAGGGTAGTAGAATGGTAGAGTAGTAGAAGAGTAGAGTAGTAGAATAGTAGAGTAGTAGAATAGTAGAGTAGTAGAATAGTAAATTAGTAGAATAGTAGAGTAGTAGAATAGTAGAGTAGTAGAATAGTAGAGTAGTAGAATAGTAGAGTAGTAGAATAGTAGAATAGTAGAATAGTAGAATAGTAAAATAGTAAAATAGTGGAGTAGTAGAGTAGTCCAATAGCAAAATGTGTATAGTAGTAGATTAGTAAAGTAGTAGAACAACTGAGTAACAGACTAGCAGGATATGTAGAGCAGTAGGGTAGTAGAATAGTAGAGTAGTAGATTAGTAAAGTAGTAGAACAACTGAGTAACAGACTAGCAGGATATGTAGAGCAGTAGGGTATTAGAATAGTAGAGTAGTAGAAGAGTAGAGTAGTAGAATAGTAGAGTAGTAGAATAGTAGAGTAGTAGAATAGTAAATTAGTAGAATAGAAGAGTAGTAGAATAGTAGAGTAGTAGAATAGTAGAGTAGTAGAATAGTAGAATAGTAGAATAGTAGAATAGTAGAATAGTAAAATAGTAAAATAGTGGAGTAGGAGAGTAGTCCAATAGCAAAGTGTGTATAGTAGTAGATTAGTAAAGTAGTAGAACAACTGAGTAACAGACTAGCAGGATATGTAGAGCAGTAGGGTAGTAGAATAGTAGAGTAGTAGATTAGTAAAGTAGTAGAACAACTGAGTAACAGACTAGCAGGATATGTAGAGCAGTAGGGTAGTAGAATAGTAGAGTAGTAGAAGAGTAGAGTAGTAGAATAGTAGAGTAGTAGAATATTAGAGTAGCAGAATAGTAGAGTAGTAGAATATTAGAGTAGTAGAATAGTAGAGTAGTAGAATATTAGAGTAGCAGAATAGTAGAGTAGTAGAATATTAGAGTAGTAGAATATTAGAGTAGTAGAATAGTAGAGTAGTAGAATATTAGAGTAGTAGAATAGTAGAGTAGTAGAGTAGTAGAATAGTAGAGTAGTAGAATAGTAGAATAATAGAGTGGTAGAATAGTAGACGGGCAGTGTATGGTTTTGGTGTAGTAGGGTATGAATATAGCATCTTAAAATGTACCTCATAACATTTGTATTTAAAAACATTTATCTATTTCAAAGTTATGGCTAATTACCTGGTGGATCTGTCAAAACAAGCGACAGACAGTTTTATGATGAAAAAGAAAATCTAAAAACATAAACATAAAACTTTCCTGCTTACCTAATGCAATTCTAATATAATTTTGCACTGTGAAGTGAATTGTCTGTTTTTATTGAACACGTTCATAGCTCAGCTAAAATATAGAGAAAGGCTGTATCTTCTTTTAAGGACAATCTTTAAATCAATCTTTCGTTAAGTAGACTTTATTATGTTTCACAAAGTTCTCTTACAAACGTAAACTAAAATCAAGATGTACGATACAGTATATCCAACACCAGCGTACCAGCGAACAATTAAATATCGCGCGATACATTTCCCTTCTAAACTTCCAAAACTGGGTTACAATTGTACAGAATGTTTACTGATTATCTTTCTCAAACCTGAGCAATCAGCTGGTGATTAATTAGCCCAGGTTACCGCAGTGTAAAGTTGTGTTTATATTACCGTTGAATGGTGCATTGACTGGAACAACGGTACTAACCTCTGTAACCTATGTTTACGTAATAATGTTTGTCAACACAGTTATTATTAGAGAATTATTGTTGGAGAATTATCTGACTGTATATAGCCACTGCAAATAGGTAGTTCAGAGTATAATGAAAGCATAGTGACTGGACGAAGATGCATGGTCGACGACGACGACATCGTCTCCCTAAGTAAAATTAGATTGTGTGCTTGATGGAACGATGGTGGATTAATTCACTTTACTAATTCACTGAGGACGACTCTATTGACTATGTATTATACGGCGATTATACTGTAATTTTAATAAATATCTCGTCCGTTTAACTCTTCGTGCTACCATCTTGTAGCAGGTACTAGCTATATATTATCTAGAGCATAACCTCGATAATGGATCACGATCTTGAGTAGCAGAGCTGTATTATAAAATAGGTAGGCTAGACAGAGTATAAGTTATACGAAAGATTCCAGGAGGGTTTACCAAAAACGTGAAGCGTGCGTAAAAATTGCCATGCAATTACACTTCAAGTGCCACATCGATATACACTTGCTCACAAAAGTATTCGCTCGCCCTTTATATCAGAATAACTTTCTTAAAATTTGAACAAACTACGACATTTTTTGAGCAATTAGAAACATTGATTTAGTAAATCACGTGCAAAAAAGATTTTGAAGAAATTGCAATTAGTAGGAATTAGATGAAAAAATAAAAATAGCACTTTTTAAAACTTTATTATTTCAGCCCGCAATGAAAAATCAAAATATGCGTTTTGTAGATCTATATTATTTACACATATGCTGAAAATTTCATCGAAATCACTTAACGAACATATGAGCTACAAGCGGTTGAAAATGGTGATAATCGCAGTTGTTCACGACTTTTGGTCAATTTCTGCTTAAAATACATAGTTTCTTACATCTTTCGATGCGCGTCGTTTTTTTCTGCGTCAACCGATTTCGATGAAATTTTTAGCATATGTATAACTAACATAGACCTACAAAAGGCATATTTTAAATTTTCATTATGGGCTAAAATAAAGAAGTTTTAAAAGTGCCATTTTTATCTCTTCATGTAATTCCTACTAATTACTATTTTTTCAAAATCTTTTTTGCACGTGATTTACTAAATCAATGCTTCTAATTGCCCCAAAAAAAGTCAAGCGGTTTGATCAAATTTTAAGAACGTTATTCTGATTTAAAGGACGAGCGAATACTTTTGTGAGCCACCGTGCATATACATATACACATGATCGACATTAGTTTTTCACTGAAATTGAAAATCAATTTTTACTACAAACAATTAGCTAAATCAAATTTCGTTAGGATCTACACAGTGCGAGGATGTTACACAAATTATTGTTATGATAAACTTCGCATTTTGTAATCATGTATCTTCTATTAAATAAACAGTTTTCATTTTGTGTTGCTTTTATGGACATAGCTGTGGCATTCAACGTATATAAAAATACACGAAATGGTATTGGTAAATTGGAATTATGTGACAAGTTTTCTTCTAGTTGGAATAATACTATCGATCTTAGAAACAGTTCTTATTCTTAATGAAATTATGCACATTATGTGTTGTTTTACTCATTGTACTCTATCTTTATCCTTTATTGTTATCGTTTATGCTATCCGCACGCGTCCAACTCCACAGTTAGCATCTGTTCCCTGCCATCAAGTTAACACTAAACCTACCAACCACAAAACATATTAAGATAAAACGCCTTACAGAATTGAGAAGATTGAATTTATTTAAACATTGTACCATTTCCATAAGAATATGTGCTTAAATAAAGAAGTCAATTCAGTCATTTCCTATGAAATCGTTGTTCTAATTTCAATAATTGTAAAATAGAAAAACAGTCATTTTGACCGTGGTAGGTTTAGTGTTAAACAATTTTTATTTTACATAAAGATCCACTGTCTAGCGAAATTTAACCCGAGAATCCGGAAGAATGTAATCTCACACCTACACCAAATTGTTCAATCTATCCGCACGCATCCACCTCCACAGTTAGCATCTGTTCCCTGCCATCAAGTTAACACTAAACCTACCAACCACAAAACATATTAAGATAAAACGCCTTACAGAATTGAGAAGATTGAATTTATTTAAACTTTGTACCGTTTCCATAAGATATGTGCTTAAATAAAGAAGTCAATTCAGTCATTTCCTATGAAATCGTTGTTCTAATTTCGATAATTGTAAAATAGAAAAACAGTCATTTTGACCGTGGTAGGTTTAGTGTTAAACAATTTTTATTTTACATAAAGATCCACTGTCTAGCGAAATTTAACCCGAGAATCCGGAAGAATGTAATCTCACACCTACACCAAATTGTTCAATCTATCCGCACGCATCCACCTCCAGCAACTTTTCCATGAGTTAACACCCCGGTATCCCGTCTTATGCATCCCAACCCCTCACATTATTCCCCAATCCCCAGATTCCATTCGTGTAACAGCGTGAATCGCTCGCGGCTTGTCGTTCCGCGATCCAATCCCCTGAAGCGTTCCGCTGCATCAACAAGCCCGAAATAAAATTAATTTCAGCAACGAGCGGGGCTTAAAGTCGTTCGCTTGAGAGCTGGCGGTCTGGGACCGACCGCTCGGATGCGGGTACGAGAGCACGAGAACGGGCAGGTACATCCATGTGGTGATGGCCGCGGGGTCGAAATTTCGCCTCGGTTTCTGAACGGGGGCGAAACCGGTGCATTTCCGCAATTCAATCCGCTGTCAATCCTTTAAACCCTTCGCGTAGGGAAAATACGCGCGGCTTCACGGGGGCGCGGCCGAGCCTAATACATAAATCCAAAGAGCGAGAGAAGGAGAGAGAGAGAGAGAGAGAGAGAGAGAAAGAGAGAGAGAACCCGCGGCGCGGCGCATCTTCCTCTCGGTATTAATTTTCAGGCGGGTGCACGCGGTGTCGGCGGTCGGGCCAGGCTGGGATTCGAGGCTGGCTGGCACTGCGAAGGCTCTGAAGGCGCTTCAGCGGCGCGGATGTTAGTTTAGCCGGAATATTTCAGCCGGACGTGCACCGTACCAAGCCACTTCCGGCGCGAGACTGCACCAACCGTCCGAGCGGAATACACCGTATTTTCGTCTGGCTCGTGACCGCCACGAGCCCGCCGCTCCCATATACTCGATTAACGTTGAAACGAACAAAGCTTCGGACGATACGCTAGGACCGAGTAGGTACCGGCGTTCAACAGCGCGGCGTGGCGCGTGTCTCGTTAATCGTCCACGTTAATAATGCGTCTACATGCCACGCTCCAGCAAGCTTCGAATGCGCCAACAACAACGCTTAACACGCGCACAGAAATGGCCGCCACTGTTACCTAGACCATACCTCGCTGGCTCCACGGACAGCAACAGACTTGACGGTAATCGCGAGGGACATTGGACACACCGCCATTGCAACGCTGAGGCATCGACGATACTCGCTGCAGCGCGTCTACAATATGGCCGCCGCGCGGACCTACCTAGACGGCAAGATTTTCTTATTTTGGGGAACGATGCATGGGTTCCGAATTCTGCGTTGAACGCGTAGAGTAGGGTGGATGTACTAAGTCACTAGTTAATCCCATGCACTGCGATATATTTTGTGGTTACAGTGTTTAAAACTTTTTTTTTGTTACTAATATCTTAGAAGAACAACGACGTTTTTATATGTATTTATCGTCCGCCTATTATTACATCGACAACAACAAAATAGAATTTCATTTCATCGGTATCGATGTTACAGTACAAGGGGTTCAGAGTAAGGTCATGCCAGAATTATTTGTAACTCGCTGCGTTTTGGAATAGTCAAGCAAATCCGATTCTTAGACTTACTTTGCAATTTCTTTTCTCAGGTACAGTTATCATTTTATTTTTGCTATCAATTAGAAATTCATAAAATGCTGACATCGTAATCGAAGCAGATGTATCAGTAAGTGACCACAGAATAGCTGGTAAGTGAACTAAACAGCAAAACAACATAACAACAAGCCAATAAACCAACAATTTTCACGCACGTTTTGTTTCCAGGTGCTGCGCCGTGAAAGCGTTAATAAGTTTGTTATTATCAGATTATGAACTTTATGCAGTTATGACAAAAGTGGGTCCATACAATTTAAAATAGTAAGACAATTAAAAAACATAGAAACATTGATGTATTATTTTCAACTCACAGAAACGATTAAAGAAAGAAAAAATTATTTACATGACTTCTGTTGCTTACGATTGCCGCACAACATTTTTATTTTGCATAAAAATCCGCAGTCTAATTATCATTTTGATACATGTATGAACTCACACATGAATTCATAGTATGCATTAAACTAGTTATATAAAGTTTAGTTTATAACTTTCTTTTGCAAAATTGTTTTAATATTTCATAAATGAGGCAACCTATGTTTGATAAAACATTTTAACGATGACGGCAGGCAGCAGAAATGAGTGGTTGCAGTGAATGTGTTAAAGTTTTGGTAACTGTTCGCAATAGGGAACCACCACCGAGTTTGATTACCCTAAAATATGCTGTCATCGTTCTGAACAAATTTTTGCTACATGTATAGGGTGTAAAGAAATGATATTTCGCGACTATCTAATGTGATTCTACACTCTTGATTTGGTGGAAATTGATGTAAGGAAGTTGTTACAAAAGTAACCTTGACCTTGAATTTCAAGGTCAAAAGGTCAACAATTTTTTTTATTGCATCGTATTCTACTCGCGACGAGGATAAAATCTGCAAAAGGGACCATTGGTCAAAATTCAATCGTTCTCTTAAAAAATTATGGTAGTTTTTTCATCATCAAACTGGCTTTATTGATATTATATTTTCATTCCTCACTCAGATGTAGTTTATATAACGTGCTATTGATGAAGCCGTTGGAAATAGTTTCTGGCACGTGAAATATATCGAAAATATAATACAAATAAAATCAATTTGATAATGAAAAAATCTTTAACATAATATTTTCAAGAGAACAATCGAGTTTTGACCCCTACTTTCTTTTGTACTGTTTACCCTTGTGGGGAGTATAATACAATGCTATTCAAAACATTGAGGACAATTTGACCTTAAAATTCAAGGTCAAGGTTAAATCCGCGACATCTTTCTTAGATCAACTTCCACTAAACCGTGTGTGCAGAATTACGCTATGATAGTCGCGACAAATAATTTCTTTACACCTTGTACATATAATATGCCGTCCCTTTCATACTTTTTAAGATGTAAGCAAAAATACACATTTAACCCTCCTGTAACAAGATTATTTTGTTCCGTGTTGTATCGATACCGTGTTAAACGAGACGTAGAAATAATAAAAATAATGTCAATGTGTACCGTGTTATATCAAAACCGTGTTTCTGGAGTATCGTGTTGTATCGAAACCGTGTTGCAAGAAATCTCAAAGCAATAAGAATAATGGAAATGCGGTCCGTGTTGTATCCAAACCGTATTCTGAGAATGCGTTGCTTTGATTACTTTAATACGTCCGGATTCTTGAATGTGGAAATTGTCTACTTGGGTTTTCAATTAGAAATAGCGACGTACAAAATTCGAAACAGTATGATGAAAAAGTGCGTGTTATATGAGGGTAGTTGGAGGGTAATAAATTGTGCTATTTGGAAATCGTGTTGTACGAATATCGCGGTACAGTAGAACTGTCGCAAATTTGACACCGTGTTTTCAAAGTATCGTGTTATAAGAGAGTTGACTGTACTTGATACAACAAATAATATTTTCAACACTTCTGATACATTTGTATTGGGTAGAATTGAATTGAGTATACAGAGGTGGTAAAGTAGAGGCAGTGGTTTAAACACTCCACCATCTACGATTTGACTTTATAATTCACGAGTATTAATTATGAAATTGAGTTTGATTTGAAACCTAACAGACCACCTAAATCTGACTCAGACCTAACCAAGAGCTTCATGTTATCGTAATTTACTCTGGGTCAATCAGGATTTCCATAATTTCAATCATTAGTTACCTAAATTTATATTTTGATAAATATTTGATTGCTTTGAAAGTGATGGCAGATATGTACCCAGTGACACAAAATATAAACGAACAAACGAAGAAATGTTTTTGTGCATAAATATTGTTCTTGGGGTCGCCTGCAATACTATACAGTCATAATGCCATTTAAAGAGATAAAAGTGACTGACATTCTGTGAGAGTAAAACTTTTGTAAAAATTCTTAATATTGCAATTTATAGTCGATTACAAAATAATAACTTCTTGTAGCAAACACTCCATTGCCCAACTATAGGGATTACACGAGAAATTGTGAAAAGTAATATTTAAAGCACCCGTTGTGTTGCGGTGAAAATAGCAACTAATTACCCTGCATATTTTGAAGGGTGGACTGCGGATTTTATGCATTTTTTACAAGAATGAGGAAGAGAAATACAACATAATAAAAACATTAAAAACATTGAAAGATATATAATTTTTAATATATTGGATCAATTAAGAAAGGAAACTGATTTGTTTTTACTCCAGGTTGTTGCAATTGAGGTAGAAAATTTTTATTTCGTATAAAAATTCGCAGACCGGTTCTGAGAGTAGTAACTAACAATTAGGAGATATAATTTGGGGTTTATAATATTATTTTACGCTAACACGTTGTTTCCCATGTCACCCACATGTGGATGACGAAATGAAAATGCAAGAAGGTTAAAATACTATTCTGTGTCACACATTCTAATTTTTCAATTTTCATTTCATCAAATAAATTACATGAATTTTATAGAATTTCTGAAATTGCTTGTTTGGCAATCATAGTGTTACAAGACCAGGAAAGTGTTGATTTAACCACAATTGCCAGCTCGCATGTTATTCGTATAGCATTTAGATATTGTTACTGTAAGTATGAAAAACGAGATCCTCCCGTATTAATGTATCCATTTAAAACACACTCGGTAGTTGCGAATAACAGCTGGACCAGAATAACAACGGTCCATTAATCAGTTCACAGAATCCGCTCACGGGGATCGTCCGCGTGGCTGACGTTCGCTTAATCGCCGACGTTGTTAACGGCAAAGGATTAGGATGTTAGACAACGCGAATCGCCATAATGGCCACGCCTTCAATGCATAACAACCACAACAGCATTAATAACCATCTTACGTTGATTTAAACGTACCAAACATTAACACATACGCCAATAATTACCCATTTGTGTCGACTACGACTTTGTATGTCGCGTAAAAAGAATTAAATTCCTCGTTTGCAAGTCGTAATTTAATATTGTAACTACACTGTGGATGTTTATGCAAATTCCAAATTTCATTTCTTATTTTATGAATACCAGAATGGAGAATAAGTTCAAATTATTAATTAAATTATTGACTAGAAAATTCCATATGGTTATCATAGAGTAGAGACACCATTAATGTTTGTTGCTATACATGTTTTCTTGTACATTAAAAATGTACACGTAAACGCATAAAGATTCACTGTATAATTATAACGCATTGTAATCCATCCGAAGAAATTTTGAACTTTTCTGAGATTGTTGCCGAAACAAATGCTGGCAGCGAACGTATTCGAACATAATTGAGTGAGTACCTAGTAAATGTTTAAATATTTGTGATTTTATGTCGATACAGTTTTGCATTTCGTAATCATAAAATATTTATGTATAGTGAAAACATCTCCATTGTTTTTAGTAATACGAAAATATGTTTCAGGAAGAGAATGTTCAACTCAAACTGGCAATTGTTGTGATAGAAAAGATTTTTTCTCAGTGTTATATTTTCCGAAATATTGAAGTCACTGTCGTTTCTTTAAATTTTGATTGGACATGGCTAATGAAAAAACCGAATTCAACCATGTATAATATATTAACCTTCGAATGACCTTCGGAGGAGCTATTTTTCAATAAGCATAACTTAACATACGAATGTGACCTTCAAGCTTACGGTACTCGAATGAGATTCTATTGATGTAAACACCGAAACATTTGAAGAATAATTCTTCCGACGGTCCATTGAAGGTCAACATATTACACATGCATAAATTTGCTTTCTCATTGTCTATAACATTATACTGATCAAAGTTCGTCATCCCACTTATATGGCACTGAGAAAAATTCTTTTCTATAACAATTGCCATTTTGAGTTAAACATTTTCTTCCTTGCATATTTTCTCGTACCACCAAAAACAAACAAGTCATTTTAGATGAAAATTTTACGGGACTTTGTAGAAATAATATATTCTTGTACATATCGCACCACTGCAAGAAAAGTGACACAACTCAAAAATGGAGCATTTGAGAAAAATCAACTTAAAGAATACTATAAAACTTATATTGAAATAGTTTAAGCTTCTTTTTTCAGGTAAGTATGTATGGCGGTAAATTCTATTATATTAGTCAAAAAGGAAACATTCATATTTATTAGACTTTGTTTAAAATCTTCATCACGAGTCTGACTCGTTAAAATACGTCGAGGGATTAAGAACGACAAGGAAGTTCTAATCACTGTAACCGTAAAATAAATCACAGTGCAAGACTTCAATGTCCGGTATGAAATTAACAAATATGATTAAAAACAATAGAAACTCTTACGAACATTTAATGTCTAATGAAACAAAGTTCGACAGCCGGTAACAGGTCGTTTACTTGACGTCCATCGAAAATGGCAAAATAAAATTCAAAAAAGAGTTGCTTGTTCGCTGCAATGTTAATTTCGCTGCCATTTAGCTTTCTGGATCACTATACACCTCATCACGGCTGGACGTGGCCCATCGACACGCTGGATACGTGTCGCTCAAGTAAAAGCTGGCCAGTTGACGAAGCGTTGGAAAATAAAAGGGAGGAAAAGCGAAGAGTGATGGATCGGCTCGCGTTCGAGTCACGATTTTTCGCGCTCTGTTTTTATCAGCTTGTTACCCTTTTATGATACGTAGTTCCTCGATGGCCGCTCGGCACGCGCAATAAAACGCGCAACCATTGCTCCGAAGATCGATCCGACGCGACTGTCGATAAGCCGCGTATCATCCCGGAACTGCAGCCACTCCGCAAAATTTTCGCCTCCGAGATTATGACCGAACAAAACGAAAATTCTATTTCGAGCTGTGGCCAGACGCGTAAAATCTATAGACCGTTCGCTTTGAATTTCCCGAGCAGCAAGACGAAAAAATAACTCTTTTGCACACCGGAAATCATGTACTACAGTCGGTCTGTGATTGTTCCACTTTTTTTATGAATCTATTAAACAAGATATCAGATTGAGCCTTTATTTGACTGTTCGAAGTATTGGCACCGGACGCCATCTTTTGAATTCGCGATTATTGCTTGAAGATAATAAGAACAAATATGGGAATTGTAGTAAAAATGTGAATGTAATACAAAAATACAGTGATTGTATCGTCAAATGGTCGTCTTGGAAATTTTTCTATTTGCCAATTGCTTGAAGTTAACAAGAATAAATATAACAATTGTACTAGAAATACGAATGTAATTTGATAATACCGTGACTGTCTCGTCAAACAGCCATCTTGGAAGTTTTGTTACCTAAATGTTCTAAGAACTTTTAATCTGTTTTCTCTTCGTAGTACAATCTGAGTGTTTATTTGACTGTTCGAAATATTGGCACCGGACGCCATCTTTTGCGTTCGCGATTATTGCTTGAAGATAATAAGAACAAATATGGGAATTGTAGTGAAAATGTGAATGTAATACAAAAATACAGTGATTGTATCGTCAAATGGTCGTCTTGGAAATTTTTCTATTTGCCAATTGCTTGAAGTTAACAAGAATAAATATAACAATTGTACTAGAAATACGAATGTAATTTGATAATACCGTGACTGTCTCGTCAAACATCCATCTTGGAAGTTTTGTTACCTAAATGTTCTAAGAACTTTTAATCTGTTTTCTCTTCGTAGTACAATCTGAGTGTTTATTTGACTGTTCGAAATATTGGCACCGGACGCCATCTTTTGCGTTCGCGATTATTGCTTGAAGATAATAAGAACAAATATGGGAATTGTAGTGAAAATGTGAATGTAATACAAAAATACAGTGATTGTATCGTCAAATGGTCGTCTTGGAAATTTTTCTATTTGCCAATTGCTTGAAGTTAACAAGAATAAATATAACAATTGTACTAGAAATACGAATGTAATTTGATAATACCGTGACTGTCTCGTCAAACAGCCATCTTGGAAGTTTTGTTACCTAAATGTTCTAAGAACTTTTAATCTGTTTTCTCTTCGTAGTACAATCTGAGTGTTTATTTGACTGTTCGAAATATTGGCACCGGACGCCATCTTTTGCGTTCGCGATTATTGCTTGAAGATAATAAGAACAAATACGAGAATTGTAGTGAAAATGTGAATGTAATATAAAAATACCATGATTGTATCGTCAAATGTCCATCTCGGAAATTTTTCTATTTGCCAATTGCTTGAAGTTAACAAGAATAAATATTTTAAGTAATTTGATAATACCGGGACTGTTTCGTCAAACAGCCATCTTGGAAGTTTTGTTACCTAAATGTTCTAAGAACTTTTAATCTGTTTTTTCTTCGTAGTACAATCTGAATGTTTATTTGACTGCTCGAAATATTGGCACTGGACGCCATTTTTTGAGTTTGCGACAATTGCTTGATGATAAAACTCAAATACAGGGATTGTAGCGTAGATATGAATCTAATAGAAAAATACAGTGACTGTCTCGTCTATTATCTATCTAGAAAATTTTTCTATGTAAATGGCTCTGTTATAAAAATTTTTATTTTATTTTTCTCTTTGAAATGTAATTTTTGAACAAAAAGTTGAATTTTTAACTGTGTGATTATTTTATGCTATAATTGTAGAAGCTATGCAAATGTTTCTCACATAAAAGAATTGTATAGTCTCTTCTAAAAACAACTATATATTTCTTAATAACTTTATAAGTATTGAAACGTGTTTGAAACTTTCCTAACTTTAAATGAACCACCACCGATCAACTGACCGAAATCATATTTTTACTTTACAATTATAAAAATTAGAAAGTTGCTACCACTAGAAATTGATGAATAAATTTCTTCACTCAAGCATATATTGTTATAAAAATTGCCAAAATGTAGGTAAATTCAGTTGTGTAATTTTTATAAGGTACACACATACGAGTTAATTTTAGTACTTCGTATTTTAGTGTTGAAGAAACACCATTAGTGCACAAATTTCCTTGGATATTTTGCAAGCTATTTTAAAAAACAAAATATTAAGTAAAATTTAATCATATCATGCAATAAAGGCACCACTGAGTAAAATTATGGAGAAAAAATATTTTAAATATTATTTTAGATAGTCGTTATATAATTAAAAAAAATAGTATTTTAAATAAACAGTAAAATTTCCGCAAATGAAATATTTTCTTTTTCATAATCTAAAACTTAAAAGATTTTTATTTTGTTATTCAAAAACATAAAGTAAAATATTTGAATTTTGCATTAAATAGTATTTGAAATATTTCTTGACGTTGAAAATAAATTGAGGAAACGGGTATATCAGAATGCAGGGAAACCATAATATTTTCGAATTCGATTCTCTCGAAAGAGAGGCGTCAGATGAAAAAAATTGGTTCCATATTTTCGATTTATTTTCTCATGTAGAGTCATCCACTCAAATAAAGTGCTCGCTATTGTGAAAATTCTTCAAATAAAATACGATTTTAAAAACTTTTTCAAGGAAATAAAATGTTTTATTTTTAGAAATGCACGTATGATTTCGAATAAAATAGACTATTTACTATTTTACTATTTTACTGTTTTGCTATTTTGCTATTTTGCTATTTTGCTATTTTGCTATTTTGCTATTTTGCTATATTGGTATATTGCTATATTGGTATATTGCTATATTGGTATATTGCTATATTGCTATATTGCTATTTTGCTATTTTGCTATTTTGCTATTTTGCTATATTGTTATTTTCCTATTTTCCTATTTCACTATTTTACTATTTACTATTCGAAATAGTATATTACCAAGCTCTGGATAGAGGTTATATTTTTCATGTTAAAACCATTAAGAAAATATATGAAGCAGATTTCCGTTTCGATTGGGAAAATGAAATAGTAAATCGTGTCACTTTACGTTATCATTAGACTTTGGATCTTTAGGCATATACGGCTTCTCAAAATTTTCAAAACATGCTAGAATATAAAATTCGATAGAATTTCGTACGAGTTTTATTTATTTCAGATCTATAAAGGCCACTACCACTGAAAATCAGATTCTATTTGATCCCATTTTCTTAAAATTCGCCCACAAAAATTGGAAAGTGCATAAACATCTACACTCTAGTTATCATTGTCGCATATAGAGATCTACGATCCTCTCATACAAAAAAGCATCACAATGATCCGCTGATAGGATCCGTCCACTTGATGGGAAGTGGTAGGCTAAAAGCTGAATGCTGTAATTTTGAAAATCATCGATTGGCTAGCCAGCTTCTAATCACCATGGCTACGGTATTCCATCAACTATTCCAACTTCTTGACACGTGTCAAGAATACAGAAGTTCGTAAACCCGCAACAGTTAATTGAATAACTAACATTGAATTTAATCATGATCCGAAACTTGTAATGAATTAGTATTAACCACTTGTATTTGAAATTGATTGGTCGATGTGGTCGATGAACGAAGTCCAAGGCAATCATTTTCATAAAATGTTTAAATATCGTGCGTGGGCTTAATGCAGTTTCAATTTGCTGTATAGTCAACTCAAGGCTATACATAATTTTGACGTGTGAATATACGATTCTACATACAGGGTGCCTCAGCTAAAGAAGGTTACCTAAATATATCCTTTATTTTTAATGGCACAAAAAATATTTATGGCATAATTTAAACGGTAAGGAGGAATATCATAGAAGAACAATGTCTACTTATTTTTTCATAGTTTTTACAAGTTCATCGTTATTTTTTATCGGGAAAACTTATTTTTTCTTTATTCCATCTTGTAGCGGCTGAAAAAATACATTTGAATATGCTTAAGACATTACCTCCAGGTGACCTTGAGTACCAAAAATGTGATAAAATTGTAGGATAATATTACAATTACATTTGAACTTACTGTTTATGTTACAAGTGCTCAAAGTGATGTCCGTCTGCAGTGATACAGGCGACCGCAGTCTTCGCACTCAACTAAGAAACAGATCTAGGCCATAACAGTTGATAAACATTGTATTATTCGTTACTATCGCCTGTATCGCTGCAGACGGACATCACTTTGAGCACTTGTAACATAAACAGTAAGTTCAAATGTAATCCTAATATTATCCTATCATTTTATCACATTTTTGATACTCAAGGTCACCTGAAGGTTATGTCTTAAGCATATTCATTTTTCAGCCTCTTCGAGTTGGAATAAAGAAAAAACAAGTCTTCCTTATAAAAAATAACGATGACCGTGAAAACACTATGAAAAAATAAACAGACAAAAAAATTGTCCTTCTATGACATTCCTCCTTCAATACCGTTTAAATTAAGCCATCAATATTTGTTGTGCCATTAAAAATAAAGGAGATATTTAGGTAGCCTCCTTTAGCTGAGATACCCTGTACAACGTTTAACCTGTTAACTATTTGGCTTCATTTTAACAACGTTTACTAATATGTTTAATTATTTTTGCCTTTTTTTTCATCCTACACCGCGCACTCCATTTTTTATTCAATAGCTAATGAAATTGTTTTCGTTCGTGACGAGTATACATACTTGCTATTAGACAAAAAAATGCCATCTTTTCATGACGAATATACTCGACATAAAAAGTTACCAGGTTAACATTTAATATTTAGTAGAAAAATTTTGAAACAACCATTTTGATGGCCACTAACACTTCTGCTTTAATCATTTGAATTTTACTTGAAATCGTTTTTATTACATGATTTTGTAATTCACGCGTTAAGTACTATAACTTAGTTTATAGAATGAGTATTGTTGTTGTATTTAGAATGAGTATTGTTGGTGCATTATACATACGTGTGTCAAAGAAATGTTTTTAATCGTTTGGGATTCAAAAACATAGCTGAATGTACAATCTTATTACTCTTAATTTTCGCCTTATGGTATTACGGAAACTCATCTTTAAAATTTTTGTTCATCTGTGAATGGTTTCAATATATATCAATCAATTTATTTTCCGTTTATTTATACCAATTTCATTTTAATTCAATGCACCGTATGATTGATCCGTTTGGAAAAAACTAAAAGTCTCGGAATTTGTTGAAAATATGAATAAATTAATATGGACATTATAATATATGGCAACGTGCAATATAAATGTTTTTCAAGCAAAGACTTCAAAGTTAACTAAAACTTTATATTAATTATTTTATTAAAAAGGAAACATTAAACGCTTTGCAGAAAGGCATTATTTTATCACATACATACAAGGGTTTAAAAAATTGTTAAAGTTTATGGTAAATATTTCAAGAACATGGAGATTGATGATATTGTTCTAAATATGTAAATATATTGCGGACATTAAGAAAATATTAATTTCCGCGTTTGTCATATGAAGAAACATTTAAAAATTAATTGTTACGCTCCGTTTTATTTTATTTTCTATCTTCTATTCATTATTGCCTCGTGGGATTTTATTGTCATGGCAGTATTGATTAGTATTTCAGGTTTTGGAATTAAACTCTCTTGGGTCGTTCGATATGGAGGCTGCGGTAAATAAATCTCCCGGATTTGGATCTGGCATTGTTAGCATGTACATTGGTAAAGTGAGGGAGGCTGCGGTCTTTCAATAGCAACATCCTTGCAGTTCTGAGTAGCCATCATGGTTTGCACAGTTCTCTGCACAATCATTATCGAATGATTCATCAAACCAATAATTCAAATATTGAAAGTTGCTATATACCAAAAAATTGCATTATTTCCACCACACATACAATATCTAAAAAATTTTACCATAATTTTTTAAGAGAACAGTCGAGTTTTTACCACTAGTTTCTTTTGTACTTTTTACCCTTGTGGGGAGTATAATACAACGCTATTCAAAATATTGAGGATAATTTGACCTTAAAATTCAAGGTCATGGTTAATTTTGCGACATCTTTCTTAGATCAACTTCCACCAAACCGAGTGTGCAGAATTACGCTATGATAGTCGCGAAAAATAATTTCTTTACAGCTTGTACGTATAATATGTCGTCCCTTTTATACTTTTTAAGATGTTCGCAAAAATAGACATTCAACCCTCCTACAACAAGGTTATTTTGTTCCGTGTTGTATCGATACCGTGTTAAACGAGACGTAGAAATAATAAAAATAATGTCAATGTGTTCCGTGTTATATCAAAACCGTGTTTCTGGAGTACCGTGTTGTATCGAAACCGTGTTGCAAGAAATCTCAAAGCAATAAGAATAATGGAAATGCGGTCCGTGTTGTATCCAAACCGTATTCTGAGAATGCGTTGCTTTGATTACTTTAATACGTCCGGATTCTTGAATGTGGAACTTGTCTACTTGGGTTTTCAATTAGAAATAGCGACGCACAAAATTCGAAACAGTATTATGAAAACGTGCGTGTTATATGAGGGTAGTTGGAGGGTAAAAAATTGTGCTATTTGGAAATTGTGTTGTACGAATATCGCGGTACAGTAGAACTATCGCAAATTTTACACCGTGTTTTCAAAATATTGTGTTATACGAGAGTTGACTGTATTTGATACAATAAATAATATTTTCAACAATTCTGATACATGTGTATTGGGTCGAATTGAATTGAGTATACAGAGGTGGTAAAGCAGAGGCTGTGGTAAAAATCCTTCACCATCTACGATTTGACTTTATAATTCACGAGTATTAATTATAAAACTGAGTTTGATTTGAAACCTAACAGAAAAAATTGCTTTATTTCCCTCACAAATACAATTTCATCAACAATCCAAATTTTCAAAAATCCCATAAATATGTACATCCAGAATAAAGGCTATTGTTCGGTTGACATTAGATATGGGCGATTCTTGTAAGAAAATCGATTCTGAATCGCAGTGACAAAAATCGATTCAATAGAAAGTCGAACCTTGAAAAATCGATTTAAAAAAAAATCCATCGAAATACTATTTATATCCATGTACATTCTGCATGGAATAACGCTATACTCAGCTACTATAGCCACGATACTCAGTGATGGATAAATTAACTTATGCTTCCACTTGAATCGAAGATCGATTCATAACTAAAAAATTGGTGTGTGCTTAGACCACATGGCTGAAGTGAAACTTCTTTCTTTATTCGAATTTTTATTAACATTTCATGACATTTAATTTTCTATGATTCTATTATTGAAACAATTGGCTTGTAATAGCTAAAATATGATATAAATATTCTTGATTCAATTTTGTCTAAATGTCTTGCAAATACTGCATCGAGAGTTGTTCCTGATCTTGTTGTCGCTTCATATACCGGTTCATTTACCGGATTATTTACTCCACTTAGAGTCATCGGAATTTTATCATAATCTTTATTAAGCAATGCCGAACCGTCAACCGTATATGCTAATAGAATAGAATTTCGTTCCATCGTTTCATCGCCAGATCGGTTTTACGCCTACCGCGCCGAAAAAAGTTTCACTTCAAAAATCGATTCGTTTCAAAATCAGATATCCAGGAATCAATTAAAAAAAATTGAAAATCGCTTCGAAAAAATCGATTCACAATCACCTAATTGACACGATTTTTAATTACTAATTTTGAAGCTAGAAATTTCCTATCTAAATTCCAATTTTCTGGCTTAATATGTTCGCTAGTTTCGTCACGCATATGCTCCGATCCGCACATTGTGTTTCACGTAAAGAGAATCAAATTAATTTTGCGCACGTCGTTATTGAAAATTTCAACGCAAAGCAGGATATTTGGAGAATTTGTAGGTTTTTTGTAACAATATTTTTATCATATTTTACGAGAGAATGTTATAACTAGTCTCGGATTTTACGTATTTATGGCTGCAATGGGCAGATGAAATTTAAAACAGCGGAGAGATTTTAGAATGTCGACATATCATATTAAAGTTATTAAAATTAATAAACCGAGAAAACAATTTGTATTTGTATTTTATAAATCGTCCATAAAAATTTGCCGATACAGGAAAAAGATTGATAATCAATCGTATATCACAAATAATGCAAAACAATTTGCAAGATACCTTCAAATGAACAAAAATACGGTAAATATTTACATTAGGGGCTTCCTCACCGATTTTGATGAAATGTGTTGTCAAGGTCATCATTCTGAACAACTTTTTCCTATACATGTTACCGCCGCTCTGCTATAGTTTCCATGATATTCGCAAAAAAGTTTCAACATCTCGAAAAGTAATCGGAGTAGATCTGGGTTAGATTTGAAATTGTGACCGCCGATAACGCGGCCACCGTCACAACTTAAAACGACTTCAATCAGTTGAGACCCACTGTTTTGTCTGTTTATGTTTACGAACTGAAACGTGAAATGAATCGTGTCGAACGCGAACTCATTTCATTGTCAGCTGTGTTAGCATACAGAGTATTAAGCATGAAACTCTACGAATTCTTGGATATCTGCAACAATCAAGAAAACATATAATAACCCAGTATATAAAGATATAAATATACAAATAATATATAAATAACGTAGACCTAACCCAGACCTAAACCAGACCTACTCCGATCACTTTTTGAGATGTTGAAACTTTTTTGCGAATATCTCGGAAACTAAAGCTGAGCGGCGGTAACATGTATAGGAAAAAGTTGTTCAGAATGATGACCTTGACAACATATTTCAACGTCATCAAAATCGGTGAGGAACCCCCTAATGTAATTAATTACCAAAAATACTTCCAAGTCGTCACTAAATATCCGGTAACACGTACTGTTATCCTATTGGCTATCAAAACGCAAAACTTGGTGTTGGGCGGTGCCACGTGGCATAGTGAACTGTGCTACATTTCAGTTATTCGTGAAACCTTCGAATCGGCCCCGTTCCATGGTCGGCCCGTACATGTTTAATACCGGGCGACATCGTGTGAGAACGAAGCCGAATGATCTATTATCATCTGGCCTTGTTGCTGGAGCCCGGATCGTCGGGTTTACCGTATCAATTATGCCAGCACTTTGCCGGGTAAATTATGAACGGCCGGTTTGCGTTGCGCGCGAATCCGGTTGGCTCGTGAATTTTCCAACGGTCGTTTTTCAGCGTCGGCCCGAGACACGGCGAATAAATCAGGAAGGGCAGGGGTTGGGGACGTCGCGTCGGGGACAGGCGACGGAAACCGTCGCTTGACCTTCCGTCGCTTGGCCGCAACGCGACCTTGCCGGCTAGAATGACGCGACCCTACGGAATATTTCATCGCGGCTTGCACCTAATACCTTCCTCTAGATCCCTCTGACCTTTGCTACGCGAGCCGAATGAAATCTTTACCTGTTCTGGAGCGGGAACTTGTCCCTTTAACGGGGATGCTGCTTCTCTTCCTCTGCTTGATGAATGACGCACCTGCTTCCAAGATTTTCATCATTTTACGTTCTGTTCCATTGTTTCTATAGCATTTAATGTTCCGCATGCTTTGCTGTTAGTTTCATCAGGGGTGAGAGAGATGATTGAAATTGCTTCCCGATATCTGATGCTACTGAAGGCTCATTGACTCTGTCTTCCGACTTCTGACGAAAATAAAATGGCTACTGATGATGAAGCTAACACCACACTGATATTATTTTCCGATTTCTGATGAAGTTTCGAGGCTCACTAATGCTGTCGCGTAACCTCCGATGATGCTGTCCATACACTGTTACTGTTGTAGCGTCCGGTCGTACACACGAGAGAAAGTTTTTTCTTTCGTGCAAACGGCCAACGTAATTTACGACTCTCGTTCGACGAAACTATTTTTGAGTCGACAATTTCCAGATTTTTGCCGTCGCATGTTTAGTAGAGTTTTTCCGAAAGTCCTCAATAGTAAACAGAGACCGTCGTAAATTAGGGGATTAGCTTAAGGGTACTCGAGGCGGACTCATCGGTCTAACGCCACGGGGACCGGCGCGGGTGGCCCGAAGGAAAGTCCCACGACAAATTCATCCCCTCCGATCACCTCGCCGTTCCGAGAACAAGCACGGTAAGGGCGTAAGGAATAGGCGGGGAGACGGAAAAACGAATAACCCTGATTGGAAGGACCCAATGCGTGGGGTTAGCCGATCAGGGTGTTTAGGAATTTTACCAAGGCAAACTCGGGATAAAAGACGAAGCGAGAAGGAGTTCGAAAAGATACGCCGAAGAGTCGAGTTCAGCGGAGTCGGCATAAACGATTTGTACAGTCTCATTAAAGACATCAACCCCGCATACAAGTGAGATTTATTGAACTAAAACCTCGAACCACACAGTTTTCTGGTCTCTGATGAAGTTAGAAGGCTCACTGATGCTGTCTGTATCCTCCGATTGAGCTTGCTACACGCTAATATTGTCTTCTAATCCCTGGTGATGTGAGCTTCAATTTGATATTGTCTTTTGACCACTGATGAGGCTAGCTACACATTGACATTGTCTTCTTAGCCCTGATGAAGCTAGCTACGCAGTGATACTCTTTCCAAATTCCTGATGTAATTGGCGCGCCATGAAGTTAGCTACTGCTCTCAAGAAGAGATAAGCGAGACACGGTTAACGGGACTAGCCATTTTCTTGTCCATTAAAGGCACCAATTTGGTTACGCGTGTGTCCGACCACCGGGAGCTTAACTCAAAACCTAAACCCGCAGAAGGCACAGTCCTCCAGCGGGCTACGAGGCAAATCTCGCGCCCGTCGGCAAACCTCGGTGACGACCAGAAGATAATATTGGGTCAGAAGACAATATTAGCGTGTAGCAAGCTTCGCCGGAGGTCAGCGAGCCTTCTGACTTCATCAGAGACCAGAAAACAGTAACAGTGTGTGGACAGCACCATAGAAGGTTACGCGACAGCATCAGTGAGCCTTCTAACTTCATCAGAAATCGGAAGATAATATCAGTGTGGTGCTAGCTTCATCATGGGTCAGAAGACAGTATCAATGAACATTTTATTTTCGTCAGAAGTCGGAAGACAAAGTCAATGAGCCTTCAGTAGGATCAGGTATCGGGAGGCAATATCAACCATCTCTCTCACCCCTGATAAAACTAACAGCAAAGCATGCGAAATATTGAATGGTATAGAAACAACCGTGCTTTCTTTTGGGGTACAATAATTCGGGCCGCGTATACTCGTTTGTCGCTCTCCCTGTAATCACACCCGCGTTCACATGAAATCCATAATGCAATTTATTACAATGCGGATACATAACTTATGACTTAACGCAGCGAAATAATGACAATAACTAATGACTACGCAAATCTTAAACTACTACATAAACTACCTAAACTACTACTCGGTTGCGGCGGTAGCAGACACTGTCTTCTGATTCTTGATGAAAATGAAAGGCTCGCTGCGACTGCCTTTTGACCCCTGGTGAAGACAATTTAACTATATACAAAATTAATAATTTTAATTATAATCAAAATTTTATAATAATCTAAATTTTATTTTTCTCGCCCCAATATTTTAAAAATTGCTCCCCATAATTTTACAAAATATTCACCTTTCTCATTTTTTTTAAACAAAGCTGCTAAACACGAATACTGCCTTCTAATTCCCGATAAAGCTGGCTGCACACTGATATTGTGTTTTGACTTCTAACCCTTTATGCGGCTAGCTACACAATGACCTATGATAAAGCTAGCTACACAATTGTACAGTCTTTTGACCCCGATGAAGCTAAAGGGCTTGCTGATACTGTTTTCTGACCCTTGATGAAGTTAGAAGGCTAATTAATGCTGTTGTCTAATCATCGGTGAAGCTAACTATATGTTGATACCGTCTGATGACCCCTAAAGGTCTCGGCGCACACAACCGGGCCAGGGGCCCGGAGAGTTTTTTCTACATAGCTTTGGTATAGGGAGTGCTGTGTGCACACTCCGGAGCCAGTGTGGTTCCGATTCTTTCCTCGCGCGTCCGAAGGTCCATGATTCTTGCATTTTCGAGCGCGCGTTGACAGTTCCCTGCTGCGCATGGCACAAAAAAAATGTTTTCAGGGGGGCTCCACAGCTCCTTAAGTAAACTATCGGTATCTCTCCTCTACAACATCATGGAAATAAGATACTTTTCCGCCGTTTGGTGGTACATTGCACATGTGTTGCAGAAACGAAAAACGATTGCACTGTCCAACACCAAATTTGTTAGTATATTTATTCTGTATAAATTATGTTATGTATTTTTTCCATGTTAGTCTCTTGTTCATAGCATAGTTCGTACTAAGAAGCCCTTTTGTAAAAAAAAAATAATTTATTATAAAAATCTATTTAATATCGCTAATGTATAATATAATTATGTATAATACTTTATAATATAATAATAATAATAGTAATAATGTTGTATATTATAATTATATTTTTATTACTATTATTACTATATACATATACTGTATACTATATACATAATTATTACTATTATTATTATTATATTATACATTATTATACATAGGTACATTATACATTAGCGATATTAAGTAGATTTTTGTAATAAATTATTATTTTTTACAAAAGGGCTTTTTAGTATGAATTATGCTATGAACAAGAGACTAACATGAAAAAAATACATAAAATAATTTATACTGAATAAATATACTAACAAATAATAAATAATGATAGTATAAAATTTAATAAAATATAACATATAATAAGCTGACATAATCGCGCGCTTATAGCCACTAATGCGGCTAAGTACACATTGATATTGTCATTTGACTACTAATGAAGTTAGCTTCACACTGATATTGTTTTCTGAGCCCTGATGAAGCTAGTTACAATGCTTGTAAAACCGTTGGGTCAACAATTTTGTAAGCTTGCGCCTGAAAAATGCAACAACAAGAACTACATTATGCTGGACTGTGAAAGCGTCAAGTCTCTTTTTAGAATTTCTATGATTAAGATAGAAGATTAGCTTTATTTTCGTTTGGATTAAAACTGTTGCATGAGGGGTCCTCTCTTAATGACGTTAACCGATTTCGATGAAAATTTGTACATGTACAGGGTGGGGAAAAATTATTGGTCATCCTTTTGGGAGGTGATAGAACTCGTCGAGATCGCCAACATTTCATCATAAACATGGTTCCGCAAAATTAACTTTCAAGGTCATTTTCAATGTCAAATTGTTTTATTGGCTTAGTCGATTCTACTCGTCGAGCTGAACAAAAGTCTCAGAGGGACTATATGCCGGAAATCAATATTTCATAGAGAAATCTCCGTTTGAAGTTTTTTTGCCTGAAATTTCAAAAAAATCGATTTCATTAAGTCAGAAAATAAATCTGATGCTTATAAAGTTCTTAAAATCATGTTCTGAATATCCTGATCATGATTAGCGAAAATCACCCCCAAAACTGATCCTGAAAAATTTGTATATTTTTTGGCTTCTAAAACTTCAAACGAAGAGTTCTCTATGAAATATTGATTTCCGGCATATGGTCCCTTTGAGACTTTTGTTCAGCTCGACGAGTACAATCGACTAAGCCAATAAAAAAATTTGAAATTGAAAATGACCCTGAAAGCTAATTTTGCAGCACCATGTTTATGATACAATGTTGACGATCTCGACGAGTTCTATCAGCTCCCAAAAGGATGACCAATAATTTTTCCCCACCCTGTACTCACTTACTCAGACCTATAAAACGCGTCTTTTAAATTTTTGTTACAGGCGCAGATTAAAAAGTTAACAATCGAGACCTTTACTATTTTCGTCGCAATTCCGACCAATAGCAATTTTTAAAAAAAATTATTTACACGCTACCTAGTAAACTAATGTGTCTAGCATCTCAAAAAAGAAACTCAAGCCGTTTGAACTAATTTTGAAAAAGTTATTCGTTTGTAAAGAGTGTCCGGTACTTTTGCACGCCACTTAATTTCATTGACGGAAAACTGATAAGTTACAAAATTTTATGTGTATGATGAGGGAACGTATATTGAAGGGTTCGACACTAGATTAAGTGGTTGGCGCGACACTACGGACTTCATCTTAGGGTATATTACCAATTTACCCTTCCCAGGCTGCTTCATTAGGTCTCTAGATAAGGGATCCGATCAACCAAACCATTTTTCCTTCAGCTTTCTTCGATAGAGTGGTCTTCTTCGTTAATAACTTTCTATTTTTACATTCTATTTGATCCCGTTAATGCAACAACAGAAAAAGAAGGAGGTAATCCAAAAATAATTTTGAACATAACTAGATTAAGAATAAAACATTTCACTCATGTCTTTACCACTCAACGTCAGTGCAACTTCAATAGCTGAAAAAATTAAATTAAAGTATAATCCTAAACTGAAATTATTTCAACGACTATACTGGCTATTAAAAGTGCTTAAAAGTGTAATTTTTAAACTAGATTACTAATTTTGATATGAGATACTACCTAATGATTATGAGTAATAAGTAGACTGCGGATTTATATGTAATATTAAAATTTAACGTATCAATTACAAGATACAGAAGCTGTACTGATATTCATTTATTTTCATAATAATTTTAATAACATGAAAATAGCTCAACAATATTTTTAAATACTTTAAATGCATAAAACCCGCAATCTAGTAATAATATTGTACTTGCTAAATAAACCAATCGGTTTAAAGCAATAATAAATAAGTGAATCATGAAAGTGTTCCGCATTTTGTTCGGCAGGATTTTATTAAATACAATAACATTATTAAATTATTATGCGATTATATATGAGATTAGTATTAAATACAATAACATGAAAATATTAGTATGGAAAAAAGATATTTTTGTTGATCTTTCGTGCGATTTTATGTACAAAATGTACATTAACCTTTCAATTCCCACATATTTTAAGTGAAGAGATAATTAAATTTAATCAATACAGATGCTGAAAGAACTTCGATGTTTTCAAATTAGTTTAAAAGAAGATATGAACAAAAGTCTATCAAAATTTCGTACTGATGAACACCGACAGTTAAATAATCAGACGACAGAGTATGCGCAAAATAAAACCTGCCTGCATAGATGACAAAAAACATAATTTCATTTCTTTTCTTAATTAATAAATAATTGCTTCAAACACTTAAATCATTTTATATTTCATCGACTCATTTTCGTCATAAACGCGCAAACATCCCTCAGTTTAATAACAATTTCACTCGCATATCGTTACAATTTCTCCACTCAAATTAACCCGCTGATTACGTCGAACCCTCCCTGCAATCCCGCCATTCATCGACCCCCCCCCCCCCCCCGCCAGTCCATCTTTCGCCATAGTCCCTCTATTTCATTAAGCTTTAAATGACCTCTCTTAATTACTTATCGATCGCGCAATAGGATCAGTCACGACGATTACGTTTTAGCAGACCCGTTCTTCAGGATCAACCGAACGGCGACTTTCTTATTTGTGTTGCGCTTTATCGAGCCGCTTGCTCGCCCGCGCTTTAATCCCGAACGGCTTTGGATAATTAAAGAAGATTTTTCAGTGGGTAAAAGCCGGGGTCCTGTGTCGCTTCAAGAAACGCAAAACCCGAGTTCCGTCGGAACCGTTTACCCTGCGTCGACTTCGCTCGCGCAATTTAGCCCTTGCCACGAATTTTCTCTCCGGATTTTCCTTCCCTCTCTCTCTCTCTCTTTCTCTCTCTCTCTATCAGTCTCTCTTCTGTACGGAGCGAAACTCTGGCAGCGAATCGTCGATTTGCTGGATACGCGGTGATTTGAATTCCCGCGGGATGGCCGAGCATGGCAGAGTAGGATTGTCTCTTGTGCTGGAACTTCTGCTAGAACTCAATTTTGTGGTTTCGAGAATTTTCCAGGGAACACCGCGGAATATTCCTTATCGGTATAAAAGGGCCCAGCTCTGACCGAAGTCTGCGCGATATTGCTGTACTCGCAGAATTCGTGAAAACTGCATAATTGAGATTTCGGGAAGGGCTCCGCAGAAAATGGCGAATGTCCCCGATCGTGGAGCTAATCTCTGTTTTAGGGAGTCTAAGCGACGACCCTCGGATTCGCCGTGTCACACAGGAGACCGTGTCATCCCGACGCGTACAAGACCTAACCCAATTCTACTTCCATTACTCCATTTACATTCTCGGACCCTTGGCTGCTGAACACCGTCCTCTAATAATCCCGCAAATACCAAGACGTTCTACTAGGAGGACGAGACGTATTCTTACCTTTCGCGTGCTGAACTGCGAGACCGTGGTACAAGTGTATTTAACCTAAGGGGTGTATTCTGCATTGAACAGACCTGAATGTGGCGTTGTTAACCTGGCGTGGTAGGACCTTTTTTTGGAATTTGGGGAGTCCGCCTTATGGATACCCTCTCCCCTCGCCTGTAGAGGAGAGAGGGTTATGTTGGGCTCACCTTTTTCTTTTTTTGTAATGTGGGGTATCCGCCTTATGGATACCCTCCCCCCTCGCCTGTAGAGGAGAGAGCGTTATGTCGGGCTCACCTGACCAAGGCCATGCATACCAACTAAATCCCACATTCTACCGTGCCCTGGGCATTTAAGGTCCATTCCGGGCCGCAGTTGCATCTCTTCCGGAATGGACCGCCCTCTCATGCGCACATGGGAGGGGAGAGAAGCTGCCCTCCGACCAACCTATTTGGGACCCGGTGACGGTAGACACCGACTCCCCCCTTCCCTGGAAGCGCCCGTTGGACAGTTGGGTAACAGGCCCTCCTGTCCGACGGCCCCTGGCTACGTCCTTCCCCCCACCTCGCCGGCGGGGAATGACTTATCCGACTTCCGGTAAGGCCGAACCTGCTTAGGAGAGCAAGCTCAAACCCTAAGGACCGACCCCCTTCCCACTCCGGTGGGCGTGGTTGCACCGGTGCAACCGTGCTCACTAACCCCCTCCCACATTCGCGCCCGGGGGCGCGGCTGTGGGAGGAGGTTGTCCTCCCCCTACCACCAGGACCTAAGCCTCAGGGCCCAGGGCCCCCTGCCCATCCAAGGCGGGGGTGTCGATTGGCAAATCAACACCCCCGTCTCCTTTTCTCCTCCCTCTTTTCTTCCTTCCCCCGTCCAGGGCAAAGATGGGGCAGGCCTTAGTACCACCTTTGTGGTTATAAGGCCCGCCCTTCTCCCGGTATAAAACGCAGCAGGGGGGTAGAGTGGAAGTAGCCGCCCTATGTCCCTTGACCCCGCACCCGTAGCAGCAACCGCTGCGGTCCGTCTCGCCAGTATGTGAGCATAGCATGCCCACATGACCCCGACATGTTGGGCTCACCTGCTGGCATCCTACCGGCCAGGCATATCAACTAAACCCCACATTCTACCGTGCCCTGGGCTTCCTGGGACCATTCCCGGTTTGCATTGGCATCCTACCGGAATGGACCCAGCCTCTCATGCACACATGGGAGGGGAGAGAAGTTCCCCGCCGGGCAACCTATTTGGGACCCGGTGACGGTAGACACCCTTCCCTGGGACCGCCCGTTGGACAATTGGGTAAAAGGCTCTCTTGCCCGACGACCCCCGTGACGTGGTAGGACCTGGGTCGAGGGCGACCCGTAGAACTGTGCTTAGGGGAAGGTGGAACAAAATGTGAAGGCTGAGAACAAAATTATTCTAGAATGCCATATTTATTATTAATTTTGCGACATACGCAAAAATATTACTATATGGTTTTCACATCTGTATATCGATTTATATGGAAATATAACTGTAAAATTTAACACAAGAAGTACAAGAAAATTATTTTGTATTGTCAGGACTCTGTCTTGTTCTCTGTCTTATTCTGTCAAAACTATTACATATGGTTTTCACATCTGTTTATCCCTTTATATTAAAATAAAACGTCAAAATCTAACACAAAAAGTACAAGAAAATTATTTTGTAGCGTCAAGTCTTGTTCTGTACATTGGAAGTATTTCATTTATTTTTCCGTGATTCACCACTACAATTTTTATTTCGTAGCGTGTCGATGACGTCCAATCAACTCGATTCAATGCAGCGCCACCTAGAGAGACGCAAACACATGGCGAAGTATAGAGGATCACGGAGGTGAAGAGGAGTACGAGGGGTACAGTACACCGGTGGAACGATAGCAGCGCTGGCATCCAAATCTACGTTCAATTCGGGACATTTCCAGAATCCGAATCCCGTCTCCATAATATAGAGATCAGTGCCTTTACCACTCAACGAATATCCAATATGGCGATGTTTTAACCTGTCAAAAACGCTTAAAATTTCTCATGTTTACACGTGTGTAACTTTTCATCCAGTGAACTCCGGTAACCAAAACTTGAATTTCGTGTACTAGAACTTACAAGTCTATACACTATATTACAAGTCTAGAAAACTTGAAAATTTTTGGTTCTCTAAAGTACAGTTCAGCCCAACTGTGGAGTTCAAGTGTTTGTAAATATAGTGTGTTTTACGAAAGGTTGTTGTTTAGTCCTTCTCCGTGAAGGTGGTCCTTCGAGTTAGTTTATTAGCGGTCACATCGCAGTGCAAACACATCAAGGCCTGATCGATGATTCAGATCAACCACGGGCGTGTAAACATATAGAATTATCAGAGGCACCCGGCATTAATAAATAGGTCCGTCTATCTCGCTGGCCCATCTCTTATTGCTTGGCGAAGTGCACGGAGTAGAACGGTGTGGCCGAGAAAGAAAGCTTGAAGCGAGGAATGTCAATAAGGGAACGGGAAGTAGACAAACGGGAACGTCGAAGTTACTGTGAAAAATAGGGAATGTTCGACGCCGGAATAATCGCGAATGAGGCGCCGGTGGAGCTTGAAACACTGACGAGAGAAAACGTTTGGAAGGGAGAACGAAGGAACCGGTAGAAGACTCCGAAGAAAGAAGATCATTCACTTTTCTGGGGTAATAATAAGTCAACAGAAAAGCACCGGAACTCCTGTTTTTTGAATCTGTTGGTTAAAGAGATGATCTAGGTTACTGAGACGTTTGTGTTTGCGCGATTTAAACTCTTGGGCTAAGCGCACACTGCGGTTCTTTTTCACGTATAGAAAAGATTCTTGCGGAGACAGCTTTGCTTATTACACGAAAAAAGAAGAAAGGAGAAAGAAAACACGGCGGAAATTGTTCCTCTCTTTTTTTGAGTGTGCAAACTCGAGTTTAAGGAATTGAAAAACTTTTGATTGTGGAGGTTTTCGAATGTTAAAATGAGTAGCGAAGATTCTAACTTTTCTGCAGTCTGTTATCCTATTTTTGTGAATGGGGAATACTAGTTAACTCGTCAATCGCGTTCAATATTGTTTCATAGCATTCATATTAATTTATTGATAGCGGATGATCAAACTGTTAGAGCCACTGTATGAAAATATATTTTTTAATTACAGCCGTGAATAATCTTGTCTAAACTGCTGCTAAATGTACACATGTAATTTTCAAAAATTAATACTTTATACAAATATAAGAGAAGAACTCGGTGTAGCGAGACTTCATTTGAAAACTCAATGTTTTAATCTTTAGTTACTCGCACCTCGATTCTTGCACAATTGCTCGCATGGGGTCATGTCGAACCCCAATATAATAATGTTTCAACTTATATAGAACAACTATTTAAGTTGCAAATTTTTATTTATTTACATTAGTTAGGTCTCTGCTAACATAGTTTTGACAGAAAATTGTACGGAAAATGTTACAAGTAATACAAATTAATTTTTCTAAAAAAAATCATGAACTAATGACGTATGTAATTTTTTTGTGCTTGCACTATTGTTCTAGAAATGCAGGTAACCTTCAATTTTTTAAATGGAATGCTATATATTTTTTTATATCATGTAAAAGCGTCTGTCAAGAAATATTCATTCGTATATCATACAAGGTCATACAAGGTCAGAAATGGAAGAAACATTTTGGATGTGTCGTACGTAATATTTCGTAATGATATCGTTTACGGTACAACGCCCAGAGATGTAAACGGCTTGAAAAGCAAAATAACGCAATCATGTGCATTAATATCTCGGAAAACATTAGAAGAAGGTACCAAGAATGTAAGTAATACATCCGAAATACGCATTCATTCTACACGAAAGTCGTTTTGAATATTCATTGTAGTCTCGTCAATAGAGAATACTTGTAAACGCATTAGTACAAAATATCCAAAATGTTTTTTCCATTTCTGACCTTGTATGACCTTGGAGGCCATTTTTTTGTATACGAATGAATTTGACTTGACATGCGCTTTCATGAGACATACAAAATATGTAGCATTCCATTTAAAAGATTGTAGGATCACCTTCGTTTCTAAAAAATAGTGCGCATACAAAAAAATTACATACACCATTAAGTTGATTGCAAATAACAGTATTACTTTTTCCTCATTCATTTCTTCTAATATTCAATGTTTCGAAGAAAAACGCTGGCTGGTAATAACGTGAACAACCTGTATGTCCTCAAAAGTTATACAGATTGACAATTTTCAGTTATTTGTTGGATTGACGAAGATTGATTGCATACGTTCTTGTTATTAAAAAATAATTTTTTTAAGGAATTGTAGCAATAACAATGTACATTACTATCTATAAGTATCCAGATTCTTATTTAATACTAAATAATGTGATTACTTCATAACAAAATTAATGTTAGGTAGTGCATTTGTTGTCACAGAACTAGAAGACATGATAAGTATATAAATGTATTATGAAATGTATGCAACTCTCATTTTTTAATTATTGAAACAGTATCTTTATTTGTAAAATATGTTTACCATGTTTTATAAAATATTTTTAGAGGTGTGCAGTTTAAACCCATACAATTCAGATATTCCAGAAGTGGTAAATAAATTTCATATTTCAATATTTTTCATATTTACATTTTTAAAAATTCAGGAGATCATGAAAAATCTCAATGTACCATTTCAAAGTTAAAAAGGCACATTTATGTATACCATAATTTGGGACACAAATAAAAGCAAAATGTCCCAGAATATTACACAATGGTTTATTTGTCCCCAATTCGTCATCATTATGTACATAGTGAGTTTCTAACATCTAATTTGCAAATGCTATTCCATTAAAAACGGTAGAAAAACTTGCCAACCATAGGCAGACCTAAGCATCATCAACTGACAAAGATAAAAATCTTAAAAATTGTGACCTATACTTTCTTCTTCGCAATTTGCGACCAACAACAATTTTTTAAAAAATTATTTACTCATTAACTAGTAAATTTACTCCTAACATCTAAAAACAATCTGAAGCCGTTTGGTCCAATTCTAAAAAGTTATTCGTTTTTAAAGGGTGTACGACTACTTTTGGCACTAACAGTACGAAAAAAAATTCTATAACTTTTTCGATTTCTCATTTCGTACAATTGTGTAACCATTCTGATCTGTGAAACTATTAATTTGCACGAGTTCTATCGTCGTGTATTTACTAATAGTATATTTGAGGAGGAAAACGGTTGCCAGTCGTCGACTCGTCCCGGAAACGGTGCACGAAGAAGCTGGAGAAAGAAAAATAAGAAAGAAGAGTGTGCCATTGAGAGGGTCCCGTGCGAAGCCGTCTTGACTGTGACTAATTATAAGAATTACCGTCGCTCAGTCGAGGACCTGGGAAACGAATACGGTAGAAAATTAGACGAAACAGCGATACGTTTAATCTGTAAGCAAAGAGGGCACTACGGGTGTAGAGGCGTGACAAGAGCCGGCGAAGATGTTGATCGAGGGAGCGCGCGAACCAAAAGGGGGTAGAAAAATAAAAGCTTGACTCAAAGAAACGGAACGAAGAGATGTTCCACCTTGAATTGTTTCAGGACTGAAAATCAATGACATTTAACAGTGAGGAGCGTGAAGAGGGTTGCCTGAGCTGGGGTGAGGGAACACAAACTCCAAGAAATCGAAATAAAGTGAACCTCTATCGTGGAATTCGATGTCGCTTTAGAAGTCTTCGTTAATAAAATTGTTTCAAGATGTAACACAGAATATTCCATTTTATTTAACTTTGCGTTAGGTTATAGTCGGGCATATTCCCGAATAAAAAATCATAGATAACGAATAATACGTTATTCGCGAGCGACAGATAGCTTTTTATTCGAATAAAGTTTTATTCGTGCATCGCGATTCATTTTTATTCGAATTCAACATTACTCTGTTATTACCAATAAAAGATATACTTGATTAAAACTTTATTTGAATAACTCAGTTAAATAATTGTAGCGTTATTTGAATAAGACGTGAATACTTTCTAATTCAGCAATAAAGTATGATTTGAATATGTAAAGAAATCTACTGATATGACCAACTGTAAATTGGTAATATCTCGATCGATCATATGTTTATACACGATTATACACTGCACTGTATAAATGAATGTGTGTGTGTGTGGATGAGCGAAGCGACAAGAGCGGTATATGTAAATTAGTCTGTAAGAACCTCTCGGTATTTAAACACGTCTGAACTTGAGTACAATATATGAGCCGTTCACTGCACAAGTCGATTAACTCCACTTTTTGAAAAATCTTAAATTTAAGTGTCAAAGCACTTGGTATAATCATAACTTTTTATATTTATAATAACTTTCCTGAATAATAAAGATTAACACCATTAATTGACAAAATTTGTTTGGCCATTGAATAATAAATAATTTATTTCAGAGGCCATTTTGATTAACTCCGTACTCTAATGAAAATCGTTGCAATAATGCAATTCAAATACACTAAAGGTATAACTGTGACAAGGGAAAAAAGGAGAGACATGATGGTCCTGAGAAAATTCATTCCTCTTGATAAACATGATTACTATAAAAACTTGACAACAAATCGAAATGACGAGTCCTCGCACACAGCTGATGAAGAAGACATCATTTATATTGCTGATGAATTAATCATAAATAATATATTATAACAGAACTGTTAATATTCATTTTTATGGAAAATCTGTAATAAAAATATATAATAATTAACTTTTTCTATAATAAAAAACTTAAAAATTTAAACACTGAATTTAATTTTATTACTTTTTCGAATTGCCAAATCGATTAACTCCACCAGTCACATAAAAATTGTAACATTGTTGACGATTATTTTTTGGCTATTCTTTCTTATTCGGCGGACTTCGGCGCGGTGAGCCGGTACCGCGGCTCGGATATTCCGGCGGTGTTCGGCGGATTCGTAACAGACCGCGAAACAGGTCTGTTACAAATTTTATATACCGTTAGATGAACGCTACATCTGTATTTATGCATTCTACAATATTTATTTGAATTTATATTATAAAGGGAATTTTAAAAATGAATGTACATTATTTCATCGCATTTCTCAACTTTTTGTTTTATATTCTAATCGATTTGTGCAATGAACGGCTCACATAAGTAAAAGTAAAATCAGTGAAAGTAAAATATAAATCGTTTCCAAACTAAAATCCTTATCAGAATAAATGTTTATTGTTATACTTGTGACTACAGAAGTATTTCAAATAAATTCTTTGAAATATTACATTTGAGAACAACTCTCTTTTCATACATTTCGACGGATAATTTATTGCTTTTTGGAAGATTAACTGTAGTAGCGTATGAAGACCATCTTTCCATGGCTGCAGATGACGGAAGTGGTGTATTATATCGCAAAAGTCCTGCTTTGTCGTAGGGCAATGTAATAATGCCTGTAACATTGTTACTTCATGACGAACATCATTAACACGTTCATCGCCCACTCGACAATCATAAAAATTACACAAAATCAAAGCAATATATTTAACAAAACAAAACGTTTCGAATCTCTTCTATTCCTCAGATTAGGAAATTTTGTACACTCAATCTACCAACGTAAAAATTAATTTTCAATTCTGTATATGGCGATGAAAGTGTTAAAATACTTTCAGATATTTAGTTCTTGGCGGCGATCACTGTTCCGTAACTGACATGATCCAAAATGGAATATTAAGTTTTGCAAACGAGAAATAATATACAATATAACAAATACAGTGAACAAGGAATATTGCAAATAATGAATACTACGAATCACGTTGATAATGTGCAATGCGAATAGGGAATAATGCAATAACGAATGAAATGTTACTCAACTAATGAATTAAACAAGAATTCATTCGAATAATGCCCAACTTTACTTCGGGTACATCGATTCTACAAATTTATGATCAAAACGATGCATTTTTATGGAATGTACAACATATAAAATTGTATATTAAATTATATAAATTACTTATCTGCTAACATTTTAAGAAATTTTCACAGAATTTTTCAAATATTCAAAAATCCGTAAAAATTAGACCGAACTATCAAGACACTAGTGTAACATTTAATAGCATGTCTTATAAACCAGAATGTCTTTGCAGGGTGGGTATTTATTAACATTTTTATTTATTTTACAACTTATTACAATTTTTATAATATCATAAATTTACAAATCACTACATCTATAATACTTTCAATTTTTTAACATACTATCTATGAGTCTAGGGTCATATGAAATTTTCCCTAATTTATATTCGTCGAATATGATTGTTGGTTCGGAATGAAAAACTGTAAAATTCTATAACCACGGAAGATAGGACATAATTTTTTTATATAATCTCTTATTAATATACACGAGTGCTTTATTAGTATATAACAAATATATAAGTATTTAAATACCCTAATACCATTTAATTTTCATATTTTCTACTACAGAATAATAATAATGCGAACTTATACAAGATACTTTATAACAGCAATCAAAATTTATGAAACCATTTATTGATAACTGTTTTTGTGTTGAAAAAACAAATCCTCTCCAAAAAAATTGATCCTTCTCCTAAAGGGATGATTTCACCCTTCAAATTCATACTATCGCACAGAAAAGAAACGTTCTACCGTTAAGGACAAATTACCGTATTCATACATAAAGATTCCTAATTTCATAAATTTCTAAAACAAAAAAGAAAATTTAGCATTCCATCGAAAGGATAATTCCACCCCCCCCCCCCCCCCCCTCCTCCAAGCTCCAGAAAAGGAACAGGCCAGCGTTAAGGACAAATTGGCCTACTTGCCCGCGAACTTTCATAATTTTCTCAATTTCGTTCCAAACTTCCCTTGTTAGAAAGATCGAAGAGGTGAGAAGGGGTTGGATCGTGTCACGCTGCGTCGGAAGGGGTAGAGTCCAGTTGGCAAGGAGGTGTGAAACATTAATGGGGCTAAAGGCGACGGGAAAAGTGGACCAAGATGTCGCGAGTGGTCGTCGGAAAAAAAGTTGGAGCTGGTAGATCGAGTTGAAACGAAATGGCATGCGACGAGTAGCTGGACTGAGCCGGCTAAACGATATCCACTCGTTTGCTGGCTGGTCTCGACCAGTTCCGCTTTAAAGATAACGAAGCGAGTTCTTTGCGGAATAAAGGTAGCTAACCGCCGCGCGGCACCTGTCGAGTGTTTGTCGAGATTGTCTCTGGCAGAGCGACAGGTGGCTTCGTTTTCTCTTCTCCCTCATCTCTTCCTACTCCCTGTGTCTACATTTCTCGCGGTATTACCCTCATCCGTCTTTTTCCCCTCGCCTCTATCATCTTTCAACAGCCCCGTCCTCCGGCATGACTCGAGAGAGAGAGAGGTGTGATTTAAAGTGTAAACTTAAATATTCCAGTCGGTGCACCACGTCGTGCAAATAAATTCGATATTAATGGAGCCTCCGGTATGCACCTGGATCACCGGGAAGAGCAAGTTTGCACCGCGACTTCCGCCCTTAGGGCAGAATGAAGGTCAACCCCACAAGCCCTTGCCGTTTTTCTTTCAAAGAGGAAAGAATCGCGCTGCCCGCTCGCAGGTGATTCATCACGGCTTCAGAAAGTTCAAGGTGAGGGTTCTTCCACCGCAAACCTCGGCATCCCTCTCCGGCAAGCTGATTGTCTTCTCGTTGATTGATAAACTTGAGGAGGTTGCACTTACCTGCGCGCGATGGCGTCTGCTGCAGCGTTCGTTGAGGTTCCTCGGATTATCGGTTTGGGATTTGAGCGTCAATTGTGATGATTTTAATCTCTGATGTTGAGTTGTGTGGAATTTGTTTGATATACGGTGACTCCCATAAATATTCGGACACCCTTAAAAAGTCGATAACTTCTTTTAATAATGGACTCTACGACCTGAATTTTTTTGAGAAGTTAGAAGAATTATGTTACTACATCAACTGAGATAACATTTTTTGAAGATATTGCAATTGGACGGATTTGCAGAAACAATACTAAAAATTGTATTTTACAACTTTTTCATGTGGGCCTATATAGAAAATTTAAAAAATACGTTTGCAGATCTGTGAAAGAAATAACTGGCGTGTGAATGATGATTGTTTATATTGTATGTGAGAGTTCAGAATGAATGATACAGATGGAAGAGTGAGCGCTAGAGTGAGTGAGAGTCCGGAATGTGAGGAAGAGAGATTGTTTGAGGTTAGGGTTCAACGAAGAGAGGTATATGCACGATGCATGGCGAGCACGTGTGAGAGCTAAATAATGTTTCATATCTAGTTATAAGTGTTATATTATTAAAGTATATTAGTAAATAAAGTGTTTCCAATCGTTTATTCACCACAAGGCGAGACTCAAGGATGTAATAATCCTCAGGTTTATTTACAGTTAGAGACCGAAAATCGCAAAAATCTGAGATTATTTACCATCTTTAAAAGTTTATGGATCATTGCAACGTTGGCCGTATTTTTTAAATTTCCAATATAGGTCTACACGGAAAAGTTGTAAACTACAAGTTTTAGTATTTTCTCAGCAATTCCTACCAATTGCGATTTTATGAACAAATTTATTTCACATCTCGTAATAAACTAGTTGTTCGAACATCTCAAAGAAAAAGTCGCGAGGGCCCATATTAAAAAATTTCTCGTCTTTTTAAGAGTATCTGAATATTTATGGAAGTCACTGTACAATACAATTTTTGTAAAAAGTTACTATTAGTTGCACTTTATTTACATACTGAACATTTTAAAGCTAAACATATTTAGTCAGTTCCTTTAATTAACTATACCTCAAATAAAAATACAGAGTGATTCAAGTAAAATGTGTTACTATCTGTGTGCCCAAGTGTATCTTTCTCTGCTGGCTAAAAATAATTATCAAGAAGATAATTGTTGAAATTTGTACAATGAGAAAATATAAAATACACGGAACATATAATTTAAATATGTTTTTTTACAGAAGCTTTTCTGACAAAATCATTCCTGATTAACTTATAATTGTTGTACCATATACCGTACCCACGAATGTCCATAATACCTCTCATAGCGTGGATTATAGGTATCCCATGTGACATGAACGGAAAGTTATGCGAATTTAGCGAAGCACTCCACGAGTTAATGGATGGAGCGATTCCTTCTATAATTGTAACTTTGCTGAAGTAGTTAAACAAATTAGAAGTTATGCAAACGTTTAGGGTTTAATTGCAACGAAGACTAGTTACGTTAGAAGAAGTTGATCGAGTTATAAAGTGAAACAGTTGTGGATGGACAAAGCACAAGTGATAATACGCGAATAAAACGTAAAAATAATGAGAATATTTTCTATAATGATGTACAATAGTAACGAAATAGCATATGCATTTTCTAAATGAGGGATTTAAAAAATTATTACTCAAATAGTACATACTGTTTTATTCTCCTTAACACTAAACCTACCGACCATTAAGTCACGACTATATGCTCCCTTATAAAAATGGCACAATTCAATTTATTTAGCTTTTGTACCATTTTTATTATAATGTACACTTGAATAAAAAAGTAAGCATAATCATTTCCAGTGGAAGCATCTTTATAATTTCAATAATTGTATAATAAGAAATCGGAAAGCATTCATTTGACCGGCGCTGGTCGTATAATATATATGCATTTTTATTCCAATATGCAACTGCCGAATTTTGTATTTAAATAAAATTTTCCATATGCATTGTCTGAATAAATTATTTAGAAAATATATAATCGTATAGGATATTGCTTTATTCTGCTCAATGTTACTTTACATCAATCATTCGTTTTTATTCAATTATTCAGCTGTACAAGTTTGTATGTAAGTAGAATTTGCCACAAGCATTTAAATAAAGCTATTAAAAAATGATTACTCAAATAATATTTTGCGTTTATTCTACTCAATATTATTCTATAATAGTTATACATTTCCCTATAATTATTCAGCTTTTTAATGTTGTATTTTGTATTTAAATAAAAATTTCCATACGCATTATCTGAATAAAGTATTCACAATATGACTACTCAACTAGTATACTGCTTTATTCTGTTCAATATTATTTCGTGATAGGTTTTAAATTTCGAATTTTGTATTTAAATAAAATTTTCCATATGCATTATCTGAATAAATTATTTAGGAAATGTCTAATCGTATAGGATATTCCTTTATTCTGCTCAATATTACTTTACATCAGTCATTCGTTTTTATTCAATTATTCAGCTGTCCAAGTTTGTATGTAAGTAGAATTTGCCACAAGCATTTAAATAAAGCTATTAAAAAATGATTACTCAAATAATATTTTGCGTTTATTCTACTCAATATTATTCTATAATAGTTATACATTTCCCTATAATTATTCAGCTTTTTAATTTTGTATTTTGTATTTAAATAAAAATTTCCATACGCATTATCTGAATAAAGTATTTACAATATGACTACTCAACTAGTATACTGCTTTATTTTGTTCAATATTATTTCGTGATAGGTTTTAAATTTCGAATTTTGTATTTAAATAAAATTTTCCATATGCATTGTCTGAATAAATTATTTAGAAAATATATAATCGTATAGGATATTGCTTTATTCTGCTCAATATTACTTTACATCAATCATTCGTTTTTATTCAATTATTCAGCTGTCCAAGTTTTTATGTAAGTAGAATTTTCCACAAGCATTTAAATAAAGCTATTAAAAAATGATTACTCAAATAATATTTTGCGTTTATTCTACTCAATATTATTCTATAATACATTTTCCTATAATTATTCAGTTTTTTAATTTTGTATTTTGTATTTAAATAAAAATTCCCATACGCATTATCTGAATAAAGTATTTACAATATGACTACTCAACTAGTATATTGCTTTATTCTGTTCAATATTATTTCGTGATAGGTTTTAAATTTTGTATTTTGTGTTTGAATAAAAATTTCCACAAATGAGTTCGCATATAATTCGTTCCAGAAATATTTGAGAAATTTCACTGCATGGAAATGTTTGGGAACGATTTTGAAAGCCGCCATAATAAAAGTTTCTCGACATTCCAAACTTAGCTCCCAATGCTTGTTATTTTAGTTGGATGAATTTAGTGAAATTGAAAATTACTTGCACATCAGCAGAAACGATTAGTTACTTTAAAATTGTTATTGTCCTCCATTATCACGAATGAAGCTTGACCAAGCTTGACCAATACTAAAACGAGAATGAGGAAACAGATGAAAGAGGAAAGGATAATAAATTTAAGCGGTGTAGTCGCGAAGTAATCGTTAATGGTTAAGCCAAATCGACTCTTCGAAAGTCTCGAAGAGAAATGGTGATTGTTGAAGCGTAACACGATGCTACTATACATATACAATCTCTAGCCCCCCAGGTCGGGAGTCTGCTATACATCTTGTCCTATTTGGTGGCCAGGCATTTCCGCACTTTCAGAAATTCATGAATTTCTTGGGACACTTGGACAACGAGCAACGGGCAAACACTTGGGAATCTCAATGACGATTTCTTTTAAAGTCATAAATTTTTCCCCAGCTCGAACTTTCTCTCGGAAGACAGCCCGTGATTTGCCGACCAATAACGTAATACAAGACTTCTTTCTTCCAACCAGAAATCGCAACCACGCCTCAATATATCAGGCCATCCCATAAGTAATGCTTTTCTCTTGTTTTTTGATATTATACTAAATACTAAAACGTAATCACAACCATTACTGTTATATTTTCTTTCATTTTTCACAATTCATAGAATCATATGTATTTAGAAAAATATGTAACGAAAGTTGCATTCCCTTTAGGATGTTCAAATACGTTTAGTAAATTTGGGAGAATTTTCATACAAATATTTTACTTATTTTATTAATTACAAAAATAATTTATACAGTTTACCACTCCTCTAATAAGACGGATGTTATCTTATAACATATATGACTTATTACGAAAGCAATCAAAATTGATTTTTCAATTGACATTAGGGGCAAGTTATAGTATACATTAGGGTGGAACGAAAAAGGCAAAATTGTACGATTTTTATCTAATAGTAAAATAAAGTTCCCTTTTATCCTTCAGATTAAGTTTACGCAAGTTGGGTTATGTCAGATAAATTTTTCAGGTGTCTTAAGAGCTTTGAAATTTTAATTCCACGTTTTCTGTTAAATATAGGCGAGATTATAATGGATAACATACGGAGTTGATTTGAACGAGATCAGACGGCGATGCAATTAGCTGACGAACAGAACATAAAACTACGGGACCCGTAATGGTCCCCCAACGCTGCGGTAGGCGGCGCCAGTGATGACAGAAATGTCAGCTTTTCGCGCATGTCACCTGTGATTATGCTGCGAGAGTGAGGCGAAAGACGGAAGGAGTATCAACTTGTCGGCCATCTTGGATGGCAAACACTGTGGTGCGCTCTATAGGCAGTGTTAGGGTATGGTACAAGATTTCACGCGCATGCGCGGCGATTTCAGCCTCAGTAAAGTAAGATTCTCGATAAAATGGGGTACCTTGAGCACCCTGCAGAATTTTCAAAAATTGGTATGATTTGATTCTGAAAAATGAGTGTATAACATGTGTATTTGTGTATGTTTTGTAACTCGTAGGACACGTCTTGAAGTCTTTTTGTGCGGAACAGATTGTTTCGAAACATTCCCGCCAATATAACTGGCTCAGGACTCCACTACCTCTGTCATCATGATATAGATACGCTATCTATAGGCAACTTTAAATACTAGTTGTGCGAATTTGCAAAGCAATCATGCGGGAAATAGATACACATAATTTATTTATAAATTTACATTGAAGCCGAATGTGCAATATTTTGTATATATACAAATACACTTGTTATGCATTCATTTTTCAGAATCAAATTATATCAATGTTCCCGCAACGTTATATAGATGGCAACACAAGTTTTGCCATCCAACATGGCCGCTGTCTACCATCCTTGCCCGCTCGCGGCACGACCCCTCTCACCCATGAACCCACTTTATGCTCAGTCCTTTAAGTCCGTGGCGCATACGTACTGCGGCGCGCGCAGAATCCAGTAACGTATACGCGCAAAAAAAGAGTAACGTCTAGGTGGCGTGCCGGGACCTAGCACTGCCATAGACGAACTTGAAGATAACGGACGTTATTTTTTATTTACTTGTTTATTTATATAATTAGAAAATATATTTTTGTTATTTTGGACACGGGAAAGGTTATTGGCAGTTTTCTTCTGTCTTGCAAGAAATGTTGCTATTCTTTATAGATTCTGCCAAATAAAATAAAATTTTATATTATGTTCTCCTGTATAATCCGAACTTTTTTAGGTAAAGCAAGTATGTGAATGTTGAATGAAAAACATTATTTTTAAAACAGGGCCTTCAAGAACTCTCAAAAATTTGAAATTAGTACAGTACTGATGCCACGCGCGAATACGCATGCGCGAAAAGCTGACATTTCTGGCATCACTGCCTCAAACGCTTGCTTCTCCCACCAACCTCTCATTTATGCAGCGCGCACGTTCGTTGCTAATGTCTCGTGTCTTCGTTGCCCCATTGTACCCCTGCTTGCTGGAAGAGGACAGAGGGCGCTACGGTGTGGACGGTTTTGCCTCAATTGAGGCAAAATTTCCCATCCCTGGAGTAGAGTGTGACCACCCTTCTGAGAATTGGGGCAACGTGCACGGTAAGGTCCAAAGATCGAGTCGGGGCCAGTAGGCCTCCGAAACCAGCGAAGATCGGTTCTCGCAAAAACCTAATTATTAATGAGGAAAGGTGGTGGAAATCACGGGCCAGCGGTTGCCGCATGGTGTGAAGGGCATTGTCTCTTGTTCTTTCCTAAGAAAAGGTAGACGAAGGAAGCTCTCCTCGTGACTTCTTACGGATTTCGTTCATCGATCCTACGCGAGTGTTGGCGTTTGAGTAGAACGGACAACGAAGTATTTGGCTTTGTATCATTGTTAAGCACTGCGTATAATAAAGCACTGTGTTAAATGCTGTCAGGCAAGTTTATCCGTGTATATCTTCGCGAAAAGTATTTCATCCTGCGAAAATGTTAACACTCTAGTTTGTTGTATCTAATCCGCCGGTTTAGTGTTTCTTTATATTAAAGTAAACGCGGAATGATCAGATTAGATGAGATTTATTTCGTCGTCAACGTGTTTACTAGCGTAAGCTTTATAACGATGTTCATTACAGGTGACTAAGGTGTTGCCTTTTATGCTAATAGAGTTCTTTGAAGAATAATTTATAGAATTTCACCCTTTGCACTCGAGCTTTTTCCCGGCAAAGGCTTACAACAACTCGGGCTTCTTTTTATTTCTTTTAGTACAAGTGTATTAAATGATTTAGTTGAAAGCAAAATTACGGGTACAATATAAAGGTGAGCATTTTTAAATCCTGTACGTTCGTTAAAAATAGTTACCACAAAAAATTTTCAGATAATATGTCACCTATTTTTATTTTACATGTGAGATTGATATTTTCCTATTTTCCTTCTATTAATTTTGTTTTATTCCTAACATTATGTATATTAAATTATCAAATATTCTGTAATATTTTGGAACCAAAGTTAGGTGAATTTCCAGCCAAGTGGTTTTATTACTTATAATGTGCAGATCTTATAGATGGAATTTTTAATTACAGACAAATATCGTTTGTGTCAGAAAGGAATATTTCGAGTGTAACGGATGACGCTCAAGGAAAATGTTTGTAGCGCATTCAAAGACCCATCGCGTTTCAAAGAGAACGACAATCTAGTCTTTGATGTAATATTTTTTGTAGATTTTTTAATTATTTAAGATACTTCTGCACTTACGCTGATTATTACTAGTGTACAGTTTTCATACAGCTATGGCAAGATTAAATATGTGAAACGTGAAAGTGTTTGAATGAAAGTGAAAATATTAAAAGAAGGGATATAGTATTATTGTAATAATTTTAATTTACTAAAATTATTGATAGAAGAAATAAAGTTCTATCGAAATATCATTCCCTGCAACAGAAATTTTCTGCACTCACAACATTAAAAAAACAGCAGTATAGTGATCCACCACATGATAGCTATGAAATTAATTTGACCTACGTAAATTAATTTTAACCCCTTCGCTTACAATATCGTCTGAGAGACGTGATGAAGATTCTGAACAGAGTTTAATACAGATGTATGTTATTAATTTCCTTCAAACCGAAATATAATTTTATTTTATTGTTGTTAATGTAAAGCCATTGGGGAACATATAGACATGCAATAGATTTACATTTCCTCCTTTTTCTAAGAAATTGTGAACTACAAAGAAATTCTAATTACTAAAACCGTAAAATAAATCATAAGGCAAGGGGTTAACTTTAAAATTTGGTAAATGTTGTTGATTTTTTTACATTTCCAAATTGTTTGCAACATACATATTGATGATTTTCGGAAATATCAATATATTTTGTAATGTCTATAAGCACATTACGTGCTTTCTTTAGATCATTTGTAATTTGACGGTTTTTTGTTTTATACTTGGTACGGTCATTCTTCGCAATTGCGACCAGCAATAGCAATGTTTAAAAAAGATAAGGCTGAACTTTCTTTTGGAGGACCAGATGTTTTTAACTTTTTTGAACTCTTTTTAATATAATCCTCTAGATATCGATGCAAACATTACGAAAATGTAAGTATTATTGTTAGGAATTCACTGGTTTATAAGTTATACGCGTGTAAACATGAGCAATTTAATCGTTTTCGCCATATTGGATATTCGTTAGGTGGTAGAGGTAGGACTGTTGAGCGCATGCGCTGGATCGATGGTGGGTATTCAGCGCATTGGCTAAATGGTACTGAGTGGTATAGTCCAAGTTGGTTTGGGGTGAGTTAAAAGTGCTTAACTTCACATGCGTATAACTTCTGAACCAGTGAAGTCCTGGAAATAAGACTTTCATTTTCGGCGTTTCTCGTCGAAATCTATAGGACTGCATAAAAAAAGGTTAAAAAAACTGGTCCTCCAAAAGAAAGTTTAACCAAAGATGATTTACATATTACCTAGTAAATTAATCTGTCTAACATCTAAAAGAAAGGCATTGGTTCAATCCAATTTTAAGAAAATTATTCGTTTTCAAAGGGTGTAGGAATACCATTTACACTATCTGTATGATTCATTATATTATGATGGTAACAACACATACTCGAATAAAGTAGTATTCTGAAAAGTTTCTCAAGAAAATGTTTGTATAAATTCACGAATTATAAAAGAAAATATCTGAAATTCATCATTTTGACGAGCTCGGTAGTTCTTCTGTTAAAAAACGACGTATACTTTACCTGCGCAAAGTCCACAGCCTAAAGATGACAGTAGAGGGGAAAAGGATGGGACAGTTCAGGTACGAAATAACAACTCCGGTTAGAGAAAAATAAAGGAAGCTTTATTCTTTACATACCATAGCAGGCGATACGGGTCGATCGCGCGCCAACGTCCCCGAGGACGTCATCCCGGTGACATTGCCGCGCCTGTCGACGGATATAAACGAATATCGGGAGGAAGATCGGGTAGACGTGGGGTCAGGTAATACGGCGAGTCGATAGTGGGTCTTTCCAGGGGTCGTATAATACACACACTCGTCTCTCTGGTTACTGTCTCTGTCTGCGAACGCATCACCATCGTTCTCCGTGTCACGAGGTCACGCCAGAATGGCAGCCAGTTTGTGGAGGTTCATGATAGTAGTCGCATCGCCTGGTTGCAGCCTCAACGCCTCGCTGTATGCTGCCGCTGCCTGTTTGTATTTCCCATTCAGGTGAAGAATCGCGCCCAGGTTCGTGTGACTGCGAGCCTCGTTGGGCCTCAAACTAGCCGCGTGTCGGTACCAAATCTCAGCATCCTCTAAACGATCAGCCTGACGAAGGGCGGACGCTGCCGCCATCGACAGTTCGTAATCAGATCGGGAAAGTTCAGCGGCCCGGAGCTGCTCCTCGGCAGCCTCGGACAACCGACCCTGCGACGACAGGAACAGTCCTGAAACAGCAGCAATTCGTTCAATATATATTTCACGTATTTCTCTTTTTTTTTATTTAAGCTTACGCAAACCTCTAAGTGAGGTGCATACAGCGGAACATAATTTACATTGTTACGAACTACAGTTTAGATAACGGTTCGACTGCGTTTTGGAGAACTCCGTATTCTTAACTTTTTTTTATGTGATCCCATAGATATCGATGAAAACATTCCGAAAATGTGTGTATAGTTGTTAGGAATTGACTGGTTTCTAAGTTATACGCGTGTAAAGATGAGCAGCTTTAAGCGTTTTTGACAGGTTAGAGCGTCGCCATATTGGATATTCGTTGAGTGGTAGAGGCAGGTAGGTCTGTTCGGCGCATGCGCTGGATAGATCGTGAGTGTTTAGCGCATGTGCTAGATAGTATGGTATATTTGCGGGATCTGCTAAATAGTACTGAGCGTATGCGCTAGATGGCAATTCAATGGTTAAACGTACTTTGTAAACATAAGCAATTTCAAGTGTTTTTCACAAATTAATTATTAATAAGTTTATTGTTGATTTTGAAATGGCTAGTTGAAGTATTAGAAATTTTTACTTTAGAAACATGCCAAGTAGTAAAGAAGAAGCAATTACTTGTGCTCAGGATTGTAGATTGTTGCGGAAACTTAAGAAATGTCGTACTCATCGGTGCGAAATGAAAATTTATAACAATAATCATGGAATAGGTCGTTTTCGGTGTCCAGTAATTAAAATATACAGAATCACATACAGGCTTTCAAAAAGAAGGTACAGTCCAAGATGGTTTGGCGTTAGGTCGTCGTGGGAGCGGAGAAGGCCGGCCCGACCATGGTATAATGTTTCACATTTTGATTTAGTAAATGTGTTATTATGTATTACGTACGTGTTTGTGCTGCCATCTAATGGATTTGTTCGGAAGTATTTAGCCTATTTTGTGTGTATTATCTAGCATATATGTCAATATGGCGGCGCTGTAACCTGTCAAAAAAGCTTAAAAGTGTTCAACTTTATATGCGTATAACTTTTTAACTAATGAATTCCGCGCATTAAGATTTTCATTTTCGGTGTTTCCTCGACGAAATCTATAAGATTGTATAAAAAAAACTTAAAAAAAAAGAGTTCACCAAAACGCAGTTAAACCTAGATATTTGATATACATAACTGGTTATACAGTGGCCAGAATTAATATTCGGATTCTCTTTACAATAGAATAACTCTTTTTAAATCGAACCAAAGAAATTTAGTTCTTTTAAGGAGTTACAGGGAGAAGTTTACTAGATGACACGTAAAAGAAATTTTGAAAAAATTGCAATTTCTCGGAGTCGTGAAGAAAGTAGTAATAGTTGCTTCAAACAAGTTTTACATCTGGGCCTATATTGAAAATTTAAAACATGCGATCAATAGATTTGTGTCAGTTGTATGTATCCTGAAAATTTTATCGAAATCGGTTGAAGGTAACATTGTAAAAAATTACAAATAGCTTTTCACGATTTTCGAACTGTAGCGGTAAGAAATCTAAGGATCATTATATCTTTCGCTATCTCTGTCATTTCTTTCTGTATTAACACATTGATCGCCCACTCGACAATCACAAAAATTACACAAACTCAATGCGATTTATTTATCAAAACAAAACTGAGAACTTTAGTTTCGTGATATTAATTACTGTTTCAAACCTCCTCTGTTCCTCAGATCATGAACAAACTTTGTACACTCAATCTACCAACGTAAAATTTCAATTTCAATTTTGTATAATTAATTCCGTCACCCAGATATGACATAATGAAAAATAGATTAGCTTTTGTGGCCAACAAATATATTTTTAATGAAATAATATCTGACTTTAATATTGTATATATTAATATTTCGACGTTTTTAATGACGTTTCATATAATATAAAAAAATATACAGTATTCCATTTAAAAAATTGAAGGTCACCTTCACATCTAACAAAATAGTATGAACACAAAAAAATTACATACGCCATTGTGGTGCGCATAAAAAACAATACTACTCTTTCCTCTTTCATTTTGTTTCTAATATTTACTATTTACAAGAAAAATGCTGGTTAATGATAGCGCAAACACCCTGTATATCTTTATAACGTTGCATATATTTTCACATATGTAAGCAGCGTTTAAATTCTGCAATCGAGTTACCCGATGAAGCATAAGACCTCAAAGAGAACTATGACATAAATTTTGTCTCCGATATGGACTGTAAAATGAATCCACAAGACCCGAGGAAAAATCGATGGTCTTCAGCGTTAACGATCGCGTGATGTTAGAATATCCATGATGTACTAGTTAGTATCCTCCCTCTTTTCGTCCCTTAATGGGGTCTACACATTTAATATTCCGTGAAAGTTATTGTACATAAAGATCTTAACGTTAGAACTGCCCAGCTGACAACGTAACTGGTTTGTATTTCCTTATCAAAATTATGAGAATGCATTTCTTGAAATATCGCTCTCGCGCGCCTTTTATTGCAGTATGTAAAGAAATAAAGCTTCCACTTTATTATGTCTACCAAGATCGAGATTAGTCTGGCAAATACATGTGAATTGAGATTAATATTTGCAAACGAATTCGTCGCAGAGCTTCCTTACAAAGAATAATTGATATTTAACGCTAAACCTACCGACCATTAACCCTTAGCGGATGGGAGTTATTTTTAGCGTACTTTTTGATGGGTCGAATAAATTTTCTTTGTGAAACAAAATTGTTTGCTGAGGAATTTGGTGTATGAATTAAATGAAGGGAAACGTGTTGTGTTCAGTAAAAATTTGTTTCATATTTTTCGGGAGTATTAACTGCTTTAAAAATTATTCACAGTTGCAGAACGGTAAAATTGTTTGGGCGACTGTCAGCAGACACGCGTCCGCAAAGGGTTAATAGTGACTAGTATGTGCTCCATTATAAAAACGACACGATTGAATTTATTTAGATTTTGTGCCATTTTTATAATAATCATACTTCAATAAAAAGATGTGCATAATCATTTCCAGTGGAAGTATCTTTGTAATTTCAATAATTGCGAAAAAAAATCTGAAAGCGGTCATTTGACCGGTGCTGGTAGGTTTTTATAATTTATAATAATTTTATACATTCGTAGCATTTTTGAACTACTAAAATTAAGAATTGAGTAATATTTAAAAATGTTTAGTAAGAGTTTCATCTCCTTTAAAATATCATAAAACAGAGAGTAAAGAAATTATGTGCAAGTTTTATGCAAGTCACATATTTTAGTATACACGAGCCTACAGTATCGCATGTGGAACAGAATTTATTTTTCTGATTATCGTGAAATGTCCTTAATTATTTTACTTACATGTATAATGAATATTCCATAAAAATCTGACCGAATAATACAAATCTACACAGAGTCTTGAACTATTTAGTTTCACCATAATAAGTGAAACTATGTGCGGCAAAACTATAAGATAGAGTGGCCGAAATAGTGATAGGTTCACTAGTCGCGTCGGCTGGTCTACTGCTTCTACTTTTGTTTACGTTATCGAAAGTGTACTGTGGTGTTTGTTATTATTCCGCAAGAATGTGCCATACACACTATATGAGCAGTCAGTCGAATATTAAAAGCGTTAGTGTGAAGACGTGCTTCTTTCAAAACAGTTTGAAAATTCTTGGGTACAATATACGAAATAATCTTAGGTTCACGGTGAAATATATGAAAAATACTATTGATAGGGCAATTTTTTGAACGTTTTCGTATGGTAAGTAGACAGATTAATAAAGTTTAAAATTATAAAAAATATTTTATGCTCGTTTAATATTTTTAAAGCACAATGGCATGGAGAAAATCGTTAAATGATAACGAAAAGGGCAAAATTATTGCCTTTCACAATATGGGTCTCTCTAACAGAGAAATTGCAAGGAGAATTAAAACATCTTCAAATGTGTAAACAATTTTTTAAAATTAAAAGAAAAATACGGCAGTAAAAAATCTACAGGCCGTCTAAAAACAGTAACACAGAGGGACAAAGTCAAAATTTTTCAAGAAGCACGGAAAAATAAACTTGATGCTTCTAAAATAAAAACAATATTAGACTTGCCAGTTGGTGTTCGACGTGTACAGCAAGTTCTGAGATGGAGTGGAATATTTAAATATACTAAAAAGGCGAAAAAACCACCGCTAACTAAATTCTACAAGGAGGAAAGGTTAAAGTTTGCAGAAAATCATATGTCATGGAGTAAAAAATGAAAAACGGTGATTTTTTTCTGATGTTAAAAAATTTAATTTGGATGGCCCAGACGGGTTTCAATATTACTGGCACGATCTGCGTAATCAAAAATATGTGAAAATGACAAGAGTCCATGGAGGAGGATGTGTAATGGTTTGGGCTGCATTCGGCAATAACGGTAAGACTCCGATAATGTGGTTCCTGCCAAAAGCCAGGCTGACAAATATCAGGAACTACTAGAATACGTACTGGATGTATATGGCGACGAGATTGGTGGATCTAATTTAATATTCCAACACGATAATGCAGCGATACATCGTGCAAAAACAATTCAAAACTGGTTTGAGAGAGTAAAAGTTGAAGTTTTACCCTGGTCATCAAAGAGTCCGGACTTAAATCCCATTGAAAATGTTTGGGGAATTTTAGCACGAAAGGTATACGCCAATGGAAAACAGTATTGCACTGTTTCCGAATTAAAAAATGGTATTAGAGTTGTCTGCAATTAAATTAGAAACTTTACAAAGATTAATTAAAACCATGCCACGCAGAATATTTGAAGTCATAAAAAACAAAGGAAGTTCAACTAAGTATTAATCTATTTTTATTTCTTTTGTTATTATATTTTTCATGTAAAAATATATAATGAACCTATCTTTATTTCGTACATGAATTTTACGTTTTCAATAAAAAATTTGTAATTGACACAAATTATATTATGTTATTCATTTGAATTATGTATTTTGTAAATTATATTAGAAAGAATAAATAATAATAAATAAATTCAAAAATACTATATAGAACACATGTTTATGTTAACAAATTAAAATGAACCTATCATTATTTCGGCCACTGTACGTGACTTAGCTTTAAGTAAAGCATAAAAGTGTATAAAATGTTACTAGACGATACACGCAATAACATTAGGAATGAAAGAAGAAGAAAATTCTTACTAGAATACACTTTTCATTCATTTTCTTATACGTCTTATAGTTCTGTTGCGGGTTGTATAAGCAAACCACTCCAAAAATTCCGGTAGTCCGCGGTCGAACATGCCAACCATAAATCCCAGCGTGATATATCACGCGACCTTCCGCGGGCCACTGCCTAATGACGCGTGTTGCTAAGAGAGATAAACCGGCGTGGTTTTTTGGCGGCATCCGGGCCGAAAAATAGTACTCGACCCGTGAGCTTTTTTCCGGCGGTTGGATTCATCCTGTCCGCAAAGAATCAGCTGACTGATGTCGTTCCGCGAAGACCCGCCGCGTAGGTCCATGGAAAGACCGGACAGATCTTCGACAGCGGAGGCAAAACCGTGGAAACCTCTACGGTGCCAAGATAAGATCGAAAAAGCCTCTTGTTGAAATCGCGGGACGATGAGAAAATGGGACGAGTACGAATGGGGAGACGTCTTTCTGGAATTTCAATACCCGTCGATCTTACTCTGGCTGATGGCTTGCCGCCATCTTCCATTCCCCGGCGGCCCTCTATCTTTTCCCGATTAGCCTGGCCCAGCGTTTCAACATCCACTCTCATCCCTTGGGAAAATATTACAAGGGTATTTACGGAACTCCGCGAATCGACGATTCTTTTATCTTCCTTATTAAACGACCCTCGACGAAATCTCCGGCTTGCCGCTATTATTTCTTCATTCCTCTCTCCCTCTCTTTCTCTCTCCTACCACTCTGTCGGCGTTCCCATCCCCGTTTCTCTGTGCTTCCGGTATCGGAGAGAATCTCTAATGTCTCCGCGAAATGCGCTAAGTTCCCAGGGAAACAATTATACCGATGTTACAATGGACCAAAGGATGAATCGGTCGACAGCCACTCCAATTTGCTTGGTAACGGCGAGGAGCGCCCTCGAGAGATCGTATTTCATTGCTTTAATAATGAATGAGGCCCTCTTATCGTTTCGCGAGTCGCTATAGACGCGCGGAAAGAGATGGAGAGACAGAGAACGTGGGAGAAAGGGGATTAGGGATGCATGTGTGTCTCATTTTCACGCGTTACGTTCGATCGTCGAACTTCCTTTCTTTACAAGCCGCACCCGATGGTCTACGACCCGTGGTCGTAATTAGAGAAGCTGACAGGTTACACCTACCGTAATGATGGTGCACGCTTGAATCGTCCGGCGCCAGCCTGCGAGCCCTCAGGAACCATCTCTCTGCCTCCAGCACGCGACTCGACTGCGGAACAAAGCATAATCGGGATATTAATTATAATCAGAGATCATTAAACGCTCATATTTCGGTCGGATTTCGGTTTTTGGTTTACGATAATCTAGAGATCGTACACTTCGTGTTAATGCTTTAGACCATATACAGTGGTCCACAAAAGTGTTCGTACGCCCTTTAAATCAGAATAACTTTCTTAAAATTTGACCAAACCACTTGATTTTTTTTTTAGCAATTGGAAGCATTGATTTACTTTTAAAATGTGCAAAAAAGATTGTGAAGAAATTGCATTTAGTAGGAATTACATGAAAAAATAAAAATGGCACTTTTTAAAAGTTTATTATTTTAGCACGTAATGAAAATTCAAAATATGCGGTTTGTAGATTTATGTTATTTAAACATATGCTGAAAATTTCATCGAAATCTGTTAACAAACACATGTACTACAAGCGATTAAAAGTGGTGGTAATCGCAGTTTTCACGACTTTTGGTCAGTTTCTGCTTAAAATCCATAGTTTCTTACATGTTTCGATGCGCGCAGTTCTTTTCTACGTCAACCGATTTCGATGAAATTTTCAGCATATGCATAACTAACATAGATCTACAAAAGGCATATTTTGAATTTTTATTATGGGCTAAAATAAAGAAGTTTTAAAAATAAAGAAGTTTTGCCATTTTTATTTCTTCATGTAATTCCTACTAATTGCAATTTTTTCAAAATCTTTTTTGCACATGATTTACTAAATCAATGCTTCTAATTGCTAAAAAAAAATTCAAGTGGTTTGGTCAAATTTTAAGAAAGTTATTCTGATTTAAAGTGCGTACGAACACTTTTGTGTGCCACTGTATACTTATAGACCCGGCTTCAGATAGTTAGCTATGTTGCCTAGCAGACGACTCTTGTGGACAAAGTGCTATAGTCTGTTGAGAAATCGTGGGTACCGCGGAGGTGAAGTGTTAGAAGGGAAAGGGGAATCGTCGTCGCATCTCATTCTGTATAAATATTTATGGAAACTGTAACTATAATATACGTACATGTATTTTATTTCATTACTCATTCATTTTTACTTTGCTCTTATTATTTTAAATATGGCTAACTCATTTTGTTGATTATAATTCGGAAAAAGTTAAATTTCAATGCAGAAGTTGATAATATGAAATCTGTGTTTATTTCCTCACAACTTACTTGATTTAAAAAAAGAATAGTAAGAACAGTGTACATGTGCATGTTAAATACATTCAGAGTTGGGCATTATATAGATAAAAAATTATTTAAATAACGACTCGAATAAAAGGTATTTTATCTTTATTCGTTATTCGAAGGTTCGAATAAAAAATGTATGTTTATTCGACGGATAAATTCTCGTTTCACGCTCTATTCACCATTTTGAATTATCTTGAACCGTGACATGTAGGCACCAGATATACTTATATTTCGGAACACTGCATCCTATGCACACACTATACCTACGCCGTGTCTATAAGTATATGTATATGGTCTAAGGTTAGTGCCATAAGACACTATGCATGAACGTAGAAATTTGAGTTATGAATAGACTGCGGATCTTTCTGCGAAATATTTTATAATTTTATTTTAAGAATATTTTATTCTATTTATTTATATAAAATTATTTATTTGAATTTATTAGGGGGTAAAATATTTTTTTTGTTAAAATTGAGAATTCTTTAAAAATTTTTGTATACATAATTTGACCGATACTAAATTACTAATTTAAAATATAATTAAAATTTTATAATATATGCTGTAAGATGTTTGTCTTTCTATAATCATTTTAGTAGGTCGAAAGTAACATATTGATATTATTCTATTCTTTTAATCTTTATAACGTTTCAAATTGCAGCTACTCATTTTTGTCATAAATGCAGAAAATCCGCGATCTATTTATGTAAAAGAATTTGTTCTTCTTATATTATACTATAGTCAATAATTGATAGTTGTACGCGAGATTCGATGCGTTCAACCGAAGAGCGTAGCCCAGCGACGGTGACGATGCAAGACAAAAGCCCGACGTTCGACGAAGGTTTCCGATGATCGGCGACGAGCGCGTTGAGCTCGTGATCAGTGATGCCAGAAACAACCACAACTGGTTGTTTTTTCCTCTCCTGCATTTCCCCTTCCACTATCCCATTCCACTACCTGAGCACACTCTAACGTTCCCTACTAAGACCGTAGACTGATCACGTGACGTGCCGCGCAACCTGTCTTATCTCTAATAATTTGTACAAAACAATGTATGCCAGACATACAGTGGCCTACAAAAGTGTTCGTACGCCCTTTAAATCAGAATAACTTTCTTAAAATTTGACCAAACCACTTGACTTTTTTTTTAGCAATTAGAAGCATTGATTTAGTAAATCATGTGCAAAAAAGATTTTGAAAAAATTGCAATTAGTAGGAATTACATGAAGAAATAAAAATGGCACTTTTGAAAACTTCTTTATTTTAGCCCATAATGAAAATTCAAAATATGCCTTTTGTAGATCTATGTTAATTATGCTTATGCTGAAAATTTCATCGAAATCGATTGACGTAGAAAAGAACTACGCGCATCGAAAGATATAAGAAACCATGGATTTTAAGCAGAAACTGACCAAAAGTCGTAAAAAACTGCGATTACCACCACTTTTAATCGTTTGTAGTACATGTGTTTGTTAACAGATTTCGATGAAATTTTCAGCATATGTTTAAATAACATAAATCTACAAACCGCATATTTTGAATTTTCATTACGTGCTGAAATAATAAACTTTTAAAAAGTGCCATTTTTATTTTTTCATGTAATTCCTACTAAATGCAATTTCTTCAAAATCTTTTTTGCACATTTTAAAAGTAAATCAATGCTTCTAATTGCTAAAAAAAAAGTCAAGTGGTTTGATCAAATTTTAAGAAAGTTATTCTGATATAAAGGACGTGCGAACACTTTTGTGGGCCACTGTATATTATACTGGGTACGGTTAGTGTTAAGGATCAAATCGCGAGCAAAGAAATATTTAACCTTGCCACTAGACTCGCGCAATTGTGCAAGAAAATGGAATCGGAAAGTTTCCGCGTGGAATCAGGAAAATTATTGACGTTGTCAGGCGACACCATGCGGCGTCTTCTCGAGCGTCTGATCCGTCGAATTTATTTGAACGTGATTGGGATCGCGAGACGTCGTCTCCGAGGAGTGCTCGCGCGTCGCAAACGAGGAAGGGTATCGAGATCCTGCGCGGAGATCGAGTTCGATTCTTCAAAGTTGACGGTGAAGAGAGTGGGGACGACCGTGGTGGAATTTCGATGGCGTTCCCGGTGGCTGGGCGTGAGTTACGAAAACGAGACGGACGAAAATTCATTCGCGTGACAACGCCGACGACATTTATTGGTCAAACGTTCAATTACGCCCGGCATCGTTTAACAGTATTGACTTTTCATTGACCGTTCCGCTCGACGCGTGACCCGCATCGTAATTCACGCGCGCGCAAGAACTTCCGCATGCTGGAAACACATACACGACACGACGCATGATGGCGGAACGAGTAAGAAAAGTATAGTGACTCCATAAAGTGTAGACACGGAAAATTGTCGGTATTTAAATTATTCTGTTAGGTATTACGAATAGTTTTTACCAGAGTTGTGCAGAATTACAATGTAATTACTCCAGGAATTATAATTACAAAGTAATTGAATTACATTGTAATTCGGTCATAGTATAATTTGTAATTCAGATCTTCATTCAATTAACATACAGTGTAATTCGTAATTGCAATTGGAGTGCAATCATAAAATACTATGTAATTAAATTGCATTAACAAATTAAAAATTAAAAAATAATAAAGTAATAGGTAATAAGAGGTTGAAAAATCCATGTGAAAGTTTCAAACAGAAGGGATTTATTATTTATAAATTAATAATATATGAACAGAAATAACTTCTGCATTACACATTTTTTAAATTTCGAACATAAATTACACAATTGAATTATATATTGTATTACAATTACATATCTGATTAAAATAATTAGTAATTGAATTAATTGAAAGATTTGAATTATGTAATTCAGTTACGACGTAGTTGAATTACTATGTAATTGAAGCACAATGTAATTCAATTGTGTAAAAGAATTTCATTTGACATTCAAATATTGAAATATCTTCTACAAATTTATTTGGCTGTTCACATGAACTAACACATGATTTTTTCAAAGGACATGTACACAAATAGGATGATATATTATCTTAACGATTAACTATTTATCAAATAATTTATTTCGACAATGCCCAAGCCTTTGTGAAAGATGCTCCGCAAGACTCGTGTTTTTAAAATAGAATACAATTATTTAAGCCACGAAGAATTCTAACGCGTTGATCTTATCAGGACGACCCGTTCGAAACAAAGTATTGAAGTTTTACACCGGGAAATGGTGCAGCCGCATAAGGGGGTGACTAGTGTCCTTAAGCCAAATTAAATGCAACTGTACTAACCGGATGTGTAAGGTTGCCAATACCCTCTGTGACAATGCCGATATTTCTTCTGTAATTGTTTCTGTAAGTTCAGAATTATATTTCACTCTTTTCGTTCCGATTTCTCTTCTCTCTCTCTTATTTCTTCTTGTTTTCCTGTCAGTTTTCACGCTTATTGTACTTGGTGTGCCATGGGAAGTGTTATAACCTGCTTTCGCCGAAATGATTGAAACCATCGAGTTAGGTTTTTTAATAAGTTGCTGTAAGGCCTTATTTAATGTACATGATTTTGTTTTAAGTGATTGTTAGAGAGGCAAAGAGGTCAAACGTTTTTAGATTAAATTTTGTAAGGCTTTATTTGGTTTGCAATAGATTTTTGAAAATAATTACTAGAAAGATAAAGGGCAACAGTTTTAAAAAATTAAACGCTGTTTATTTTATTTGCAAGAGATTATTTTAAAATATTCGGACACTGAAAAGGCAAAAGGGGTTCTTCTTATTTTGTTTTAACATTTTGGAAAGGTATATTAATTTCTTTTTTTGTTTAGTTTTTTTGATTGAATTGCGTAAAGTACGTATACTTAAAACAGTTCCTCTTACTTGATATAGATACAAGGTTATAACTAGACAAGCGGACCTTTGCGCAAAATAAAAATTGTGCCGGTCCACTGTACGAAACAGAAGTTTAATCACAATGCAATTCCCCTTTTAATAATTTTAATAAGTCGAGAATCATTCAATAATATAATAAAATTCTTCTAATATTTTTACAGTTTTGTATTTGACCAATCCATTTTTTTCATCAATGTATAAAATCCGGAATCTGGTTATAACGAAGGAAATTTGTTAAGGTGGACTTCTTGTGTAACGACAGTGAAAACAAGCGATTGTTAAGAATTTTTTTATATAGTAACTATTGAATATATGAGACTGGGCCTTTTTAGGATTTTAACAGATACTCTTGAAGTGCAAGTGCTATTTATGTTGTTCTATTCTTCTTATTACTTATTGTATATTATAATATATAGCATGGACAAAATATTGATTATACGCAAAAATGTTTCAGATGAAATTTGTTCAGTACCGAGGGGGACATCATGTGGTGGAACTTTTATTTTTCCCGGTGGACACTCCAAGGTGAGGTGAAGGTCAACTTTCTTTTTTTAAATGGAATGATATGTTTTTTTTTATCCACCATCAAATTGTTCGTTTCAAGATGAATTCAATTACCCACGACTCAAGGTCATTCAAGATCAAACTTGCAGGGAAATCCAGAAAATGTGTGGTCATTTTATTTGTACTTTAGTTCATACCTTCGAATTTTCACAGCAAAATAACATGTGTTCAATATCAGCTTTACTTAGGACCACATCAAAGTCATTATCAATGAAATGAAAACAAGCGTGTTTATGTATTACTGTGTTCTTCTAGAAGAGCAAGTCAGCTTACTTTCATTACTATTTGTGCTAAGGTATTTTCTCTCAAAGTAGGTTAAATGCCATCATAAATTTCAAGGAAATTTCTCACTTTTTGTGGTTCGCTCACTGTGACAGACTGCACGCCAACAATGCCTACACTACAGAAGATGTTAAGGTGTCTCGTGCATTACATAATAAATAATAAGAGAAATTGAACTAAAAAAAAAACACTTGTTCTACTTTAAGACTAGCCGTTTACATCCCGAAAAGTCCTGGTCCCATATATACAATAAATTTTTTCTAATTAAAATAGTTTATTATAATAGTGTATTCTACAAAAAAATTCTTAGAAATCACTTGTTTTCACTGACGTTACACGAGAAGCCCATTTTAAGGGACTTCTTTTAGAACGTCACAGAACGTAAAAGTGCTTTTTCGCAAATGTGATTCGTAACTAATTGTAACTACGGAAACCAGTTAAAAAACTGATAATCCGATTTTTCCTTATAATTGCTACATCGGCAATGCGAGAATTATTGACACCAGCTGCAACTCTCCTCCGTTTTTCAATTTATCGAGTGTCCATTGACAGACGGCCGAGGTCAATTTATTAAACGAATAACGGGCGTTCTATACGATCGGTTGAATCCGAATTATTTTACAGTTGATAGCAATTTGTACCGGCGACGGGAACAAGTGTTAAATTACCAATTTAGCGATATTACTGGTCGGGACGGGCGAGCGCGCGCAATAATCAGTAGCTGAGTGCAAAATTACGCCGACAATTAAATCGGAGCCGATCCAGGTCCGAGTTTCGAGCTTGGAAAAATGAACAATATAAAAGCGGAGCAGGCAGCTCGTCGTCCTGTTGGAAATAAAAACGGCGGTAATCGATAGGCCGTATCGCGTGTGCGTAAACGTGATTCTCCGCTGGCATCGAGGCGCGTTGCGTTACAACTTTAATTGATCGCGAAATATTGGCAGCCGAAGGGAAGAGGGAGGGAAGATGCGAGTTCGTTTTGTCGAAACGGGACACGTACGGGGAAACATCGCTTGCCCGAATCTCTCTCGGCTCAGTGAGCGTAATCGTCGGTCGTGTTAGATATGTTTTCAGGAGAAATACCGGTTTCCGGTCAACGATTGGCTGCTCTGGAACACGGAACGGTCAGTGGATCGAGCGGAATCAGCTTAACTGCAGGCTGTTTCCCGTCGGCGCGGCGGTTCCCTTTAAGTGATGTGGATCAGCCGATTCCCCGGCCTATCTATCGTTCAATCCACATTGCCGGGCCGCGCCGCCTCTGCGCCAAAATAGTACTAACTACTTACGTGCCGAGTCGAACGTTTGCTAAGTGATGTGGGTTGCTACGTGGCCAGACTAGCCGATCGCTGCTCCCTGCAATCCCGGTGATCGGTTAAAGGGCACAGGACTATTACGAGCCTGGGCCGAGTGGTAGCGCGCGTGGACGGCGAGCGGTTTATGGATTAAAGAGGAATATAGTTTTTAATTGTTAGTAAGGTGCACGGACGAACCTGATGCGAAATCAGGGAGCCGCTAGGATATTTGAGAAACTTCGTGGACAAACCGGAGATGCGAAATCGGGGAGCAACTAGGAGGTAGACGCGCAGACGAACCCGATGCGAAATCGGAGAGCTGCTGGGAGATTGGAAGACGCGCAGACGAACCCGATGCGAAATCGGGAAGCCACTAGGAGGTAGACGCGCAGACGAACCCGATGCGAAATCGGGGAGCTGCTAGGAGGTTGTATAAAGGCACAGACGAACCCGATGCGAAATCGGGGAGCTGTAGGATACGGACGAACCTGTTGCGAAATCAAGGTGCCGCATAGGTGGGATAACAGCTTTGGGTTCCTGATACAAGATCAGGTAGCTCCTAGGGATATGTTAGTAACGGCCTCGTAACTTTAATTTTATAAATTAATTGATACAACCCGAGCGGTAAGATTGTATCATGTGGGAACGGTCAACTAAGAATTACTGGATCTAAATGGTGGGTTAAAATCAATTGTTACTCAAAATTACCTTGAACTAAATTGTATATTACAGGAAACTGGCTCTGTTACAACTGTTACTGTCGCGGTAAGAATTGAGTGTGTATGAACAATGTTGTGTAGTTACCTAAGTACTACTGCCTGTTGGATGACGCTCTGGAAGTGCGGGGAACACGGGGAGGTTGAAATAATTATGCCTAGATAGATTAATACCGTACTCGCGGAATCTATAAGGTTACTTGATTCGAAAGGGTGACTAGGCCCGATCTCACTAAATACAACCAACTCCAAAACGAGATTCAGCGTAACGATGTGTATAGCCCGTTTGTACTTTAAGCACTGTCCCAGAGGGTAAAAATTCGAGGGTTTATATACTGTGAAATCTAAGTGGGGATGCTCTCAAGAATTTCATATTCGGGAATCTTGCGGAACTAGTCATCGCAAAAGGTGGAATAGGACGTTTTCCGTTCTCAGGAAAGAGATTAGAAAACTCTGATTGAAATAAAGCAGAGAGAGAATTCTCTGTACGTAAGATTAGTATCGAAATTTCAACAATTCGTTCTCATTTCATTATCGATTCTGAAAATACGACCGATAAATTCGACGTTGTTGCGTCGCACGCATCATCGACCATAAGATTTGTTTTATTTGTTTCTGGTTGGACGACAACGATTTTCTCGTCGTACGACATCTGATTAGGACAAAGCGTTACGCAACACTTTTAAGTTGACTTTTTGCGCGATTTTCTGGCCAAATACCCTACTGTTCATCGTGCCGTTCGGTTTATCCTGATCGTCATGTTGTCTGGGACTCTAGCAGTCCCGTGACTACCGGTTACGAAATTTCGTAAGCGCCGAAACGGTATCGGTCGGGCCGCGGTAAACTTCCGGAACTGGACCCCTTACCCGATGAAAGAGAACCGATCGAAAACTGGCAACTACTTACGTTTCGGGCCAAAAGTTTCCCGTAAGTGATGTGGGCCGGCACGTGGTCAGGCTGGCTGGCCAAACTCGCCTGGAACCACCTCTCAGCCTCCGCGTACTGTTGCAGCCTCGACAGAGTTTCGCCCAGCAGGTTGTAAACGCTCTGCAAAACAAAGTCGATCGTTAGCCTCCACGCAGCTACCGTTCGCGTTGCCTAGATTCGGTAGTTACCAAAGTGGCAGTCAAATGTGTTGTCAAGGTTAACCTCCAAAATAAATTTGCTTATGGGCAATGTCTTGATATATGGTTAATCTTTCCAATGAATGAACACTTAAGCTGTATGTTCGTTGAAATTAGTATTTGCAAATCATTAATTAACTTCCCGAGTGCTATTTCTATAAGAATGTTGTGTCACTGTTAAGATCTTAGATTTCTGAACATAATTGTGGTGATATTTGATGGTTACATGTATAAGAATTTAACATAAGATTGAAAATGGACCAAATGACCACTGAATGAACATCAGTCTTTGACGAATGAACTGAAGTATCTCCGTGGTTGATAATTACACAAACAAACTTATCATAGGACCATTGAACCATCTTAAAATAAAAATTGTGATGATCTCATTATAGTGAGCTCACTTTAAATACGTGGGATGTCGTTCGCACAGCTACTAAATAAATTAATCTTGTGCCGAATAGGTTATAAACAAGAAGATCTCGTTAGTAAGACAACCACGAATTTACAATAGAATTACTGTATATAAATTTTAACATGAAAAGGGCGTCACAAATGTTATTTTTTCGTTTAATACGAATTATATTCATTCACTGGAAGGTGTTCATTCACTAGACTGGTCACTCTACAGTCAATCTCACAAACGATGGTGTTCAGTCTCTGAACAACATGTATTTCAGTCAGTCATTCATACTTTCGACAATATCTTACTTTCGCCAAACACACACCCTGCGACCGAAGATGCAGCGACCGCGCGCAACCCCCTGCAAACTACCTGCGACCAAACGATGGCACACCTGATTGGTGCGCTACACGAACATGGTTATGATAGTGCTCTTTTATACAGAATTATAAGCTGAAGATTTATATAAAAAATGCACGATTCGATGTAAAAGTTAGTTAGAATACCGACTATGGCCGCATATTTGAAGGTCATCGAGAAGTATGATGTGTGCCTCTTTGTAAATAATTAGCCTAGCTTTTCTTAATTCAAGATCGCTGCCCGAAGCGTTGTGTCGTGTCACGGATACCTGTCTGAACAGTAGCGTCGGAATTTCCTTAATTTATTCCAATGGAAACGGAACTTCCTTGCTTTCCTTACCACCTTTCCGTGACAGAAACGCGGATTAGTTTAGCGAGTTTGTCGCTGACTACCTGCGGCTGCTTTCCCTCGCCATGAACATTCCCCCGTGAAATTATAATTCGCTGGTCTGCCTTTCTTCATCAACCAAAGAAAGATGTTCTGCCCTCCCGAAACTGATTATATCGGTGCTTTCGAGTTCCTACTTTTGCAAATGAACTATATCTCTGACATACTTCATAAGGTGTTGTACAAACATATACAGATAACAATTTTGTTCTAACATCAGCAGGAATGTGGAATTTTAGAATTACCAAACGAGTCAAAATTATCCATTTCAAATTTTTTATTTGGTTAATACTGAGGTGTGAGTGATAGAAAAATGTGTCATGAGCGACCGGAAGAGAGGGTCCTCGAATAGGGTAGGGAAGGAGGAGGAGTAGATTTAAGATAGTTTTTAGTTATCTTTTGTATATAGATTTTATGTCTCCCTCTCTCTTCCATTAGTTTTTTAGTTTTAGTTATAGGTAGTTTTTAGTAAATAGTTGAGGTAGTGTAAGTTAGGTTAAGTTAGTAATTAAGACTAGGATAACGGGGGAAGGGTAGGATGTTGATAAAGGAGGCGGTTGTATTTGTATTGTAACCTTTAGGGGAATCAATAAAGCTTTTTATATATATAATATATATAATAAATAAATATATATATTGTACCTTTGAAGCCTTATAACTCGAAAAGTAATTCATGAAAAAACATTTGGTTATAGTGTTTTGGAAAGCTCTCGAGATCAGCTACAAGAATATGTAATAAAAAATAGGTGGTGCTATTTAAAATAATTGAGGTAACCTTCACGTGACCTTCAAATGACTCTTCAAAGTCAAACCAATGGCACCATCTTATAGTCCTTGCGAAACCATAAAATACATGTCTGAACCATTTTTCTCTAAAATGTTTTATTTTTGAGATATTCGACCGTTTCCAGACTTTTCTAACACCCTATATATATTGCTAATATTGAAAATGTGAAGTTACTTTTGCGGAATTGTTAAACGAACTTATTCACTTGTGTATATTATCGTGAAAGTCGTATTGAATATCATCGAATACACTGTTGCAATTTTTATAAGGAATTGCAAGAAAATCAATTTGAACCGTAGATATTTATAGTGTTAAAATGACGACAATTATTATTACCGATGTTATTTGATTCAGATTTTAGTTGCTTCCGAATGATATCAATCAAAATATTCCTGTCAAATTTCTAGTATATTCTAATTTATAATAAAGATGATTCTACAATCATAGGTCAAGGAACATGTACCTTTTGACACTTTAACAATTTTTGAACAATGTAAGAGTATAGCACTGGGATGATAATTTGTTGTGGGATTCAAACAGTATTACCATAATATACAACTTTTATTCGTATAAAATAGATTGCAAGAGATAACAATCAAACGCATAAGTCAGAGGATATGCCTGAAACGATGCCACATGGCCAACGGACATTCTCGGGCGAACACACGGCGAAGCAGTGTTGCCAGATCGCTGAAATCGAGGGGAATACAGTTTACCACCTCTCTGATAACCAGATTAACACGTGCACATATTACGCATGCGCGACGGGGACGCACCGCGCAACACGCAGTGGAGTGGGATAGTGGAAGGGGGAAAGGATAGGAAAATCCACCCAGTTTTGGGTGTTTCTGACGACACTGGGGCGGGGGCGAACGCGCGTCAGGTGAACAATTGAAAATCGCGCATTCCTTATTATAACCTACGAATACTAAAAAATCCCACACTGCACGTAGTGCCCAGTGTTAGAATATGGTGCAACATTTCACGCGCATGCGCGACGATTTCAGCCTCAGTAAAGTAAGATTCACGATAAAATGGGGTACCTTGAGCACCCAGCAGAATTTTAAAAAATTGGTATGATTTGATTCTGAAAAATGAATGTATAACATGTGTATTTCTGTATATTTTGCAACTCGTAGGACACGTCCTGAAGTCTTTTTGCCCGGAACAGGTTGTTTCGATACATTACCACCAATATAACTGTCTCAGGGCTCCACTACCTCTGTCATCATGATATAGATACATTACTGTTTTGGCCGCGCATGCGCGTGAAATCTTGCATCATATCCCAACATTGGTAGTGCCAACTTATAAATGACAAATTTGTTACGCGAGTCTCCATCATAATACGATTAGACTTGTCGAAGTGTTTTAAACAGAAAGCTACAACTCAACTTCATGCTCTCACATCCGTCAGCTCCAATGTGAGATTAAAATGCATGCGATTTTATCATCAAGCAGAAACAGAATCCTATTTGAATAAATTCATTATCATCTTATTTCGGGTGCTACCAGCGAACCTAGAATTTTTCCGCGTTAAAACAAAGAAGAGGGAAGAACAGCTTTAAAAACAGACATTTCGTTTCTCCGGCCACAGCAAGCCGCAGCAAGGAACCTCAGACTTGCGCGACGCATATTAAAATGCAAATGGCTTAACACTTTTTTCTCTGCATCTCGGTAGGGTATCTCCAGCTACGAAAGCCGCAGTTGCTTAAAAGGAATCCGCCTGAATATTACAACATAGGAAAGGAAAATATTCCACATAAGCCTTACAGCCAGGATCAAAGTCTACATTCAGTGAATATACCTGCTTTTCCGTAGTCTTTTTCCCCACTGTATTATTTCAGGATTAAACTTAAAAAAGATTTTGAATGAGATATATATAAATTTTGTTTTATCCTTTGCAGCATTACTATTAAGCTCGAAGTTTGATTTCAAATTTTAATTTACTTCATTGTTTAACATTTTGTACGTCGATAGTTATTGAACGCATTAGTTAACTGCAATTATTTCATAGTTTTGCTTTACCTATGCTTATATTATTGTATTTTTAACTATTTTATATTATTCTATTTTTAATTATTTTATATGATTTTATTTTATATTATTCTGTTTTTAATTATTTTTTAAGACTTCGAATTACGGCTATTGAAAATTAAATAAGTTAGTAAATATGCAAAATGTTAAAACTATTTATCATGTCATCTGAATACCATTCGTTTAGGTGGCTATAATATTATTTACAAAACGTATGTTTTCAATTAGTTGATGATATTTAAAAATATTTCTATAAGTTGCTAGAAAAATATTACAAAAGTCATTAATATTAATAGTGAAAATAATGACAAATGAGCTCAGGTAATTATTATTTAGTAAAATATTATGTTCACCCCAAAATCGGAAATAATTAATTTCGATACCTAATTCTGTGGGCTCATAATAGAATATTTCCAAAGAATCCGTAGGGAAAATTAGTTATCCCCATTCGGTCTTCATGTAGATTTTCTGAGTTTCAGGGTCTAAGAGTTAATCCGCCTACGTTCCTCAGGGTGGAAATTCAGCCACCTTCTTTTCCCAAAAATTAGGAATAGAAATGTCTGAATTCTTTTTGTTTGTCGTGTAACGCGGATTTTTTTCTTAATATGAAATTCTAAATAAACCACAAGCCGTTGTTTTAATTCTTGTGCACTGTCCAGACAATTGGACCATTTGTTTCTATAAATTAGATCAAAGTCAACATTCAATTCCGAAAGAAATCTAGTTCTTAACGCGTAAGCAATGTATACAAATCGTTGATGTTGAATTAACGTACATAAATATTTGGTACATAAATAATTAAAAGCAAAGTTCGGTTGTTGAGTTATGTTAGCGAATTGGCTCATTGATTTGCGACGTTCTATAAACATCAACTCTCCCACGTGACAACATAAATTTTCGAGAATAAATTATTTCCGAGAAGCATAGTACAAAATAATTTAATTTTCCATTAATGGTGAATAATCCACGCGATGATTCCTTAGGATTCCTTACCCAGAATCCGAGGGGCAATTAACATCTGGACTCGTGCGATAAATCGGCGAAGAGAAGGTAATTGGCTCGTGAGAATAAGGGAGGGGATCAGTTTCGGAAGTTTTCTGATTTTCAGGACCGACGGCTGTCTCTAATGGCCGACGAAACTCGGCTGGGATCACACGGACACGTACGCGACGCGACGCCGACGGGAGAGGCGGTTGCGGGGGCGTATAGACGCGAACAAGATGGGAACACAAACGACTGGGAGCGTTACGGAACGACTAACACCGAAAAGCTTCTTTCCTAGCGCGCGGCTCGCCTCGCGTCTCGGAGTTGTAGGCTAAAACTTTTATGATTTTGTTCGTGCCGGGTGCGCCGCCCTGGAAAGGAGCGAACTGAAGGAAAAGTAAATCGAGAAAGAGATCGGCCCGAAGAGGAGGAAGAAGAAAACGAAGGGGAGCCAGGGAATGGCCGGAGAAGAGAAGTCTTTCGCGGGCGGAGAAGACAAATGGCGGCGAGCGTCGGGATCGGAACGAGGTCGACTATCCAACTGACTCCGTCGGACCCGATTGCCCCCGTGATTCCGACGGATCCCGTGCCGCTTTCCACCAAATACTTTCCGTATCCGATCGATCAGTAATCTGTATCAGGTTGCGACGAACCCCGAGATTCGCAAGAATTCGATCTACGACGCGACGGGGCGCCGCGCCGTTCTATGATTTATCGCTTACGACTTTTCGAGAGAGAACGCCAGCGAGAGTGTTCCTCCTTCACTTTTTGTATGCAGTACCGGACAAACGAACTAGGACATATCTTGTTTGTGTATACCGTATCTAGACCAATCCTTCTGTAGTACATTTCCTTCAATTCCCTAGTGCATTACCTAGCTTCTGCCCTAGTTCCCAGTTTTCTCCTTAGTTACCTTCCCTAGATCCTTCTCTAACACCTAGTCCAATTCCTATTTAGTCCCTTCATTATTTCCAATTCCTTTCTAAGTCCTTACTTCAACCTCCAGTCTTTTACGTAGTCCCTAGAACCTATCCTAGTCTCTATCCTCTAACGTTTAGTCTTTTTCTTAGCTTCTAATCATTGCCGTAATCTCTAGTCCCTATTTCCTTCATTATTGTGTTGTTCCTACACTAACCCCTAGATTGTGATTAATTTTCATTTATCATTGATACAAGTCTACAAAATGTATTTTTTCAATTATCGATATAGGCCCACATAAAAAAGTTGTAAAACAAAACTATTGTAGCGTCCGGTCGTACGCACAAGAGAAAGTTTTTTCTTTCGTGCAAACGGCCAACGTAATTTACGGCTCCCGTACAACGAAGCTATTTTCAGACTTCGTCGTTGAATGTTTAGTAGAGTTCTTTCCAAAAGTCCTCAATAGCAAACAGAGAACGTCGTAAATTAAGGGATTAGCTGAAGGGTACTTTCAGCGAACTCATCGGTCTGTCGCCACGTGGCACAGTGGTCCCAAATCCCGAAGACACGGCTAAAACCTCTAAACGTACTTTAATGCACTCAAAAATTCGTGCTCGGATGTTTTCGTGGTAGCTGATTACGAATATCAAGTTGAAATTCCAAAAAACAAAATGGCGGATCCAATATAGTGGACATGTACATTAAAAAATGGTTATGCCTGCTTGGAAAATGATCTTTTTGGGATCTTTGGGGTCGCTGATTCCGAATATGAAGTTGAAATTCCAAAAAACAAAATGACGGATCCAGTATGGTGGACATGTACATTAAAAAATGGTTATGCCTGCTTGGAAAATGATCTTTTTGGGATCTTTGGGGTCGCTGATTACGAATATGAAGTTTAAATTCCAAAAAACAAAATGGCCGATTAAAATTTAGACAACAATTCGCATTAAATGTGTTTTGAGTGGTTGGTAGGTAAAAATGTATAAATGACAAGCAAAATTGCACTTTGTATATCAAGAATTAGTATAATTGTACAATAAATTATGTACATAAGATTTAATCATCCGAATCGCAGCAGATATCTATTCAATTCACAATGATTATAAAGAAATGCTTAGTAACAATTGTAAAATCGAATTTTTAAAATCCATTGGAAAGAAACAAAGTTTACCCTCGTATGAGCAGAGTGGCGCCTAGTGGCAGTTGGTTTATATAAATTTTGAAAGATAAAGGTATTAGCAACACGTCAGAAAAGGAATTTTGGTGGTACTCCGTGGAACTTTTAACTTATGTCTACGTTTCTGCAATACGCGCATCAAGTTTTACCTTCTACGTTCTCCAAGGAATATTTCCATCGTGTAACGTAATGACTAATAATTTTGGAGATACAAAAACAGATAAGCATTGTACTTACTACCAGGAACGGCATCCATTTTGCAGAATTGAAATTGATGCACTATTTTGAAAGTTATGCACTTTAGAAGGGTGCGTTCAATTTCCTACTAATGCGCGCGACAAATGCTCATCAAACGAAGGCTAACTTTGAACTGACTACTGAACCGCACCATAAAGAATTTACCTTTTTCCCTGCTGGCATTCAGTGGTCATATCGTCACTTTACCAAACCCTGCAATTACAAACTCCTAGGAGGTAGTTTATTTTTGAGGTTTTGGCCGTGTTTTCGGGATTTGGAACCACTGTGCGTGGGTTCGGAGCGGGTGGCCCGAAGAAAAGTCCCACGACAAACGCATCCCCTCCGATCACCTCGCCAAACCAGAAATTACTAGATCAAATTCTGGATGACAGCTACAATGCAAAGATTATGCGAATAGAATGAGTTTTGGTTAGGCCGCGGAGGGGCGGAGAGGGCCGGCCGTTAGACCGGGCTGACCATACATACAAAAGTCGAAGTGTAGTCTTTCAAAATTGAAAGCTCACCTTATAAGGGTGAGGCATCTAAGAGAGGCCACCCGAATAACTCGTCTGCTATTGGTGTTAGGAAAAAGCATCAGATGGAACTTGCTTGGTTTCGAGGGGGAATTAATCTGATGTTAGTAGCATTTTTGTAGGTGGACGCGTAAAGGACATATGAAGGTCAACTTCATTTTTTTAAATGGAATGGTACGTTTTTTTATATACTATCCGGTAGAGCGTTTTATGACGTGTACAATGACCTATGGGTCAAGGTCATTCGCAGTCTGGGTTAAGCCAATTGTGATGGAAAATTATTTACTTTGAGGAAATGATCGAACCCTTCCTTGCCGCTTCTGCTTGTTGATATTATTTCATCTCTGTCTCGTAATCTTTTGTTATGGTTCGTTGAATGTAAATAAACTTTCAATCACGCTGTACGATTCACCCGTACATAAGATTAGTCGTTTATGAAAATCTCACCATCAAATCTCACATCAAAAGCACAAAATGGATGCCTTGCTCATACTGCACGGATAATTACTGAATTCCTCTGAAGGAGATAGAAGAGAGAGCTAGAGATGGAAAGAAAATGTCGAAATGGGAAAAAGGAAGAAAGAAATATATAGAAGAGGGGAATAGAAGGGAGTTAGAGGAGGGAGATAAGGAAAGGAGAGAGGAGGAGTGGAGAAGGATGGAAAACAGAAAGAAAAGGATAGAGGAAGAGGAGAACAGGAAGATGGCGTCGGAATCCAGATATAATAAATGGTTCAAGGAGATAAGAGTAGAGAACAGACCTACATATTTAGAAAAGGGAAAGAGGGAAGAGAAATGGATAAGGATAGCACGGTACAGATCAGGGAATGAAATGAGGAGTGGAAGGTACTGGAGGGAAGAAGAGGACAGACAGTGCAGAAGGTGCGGCTGTGAAGAAGAGTCGTGGGAACACGTGCTAGAAAGATGCACAGGAGAGCAAGGAATGAAAGGAAGATAGAGAGAGAGAGAGAGAGAGAGAGAGAGAGAGAGAGAGAAAGGGAGTGGGAGAGGGAGAGGGAGAGGGAGAGGGAGAAGGAGGGGGAGAGGGAGAGGGAAAAAGAGAGAGAGTGCGAAGAAAAAGAAAGATGTGTATGTAGTGTATATAAGATAGTAGAGATGTACATAGTATAAATAGTGTTAGATGTAAGAACAAATTATGTTTAAGTCATATGTAAAGGAAACGGGGGTCTCCTTGTAACCCGTAAAGGGAAAAACAAATAAACATACATACATACATACATACATACAATTACTGAATTCCTCGACGTGACATTCGGAGATCGTTGCATTGGTCGTGCAGGAAATCATAAATAGCCCGCACGATCTCCAGATTTATCACCTCTGGACTTCTATTTGTATAAGAAGAGCTTGTGCCGCAATAAACCCAACTGAAATTCAACATGCTGTATTATTATCCGTTAAGCAACGCTTCGGAGCATGCATCAATGTTCAAGGTCGCCATTTTGAACACTTGTATTAGTCGTGTATTACTGTTAGATAAATAAATCAGCGATGCTCGACCATTTCCTCAAAGTAAATAATTTTCCGTCACAATTGGCTTAACCCAGACTGCGAATGACCTTGACCCATAGGTCATTGTACACGTCATAAAACGCTCTACCGGATAGTACATAAAAAACATACCACTCCATTTAAAAAAATTAAGTTGACCTTCATGTGTCCTTTACGCGTAGACCTACAAAAAGCTACTATCATCAGATTAATTCCCCCTCGAAACCAAGCAAGTTTCATCTGATGCATTTTTTCCTACCACTAATAGCAGACGAGTTATTCAGGTGGACTCTTTTAGATGCGTCACAATGTATTTGCATGACGAGAGTGAGACCCTGTTTTCTCTCTCATCTTCACAGCGTGTTTACAAAAAAAAAAGTAAACAGACTCCGCGCCGGAACAGGCTTACGTTGCCACGGAGCGTGCAAGAATACGGAAAATTCAATACAGTATTAGCAATAGTTTTTTGCAAATATCTCGAAAACTAAAATCGAGTGGCGGTAACATGTATAGGGAAAAGATGTTCATAATGATGACCTTAACAAGATATTTCAAGGTCATCAAACTCGGTGAGGAGGACCAACTTCTATATAATTACCATATCTTTTCTGTCGAATGGTTCGATATTAAAAAAGTTATCGTCTTTTTAGGACTGTCCGAATAGTGATGGGAGTGACTGTGTACAGGTAAAAGCAAAACAAGCTGCGACAATGATAATCCCAGACTCTTTCACAAAAGCGCCTCGAGGCAAACGACACGTGACGAGGATTGAAGCGGAAGCTTTGTCCAGACGTCCTCCTGAGCGACTTCAGCAAAAGAACTGCGCGGCGGGCGACCACACTGATGACGCCCAGCATGAAAAAGACATGCCCCTTGACGAGTCGGAATGGCCGATATCTGGGCAACTGAAAACGCCCTCGGGCCGGTAATACTCTGTAAAAGTAGTCGGGGTGAATAATGACTCGGCACAATGGAGTTTCGAGACCTTTCGCGGTCGCGCAGGGGGCTCAAACTTTCCCGGGGCACATTCTTTCGCCCCGTATTTACTTTTCTGGAGCGCATTAGCGCGCGTTCCCGAGTTCCCGCGGTTTCAGCACCGGCTGTCCGTAAATTTTTCAGGGAGCGCTGTTCGTGGTCGCCGGGATCCACTTTGACGGGGAATTATTCAGCGGCGTGTCGTTACTATTTCACTGAAGGAATTGAGACCCTTCTTTCTACGCCACGTCGACGTTTTTTCTCGTCGTGCTCTCGTCGGTTTCGGGGCACCGCACCGGCGAACTGAATTTATGGTCTGCTGCAGAAACAGCGTAGAAAAACGACGCGCGAACCAAAGGGATCCGAGACGCGCAAATCCCCGCGGCGCACAGTGCGTTGAAAAGCCCGTTTTTTGGACAAAATTCCATTACTCGAAAATTATACGTGTACGAAAAAATGTGTCAGACAGAAGTTGTAGGAAATAAAAAAGAGTATTTGATGATTGTACTTGTTTGACATTTCAGTAACCTTGAAATGCTCTGTGGTGATTACAATTGAAATTTTGAGTGTAAACCTATATTTTTGATTATGCATTCTTGAAGATGAGACCAAGATATTTTCAATACACTAGAATACCGTTGTCTTTGCGTAAACTGTTACCGACATATAAGCTCCCAAAGTTGATGTGCCGGCATTAGCATTATGCAGCGTACATCGCGAAGTTGTTCAGTTGAACTTTGCCCGGAATTATTCTCCTCTTTGCCTCGTAAGTTTCTTCTGTAAACAGTTCATAAAAGTACAAGATTTAACAGAATTTTCAAGTTTTCAGTTGCAGGAGAATTATTCAGACATAGTTAATACTTTTCTATTGGTTTCAGTGTCATTACATGCCTTTCTAATAGACACATAGGAACCCTTCTGTGATGGTTTTAAATACCAACATGAAAAGTAATTTTATTCATTTTTGTCCATTGTCAACATAATTCGCACGAAAACCCAGCGAATATATTTACACGCGTATAACTTCTAAACCAGTGGATTCCTAACAATAAGACTTGAATTTTCGGAATTTTCTCGTCGAAATCTACAGGATTACATAAATATAAGTTTAAAAAAACTGGGTATCTGAAAGACAGTTTAGCCGAAAGTTGTACTGTATTATCGTGTTAGACCCGTGATGAAGATTTCGAACAAAATCACTAAAAGTATCTCGTCTGTGGCGTTGTATGAACAACAGAGAATCACGAGATATCTCGTCTGTGATAGCCAAAGAGTTAAATAAATTACTTTGATTTTGTAGAACCTTTGATGTTGCTGGGTTAATAGACGCTGCATAAAATATTCGCCACGAGTCTGGCTTGTTATTGTATGAGAAGGGATGAATCCAAATTGGATTGAAAAAATGTAAAAATATAGTTTCATTCACCTGGCTTCTATCTCTCGATGCTCCGTGGCAGCGCTTGTAATACCCCATGGAAACTGGATCAAGAGAATAATGACGCGAAACAATGCGAACGGTCCCGGAGTAGGTGCAGTTTGCAAAAAGCCGTGTTCTTTAACGACGGGGCCACTTTCGCCGAGTGGAGGAATTGCATTCACCTTTCAAGTGCAAACGCGACCGCCATAGAACCGCGGAAAAGCTTTCCAAGACGGCCGGTTCTTAAAAACCTGCCCGCGGACGTTTTTCCCGACGATTCTAAGACCTCTTCGACCCGGAGAAATAGCGTCGCCTGTGATTCGCGGACAATTAATCGCGCGTGCGCGCGCGCGGACCCGTCCGAAACTCTATTCAACTAGCTCGAGTCGACTCTGATAGAGCAAACGTGGAGTCAAGTTCAATATGTACTCATCGGCCCGAGCCAATTCCAATGACCAAGTTTCGTTTCGCGGGTTCCGAACACTACACACGGAAGCAATAATGTTTCGGTGATTATGCTTGCCATGCTCCCATCTCTACGGGCATGTTGTAAATTCTACAATGATTACAGTGGCCCGAATTAATATTCGGACACTCTTTGCAATACAATAACTTTGTTAAAATTAAACGAAACGACTTCAGTTCCTTTTTTGAGATGTTAGAAGAATTAGTTTACTAGGTAACGCGTAAATAATTAGTTATAAAAATTGCTATTGGTCGAAATTGTGAAGAAAAAAGTAAAGGTCACGATTTTTTATCTGGCCCTGTAATGAGAATTTAAAATGTACCTTTTGTAGATCTTCGTGAGTTATACAGGGTGTCCCGCATAAATGGGAACACCTAAATATCTGTCGTATTTACAGTCCTATCAGAAAACTTTAGAGGACAAAGTGACACTATTGCAGAGGGGCAAATATAATGGTAAAGAAAAAAAATTTTTATGTCGTGTTTTTTAATGAAATTTCAAGGTCACCGATGTTTTTTTAAATGGAATAGTATATTTTTTTACGATATCATGATAAACAATAAAAAACTGAATTTAGTGGATACCACCTTTTTGACCTTGAAATGACCTTGAGAAAGATTAATCATGTTGGAGCAGATAAAAAGTGGAAGTTTAAAATTTAAGTGTTTCAGCAAAGATTATGCGTTGTTTACGGCGGGTTGACCTTTACAAACCACAATAAATGTTTGAAATATTTTTCATAGTAACCAGCGTATGTTTATGTTAGAGTATGTATCATTGAGAGCGTTAACAGAAGGTTAATCGGTTAGAATAAGTACGTTGTTCCTTTTGCATTATTCGAATTCGAAACGTGAAAGTGGTAACAAGGCGTTGTACTGTACAGGAACGAATCGATATGGTTTTCACTTATGGCGAAAGCCACCAATCTTTGAGGCAAGCAGTAGATTTGTATCGTGAAAAATTTGTGAATCGTATTTGTCCTTCGTTACATGCATTTTCCGTTGTGGTAAAACAATCTAAAAATACCGGTAGTGTAAGTTCTAAAAATCGTAATAATTATTGCAGCATGTGCTTCAATTACGTCTCAGGAAATCAACAATGCCTACAGATCATTTAATGCAAGATTGCAATATTGCATAAATGAGGATGATCAACATTTCGAACATTTATTATGATATGTAAAGGTCAACCCGGCGTAAACAGCGCGTAATATTTGCTGAAGCACGCAAGTTTTAAACTTCGACATTTTATCCGCTCCAACATGATTATTCTTGGTCAAGGTCATTTCAAGGTTAAAAAGTTGGTATCCACTAAATTCAGTTTTTTATTGTCTATCATGCTATCGTAAAATAAATATACTATTCCATTTAAAAAAAACATCGGTGACCTTAAAATTTCATTAAAAAACACGACATGAAATTTTTTTTTCTTTACCATTAGATTTGCCCCCTGCAATATTGTCACTTTGTCCTCTGAAGTTTTCTGATAGGACTGTAAATACGACAGATATTTAGGTGTTCCCATTTATGTGGGACACCCTGTATGCATGCGCAAAGTTTCTTCGAAGTCGGTTAATGTTGCTATGAGTTATGTACATTACAAGATGAGAGCTTAAGGGTGAAAGCCTAAAGGGCAAAATAAAAATTTTCTACCTGAATTGCAATAAACTGGAATAAAATAGAAAATTTTATTTCTGAATATTTTCGATAGGTTGAAAATAATATAACAATATTCTTAAATTCTTCTAATTTTTTTATTGTTTCGAATTGCACCTACTCATATTTGTCATAAATGCATAAAATCTGCTGTCTAGTGATCAGCTTTAAGTTCGATGAAACTTTGATAAACAAGTTGATTATAACTTTGATTACAAACACAGATAAACAAGTTAAAAATTGTGATGTTTACTTTTTTCGTCGCAATTCCGATCAATAGCAATTTTTGGAAAAAATTATTTACACGGTACCTGGTAAACTAATCCTTCTAACATGTCAAAAAAAAACTGAAGTCGTTTAGTTTAATTTTAACAATGTTATCGTATTGTAGAGAGTGTCCGAATATTAATTCGGGCCACCGTATCTGCATTATTCGAAAGAGGCTTATATTAGCAACTCCTTTTGATCACATTAACAAGGGAATATAGCAAAGTGTAAATCACTAATGAAACTTTGAGAAAAGATAATTCTTTGAAAAATTATTGATACATATCTTTTATATCGGCAATCGTCCACGTCGAAAGAGTGAAGAGAGCCCTCAAAGTTGAGGGTCGGAAGCATATTTAACCGAATATCTTGGAAACTGTTTAATTTAATTCTTTAAAACGCAAGTAGAACGACCAAATAACAAAAACCATAACATATTAAAATTGAATTACTTTTCAGAGAATGCCACGTGGCTTTTCATCAGTTACTGATTAATTTGCGGCTATAATGCAAAGAAACGTACAGATTTCCTTTATCAAAATACGCCAACATCAGTCACATATTAAAATAAACTCCCATTTTTCATTCACCATGGATACCAAAAATTTATAATTGCCTTTTTAAGACATCACGAATAAACATCACAGCACGCTGTTTCATGCGTCATTTCAATAAGAGTATTTGCCTGGAACGATTTCATTTTACATAGGTGCAAATTATTTTCTGAGAGAGAACGGTTTAATAAATATAAACGTTCCATTCTCTGCAAGAGCGCGTTGAAACTTGTCACGAACACGAGTTTCCGGTAAATATTTGCAGAGGATATTAACGTTAAGGTCGCATTTACATTGAACAGCACTGAATAGCACATATACTATACAGGGTGGAAATTATAAAGCGTTACAGATGAATATCGATGGGGTCATCATGTGGTGGAACTTTTATTTTTATCGGTCGACACTCCAAGGTGAGGTGAAGATCAACTTTCTTTAAATGGAATGATGTTTTTTTCTATCCACCGTTTTAAGATGACTTACGACTCAAGGTCATTCAAGGTTAAACTTCCAAGGAAATGCAGAAAAGGTGTGATCATTTGTACTTTAGTTCGTGCCTTCGAACTTTCCCACCAAAACATTAACATGTGTTCAATATCAGCTTTACTTAGGACGACATCAAAGTCATTATCAATTAAATGAAAACAAACGTATTTATGCATTACTGTGCTCTTCTGCAAGATAGTCAGTTTACATTCATTACTATTCGTGTTAAAATGGAAAATGGAAACTTATCAAAATTGGGTAATTATATAGAAAAGGTCTGCGTACTCCGGTTTTGATGAAATTTTAATATATTATAGATTTCGACATTTTGAACAACTTTTTCCTTTTCCAATATAGGGGGGTCGCTTTTAGTTTTCGAGATATTTGCAAAAAACTATCGGTAATGTTAATTTCATAACGGAAACCTTCTTTTTAGAAACACTGGGTGCGTGTGAAACACTGGGTGGGTGTGTGTGGTATTGTCGCTTCTCAACTCCACAACGTGTTTACAAACAAAAAATAAACATATGCGGCCCGAAAATCCAGGAAACGTCTTTGAAAATTGAAAGCTCAGCCTATCTATGTATGATCAGAGTTATCTACAGGAGTTAATTCTGCTTGTTTCTTCTGTTATTCCATTTCCTGGATTTTCATATACACATATTAAACTTTCATCAAAATCGGAGTACGCAGACCTTTTCTATATAATTACCCAAAATTGTTTTGATATGTTTATGGCACTAGGAGAATGCAGAAAAAATTACAGAATGGCTGCTAATTTGTATGCACAACGCTACCTAGTTCCACCATCAAAATCGCATATGGCATTTAGAAGACTAGAACAGCGTTTTCTCCGTCCAGGTTCTGCGCTTAAAAACTGCGTAATGTCCATTAAGCCTACGACGCGTGAAAACAAGAAAGTCAGAATATGCGAAACTTGTGCTAAGATAAATGTTGAAATGTTGAGCAAAGCTAGAGAATCGTTTAAACAAAGAATTGCTAAGTGCATTGAAGTAAGAGGTAATCATTTTGAACACATACTAAATTGATGTACACATAAAACGATCACACCTTTTCTGCATTTCTCTGCAAGTTTGACCTTGAATGACCTTGAGTCATAGGTAATTGAACTCATCTTAAAACGCACTATTTGATGGTGGATAAAAAAACATATTTCATTTAAAAAAAGAAAGTTGACCTTCACCTCACCTTGGAATGTCCACCAGGAAAAATAAAAAGAGTATTGAACTCTATCATCTGAAACATTTTGGCATATGATCAAGGTTTCTTTCCACCCTATACAATAGATTCCTTTTTGTGCGGACCCTTTCTTTGTCCTCTATTTTTCATACATTCGTTTCTTAAGTCTCATTGTTTATATCTTTAGTGTTAATAATGTATTCGAAAATGTTAATTATATTGTCTCAATCCTAGTTTATAAGCTACCTAAGTAATGTAATGTTAGCATGCACAGCCATGTGCATGCTGCTAATAATCCCATGTGGGGTTTTATAGCTTAATAAAAAAAAAAAAAATATTGTTGGAGATATTCGTCTGTAACGCTTTATAATTTCTACCCTGTATATTTGATGGGACACATTCCATCGGTGAATACGCGGAACAGTTAAACACAGAAAATGTCGAAAGCGCAGTAGTACCCTTGTAACATAACGCACACGTATTCCCCTGTTGTTGCATTAACATATCGAGTTTGTTATACTCTCCGGCACAACACATCATTATAACTCGTCGGCATTGCACACCCCAGTTTCGAGGGGGCTCTTACGATATTAATTTATCGTAAGAGCAGCCCGCGCATCCAACTGGAGCATCGTCGATTCGCAACTCGAGCAAAACGCGGCTCGAAAACTTTACGATTTCGTTCCAGTTTAACAATCAACCGTTGCACAGTGGTGCCGAATCGTAAAGTAGGTGGACAAAGTTCATATTCCTTTTAACACTTTGGGTCTGCCGACCCAGGAGCATCACAAATTCTACAAAATCAAAGTAATTCACTTAATGAAATACAAATTGAAAAGTTAAAAACTCCTTCCCTTTTTGCACGCACCAATTAAATTTGGTACAGTGAATACGTTAGTGAAAAAAATTATTTATAAATTTTTACAAATATACGGGTGACGTGGCAGGCAACGTGATAACTATGCAGTATTTATTATATAAAGAGGACAGTTTCGGGATCTTTTTAATTTGTAGAATCCGAATCTGGTATTATTTTGTTTGCTAATGTAAAAAATTACTTTTATCAGTCTTAATCAGAACTTTAAATAGGTTCAGTCACGTCTATAGTCGCAAATTATGAACAAATGTTTCAACCAATTTATACTTTGCAGGTTATTAGGCACTTGGTACTAACGAATTTCTCTGAGAAATATTATTTAGGAAAAGCGCCTTGAAACAACATTAGAAATTTCTTTCGCAACGTAACCGGTTTCTAACCGTTAATAAATGATAGGTTCACTTGCTGAATGAGTGATTAAGTGATGTGCTAATGTCCAAAAATTAAATGAAGGGTGACAAACTGGTGGCATTGTTCAAGAAATATGGGGAGAGGAAAAGCTCTGGATGAAAAAGAAAATGGGAGGCCATCGAAATTGTCATCGCGTGATAAAAGAGCAATTATCTCCAAGGCATCAAACTCAAGGAACGCGGCGATGACGCAACGAATTCCCACCAAACGTTAAAAAAATTCTAAAAAATTAACAGAAAAGACGGATTAGTACCAGTATTAGAAGAATTCAGTATTCACTTGAGATAATAATGCTTAGAAAAAAATATACGTCAAAGAAAATACTCATCACGTAACATGGACCAAATGATTTTACACATTTGAGTGTGCATCGACTATTAACCAGGGATTGAAACTGTTATGATATCGGTTCCGGTTCTCGAAACAGTTATGAAGAACCAAAATGATGTTATAACTGTTACGAGAATATCGGTTCGGGCTTATATCGGTTACGGTTACGGTTTTCGAGAACCGATATTATTTCGGTTCTAAAACAGTTATTTTTCGGTTCTGGAATCGGTTCCAGTTTCGGTTCTGTCTTGTCATTCTGTATTCTATTCTGCATTGTGTTCGGCCTTCTATATTTATTATTTAAGTAGTTATTTATTGTTATTTATAATTTAAACAATTTTTAAATAAATAAATTTTTATAATTTTTTTATATATTCATTATTTGAACTGTTATTTCAACAATTTATTGTTAAAATAATTGTTTAAATAAATAAATTTTCGTAATTTGTTTCTATATTTATTATTTGAATTATTATTTATTTAAACTTTATTATTTAACTTAATTTATTTATTTAAACTTTATTATTTAACTTAATTTATTTATTTAAACTTTATTATTTAACTTAATTTATTTATTTAAACAATTATTTTAACAATAAATTAATGAAATAACCATACAAATAATGAATATGGAAACAAATTATGAAAATTTAACTTTTTAAACAATTATTTTAACATTAAATTGTCTAAATAATAATTCAAATAATAAATATGTTAGTTTAACAACAAATTATTGAAATACTTCAAATAATAAGTATAGAAACAATTTATGAAAATTTATTTATTTAAACAATTATTTTAACAATAAATTGTTGAAATAACAGTTCAAATAATGAATATATAAAAAAATTATAAAAATTTATTTATTTAAAAATTGTTTAAATTATAAATAACAATAAATAACTACTTAAATAAAAAATATAGAAGGCCGAACACAATGCAGAATAGAATACAGAATGACAGAAGACAGAACCGAAACTGGAACCGAAACCCAGAACCGATATCCAGAACCGAAAAATAACTGTATTAGAACCGAAATAATATCGGTTCTCGAGAACCGTAACCGTAACCGATATAAGCCAGAACCGATATTCTCGTAACAGTTATAACATCATTTCGGTTCTTCATAACTGTTTCGATCAGAACCGATATATAACAGTTTGAAACAGTTATTTCCAGAATCGTTTCAGTCCCTGCTCTTAACTGTTTATCTATCGATTGTTCTTACATGTCACGTAATCAAGGACCGCGACCTTTTGAATAGGTTTTGAGACGACTATCAACGTATCGATAGACCAAATATTAAATCATAACAATGAAACTGACAGTTTTATAATCTTTCGGAGGTAAGTCAGTCTTCGTTCAGTTTTTGTTATTGGATGAAAATTGGTAATATTCAAGATACATACATATGCACTAAAATTTTGTTGCTGAAACTTCAAGTCGGGCAAGAGAAAATTGGAAGAACAGTATTAATACACAATTATCGTGATTGTTACACTTTGTGACTAGTTTCGTACACTTCCGTGCACAAAAAATACTGCAAACTGCAAATTTAACACTAGGCTTACGGAACTCTAAAAGTGACTACAGTATTTCAGCGATAATCGTCGCCACAACGGATCCGGCCGGCGACAATTAACGTTCAGATAATACTATTCTTTGATTTGTGCCGACCGTAGAAAAGGACAGCGAAGCTCGAGAGGCCTCGGTCGCCGAGAAGTGTAATATAATATGGGTCGAGTATGTCGGTGTGACAACAGCAATTAATCCAGTGACAAAACTTCTTTATTCGTTATTATTTTTTTATGGAACTTTCACCAAAATGATACCAAATAAGATATAATTCCGATGGTATTTACTTGAGTAATGGACGATGAAAGTTTCGGAAAATTATTGTAAATATGATCCGAATTATATCGTGTTTGGTATTATTTTAATCAGAAAAAATGCCACAAATATATTGGAGAAAGTCTCATAAAAACTAAGTAATAATAAAAAAGTTTTTTCTATTGGCATTACACTGTAAGGACACGTGGGCCTTTGAACTGTGCCGCCAACTACGACTCTCCGCGTCTCTTTCTGTCCCATGCGCTGTCCTTCCTTGCGCCCGAAACTTGCATCGTCTATTACTCAAGTAAATACCATCGGAATTATATCTCATTTGGTATCATTTGCATTATGACAATTCCACGAATATATTGGTGAAATTTCCATCAAAAAATAATAAAAAATAAAGAAGTTTTGTCATTGGATTAGTAGTGGTCTCATCGATATACTCGACCCGTATTATGTTACACCTCTCGGTGACCGAGGCCTCTCGAGCTTCACGGCCCCTGACGGGGTATACCCCGCGGAAGGAGGGATTGTTTTTGTGACAATTATCGTTCAGAATTTCACGACAATTAACGATGAAATACTTTACTTTCCATTAGTCTATAAAAATAACGAGAATGTGTCTATCTAAATTTTTAGCCATTTCTTTTTATAATATATACGCAAAGAAATATATGTAATGAATAATTCTTCCTGAATACACCATCAGACTCTCAATAATCGTAAATTAAAAATATTGGAACGCGTCATTCTGACGTATCCCGTAAGCCTAGTGTTAATATGGTAATGAGCATTCTGAGGATGAGAATTTTCAGACACAAGCGAAAAATTCCATCTTTAATTTCGTTAGTATTGCATTAATTAATTTAGTAATAATTGGATAATATAAAAAAGAAAATTTGTATGACATCTTGTAATATCAAAACGAGATTTGGTTAATAAAACGAGAGCGAAAAACCGGCATTTTAAAAACACCTTTGAAGAATGCACCTTCGATAGTGAATTTATTAGAAAAAAATTCATCCGTGAAAATCCCTTGTAATATTTAAAGAAAAATGATAATAGAAAAATGTAATAATAAAAATATTATGAATACTTATAAGTAGATTGCGGATGTTTATGCAATTTTTAATTTTTATAGCCAAATTATAAGGAACTGGAAGAAAATAGAATCCTATTATTAATGAGAACAATCTTTATAGATCCAAAATAAATAAAAATCGTATAGAATTCTGTCGAAATTGATACTCTAGCACTTTTTGAAAATTTTCATAAGCCATAAATGCATAAGGTTCCGAAGTCTACTTATAAGTGTTATATATATTGTAAGTTATAATAATGCTAATTAGGAATAGGTAAAATTTATAATTCTATCTGCATTTATTATCATTGAATTTTGACCTGCAAGATTGACCATCGGCACCACTGTGCGTCGGAACACTTGATTTTCTTTTCCTTTTTTCTTGGATTACCTACCAAAATCGTGCGGCCAATCTCAGTCCAAAAACCGGATAAATAAAATATCGTGTCGTTGGTTCGATTCTGTTTTCCCCGGCGGACGAGCTCTCTATAAATCTGCGCCAAAAATTCCGGTGTAATAAAAAGTACGGTGCATATGGAAAATTGGAAGATTGGCTCCAGACGCGAAGAGCCAGTGCAAATAATATCGTTTCGAAGCGAAGCGTAAAGAAATCTTTCATCAAACTTCTCCTCTGTGAATTTCCATTCGTTTCGATACGCGTCTCGTTGTGTAAATTAGTAATTGATACAATTGGACTGTACTGTTCAAAACTGGATTTACGAAGCACTGAAAGACTATTTTGTAATATTTGATAAAAATAACACTGATTGTATTTATTTAGAATTTTTGACATATTATTCCTGTATATGTTCAAAGAAATGAATTTATTGAGTAAGTCCTTTTATTTAGTAAATTACAAAATTTGGAAACCGTCATTTTGACGAATGCCGTAGATATAGTAGTAAATAATATTATAATGCAGTGAAGAAAGGTTGGGTATGTAGCTTTTTTTTTAAGTTGCATCAACCTCACAAGGGTTATTAGCAACTACAAACTTACAATTACGGGGTCATTTTTAATTTAGATTCGGTTGAATAATTCTGTGTGCTTCAAGAAGTTGATTAGTTTTTCGCAAGATTCCTTTAAGTCGGTGGCATCTTTGATGTTTCCTGGAATTTTGTATCTTCTTTTTTCTTGATGATAGAGATGGCACGCTGTAACTATGTGTTCCATTGTGTTTATTCTGTTGCATTAATTGCATTTAGGTTGTTGCTGGTTTTTTATTAAATATGAGTGGGTGAGGTTTGTGTGCCCCAGTCTCATTCTGTTGATTGTTACTTGTTCTTTCCAATTAAACACGCAAGCAGGGTTGAGTTCAAAGATGTCTTTCCTCATACGGTGAATCTGGGTCTGGCGAGAGTTTTTCCATACAGTATTCCGTTTGTTCTGTAGGCCTTTAGCGAAGTTTTTTGCAATCTCCTTACGGGAGACAGGTACGTCTAATTCTGTAAAGTGAGGTTATGTTGCTAGTTTTGCTGCTTGATCTGCTAGTTTGTTGCCGATGACTCCAACATGGGATGAGACTCATCCTAGCAGGATTTCAGTGCTAGGGTTATTATAAATTAATTCGTTGTATTTTGCAATTATTTGGTGATTTAAAGGGTGGGTGTAGTTACCCACATCCATTGTATCCAAGACACTCATGGAGTCGGTGTAGATTATGAATTTGATTGGAGTGTTATGGTTTATTGCAGAATCACAGTTTTTGGATGTTGTCGTTGTGATGACATCAGTGCATAAAGTACTGGATAAAAGAATAAATTCCATAGTCAATTCTGTGAATGATGATTGTTTATATTGTATATGAGAGTTCAGAATGAATGATACAGATGGAAGAGTGAGCGCTAGAGTGAGTGAGAGCCCGGAATGTGAGTGAGTGAGATTGTTTAGGGTTAGGGTTCCACGTTGAGAGGGATATGCACGATGCATGGCGAGCACGTGTGAGAGCTAATAATCACAACCTCTTACGCTCGATTATTAATTTATTTCAATAATTAAATTAACTTCAACGAGAAATTATTTGAATCGAATAAAATGTAGTTATTTATAATATATTTGTTCAATTAATTCATCATTTCAAATTGTTATCTCTTATTTTGTTTCTAGTAAAACATTGTCAAGACTGTTATAATGAAAAATGATTACTTAGAATCATTTATATGCTAATTATGATTTGTACTGAATTATTATGTATCATCACTAGACTGTGAATCCAGTTGAAAGTATAACAATCAACATACAAAATCATAATTTTCTGAAGCAATTGCAGGAAATGGAAATTAAATAAAAATTTATTTCTTACGCAAAATATTTGAGTAACATCACCATAAAATGAACATGTTCTCAAAATTTTCGAAAATCTTTCTTATTTCACACACTAATGATGTCATGCACAAAATCCACAGTCTGATTATTATGCTTACACTGAAATAAGATTTATATGCATATTTACACCGAAAAGACTTTATTTGGATTTTCACACAGTCGAATTACTGTCGTCATACTACTTGTAAAACAGCAATAATAAATTCGTTGTGACGCATGTCATTTTTTAATTTTGTTCGTAATAAAATCTCTTCTGGCCTGTTGTCGTGAAAAAGGATTACTGAAAGTGTCTGTTGTAATTGAAATACAATTTATGTAATACAATTTATGAATTTATACCTACTGAAAATTACTGGTTTGAATCGCACACAAAATCAAATTACTTCTGTTAAGCTGTTTGTAAAATAGCAATAATATATACGATTATAATATTGTATGTAATAATCGGCTGAACTGTACTTTAGAAGACCAAAAATTTTCAAGCTTTCCGTATGTTATGCTACACATTTTGACGAGGAAATGATAGACGTGTAAGTTTTAGTACACGACATTCAAGTTTTCGTTGCCGGAGTTCACTCGTTGAAAAGTTATACACGTGTAAACATGAGCAATTTTAAGCGTTTTTTACAGGTTAGAGCGTCGCCATATTGGATATTCGTTGGGTGGTAGAGGTAGGACTGTTGAGCGCATGCGCTGGATAGATGGCGGGTGTTCAGCGCATCGTCTAAGTAGTACTGAGCGGTATAGTCCAAGTTGGTTTGGGGTTAGTTAAAGGTGCTCAACTTCACACTCGTATAACTTCTGAACCAGTGAACTCCTGGCATTAAGACTTTCATTTTCAGCGTTTTCTCGTCAAAGTCTATAGGACTGCATAAAAAAAAGTTTTAAAAAATTGGTCTTCCAAAGTACAGTTTATCCGTAATAATCTACTACATCAAACAATTATTCTTTTATTTCATTTTAGATGGAATGTAGTCTAGCCTGCTACTTTGTGTTCTGTGAGAATGTTATCATTGCAAGTATTTGAGGACAACAAATGCGGTGTGTGTGTGTGTGTGTATGTAGTCGTTGTTGCCGAAAATCAAGGTGAGCCACCGGCGAATAACGGTCGCGTAAAGCTGCTATGTAAAAGCAACGGTCTGTCTCGAATATCTGACCGTGCGTTGCGAAGTTCCCGTGTGACCGTAATTAGGTTATATATACATATAAAAGGGCGATATTAAGAACAAATCACTAAATTCCAACATGTTCGAACTATTTCTGAAGAATATCGTTGTCACAATGAAATCCCTAATTCTAGTATGTTTTCGGTAACGCAATTCCGGTGAAAATGCCGGCCGAGTTATAGGTAACAAGTGCACAAAGGACCAAGTTTCCCGAGTGGTGCGTTGTTCGACATCCATTGTTACTGGAGTGGCCCGTTCCTCGAGTGAAAAATTAGGCTGGTAACGTGCTCGCGTAAAAATCTAACGATCCAGGGCCAGCCTAACAAGGGATTCAGACCCGTTACGGTTCAGACCGGCCGTGCCGATGCACTTTACTCCATGCTTTTTCGTTTTCCTTTTCATCGCTCGACTTCGCGATACCTGACCGACGCCGTCCGCCGCAAATGAATGGTTAATCAAGCTCGGAAACTGATTTTCACCACTTTCCACAGAGACCGACGTGAATTTTACTCGAAATTTTAGAATTTCATTGAATCGGCGATGCATCGAATTCCTGATTAATATCGGTGAATAATTAATCAACCTTGTGCTTTCGACACCGCTGACTCGTCTGCCGATTTCCGAAACATATCATTGACAAGGGATTCGGTCAAAGTATATTGAAAATTACTGGAAATTGTGGAAAAATCTCTTACAACGGTGATGGGAAATTGTTTGTGGTTCGACGTCGCTTCCATTGATTTTTAAGTGGTCTGTAGACAGACGATCGAGCTCGTTATCGATCATGTCTGACGGTCCTCCGGTAATTGGTGTCTACATGTGTGGTTGAAATAATAATTAAGGGAAGCTTTCATTTTTCATTTTCCTGTACGATCTCACTCAATTTTATTTGTTGCGAAGTTTATAAAAATAAGAATTTTAACACATAGACTGTCGTGTCAGGCGTAATTAAGTGATACAATTTCGTATCGAGCTTCAAATATTAATTTTGGTTCAGTCCATTTTATTAAGATCTCGAGAAACTGAAAGGATCAACAAAGTTTCTAATCATAGCGATGAATGTTAACTTTTCCGGTACGGTTTTATCAAATGAATTAGTATGATTTTGTAACAATTTTTGTGGCTTGTTTGAAGCTTAACGTGTTCATTTTATTAAAAAAATTTAACAGTCTTTAATCTGTAATTTGCTTAAAAGGAAAAATATTCATTGGTTAAAAAATATTAATAAAATAGGGAACGGACGAGTTATACTAGCGCCATCTATGAATATTTAAAAGTTATATTTATTTATGTCCCACTCCTTACAAAAAGGTAATTACATTTTTTAGCATAAAGAATCTCTACCAGTTTTCAAGAAAATGCATGCATAATTTTGAATAAAATAGACTATTTACTATTTACTATTTGAAATAATATTTTTTCCAGCTCTGCACTAAATGCAGAAATGTATTTATTCCGACTCTTAGCAATATGTCTCAAAATTTATGCTCAATGAAACAATTTATTAGATAACTCCTCGTATATACAAATGATTTTAGTTAGTGAATAGTCTATTTTATTTGAAATCACATGTGCATTTTTGAAAATAAAATATTTTACTCATTAGGAAAAGTTTTTAAAATTGTATTTAATTTGAAGGATTTTGAAAATAGTATGATTTTTATTTGATGGGGCGATTCTACATGTGGAAATAAAACGAAAATGTAGAATAACATTTTTTCATTTGACGCCTCGATTTCAAGAAAATCGATTTCGAAAATGTTATGGCTTTTTGTGTTTTAATATTACCTACTTCCTTAATCTGTTTTCATCGTCAAGAAATATTTTAAATACTATTTAACGCAAAATTTAAATATTCTATATGATATTTCAGATTACCAAAATAAAATTATTTTATTTCTAGAAATCTTACTGTTTATGTAAGTTATGCAATATTTTTTTCCAAAATTTTATTCTGGTCCGATTTAGTGCTCCTTAAACTTATGTATAATCGCTGCTAGCAAGTTGTTACAATCGTCGTTAGATGGTATAACAGTCCTTGATGGCAGATTTTGACCAGACTCTGCTGCGGTCATCGGCCGGCAATCTGCCGTCAATCTGTCGGCAGTTTGTTTACTGGTTAATAATTTAGTACTCCGTTGGCAACAATGAAATTCATTATGAAATTATTATTAAATTATGAATTTATTATTACTTATTAAATTGATAAATTTGATGTAGAGATATCACATGAAATAGTTTAATGCACGAATGTTACTGTAAGTAATTAATAATTTATAAAGTAACTGCATATATCAAATATTATTATGTAGATGATATAATAATTATGTCCATATCTTATGAAACAGAGTCTACGATTGTCTGAAAACAGTGATTCACGGATCCTATTCCTCGCATGTCCTATCAAAGACTTCCGGTGGCATGATTTCTCGCTAGAACGCAACGTGTGTGACAACATAATCGAATGCTATTGGTTGCCCATAAGGATAATGCAATAACTGTACCGAATACCTAATAATCTGTATGAATATCGCTTTTGTAGTAGTATGTTATTAACTCGATTACAATTGCACGAGCTACACGATGGTCATGGTAAAATCAATACCGCTTTTATGCAACTACGAGGATATCTTTGCTAAAGCGTGGCAAATGACAGAAAATTATACTGGAGGATACTGGAAACTTTGAACCATTTTATTTATATGTCAAATAAATTGCACCTTTTTGAGTAATATTTCCTTATTGTACTGCTTTCCATTTTCATAGAATTCAATTACTCTTCTCTGGAACTCTTTAAAATTTCATCTACCGACGAAGCCTTTAAGTTTGCACTTCTACGGAATGATTAATGTTCCTCGTTCGTGCTGATGCTTCACGAATTCCGATCCATTCCAGATTGCACAATTACGAAGTCAAGTAAAGTTAAAAGTTCTTTAAGGTGGCATTAGTTTTTCGGATGCGATTTTCGGATTTGAAAATTATCTAAGGATTCTGACATCTTACATTGGCTGTCGTATTTCTTCCGCATAATTGACACAGATCCACTACAGAACGTATTTTTTAAAATTTCAATATAGACCTACATAAATGAATTGTAAAATATTTTTCAAAATTTTTTTTTACAATTTCTTAAATTCGTTTAAGAACTTGTAGAGAGAAACTTTTTGAATGTTATAGGTATCTTCATGAACACGTAGATCTCTTAGCGGTTAAAAATTGAGAAAAATCACAAAAATGTTTACCGTACAAAAATAAAACACTATAAAAAAAAACAATTTTGTAGCAATATTTCCCAAAGGTTTTACCAAATACTGAGAGAAGTTTCAGCCCAATCAATTATACAGGTTGTACCAACTAAATTGTTACTAGTTGTTTTTTAGAATCAAATGAAAATATAGATTTAATTTTTTTTTAATTAAATAATTTAGGAAATCTAATATTTTAGTATATAGTAAATGTTTTGGGGGTAACTACCGGGGAGGAATGGAGGGGCCCCCAACATTTTTTAAATGAGAGATAATATTGATTCATTGTTATTGTGATACCTCTCATTAAACTGAATAGCATTTACTTGAACCATTTTTTTATTGTGCATACTTGCAGCGTTATAGCTAACTACTGCTCTAACAACGAAAGGAGGCATGAAAATTAGATTACGAATTGCTTGTGCATCGGTTACCTCTTTGATGTTATCAAATGTTCGACAGAGTATTTTTAAAAGATTTATAAAGTGTTTAGAAGTCCAAGGCCATCATTTTAAACATTTAATAAAATAGTATGTTATGCTATTATAGTATATTTCGCTTCTTCAGAGTTTCAATTTTGGAAAAAATTATTCGCTATAACTCTGTAACTATGCGCAATACAAAAAATAGTACAAGTGCTTTTCAGTTCAATGAGAGGTATCACAATAAAAAAATCAATACTAAAGGGTCTTCCATTAAGAGGTTTCATTTTAAATTTCGCATCATTTTCCTACTGTTACATTTAAAGTTATTCTAACCTAGCAGTTGTCAAGAAAAAACTGTGTGATTAATAACAATGGATCGATTTTCGCTTGAGCCACGCATAGAACGAGCCAAATAAAACCGTGAAACGACTGCGTTATTACGTGAGAAGATTCCTGGACGAGTTATTTCGCGTAATGGAGACTTCAATTGGCCGCCTATATCGTGCGATTTGACGCCACTGGATTTTTTTCTATGGGGGTGTTTGAAAGATAAGGTTTACGTCAATACTCTCCAAACGATTGAAGCGCTCAAAGACAATATTCGAAATGTTATCAGTGAAGTTGAGATGCAATTATGCGAAATAATGTAGGATTTGATGGACGAATGAGTGCGTGTATGCGTGTAAACGCGTGAATGCTAGAGAATTTTACGAACGAGACAGCGTGAGTGAGAAAGCATGAGCGTGTGTGAGAAAGCATGAGCGAGAGAAAGACGGAGAGCGTGAGTGAGAGAGCATGAGCGAGAGAAAGACGGAGAGCGAAGAAACAAATGAAGCGGACGACCGCGGTGTGGATGCGTGCGAGAATGAGGAGCGTTAGCAGTGTTGGGACATGATCTTTTCTCGCGCATGCGCGGCGATTTTGGCCTCAGTAATGTAAGATTCTCGATAAAATGGGGTACCTTGAGCACCCAGCAGAATTTTAAAAAATTGGTATGATTTGATTCTGAAAAATGAATGTATAACATGTGTATTTGTGTATATTTTGTAACTCGTAGGACACGTCCTGAAGTCTTTTTGTTCGGAATAGATTGTTTTGATACTTTCCCGCCAATATAACTGTCTTAGGGCTCCACTACCTCGTCATCATATAGATACGCTACTGTTTTGGCCGCGCATGCGCGAGAAAAGATGGACCATATCCCAACACTGAGCGTTAGTCGAATTAAGAACGTATAAAGAACAACACGAAATTCTATTTTTAAATATATATCTTCTTTTGGTTTTCTTTTTATTATATCAGCAGTTTCTTATTTCACCCGATTCTATCCCCACAATAATGATGGAAAATTTTCTCAAAAGACTGACCATTTGCAAGAAAAGTCGAGGCGACCATTTGACGGATATTGTGTTTCACATACAGTAATTCCTCTATAAACGCATAAGCCTCGGGGGGATAGTTATGCGTTTATCTGTGCGAGTAGCTATTTTTTGAGCTTCTAAGGCCGAGCCGAACGTAGAGAAGGACAGCGCGTGTAATGCAAGACCACGCGCGGGCCTTTGAGCGGTCTCTTTCTTTCCCATACGCCACGGATGGAGCCCCTCAAATGCCTGCTTCTCCCACCAACCTCTCTTTCATGCAGCGCGCACATTCGTTGCGTACGCTGATGTCTCGTGTCTTCGTTGCCCCATTGTACCGCGCTTGATGGAAAGGGACAGAGGGCGCTACGGTGTGGACGGTTTTGCCTCAATTGAGGCAAAATTGCACATCACTGCAGTACGCTATCCTCTCTTGCGCCCGAAACGTTCATCATCATTTAAACCACTAAATACTACAACAGTATTTACACAGTTGAAATCATATCGTGTTTGGTCTTTTTGTAATCAGAAAAATGCCACGAATATATCGATGAAAGTTTCATAAAAAAATAAGTAATAATAAAAAAAATTAAATATTGGTCTTACATTGTCATGACGCACGGGCCATTGGATTGTGCCGACGACTGCGACTCTCCGCGTCGTATTAGTAGTGGTTCACACCGATATACCCGAGCCGACATCGGATTACTAAAGTGGAGTGGATATATTTTCTGCGTTTATCTGCTACAGCTTTTATGCGTTTATAGAGGATTTACTGTATTATAATCGCAGTCTGTACTTTGAACTAGAATGAAAATATCACAATGTTTTAAAAAACAAACTCTTAATTAATGGACGATCCTATAGTTCCGATTTAAAAAAATGTTGGTGGCTTTCCTTTTCCCTTAAAAGTTACGCCAAAGAAATTTAATACATACTAAAATATTAGCTCCCTTTGACCATTTTATTAAAAAGAAATGAAATTGATATGTTCATTAGATTCTGAGAAAACAGTTTGTAACACTTTAGTTGGTGTACCCTGTATAATTGCGAAGCTAAGAACGAGAATGCAAATGTATGTATCTTTCTATTACGTACTGTATTTCACGAAAACGGCCTGCTCTGCATCAGTTCAAAGACTGTCAGTGTGGACCGGCAGGTATCGCGGGGCTTTCGTTTCCTCGACAGCGAATTCTCGAACGGTTTCTGGATGGCGTGGCCTCGCGAGGGATGCTCGCGAAGCGATCCGTGAATTATTGGCCCTATCGATAGGCGATGCCAGCTGGCAGAAGTTCGACCGCGAAATCGGTGACTCGGTTAATTCGACGATAATTGCGTTCGAAGGTTTGGTAAGCGGTATGTCCTGAATCCTGGCAATTGTCGTCGAAAATCGTCGAAATGCATAGGGTGCGAACGGGCTCGTGAGAGAGAGAGAGAGAGAGAGAGAGAGAGAGAGAAAGAGAGAGAGAGAGAAAGCGTCACGTCATCATTGTCGTCATTGTCGTCGTCGTCGGCGGCCTGTGCGCGCATACCGAGACGCAAAACCGGGGAGAGAGGGCTGCAAACAATTAGGGCGGTAAGTCGAGCGGGCCAATTAGGTGACTGACTGTGCTCGAGCGCCGAAACGAGAGACACACGTCGATAGGCAAGGGGACTAATCGCCGAGAATAATTGGATTAAATTGCGGGCTCGCGTTTCGTGCGTTAGAAATCTGGTCTTATCTTTGATTTATACCCACCGTGGGATTAATGGGCCGCCGCCATTAGAGTACCTATACAAGCGGATCAGTACACTGACCAGGTAATCGTTGACAGTTCACAATCACGCTTTGAATGTGCTTGCAAACAGGACTTCATTCAAAAATACTCCTCTCATGAAATAGGTTAAAACTTGCTCTTTCTGTAGGCTAATACTTGATTGGAATAGGCTGAAGGGGACACAAACTTATATCCGATCTCATTTGTTAAATAAACAATAGTCAATTTCAAGTCTCTTGAAGCAATGTATTGTATCAGTTTTCTTCGCGTCTCGAGTGTTAATCGTCACGTTCTGTTTCTAAGCGAATGTTTTTCTTGTCAATTAAGAATGGACTTTTATGGTACAGGTATTTGTCTGTTAATACTAAAAAAACTTTCATATTCTGTTCCACCTACTAAAGAACCAAATATTTCTTCTAACCTAGATTATTTCCATTGTACATAGTTATTTTCACTATATGCGTAAGAAACTGATATAGTACCTCATACAATATTAAAATGTTTAGTAATTTATTACATATAAACAAATTTAATCATGTAAACAATATTCTGAATAATGGTCTAGCAATTTGTAGTGGCGCCTCAGAGTCGCCATTCGAGTGCTAATGGTTAACATGAGTCCGAATAAATTGTTGTACTATTTTTTTAATGAAATTACCGTAGTCCGAATATCCGTAATTTCTCGAGAATGAGAAATTTAGTGTTGTATGGCGGCTACCTCCTACGCTCGTCAGCAGATGGGCAATTAGACAACAACACCTTTCCCGCTGCTACCTGTCGGTAGTACTTCCCCCTACTTCCTCCGCAGCCGCCACTGGCTTAAGCTCGAGAACTATGACCGTCACGGGGAGCGAGACGCGCGGCCGGGAAGAGTTAGGGTAACGCTTGAAAATGCCTCCGATCGTCCAGCTATTTGTCAGAGTTGGGATTTATTTGAATGAATTTTTATTTAAATCATTATTCGAATAACATTTCATCCGTTATTTCATTACTTGTAATCTGCAATGTATAATATTCGCGTTATTCGTTATTCGCATTATTCGTTATTTACATTATTTCTTGTCCGCAATACATGATATTTGCTTTTTCGGGCAGTCAGCTTGACCTGCAGCAACAGTGTAAACAAAAAGAATTGACCTGGTGGTATTTACCTTTGCGTACAGCGTCCTTCAATGACGTACTCAATGAACGCCCATCGCCCATCGCCCGGTGCACAAATATTTCTGTAGTCGCCAGTATATCAATAAACATATATTCAAACGAAATTATTTAAATGATTTATGCAAATAAAGTTTCATTGAAATACAACATTTATTCGAAATGTCAGATTAATATTTTTCTCAAATAAAAATTATTCGTGATGCAAGAATCATACTTTACTCGAATGAAAAATTTTATCCGTTACTAGCAAGCCCAGTACGACACGCCTCCTTTACTTTTCCTCCTCCCACATGTTGCAGCTGCTAAAGTTCAAATACTTTATGCATTGTCTAGAGACAATTCATAGTTCAAAGATTCTTAGCGTTTCTTTTACAAAAACCGTTCTTAATAAACGTTTTAAAATTTATCTCCATAAAACTTTCATAAACACTAATTATTACAAAAACATCCACAATCTACTAACAAACGATCTTATGAAAAACACGTAACAATAAAAAATCAAACCACAAGTTAACGATGCGATCAGGGAATCAATATCCGTCTGTCCCCCACAATCGCATTTTACATTTCGCCGGTGCAACACAATAGAAAACGAGCTTTAACTTTCCAACCTATCATTGTTATGTAAAACCAATTTTTTCCCAGGAGAGTTTAGTTTTCCCCAATGATGGAGCCTGGACCATTTGGCTGGACCATAGTTCCGCAACTGTCAAATAAATTGGACAAAACATTCGATTCAAAATGTCGGGGAACGCGCGGAAATATCGAGCGTTCACGCGCTCCCGCGCTCATTACAATTAAAAAACTATAACGAGGTACAGGGGGAGGGGGGTGGTGGGGTGGGGACGTGGCGAAACTTTTCGACGATTTCATTTAACCGTGGTAGGTCGTCGTTTGGCGAAAATACAACGGCGCGGAGCGTCGCGATTTACAACGCGAACGCCGGCTCGCATAAATATTCAGGCCGGGGCTTCGCCGGATTAAGATATATTCCCGACACGTATGCAGGTAACGACGCATGCATGCAGTCGCTCGATCGGACGGATGAAATCGTTCTTTTTTTTTCTTCTACATTCTCGATTTTTTGTTTCGATTTCGTCGGGCGCAGATTTAATCGGACGCCTAACCCCCGCATAGTGAATGCTCTTGGCGATTTCATGGATAGCTACAGTTCTAGATCCACTGCTGGATTAACGAATAAGCATAGTAAACACGTGCTTAGGGAATCAGGCGAGGAGAGCACGATATAAAATTTTTCGAATTTTACATCTTTCAAATAGTAATAATTAGACTGCGAATGCTTATACAATTTGAAATTTTTATAGACGAATTTTAAAAAAAGTGGAATCGAATGAAATCTGATTTTCAGTGGTAGTAGCCTTTGCAGGTCTGAAATAAATTAAAATCATATTGAATTTTGTAAAATTATATACTCAAGAATTTTTTGAAAATGCCATAAGATCCACAGTTTAGTAATAATATTGCTAAGACAAAAACTATATAATTTTTGTTGAAAACACTTTTTAGTCAAATTATCGAAAATGCCTAAGAAATCGTATAGATGCACCCTTCATTGCGTCATTGAATTGATAGTGTATAAAGGGGCCTCAATGCAGCATCCTGCACTGGCCATTTAAATCTTCATGCATACATTTATTTGTATACAGGGTGTCCCACTCAAGTGGAACAATCTGTACGTACTCCTAAACCTTAATAAATAGGAGAACCTGTTATAGCATAATATGCAAATAACTGTATGTACATTTATGGATCAGTGCATCAGAAAAATGTGATAACCTCGGAAATCTTAAATAAATCCGGTGTGCCATATTTTTGACGGCGAAGTGTAGATATGTGGTCTGTCGTTTGTCTGTGGCTTTGAGAATTGGTTTCTAAGAGATTTGGAATTTTCCAAAAATATTTATTATACACAACAACGTTTCAGATGAATGCTGTTCAGTACGGAAGGGAAGAACATCATGTGGGGGGACTATTATTTTTCTCGGTGGACACTCCAAGGTGAGGTGAAGGTCAACTTTCTTCATTTAAATGGCATGATATGTTTTTTTATCCACCATCAAATAGTACGTTTTAAGATAAAATCAATTACCTATGAGTCAAGGTCATTCAAGGTCAAACTTGCAGGGAAATGCAGAATCCACATACATATATAAGGGACTGTCGTAAAGGTTGGGACACCGTTTAAATTGTGACAGTGCTATTTTTCAAATTATCGCACTAAAAACACCAATGTCAAGATTGTCATCTTTATTTCTGTTGATAAACAAACTATTCATGTGCATTAGAAGCAACAAGTCGTGTCCTATGTAGCTGTGCCAAGCAAAGGCTAAAAATCATGAAAACAAATTTATAAGCTCAAAAAAATAATGCAATTTCACCGGTGTCTAATATTCAATTCATACGCATTAAGCAAAACTCATCTAAGAAACTAAAATTACTATTCTTTCTATTATTATTCACATTAATTATACAAATATGCAATATTATGCAAAGTGAAAGAAATGCACACTATTTTATAACAAGGAAACAGCAAAACGTTACTAGTGTAAACAAGTGACTAGTGTTAACTAGTGACTAGTGTTAACTAGTGTAAAGTGTAAACAAGTGACATGCAGCGTTTTTCCTTATAACCACAGATATTAAAACAAATAATTTTTTTAACGGAAACTTATTGTTACCTACTCTGCAAACTTCTGTTGTTTTTCTTAAGTGTCAATGATTGCTAACAGCGGAACTACATTAGAAACAATATTAGCAATATTACGTATAACATGGACGAAAGATATATTTCTCGTTGTAAGGGATTTAGATAGTTTAGGGAGGGGCCCTCTACCTAGTGACGCATCTATCTCGACGAACAGCAGGGGCACTTAGGGTTGCCTCGTCGATGACGTGGCGAAAAGAGTTTGAGCGCAGTTGTGCTGTGGTGTGCCTTGGCTATAGCATTAGTTTCCTGAACCCCCCCCCCCCCGTCACTTATTACACACCCACCCGTATTCCCTGCTGCTTTGTAGTCACCGTATTTTCCGGTTTTCCAGCGAGACCCCCACTATACCCCCATTTTTGTCCGGGAAAGGGAAAATTTGACGTTCCCTATTCTGTACCCTCCACCGTCTCGTCAGAACAATTTCAAGCATCGCACAGATAATATCCCCGTAGTATTGCAACCTACACTTGGTTGTACAGTTAATTACCTTTACAAGTTAGAAGTTGTTTTCATATGGAAGTGGTCTTTCGAGCAAAGAAATTAGTAAATAGTAAATCTTGTAAACACATCACGTGTAAATTAAGCAAGACTCAATAATCTTCGGATCAATCACGAGCCCGGGATATTGATCGTACGAGCCGGATTCTAGACATCTTGAAGATCTCATCATGTCCTTTTACGAAGCTTTCGCCATCGCGTTACATACCCAGCAAGGTTATAGTGCGTGATCGAGTAAACACCAGACCTTTCGGAGTGATAGCAGTAAGCGGCATGCACCTACGAATGCGATAATTGGACCAAGTTCAGTTTGGATCAAGGAACTCTTCGGAGTTTCATCTCGGGCGATCGCTGAACCATTTGTGTCATCATACGACCACCAAGAACAACGTGACCGTCAGCGGCGCTCACCTGTGCTGAGCTTGGTATAATACCATTTCAGGTAGTGAATAGTTAATAGTCTATTTTATTTGAAATCGTACGTCCACTTTTGAAAATAAAAAATTCTATTTGTTAGGAAATGTTTTTAAATTAGTATTTCAAATAGTCGTTTATTTGAAGGATTCACAAAATAGTGAGAATTTTTATATACGCTTATTATTATTATTGTTATTTATTCATACGTCCACTTTCGAAAATAAAATATTCTATTTGCTAGGAAAACTTTTTAAAATAGTATTTCAAATAGTAGTTTATTTGAAGGATTCTGAAAATAGTGAGAATTTTATTTATACGTTTATTATTATTATTATTTATTCATACGTCCACATTCGAAAGTAAAATATTCTATTTGCTAGGAAAAGTTTTTAAAATAGTATTTCAAATAGTAGTTCATTTGAAGGATTGTAAAAATAGTGAGAATTTTATTTATACGTTTATTATTATTATTATTTATTCTTACGTCCACTTTCGAAAATAAAATATTCTATTTGCTAGGAAAACTTTTTAAAATAGTATTTCAAATAGTAGTTTATTTGAAGGATTCTGAAAATAGTGAGAATTTTATTTATACGTTTATTATTATTATTATTTATTCATACGTCCACATTCGAAAGTAAAATATTCTATTTGCTAGGAAAAGTTTTTAAAATAGTATTTCAAATAGTAGTTTATTTGAAGGATTCTGAAAATAGTGAGAATTTTATTTATACGTTTATTATTATTATTATTTATTCATACGTCCACATTCGAAAGTAAAATATTCTATTTGCTAGGAAAAGTTTTTAAAATAGTATTTCAAATAATAGTTTATTTGAAGAATTCTCAAAATAGTGAGAATTTTGTTTATATTTATTTTTTCTCTTATTCGTGATAAATATTATTCAACTATTATTTCTGAAAATATTGATGCAGAAGGTGTAATAGCCGATCATTACGTAATGCTACACCTCTGGATCGTTGGATATTTGTAACAAATAGTCCGTGTAAGAATGTCCATGACCTGGATTTTCAAGGTCAATATTTTTTTCAGTGCACCGTATAGTACTCGTAACGGGGAATAAGATTTTCAAAGGAATCATAGATCGCAAATGAGCTGTTCTCTTGAAAAACGAATGTAAAGTGTCGTGAACTATATTATTCTACAGTATACATATACTGTATACGTCTGTAGAGTGTCCCAGTATTGGGTATAACCGTGGAGGGGATGATTCTGCATAAGAAAATACATCGAAAATATGCAATAAAGTGTTTCCATTTGATGCCTCGTTTTTGGGAAAATTCAGTTCGAAAATATTATGGTTCTTTGCATTTTAATGTTATCCACAATCTATTTTCACCATTAAGAAATACTTTATTCTACGTCTTATAAAATATTTTTTGTACAGGATGTTTCCTTTATCTCGAAAAATTGAAATATCTCATAAATTCTAAAAAAATTCTGGAATACGTATTAAAGTTTCTATTTCCACACAAAACCGACCATGCATTAAAAGTGACTGAAATGTTTAACCTCACAAAAATGACAAAGTTGTATATGGGACGTCCGTGGTGCTATCTGGGTATTTATTTTGATTTTGTATGATCTTCATTACAATATGTGCACGTAATCTTTGTAACTTCAATAATGATAAATGAAAAATCTGAAACCGGTCATTTGACCGTTTCAGGTCCTTATTCGTTAATAAGAAAAATAAATATCGAAACGAAAGAAATTCAATAGTGAAATTTCGGTACGGACATATACGATTTTGCTTAGCCGCGGAAGGTTAAGTTTCATTTACTTATCTACAAATTTTTTACTATAGGTGTAGCTGATAATGGAGGTCCAAAATAATAATAGAAAACCTGTCGGGGGCCGTCGACTTTATGTGAGCCAATTGGCCCCATACACCAAAAAGAAGCATCTTTTGAAAATCTTCCAACCGCATGGAGTGGAACACGCGGTCGTCCTACGAAAACAAACAAGCAACTATGGCTTTCTAACCTTCAAAACGCAAGAAGAGGCAGAAAAGGCATTGAGGTCGGAATTCATCCTACACACGAGGAAGTTGAGAATTTTACGTGCCGCCTCCTGGCATGAAGCTAAGTTGACAGCACCACGACCATCGGTAAATCCGTTTCGGCGAATATATTTAAGAGACCAGAGACCACTTCCGATAGAATGTATTTCTAAAATAGCGACATATCTTCCATTTTCTGACCGGTCCAAGCTCGAGCAAGTGTCGAGAATCTGGCGTTTAGGAACTTTAGCGTCATTCAGTACGATTCAACACCTACACTTGGATGACTGGCGATGGCCGGACGATTGGGACGGCAAAGTAATAACAATGGAGGGATTTTATTGGTTGCTGCAAAGAGTTGGTAGCAATATCAAATCCATACATATCAGTGACGAAACCTTGGCAAAACGTCTGCAGCCACAAATGGTTGCCTGCGCCATAAAGAGTTGCCCCAATTTAAGCGTCATAGATTTAACAGGTACCACCATCCGTCCATCAGCCATTCGCAATCTCGAAGAAATAGCAACCATTCTAACATCAATAGGATTAGGTAAATGCGAGGGATCGATAGAACCGGACTTGACGAATGCTTTGGCAAAAGCGAAACATTTAACGACATTCAAAGCAACGCACACCACTTTTTCAGGACAGTCATTGACCCACCTTACACCAAACCTACAGCACTTGACGCTCAGTTATTGCAAAAGTCTCTGTTCAATATTCCTCTCTGACACAATCGTAATGCAACAAAATTTATCATATTTAGAATTGAATTTTTCCGAAAGATTAACTGATGAAAGTATCATACGTGCCCTAGCTTCAAACAAAAATATCCAAGAAACGCTGACCACTCTCAAAATTCACTTTTGCTCTTTCGAAGAAATGCAACCAAACGAGGAGGAGGCTGAGGAGTTAAACCAGATCGACATGGAAGTAGAAATAGGGGATTTTGTAGAGCTCGACTTGGGGCCGGTAGTAGAAGCAGTTCCTATATTACAGAACTATAAACGTTTAACACGATTAAATTTAACATTTTGCGGCTGGATAACGGAATCCGCTGTGCAGGAGATAGCGATGAATCTACTTTCACTGCAACACCTCAATCTAAGCGGTTGCACAAATATTAGAGGCGAATCTGCATTAGATCCTCTGGAGAATCTAGACGAATTGAAAACATTGGAGGTAAACAACATGTATCCGACAATAGACGGAGCAGTACTTAAAACATTACATTCGATAGAAGAAATACATTGTAGAGACAATGTGGGATTTAATGATGAAGACATTTGCGGCGCCATTCGTAACTGTCCAAATTTAACGACAATAGATATCGAAGGATGTAAAAATATCGGTAAACCCTCGGTAACCTGTGCATATCACGTCGTTAGGTATAGTAACAGAACTGAGCCATTAGTAATGTACATGGGCGAGACTGGTATAAACAGACGAACTATAGTAAAAATTAACTTTTACTTACGAATTATTTACGATAGACAATATCCACGAATCTTCCCATAGATGTCTTGCCTTTGATACTATTATTATATAACTTTATGTATAACCGTTGCATATCGTCGAGGACGAAGTTGATTTTAAGGAGGGAGAACACTGGCTGCGTCACGATAATGCGTAAGCATTGTAGGAGCTCCCTAATCGTACACAGCAACAGTCTTTGACGTGTATATGTTACGGTAAATGTGATTAATCCGATGATTATGTATAATTACCGGTTATTATATATAATTGTTACGGGTACTGTAATGATTCGGAAATTATGCATAATTTTTGGTCTTAAGTTTGGTCTGGGTTAGGTAAAGAATTGGTAAATGTGATGAATTCTTGAATATTTAGGACCTAACTCAGACCTAACTTAGACCAAACTTAGTGGTGATTATATATAATAACCGGTAATTATACATAATCACCGGATTAATCACATTTACCGTAACACATACATAGAATCGTTTTCTTTTGGCAATGCGGATGATATGTCTTATGTAACGTGTTCCTTACTTAAAATCGACGTGTAGGTATGCATATACTATAACAGAATAACGGTTTTTCACGAAAAACAAAGAATGTTTACTTTCCAAATTTTTATAGAGTTACTGTGAATCTTCTCATTCAAGGTCGTTTCAAGGTCTTAGTGCCGTTGAATTCGTCTTGATATCTACTACAACATTGCATTATAAAAAACACATGTTAATCTGCACAAAAATGTGGATGACCTTGAAAATCTAGGGTGAAACGACTTTGAAAAAAAATTCACAGACTACAATATGCCGCATTTTAATGTCAACAACTTTGTCCTTTGCGTATTGGCAAAATTAAGGAGGATATTAACGAATCCATGTTAACCAAAACACCCTCTATATAAAATTATATTTTTTGTTTATAATAATAATTTTTATTATAATAATTATATTTATTGTCAACCATTTTTGTAAATAAGGACTTTTAAGGACGCGTATTGCTTGCGTGCTCTAAAACAAATACACTAAATGGTTATCTAGTCAATGTAGGATAAGGAAAAAAGTACGGTCTTTCAAAAGATTACTATGTATTTGGACTTTCGCATTTGAACACATTAAAAAATAATTCGTAAAATATGTAATTTTCTAGCGTTAAATTTGTATGTTCGTAGCACAATTATATGAATAACTTGTTCTAAAACGTGTCTGTTAAACATTTAAATAATTTACACCATTTCCAAAATTAATATTTTCTAATTCTAGTTAGTAACTTACGATGAACAAGAATAATGTTTTTGGTTAAGAAAATGTTAAAAACTTCTTCAGAGTCAGATGACTCTTCATCTTTAGCAGATTCATAGTAGCAATTTCCGGTGGCAGAAATATTTCATGTATCTCGGTACAACATATGTACGACTTACACCACTTTCATAATCACCGGTACATATGGCTAGCTGAGAATCATAGTGGTGTAAGTCCAAATTCTGAAGATTTGAATTAATATTGTTTTTCGAATCTTAAAGGCATCATTTATTTACCGGCAGCGTTAAATGATGTGTAACTTCATTCTTCACTGAAAAATGCCAGCTTAATCATTTGTCACTAAACAAATAGAACGAACCATTTAGGATCATAATGGTGTAAGTCACAACATAGATCTACAAAACCTATTTTTTAAATTTTCAATATAGGCCCACATAAAAAAGTTGTGAAAGCAACTTTCAGTTTTTTCCGAGTAATTCCGACCAACTGTATTTTTTTCAAAATTTTTTTTCACGTCATATAGTAAACTAATTGTTCTAACTTCTCAGAAAATCCAAGTCGTAGAGTCCAACATGAAATAAGGTATCGACTTTTTAAGACGACGACAAACGCAAAACATCATTTTACTCGATATAGAACGTATGTGACTTACACCATTATGATTTTCTGCCCGTCATACAGTAATGCCGCGAAGAAAGCAATAGAACGGTTTACGCTTGGCACAATGGCAGTATCCCTCCTTCTACGGAGTATAACCCTCAAGGGGACAAGAAGGGTATACCGCAATGAGATGAGTATACTGCGGATCTTTATGCATTTATGGATTATGAAAATTTTCCAAAAATGCTAGAATATTACATTGGATAGAATTCAGTACGATTTTTATTTACTTTGGATCTATAAAGACTATTATCAATGAAAATAGGATTTTATTTGGTACCACTATCTTGAAAATTGTTTACAAACATTGAAAATTGCATAAACATCCGCAGTCTAGAGATGACATAGTAGCCCCTTGCTGAAGTTTTCTGATTGCGAAAGAAAACTAGAATTCAGATGGAATGTTTCTACAACTGGGTCGAAATGGACCCGAGTCCCTCTGGTCAAGAGTTAATGTTGAGGCATAGTGGTGACGCGGCGCCTCGTTCTCCTTGCGTTACAGCTCTAATCCCGCGTGGCCTGTTACTTCTCGTCGCGAGTTCTGGTTCACCGCGGCCATTTGGCAAAACTCGACGGAAACTGCGGTCCAGTTAATTGCACAATTATTACACCGCCAGCCGAGAACACCGGGCACGTCCGGCTAACGACACTTCTTGGTAATGAATCGAGCCGACAGAGACTTTGCGATCGCGTCGACGGATTCTGGAGACGGTGCTTCAAACGACGAAAAATCGTTATCGCATTCATCACGGTTTAAAACAATCACTACCAGTGTTTGTTTTGATAGCGGTCTTCGTAGTTACAAAATTTGATTAGCACTATACCTACTGCGCACAAGAAGTGACGGGCATGTCTTGCTTTTTGAAAATGACACGATTCAGTTTATCTCGATTTTTTTCTATTTCTATTAGGTCGTTCGATGTGTGATGTTCGATTATTAATAGTAACGTTAAGCAAACAAAATCTTTTTCGTAATAAACTTGTGGATCAAAGGAAACCTCATTCTAATCAACATATTCTGTGAACGAATTGCAAAATTTTTTATTGTATTAAAGTAGAAATCGGATGTTTTTGTCGTTCACGTTCATCATTTACAAGATTCTCATCTCCATTTTGTAGTCTTCTTTACCGTCGACGAATAGGCCATTGATTAATCGACAAATTTCGACCAAACATCACATGATGCTATCGTTAAAATGTTATTTTTCCACTGATATAAAATAAATACTGGACAATCACATTTTTTGACATTGAAATAACCTTTATTTAAAAGTAAAATTTTACATCTAAATAAAAAAATTGAAGATAAGACCTTAAGTTCAGCTTCATACCTTACAATTATGTATAATAACCCTACAGATTGTAATTGTACTTCTTGATCAAAACGCTGCATAACATTTGCATTACAGAATCGGACATTTCATATGCAAGAACCTAGTGTTAAAGTATATGGTTGATTTAAGGAATTTATTCAATCATGTCTTATGATAGCCTTTACAATTGAACAATACTAAAATAAATAATCTTCTACCGGTCAATTTGACCGACGCGATGCGGCCCTGCACAGTAGGACGCAACTTCGAAAACGCGGTCGAGACCAAAAACATAAATTTTCTCGTAGAGGAATTTCACTTCGAAACGTGTTCATTTCGTTTCCTCCTCGTCTAACCGTGGACTTTACACCTCCGCGGTGCACCTTCACTACGCGCTCATATCTGGGCGGTTCCGGAAGCTGCTAGCTTAACACCCGCTAAACCGAAACAGTGTGCAATGTACATTCGCAAGTTTCGCAAGAAAAGTTTTCCGTGTTCTGATTCCATATTCAGATTCGTAATAAGAGACCCGGAAATATTGTATAACCAATTCTTGTACAAATCAAATAATTTTTTCAAATACCCATCCGCCATATTGGATCGGCCAGTATGTTCTTAGAGATTTTTAGTTCAGAATTGTAATCAGAGACTTCGAAAATATTGCATTACTAATTTTTGTAGAAATCAAATAATTCTTTCAAACACCCATCAGCCATATTGGATCGGCCAGTATGTTTTTAGAAATTTTAAGTTCAGATTTGTAATCGGGGAGCCCGAAAATATTACATTACCAATTTTTGTAGAATAAAATAATTTTTTTAAATCTCCATTCGCCATATTGGATCGGCCATTATGTTTTTAGAAATTTTAAGTTCAGAATTGTAATCAGAGACTTCGAAAATATTGCATTACCAATTTTTGTAGAAATCAAATAATTTTTTCAAATATCCGTCTGCCATATTGGATCGGTCATTATGTTTTTAGAAATTTTAAGTTCGGAATTGTAATCAGAGACCTCGAAAATATTGCATTACCAATTTTTGGAGAAATCAAATAATTTTTGCATATATCCGTCCGCCATATTGGATCGGCCATTATGTTTTTAGAAACTTTAAGTTCAGAATTGTAATCAGAGACGTCGAAAACTTTGTATTCGCAATTATCAATTAAATCCGGGAACGTCTTCAGGTTTTGGCCACGTTTTTGGCGTTTTGTCCCAGTGTGCACTGGCAGGTTTAGTCCCAAATGCAACATACCCTTTACGAAATGTGAAGAGAACATTGTTACAGAAAAGTTATAAGTTCTCCGAATACAATAGATCCTCCCCTATCCGAACTAATTGGGAGAGAAAAGTGTTCGGATAATTGAACAATCACTTCCCTGATATTAAATTTCATTTATCTAATTATAAATCAGGAGACTTTACAATTTGTATACTATATAAAGATCCCAAATCTTTTTGACTGCTAAATCACATACAGTTACTCGCAATAATATTGGAACACGTTTAAAAAGACGATAACTTTTTTAACATTGCACCCTAAAACTTGGAGTTTTTTTTTTAAGAAATTAGAACATTAGTTCACTGCATGACATGGAGCAAAAATTGTTTAAAGGAAAGTGAAATTTTCTATGCAAAAGAAAATACTAAACGTTATCTACAACTTTTCTATGAGGCCTATATTGAAAATTTAAACAATATATTTTGTAAACTTCTCATTTATATACATTCTGAAAATTATCGAAATCGATTCACGCGGAGAAAAGCGATAGCATCGGAAGATATAAGAATCCTTAGATTTATTACAGTGGAGACCACAAATCATGGGAAACTGCACTTTCCCCCGTTTTAAACATTTTTAACTCATAATAGACACATACCTACAAAACTTATTTTAAAAATTTTCAACATATGCCACATAAAAATTTGTAAAGATCAACTTTTAATATTTTCTCTAAATTTTCGACTAATTACAATTTTTTCAAAATTTCTTTTTCACATCACGTAGCTAGCTAATTGTTTCACTTCTCAAAAAATCAAAGTCCAGTATTGAAAAAGTTATCGACTTTTTAAAAAAAGTGGCCGAATATTACTGTGAGTCACTAATTAATATGTTTTGTTAAAATTCCCCTCAAATATATTTCTCCCTCTTGTGCGCAGCACAGAACCGAATTATATTTTCCATGTACCGTTAGTTGAAGTCAATAATGCATTCGCGGCGGATAGGATTACTGATTAAAAAATGATTAAACGTTGGATCTCAATTTCTGGTGGAGTTGAATGGGGTCGAGGATCAGAATAACAATTACCTGGTGCGACAAGAGTTCTCGCGGACGGGAGAGCGTTTCTATTACAAAAGCGAACGAGCCACCAATACAGAGGCATCGGCCGGTTTTTCCAGGTGTCTCGTGGCATGTAAAAACCGGACGAAATGTCGACGATGGCTCGCGGGCTCGTATGGTAATTCGCGAATTAATTCCACAGCCGAGTTGCATTAAATTCGCGTTAGCTGGCTATGTTCCTGTTCCCGCTGGCCCTCTCTCTTATTCGGTAGCTATCTCCGTCCGTCTGTAGAATAAACAATATCCGCGGAAAGGGAAAATTGATCAAACTCTGGCAACTGGACAAAACTTTCGAAAATTATTTCGAGTTCGCCATGGCCCGGATCTGTATTAAATTTACATTAGATAAACACGCCGCGGTCCGAGCGGTTGGTCCAACGCAAACAACGCAGCGCCGCTCGAAAATTGTTCGGCCGCGGCCGGCCCAACTCCGAAATGATTCGAAACGTACGGATTCCCGGTCTCGCTGAATCGATTTCCCGGTATCATCGCGTTCGAAACCGGTTCTGCTCTGTCGGATCGATCAGCGTGATGTTCTATCCTGAACTTGGAGTGTCGCGCCACGTGACGTCTAATTAGTAGAGGTAGGATCAAGTGTATTACAAGTAGGTTCGAATCTAGCTGGATAGTTTCGAATGTTTCGCGAGTACTTAGAAAAACAAAAGCAACACTTTCAAGGATACTCGAACCCAGAAGAGGTAGGTTCGAATTCCTTGTAAGTACTTCGAGGTAAGTACGCGGTACTTCCAAGTACAGTATTTAATCGATAAGTGTCACAAAATTCTGAACAAGAAGAGTCCCAGAACTATCCCCACTCCTGCGGGGTATACCCCGTAAGTGGCCGTGAACATCATACGGGTCGGGTATATCGGTGAGACCACTACTAATCCAGTGACAAAACTTCTTTATTTTTTATTATTGTTTTATGGGACTTTCACCAATATATTTGTGGCATTTTTCTGATTAAAATAATACCAAACACGATATAATTTGAATTATATTTACAATAATCATCCGAAACTATCATCGTCCATTACACAAGTAAATATCATGGCAATTATATCTTATTTGGTAACATTTTCATTAGAAAAATACCACCAATATTTTGGTGAAAGTTTCATAAAAAAATTATAAAAAATAAAGAAGTTTTGTCACTGGGTTAGGTGTTGTTTTCACACCGGCATACTCGACCTGTATTACATTACATTTCTCGGCGACCGAGGCATCTCGAGCTTCACTGCCCTTTTCTACGTTCGGCACAAGTTAAAGAATAGTATATCTGAACACGAAGTGTCACTGACCGGACCCGTGGTTGTGACATTTATCGATTAAATACTGTATACTCAAATCCTGGCCGAGTAGATTCGAACCTTGTATGAGTACGTACTTCACGTTTGGCACAGTTTTGACAAGGTATAGAGTCACAGGGAAAATGAGAGTCGTAGCTGTGTCTCATTCTGCCGCGTTTTGTTCACTGATCTCTATATTATGGATACGGGATTCGGATTCTGGAAATGTCCCGAATTGAACGTAGATTTGGATGCCAGCGCCGCTATCGTTCGACCGGTGTACTGTACCCCTCGTACTCCTTTTCTCCTCCGTGATCCTCTATACTTCGCCATGTGTTTACGTCCCTCTAGATGGCGCTGCTTTCAATCGAATTGATTGGACGCCATTGACACGCTACGAAATAAAAAGTGTCGATGACGTCGACGAAAGTTAAAATAAGACGTCCTATCAACTCGATTGAAAGCAGCGCCATCTAGAGGGATGTAAACACAGGGCGAAGTATAGATGATCACGGAGGTGAAGAGGAGTACGAGGGGTACAGTACACCGGTCGAACGATAGCGGCGCTGGCATCCAAATCTACGTTCAATTCGGAACAAAAAGCTGCGTAGCTGGCTTATGGCAATACCGTATCCATATTATACAGGGTGGGGCAATAACTATGTCCAGTTTGAATATTGCTGTTATTTGTAATAATATGAAAAAATGTTACATAGAAAACTTACACGGTATAGAGAGGGACATATTGTGACACAAACATTTTCTACGTGGGTGGAGGCATAGAGGAGATTTCAAGGTCAACTCTATTTTTTTAAATGGAATGCTACGTTTCTTTTTATCACGATGTGATAGCCAGTGTTGGGACGAATTCAGCGAGTTATCATTGAAGGTCATGCAAGGTCATTTATGGTAGTAAAATAAACTTTATTACATTACGGGAGATGCTCGAATTGATGACTGTTTGCGTCAATGCAAAGTTGCAATCTTCGTATCCCTGCGTCACGTGCATGTCTTATCGTTTCTGAACTTATTCTAGCACATGCTGTATTATTTCATAGACCCTCACTTTTACATAAACGAATGGTTTTGTAACATTGTTTATGTTGTGGCAATACATCGCGTATAGCTAGAAATGTAAACATCTCATCAGCTCGTAATGTAAACATCTCACCAGTTCGTAACATTAACATGAATCGGTCAGTGAGTCTCGGTCGATTGTTAAGTCGAGTAGCTGCGTGATCATCAAAATGAAGTTTTCTTTCCAAGAGCAAGTGGATATGATCCTCATTTATGGAGAAATGCGACAAAATTCAATAAGAGCTCAATCCTTGTATGCTGAACGATATCCAAACCGTACACATCCTTCGCACCGAACATTTGGAAGATTGTGCAAAAAATTATATGATACGAAGATTGCAACTTTGCATTGACGCAAACAGTTATCAATTCGAGCATCTCCCGTAATGTAATAAATTTTATATTACTACCATATTTGACCTTGCACGACCTTCAATGATAACTCGCTGGATTCGTCTCAATACTGGCTATCACATCGTGATAAAAAAAACATAGCTTTCTATTTAAAAAAATAGAGTTGACCTTGAAATCTCCTCTATGCCTCCACCCACGCTGAAAATGTTTGTGTCACAATATGTCCCCCTCTATACCGTGTAAGTTTTCTATATAACATTTTTTCATATTATTACAAATAACGGCAATATTCAAACTGGACATAGTTAGTGCCCCACCCTGTATATGTATATCAGTGGTTTTGTTTCGTTCGCTTTCTTTGTTACGTTCAATCCCCTCCACCAACCCAGATCAACGCGTTGATGGGACAAATTTTGACAAAGGGATAACGGAGGATCTCCGAGACCGAACTCTTAACGTTAACGTAGTGGGGACGTGTTTTGGTGGAACGGACGTGCCTCATCGCATTGTTTCAGTCACAGTCCATAGGTTCAGTTGTTTTCTTTGTCAAACTATTCGTGCGACTCTTCTTTCTCCTGTGACTGTCTACGCTAGCCGGGTTTACGCCAGACGGAGCTATTCCCGCCTTACTGTGTACGTGTGTGTGTGTGTGTTCTATGCTGGTGGGGGTATTTGTTGCTACGCTCTACCTCACCAGAGTTGTGCCAAACTTCAAGTACTCATAAAAGGTTCGCTGCTTACTGTACTTACAAGTACGTTTTCCAACCAACAGGTACTCATTCTAGAGTTCGAAATCAGCTTCTATAAAATGATTACACAGCAAGTATAATTATTGAACTTCTTTGTTTTTGAGTTGAAGACTTAGATTCATAAGTACATATTCAACTTGATCCCAATTAGGAAATCACATTGAACACGAAATGTCCTAGTCGCTGTATCATGCAGGGATATCTTAGATAAAAATGATGGAAGGGTAGCAAAAGTAGATGCTTCAAGCTTGAAGATGAGTCCAATTATATTTTTGTGATATTTTTTATTATGAAATGATCACAGTACAACTATCGATAATTTGTCGAGCATGGGAACTCTAGTGTTCAGCACTATTTGGAAGAATGAATGGCTTTGGCAAAATTGCTGCCACGTATTTTTATTTTAAGATATTCAACTGAATTTTTCAGCAAATACTACTAAACACTAAACCTACCGAGCATTCAAATAGTATGTATTGTCTCATAAGAATTATAATATTGAATTTATTTAGACGTTGCGTGAGTTTAAGTATAACATATGCTCGAATAAAGAAATCTGTTGAATCTATTCCCATGACGCCATCTTTACTACTTTAATAATTGTAAAATAAAATATCTGAAACCGGTCATTTAGTGTTAAATATCATAGAATAAGACATACATATTGATTCCGCCAGGTACCATAATTTTATGTATACAAAAATGGTTCAATTTCTCTTGTATCTCAACCGTTCAAAGTAGCTATGTAACCCCTTTAAAAATGGCACGAGGCAGCAGCCGCACGATAAACCCAAGGTTCTCCGTGATCCTTAACAGCCGGCGTAAACGCGTTATCGAGCTCGGCGGAAAGCATTCTCCGATCTTCTTCGCGGTTCTTCCGTCCTATTAAATCCCTTCGCCTCGATACCGCAATCCTGTTAATCCGAATCGTTCGTGGAGTCAGCCCTCGCGCTTCGCGTCGAACAAGCAGGCGGCTGATTAGAAGCTCCCGGCGAATGGATTAATTTCTGTCTGAAATCCGATTGACGTCTCCGCAGTGCCTTCGAGCTTTAATTCGAACTACGTTCTACTCGTTTCGTAGTATGGTCGCGTAATATCGAACCGCGGAAACCCTCCCGAGGGCAAATGGAAGTTCGTCTTCCTGTCGACGCGACGCTTGTATTTTGTCAGTTCGCGAGCCTGCACGGCCGGTTCTTTGTCGTGACGTGTTGCCAGTGTTATGTATGTAGCAACTGGCGAAGAAGCGGTGTGACAAGTGCCAGTTAGTTCTTCTTAATTTTTTTCTAAGGAAAACAATTTAAATTTGGGAAAAAGAAATTGGGAAATATGCACCATTGTTAGCTATATACAGGGTGTCCCGTAACTAGTGGTACAACCAAGCAGGGGGTGATTCTACATGAAAAACCGAGTCGAAAATATAGAATAAAATTTTTTGATACGAGGTTTTGTTTTCGAGAAAAATGAGCTTGAAAATTTGCCTAGCGCGCGTGCACTCGGCTTTACTTGCGGGTCAACGGACTTTATTCTGAGTTACCTCAACCCTTTTTCGCAAAGGTTTTCGAGGTTTGTATACATCGAATAAATCGAAGGTCGAGGTTACAATGTTAGAATTACCTTTGAGGAATTCGTTTAATTCATAAATTGCTGGAAGTGCTGTTCACGTTGTTGTATACATAATTGTGCTCTTCGTATTAAATTCCTTCGAACCTCTTGTAATGTGCAATTATTATGTTGCTTTAAGTGTTCAAACCTTATCACAATTTTTTGTTGTAATAAGTAGCCGCTGCTAAAGCACTACCATTACACGCAACCAACGTAATAATCATATCGGTATACTCTCGATTGCTATAAGTTGCCATTTTGACGGTATAATGAGAACTGGGGCCATAATTTCATAAGGGTGGGAAAAGAATAGGAGCGATAAAAGTGATATCATTATACTGACAATGTTTGTAAACATATCTAGAAGTACGAAGGCAATTTCCGAGGTATCCAGACGTGAGGCAGTGGAATCCGTTGAGCCGCAAGTAAGCCGAGTGCACGCGCACTAGACCAATTTTCAAACTCATTTTTCTCGAAAACAAAGCATTGTATCAAAAAATTTTATTCTATATTTTCGACTCAGTTTTTCATGTAGAATCATCCCCTGCTCGGTTGTACCACCAGTTACGGGACACCCTGTATCTTTCCCATCTTTCCTTCAATTTGTGGATGCCCTCCCAAAAGAATGGTTCACATTTTGAGGCGATCCAGTCATCGAGCCATTTTTCGACGTCTTCGTAATTTTTGAAGTGCTCCTGGGAAAGTGCGTGGGCCATCGATGAAAACAGGTGGTAATCAGAAGGAGCCAAGTCTGGTGAGTACGGCGGGTGGGGCAAGGTACCCAGCTACGTGCAGAAATTGTGTCTTTGACCGCTTTCGCTGTGTGTGATGGGGCGTTGTCGTGTTGCAAAAGATTCGCTTTTCCTTTTGTTTGTCGTTGAGATGATGTGGTACCCATTTTCCTGACTTCTGAATTTTTCCCATGGCATGGAGACGATCAGAAATGGTTTGTTGACCAACATTCAGTTTCTCTGCCTTTTGTTGTTCAGTTTGCGTATCGTCTTCGTCCAACAGTGGCTGCAATTCTGCGTTTTCAAATTTTTTCGGCTGACCCGGGCGTTCTTTGTCTTTCAAGTCGAAATCACGACTTCTGAATCGTCTGAACCATCGCATACAAGCATCTTGCGTTAAGACATCGTTACCGTAATTTTCCACAAGGATACGACGGCTTTCACTCGCGTTTTTCTTTTGATTAAACAAGAAAAGTGAGACATGTTTTGAAAGGTTATGTCATAGCAAAAAAATAACATAAGAGTTTAGACTCTCGCCCTTGCTTCCATAGTCATATAGCGCAAAAATTAAGAATTATTAACCGGTACACTTGGTAATTGTTTCAAATTTAATAAGACGGTATTTTCATAATATTTATCGTGAAGAATCATGTCCATTTAATAATTTGAAGGAAAAGTGATTTTCAAGAATATTTTTGAGAAAATTAATGGTACGTCTGATTAAACAAATACATTTAGTAATATTGTTGGATATATTGTACAATTTGTGGTAATTTTTGGTGTTGCAAAATTTAAAAAAATTAAAGAGTAACTCCTTTTTTCCAGAATGTGAGCACAATACACATAAGAAGATAAATAAAAGAATCTGTATCAAATGTTCCTGTAAATAAATTGTTTTTATTTTCATCATACAGTAAAAATATTAATGATACTATGATATTATTGTATTACCCACTGCTGAAAATATAAGGGTCAAAACAATTAACGTTTTTGTTGATACAATATTGACATGAAAGAAATCTTGAGCACACTAATAGACATTATATTAATTTTTTCTTAAGTTTTCAAAGGATCAAGCTTAAGCCTAACCGTACCACGACCGGTCTAATGATGGTTTTCACATTTTTTATTTCATAATTATTAAGATTGCAAAGATGCTTCCATTACAAATGATTAAATAAATTTCTGCATTCAGGCACAAATGGTTGTAAAAATTGCGAGAAATTTAAATAAATTCAATCTTGTAATTTTTAAAAGACAACTTATACCAGTTACACTTTGTGCTCGGTATGGTTAGCGTTAACAAGTAAAATCTAAATTATATCAGAATTGTTGCTAATAATCATGATTTGTTACTGTCATAAGTTTGCATATTAAACTTGCATAACAGGCAACATTTTGAAACTATCAGCGACACTTGGCAAACGGAAAGATTAAATTGTTTAGTGTACGTCAACAGCTCGGATCGACGTATTAAAGAAATTTTGATTATTAATTTTGATTTTAATTAAAGAAATTTTGAATGGAATTATCACGGGATATTAACTAATTATGACTTCACAAGTTTGGCTTTTCATACGACAGTAGATTTAATGTATTTATAATAAACGCAAACTCGTGGTTACATATTATACTATGAGCTTGAACGCAAATGATGTTTTCAATTTAAGATCGTAAATAACGAAAGGATTGTGCCGTAACCATTATAAACACTCGCTATAAATTCTACACAGTTTATTTATAATTCATAGCATATGTGTAATGATATAATGCACGCAGAAGTATCATTTATTTCACAGAAGTATCATTTATTTCGCAGAAGTATCATTTATCTATGGGGAAAAGAATACTTGAAACCTTTGAACGGCAGTAAACATTAATGCATTTGTAAAGCTTGCAACATGGAAAGAAGAACGTTTTCATTTTCCTGTTAGTAAGAAACAATTCGCATCGAGTTTTGTTGATAAAATACATTACTGCCCCATCATGGGGCACTTGAAAAAGTACCGGGATTCATATAACAATCAATGTTTCTCCCGTTCTTTTTATTAATGCCGTTTCGAGTTTTCAATTTATCAGACATGAGAAACCGCAAGTACCTCAGTTTGCTTTATAAAATGTAATGTTCGTTTCAAATGTAGAAGAGATAGTTTTACACAAAGCATTCATTTAATCTCAGTGATATTAAGCAGTGAACTATGGATTTTTAATGCATTAACAATACTGAGCAGGTGAAAAACAGAAAAGTATAAACGTCAGAAAAATTAAAAAATACTAACACACTTTCTACAATCTATTAATCCTATTAAAACAGAAGATCAATTTCTATTTAACTCTTGTTTGTTGCAAATTGAGGCGGAAAATGTTTATTTTGAATAAAAGTACGCAGTCAACTAATCAGAACGGTGTACTGAACTTAAAAATTGGAATTGACTCTAATGTGCCATAAACCACATGCTTTCGATCTGAATCATTATAGTTTACTGCGACAAACAACGCTTATGTAAATGTACAATTTTATATTCGGTCCCATTGCTAGTAGTGTTTGTTTCTACTCTATTTAAATTATTAATCAAGTTAATATAATCACATAGCTGTTACCCTCATTTGTATTTTTAACGTCACTTAAAACACTTAAATCATTAAAAACGATGTTCAATCATTTACGTTATATGAGAAAGCTTCAGTAAATGTGTGTATACGCTTGTGGTGATTGGACACTTAACAAATTTCCGATGTTTAACAACGTGTTGAAGTTTAATTCGATAACGTAATAATAAGTAATTTTGCGATTCTTCAATCAGTGTTATAATTCTCACATTCTGTTACTATATGTTAAATAGTAATTGGCTCTATGCGTTATATTAATTAAGGCTTGATCAGCGCAATTAATTAGTTCCACTCATTAAGGCTTGATCTGTGAAATTCAATTTATTCATTCTATTAATTAAGTCTTGATGTATGCAGTTTATTTTATTAATTCTATTAATTAAGACTTGATCTGTGCAATTAATTCAATCAACTCTATTATTCATCGCTTTATCTGTGCGTTTAATTTTTTTATTTTCCATTCATTTCTTTTGAAACTTTCTCGATATATTTGTGACATTTTTCTGATTAAAATGAGACCCAATATGAAAAAATTCGGTGAATAATTGCCGATGTACATTTGCTCTTTAAAAACTTATTATCGTCAATTGATCAAGTAAATCTGATCCAATTTATATCGTATTTGGTGTCATGTTAATCAGAAAAGTGTCACGAATTTGTTGGTAAAAGTTTCATGATGAAATCATAAAAAGCCAAAATGTTTTCTGATTGCATTAGTATTGGCAATCTTGAGGAATCGTGTCTGTCTCGATGAGTGCAATGTTTAGGATCCGATGTCGTTGCTCTCATCGCGACAACACTGTATTATGAAGCATAATAACAGTTTCATTGATGGGCAAGTAGCTCGTTTGAGAGAGACAGAGAGAGAGAGAGAGAGAGAGAGAGAGAGAGAGAGAGAGAGAGAGAGAGAGAGAGAGAGAGAGACAGAGAGAGAGAGTTTACGGTGAACTGATTCATCGTCAGAACCAGAGCTCGGGACTCGATTTCGAGGATGCGGAAGACATGAACCAGAATGCCGTAGAAGCTGGAAAGATCTAGAAGAGCGAAATTGTAGGAACTCGATAACTAATACTGCCGCGAGCGGCGAACTTTGGTTTCGATTCCGTTAGAATCTTTATTAACCTGAAAGTACTTACGGCTGCTGCCTACGGAAAGAAGGCAAAGATTACATGGACAGCGGGGGTGAATCGATGAGAGAGATGGAGAGAGAGAAAGAGAGAAGCAATAGAATGTTTATCGCGTCTAGTTGTGAGTCATAAAGCTAACGAGGAGAAAGAAAAACAACGAGTCGAGCCAGTAGTTAAAAAGTTCCGTTTCGAGCAAAGGGTTTTCGCGTCCCGACGAACTTTCTTCCGGGCCGGTGTACTTAAGCGGCGCGCTCGTTAAATCATCAAATTGTTATTAAACTTCTAACTCGATCGGCCGGGCATCGTGTTTTCGGGGTAGAGCGCTTCGCCGATCGATTATCCGGTGTAATTCAATTAACAGTCGTCCGACGCGCTTCGCGTGCCCGTTGCTCGTCGAATTATGAATTTAGGCTACCGCTAAACTTCTACCGGGCAAATAGGACGCGGACCCGCACGAATCTTTCATTAAATACCTCGGTTTGCAGTTGTGCGGCACACCTAAATATTCACCGGATGTTTGGTGGCGGAGCGCCACCGGCAGGTTCTATTACGGAAAATCAAATATACAAGTGTGATTCAGGACATTTCTGGGAAAAGGGCCTACAGGTTTATATGCCCTTATTAGTTAAATCGTCTGCAACCAAATGTTATACAGGATAAGACACGAAAAACAGAACAATTGAATTTCTCGGTTGGTATGAAGGATAAAGAAAAGTTTTAAAAGTAAAATAAAACCGTTGAAATGGGATAATATGATGACATCAACAGATTTTGTGATTTTTTGAACTCTTAGCTTACTTACAGCGTTCTAGCAAACTTTCCCCAGATATTTTCAATAATGTTAATCCCTTATCGTGCCCGCTAACTCCCGATTGCTCGGGTCATAATAAACAAGAAGATCGGTCACGCGTCGAGCCATTTAGCTGTTTAGCCGTGTGTTCGAACTTGCGCAAAATGTATGCGTCTTATGACATGTATATTTCGGCGCAACCAAAAGAATTGTGAAATAATAAACACGTTTGGACACAACTAATACTTTTAAGATGTCTGGGAAGTAATTATGATCAATTAATCGGTGAACAAAAATGATTTATAATTTGAAAGTGGATAATGTATCAGTAACAATTTGTAAATTAATACTTAATTTAAATTAATAATGTTTTGAGAAAATTCGTAGAAAATTAGTCATCTTCGTCTTAGTGTTGTTTACGTTTGTCACGAATGTGATACCACGAGCCAGGCTCGCGTTGTTCACGTTTGGTCCGAACGAAGTACCACGAGCCGGGCTCGTGTTCTTTACGTTTGGTCCGAACGAAGTATTGTCCGCGGAGCGATAGTTGTCACAAAATCTCGTCAGTGGGGTGCAGGGGAAACGGCGAGTCCTCACTCTTGACGCAAGGCTGCGGATCCCACCACTGATGAGTGGACCCCACTCTTACGCTTACATTTTGGCGGGAACGATCGACATAGGCGCTCAGCGTCACCACCGTCTTACTTCATGGTCACCACATCCCTCTGTTACAGTCACACTCAATCCGCTCGTTTGCTGTCTTCGTCAAGCGATTCGGCCAATCGCGGAAGACGTGTAGCGCGTAGTGGGAGCATCACGTGGTATGGATAATAAATCCTTTAGTTTTCGGTACTGTCGTACACCTGCTGTCATGTGTGCAGTTCGTCTCTGAATGAGTGCATTTACGGGTGAATAAGCGAGATTTAATTAAATCAATATCTGCTCCTTTTCTTGTTCACTACTCAACTACGACACGACACTATCACTACGCTCCGCGTGACCTGTCGCCGTGCTCGGATCAGCCAGGCTCTGATTGGACCTCGTTCTTTGTTAATAACTTGAAATCAAAGATATCGTCGAGAATTGGAAAAGCAAAAAGGTGCTTAGAATCACCGTCAAACTTTTTCGAACACCCTGTATTTCTCGAGCTCCGATCAGCTCGCGGATCCGCTCGTGAAATCACAGACATTCGTTTACGTTTTCAAGCACTCGACCGGCCGATGTTCGATTAATTACGAAGCTGATCGTTCTTCATTCGCTTTTAACGGCCGCGGCTCTGATTCGTGATATTCCTGAATATTTCTTTCACGATTGACCATTTGAGCACCGGGGAATCGTGTTCCTCGCGTGATTCGTCGAATCGGCTGTCGTGGTAACGAAAATGACCAAAACTGCGCGTTTAATGCTCTGAATTCTCGCGTCTTTTTTTCCCACCGACGAGCTGACACCTCGTTCGCGTTGAATCGCGGTGCGCGTTGCCGGATCCGCTTAAAAACTCTGAAAGAGAATCTAGATTACCCCGTGAATGCATAAGTTCGGGTAGGAGGTTATCTGCGGCGGGCAGACAATTTTTTCCGAGCCGTTTATCCGCCGTTATCCGATTCAGTCGGACGTTTTAATCAGACTCGAAAATTAACGCAACCAAGTAATTATCAGCCCCGCTCGTAAATCATCCGACGCCAGAAAACGGAGGAGAAAAGTAACGTCTCGCGGTGATCGCAGATGAATCTTGGTCGCGGAAGATCTACGCGAATCGTCCGGACGTTAATCGATCAAAGTTAATGCATGAATTCTGAATGTTGAATGCTGGCGGCGCGACTCATTAAAGGGTCAGTCATAGTTAGGCGGTTTCGAGGGGTCTTCTTCAGAGTTTTAGCTGAAAACGTCCTGTCCTTCTTACTGAAGTTTTCTTCCATCGAGTTCAATTATAAGTTCGCTCCGTCCGAATGACAATAAACAATTAATAAATGAGCTGTTTTTATTTCTATAGTGGTATACGTTCATTTTTCGAAAAAATCAATTAATGGTAGTTTTAGTCAGATATAGACATCCTCTTTTTATATTTTTCATCGCACAGTCAATGGTGTACAATATCCTCATCAATTAATCGAAAGAAGTGAACTGTAAAATGTTATCGCAGGAATGTTTTTGTTGAAAGTGGAACAAGTCCATTCGTAATAATGATAATTGAAACAACTTTCTAATCACATTAATTATTAATTATTACGATTTCAGTGTGCACTGCCCTTAAAGTCTTTAAGGATGGCTTAAAGACACAACGTCATAAACAAGATAACAAGTAACTAATATCACTAGTTATTACATTAAGATTGTAAATATGCTTTTTGCGGGTAATTAATGACTCATAGACAATTACATAACAAATTTATTCTCCAAAATGTTGGAACAACATTGCACAAATTAAAATAAACTCTGGTTATTTTTGTATTATTAGCATTTTGAAGTCCTATTTCATTTTCTCACTATACTTTAGTTTAATGTGCATCATCTTATGGTTCTGCCACCTCTTCGTAGCACAGATACAGTCAGTGTAAAAAGTATTCCTACACCCTTTAGAAAAGAATGGCATTTTTAAATGTGGACTAAACGACTTGAATTTTGTTTGAGATGTTAGAGGATTAATTTACTAGTTAACGTGCAAATAATTTTTTTTTTTTAAATTGCTACGATTTTCAAGTTTTCTATTTGTACCTGTAATGAACATTTAAACTTTAAACCATGCCTTTTGTAAATCGAAGAATTTTATGTACAAATCAGTGATGCCAGGTCCACCCAAACCTGGGTGGATTTTCCTCTCCTCCTTTTCCTCTTCCACTATCACATTTCACTACCTCAGCACACTCCAACGTCCCCCACTAAGATTGTAGACTGGTCACGTGACGTGCCGCGCAACATGTCACATATTACTCTGGTCACTAGAGAGGTGGAAAATTGTATTCCCCTCGATTAACCGATCTGGCATCACTGGTACAAAGTTTTATCGAACTCGGTGGACGCATGGGAAACCTATATAGGCATTAGAAGATATAAAAATTTGCATTTATGATTTGCGATTTATCTAAATCGCACATTCTTCCAATTTTTGCTATTTTCAACCATTTATATTTCATAGCAACTTTGTGCACATATAGTATAACCTACTTAGATCTAAAAAAGGCGCCTCCTAAATTTTGATTATAGACACAAGTAAAAAACTTAAAAAATATGACCTTTACTTTTTCTTTGCAATTGCGACCAATATCATCCTAAAAATAAGAAGTTATTAACGGATCAGCTGGTTAATTAATCCTACTAACATCTCAACGAAACTCAAGCCGTTTGAACCAATTTTTAAAAAGTTATTCGTTTTTAAGAAGTGTACGAATAATTTTTACGCTGACTGTATGTATATGTCTTCGATGTGAATTACGATCTTTTCAACACAAATTGTAGAATTTTGCACCCTTTTTGTACATTTCTTATGTAGACTCGAGAAAAATCGAGTTACACGAAGTCAACTGAGTTGTGAAAAGAATGCCAGCGTCGATAAAATACTCGTCAAAAAGCATTTTGTTTACTAATGTCTTTTAAGGTTAGGTCATCTGCGTTTTGTCAAGTTATGCGAGGACCTATAAGGATTCAAGATTAGAATCGGCAGGAAAATGTTTTGATGAAAATTGGTTTTCCGATGAACTTTATACAAAGGCATTGAATCCAATTCTAACTAGAGCGATTCACAAGCACAATGGGGTGCTCTAGAACGACCTAATTGGTTCTAGAACCTCGTTCGTTATAGCATCTGGACCAAACACACAATTTAGAACAGAATTGCCAACCGTTTTAATTGCAAATATTTTCCACTTCTGGTAAAAGTCGAACTGGTTGTGAAGATTTCGAACAGATTTTAGGGTACCTATCATACTATATCATTCAATTTTTACATGTTGGATTAAAATAAAACTTTTTCTGGTGTGGTCGCGTAACTTTCAGTGTCAAAGTATTATAGCAAATGCGATCAAAAGTTAAACAGGAAGTACGAAAAATGGAGGGCTGAAAATAATAAAAAGTTGATTTATTTAACGTACTTATATGCTACATTTATAGACTTTACTGTTTTTACATACTGATTTATATAATTTAATTGTACACTATGTAAATTTAGAAATAGTAAAGAAATTGTAAAAAATAGTAAAAATTGTAGGATCCTTTGTACCATATTAGCAGACAAAAATAATTGATTAAAATCCATATTCCTAAATATATTCCACTTTTATATACTACATAAATATAGAAAGCATAAACAATCAGTGGCGTATTACCCTATGGGCAACTTGGACAAATGTCCGGGGCCTCAAGCAAAAGGGGGCCCGAACACAATCCAAACATTTTGTATTTTTATGTAAAAGGTTTTCATCGATGAAGGAGAATTTATTTCACTTTTTATGCAATAATAAATATGCAGATGTTTTTACAATTGTTTTATTTTTTCCAACGTGAAAGTTATTTAGTTGGGTTTAGGGGTTAGGGGCCAAGAAATTCTACTTTGCCCTGGGGCCCCAAGTAGTCATAACGCGCCACTGTAAAGAATCCTTTTTCTGTAAAAAAATGTACGATTCCTTGTCATTAAGAGATAAAAATAATTATTTAAAATCCATATGGATAAACATATTCCACTTTTGTGCACTATATAAATTTAGAAAGTATAAATAATCGTGTTTTGATAAAAAATGTAGAATTTGTTCTTTTTAAAAGACAGAAATAATTTATTAAAATCCGTAAATATATTTCACTTTTATATATGCCATATAAATTTAGGAAATATAAATAATAAAGCATAAATGAAGGGTAAAAATAATTTAATGAAACCCACATGCCTAAATGTATCCCACAGTACACATAATTGTCATCAAGAAATGTCATAAAATTGTCGTGATTTATTTATGTCATATGAGGTGACTAAAACGGTCATAAGATTATTTATTTAACGAGACATAGAATTGTTAATGACTAGAATTTAATAATAGAATTTTAATTGAAGAATTAAACATGAATACTCAGAACTACTTATTCACTGGGTAATAGAATGTTATAGTGAAAAATTAAAATATTTACTTTCTCAATAGACCATTACATATTTGGTTGTCTGCTTAAATTAGTTAACACTTGAAATTTTCGTGGTGAAAATCGCGGATTCTGGTTTTTGGAACTTAAAACGCAGGTTTGTTGAATGGAGCTGAGCGTAATATGAAATATTTGAATAAGGTTAAATACAGTTTTTAAGTCTTTCATTAACTACAGGAACGTTCATCAAGGAGAAAGCTTCCATGTAATTGCTACTTTCACAACTGAGTTCTTAAAAACATGAATTAGTATAAGACTCATATTTGCCAAGTAAATTTAAATGAAATTGTATTTATCCTTAAAATTGGTCTTACCCTCGACTCTTAATATTCTTTCAATGTTCACTGTTATAATTACATACTATCCAGATACACATATACATGTAATTAATACAGTGCATTAAGTGCCATATGTTTAATTACTAGACTGAGGATCGTTATGCAAAATAAAAGATGTTTGCATTGATTGCAAGACACAGAAGTCAAACAAAAGACGTTTTCTTCTTTAACCACTTAGCTGTTGCGACCTCTTTGATAAGTGGGCACCTAAAATGTGTCGCAAAAAGTAAGCGAACTATTTTGTGCACACTGTATACAGTTTTTTCATAATAATTATTTATATTTTCGTATTTGTTCTTTTTATTTCGTCTTGGTCTCCAAATATTCAAAACATCTTGAAACTTAAGAATATATTTTAGTTTTCACTAAAATTGCAATGTAAACAGCAAATTGTAGGTACTCTTTACGCATGACGAGTATATTCGTCATAACAAAAAAACTGTGCCATTTCTTCATGACGAGTATACTCGTCAAAAACAGCTAACTGGTTAAAACGTCTTAAGCTGAAATTAGTGTATTGTCCGCGCAATGAGAGTTGGCACAAAATCTCGTCAGTGTGGTGCAGGGGGAAAGGCGAGTCCCCACTCTTGACGCAAGGCTGCGGATCCCACCACTGATGAGTGGATCCCACTCTTACGCTTACATTTTGGCGGGAACGATCGACATAGGCGCTCAGCGTCACCGCCATCTTACGTCATGGTCACCACATCTCTCTGTTACAGTCACACTCGATACGCTCGTTTGCTGTCTTCGTCAAGCGATTCGGCCAATCGCGGAAGACGTGTAGCGCGTAGTGGGAGCATCACGTGGTACCCACAAGTTTCTCTGTGCCAACTCTCGTTGCGCGGGCTATACTGATGTCCTCACATCGTTTTAATATTGATATTTAGCCACCATTTTAAATTGTGCGTATCCATTTTTATCATAAATGCATAGAATCCGCAGCATATTAATTAGCTTTAAAAACCACAGGATTATACTTAATTTAACATTGTGAACAGAAACGTTAACAGTTTTTTAACGAATTGGTAAATAGCATTTAACTATATGCGTACTCACAGTGAGGTTGGCGTAATTCATTGGATAGAATTATCACAACAATTAATACATAGAAGTAGACTGCAGTGGATTTCATAAAATTAAAGGATTTTTACCAAAAATAGATTCTTGTACTGTTATAATTTCATAATAGAAAATCACATGGAAGGCTAACCAGACTTATTTTGAAACTTCTATATTCATATTCTGAAATATATTTAATTTTGAAAAACTTATTATATTAATAAACGAAGTGGGAACTGAACATGGTTTTCGTTTTAAAATGTTTTTCAAATTCAACTGATTCTACTGAGCTTACAAAAGTTTATCGCGTCTCGGTTACATTTATTTTTAAAGAAGAACTGTATCCATTCTGTATAAACTTAGTGCATAATTCGTTTCAGCGACAATGTTATGTATAAAAATATGGTGAATTTATTTAGTAATCTAATGACTTTATGATCTTATCATCACAAAGTATGCGAGCCAGCTTTCGCGAACTTCTCGCGGTGTTACCTTTAAATATTATAGTTCTAGTGTTATACTTTTAGTGGAAAGTGCAATAAAACGTCGAGAAAAAAATCATGCATCAAGAGTTCTTTTGAGGACTCGTAATAAAAGGAAGGTTTCATTTTACCAAGCCATTTCAAAACGAATCGCGAACAAAAATGTTCAAACTCAACAGAGTCGTTTGGATCTGTAAAATTTGTTAGAATGAAAACCAACTTTATTTTTCCACTCCGTGTTTTATGTAAACGAGTTTTTGCAAAATTCAATCCAGGTGTGTAAGACATCGCGTATCTAGGAACGGACCCTCAGCACGAAACGAGCGACGGCTACCTGCACGTCGACCCCCCCCCCCCCCCCCCCTTCGTCAACCCCTGGCCCTGGGACTCTTGACTCCGAGGAACAAGGGATGACTCTGGACAGGCATTCCGTCGCATACTCCCGCACCCGTCGGAACATTCGAACTCTGCTATCGACCATAGCCTTGTTTAGTGTTCGCGCTCGAATAATATTAAGCATGCGTCTTTGCGGGGAAAATAGTGTGTTACAGGTTCCTACGTGGAAGTAGAGTCTTCGCCCTTTGAAATGTGCCTACGTAGGCTACCATACGATTTTTTCGATAACGAAGTTATGAATTCACGGCCCCTCACGCCCCCGCGGAAGTGGGGATTGTTTTGTGACACTTCTTGTTCAGAATTTGGCGACACTTATCGATTAAATACTGTACAAATACAGGGTGGGGAATTTAAATGGGAACACCTACATATCTCGGTTATTATTAGTCGTACAAAAAGTCCCCACAGAATAAAGTTGTACTGTTTCGAGTAGCGAATTTGATGATGGTAAATTTTTTTCTGAAGGTTATTTTTTTTACGAGATTTCAAGGTCATCGATATTTTTTTAAATGGAATCATATATTTTTTTGTTCATGTTCTTATAGAGAATAAAATGGCAAATTCAACAACCTATCATAATGTATGATTCGGCTCATCTGATCTCAAGATATTTACATTAATATGCCCTAGCGATGTGGAACAGATACTGGCAGAACATTGTTTACCAGGAAAAACCTACGACGCCACAAGATATGAGGCAAAGAATTACTAGGGCATGTGATTGACAAAGAATTACTAGGGTATGAAAACGCATACAGATCGTTTATTAAGAGACTTCAGTACTGCATCAATACCAATAGCCAGCATTTTGAACACGACATATGATTTCGAAACACGTAAGTAAACTGTAAATATCTTGAGATCAGATGAGCCGAATCATACATTATGATAGGTTGTTGAATTTGTCATTTTATTCTCTATAAAAACATGAACAAAAAAATATATGATTCCATTCAAAAAAATATCGATGACCTTGAAATCTTGTAAAAAAATGACCTTGAGAAAAAAATTTTACCATCATCAAATTCGCCCCTTGAAACAGTACAACTTTATTGTGTGCGGATTTTTTGTACGACTAATAATAACCGAGATATGTAGGTGTTCCCATTTAAATGTCCCATACTGTATGTGTATATACGTTACAGATCCCGTATCTACGGGACCGTAACATTGTATTTCGCGGTACCTTTAAGTTCGAAATCAAAGATAGAGCCGCGGTCCTTTGAGTCCGCATGCCGACATGAGCGACTCGATTCCAAATGTTTCGACGAGCTACCGAACTCAGTCAGTCGAAGCCAGTCGAAGCCTAGGTTTAGAAGAGAGAGCGTCATATAAATGTAGGAGGCAGGATCGCATAGGAGAGCTCATGAATCCGTGTAACTCGAACACGCACGTACGTAAGGTGTAAACAGCTGATGGAGGTTCATGAACTCTCCTATACCCGATAGACGCGTGCGACCGAGTGTGTGAGTGTATGCGTGAGCGCCGCGGTATTATGATCGCCGAAATGTTTTCATATACCGCGGCATACGAAACAACAGTCGCGACGAGCAGCGGGCGTTGACACCTGCCGAAATTTAACGCACAATTTTAAAAAGAACATCGAGAACGTTCGACGGAGGTGCGTATAAAAGGACGCGTTCGCGGCGCGGGCGAGGAGTAGCTCACGAACTACGATACGATACGATACGATACGATACGATACGGATTAATACGATTAGGGCTACGACAAACGGTTTACGAACACGGATTACGGATCACGAGTTTTATGTATTACGGCGCATTTAGTGTACTTGTGTTATTGTCTCAGTTTTTGTACCGTCTTTATCGCCTCCTTGACTCCGAATAAACGGATAGATACATTTAAAACATTCTATTCCTACATAAATATCGTTCAAAAGATATCTCTCTTATTATTACAAAATTACCTTGCTTCCCTGAAACCAACACGAAGGAAAAAGTTGGAATTGTTTGTCAATTTATCCGAAAATAGAACAGTTATTTGACTAGTGTTAAATTAAATCTGTCGTAAATTGCGTAAAGTGTTTAATCGGGAACATCATAATCGAAGAAACATAGTTTACTTGCTCTCGGAAGCCTTCCCTATTGAATCGCAGTAAGTCATCATTAGACTGTGGATCTTTATGCATGTATGGCTTATGAAAATGTTCAAAAAATACTAGAATATTAGATTGGATCGAATTAAGTACGATTTTTATTTGTTTTGGATCTATAAACACTATTACCATTGAAATAGGATTTTGTTTGGTACCACTTACTTAAAAATTGTCCAGGAAAATTGAAAATTGCATAAAAATCCGCAGTCTAGTCTTCATGTTGTCAATAACACTGTGATATTAGTGTGTACCGGATTAAACCTTCTACGCCAGTGATGGGCAATTTTGCCTTAATTGAGGCAAAACCGTCCACACCGTAGCGCCCTCTGTCCCCTTTCATCAAGCGCGGTACAATGGGGCAACGAAGACACGAGGCATCAGCAACGAATGTGCGCGCTGCATGAAAGAGAGGTGGTGGGAGTTTGAGGGGCTCCACCCGTACCCACCACTGTTCTACGCGATAAACTTTAGAGGAATTTGATCGCACCTTGGACGATACACAATTTGCTGGAGTAAGTGAAAAAATAAACAAATACCTTTGCATCCATTGTGACTAACGAAATTAGTGGTCCATCTTGAGATACCATAGATTCAAATTAGGAAACCAGTTCTTTTGATTGGACCGATGACTCTAAATGTGTAAATGGAATTTTTGGTATTTTAAATTGTGTTTATTAAAGAAACAAAATGTATTACTTTAAAGATTAAAATAGTAACATTCTTTTCCACTATTTCGTTTTCATTAAAATTACTTCCATTATTTACAACGTACAATTTGTTGTGAATTGAAACGTTGAAGAAACGAAAAGAAACAAAAAATACAATACTATCATATACTACATTATTAAATGTTCAAAATGATGTTCTTGGACTTCTAAGCATTTTGTAAGTTTTACTACTTTATTTTACTCAATTGTACCACCAGGTTGCAAAATCAATTTCAATTGTTTGCTATAACTCTGTAACTATGAGCAATAAAAAAAATGGTTCAAGTAAACGCTATTCAATTTAATTAAAGGTATCACAATAACAAAAAATCAATAATACTTCCCATTTAAAGAAATTTTTGGGGCCCTCCATCCCCCCCCCTCCCAAAATATCCCAAAAACGTTGAATACAATCTACAATATCAGCTTTCCTTACGTATTGATTAAAAAAAACATTATGTCTGCATTAGATTCTGAGAAAATAGCTTGTAACATTTTGTTTGGTACACCCTGTATATCAAAAATTGTTTAGGGTGTTCAACATTCGGCAACTCTCCCTTCCGTAACAAAGTAATCCCTAGAAACACACGCGGACGCCACAAAAATGGACGACGGAGTGATTGGATGGACGAATTGCTTTTATAACAGAACAAACTGAAAACAAATCGTGTTTTCTTGTGCTTTTCTAGAAACAATAGTCGGAACAATTTATCCTGGGAATTTTTAGCCACGCTCTACCCGACCGTGTATCGAGGCATTACTGTATTCCGGGACCGTCTTCATGAAAATATAAACGGGCATCTCATATTCGTACGTTCTCCTCTGGAACTAACAAATATATGAATTTCGTCCACGTTTCCGGGCAAATTGACCACTGTGGGACGGGTCTCCTCGATGACCTTCTTCCCGCAGTCCGCTCGAAAGGGAAGCAGTGCGGAGCGTGCTTCCTTAGAAGCGTATTATTCGGAAGTTTCGCCCGATTTTCCAGACCGCCGCCGCACCGCGCCGTTCCATATCGTTCCGCGTTGGGCAGCTCCGCTCACCCTCTCGCTGGGCGACGCGATCCCCTTGGGTCATCGCGATAAAACATCGGAAACTGGCGAAACTCCGGTGTAATCTTGCCGGTGATGTTTTACCCTCGCACCAACACTTCCCCAAAATGTTCTTGTCTCTCTCTATCTCTTTCTCCCTCTCTCTCTTCCACTCCCACGTCGATGTTCATACTCCCTTCCACCCTTGCACGCGTCGACATGCTGGAGGACGCGTGTGTGCGCACACAGCCGGCATCGTAAAGTCCTGAGAGATATCGCGGCGGCGATTAGACCCTCGTTTCGGGAACTAAATTTCCTGCTCCCGGGCGACCTTCGGACCACGTTCCTCTCGTTGCGACCATACTCGCGAGTAGGACCTCGAACAGGAACTCGCTCGCCGCTTGGCCACTTCGACGGGCTGTTTTCCGCTTCACGAGAAATCGATGATGGATCCCCTCGTCCTGAGAAGTCTTTACACCAGGAATCGAAAGAATTCTGGGAGTTTTTCACAGTTTATCCACCGGCAATTACTTAACAGCTTTTAAGAAATCAAAGATTAACACTCCGACAAGCGGACCCAGAGTCTTTTCGACTCAGAGGATTGAAATTGGTATGTAATTACTTGCTTTGAATCGATTGAAACGGATGAATAAAACGTTACATTAGGAATGTCAGGAAGTTTTGTGGGTCTGCAAAAAGTATATTCAAAATTATGTTTTAAAAATTGATCATTAAAGCTGCGAATGGGATTGAGCAACATCAATTTTGTGATTGTAAAGAATGTCCGCTGTCTGTGAAAATCTGTATACAGAGGAAATAATTTTACTTTCACTTTGCTGTTATCGTAGCAAATCCTCGAAAAATCTCTCGAAATATTGCAAAAGAACTATAATATGATCATACATCGGTCATACAATATTTAGCTCAAATTCACAAATAAAGCAAAATATATATGTATATGTAATATGTGTACATAATAGGTGCATAAAAATATGTAACAAAATGTACAACGTAAACAAAAAATAAATTTGATGTGTTTTTCGATCGAAATTTTAGACTAAATGTCAAAAATGTAGTCTACACTGTAAATGTACAATGTGTTAAATAGTGACCATTGTATTTATATATTTATTTATGGTATAAACCAGATGCTTCATTTCGCAAATACAATATTGTTACATGTAGCTTAGGTATTACATATAAGTAATAACTAGACTGCGGATTTTTATGCAAAATAAAAAATGTTTGTATAAATTGCATAACACAGTAGCTAACACAAAATGACCTTCTTTTAATTATTTTATTGAACTGATAAATTGATGTCCTAACATTTTTAAAAGTGTCCACTGCTTGAAATTATACGTCCCCATATTTGTTATATATTCATAAAATCCACAGTCTAATAATAACTTGGGCACTAATGTTTTCTTTAAATTCGAATAATCTGTATACAGACGAAATAGTTTTACTTTCACTGTGATATTGTCGTAGCAGACCCCGAGAAGCGTCTCAAGAGGTTGCAAAAGAGCTATACATTGATCATACATCATTCATTCGACGTTTAGTTCAAATAGTAAATACCATTTAATGAGCTCAAATTCTATGCAATATACAAGGTGTTCATTTGAAAACTTTCCAGCCGAATATCTCGAAAAGTATGAAAGATATTGAAAAAGTGTAAAACAAGTGTCAAAGGATTTCGAGGGGGAAAGGGGGGGGGGCAGTATCAGTTTTTTATTTGGGTGGCGTTTACAAGGTCATTTGAAGGTCAAATTTGTTTTTTCAAATGGAAACCTATATTTTTTATTATGGGATCTTATTGTACGTAAAAAGTCCAGCAATTTTCGTAGCATACGTTTTTTTATCCGCGCACTAGTTTCGGAGATATGAAAAGAGAAGTAGAGTGAGGCATATTATTGTGTAAAATTCTTTGACGCTAGTCGTTGATGTTTTTCAGGTGTACTAGCACGTACCGTATGCAAACAAAATTGTCCACTATTGATCTCTTGTATATGTTGTCTGTCTATCAATATAAGATTGTATTATTTAGTCAAATTTGAATCTTCGTAATAAGAGATACTATATCGTGGTACAATTAATTGTATGTAGAGCTATTCCAACAGATACCTTCAACAATGTTCCTTCAGAATTTGAGAATCGTCAATATTATTGTTTAGAAAAAAATGCAGAACATTTTTAAAATTTGTTATAGTTATAAAGAAATTACAATCTTTCTTGCAGTATAAGTATGACTCGCTCTACTTCTCTTTAAATATCTCCGAAACTAGTGCGCAGATAAAAAAAAGTATCCTACAAAAATTGCTAGTCTTTTTACGTAAAATAAGATCCCATAATAAAAAATATAGGTTTCCATTTGAAAAAACAAAGTTGACCTTCAAATGACCTTAAAAACGAAAACCATATAATTAACTGATACTGCCCCCCTCTTTCCCCCTCGAAATCCTTGGACACTTGTTTTACACTTCTTTAATATCTTTCATACTTTTCGAGATATTCGGCTGGAAAATTTTCAAATGAACACCCTGTATATACCGCAATTATTTTTGCACTAACCCAATATATTGTAGTGCAAATTGATTTTTAAGTTTGCTCTCCTTGCTCAAGGGAATAATGAATATATAAACAATGATTTTCTGAAAAAATCAGCTTCATTGTTTCAATTCCGTTGCTCGTTGCACATAAATAATATAGGGTTGGCAAGGAAGGGTGGGGAAATTGCATGAGCGGAGATCTGATGGAAAAGCGAGGGTATTGCCTTTCTGTGGTTGTCCTTGTTGCGACCTGTTGTTGTTATCCAAGAGTCCCAATGATCCTCGCGTGTCAGACCCGCTTTAGTCGGGGATTGTGAAATTGCTGGTTGCGAATTGAGTAGAAGTTTCTTTGTTTAACCCTCACTGAAGCCACGGTTTGAACCCATGCATCCCCGTAATGGGTCATTGAAAGCAGATGCAGGTGTTGAAATTAATTCTGTAGCTTTTAGTGGTGGTAATTATGGAATCATTTTATAGTAAAACATTTGCTTTCTGCTTTAAGATTTTGAAGCATTTGCTTTGACACTGAAATAGTAAGAACACAATATGGAATAACAAACCTAAAAAATATGATACAAGAGGAAAATTCTTGCGTTCAAATACTAGCATTTCTGAAGGATATTGGACTTTATCATCTAATTTAAAACAAATACACTGCGGTAGGTAACTAATAACCTAAGAAGGGGCATGTGACCTAAAAAATTCAGTTAAAAAAAAAAAATTAAAATGAATTAAATTTTTTCTTTTGCCATGTTGGGAAATAAGCAAAAATAGCAACATTCAAAAATTTGTACTTTATTTAACTCTTTTTGTGCTGACGGAAAAATTAGACTTGAGCGACAATTTCATATCTATCGTAGTATATTTAATTTCAAATTTGACAACAAAAAGTGATCAATTTGTTACTAGATGATCTTATTAGAGAGTTCCTAGATTTAATACTATAAGACTAGGAATGGATGTTTTCACTGCTACGATGCTTGATTTCAGTGAGGGAACGTTAAACAATGAGTCGAGCAGTGTGTATATTAGCAGAAATGTATTCGATATAAACGGATTATGTTAAGAGATAATATTTGCTAACTCCACTCTCTGCGCGCTGAATATACTCTGCCTATTTTCCGTGGCCTACGCTCTCAACTCTGATTCTCGGCTGACCCACTCATCTTATACTCATACTATTCTCTCATGTAATCACATAATCTTCCAAACTATTTGGTCTCAAAACATTAATCTCTATTTTAAGGAAATTTTCGCATAAAATCATTTACAATAAAGATGGTATTCAGGAATTATTTTTCTTAATATATATCCTTAGTTTGTAAGTACACTCTTTTAGTACACAGACAATTTTTATGTGCGATATCTGTTGTGGTGTCATTTATAGATAGTTGCCATTGCACTGCTGAAGACGGTTGCCACGTTCACAAAAGAGTTGTGAACCGATTCGACAAATTTTCGTGGCATTCTTTTAGTTATTGGCTATCACATGAACCAAAGCGATGAATTTTGGAACACGTATTTTTTTCTTGTTATTTATACTTTTATACCTAAAACTAACCGCTTTTTTATATACGTTTTGATTAAACATCGCCGTTTTGATATTTTTGTCTCTCAGTGGTTCGTACCACAGCCATTGATAATTAAGATTAAGAATTTCTATCATTTTTTCATTTCAGAAGATCCTAGTTATGATGGCCACCATTTTCACTCCATATTTGTAAGCAGCGCAGTGACTGCCATCTATAAATGACGCCATAACAGGAACCGTAAAAACAGAATTGTTGAATACTAAAAAAGTGTACAAACTAAGGACACATGTTTTTTTTATAAAATGTTTTATATTTTAAGAAAAATATTCCTAAATATCAATTTTAAATGATTTGATGAGAAAGTCCTCTTAGTAGATATTTTTTTACTGTTACTCGAATTTAACTGCAACCAACGAGCATTTCACCATGAAATTTTCGTATACTGTAATGTTAGGAATCATTATTAATTTTCCCAGCTTTCTCCAAAAACATGCACAATAATAGCCTCATCAAACTAAATTATGATTTAGTTTGAAATTAATTTCTACCACCAAAAACCAGTGAGAAATTTAAAATACACAAGTTACTTGGATTACTTAAGAGTGTTTTAAAAGTCAATTATTAATCTTTCTTTATAAATTTATCAATAGCAATTTCAATCAATAATCCTTAGGACGGTGTTCCATTTTTACTCACTGCTTTAAAAGTTTCGTCCAACTACTTAGCTTCTGGCGAATAATTAAGATTAATAACTATTTAATTATGTGCAATAAGAGGATCAAGGTATTTAAAAGTACTTTGAGAAATTCGTTAGCGAGGGTTTAAATAGATCTAAAGGTTTAATTTGTAACCCACATCACAGTAGGACACTGAAAAAGACATCGAGTTTCTTAATCAATTCAACAGCAATTTCAACCGTTGATGAAGAAATTCTTAATTATAAAAAGAGTCGTTTATAGAACTACCTTTTGAAATTACAATTGGCGAAAAACTTATTAAACTTCTTTTTGAATTAGCGCAGTCATTAAAAATCTAATTCTTATTTTAACTAAATGTTGCAAAATGTTCATTGAACGTATCATTTTTTTGACAGCTAACTGGAATTACTATCTACTTACATCAGGTTTAATAAACGAATCAACGCAGATTTTGCAATGTGAAACATGCAAAAATATTTCAAATCGGGGTATACCCCGCGGAAGGGGGGATTATCTTGCGACAATTATCGTTCAGAATTTCACGACAATTAACGATGGAGTACTGTAATTCCAAAAATACAGTTTTTATGTTGCATATTTTGCATACTGCATATGTTTGGCATGATGCATAGTTTTTCATATTTTCATGTATCCATAAATTTCGCAGTCTACTAATTACACTACAAATGACTGCGTAAGTAGAGCTGGCGGAAATTTCAAATCGATAAAAGAACTCTGCAGCCGTCAGAGTATTAAAAATGGTTCGCGACACTCAGAAAACGCATCTCCAGATCTCACGGTTAAGCATCGCGATACTTCGAGCATCATCCGGTCGAGATGAAATCTATCCGAGCCCCCAAGGATGATTTTTATCTTTCTCTGGTCGGTCGAATTGCGAGGAAAGGAAATTGAATCGCTCGGAATTGTTTTCAGTTTCATAAGAGACGCCGAGGGAGACGCGGCGCTGGTCGGAGAGACACGGAAACGAAATTATAGTTTTATGGGCCAGAAGAATGTCCTAAGGGAACGCGGCGCGCGATTATTTTTGCGTCGTTTCGCAGGGCTAGAACTAATCCCCCTCAAGATGGTGCCCGGTCGCTTGACGACGTCGCTGCCCGCTTACTTCGAGTTTTTCTCGATAGCGTACCGGCTGCCGCGAGCTCTCGATAGCACGTGGCGCAAACTTTCAGAATTTTTCGACAGGGGTGCGCAAGAATTAGGGTTCCACGCCGCCGCCGACCCGACTGCCGTAAGTTTTTCTCTCGAGCCCGGACCGGCTGCTGGTCAAATTAGCGTCGTTGATATGAACGGTCTTAATCAGACCGCCGCACAGTGGTCGATTTTCACTATTGTAGCGGCGCAAAATTTAATTTTGATAATTATCCAGATATATGAAATCACATTAGAAATCGAAAGTAGAATGTCCATTTAGCCAGGAAATATAAAAATTATTGCAAAATAGAATTGATGTATTAATGTGGGATGAGGATTGGGTGAAATAACAGGATCTCCGATATAATAAAAAGGAACTAAAAGAAAATGTATATTTAAATAAATGGAATTCGTGTGCCTCTTTATGCATTCATAATTCGACTGCCTCCTCGTTAGGGTGGAACGAAAATAGCAAAATTGTACGATTATTATCTAATAGTGAAATAAAGTTCCCTTTTATCTTTGAGATTAAGTTGCACAAGTTGGGTTATTTGTCAGATAAATTTTTAAGGTGTCGCAAGAGGTTTGAAATTTTAATTCCAAGTTTTCTTAATTGAATGATTAACATTTTTATATGTGAGCATTTTTATAATCTTAAGAATATCAATTTTTTTTTATTTTTAAGCAAAATAAAAAAACAATACGCTAATAAAGACTTCCGCGATTCCGAAAATTGGGACTTATTGTAGAATTTTGAAAGAAAAATCCATTTGTACAGAGGGGATTAGAAAATTTAAAATTCCAAAAATCAACTTTGACACAAATGACTACGTTGATTTAATTTCATTGCACAATTGTGAAATTTTTGAACCTCCAGTACTGAAAGATATTACAGAAGATGAATTACTCGAAATAATATCTGAAGACCACATTGAACTTTTACCATTTGAATTTCTACGATATCCTGGTCATACACAAGCGGTAGAGAGAATGGTGAAACTTACAAGTGAAGCTTCATCTGCTGTGTGCGGAAGAACTACAAAAGATGGATTCTTTAAATTAAATGTAAATCTATGTCTTCTTTTGAAACCAAAAAGAACAATTCAAAGTAAATGCATAGATTTTAATAAATGTCATATACTTACAATTTGCATTCTAAGTGCTTGTGACATTTCACTTCCAATTAATTTCGCTCTTATTATATTTATTATATTTGTTAAATAGTTCTTTTTCTAATTTTGATAATATTCTAAGAAGAATATATAAAATGATGTCCGACATCATGATATACTAAGCAAATACAATTCATGTAATAGTAATACAATATTTTTATTGATTTATTTCCCGGTCATCTTCATCCACAAAAAGTTATTCTAACAAATTTCTTCACTCATACAATCCTCGTCGTAAGGAAAATGTATTTCTTAAAAACAAAAGCTAAGTTACCGGAAAAATCAAGTAATATTCGTAAAATTAATAAAAATAAAGTTTGATTAGCTTGCGGCACCTTAAAAAATATATTAATCGTATTCAAATTTTAACAGCTTACAAATTGCTATAGTTGGCAACTTCTGGTCACTATTAGGACTCAGCAATAAAATAAAAATTTTTCGCCCCTATGTTTCGTTCCACCCTACTCCTCATCCTCGATCGCATCCGCGGTTGTCTGCCTCATTTGTTCCTTAACGCTTTTCGTCTGCTTCTCGCTCATGCTCTCTCGCTCATGCTCTCTCGCTCATGCTCTCTCGCTCATGCTCTTTCGCTCGTACTCTCTCCTAGAATTCTCTAGCATTCACGCATGTACACGCATACACGTCAGTGATGCCAGAAATGTCAGCTTTTCGCGCATGCGTATTCGCGCGTGGCATCAGTAATGTACTAATTTCAAATTTTTGAGAGTTCTTTAAGGCCCTGTTTTAAAAATAATGTTTTTCATTCAACATTCACATACTTTCTTTACCTAAAAATGTTCGGATTATACAGCATAACATAATATAAAATTTTATTTTATTTTGCAGAATCTATAAAGAATACCAACATTTGTTGCAAGACAAAAGAAAACTGCCAAAAACCTTTTCAGTGTCCAAAATAACAAAAATATATTTTCTAATTACATAAATAAACAAGTAAATAAAAAATAACGTCCGTTATCTACAAGTTCGTCTATGGCAGTGCTAGGTCCCGGCACGCCACCTAGATGTTTCTCTTTTTTGGCGCGTATACGTTACTGGATTCCGCGCGCGCCGCAGTACGCATGCGTGAAAAGCTGACATTTCTGGCATCACTGATACACGTACTCATTCGTCCATCAAATCCAACATTAATAGTATCTAAAAATATAGTTCACTTCGTTTGCTGTTACGGTTCTATATTATGTTTTTCAGATTTTCATTAATTGCGTTGTACCGTATCTAACAATGCTATTTAATACATATGTATTATTCTCTTCTACTATTGAACATACATTTACAAATTTCTTTTGTCCACATTATGTTTCATTAACCTTCTAAACATCCATAACTGTTAATATGATATTTAACCTCTATTCCAAACTTCAACTAGACTTTTCAACACATTATACCACTTTATACATTGTTATTTTATAGCATTCGAAAGCTGGAATCATAAGCAATAGAAAGCGCTAGAGAGCATTTCTGACAAATTATGACATCCATTGTTTGTTCCTTTGTTTTGTCACGACTGTCGCGAGCGGCTGTTGGCTAGGTTTTTTCTTTAGAAGAATAAATATTTGTTTCATCTCCTTACTATAGGACTTCTATTTTGACTACGTCACCCAGCAAGACCCAATTTAAAACCTTGTCTACCGGAAGCCAATTAATAGACTTCTCGATAGTTGTGCTGTACCAAATCAAAGCTCAAAAATCTTCTTTTACACAATAACTCCAAACGAAATGATTAAATTACGTAATTGGGGGTGAGTTGTTAGTTTATGATTGATGTTTCTGCTGCTGTTGAAGGATCTATTATAAAACCCTCAACCACGGGGCGTAGACTTTCAAACAAATTATAAAATAATTCCCGGCAGATAATGTGTTAATATCCCAACGTAAAGGACAAATGATTCTCACCGCTTCCTCGAATAAACGGTCCCCATCTTGACAGACTCTAGAAACAAGAAAAAAGAGCGAAACAAGATGCAGAGGGTGAGATGGAGACATCGCGAGATCCACAGATAGGAGAGACGTCGTTAGAATCGGCGTGGTGTTTTTCAGGGTCGTCGGAGAAGAGAGCTTCAGGAACAAACGTCGACGACAATCGCAGATCATGATAATGAGACAATAGAGAGGCAAGGCTGCACAGACGCGCACTATCGACCGTGGTTTCTGGAACGGCGGAAAAGAGCCGCGCCTCGGCGCACCGGGGCCCGGCTGCACGTCGGCTCTGCTATCTATTATGCGCTCGTGCACTCGTAATTATGCGCCTCGCTTCTCCGGGATCGCAAAGAATTCGCGAGCCCGCAGACAGCCGCACGTTCGCGGAGACCTTCTTTCACCACGACTCCCGATGCTCCTGTTGTCGTCGGTCTCCCTCGCGCCAGACAATCAATGTTCTAAAATGTCCTCTTCTCCGTTGCGCTCCTGTCCCGACGACGATCAAACGTCGCGCGTCGGGGCCCCGGTGCGGTGCGGCGCGGCGTGCAAATGAAATTATCTTTCGACGAGTTTACCCGGTCTCCGCTTCGCCGCGGAACGCCGTTCAATTAGCAAAGAAGCGACTTAGAGTGGAGGATATTACGAAATGCCTTCACGCGACGCGGCGAGGCGAAGCGACGCGAGGTAGAAGGCAGAAACGCGGTGACGGAAAGGTTTCCGTTGAATTGAATCGAGAGAGGAGCCTCTCATCTGCCACTGCATCGCTGCCAGACACTTTCCCTTTCGCGAACACACTCGCTCGTTCGTTTAGACAGTACGTCTAGGATGGGTTTCGAGCACAATGCTACACTCGAAGTGTAAACCAATGTTTTCGCTTGTCGAATCCCATTTTCGTGACGGGTCTACAGACCTGGCGTTTGGTGTTACGGTTGTTTGGTACGGTGCTTAGGCAACTTTTTTGCGAGTGCAATTTTTGGGATGATTGGGTTTGTGACAGCGGCGAGTGAACGTGCCGTTTTTCCTAGCGCCTGAGATTTAAGGTTTTTCTTGAATAAATTAAAAAATATAATACTTTTTTTTACGATTTAACGTAAAAATTATGCGGGCCAGATTGGCACACAGATCCCTTTTTGTAACAAATGTTGTCACATTTTTTTTGTGGTATGTTTTGCTATTAACAATACTAAATATACGGGGTGGGGCATTTAAATGGGAACACACCTGAATATCTCCGTTATTATGAGTTGAATGCAAAAATTCCAGAGACTGTTCTAACGTTCACCTGTTCATCTTTGAACAGTTTGTAGCTCATTGCAACTGACACAGATGTACAAAATATATTTTGAAAATTTTCTCTACAGTTCTGACGAATTGCATATTTTTCAAAATTTCTTTTTCATTCCACGCAGTAAACTAACTGTTCTAAAGGGTTATCTTTAAATCATTGATAATCATTTCATCGACAATCATTTCACCGACACTGAGTACGCCGACAATGTTTATTCACCGACACGTTGAAATCGCCGACAATCATTTCATCGACACGATTTCACCGACACCGAATTTAATCAACGCATTCTTTTTCGTGCATTAAAAAACAATAATGAGGCAAATAATACAAGTTATCATAACATACTGTTCTTTATTGAATAATATGTTACATACATGTTATATAAGTATAAATATAAAAGTTAAATACATAAAAGTATACTTTATATGTATATAAGTATAGAGAATTTATAATTAATATGGCACGATTACGATTTCCGTGGTCCCTACATTGAAGATTAAATTTGTGTTCCTGGGGTAATTTTAAGAAAAAAACTGTATATGTTATAGGCCTGGTTTATCCGGTAAAGTAGATTTCCTGTTTTTTATAAACCTGCAAAATTTGTACAGACCTTTTTTGTAGGAAATTGAATTTCCTACTTAAATATAACCTAACCTAACCTAACCCAGACCTAGCCTAACATAACCCAACCCAACCCAACCTAACCTAACCTAACCTAACCTAACCTAGCCTGGCCTGACCTAACCTAACCTAACCCCAACCAACCCAACCCAACCTAACCTAATCTAACCTAATACGTCAATGATATTCACTGCTAATTGAGTTTTAATACATAGACATTTCTTGAGTCTCGTATAAGCAGTTGTGAACGGAGCCTTTACGTTCCCTCGACCATCATTTCGGGAGGGAGGCAGTTGTTCTGCAACTTCACCGAAATATAAATATACTCGGAAACTGCGCAGCTGATAAAAAAGTGTCATAGGTCATAAATTGTTGGAAATTTAATTTTCTACAAAAAAAGTCTCTTGATAGTTTGCCATATTTCGCATAGTCACCGAGATATTTGCAGATTTATAAAACACAGGAAATCTACTTTACCGACTAAATCAGGCCCATTCGATACCTGTGACATATACATTTTTTTCTTAAAATGACTCCAAGAACACAAATTTAACCTCTAAAAAAGGGGCGACGGAAATCGTAATCTCCCCATTAATATACAGTATGCTGCAAATAACAGTATGTTATGATAACTATTATTATTTGCCTCATTTTTTTTTTTAATACACGACGTAGAATGCGTCGGTGTAATCATTGTCGATGATTGTCGGTGATTTAAAGGTAACCCGTTCTAATTTTCCGCAAAAAATTGAAGCCATAAATCTTAAAAAACTTATCGTCTTTTTAAGAGTATCCGAATTATTACTGTGAGTCACTGCACAGTCCCCACGAAAAAATTGAATGCACTTCTCAATCCATTCTACATACCACCACCTTGCAACCACCATAAACATCCAGCTCACCTTCAACTACGCCAAGTATCAGGTGCAACAGTTGTCACGGAACTTTCCCAGCGATTTCCAGATGCAAGACGCCGCCTTCTCCGTGCAACAGGAAATTGCGTATCTCGTAATTCAATTACTCGTCGCTCCGAATACTCTTCTCGGCCATTAATCTGTCAGCGAAGGCGTAGGTAATGCATGCGGAGGAGGGGGTTGGGAGCCTGATGGGAGTCCTGGTTACGCACAAACATCGTCCGCGATAATTCGAGCCACGGTCCGCCCAAATAGTTTCGAAATCCCATTATTCACCGGCGTCTTCATCGATCCCTGGATGCCACGAGTACCCTCTCGATCCGTTGAATATGGAAGACGGTGTTCTCTCGGAGCAACCAATTTGCCACGAATCCGGATTAACCCGGCGTACCTATTAGCTGTCTCTCTCCCGTTTGATTTAATCGGACGCGTCCGAAGAATCCCGTGGAAAGTTCTCTTGTCCAAGAGTGATTCGGTTTCCCTGCGACTGGTATCAATTACGACCAACAAGCTGGCCTCGAACTCCGCCGTGTATTAATCCCGCAAGACTTCTGACAAAAAATTAATAACCGAAAAGTTTAGCAACTCCCCTGTGTGTGTTTCATTTGGACGTGGACGTGAATCGACGGGCCAAGGAACGGAACGGACACGGAAAAGTGCGTGACACGCGTCGATTTCGTTAATCAACCGACCCCTATGGCTCCTTTCATCCTCCCTTATGATCGTTCAATAAAAAGGGGCGAGAATCATTATCGCTGTTCGTCTTCTGTTTGCTTTTCTCCCCCGCACAAGCTCGCCACGCCACGCCGATATCCTTCACCGGGATATTTGACGTTATTACCGAGGGATTTTGATCGAGATCCTAACCCTGGGAAACAGACCACGCACTCTATCCCTCTGTGTCTCTCTCCCTCCGAGGTCAACAAATATTTCCGGGGTCGATTGTGTTTAATTGTTTCTAGCTCGGGGACAGGCCCCGAAGACGTCCGTAACAATTTGTCATCGGTAGGGCGTGTGACTGCGCGAAATACCGGACTAAATCCTGCCTCGGGTACTGTCTGCCGGTTATTGACGAGAGACAACCAGCAACTGTTGAAGGCTCGATCGTGCCACTCCATGCCTGGCAATGGTGACGATCTTGTTTTTTGAGGCAAAATTTTGGTGCGAACAGGTAAACACGTTGGTCACATACAGTCGGGGGCGGAATTAAATTGACACCCTCGCCGTACAGTTATCTTTACGGCGACAGTGATTAGAAAGTATTTATTCCTAGAAATGCCACGGAAGAAGAAAGAAAATTTGGTAATTATTTAGAAGGTTGCCCTCCTCACCGATTTTGATGACCTTGAAATATCTTGTCAAATCATACTGGACAACTTTTCCTTATACATGTTACCGCCGCTCGGCCATAGTTATCGAGATATTTGCAAAAATCTTTAGTCAGATTACAACTACATTTCATTTGGTAATTAGTAGCCTCCTCCTATGAACTAACCACAACTCACTGGTTAAGGAAGGAATATTTAACATTTTATTTAACATTTACCATTTATTAAGGAATATTTAACATTATATTTAACATTTATTGCAACCTCGTTAATAAAGACATTAGTACGAAATATTCAAATTGTTTTTTCAATTTCTGACCTTGTATTACTTTGAATGTCATTGTGTCGTACACAAATGAAGTTGTCTTGACACACACTCTATATGACATACAAAAACATATAGCATTTCATTTAAAAAATGCAGGTCACCTCCATTTCTAAAGAAGTAGTACAAATTAATAAAATTACATACTCCATTAAGTTGCTCACTTTTTCCTCTTTCGTTTACTTTCAAATATTTATTATATATAATATATAGTATTATATATAATTATATTTTATATAATATATAGTATTATATATAATTATATTATATATAATATATAGTATTATATATAATTATATTATATATAATATATAGTATTATATATAATTATATTTTATATAATATATAGTATATAATTATATTATATATAATATATTGTATTATATATAATATATAGTATTATATATAATATATAGTATTATATATATAATTATATTATATATAATGTATTGTATTATATATAATATATAGTATTATATATATAATTATATTATATATAATATATAGTATTATATATATAATTATATTATATATGATATATAGTATTATATATAATTATATTATATATAAAAACGCTGGACAGTAATAGCGTGAACACCCAGTATATTACATATGAAAAATAGTATTATTATACAATGGATCCAAAAACTTGTATACTGGATTTCCTATTCTCGAGAAATTGTCAATATTAGAACTGAGACAATATCGTTAAAACAATTAGTACAGAATTTCTACTTTTCCTACCTAATATTCATTTTTATCTAAGATATTTTTGCATGATACAGAGATTGGGAAACTAAAAATCCTTTTTCGATCAAAAATGTTACAGATTGAAACATGTGTAAAGGCATTGATCAATTTTTCTTGCGACTGGAACCACAAGCGGATTTAAAGATTGAAGATTCCCCTTTACAACCGATGTGTCCCCAAATCACTCATTACAAAACTTGGCCAGATTTGCATTATTCATCTCTTTTGTTCTGCAAATGTATAACGGTGTCAGTTATACATGAGCTCGCAATCGACAGAATACCGCTGAGGATCTTGTTAGAAATCGCCATTTTAAACGTTGGAATTATAGGAATGGGAGTAGGGGTAGGGATGCTGTTAGAAACGTGTTGGGGCTAAGACCCGGATGCATAAATATTGAAGATAAATGAAAGTGTCGTCCTAAACAAACCTGACAAAAGTAGCAGTCTAGAAGTAGGAGGCTTGGACATGAATTTGGAATTAGTGGTCGTGGCATCGAAGAAGACCATGACAGAAATAGATTGGAGATCTTATTGTGTAAGGAATTCAAGGGCCCGGGCGTGGGTGTGGAAGAGGGGCCTGGCGAGAATAGTTTAGGAGCCTTCTCAGGTAGAAAAGCAGGGGTCTAGAGTTAGATGGAACTTGGTGAGGAGGGGGGGAGAGTTCAACCTTAGACCATATACATATAGACCCGGATTCAGATAGCCTGCCTTGTTCCGAGATTAAATCGCCTATAATCTGTTGAGAAATCGCCGTCTAAATCGCAGTACCGCGAAGCTGAAGTATTAGAAGGGAAAGGGGAATCGTCATCGCATCTCATTCTGTATAAATATTTATGGACGCGGTAACTGTAATATACATACATGTGTTTTATTTCATTACTCGTTCATTTTTACTTTGCTCTTATTATTTTAAAGATGACTAACTCATTTTGTTGATTATAATTTGGAAAATTATAATTCACAAATTTTTTATTCTTCATTTTCATCTTGTACTGTCATGGAGAGCCATGCCTTACATGTTCCACCTCCTGTTGTCGAACACCCTGTATATTACAAGATTTATAACTGCACTTGCCTTTACCGTTAATGGAAATATTTTCCACATTCATATTTTCCACATTTGATGAAGTAATTGTTGCCAGAGGGAGTATTCAAGTGAACCTAATTTGTTTAGATTTTTTAGGATACATGAGCGTTAAAGTTACATCCACTACGATAAATTTAAACTTTCCAGATTTGGCTCCATTAATTACAATATTGAATTTGTAATATGTTGACCTCCAACTGACCTTCAGAGAAGTTATTCTTTAAATGTTTGAGACTTTACATCAATGGAATCTTACTTGAATACGGTAAGTTTGAATATCAAATTCGTATTTTAAGTTATAGTTTTTGAAAAGTATCTCCTCTCAAGGTCATTTGAAGGTCAACATATTATATATGTTCGAATTCGTTGTTTCCTTAGCCATAGCATTAGACTAATCAATATACAGAGTGGGAATTATAAAGCGTTACGGACGAATATCTCCAAATATATTGATTATGCGCAAAAATGTTTCAGATGAAACTTGATCATTACGGAGGGGGGCATCATGTGGTCGGCCTTTATTTTTCTCGGTGGAGATTAAGGTTTCTTTTCTTAAATGGAATGATATGTTTTTTATCCACCATCAAATAGTGCGTTTTAAGATGAGTTCAATTACCTATGACTGAAGGTCATTCAAGGTGAAACTTTCATCTGAAAAATTTCTGCGTATAATCTATACTTTTTGAGATATTCGTCTGTAACGCTTCATAATTTCCACCCTGTATATTATCCTATTTAAAAAGATAACGGTGACGTTGAAGTTCTAAAAAATATAACATTGAGAAAAATCTTTTTTATTATAACAATTGCTTTTTTTCTCGTACCACTGAAGAAATGGAGATATTCCAGATGAATAGCTTAGGTGACTCACCCTATACACTTTTCTAAAGCAAAAATTGATGATTTATATCAATTAAAAAATTGATGATTAAAATTCATGATTTTTATATTTTATGATTATACTGCGGATTTTGTGCATTTATAGCAAAAGTGTGTAATCGCAATTAACACAAATGTTTAGAATTTCTTCGGAAATCGCAATGTTTTTATTCTTTATTTTCGTCTTGTATTGTCAAAATATGAATAAATACAATGTTAAACATTTTATCTGTTTGATGAAATAATTGTTGGCACAGGGAGTATTCAAGTGAACCTAATTTGATTAGATTTTTTAGGATGCATGAGCGTTAAAGTTGCATCTACTACGATAAATTTAAACTTTCTAGTTTTGACTCTATTAAAAATTAGAATGGACTATGGCTCAAGCTGAGTGGGTCGGACAAATTTGTTTGTCTCTGAATTGTTTTTATGAATTAGAGAAGGGTCCATATTTAGACTGTTATTTATTCTTCGGCGCGACGAGTTTAATAGCGATATGTTCAAATATTTATTGGTGTGCACGTTCGCTTCGAAATAAATGGTGGCAGAAATGGAAGATATAAATAGGAATTGCAATGGCAGTGCAATGCCAAAATAGAATAAATGGCTAAATAAACATGTTAGTAATTATTAATCAAATTTTTTATGGAAATAATCCACTTATGCTGGATTATTAAATATTAATAAGATAATTAATAAGATCTTCAATAAATATTCTGTACTTAAACGAAGCTAAATCATTTTTTTTCTGAATAACAACCACAGAAGATAGTATTAGAAAATTAATTATTGCAAAATTGATTAAGATGCTTTTAATCTGTTGATTCTGGCTAGCTCAAATCATTCATGATCAGGCTGCGGATATTTATCCATTTATGATGTCTGGAAATTTTCAAAAATTGTTAGAATATAACATTCAACAGAATTTAAAACGATTTTAATCTATTTCTGATATACAAAGGCGACTGACACGGAAAATAAGATTTTATTTGATTACACTTTCTTAGATTGATTACACTATTCATGATTAATTTATAGTTGACATGGTGCCGGTTTATGCAAAAATGCTGACATGGTGCCGGTTTATGCTCAAGGATCGATTTTTTAAGGAACTTCAGGAACGGTCGTTTAAATAAAGTTATTTTTAAAACATAGTAGCATATACCAATAAATAAATATAAATAAGAAATAAAAAGATACATTGATATTTTATAAGGTTGTATTTTTATTTCAGTTTAAACATGTATAGCTCTTATTTGATGATATCGCGCGCTCTTCTGTTGGGGTCATCTTGTATATGAAATCAGAACTATCCCTTAGCACTCGAATGGCGACTCTGAGGCGCCACTACAAATTGCTACACCATCATTCAGAATATTGTTTGCATGATTAAATTTGTTTAAATGTAATAAATTATGAATCACTTGAATATTGTATGAGGCACTATATCATTTTCGTACGCATATAATGAAACAAAATTATGTGCAATGGAAATATTCTAGGTTAGAAGAAATGTTTGGTTTTTTAGTTGAAATAGCTTCGAGTGCAAAGGGCTATTGACGCCTAGCGAGAACGCACGGCCACGACAGAACGTTGTTCGTGAACCATATCGTCTTGTTATTCATGTAGTATTATATTGTTAAATAAACGCACTCTGCCCGCATTAACGTATTAATTCTAATATCCTTTATAAACATTCACTATAAAGTAGACTCTCGCTCATTGCATGAAACGAGACCGAAAATGCGTACAGCAATCCAGGTTGTGCAAGGAAAGAGGTAACCAATCATAGTGTCTCGCAATGTCGATCTTCTTTTCTTTTAATTAGGTGCTGGCAACCCTCCAGCCGACACACAATGCCGGTCGAGGTAATTTCGCGACCCCTCTTACTTTCCATCTTCCGCGACCAATCACCCACGCACTTTTTCCTTGCCTCCTAGCTGCTCCCATCTCGCATCTCCCATAAGCAAACGTATCCTCAATATATCTGCCAAATCCACCCCCATACACCCGGGAACCATAAGTCATCGGACACTTGAATCTTCGTTAAAAATTACAAATATTTACAGTATTATAACTTCTTGAACAAAAAACGTAGGGTAATTCTCCTAGGCTTTGTGTTACATTGATACGTGAAAACTATTCATTTACGACATATTGAGTCATTCTATAAATAATATAAGTTTTCTTTGACATTTTTAGGACCCTTGAACCTAGACCCAATATGTGTTTATGCATAGTTTTAAACTATTTTAAAGTATCTATGGATATACATAACACACATTGTGATTGAAAAGTACCTATACTATAATTCAGGCCTCGCAGAGTAAATAAAACACCAAAAAATTGTTTACAGGTGACAAGATCTTGTCTTAAAAGTATCACCTACTCTTCGAGTGTTACAAAAGCTCCCTCGAGGTCACGAAGCTCATTTTTTTCAAGTGTTTCCCGCCTTCAGCCGTTTGATTGGCGACCGAGCCGAGAATGGGACACGCGATGACAGGGGTTGAAAGCGATACCTCCGCGGAAAGGATGAAATAAGGGGAGATTTCCTTCTTTTTTCCCGATCTATCGTTTTTTCGGTGACGGTTGCGAACGGTTGCCAAGCCTCTATATGGGCGAGACTGAACGTCACGAATTGCGTCTTCGATGCTCGGAAAGTTACCCCCGGGGACGGGGTTGCTGGTGAAAACAGCCAGTTCTCGTCGTAGCCGTCGCGTAATAGAGTCGATAATGTTTCGGTCCGATGGATTCCCTCCCTTTTTTTCTCGTTCTCTGCCCCCGGTTCGATAGAATTTTCTGCTCCCCGTGACAGCTTTGTTGGAGTCCGTGAGGGGTGGTAAACCGATCTATCAGAATTTTAGGCCATAGGGAGGGTGCACGGTGTATATCTTGGATTACGCGATGAGGAATCGTTCTTTCGGCTTGAACGGTTGCTCAAGGTCTCACTGAAAAGTCGAGATTGCTTTCAGAAATTGGTTTCCATGAGGAACTCATCGTGATCTTATTGTGTGCTTGCCCGTTGCAGTGATGCCAGAAACACTCAAAACTGGTTGGATTTTCCTCTCCTCCTTTTCTCCTTCCACTATCCCATTCCACTACCTGAGCACAGTACAACGTCCTCCATTAAAATAGTAGACTGGTCACGTGACGTGCCGCGCAACGTGTCACATATTACTCTGGTCATCAGAAAGGTGGTAAACTATATATTCCCCTCGATTTAACCGATCTGACAACACTGGGCCCAATGTGGTGAATTACACTGTCTGACAAAATAATAGCACACATTCAGATTTACATGATTTAACCTTATTCTCACATTGCAACTGACATTTGTTTCTGTACATTATTTCAGGGTACGTTCAATAACACACATAAGTGAAATCAAATTGGATTATATCAATCTGTTTAGCTTTATTTGACAAAAATAATATTTTTCCTGTATATGAAACGTGTTTGGATAATGATGAATTAAGATATCGAAGGTTTCAATATCGAAAACATAGTCGGATAAGCTCAGTAATAATGCTTTCTCGAAAGAAAAAATTGAATAAAAGGTAAGGTGTACTTTGGAGGACCAATTTTTTTAAACTTTTTTTTATGCAGTCCTATAGATTTTGGTTAGAATACACCGAAAATGAAAGTATTATTGCCAGGAGTTCACTGGTTCAGAAGTTATGCGCGTGTAACCCGCTGTAGATGCGTGTAAATGCGCTGAACACCCACAATCTATCTAGCGCATGCGCTCAACAGTCCCACGTCTACCACTCAACGAATATCCAATATGGCGACGATCTAACCAGTCAAAAACGATTAAAATTGCTCATGTTTACACGTGTATAACTTTTCAACCAGTGAACTCCGGTAACCAAAACTGGAATTTCGTCTACTAAAACTTACGCGTCTATCATTTTCGCGTCGAAATGTGTAGCATAGCATACGGGAAACTTGATAATTTTTGGTCCTCCAAAGTACAGTACAGCCGAATAAAATACCTAATTCGCTTAGCACGCGTGTTATTACTAATATGCAACAGCATTCGTGCAAAGATAGTTATTTGTTTTCTATTTTAGTCGAATAACAAAGATATTAAAATATCGAGTGCTACCCGCTGTCCGGTGCTACCCGCCATTCCCCAAAATATCATTCGGAGGCCGCAAAATTTTAAGGAATGGTCCAGACCAGCCGCGACGTTCGATTAAATGAAACGGAGACGGAATAACGTCTGCAATAACGAAAAGAATCGGATGGTTTGTTCCTTTGGTTTCGACGTCGCTGGCAACGAAACAACGACGCCGCCCTAATGAAAAAGCACTCGGCTGTAGATCGATCGCCGATGGAAATAATGCCGACCGGTTCAGAAAATTTTATCGTGATCTCTCCTCGCCTCGGTGTTTACCAAGGGCGTGTTTAATGGATGGACAGAAACGGCCCCTGAAATCGCAGCCGCGACTTGCATTTCGAATGGGTACAAACTTTTGCGTTTCTCCAATTTATCGAAAGCTCTCCGGACTCGGGCGACACGACGCTTCCGCGTGCATTCGGAATCGTTTGCTCGTGGGTATTCGAATTTTCATATGCGATCGGGAAATTGTTCTTTGGACGCAATCCCCCGTTACGATCGCAATATCGGTATGACGAAAATGAGATAGCACTCGCTTCCATTAACAGTACTTCCCGGCTGAATCGTGCGAAGAATTCTCATGACTTCCGCTGCAGAAAACTGTGCATTGTGCAGAGGAAGTAATTTAACATTTGAACATGAAATATCTGTGTTGGTCTTAATACTAGAACTACTGAACATTAAACACGACTGCATAGTGCTTCATAATAATATTTAATTCATTCAGATTTCCTGAAAAAATTTTATCTATAATTTATTGAAGTACAACATAGGGTGACCTGTCCAGTGAATGAACATAATTCGTATTAGATGGAAAAATGATGATGCCCTTCCATGTTGAAATTTATGCAGTAATTGTATTGTAAATTCGCAGATGTCTCGCAAAAGAGATCTAATTGTTTTATAACCTATTCGCTACTACATTAATTTATTTAGTAGCGGTTCGAACAACATCCCACATAATTCAAGGTAAGTATTGCTGTCGTCTAACAAAATCAATTGTCTAATCGTAATCGATTAGCAATTTGTATTTTGAAGTGATGAGTTTGTTTCGATAATTATCATTCACCGCAGCTGAAGTGTTCATTTATTGTACAGGTCACCATAGTTTCTTGTAATACACTGTACAGGGTGAGTCACATAAGGTTTCCACCTAAAATATCTCCATTGTTTTTAACGATACGGGAAAATTTATCCGGAAGAAAATGTTTAATTTAAAGGGAAATTATTGCGATAGAAGAGATTTTTTTCATCGTTATATATCCCGAAATTAAAGTCATTCTTGATTTCTTATATAGGATGATGTACTTTGATTGGAATAATGTTGAATTACAATATTGAATTTGTAATATGTTGACCTCCAACTGACCTTCGGAGAAGTTATTATTTAAGTGTTTAAGAGTTTACATCAATGGAATATTAATTGAATACGGTAAGTTTGAATATCAAATTCGTATTTTAAGTTACAGTTTTTGAAAAGTATCTCCTCTCAAGGTCATTTGAAGATCAACATATTATATGTGGTCGAATTCGTTGTTTCATTTGCCATAACATTATACTAATCAATATACAGGGTGGGAATTATGAAGCGTTACAAACAAATATCTCCATATATATTGATTATGCGCAAAAATGTTTCAGATAAAAGTTGTGCAGTACCGAGAGAGACATTATGTGATAGGACTTTTATTTTTCCCGGTGGACATTAAGGTTTCTTTTTTAAATGGAATGATATGTTTTTTATCCACCATCAAATAGTGCGTTTTAAGATGAGTTCAATTACCTATGACTCAAGGTTGTTCAAGGTGAAACTTTCATCTGAAAAATTTCTGCGTATAATCTATACTTTTGAGATATTCGTCTGTAACGCTTCATAATTTCCACCCTGTATATTATCCTATTTAAAAAAATAACGGTGACGTTGAAGTTCTAAAAAATATAACATTTAGAAAAATCTTTTTTATTATAACAATTGCCTTTTTTCTCGTACCACTAAAGAAATGGGGATATTCCAGATGAATAGCTTAGGTGACTCACCCTATACACTTTTCTAAAGCAAAAATTGATGATTTTATATCAATTAAAAAATTGATGATTAAAATTCATGATTTTTATATTTTATGATTATACTGCGGATTTTGTGCATTTATAGCAAAAGTGTGTAATCGCAATTTGAAAAAATCGAAAAATTAGAAAAAATGAAGAGTATAGATACATTGCTTCCGATCAACTAAGACTATTGTATGTGTTTGTTGCAACAGACACAAACATTTTTTATTTTGCATAAAGATTCGCCGTCTAGTAATGATACTAAATTCATTTGGAAAAATTAAATAAAGTTTTATTAAATCATTTATCTTCTGCTAACATATTACATCAGCCTATAGATAAAACTCTGAGAAGGTCTATATTATGCTCCATTGTTTTCCATTGTTGCTTATTTTATTCTATTGTACAGTTCATGTATAGATAAATATACTTAGAAACATTTTAGACTTTACAAAACAAGTAATGCAGTTTCTTGCCCCTGACTGTTGGAAATACTAAACAAGAATACAGCTCTCATAAATAAAGTTTGCATCTTATGTTCAGATTAAGCGACTACTGAAAAGTAGAAATAAACCTGCATCCAAGTCCAGAAAACTATAATGTGTATTTGCATCATCATCCGTAATTTCCTAATAAAATATCTCCTCCTGTCTCTCATAACGCTTTTATATTCAACTCGGCAGTTTTAATACGTCCTGAAAGTTTCGGAACTTCTTTATCTTATTTTTGGGTCAAGTAAACGATAAATAGAAGAAATAAACTTTTGGGTGTAATTCCGTTTTTATGTAGGTGAGTCAGGGCTAGAACTTGCACATTTGCATAAACATCCGCAGTTTCGTAATTAAGCATCCCAGCATCCCTTAATATCCGCATACTGCGCCTAAACGCTAAAAGTTCCGCGCCGCAGCACCGGGAACTGTTTCACGTGTGGAGTAAACGCAACAATTATTCCTCGTTCAATCCGAAACTGGAAACATTTCGGCCGGGTTTCGGGATGCAACCGACGTTTCGTTGTCAGATAGCATTGCCAGGCACGCATTATATTGTTCCTAAACAATTTCGCAAAATGGACTCCATCATTTGCGATTTTTAATCCATAACGAAATTAACATAAATGGTAGGTGTACCTCAACTTTGTCTGATTGTATAATCTTTCACATGTGTGCTTGTATAGTATCATTAAATTATTGTTTATGTGTAAACCACGAATCTTTCTGTAATATAGAAATATAAGAAACGAGAGATAAATAGAAAATTTTATCATCGTTTAATAATTTTAGTGGGAAAGTAACGTAACAGAATTTTTTAATTCCTCTGATGTTTTGAACAGTAAAAATACTGTTTTATGCCTCGCCTAATCATTTTTGTTAAAAATGCATCAAATCTGCCGTATATTCATGATCAGTGATGCCAGAAACAACCAGAACTGGTTGTTTTTTCCTCTCCTCCTTTTCCCCTTCCACTATCCCATTCCACTACCTGAGCACACTCCAATGTCCCCCACTAAGACCGTAAACTGGTCACGTGACGTGCCGCGCAACTTGTCACATATTACTCTGGTCATCAGAGACGTGGTGAACTGTATTCCCCTCGATTTAACCGATCTGGCATCACTGTTCATGATATATATAGAATGTCATGTATTTGGGGTACTATTGAGAAGAAAAAAATTTGACATAATAAACATGGCGATAATAAGGAATACAATGTCTTTGAGAGAATCGATTTTAACACTAGGTTTACGGACCACTAAAATTGATTATTTTACATTACTTTATAAAAATAATAAAATTGTATTTACTTAGATCTTCAGCGATTTGTATTGTAATATGTACACAAAAAAAAATAAATCTATTTAATAATTCCTCACGAATGCCTCCTTACACTCTTAATAATCGTAAATTAAAAATTTCTGAATCCGTCATTTTGAGAGGCCCCGTAAATCTAATGTTAAGATCCTCTTTCATGTGCACGCTATTTACTAAGGAACCACTAACGCGTCTGATTATAATATTCTTAATCTACTTAATTTAGTATATCTATAAGGCAATTATTAAAATGCGGATGTTTGTGCATTGCGAATGTATCTTTATATAATGATTTATAAAAACCTCGATCGAATACATTCTTTTGCAAATTTTATGATATTCTTTTTAACGAAATAAAATAAGAATCTGGAACGTCTAATTTTTGATGACATTCAGTTTTACTTTAAACAACTTATCCCTTTGTATGGTGGTTCTTTTATTAGACCTTTTATAATACTCCAAACTTTATAACACAACTCTAATAATGTATATAATAATTAGGATCAAATACTCCAGTTTGCTATTGCAACATATGAAAAATATGTTTATACATATATGTATGCATATTAAAATTACACGTTATATGAAGAACCAACATGAATTTTATGTGTGTAATTTTTGTTAAAATACAAATGCCTTGAAAACAAGGAAAATAAAGAACAAAGCGGAGAGTGACTTGAAGTATGTCTAATTATTTCGCCAGATATAAAGTGCTCTCATAAATCGTATTGTTTCTTTATGCGGTTCTTCAGCAAACAAAATGAATCAAGTTAATTGCATCGTTTTAACGAGCAAAAATTCGCTGCAGTACGCTTATTAGTGAATAATTCGAAGATAAAATTTGAATCATAACACGACACAGAGCATGGACATTATTCACCGAAACCATTTAAAGAATATTTCTTCAAACAATTTAATATTTTTTATTTTCCTATATGTTATCTTAAAATAATTATCATTTACACATTTCAAACATGTTTACTAAATCGTTTCCTAAATGAGTTGCTGTTTTATAATTGAAGTTTCTGTTGCTGTTAAAGGATCTATGAAAAAATCCTCAGGCATGGGCCATAGACCTTCAAATATTATAGAAGAATCGTCGGTAGGTAATGTGTAGACTGCCGATCTTTATGCATTTACGGCTTTTGAAAATTTTCAAGAAATGCTGGAATATAATTATTCCACAGAATTTAGTACGATTTTCATTTATGTCAGGTGTGCAAAGGCTACTACCACTGAAAACAAGATTTCATGTGATTTCACTTCCTTAAAATTCGTCTATAAAAATTGCAAATCGCATAAACATCCGCAGTCTAATAATGTGTTATCGTGTCCGAATATTTGTGAGTCACTGTACATGCATTTGTTTACCTTAACTAGCTCGTCTGACCGTTGAACGAAATATAGTAACTATTCCATATTTTTCGCGGACCCTAAATCCTCTGAACTAGGGATGGGATCAAGTACGCATCCTTGAAACATCCAACAAAACAACCAAACCTCCAAACACCCAACCCGCAAACAGGTTCGAACTTTGGTTGATTGAATACGAACTCTCTATAAGTACTTCGATAAATAGAAATAGTACTCCTAAGTATACTTGAACCTATGCCAGATAGTTTCGAACTGTTTACAAATACTTTGGTAAACGGAAGTAATACTTGCAAATATATTCGAATCTTGGTTGGACAGATTGAAAACTTTTATAAATATCGTACCAGAAATTCTCTGATTTTTCTAATTTCTCATTATCTTTTACTTTTAAAATCAATTATGCCATCCTTTAATGCATAATTTAATTCAACATGTGTAACTATAGTTTCATAATCTATCAGATTTTCATATGGACACATATCCAGTAATCTAATTGCAGCTTTCATTATCAATAATATCAACCACTACCCCCCCCCCCCACCCCCTCCTTACTTTTCAATCGATGAATGTGCGACAATCGCGCGATAGCTATGAAGTGCCTAAGAACCCATTAGAGGTGTTGTATTCTGTAAGATATAAACATAAACAGTAATGGCCACTTCTGTACCTTCAGAAAGAGTGTTTTCAAAATCAGAAAATATCATGGATAAAAAAAAGAAATAGGATAAAACCAAGTATTGCAAATGAAATATTATTCTTAAATAGTTACGAATTTAATAAAGAAATTGCTTAAAACTTACTATGCAGTTCTGATTTCCAAAATTCGAGTGCTGCTTGTGAAAGATTCGATTCCTTTCAACATCGAAGTATTCATAAGTATCTTTTCAAAACTTGTAAGTACTCATTCCGAGGTTCGATATCAGTTTGTGTAAAATGAATACTTTTCAAATATAATCATTGAAACATTATTGCTTTTAAGTAGTAATCCAAACTCATGAAATAAAACTTGGTTATTGAAATTGACTCGGATTCGTGAGTACATGTTGAACTTGATCCCATCCCTACTCTGAACCATTCGCAAACGGTGTCCACCCTGTGCAAGCCTCCTTCGAGGTGGTCCTGAATATCGTATCACAAGATTTCCAGAGTCATTGGAGCGCATTACTGCCTTCCCCTAATGTCTTCGTAAGGCCAGGATAAAAAAAACCACCGAGAAGCTTTTAAATTACAAGAGAACGAGCCCGTCCCGCGCCGCCCCTCGGGCTTGGATATCCGCTGTCAAGTCCGCCAGTTTTTGTGTGCAATTTTAATTTTAACGCGAGCCATTCCCCGGCAGAGCTCGCTCGCCATCGTACCGGCGCACTTTAATCTTCCAGAAGAACGACCATTGTGCCGGCCTCTCTTTCTCTTTCCGTTCCTCCGGTTGTCCCCCTTCGTTTTGTCACAGTTTTCCCTGGGAAAACCCCGCGCTCGCGGCGCGGAACTTTGCGTTTTCGCCGGTGTACCTTTGCACGGGATCGCGAAAAAACGGCGGAACGAAGAGAACACGGGACACGACGAAGCGTACGCCACTCGCTCGAATTAAACACTTTTGCTTTTACCTGGCGCTTTTTATCCCGCGGTGTCTTACTCTTTCTCGCTCATCTCCATCCCCTCATCCCCCGTCTCTCTCTGCCTATATTTTTCTCTATTTCTCTATTTTTTCGTCGACAGTTCGTTTGCTTGTTCGTTCGTGCAGGGTCTGCGCTCGGAACTGTGCCGTTTGTCCTTCGAGCACCGCAAACGAGAAAAGGGTAGAAGCTTTTGAGAACAGCGCAGCATTCAAAGACTGCGTCGTAGCTTCGTTAATGCTGCGGTCTCATCTTCTCCCTCCGATTACTCCACCCACGCCTTTACCTGACCGTACCTGTGGAACGGTGTCGCGCCAATCGCGAACCACCCACAGACGGGGTTGTTTCATAATTATTTAGCGCTGGCGAGGGAATCTTACTACGAGGTACACGCAGATTTTGTTCTGTTTTCATTTGTCAACAGGCTGCGGATTTCATGCTTTTACGAGGAGAATGGGTACGAGCGATTTAAAGCTGTAAACGAATTAAAAGAATTTACTGTTAATTTGTTAACTGTTATTTAGTAGACAACATAACTGAAATTTCGTCTGTATACGTTGTTTTACAATGTTTTCATTTATTTAGTTGGCGATACTAAAGTGTTGTTACTCCGCATGAATTTATCGGGAAAAATGTAAATGTTCAAGGAAAATTAATTGGACAAAATCTAGGGCATGTGTTTAAAAAATGTAATTTACAAGTTCGATTTAATGTTCTATATTTCGTAGAGCAGGGATGGGCATTTTTGTCTTAATTGAGGCAAAACCGTCCCTACCATACCGCCCACTGTCCCCCACCAGCATCCACCGTTACCATATAGAGATAACGTCGCGAACAGGGCGCAGGACTCGCTCATGAAAGAGAAGTTAGTGGGAGAAGCAGGCGTTTGAGGGGCCCCTACCGTGCCCAGCGCAGTCGTAGAGCCTCCTTTATTTTTTATCACAGAACTTATTCGTTTTGGCAGAAATATGTATGATATAATGCACTCATTCAAAATCTCTTGATATCATAATATTATCCCCTTTGAGCGGTTTTATTTTACTTTTGAAACTTTCCTGTATCCTTCGTACCAACAGAGACATTCAAGTGTTCTGTTTTTCGAGACTCACCCTGTATACTAGCACGAACTGAATTTTTAAATACACGAATGTAATTGCTTCTATGAGCTAAGTCAATATGAATTGGCATCTAAAGTAGTTCGGAACTTGTTACTTCTATCAGAAACGTTTTGAACGAATTGTTAGGTTGTTGCATACGAAGTGTTCGACTTCAGAATGCAAATGTTACGAAACAAATTCTATTATAGTGTATCTAGAGATTTGTTATCACTCTAAGGTACACCGCTGGTCGTTAAGGTTCAATCTTCTGTTTTCATTGAGATATCTAGTTTTAATTTTGAATAAAGTTTATTACGATGTCAATGGATGTAATTGTCGTCTGCTCTTTTCATATCTATGAGAATAAAAATAAAATATTGACGATTTATGCCAGGGATGGACATTTGTGTCTCACTTGAGACAAAACTGTCCCCACCACAGCGCCCACTGTCCCCCACCAGCATCCGACGTTACCATATAGAGGAAGGAAGTGGTTCGCCCGTCGCGAACAGTGCGCAGGCCTCGCGCACGAAAAAGAGGTTGGTGGGAGAAGCAGGCGTTTGAGGGTCTCCTACCGTGCCCATCACAGTCGTAGAGCCTCCTCTATTTTTTATCACAGAACTTATTCGTTTTGGCAGAAATATGTATAATATAATGCACTCATTCAAAATCTGATTCATGCGATGTTTGCTCAAAATGTGGTGATTAGTGAATGCTCTATACATCGATGGTAATAAAACTGAAAAATAGAGATAGCAATTTTGCAAATAAGAACGTGAACGACCAAAAAATTCAATTTGTTGCCATAATACAAACAAGAAAGTTTTAATATGTGCATGGAATATGTTGTTTTGCAACCTGAAAAAATTAAAATTCTGGCCTGGCCAGCAGGATCTCCGGATCATAACATTATTGAAAATATCTGTCTTCAAAATCACAAAATCTGTTGATGTCATCATATTGTTTGAGCGGTTTCATTTCACTTTTGAAACCTTCCTTTATCCTTCGTACCAACAGAGAAATTCAACTGTTCTGTTTTTCGTGACTCACCCTGTATAATACTCGAACCACCGCGACGTCCATTCAATGATTTACACCGCGGGGCAAGTACGAGGAAATAGAACGAAGGGTGGAGGAGGAGAATGAACTAGGTAAGCTCGAAATTTTTGACGTTCATTAAACGGGAACACGAAGAGTTCCTTTCGAGTCGCGCGCTCCACCCGCTTCCGCGCGGCGTCCAGTCCGCTTCCGTGTAATAATTTCAACTCCGCTGTAACGCTCGGAAATAAGACGATAAATCCTGCGGCGACTAAATAACGATAAATCACGGAGACCGACTAATTGCCGGCTAAGTACGAACGAATGCGGCGATAAATTAAATCACGGTAATGAGTTATGAAACAGCCGGCGTTCAACGCGTGGGTGGTGGGGTGGTTTGCTCAACGAAGGCGGTTTGTTAGCTACCAGGAGGGAATGCTATGGGTTGAATCGTGTTCTGGCGATCGCCAACAAAGATGCGCGCTAAATCCTAAGGCTAAAGATCCTGACCATTTGCTGGTGAAACTATCGAGAGTTTGTTTTTAAGAATATTCCTCGCAAGTCGTCATTATGTCGAGAATGTCTGGCCTTAACATTAAACCTACCAGCGCCGGTCAAATGACCGTTTTCAGATTGTTTATTTTACAATTATTGTACATATAAAGATGCTTCCACTGGAAATGATTATGTACAATTTTTCTTATTTAAGTATACATTATAATAAAAATGACACAAAATCTAAATAAATTCAATTGGGCCGTGTTTAGAAGGGAGCACATAGTAGTCACTTCATGCAGATTTGAGGATAGGAATTATTTTAAATGTTAAAAATATTTGCAATTTAGGCACTCCTTGGCACCAAATCTTTCAAGGATTATATAGAATAATGTCTAAACATTAAAACATTAAATAAGAAATGAAGTTTGAGACGTCTTAAAAAAGTAATATTACTTTCGACTTTTGTTCTGTCGAAGCCACAGAAGAAAGTAAAGCATAAAGCCATAAAATTACTATACATCCTACATATATTTTTACCATCTTTTCATACACCACACTTCTAAGAAAATCAATTTTTTAAGATCAACTTCTCGAATATTGTACCTTCAAGTATGTATTTCTTACTAAATGCTACTGTTAATAATAACAAATATTGTAGATTATTTGAATACATATTCAGGAACATCAGAAAAAATTCCATTCATTTTGGACAAAAGAAAAATGTCAACTTATGACCAGCTCTTCGAGGCAAATGCCCCACTGTGTGATAAAAATAAGATTGCAGGCGGAGGGTTATGTAGACATTCTGAGAGTTTGTCGCTAACAATAAGTAGAGCAGGCATGGGCATTTTTGTCTCAATTGAGACAAGACCGTCACCAGCGTAACGCCCACTGTCCCCCACCAGTACCCACCGTTACCATGGAGAAAGAACGCGCTTCGCCCGCCGCGAGCAATGCGCAAGCAAGGAGCGCCTTGTGCGCAGATCTCGCGTACAAAACAAAGTAATTTAACTGATGCTTCTTTGGAAAGCGCGTTACGCATAGCTATGTCTCAATTGAGTCTTGGCGTTTCCGAATTAATTCGAAACGAGCAATAAAAACATTTAATATATTCGCTTTTAGCGAATGCTTTATAACGTTTACTTAGTTTTATTTTGCTTTGCTTATTTAATGCTTATGCGCATGCTTAGAAACATAATCTTATGATGATACGATCGATTTGGATTCTATAAAGATTCGTTGAATTTATAATCACTTCTTAAGAGCATTTTATAAATACATTATATATCGGGAAGAAATAGATATTTCGCGAGTAGCATCTGGGATTCCTAGATTTTAGAGTCGCTAAAGGTACGACCACATTGGAGCTGCAATAGAAGCTGAGAAAGCGTCGATCAGAGCGGCGATGTGTCGTTCGTAGACTGCTACGAGTTAGACTGCTATTCGCCGCTTCAACGTGAACGTTCCCACAAAACGAAACATTGTATGCATTTTGTTCGTTTTCTCGCCAACCGTCACTAACCATTACTTGTTTACATCGGTGACTTGTTTATATGTCGCGCGCGGTACGTTACAAACATAAGAATGGTGGGGGCAACGAAGGTGCGAGACATGCGCGATCGCGAAGGAGGCGCCCGCTGCACAGAAGAGAGGTTGGTGGGAGAAGCAGGCGTTTGAGGGGCTCCACCCGTGCCCATGCCTGAAGTAGAGAGCCCCTGACTAAGCCAGACATTCTGAAAGCAAGCTCCAAGCGCGCGTTTTACTATCTGTCGTAGATTAAAAATCCCCGAAGCAGCTCTCGAACTGATAAACAGTGCTAGGACGCTCTTGAGAGCAACCATCAAACGAACCATCAACTGGACAGCTAGCCTAAGCGCGGTCAGGCCCGCGCAGCGTCGACTTCCGTGTTTAACCGGCCACTCTGACCGATCACGGTTTTATCTAGGCCCTGGCGACACGTAAACTACCTGGGATTTAATGTTGCCAGGCACGTGATATGCCGGCTAACATATGTAACGAGCAACGCGGAGCCGCGCTTACGTCACCAGCGATAAAAACCGCCGCGACACGGCTTGCAATTTTCGTTTACCTTCCTTTTAACGAGTCTGCCTCCCATTGGAGCCGACCTAAACCGACCGCGATAAGTATACCGGTAAACACCGGCTCACGAATATCGGCTGCCCCTAAGTTCCCGTCGTACGCGCGAGTAGAGGATCGTTTGCGCTGTGAATTCAATTTTGTGGCCGGGTAACAATCTTGTCCCGCACTTCCGCGATACTTTTATTCAGTTTCGCGAGTATCTACATACACGGTCCGGCTTGCAGGAACTTGTTTTTTCGACGGCGAATGGGACCGCTGTGTTTTATGGCTTAGCGAGAAGATATGCGGAAAAGAAATCCTAGCTACATGTTTTGCTTCGCTGCTGAGTCGCACGGTTTTTATGTACTCTCCTGGAAATATCATTTATACGGCCGGATATATTCTTGGATTAAGTAACTTCCTTGAATTTTGCACACTTCGAGTTAATGCGACCCTCTGATGGATTACAGTTAACGGTACGGTCTTTGTGCGACGGTAAGTACAATAAGGATCATTGTGGAAAGTAGAAACGGTCTGCGTCTGTTCCAAGAAGCGAGAATTAAATACAATTTCTCTTTTGTTGAATTAAAAATTATATAATAATGTATTCAGATTTTTCTGAATAATCGTATTATTTTAACACTAAACCTACCGTGCATTAAAATTGGCCAGTATTTATTGTTTTATAAAAATCACAATATTGAATTTATTTAGACTTCATGTGATTCTTTGTATAACATATGCTTCAGTAAAGAAATGTATTGAAACAATTCCCATGAAGTTGTCTTTATAACTTCAATAATTTGAAAATCGAAAATCTGAAACCGGTCATTTGACCGGCTGTGGTAGGTTTAGTGTTAAAGAAATTTTGGGTAATTTTTTTTCATATATTAGAATAATAATTACAGCAATTAGCTGAATGAAATACGGAGTTGAACAAATGAAAATAAAGGTTAAATAAAGAGTACTATTGTGAGTGAATAAGTGCATATCGTTCAATAAAATTTTAATAAGAATTCAGCTGTTCAGGCAGTAAGTAAAGGTTATGTCACAAAGAAAAGCTGTTCAACTGTTCAATGAACAAATGTTCATTCACTTTCAATATTCAAAAATTAAAACCATAATTTTATTCATATTGTGTACTTTATTATTCAAAGAAATACAACTCTATGGAATTTACGTGCAAAACTGTATTCCTTATCAGCAAATTCACAGATTTGTCATGTATAATGTTCTTCCACCTCCAACAGATTCCAAGATACACGATCAAATACAGTTTCTAACCCCAATTGCGAGGGTTGCTTTCTCCCCTTCAACATGAACGATGACAGATAAAAAACTGTAATGTTAATGAAAAATTTCAAAGCTTTGATGATAAGGCGCAACGATTAACCCTGCGCCCTGTGTTATGTGTGTGGGAGACACGTGTCGCTGAGACTGTTATCCGATGGTATATCTACAAAACTGAAAATAGCAGAGCATTGTCCTTTCAAGTACCGTTCTAGTACGTCTTCATCAGTGTTTTTCTGTTTTATATCGCAAAACTAATTTATTTATTAACACTAGAACTACCGGACCAGTCAAAATGACTGGTTTCTAATTTTTCCTTTTACAAATATTGATATTATAAATATGTTTTCAGGAGTAACTTTTTAGTACACGTCTCTATTGAAGTACATATTTAAGCAAAAATTGTACGAAATCTGAATAAATGCAGTCTTATTGTTATTATAAGGCAGTATACGCCAGTCGCGTGTATTGCTCGGTAGTTCTAGTGTTAAACGTATATTTATTTCTTTTATCTACATAATTTTTATGGAAGTTAAGGTGGAACGAAGTAGTCCAATCATATTTTATTCCACTGTCGAATTTGTCCACAATTTTAACAAATCCATTGCCAACTTGTCTGGCTGAGTACACTTTAGTGACAAATTTATTTTAGTACAACGCCGACTACTAACACTAAGAACAATATTTCCCAAACCTTTTTAACACTAGAACTACCGGACCAGTCATAATGACTGGTTACTAAATTTTTCTTTTAGAAATATTGAAATTATAAATATGTTTTCAGGAGTAATTTTTTAGTAAACTTCTCGATTGAAGTACACATTTAAACAAAAATTGAACAGAATCGGAATAAATGCAATCCGTTCGTTATTATAAGACAATATTCGCCAGTTGCGTTTAGTGCTAGTCACGGTAGTTCTAGTGTTAAGTTCGCGATACACGTTAGAACTAGTTAGGTTATCGCGACACGCCATACGGTGAGGACGAAAATTTTTATTTACATGACATGACAACACTTCTTGACATCGCACGTTTTTTTAGCAGCTTGAGTCGCATTCATCCCTATTTCGTAATAAAATTTCAAAATGTATCGAATTTCTTCTTTATTTTACTCATTTTCTAGACTTAATAACTTGTGACTAAATAAACAAATATCGCGATTTCTTGTTTTTAATTAGTCTATGATATATCACCTTTCAGGCCCACTGAAGTAATGCCAGATCCGATTAATATTAACAGAGTTATGACATGGTACGACATTTATCGGGAAGGTACGAAAAAACTTTTCTCCCAACCCATTACTATAGACCATTTACTATTTGAAATACTATTTTACCCAGATCTGATTGAAGGAGAAATTTAAGTAGACCGCGCCGTGTTTGTGTGTGTGTGTCGTATCTGGAAATGATTAGAAACTTTCATTCGGAAGCTAACTTATTGTTCGAACAGTGTTACAAGATTCGATTAATATTAACAAAGTTATGACATGGTACGACATTTATCGGGAAGATACGAGAAACCTTCTTCCCCAACCCATTACTATAGACCATTTACTATTTGAAATACTATTTTACTCAGTTCTGATTGGAGGAGAAATTTAAGTAGACCGCGCCCTGTGTGTGTGTGTGTGTGTGTGTGTGTGTGTGTGTGTGTGTGTATGTATGTAGCTCGAAATGATTAGAAACTTTCACTCGGAAGCTGACTTATTGTTCGAACAGTGTTACAAGATCCGATTAATATTATCAAAGTTATGACATGGTGCGACATTTATCGGGAAGATACGAAGAAACTTTTTCCCCAACACATTAAAATAGGCCATTTACTATTTGAAATACTATTTTACCCAGCTCTGATTGAAGGAGAAATTTAAGTAGACCGCGCCGTGTGTGTATATAGCTCGAAATTATTAGAAACTTTCACTCAGAAACTGACTTATTGTTCGAACAGTGTTACAAGATCGAACGGCGACGTCGAAAAAGATGCGAACGATGGACGCAAGTCGACGCAATGCGATAGGACAGCGGGAAAGGTTCGTTTCGATGGAAAAGCTCTCCGCAATGCTGTTCGCGTAAGCCATCGATATCACTCTGTCGGCCAATTTAAAGTTACGATTCGAAAGGCTATCTCGTCGTCTGGACGACCGTGAATCCCGGAGCGGACGACGTTATCGCTTTTGTCCGGCTCCTCTCGCGGACTCGCGACTCGAATTCCTTCGATTTCGTGCACGCGCGTGTTACCGGAGATGTATTACCTGCTCGAGGCATCCGAATCGAGCCGGGTTTATTATACGGCTGAAGTGGCTTCGCTGTTCTCGAAAGCGCAATCCCTCCCCGGCCCTTCCCGCTGAGCCTTTTCGAAATGCGAGCCACCGCTTCTTATCAGTTTATTTCGCGACTCGGTGAACTACGGGGTCAGTGGATTCGTTGCTAACGCATCAAATGCACGCTGGATATGTCGGCACAGTACTAGCGCTGGATTGCGAAAAAGTGTCAGGGAAGTTCTCCAAGTGTGTGTGTGTGTGTGTGTTTTGGAACACATGGAATTTATAATTAGTGTCCTTTTTGGGGGAATGATGTTTTTAACATTCGCGCATAGCACCTCCGTTGTTCTTCTTAGACATTAATAATTAACACTAGGTTTACGGAACACTAAAATTGATTATTTTACATTGCTTTATAAAAATAATAAAATTGTATTTACTTAGATCTTCAGCGATTTTTATTGTAATATGTACACAAAAAGATAAATCTATTTAATAATTCCTCACGGATGCCTCTTTACGCTCTTAATAATCGTAAATTAAAAAATTTTGAATACGTCATTTTGACGGGCCCCGTAAATCTAGTGTTAAGGGGAGATAACAATTTCCGTGGCCGCTTGTTTAAAGGTTAAATTTGTGTTCTTGGGGTCATTTTAAGAAAAAAATGTATATGTCACAGGTATCGAATGGGCCTGGTTTAGCCGGTAAAGTAGATTTCCTGTTTTTTACAAATCTGCAAATATCTCGGTAACTATGCGAAATATTGCAAAATATCAAGACACTTTTTTGTAGAAAATGAAATTTCCAACAATTTATGTCCTATGACATTTTTTTTATCAGCTACGCAGTTTCCGAGTATATTTATATTTCGGTGAAGTTGCAGAACAACTGCCTCCCTCCCAAAATGATGGTCGGAGGAACGTAAAGGTTTCGTTCACAACTGCTTATACGAGACTCAAGAAATGTCTATGTATCAAAACTCAATTAGCAGTGAATATTATTGACGTACTAGGTTAGGTTAGTTTATTTTGCCATATCTCGCATAGTTTCCAAGATATTTGCAGGTTTATAAAAAAGAGGAAATCTACTTTACCGGCTGAACCAGGCTGATTTGGTACCTATAATATATACGGTTTCTTTTTTAATTACCCCAAGAACACAAATTCAACCTTCAAAGTAGAGGCGACGGAAATCGTAATCGTGCCATAATTAAGAATTTAAACATGCTGTTGTATCATTCTCATTGCTTAGTCGTGCACTTGCCCAATTAAAATGAACAGTGCAGCGTGTGCAAGTGATCCTCTTGTGCGTATCTGCTTGCACTTTCAGCAGTGACGTTATCAGAACTGAAGGGTATATAAAAACTACTTGTGATTGTGAAAAACTGAACTGTAACGGTTGTTTGCTCGGAGGTTGACTCTTTGACTTGATATGACTGGTTTAAATGTTGTGAGCAGAATGGTAGACATGAGCAGAACGACTTTCGTCGGTTGTGTTTCTTTGCAGCCAACCTCGCTGTGGGTGGTATGCAAAAATCTCTGTCTTCTGTTTTGATTTTCATTGGTTATTATAATAACTGGTCAACGCCTGCCTATGCGGAGGAAGGGTAACCTTGTGCGCGCCTCCCCGAGCAATCTCCATCCCATTGGGTATGGGCGGGGGGAGGGGGGGGGGGTCCGAGGTAGACGCGTGGTACCCTCACTCGATGGGACCGATAATACGTTGTAAACCTGTGCCGAGTTTTATCTCGAAAAAGCTATGCATTCAAACGTCTGTGAAAACATTGAAGAATTTTTCTCGTGATTGGAACCGCCATAGATTTAAAGATTGAAGATTCCTTTTTATAACATCTTAAAAATTGATGTACGATTTTTTAGTCGTTTTATTGAGCTTCGAATGAGAAGCACGCAGCCAACTTTACTGTAGTACACGTTACACCATCAGAGCTTCATACGACTGAACTTCCTCATTTTTGTTCCATAAAACGGTGAACAAAAACCGTACATCAATTTTTAAGAAGTCGTTGTGAAGGGGAGGCTTCAATATTCAAATCTATGGTAGTTTCATTTTAGAGATCAATTTTTGAAAGTTCTTGGAGACATTTGAATTGTAAACATTTCTGAGGAAATGTCTTCCACGTCATGTAAAGGTATCATAGAGGAAAATGATCACTGGTTTGCGAAAGTAGAGGCTTCAAACTTTAACCCTTAGTGATTCTGAGGCGCCACTAAAACTTGCTATATACCAATATTCAAAATATTGTTTACATTATTAAATATGTTCTTATTTAATAAATTAGTAAACATTCATGTATCGTGCGAGGTATTATATGCAGTTTCATATGCGGACCATGAACAAAATCATGACCAATGGAAATATTCTAGATCGAGAGAAGTCTTTGGTTTTTTTTAATTAAAATAATTCCGAGTGCAAAGGGTTGAAATGAGTCCAGACTTATGGTTGTAATATTTGCACTTGCGAAATAATCGCAATTTAAATCTCTTCTCTCTGCTTCCTCTTTGTCTGTTCTTTTCTACCTATGGTTCCCGTGGATCGCATCCCATATTATCATCGAGCGGCCTCGTTACGCCCTGATAGGCCATCTATGATTAGCCAACCCGAGAAAGTCGTACTGGCACGTTTCCACGAAAACTTTTCTCCGCGCGCGCGGTTGATCCGTCTAATTGATTAAACCCTTCTCACCGACGAGGGCATCCGAAATATTTGATATCGGGGCAAATTGAAATTCCTGCACTCGGGGCTTTTTGCATTCTCGACCATCCCCGGTATGCCTCCTACCCCTCTTGAGTGGAGAACTATCGCGACACCGTCTACCCATCGATCGGAGAACGTAAGTTGCCCGAAATCGGTGAACGACAATTTCGAGATAATTCATAATTTGATACGTTATTGCGAGCAAGAAGCTGTATATATTTATGTTAAACATATTGAGTTAACATTTCAAACTAAATATTTGTAGTAAATGGTAATTGCTTGATGAAGATCTGATTTTATTTGACTCTACATAGAAATGTTGTACAAGGTATAAGATAGAATATTTGTCATAAATAAGATATCCGAATAATTACAACGTTATGGATGTTGTAATTACAACATGTACAACAGATCTCCCAGACCAATCACAGATTTTAAATAATTAATAAGTGATGCATTTTGATTAATTAGATTCAATAACCTTCAATCATTATTAAATCGATCATTTTGCGGTCAGATTACGATAGGTATTGTATTGCCTTTAGAGGTGTACTTTGAAAATTTCATTAATTAATTACCTTGACGGATTTTGTTTAGCTTTTTACATAAAATGTTGCGGTTGCTTTTTACATAAAATTTTGCGATTGCTTTTTCCATTTTATATTGTATTTATCATGGGCTCATTGTCCTGCAGGTTAAAAAAGTAGATAGTTATGCTATACATCGACCTTGTGGTAATCAATTATTTCATTGTTTGTGTTTAATGTCGGTTAAAACTAATCGCGTAGATTTAATTCCAAATTTTATTTTGGAATTAATTATGCAGGGTGGGGCACTATAAACAGGTCACCTGAATAACTCGCTTACTTTTGAAGATACAAGAAAATGCATCAGACCAAACATACTTGATATCGAGGCGCTCGTAATCTGATGTCATTAATTTTTTTATAGGTGGAGACGTCAAAGAGATATAAAGGTCAACCCTGTTTTGTTTAATTGAACGGTATGGTTTTTTATTTACATTCTGATAGTGTGTTTCAAGACGAATACAATGACCTATTATGAAGGTCATTCAAGGTCACGCAAGGTCAACTGCAATAGAAAATAAAGTGTCTCAAAGCACTCTTCCAACACTACGACGATTTACATGTAACATGTTATTTACGTATTCACTGCCACTTCAAGTGTTCAAAATGACGACTTTGAACACGGAGACGTAATCTAAAACGTTGCAATACAGATGATCCCGCCTGACAAATTTCAGTTGTATCTATTACAGAGTAAGCTCCTTTCATACGTTCTTGCATATCAACTGTGGTTGTTGGTTTTTCGCGGTACACTTGTTCCTTTAATTTTCCCCACAAATAAGAATCTAGTGGTGTTAGGTCTGGGAAACGTGCTGGCCATTTATTACTTCCTGATCGAACAATTCAACGACCTTCAAATGTCCTGTTCAGTAATTTTGTAACATTTCGTGCTAAATGTGCAGGACATCTGTTTTGTTGGAACCACATGGACTGTTGCATGTCCAGTGAAATGTCCTCTAACACGTTTCTGGCAAAACGTCTTTTAAGATTCTCTCGTATTTATGACTATTTAGCGTGCCATCGATGAAGTATGGACCAATTTCAAGTTCAAGGTCGTCATTTTGAACACTTGAAGTAGCAGTGAATACGTAAATAACATGTTACATGTAAATCGTCGTAGTGTTGGAAGAGTGCTTTGAGACACTTTATTTTCTATTGCACTTGACCTTGCGTGACCTTGGATGACCTTCATTATAGGTCATTGTATTCGTCTTGAAACACACTATCAGAATGTAAATAAAAAACCATACCGTTCCATTACAAAAGACAGGGTTGACCTTCATATCTCCTTGACGTCTCCACCTATAAAAAAATTAATGACATCAGATCACGAGCGCCTCGATATCAAGTATGTTTGGTCTGATGTATTTTCTTGTATCTTCAAAAGCAAGCGAGTTATTCAGGTGACCTATTTATAGTGCCCCAACCTGTATACATGGAACATAATTTTGAAGATTTTTAGAGAATACATTTTTCTGCACTTAAACGAGAGATGAAAAATATTTGATGAATATGTTTTTTGCGTTTGTTGTGTTTGGACAAATTTTTAAAGATATTATACTTGAGCAGCAAACATTTTTATTTAAATTATTATCAATAAAAATATTTTAATAATATTTGAAATCATGTAATCGCATTTTAAAGTCATATTTAACGGCAATGCTGCATAGCAACTGAAATTATAAACTCTCTTTAGAAATAGACAACTATAATCAAAGGAACGTGGACAACAAAGGAAAACAGTTATTAATTTTTTGGAATTTGAGTGCCGCAGATCTTATAAGATCATTAATACTTAAGTAAAAGTTGTCGTTATTTAAGTTACTGTAACTTCGTAGAAAAAATTAGTAAACTTTTCGAAAAAAGCATCTTCACTTAAATGTTAACTTAAGAAAACGAAAGTGCATTCTTCATTCTTTGAGAAGAGTCCAGCAGACTGTTATCCAATTTTTTACGAAGTTTCAAAAGCTGTTAACATCATCAATTTTTAAACCATTTAGTGATTGTTTTATTTTAATCGTAGGTGTACAATTATAAAACGAACAGTTTGTTGTCACAAAGAGACAGAAGTGCATGCAAAAGACCACAAATAGGAACTGCATAAAAAATTGAGACACTGCCAGCAAGAAATAGTTTTACATAACAAATTAAATCAGAAAAATAAATCAAAATTTGAGATTCCGTTTTCAAGAAAAGAAAATTTAGAAATTTGTCGAGCACACGTGCACTTGACTAGCTTTCGACTGAGTGCGGCAAGTTATTCTCTATGCAAAAGTAAATAAAAAATGTAGAACATAATTTTCATTTCTAACCCAGTTTTCAGGAAAACCCAATTTGTAAAGTCAAATGCATCTGCATTTACTTAAGCCTCAACAGAATAGGTTCAAATTCAATTTTAAAAAAAACGAGATCCCAAGTAAAGAAGATGTTATAGGCGCAAGGTTCGATCTTTTTGAAATTCAACAACAAATTTGCAATTTAATTAATACCCAACGTTTCGATCCAGGTGCGGACCATTCTCAAGGGAATATTGCATCTGAAAAATTATGTTATTTTAGTACAAATACATCGGGATGTTAATATTCACCATCTTGAAGAAAAAGATCGAACCTTGCGCCAATAACATCTTCTCTAACATAATTCAAAATTCGATCGATAGAAATCACAATTATTATCCCAAGTAAAGATGTATGTTACATTTTTTAAGAATTTCTGAATGCAGAATAATTTCTTTTATTGACAAGACGAACAATTATGAACCATTTGTATTTTTACAAGAATTAACCGAGTACATGTATAACGAAGAAATAATTTTTTTGACAATTAGTATGTTCACATAGTGAGTTGTAACATAAATTTGTTCGGTTGCAACCATAAATTTAATCTAATTTTAATCATTTCGAGCACAATATGTGACTATATAGTATACGTTGCTATATAAAAATTGCAAATCTGAATTTATTTCGATTTTTCGCAACTTTTACAACAATGTGTGCTTGATTGAAAAAATTTATTAAAAAATTTCTAATTGAAGCATCTTTATAATTTCAATAATTATAAAATGAAAAATCTGAAACCGGTCGTGGTAGGGTTACTGTTAAATAAAAACTTTTTACGGGAGATTACAGAGTACGTGTCTCAAAACATTCACAGCTAGACTCTTGAACATTTAATCGGAAAATTCATTAGCAGATATTGAATTGAATTATACTAAATACGATTTCTTCTTTTCTTTTAACACTGACGAATGAAATATTAAACTCCATAGAATGGCTCCATCAAAATCAGCTAGCAGCTGACACATTTCCCAATGATAGTATTAGACAGCTAATCGGTGTGCAAATTCTTGTTTTCATTCAAAGATTTAGGACGGCAGCAGTCACGTCTGAATTTATGTCCGCTATTTATATTAAACCGATCAGTAGAATTAAAACGACATTAAACGGCAATTATTCTATATAAACGTTATTTGGTTTAAAACAATAAATAATTAATGATATTAAACTGCAAACCTAAAAATTTATTTCACTGCTGTCCGTCAATCAGTCAGTGAACTCGATACAATTTTAGCAAAGATATTCATGATTCGGCTCGATAACTATCAATCAGTGTTCCAGAGTTTCGAAAAAAAAATCGGGAACAATTACTGTATTGATCATTTATGCAGAAATCACGCCAAAGTGCATTTACATTTCCATATTTTCTCACAATTTCCATACGTTCCAATCAAAAAACATTTTTGTATATAATTTATTTTGCATTTGTCATAGCAAATCAGATTTTCAAGATTGATGTTTCACTGTTCCTGTCGAAATTTAAAAAATGACTTGCAAATAACCTGATTAATCACTGTCATCGGCGTTGTTATCATGAAAGGTGATATTAATGTCAAGTTTGATGAAATACTATATAGTCTTTTAATAAATAAGTGTATATGTACCATATACACACGTCCTTTTCAAAAATGGTTAATAAAATTAATATATTGTAATAATATTAAAAAGTTAGCCTAATGAATTTTCTAAAATTTGGTTCTTATTGAAACGTGAAACGATTAATAAATAGTGATATTAAAAACTTTGTTAATATCCGTTGGTCGGATGATAAGAACGACGTTCTCATTTTGTTGTTTTTGATCATTTTCTAATTCTACAAACTTTTTGTCTTTTTCCGGTCGATTGAATACGAGTAGATCATAAAATTGAATCAGTTATTAGCTTTTATATTTTCTATTTTTCATTACAAGCTGCCAAATAACCTGTACCGTATTTTCACATTAAAATATATCAAGCGATGTCGTTTTTATTCGAGTTTTCCAATATGCACTCTGTTTTAATTACAACTTTTTACATTTATTCTGTTTGTTCCAAGACGAAACAGATGTATTACTATATAAACATCTGCATGGCAGACTTCAGTGTATCCTTAGCCTGCCACTTTTCCAACTTCACTATCAATTAAGGCAGTGGCCCAGGCCAAGGTTTACAACACTTTACCGGGCAGTTTTTGAGCCGCTTCATTTCGAAAAAAAATGTTAGATTAAAACGAACGACAGCTTATGAAAATCTTAGTAATAAAATGAACTCAATTTATTGTCGTACCACCATTTTTCACGAAATTATCGTAGTCTAATTATTGGCAAATTATTAAGATTCAGGTAATTTAGTGTTGAAATACTTCTGGATCTACTGTGTATACAGGATGTATACACATAAGATAACAAATTGTGATATAATGGCTGGTAATTCTACACGTAAAAATAATTAGAGAAAACGAGTAATATTTTGTTCATTTAAAAGTTTGTGTAAAAAGAACCAGCTTGAAAATGTACCAGATTTCTTGCAATTGTGACAAAAATGAGTAGGTGTAATTCAAAACAGTAAAAACATTAGAAAAATTTTAAAATAGTACTACATTATTATATAATACTACTAAACACATCAAGAAAGAAAACAAATTTCTATTTCACTCCCGTTTGTTGCAGTCCGGGTGGACAATTTTTATTTCGCATGAAGGTCCGCCGTCGAATTATTACTATGTAAAACATATAAAATTCAAAAAATTTATATGGTGCTATCCTCCTCTTGATGACTTAAGAACGTGCTTACTTTGCTTATTGGTTAATCCAGCACTGACGGGACTATAGATAAAAAAACGCCGCTGAAAGAGAGAAAGAGAGAGAGAGAGATAGAAGGGAAGAGAAGAGAGAAAAAGAGTCGGGCTGCTAGGTAATGTACCGTGCGCACGATAAAAGCAATGCGCGGTGAATAATAAAAAGGGAACTGGGGGAGAGCCGGTCCGCTTCTTGAAATTCAAAATGGCCATATCGTAATAAATTATTAATCCCATTTAACTAGAGATTTGCCGCATTTGCATCGAAATTCATCAACGAGCCGCGGGCAAGCGATCTGCACGTATCGCCAACCGTTACATATCCGCTTCGTCTCTTGTGTTTTAATAGTGGGCGCAAATTATTTCACGGTTTCAATGTAACCGCGGGCAGCGGATTGGATCGTCGACGAATGACGCACTCTGCGTGAAAATTACGCGGGGGTCCGGTGTACAACGCGCGCGCGAGCCCGACCGGGATCAAATTCGCTGGAAAATTTCGAGATAAATTGGAATCTGCTCGCTATCTTTCCAGTTTGAAAAATAATGGAAATATCACATGTACCGCCGGGCGATATGCACGTCTGCGGTACGCGTTACGCTTCTTTACGAGGGAATTTATTCTTGCTGTGGCATGCTCAAGGCTTTTATGATCCTCAGCGAAATTTTCTGTTTAAGGGGTGTTCCAGTGTGATGAGTTTCGCCATGGGATTATCTACGGAATTGTAGCTCGTTTAATAGAGATTGGTGAGAGAAATTTAAATTTCGTGGTTCGAAATGGTCGCCATGATGGCTCGAAAACTACTGCACTAATAGAGCTTGAATGTAGCAAATGTCTTCAGCACATGTACGTCTATCGTTAGTAGTGCAATTATGTTAAAATATCAGAAATATAAGACACGCAAGTCCGACCAACCCTTTGTGTTGTAGCTTAGTTTGCTCTAAAAAAAATCACACCGTAAGTGTTCCAGTCAAATTCACAGTGAATTCAGTTTTGAACAGAATTTTTGATAAATATGCAGTTCGAGGTAACCACCTCCGATTTTAATGACCTTGAAATATGTTATCACTTGTTGTACTTTGAAAGAGGTGATTCTTGAGATTATTTGAAGTAACTTTTTCCTTTACGACAATATGCTCAGTGGCTTTGTTCAGGAGTTATTAACGAAAAGCACGGACCAATCAGAGCGCGTCTACAGCAGACGAATTGCGGCTCGGCCAATGCCAACGCCATGCTTAGCGGGACCTGTTGCCCAGATGGAATCGATCCACTGTTACCGCACTCTGATTGATCCGTGTTTTTCGTTAATAACTTCTTAACCGTTTGAGTCCCAAGCAGCGCGATCGCGCTGTTCAGATTTTATGTCGAGAAAACCTAGCACATTTCGAGCATTGTGGACAACTGACGGAGCGTTACCGATTGTCGAAGTCGCACTCTCAGATTTACTGACGCAAGTACATTACACAGCTCCTTTTATTGTAAATAGTACATTTTACAATAGGTAGAATAATACTATAATAATCCAATAATACGTTACAAAATAATGCAATAATACATTACAAAATAAAATTAAACAAGCGCTATCGCATTGCTTGGGTCTTTTCGTAGTCATTTAGAGAAAGCGGGGTTGCGCTGTTTGGGATTCTTCGACAGTGTTTTTTCAATACCCCATGGGACTTAAACGGTTAATAAGGCCGCGGAGAGCATTTTCGCAAAGGAAAAAGTTATTTCAAATTACCCCAGGAATTACCCCTTTCAAGAAAATACAACAATTTGGGACATCTTGTATAATAGGCGTTCTCCTTTAGTTTTCAAAATATTCGCGAAAAAACAGTAGCTACTATCAAATTAATCCTGCGTACACCTCCTGCGATTTTTCTGGGAGACTAGACGCCATTTTTATGTCAATGGCAATTACGTATCCCATACATGAAAATATAAACGAATAAAATAGCAATAACATAATAGTTTTATTGTTTCGGTCCCGTAGAATGTAAATTTGAGGCATTATTAATAGGATATTTCCAAAGCAAATGCCAATTTTTGAATGCCCATTGAGACATTTGAATTTGTTAAAATTTGGAAAAGGAAAAGTATGGTTGTTTACTCATCCGTCATATGAATTGAGAACATCGCACACAGAAATGATTCAGAGTAGGCGAAAGTAAAAGCTTGATGTCTTAAAATGAGCCCAGGCAGAGATTCGCAATTTTTTTGTCATAATTTAGTGATCAGTTAATTTTACGGAGTAGCGAATTATTAACGACGAAGACTTTTATTTACAGTTTTACTGTAAAAGACACTATAGTCACAACTGAAAATTATATAGTTATTTTATTGCTTTTTATTATTATGCGGCGTACACTGATTCATGCTGTATCTCAGTTAATACCGAACATTTTTGCAATTGATAATGTTATTTCACGAACCACTAGAACTTAAAGTAGCCAGAAATAAAATGAACTTATAATGTTAATAAGATTGTTTCAAGAACTATAAGAATTAAAAGTAGGTAAAAGAAACATCGATCTGTGCACTTCGGATTACTTTAATGCAGGCGACACAGTTTCCTTTCAAGAAGCAATAAAACGGTAATCAGAAATCGTGCATCAAGTTTTACGCGGTCTCTGCAAGGAGGAAACTTTACTCTTCAAATTCAGGGTGACTTGAGTCGTAAAAAAATTTCTCCAAACTCTGTAAAAATACTTGAACTAGTAAAAGAATTCTCGGGAAAAAGCAAACCAGAGTTTTGAAAATAGAGGCATCGCTCTTCAAAATAGGTCCAAGTATTTAGATGGCTACATGACTTATTTCATACAGATCTTACAATTCTTTGACCCTTAATCGTCCGACAGCGGAACTGGATCTATTTGACTCGGTATATCAAAATCAACATTTGAGCCGTCTATTTTGAAAGTGACCTAAGTCCATTTATACTTAAATTGAGATATTTAAGAGTTTGCTTTTCAATAAAATAAAAAATATACGTATAGGATACCAATGTGTCATACTGCTTAAGTGTATCTAAAAGAGTTAAATTTACAATTCCTATTCAAATAATAACAATTAGTAAGTGAATAATATGTGTTTTCTTACCAAAAATGGAGTTAAGCCACTTTCAAAGTTAACAACCAGATTGGTTATAAAATTTGAAAGAGCCCAAGTCCATTCGACATAATTTAAAATGCTTCAAATTGAGAAAGACAATACTCAATTTATTTTATATTTGTTTACAACATTTCAAAAACACAATTTATGCAATTCGAGAAATTTTCTAATTATATAAATTACATAACAATTTACTGCTCATCCACATTTTGTTTTTTGCGGGAGGGATGTCATGGTGCACCGGTGGTATATATTGTAGTAAGTCCTTCATGTCCTTGTATTTCGCTGTTGTAATTCGTCTTATATTTTTATAAAGTGGTGTCAATACAATATCTTCGAACTTTTTTGTTGAAATCATTAGTCACGAATTCGTGTTCATTATCTGAATTAAATGGTCTTGTTGTTTTATTCTTCCCCACGAGTGTAATAATTTATATAATTTAATATTTTAAGTTTTATATTCTGTTGTAAGTGTGTATTGCGTGAATTTTTTTTCACTGCATTAATTAAACGTACTGATTATTCAACTGAAGCAACTTCCAGAAAGCTGAGGTTAACTTGTTAAATACTAATTGATTAAAATTACCTTCATCACTGCCTTCGGACATTTGAAAATCTGCACTTTCGGACATTATCAATAATTGATTGGACTTAGGCCACTTTCAAAGTAATGATTTTAATTATTGAACTAACTGCGAAAACATATGTTCAAAATTATCGTGTATACTCTGAATATACTTGACAGCAAATGTTGCATATGAGAGATAACTTCAAGTTGTACATGTTACTACGGTCAAAAGAAAATAATTGACAAATGGACTTAGGCCACTTTTAAAATAAACGGCTCATTTCATTGCTCATCTACCGGCGATGAAATTAAAGGCACAGATATCTCATTGGAAACAAATGAAGACTAACTTTGTCTGTAAGAAATAGGGTGACCTAACCTAAAACCGCCCAGCGAATGAACATTTTCTGTATTATATAAAAAATTAAGGTGTAGCATACCTTTTCCACGTTGAAATTTATACAGTTGCTTTACTATACACCTACAAATGGCATGCAAATTCAATTTTTATTCTTGCTTAGCATTTGTTTCGCATTTTATTTGTTTTATTAGCAGACGTCTCAACGGCGTCCCAAGCGATGAGTATTGCTACGTGAAATTTACAATTTGTATTTTAAGGTGCGTTCAATGAAGTTTGTACAATATTACAGTTTAGAAGTTCCTTTAACGAAAACTATTGCATGAGTAACGATTTCTAAAAATATATCGATTTGGTAAAGTATTCATTCATTGATTGTTTAACATATTTTCACTAAATCATATATTACACTTTTAAAGAAGGATATAACTATAAAAGAAATGCTAGAATTGTGTTCAGGGATGTATGAACTTGGTAATAAAACAGCTCACTTACGATAATATAATTCAGGAGATTAAATAACGATTTGTAAACGATCATTTTAACAAACATGCAGCGTAAGTGTTCATTAACTGGATAGGTCACCCTACCTTCTAAAATATTTTTCAAATACTTCAAATAAACATCATCAATTATAAAATTGTAAGAACGGTCCAATGAGAGATGAATGAACATATCAAGAAGAAAATCACCAATGGATAACGTACAGACAGTCGTCGTCAGAGACACATTGTAATTTGTTCTATGTTATTAAATTGTTTTGGTTGGTACAATTGATAATTGTCCATGATTGTAACGATCTTTTACGATAGTACAAGACATTTCATGGTCTCTAAACCAGGGATTTATACCGAAATGTAAAATACCGGTATTATACCGTTAAATAATATATTAAGTATTCATTATTCAGGCACTTCCGGTGCTCTGACAAAAGAAGTCTCCAACGAAAATTATTCTGTACTCATTCTTCTAAAAACTAAAAAATTTAAGGAATTTTTTTTAAATAAAAAATTAAGGTCACCTCGATTCTTTAATTGTCACTCTATATTTTTTACTTAATAATGTTACAGCAGACGTCAGGACAAATTCAGTGACCTATACAATAATTTGGTCTTTCAGTATCGAAATAATGCTAAAATAGTTGTGAACAACTAATTCATCGACTGAGAACACTGTGCGCTGCTCCAGAACATTTGTTCGCGTTAAAAAACAATTTGTAAATCGTCGCTCCAGTAACATTACCGTATAAGACAATTTTTGGCCAATTCTACAATTCTTCTGATAAAGGGACTGTGGCGAACTTCACGGCATTTACCACGAAACCAAAAAATACCGGTATTTATTTCGGTTTTCGGTAATATATCGGTTTCAGTATAGCTGTGCAGATGTAATAACGGTAAATCAAAGTCACCCCGGTTTGAAAACCCGGATCTGAACACTTTCGTCATATATGCCAACATAATAACGAGCCCAAAACCCCATCAAAAACTCGATGCCCAAGAGATTTCCATCTCGCAACCGGAAACCTTTCCCGAAACTCAGTTTCCTAGATTGAACGACGCACAGTGGTCCGTCTCTACTGAAGCGCGAACTAAATTCATAGCACTTTTATTTTTATGTTATTCACTATAAAAGGAGTGGTTTTATAAGGTTTTTGAGTCGTAGACTCTGATTTTCATATTCATTGTTATGTAGAAACATTTTGAAAATGGTTGTACTGGCCTGATATATGGCTCACAATTACTCCTCAGATGGTATCAAGTAAAACTAATTTACAATAATACTCTCATCATCATTGGTGTCCCTAAATTTCAAAATATGTGACTAATACAACTAATATCGACTACTAATAACTAATACAACTAATATCGTGTAGTTCTAATGTGACTAATATCGACGTCGGAACCTGTTTCATTGTCTGGTTCGTCTATTTCCGTTGGTAAAATTATCAGGCTCCGTATTTCTACAACTATTTTCTTCTTTTCAAGCTTTTGATGTATATAATAACTCAAATACGGATCGGAGCTTAATATTAAGCGATGAAATAGATCTTCGTTGATCTTCACTCGCCATATTTTTTGCGTATGATGTTCTCTATTATACTTTACATATTTGTTGTTTGTTTCTTGAGCTTCTTCGGAAAGTTCTCCAATGACTATGATACTATTTTCAATGACTTTTGACCCAGTGAATTAAAATTTTGTGAACAGAAACCGACATGTAGTACGAATTGTACAATCCCACGTATTTTTCTGCAGTTTCTAAACAATAATTCCTAAATTCTTCAAGTCGTCATTCCGATCATAATACAAACGAAAAGAATTTTTACTTAATATCGAAACATGACGGCTGGCAATAGATTTTAGTGTTTTAACTACATATTTATTGTTATAACTTCCGCGTCTGCAAGTCTTCGCAAGAAATTCCTTCGCACATCAATTTAGTAGGTTCCACCCAGCGCTCTCACGCAATATTCATCGTAACAACTCGCAACTACCGCTTTGTAATCGTCATTAAGTACGAAAAAACGGGAAAAATTGGGATTTCTTTAACGATATTTTTCAAAAGGTTAAAATACGTATATTCGAAAAAAATTATATATATTCTTGTAGCTGAAAGAAAACTCTTTAAAATTATATATGTAGTTGGTTTTGCCGAAATTCCTATCGCTATAAAAATACAATGACGTAAAGTATGCAATTTTACAAGAAACGCGTAATCATTCTAGAACTGACATTTTTCCTGGTTTTCAAAGGTCTCTCAAAAAAACAATTTTGAATGACTTATGGCAACACGCTTGCCTGGCAAAAGTTGGTCCATGGATGTAAGAATCTATAGTCAAAATTTTGTAAATTTCCTACGAAGTTGAAAATTTGATTTTAGTTCGTGTTTTTGGCGATTCGGACTACTGTGCGACGTTTCTCGCGCCCGGTTACGATCGGTCGAAGGAGCCTCGCGAGCACCGATTGGTCTGCGGCGAGAAATACTTTCCGTATAAATTGTCGAGCAGGAATTCCGCGAGGATACGCCGAACAGAACGCGGCCACGGTTCGAGCACGTCGCGGGGCGCGCGGGGGGGGGGAGGTATCTCGTAAAAATGCAAACTTCTCCCTTCTCTCTGTCGAAGTCGAGCGCGAAGACTCGGTTGTTGCGCGAGACGTTGTTGTCGCGTCGACTACATCCCTTTCCCTCCTTCTCCCTCTTCACCCCATTCATCCCGTTTCTCCCCACACCCCCGTGAAAAAGTTAGACGCGCGACACGACAGGAGGGAAAAAAGCCGACCTCTCGGTCACAGCCTCGAGCTCGCGGCCTAAAAACCAGCAACGTCGCAACAACTACGGAAATTCGCGAGGAACTTCGTTCTGTGCAGTCGAGTGTGAGATGAAAATCTAATGGCGGACCCGAGGAATTCCGTGAGCGTTTAGGGAGCGGAAGGAAAAAAATGGAACAGATGAGCTACAAATTTTCAAAGTTCTCTTGATTGCCCGGTTTCAAGTTTTCGTCCGCGGTGCTTCTTTTTTTTAAGGACAGGTGTTGGCATGAATATTCTGAACGACTTGCATAGAAAGTTTTAGAAGTTCTTATACGGACTGTGAACCTCGATGATTTTCGTTATTCTGCACAATTTTATTCAAAATTCTGGGTTCCTGCTTGTTTCGTCGCTAGGGAACCGTACAAAGGGACTTCTATTTCGACTTTATTTATGGCTCCTACGTGACTCTCAGGCCACTATCGAGGATTAGGCGCTCGATGCACATTTGGTGACCAGTCGAGTGATCGCCTAACTTTCGAATTTGTTTCGCCTCCTTAAGAGTTACGCGTCATAAATCTAGTACTGACAAAGGATATTCCCGACCGAGAAGTACGGTTCTCAAGTTACCTAGCGTCGTACTCGGAGAGTGAAGGGCATGGTCCCACGCCTTCTCCAGGGCAGGCTCGCTTAGGGCAAATCAACAAGTCATCAAGAATGCGCTGATTGGGGGACGCAGAGTTCGGCAGGAACCAATCAGTGCATCTCTTCTGCACGGCAATGGGTGTCACCCACTGATCTCTATACTATGGATACGGGATTCGGATTCGGGAAATGTCCCGAATTGAACGTAGATTTGGATGCCAGCGCCGCTATCGTTCGACCGGTGTATTGTACCCCTACTACTTCTCTTCACCTCCGTGATCCTTTATACTTCGTCATGTGTTTGCGTCCCTCTAGATGGCGCTTCTTTCAATCGAGTTGATTGGACGTCATCGACACTTTTTATTTCGTAGCGTATCAATTTCGTCCAATCAACTCGATTGAAACCAGCGCCATCTAGAGGGACGCAAACACATGGCGAAGTATAGAGGATCACGGAGGTGAAGAGGAGTACGAGGGGTACAGTACACCGGTCGAACGATAGCGGCGCTGGCATCCAAATCTACGTTCAATTCGGACCAAAAAGCTGTGTAGCTGGCTTATGGCAATACCGTATCCATAGTATACATATCAGTGGTACACCGGTCGAACTATAGCGGCGCTGGCATCCAAATCTACGTTCAATTCGGACCAAAAAACTGTGTAGCTGGTTTATGGCAATACCGTATCCATAGTATATGTGTATAAATCAGCGGTGTCACCGTATTGACGCTCAAAGATGGAGGATCGCCTTCACGATACAACGAAGAGTCCCCCGAAGAACGCGACTCCAGTGAGTCGAAGTCGAACCTTCGCTAAGTATAGATCAACGAAAACGAAGGAAGACACATTCGAGCGAGACAAACGAGTCTCTCGAAGTCGAAGTCAAGTTCATTCAACGATCTCATACAATCGAATCGATCGAGATTCATAGAATTCAAGAGGAGTTGATCGTCGCGAACTCCTACGCGTATAAGGCATGGCCTGCTAGATTAGCCTTACTGACGAATCCTCTAGCAGGCCTGGGACGAAACGCAAAATCTCACAAAATTTATACATCGAAGTAATCATTGAATTGGCTACCTAAAATTAATTTGGCGGGTATCAAATCGGTGATTTCGGATTTGACGTGTCTGTTACAACCGGGCTTAAAATTTACAACTTTAAGTGGACACGAGTCATCCGCGCGTCGCTCCCGAAATTCGCGACGTACATTCTAATAGAACAGAGTGTGGTTGGAAGTCGACAAACAATAATGATACTCACAGTTGCATTTGCGTTGAGAAAACTATTTTTATATATTGACAAAATAAGGGATTATACAAACGCGTGTAGAGAACGTTGAACACAAACACAGAAGTGGAGACGAAAACAAAATAATAATTATTACTGTTCAAGAAGAACGACAGAGGCGCTATACGCAAATGTTAAAAACATCGTTCCCACGAAAAAGTGCACTGATTATTGTGATAGGCATATATTATGAGAAATGGATTCGTTATTATTAGACTGCGGGTTTCACCCGTTTATGATAAAAAATGAGAAAAATTTAGAAACTTCAGTGTACTAATATCATCTTATTAACCCTTAGCACTCGAATGGCGACTCTGAGGCGTCACTAAAAATTGCTATACCCTTATTCAAAATATTGTTTACATTATTTTTAGTATTATTAATAGTCTGTGGATCTTTATGCAAAATAAAAATTGTCTAAGTCACTAGCATGAAATTGTTCTTTTTCTTCTCCGACTTGCTGCGGACGGCCAGCATTTGAGCAACTAATAAAATAAGGTGATATTACCCTTTTCGTTTTATTACTTTTGTATTCTTCAAACTGAAACTGATTTTTTCGCTCTTCAAGGTCACTTCAAGGTCATGGTGTGTAGGTCGTTGAACTGATCTTGACGCCGACTACCACATTGCATTATGCAAAATACATGTTAATATGCAAAACAAATTCGGTGACCTTGAAAAAACCGTTAAAATGACCTTTACAGGATTTTTTATTACCATCTGATGCACGCCTTCAAACCATGTACATCCAATTTAGTTATTTTTCTTACTTTTCATAGTAGTGGAAATAATTTAGTTGTTCGAGTTAAAAATAACACCCGGTATATATTTCACGTTTCTTAAAAAAAGAGAAGCTAGAAAAGATAATTTCATAATGTTCTCATTTAGAACTAACATCTGCCATACATCTTACTAAAGTCATTTGTCGTCCTATAGTTGGGAACAAGTTGACAATATTAACATTAAACCGCTACAAATTAGTGTACATGCTAATTATACTATAGCAAATTATAAATTGTAAACCATGTGGTCGGTAATGACCTCGCCCTTAATGCGACCACATTAAAATAAACTACAAATAAAAAATAATTAAGTGGTCACATTTTGAAAATATTTAAAAATTTGAACCAAATAACGAGTTGTTCTGAAATGCTAGAAGGATTAGTTTACTAGGTAACGTATAGACATTTTAAAAAAATTTTATACTTCTCAGAATTTTTAAATTTAAGAAAAAAGAAGGATGCTCACGCTTTTAATTGCTTTATCTGTTCTCATAACGAAAATTTAAAACATGCGAAACAGCTACAGGCATTAAAAGATGTTAGCATATTTGAATTTTGCAGTTTCAAGCAATTCTTCCAATTTATAATCATTTGTTGTTCGTAGCAACTTTAATCGATTTTGATGAAACTGTGTGCATGTATATAACTCACTTAGATTTATGGAACGCATGTGTGAAATTTTCGGTATGAGCACAGATAAGAACGTTCAAACTCATGAGCTTTACTTTTTTGTTAAACATTCAGAGTAATAGTAATTTGGAATTAACTTATTGTACACATTACCTGCTAAACTAATTCTACTTACGTTCCAGTGAAAGTTGTCTCCGACAGTAGGTTCAAAAAACGCGAAGAATGAATTCTTTCAAACTTCGGGGCGGTTTAAGCTGAAGATGGCACGGGTGTCGGTCCGGGTAACTCTTCGAAACAAATCGCATCGATTTGTTCCGGCGATGCAGTGCCGCGTTACGAAATCAGAGAATTCGAAATGGATTCCATCGACCGGTTAGTTTATCGTCATAAATCCGCGTGTATCTCGCGGCCGGATCGCGATGCTGTGCTTGCACACACGCGGTTATTGATCCCGGCCGAAGTACGTATAGAATTTTATATGCAGTATTGTGCTGGAGAGTCTCGAGACGCTTTGTCACGTGTCCAGGAATATTAGGTCGCTTCAAATTCCGCTTTCCGTGACGCGTTTCGAAAAATGTCTGGGCTCCCCGTCGCGGTGGAACGTGCCCCGTTTCAAATGCAAACTTAATATAGCCGATGGTTATTGGTAGTATACCGACGATCGCGAGGGCATGTCTTCGCGAACAAATCAATGGCAGGCATGGCGAATCAGAACTTTTAAAATTAATCTGCTACGCGTGTAGCTGCTCTTGTCGTAAGTTAGCTGGTCTAGCGGAGTTCTATTTAATAGCACGCGCTCCCGATGAATATTCAAATTCAATTCTCTCGTAAACCGAGCCTTCATAAATCTTTTTAGTTATGTCTTAGCCGCTCATTTCTCCGTGATGAATGTTTGTGGTATGATTAGACTACGGGTTTTATACATGGTATCCCGCGAATTATGGCCAACCGATTATGTGGTGATTCTACATGTAAAATTGAGTCGAAAAGAAAGAGTAAAATTTTTTCATTTGCAGTTTCGTTTCCAAGTAAATCGAGTTTTAGCGAATACGCGTACCAGTAGATCGAAATCGGTTGTCGCGTCTGAAAGTGCTCAACTTTACACGCGTATAACTTCTGAACCAGTGAATTCCTGGCAATAAGGCTTACACTGTCGGTGTTTCCTTGTCGAAATCTATGGGATTTCATAAAAAAAAGTTTTAAAAAACTGGGTATCTAAACGACATTTTAACCAAGATCTATAATAATAATGAAGTACTCTTCCAACCTCCTTACATTGTGCACATACCAACCAAACTTGGTACAGTGAATATATTTAATGGGAAATATTGGGAAAAAATTATTTCAAAATGTGTATAATTAATTCCGTCACTCATATATGGGTGACATGGAAGTCAACGTATTGCGGGTTAAAAAACATAAATTTATACCACTGACTGCAACTTTTTATTATATTATCCCAGTACTAACACTGGTGTACTTTTAAATGATTCATTACATGCAAATCAATGTCGTCACTAGACTGCAGAACTTTATGCATTTGTATTGTTTACAAATTTTTAAAATACAAGACCACATGTATAGCAACAAAAATTAATAACATCTCTACTCTGCGTTTTCCATAAGAAATTTTTTAGTTGATAAATTAAACCTACTCATCCTGATTTTATTAAATATCCATGAAAGTTGAAATTTACGTAAAGATTCGCAGTCTAGTCGTCACCAATGACCCTGCTATTACTGTAATCTTTCTAAACAAATAATATCAAAATATACTGAATACATAAAAAACGCTTGATCCATTTTTTTTCTAAATTACAATTGAAATTGAAAAACCGTAGAAATATAATTTCGTTTGTCCACCATTTTCGAAAACGCCGTGTATCGTATACGACACGTTCCCATTCCACAATTTCCGTATCATAATTACAAACGATTGACTGCGTTAACGAGAGCGAAGCATGTCGAGGGATCTGCGGCGGATGCGTGCAGAAATTTCGCAGGACGTTAAATGAAAATTGAAAGAGTTAAACGCATCGGCGTTTTTTTCAGGATGTCGTAAAAAGAAAAAGCGAATGGTGTAGGGTTTGCGAGAAAGGCGGCTGGTTCGCGCGGGATTACGGCGAGCTTAAAATTTTTAATTTTGGTTTATGACGCAACTGAAAATCATATTTGCGGCGAGCGCGTCTCGCCCCAGCTTCTAAAACAACGTCCGACGATTTTGTTTTCAGACTTTTAACTACTTTGGTGTTCGACGCACAGAGTGTGTTCACGGGAAATGTTAATTCGCGCGGTACTTTTCCTCTAATTCCGTCTTGATCAGCAAAAACCTGTTCTTCTATTGCCGCGGACGCTGCGCCGCGCGCTATGGTCGATACTTGGCAAATTTAATTAGCTTCCGGTAACTCTCGCGTGTTTTCAGCAGGACGATTACGAAATTTCCTATTCGTTCACGGAAACGAAAGTTTTGTCTGCTGATTTGAGTTACCCTTTGCGGTTCATTGCCGTGGAAACCGTTTGCGTAGACAGTTCGTTTTGTAATTCGCTGTTGCAAAACGTTTATTCCTCTTCCGGAGGCTAACTCCCGTAACATCGCCCGCCACAAGAATAATGAATGTTTAATTACCGGAGAATTAATGCCTTTGCCCGGATATTCTTGTACTGCCCCGATTCAATCTGTTCCCGTGAATATTTAAGGAACCATCGATGATAGCCGAGAATATTTCGAATGAATGTTGCATAGTTTTAGGGGATGCATTATTTAATGTGAGCTGCTTCTCCGTAAATAGATAAGAATATTTTCTGAGCATTGTTAAACCAAATTTTACATTTTGAAATGTATCTCTGCAAGGAGGTATTGAGCCAATCATGGCAAAAAATTATTAACTCTTGGATAACGAACCTTTTAAAACACGATGATTGTTAAATTACAATCTGCAGAAAATTCAATATAATTAAAGTGATTTACGTACTGAAAGAAAAACTGGGAAGATAAAATTTATTATAACGATTATTCCTTAAATACTCCTGCAGCCTTCAGTCGTAATAAAAATTAATATCCTCCAATATATTGAATTAAAAATTAATTTCTATACCTGTAAAAGAATGCCAGACAACCTGTCAACAATTGTTAGATTATAATAAATGTTTAATTATCTACAGTATAATTATAACAGTATATTTGAAATCTTTATGTAAATATGAGATGATATTGATTAATTTATAGAGATTGAAGTCGGAAATTTTCTTACCTCTACAAGAGATTCATTGTAATATAATAGACATAGAAGTCTCACTGTACGTTTTTGAGCATTTTATTATACCGAATTTCTAAATGAAAATGGTATGAATGCATGTGATTATTATTAGTATGCAGATTTTTATGCAAATGTAAGTTATTATGAATTCATTTATGGAGATTGAAATCGACATTTCTTGCCGTCATCAGAGGTTACATTAATAGTTTATAGAAGATGAAAATTTGCTTGACAAGTTTTCAAACATTCACTCTTCGAAATTTCTAAAATAAGGAAGCTTTAAATATTAGAAGATTGTCTGTCCATTAGTAATTAAAATTTGGGATTTACATATTTATAGTATGTGAGATTTTGTAAAATACGAGGAAACATGCCTATTACCAAGAATTGGTATTTTCGTTTTATTTTTTCTAGAACAAATTATTTAATAGAAAATTTTTTTACTTTTTTTCAATGTTAATAAGAAGAGCTTTTTTGAATTATAAGTTTTATGAAATAGTTACAAAAGTGGGAATTTGGATAGACATCTGTAGTCGAGTAATCAAACATATTATTGCCACAAGTAGAAATAGCCTGTAATATTCAGACACATTGTCCCGACGAAATGTACGGCAATTAAAAAGTCAGTTTTGAAATCAAAAAGTATCACTTTCCCTATAATCAATATAATTGGTTTCGTAAAACGTAGCTTTTTTATTTAAAAACACAACCAGCGGCTTTTTATTGATTGCAATTATGAATAGTTAAGTCAGTAGAAACTACTACCAGAAATAACTCGTTATTTAATTACATTATCAAATAGATTCTGCACTATCATTTTCACACTTATCATTATTTCTTATGTATCATTTGTTAATCAATACAAATACGCTCGATTATACTCTGATACATTCTTGCACAGAATGTTTCGAGAAATCCAAACAGTGCACCTGCACATCAAATCACAATTGATTCATTGTGAGTATCACAAATGAATTTCTACACCTGATAATTCGCATTTCAAGCTGCTAACTTTATATTCCAATTCATTTTTGCACAGAATGTTTTACAGAATCTATTCACTCAAAAGGGAAATCAGGCAGCCGTACATAAAAAACAATGCAAGTGCGAGTTTTAAATGTATCCCAGCACATATAAAAACATCAATCTCCAAAGAACCCCATCCGATCATATTCAACTTCCGTCCGCCCAATTTTGTTCTATCTCTAATAAAAACCAAACCCGAGCTATAACGTAAAACCCGTCCGAATTGTGTGGCTCGCCCAGTACAATACATGAAAAACTGTAATAATGGCTGTCGAAAGAGCGCCTTTGATCCGCTCGCATTTTGCGAATATTTAATATCGTGTTTCTACCCGACGCAGCGAGCACAAAAATCCGATTCGCCTTCGTTCATTCGCGCTTCTTTGATGTTGCAATTTCGCGCGGGTCCGCGTATAATGATGTAACCAAATCAGACGCAATAATTATAAATAATAAATTTATGCATCTACTCGAATAAAATGATTTTACCTTCATGCGCGATGCAGACGCACGTTCCAATTCGATTTGATACGGTTACGAATTGCGTCTTCCGAAACCAAGTTGCTGAAGGGAAATCATCGGCTCGACTGCGTTTTGAAGAACTCCGTGTTCTTAACTTTTTTGAACTCTTTTTTATGTGATCCTGTAGATATCGATGATGACATTCCGAAAATGTGTGTATGGTTGTTAGGAATTCACTGGTTTATAAGTTATACGCGTGTAAAGATGAGCAGTTTTAAGCGTTTTTGACAGGTTAGAGCGTCGCCATATTGGATATTCGCTGAGCAGTAGAGGTAGGTAGGTCTGTTCGGCGCATGCGCTGGATAGATCGTGAGTGTTCAGCGCATGTGTTAGATAGTATGGTATATTTGCGGGATCGGCGAAATAGTAATGAGCGTATGCGCTAGATGGCAATTCAGTGGTTACACATACTTTGAGAACATAAGCAATTTCAAGTGTTTTTCACAAATTAATTATTAATAAGTTTATTGTTGATTTTGAAATGGCTAGATCAAGTATTAGAAATTTTAACTTTAGAGACATGCCAAGTAGTAAAGAAGAAGCAATTACTTGGGCTCGGGATTGTGGATTGTGGCGGAAATTTAAAAAATGTCGTACTCACCGGTGCGAAATGAAAATTTATAACAATAATCATGGAATCGGTCGTTTTCGGTGTCCAGTAATTAAAATATACAAAATCACATACAGGATTTCAAAAAGAAGGTACAGCCCAAGATGGTTTGTGGTTAGGTCGTCGTGGGAGCGAAGAAGGCCGACCCGACCATGGTAGAATGTTTCGCATTTTGATTTAGTAAATGTGTTATTACGTATTACGTAAGTATTTGTGCTGCCATCTAATGGATTTGTTCGGAAGTATTTAGCCTATTTTGTGTATATTACCTAGCAAATATATCAATATGGCGGAGCTGTAACCTGTTGAAAAGGCTTAAAAGTGTTCAACTTTATATGCGTATAACTTTTGAACTAATGAAATTCCGCACATTAAGATTTTCATTTTCGGTGTTTTTTCGTCGAAATCTATAAGATTGTTTAAAAAAAACTTGAAAAAAAGAGTTCTCCAAAACGCAGTTAAACCAACTTGTCTATTCGTTGAAGAATTCGTGGTCGCAAAGGGTTAATGAAAGAGTATGCTGATATGGCAATGAACGAGGTGCATCGAGGTCGATTATGAACGAGCTACGAATGAGTTTTCGCCATCGCATCGCATCGTACGCTTCGAGCTGCAACGGGGCGAGTGTTCGCGTTCGCGAATTCGCTCTCTCACACGAGCGAACTGGTAATTTCGTTGCCGTGGAATTTTTCTGCCGGGGCCCCTTCTTTAATAAAATTAATCTGGTTCGCGCTGGAAGTTTGTTCGGGCAAATTTGATAGCGTGCAATCAAATTAACCCCGTGTTTTCCAGCGCACAGGCCGCTCGTGCTCCTTCGCGATGCATACTGCGCTCGTCGGATGAAAATTGTTTACGATATGTGCGTCCATTCGAGCCGGCAATCGGATTTAAAATTAAAATCAAGCGAATAATGAACTGTTGATGGCGGAGCCGCCGGACGGCTCTTAACTTATGTTTTAATCTGTATTCGCCGCGTCGATTGAATTGACTAAATAATTACGACGAGACGAGATAGACCGATTATAATTGGATCGTGAGCGATTTCGGCCTGCGCTTAAGACCGCTATCCTCTCTCGCTATGATCGCCAGTTCATCAGTTTATTAGTGGGAAAGTAAATTGAATTCACGAAATTAAGTTTTTCGACGCGAACCCACGCCACACGACCAGCTATAAATGATTATTAGACTGCAGATCTTTATGCAGATATAGAAGCCCGGTGAGGCGTAATTTATAGAGATTGGAATCGACAATAAATTTCTTTCCTCTACCACCGGGCTTCCATTATACTTTAGAAGAGATAAAAATCTCATTACGCTTTTTAAAATACATTTAGTGCTCGGGGTAGAAATATGAAATGCTACAACTGATGAGAATTCACAGTTTAGTGGTTAGTAGAGTGAAAATGCTTACACAGACATATCAATAATAAACTTCCCTCTGTCAAGAGTATTAATATATTGTATTATGACAAAAATGGAAATTACAAGTTTTCAATATTTTACTAGGCCGAATTCTGAGATATCAAAAATGCTATGAATTCTTAACATCTACATTCTAGTGATTGATACACTGAAAATGCTTACAGAGACATACAGTATTTCATCTATAATCGTCGCCACCACGGGTCCGGCCGGCGATAATTACTGTTCAGATAATACTATTCTTTGACTTGTGCCGAACGTAGAAAAGGACAGCGAAGCTCGAGATGCCTCGGTCGCCGCGAAGTATAACATAAAACGGGTCGAGTATATCGGTGATACCACTACTAATCCAATAACAAAACTTCTTTATTTTTTATTATTTTTTTATGGAACTTTCACCAACATATTCGTGGTATTTTTCTAATGAAAATGATACCAAATAAGATATAATTCCGATGGTATTTACTTGAGTAATGGACGATGAAAGTTTCGGAAAATTATTGTAAATATGATCCGAATTATATCGTGTTTGGTATTATTTTAATCAGAAAAATGCCACAAATATATTGGAGAAAATCTCATAAAAAAATAAGTAATAATAAAAAAGTTTTTTTATTGACATTACACTGTGAAAAAACGTGTGCCTTTGAACTACGCCGGCGACCGCGACTCTTCGCGTCTCTTTCTTTCCAATACGCTATCCTTCCTTGCGCCTGAAACTTTCACCGTCCATTACACAAGTAAATATCATCGCAATTATATCTTATTTAGTATCATTTTCATTAGAAAAATACCACGAATATGTTGGTGAAAGTTCCATAAAAAAATAATAAAAAATAAAAAAGTTTTGTCATTGGATTTGTAGTGGTCTCGCCGATATACTCGACCCGTGTTATGTTACACTGCTCGGCGACTCTCGAGCTTCACAGCCCCTCACGGGGTATACGCCGCGGAAGGAGGGATTGTTTTGCGATGATTATGGTTCAGAATTTCACGACAATTAACGATTAAATACTGTATCGATAATAAACTCCCGTGTGTCAACAATTTTACTATAGTATAACTAGACTGCGGATCTTTATGCATTTACTGCATGCACACATTTTGAGAATAGAATAGAACATGTATAGTAACAAACGTTAATGATATTTATACTCTATGCTCATCATAAAGAATATTTTAGTTGAAAAATTGAACTTATTATTCCTCATACTGGTTTTTGTAAATAAGAAATTTAGAATTTGCATAAAGATCCGCAGTTTAATGATAACGAATACAAGCATGTACATTAAAAGTTTTTGTCAATCTAGTGACTGCTACACTGAAAACATTTACAAAGATATATCGATAATAAATCACAATTTCGACAGAATCGACAATAAATATTTCAAGAGTTGTAATTATATTGTAGAAAACGCAAAAATGACATTAAAAAGGTTAACACAAATGTATTGGTAATACATCATAATATCGATAAAATCAATAATAAATCTTCCTCTGTCAAAAGTTTTTTCCCCTTTTCAAAGAAGACAAAAACAAAAATTTCAAATTCTTAAATATTTCACTAGGCTGAATATCAAAATTCAGAAACGATTGTGGAAAGTTTTACTACATTGTAAAAAAGACAAAAATCACAACTTCATTTTTTTTTAAATATTTCACAGGACTGAAATGTGAAAAATAAGAGGTACAATGGATGTTCGAAATTCATAATTTAGTGATTATTAAACTTCAGATCTTTATGAAGATATATAGCTCGTTAGAGGTTAATTTATAGAGATTGAAATCAACAATAAATTTCTTCCCTTTCCCAGGGGTTCCAATACATTCAAAAGAAGATAAAAATCTCATTGCGCTCTTTTAATTGTAAGCTGACTTCTGACAAATAAAAGAGATGATACATGCTTAATTATCTACTAATAATATATTACTTGCCTCTACTGGAGATTCATTATATTCTAAAGGCGAGAAAATATTCATTGCACGCGCGACTGCCTGCTCTCGGCAATTCGTACTCGCGTGTAGCTTATTCTCGATTGTCGCTCTATCTGGTTTAACTGCGTTTTGGAGAACTCTTTTTTTCAAGTTTTTTTTATACAATCTTATAGATTTCGACGAGAAAACACCGAAAATGAAAATCTTAATGCGCGGAATTCATTAGTTAAAAAGTTATACGCATATGAAGTTGAACAGTGTAGATAGGTAATACACACAAAATAGGCTGAAGGTAATACACACAAAATAGGCTAAATACTTCCGAACAAATCCATTAGAAGACAGCACAAACACGTACGTAATACATAATAACACATTTACTAAATCAAAATGCGAAACATTATACCATGGTCGGGCCGGCCTTCTTCGCTCCCACGACGACCTAACCTCAAACCATCTTGGACTGTACCTTCTTCTTGAAATCCTGTATGTGATTCTGTATATTTTAATTACTGGACACCGAAAAGGACCGATTCCATGATTATTGTTATAAATTTTCATATCGCACCGATGAGTACGACATTTTTTAAATTTCCGCCACAATCCACAATCGCGAGCCCAAGTAATTGCTTCTTCTTTACTACTTGGCATGTCTCTAAAGTTAAAATTTCTAATACTTGATCTAGCCATTTCAAAATCAACAATAAACTTATTAATAATTAATTTGTGTAAAACACTTGAAATTGCTTATGTTCACAAAGTATGTGTAACCACTGAATTGCTATCTAGCGCATACGCTCATTACTATTTAGCCGATCCCGCAAATATACCATACTATCTAACACATGCGCTGAACACTCACGATCTATCCAGCGCGTGCGCTGAACAGACCTACCTACCTCTACCACTCAACGAATATCCAGTATGGCGACGCTCTAACCTGTCAAAAACGCTTAAAACTGCTCATCTTTACACGCGTATAACTTATAAACAAGTGAATTCCTAACAACCATACACACATTTTCGGAATGTCTTCATCGATATCTACAGAATGACATAAAAAAAAGTTCAAAAAAGTTAAGAACACGGAGTTCTCCAAAACGCAGTCGAGCCCTCTATCTAGTTCGGTCAAGCGTGACCCATGCCGCGAAATACGACACCGGACCACATGATTTCGTGACGTTCGTTTCAAAACATTTTTGATACAACGAACAGTTTACGAGCAAATTTATATGGCACAGTTAAATGTCTCATCCTGTATAACTCGTTACCTCGGGTAACAATTTGCACCGACCCACCCCGTACATTCGCTTCCCACATTGAGCCACCCACCTAGTGAACTCGCAGAGTCCGATCACCGGTCCCCAGATATGCAAATGTCGAATTCAAAGCTATCGACCGTAAGAATCGAGAATTCGGGGGCACCGATCTGCTATCCGAAGCGACCGATTCGTTACCCGTCCACTTTAGACGGTGCTCTAACCGAACGTAACAGCTGTCAGGAGGCGAGCTGAGGCCAAAGCACGCGTTCCCGTTTCCCAAAGACAGGGGAACGAGGAGAGAGACAGACAGAGAGAGGGGGGGGGGGGTTGGGGGGTGGATCGAGTCTTCTTGGTACAGCGATCTCATCAATATGCAGCACGGGAGGGCATTGTAGATCGGTCCAGGAGGGGCCGTGGGTTCTGGAAGCGGGCTGGTATCGTCAAAGGGAATTTCACGGGTGCGTTGGCGGTCCGGCTAGCCTAAGTAGCTCGCAGATACGATACTGATGCGATGCGATCGCATCCACCAGGCTGACAGCTGTTTCGCGGTAATGGAGTAACGAACGGGAAGGAGTAACAGCTACGAGGAGAGAACTGACCTGAGGTGGATAGTGATCCGGCAAGGCGTGGAGAGCTTCTCTGTATGCCGAGAGGGCCCTTTGTAATCTACCCTGATCGGCGTAGAGGGCACCTAATTGGAGGAGGGCCTGCACTCTGGCCGCCTCGTGAGCCCTTTTGTCCTTGAGGCCGGACCCGTCCAGGGACGCACCGGCCCGCAAAACCGCAGCCGCCTCCGCTCCGCGTCCAACCGAAGCCAACGCCGCGCCCAGGTTCACGTAAGCCTCTGCAAAGACAAACGATAAGGATCATCAGCACCCTCGGATCACCAGATATCCCCCGAGCCGAGCTAACAATAAGTCGAGATGGCGCGCGAATTAATATCAATCGCGAAGCAGCAGAACTTTGTTTCATTTGCCCCGCTGGATTTCGACGGACGCTGACCATTCGTTTCTCTTAGGGAGTCTGGAGAGAGCGAACTGCAGAGCTTACTGCAGGCTGCGACTTGTCAAGCTGATGCACGCCTTTCTTTATTCGTTAACGCGTGAACAGTTCGAGCATTAAGACATACGGTGGGCGTACAAAGTATTCGTACACCTTTAAAAAACGAATAACTTTTTTAAAATTGGATCAAACGACTTCAATTATTTTGAGATGTCAGGCGCGTAAGTTTACTAGGTATCGTTTGCATGATTTTTTTCTAAAAATTGCTATTGGTCGAAATTGCGACGAAAATAGTAATGATTACAATTTTCAACATTTTTATCTGTGTCTGTAATAAAAATTTAAAAGTCGCATTTTATAGGTCTAAGTAAGTTATGTACAGGGTGCGAGGAAATGTTTGGTCTTAGTTGCCATGGGCGTATTCTACATTTTCGGATCGATGGAGATCTGTAAAAGAAAGTTGCCGAAAAATTTTTCGTAACCTTGAACTTCAACGTCAACGTTATCTTCATTATATTGTACTCTAAGCGTCATGGGAATAAAAAGTCTCAAAGGAACCATGTGTCAAAACTCAATAGTTTTCACAAAAAATAATAACAAAGTCTCATTATATTATTAGAACTACTTATTATCATAAAAATTGTAATAAAAAATTCTAATAAAGCAAGTGGTTAGTGTTGTTGTTTATGTGCTGCTTATCAGAAGGCTTACATAATCAATCATAATCAATATTACCTTCTCAGTCTTGAGAAATGTTCATCCTCAATTTCTTCTTCTATGCCAAAGAACCGATCGATTTTTCCTAATATTTCTTAATGAAAGATGATCATCTTCCAAGACTTACAAAGTTCTTACATACAGAGAATTCTCTCTGCTTTATGTCAACCAGAGTTTTCTAATCGCTTTCCTGAGAACGGAAAACGCCCTATTCCACCCTTTGCTTATAGAAACGATGACTATGCTCCAGCTGGATGCAGCCGGCACAAAACATGATTCAGTAGAGAGATAGTTCCACAAGATTCCCAAATATGGAAATCTTGAGAGCATCCCCACTTAGGTTTCACAGTAAAATAAACCCTCGATTTTTAACCCTCGGGGGCAGTGCTTAAAGTACAAAATACAAACGTTGTTACGCTGAATCTCGTTTTGGAGTTGGTTGTATTTAGTGAGATCGGGCCTAGTCACCCTTTCGAATCAAGTAACCTTACAGATTCCGCGAGTACGGTATTAATCTATGTTGGTATAATTATTCAACCTCTCCGTGTTCCCCGCGTCGCCAGTGCGTCATCCAACAAGCAGTAGTACTTAGGTAACTACACAACATTGTTCCTACACACTCAATTCATACCGCGACACTAACAGTTGTAACAGAGCCAGTTTCCTGTAATATACAATTTAGTTCAAGGTAATTTTGAGTAACAATTGATTTTAACCCACCATTTAGATCCAGTAATTCTTAGTTGACCGTTCCCACATGATACAATCTTACCGCTCGGGTTGTATCAATTAATTTATAATATTAAAGTTACGAGGCCGTTACTAACATATCCTAGGAGCTACCTGATCTTGTATCAGAAACCAAAAACTGTTATCCAACCTATGCGGTTCCCTGATTTCGCATCAGGTTCGTCCGTATCCTAGCAGCTCCCCGTTTTCGCATCGGGTTCGTCTGCGCGTCTTCCAACTTCCCAGCAGCTCCCCGATTTCGCATCGGGTTCGTCGGCGCATGTACCTCCTAGTGTACCTGCGCGTGTCTCTCAACTATCCTAGCGGCTTCCTGGTCTCGCATCAGGTTCGTCCGTGCACCTTACTAACAATCAAAAACCATAATCCTCTTTAAACCATAAACCGCTCGCCGGCCACGCGCGCTACCGCTCGGCCCAGTCTCGTAACAAAGTAGTATTGATTATAATTGATTATGTTAGACTTCTGATAAACGGCGTGTAAACAACAACATTAAATATTTGATTTATTAGAAATGTAAACAATTTTTAAGAAAGTAAGTAGTACTAATAATGACACTTTGATATTATTTTTTATGAGAACTATTGAGTTTTGACAGATTCTTTGACACTTTTTATTCCTATGACGCGTAGAGTACAACGCAGTGAAGAAAAAGTTGACCTTAAAATTCAAGGTCAAGGTCAATTTTGCGGCAACTCTCTTTTACAGATCTTCCTAAAATTCAAATGCTCGGCTGGGCTCGAGCAATCGAATTGAGTTCAGCTCAGCTCGTAAATTACGGGTACTCGCACAACCCTAACCTCTGCTTAACTTCTAATGCAAAGATCCAACTGTAGTCAAGAATCGTTACAAATGACATAAAAGTAGAAATGTCACCCTACGTTACCTATGTACTCCATCCCCACCTATTTTTGGATATATTAAATAATTTTTTTTAATGTTTGGAGAATATACACTAGAATTTGTATGTAATTATGCTGTATAGTAAGAAAATTATAACATGTTACACGCGCCATGTCACCTTGAACGGCTACTCGAGTACATTAATTTTTTATTGTAGTACATAATAACTTTCTATATTTATATTTTAAACTATGTAATATTTAATAATATAAAAACGCGAATACATAAAGTAAAGCAGAAACATGTAAATAAATTACAGAACTATATTTAATCGTAATTGCAATCGAACAAACTCGCAAGGAGCAAGTTTGAGAGGATTAATTATTAATAGATATTAATAATTATAATGTATTCGTTTGTATTAATAATGTGCAGTGTATATTAATAATTATAATTAATAAACTATTACTAATCCATATGTATTGCTGTTTGTAAACAGGTGTTTATGCGTTGCATTACAATAGAAAATCTGATCGTTCAATATTCGTTCAAATTGAACAAATATGGATTATCATACTAATTCAGCATACAGTTGCTTTGATTAAACTCATCCTCCAGAGAGGAAGTACGATCATTTTTTATAATTTAAGCTTATTAACTCCGAGAAGTGGAATGGAAATTTAATTAACTTCGTGCAATATTTCAGGCAATTTTAGTATAGAAATTTATAGTTAGAAATGATTTTTTACGTTCACATGATTTTTACCCACGGAAATATTGTAATTTAATAAACGATAATTTAATAATTACATGGACCGTACACAAAACGAGAAAATATATTCGATTAGCCGACCATGAGCGATTTCATTATCGAGAATTATGAAATATTTAACGATAATATTCGCAGCACCGAACAGCTGAAGTGATTCAATTTTAATGTCTTAAAATTTATATCCATCCAGATTTATTGCAACTCATATTACAATATGTTCAATATATCAATTTCATTTCTCAGTAAGTATTACTGTTATATCTTATAACAATTATAATTATATAAGCAATAATTATATCTTACTCAATTATAAATTCGCCATTATTTGCCACGAAGCAATAATTATATCTTACTCAATTATAAATTCGCCTTTATTTGCCACGAATCATTGTCATTTATCAAGTAGTTTGAAGATGATAAATCATTAGTAAGTCGCTGATCTTTATGCAAAATAAGAGTTCTCTAAGTCAATTGTCATACATAGAAATTAAATAAAAATGTATCCCTTCTTTTAATAATTCTATTAAGTCTAAAATATTCACTGTTTTACGGAAATTATTTCTGACTGATCCTGATAAATATTAACAATAATTTTACACAGAGGTCAATCTACAATTTCAGAAATTTATAAACTAAAAAATATTAAATATTGTTGACTCCTGGGGTAATTACAGTGTTAAGAAAATGTTTAAAATCATCATCTTAGAAAACGTTCCTACAAAAATGGATTAAATTCACAATCCAGTCACTAACATGATAAACGCTTCATTATAACTTGTTCCTAGAAACAGAAGTCATTTTTTATTCAGCCTAACAAATATTTATAATCATTTTACACAGAAGCAGCTCTACGATGTCAATGATAGTAAAAAATTTGAAATATTGTTGATCTCTGTAGTAATTCCAGTGTTCAGAAATTGGAGGGTATCAGTATGCCAGGCAAGGTGCAGATGATTTAGAAAATGTTCTAACTTCGGTAGAATTATTGTCTTCGGAACTAAATTTCCGACAGTGTGCTTTGCGACCATCCCGTCCTCGTTTCTTCTGAACTAAACTTCACACCGTATTCCCGATTTGAATGGGTTAAATTTTCATCCTGGCGTTAGAAAAGAGTTTCTTGCACAAGATGGCGAGTCTCGAACTTGCTCGAAACTTTGCTTCTATCTATTATCTACAAAGTCCTTCAATTACTGTATAACGCGGCTCGAAACGGTGTCATCAAGTATCGATTACTCATTAGCGCGCGAGGAATGTCCTTCCGTAGTACAGTTGGGAATGAGTACCGAGATGTGGATGACTCATTAGTGTGTCAGGAAAACCCCTCTGCAATATGGTCGCACAGTATCACCGATAGACGGACTGCCTTCATTTACGGATGATTCATTGTCAGCTCGGCGAGATTAAGAGCAGCAGAGACAGACTCTTCCAATCTCCCCTGTTCAGTCTTATTCTTTCATTATTCGTACAACATTCTGTTGAATAGAACGTCTTTTTTCTTTTTAAATGATGATGAATTATTTTCTTTTTAAATGATTATTCAGACACGAACTACAGTCAGTCAGAAAAGTCTCTCTGTATAACTTTTTAAAAAGTGGACCATATGACTTGAGTTCTTTTCAAGAATTTAGAAGAATTAGTTTACTAGATGATATCTGAAGAAAATTCCATTATAATTGGCCGGAATTGGGAAAAAAGTAGTAAATGTTAAGTTCACAACTTTTTTATCTGTTGTTACGAGCCTGGGCCAAGCGGTTTATGGTTTAAAGAGGAATATGGTTTTAATTGTTAGTAAGGTGCACGGACGAACCTGATGCGAAATGAGGCAGCCGCTAGGAGGTACACGCGCAGACGAACGCGATGCGAAATCGGGGAGCTGCTAAGAGGTTGAATAAAAGCACAGACAAACCCGATGCGAAATCGGGGAGCTGCTAGGATACGGACAAACCTGATGCGAAATCATTTAGCCGCATAGGTTGGATAACAGTTTTTGGTTTCTGATACAAGATCAGGTAGCTCCTAGGGATATGTTAGTAACTGCCTCGCAACTTTAATATTATAAATTAATTGATGCAACCCGACCGGTAAGATTGTATCATGTGGGAACAGTCAACTAAGAATTACTGGATCTGAATGGTGGATTAAAATCAATTGTTACTCAAAATTATCTTGAACTAAATTGTATATTACAGGAAACTGGCTCTGTTACAACTGTTACTGTCGCGGTAAGAATTGAGTGTGTGTGAACAATGTTGTGTAGTTACCTAAGTACTACTGCCTGTTAGTTGATGCACTAGCGATGCGGGGAACACGAAGAGGTTGAATATTTATGCCAAGATAGATTATTACCGTACTCGCGGAATCTATAAGGTTACTTGATTCGATAGGTTGACTAGGCCCGATCTCACTAAATACAACCAACTCCAAAACGAGATTCAGCGCAACAACGTGTATAGCCCGTTTGTACTTTAAGCACTGCCCCCGAGGGTTAACATTCGAGGGTTTATTATACTGTGAAATCTAAGTGGGGATGCTCTCAAGATTTCCATATTTGGGAATCTTGTGGAACTATCTCTCTACTGAATCATGTTTTGTGCCGGCTGCATCCAGCTGGAGCAAAGTCATCGTTTCTATAAGCAAAGGCTGGAATAGGGCGTTTTCCGTTCTCAGTAAAGAGGTTAGAAAACTCTGATTGAAATAAAGCAGAGAGAATTCTCTGTACGTAACATTGCAATGAAAATTTAATTGCATACACTTTGAAAATTTCATCAAAATTGGTGAATGTTGCAATGAGCTAAAAGATTCTCCGACAAAGTCAAAAATCTACGACCTTAAGCTCTCATCTTGAAATGCTTGTTGCTCAAAGGAACGTTGGCCCGTTTGGATGAAATTTTCACCGTGTGTATAATTGACACACTACTACTGCTATGTACTACTACTTAAAATTTGTAAAAAAAACTACTTTTCGTATTTGCGCTTTATGCTATTTTTCCAAATTTTTTCTGGTACACCACATACGAAATTAATCCTTCTAATATCTTAAAAAATCGAAAGGTCGTTTGAACTCATTTTAAAAAGGTTATTCCATTTCAATGGAATGTATTTTGAAACATTGAGAAGATTTACAAGAATTCAAGAGTATACTCTGCTTTTCCAACGTCGCATCAATATCTTGGTCATTAATGACGACTGTGTGTTTCACTGTTTCAGATTTCATTCCACACGTCTGCAACTTTTATGAATTTTAGTAGATTTGTTTTATTTTGTTCAGATTTATACAGGGTGTCCCGCGACTCATGTTCAACCGATTGGAAAGTGATTCTACATGTAAAAATTAGTCGAAAGGAAAGAGTAAAATTTTTTCATTTGGTGCTTCGTTTTCGTGTAAATCAAGTTTGAAAATTCAGCGAATACGCGTACCACTATTAGAAAGAAATCTACTGTCGCGTATGATCATGACCAACCAATTCTAGTCTGTGTATATACGAATGCACGCGGAGCCGACGAATCTTTAAATTCGATTTTCTCGAAAGCTCAGCTTCAAATGAAAAAATTTTATTCTTTCCTCTCGACTCATTTTTACATGTAGAATCACCTCCTAATCGGTTGACCATCAGGAGATGACAGTGATTTTCGACAGCATGGTGCAGGATACGCTTACGTTCTTGCGGGAACGTTAGACGTAGGCGCTCAGCGTCACCATATCTCTCTGTTCTAGTCACATTAATACGCGCGTTTCCGCCTTTGTCGCGCGATTCGGCCAATAGCGGTAGACGAGTAGCGCGTAGAAGGGAGATCACGTGGTACCTTCAAGTTTCTCACTGCCATCTCCTGATGGACAGACGGTACCTGTACCACTCAACGAATATCCAATATGGCGAAGCTCTAACCTGTCAAAAACGCTTAAAACTGCTCATCTTTACACGCGTATAACTCATAAACCAGTGAATTCCTAACAACCATACACACATTTTCATAATGTCTTCATCGATACCTACAGGGTCACATAAAAAAAAGTTCAGAAACGTTAAAAACACGGAGTTCTCCAAAACGCATTCGAGCCCAAATTTCTTACCACGAGTCTCACTCGTTGTTGGAGGCCAAGGGGTTAAAATTGGACACTCGAGAATTACAGACTCGCACAAAATCTCCAAAAACCCACTCCCCAAGTGTCAGGAGTGCGATGATATAGTAACCATAAAACATCTAATTCTTCAATGTAAGAAAATATGATATGATCCGTAATAAATATCAACTGGAAACTACACTCAAGGACAATATAAAGGAGAGAAAAGTACAGGAGTTACTTGAGTTTTAATAAAACCAGTAAAGCGAGACATTTCTATTTGTCTCCTATGTCTTACAATTAATGTATACGATTTTTATATTGCATAGAGTTCCGCAGTATAGTTATCGCTCGACAACGACAGTGTACTTTTCGCGATTCCGAAAACCGAACACCGCTTAATTCCAAACAATCCGTGCAGATTTCCGGGGTTGGATTCCCGATCCGTGACCCTCGCCGACCCAAGGCCCGATCCCCTAATTTCATCGCGCTTAACTTTCCACGCCCTAGCTGTTTACCATTCGACAGGGCTAAGCGTAATGTAGTGCGCTTGTGGAGTCGGTTGCTAATCCTGATATCATACTACGTGATATTACAGGCCCGGCATAGGACGTAGAACGTAGAACGTAAGACGTAAGACGTTTACCCTCGGTACCTCGAGTTGCGCAGAGTATAAACAGGGCGCCGCGCGCCACGTCGGGGAGGTATCATTAACGAGCCGTGTGATTGGCAAATTTTCCGAGCCTCGGCGTCGCGTCGACGGAAATCCGATCTCGGTAACGAAATCCGCCTATATCGTCGGCTAATTTTTCTCTCGGCCGGTAGGTATCGCCGTCGTATCTTCCGATATGCCTGCGAAACAAATCGAACACGAGACCAGAAACGAAATGAGAATGTCCCAACGATGAATAATCCCGAGAGCCGCAGCGCCGCGGCGAATCATTTCGATTAACCACGGAACCGATACGGAAATACGTATGATCACTTTATTATCTCTTTTTCCTCGCCCGGCCGCAGATCAGCAAATATGTTGAACGCCGAAAGTGGAGGCAAACTCGGTGGATTACGTCGACGAAGTTACAGATTCCGTTTACAAGGTTAAAATTAATTAGATTTGTTCTGCACAGCCGGGCGCAGGAAGATCCACATAGCCGACGGGGTTCAAGTAAACATTAAACTTAATTAAGTACTCGATCGAAGGACTATCAATAATCCAGGGCTTGAATAATTTTCGAGAAACATTCGCCACGTGCGAACGTGCATCTTCGCGGAGCGGATCGTTCTCGCGAATGTGCACGGAACAATTTTTCGTGGTTCTGGTTATAGAGATCACTAGTTGGACGATTTCAAGGAATATTATCTTTGTTTTTATGTCGTTGTAGATTTCTTTGCGAATGTAAGTTTGAATATTTTAAATCCATCCGTGAGACTGGGAATTTAGCAGAATTAGAATTAGAACGTTCTCTTTTGTGTATTTTGCAGAACAATGCGTAGTTGAAACTTTGGACAAGTTCTTTTTTTAAATAATCTTTTTAAAGTGCTTGTAATATTATTTCAAGATGTAATGTTTGTAATTTATATCCTGCTGTTTCTTTTGTATTTTGTTATTTTCACCTTATTTTAGTTCGAACAATAGCCATATTTATGTAGATTAATGATTTTCTTCTATTTTCTGGAAATTCGGCCGTCTTTTAATTAGAACGTCCCCTTATGTGATCTCCTCACCTTATTTTCTAAAACGAGAGACATTTTTTTATTAAAATTGTGTTTTTGTAAATGGCTGCAATATTATTTCAAAATTTAAGTTTGTCATTTAGACGCTGCTGTTACTTTATTTTTTGATAGTTTTTAGTTATTCTAGTATAAACGACAACTATATTTATGTAGATTAAACATTTTTCTATTATAACTACTACACCGGTTGACTTTGCGACAGCCATTGATGCAGCATATGGTTTCTTGTGAACTGCACTGGTAGAAGTATTACAACCGTGACTGAAATCACTGTTTCCACGTAGTATATTATATTCATATAATATATTACATAGATTATATTGTATTCATATAATATATTACATAGATTATATTGTATTCATATAATATATTACATAGATTATATTGTATTCATATAATATATTACATAGATTTTATCACATTCATATAATATATTACATAGATTATATCGCATTCATATAAAATATTACATAGATTATATCATATCCATATAATATATTACACAGATTATATCATATCCATATAATATATTACATAGATTATATCATATTCATATAATGTATGTGACATAGACTATATCATATTTATATAATATATTACATAGATTATAACATATGCATATAATATATTACATAGATTATATGATATATCATATCCATATAATATATTACATAGATTATATCAAAATCATATAATATATTACATAGATTATATCATGTTCATATAATATATTACATAGATTATGTCATATTCATATAATATATTACATAGATTATATCATATTCATATAATATATGACGTAGACTATATCATATTCATATAATATATGTGACATAGATTATATCATATTCATATAATATATGACATAGATTATATGATATTCATAAAATACATATATTATATAGTGTATTATACAGAGTGTTTGAGAAATTGTGGTACAACCGACAAGGGGATGTAAATCTAGTCGAAAATAAGGAATATAGACTTTTCATACGTGGCTTCATTCATATTCCTTATTTTCGACTAGATATTATGTGAGGAATCATCATCTTGCCGGTTGTACCGCGATTTCGCAAACACGACTCATGGTCAGCCGATTAGGGGGTAATTATACATATAAAAATGAGTCGAAAAGGAAGAATAAAATTTTTTCATTTGATGAAACTTTTTCGAGAAAATCGAGTTTAGAGATTCGTTGGGTTCGCGTGCATTAATATATGCACAAAGTAGAATTGGTTGGTCATGATCAGACGCGACAGCCGATTTCTGTCTAATGGTACGCGTATTCCCTGAATTTTCATACTCGATTTACTCGAAAACGAAGCTTGACATGGAAGAATTCTATTCTTTCTTTTCGTCTCATTTTTACATGCAGAATCACCTCCTAATCGGTTCACCATGAGTCGTGGGACACCCTGTATATATATTCTTTTTAAATATGTAATATTCGCAACACAGATACAAACGTATCCACAATGTCTGAAATTGATATTATTATTATTAATAATTCAGAATGTTCCTAAAAATCACTTCTCGATCGTGAAATCCGTATCTGATGTGAAAATTGATGAATGAAAAGTCGAGTAGAAATGGCTCGGCGTATGACGTGTTAACAATACGATGCTGTCCTGCAAGTTAGTGGTAGTAGCGGGGATATATTGTCCACAATTATCGTGCACATCTCTTTCACACGTATCGAGACACTATTGTCTCTCCTTCAGGGAGAACTCTGGTGTTTGTCGATCGAACCAAGGTTCGTTTTTCTCATCCTACGCTGTTGCGTCCCTCCTTTTTCAGGCTTCCTTCAACAGTGTAAGGGATCCGCCAAGGGAGACAATAAAAGCGAAGATAAACTTTTTAATACGTTTCACTTTGCCCTCGTTATTCTATGCCGCGGCCTCGGAGATGTAGGCGTACGCCCTCCGCGCGCCGGAAGAATGCCTCCAGAAACTTGAAATTTTTAATTAAACTCATAGCCGACCGCGGCTTTTTGTCCGGCTCGTCGCTCCGAGCCTCTCGTCTACAGGGACGCCTGTGCGCGTTGTGTTTAACGACGACAACGAAACGGTGTACGGTGTACGGAGGCAAGTTACAAAAGAAAAATGGCGAAACGTGGCGGCCCGCGAGGGGAGCGGAAAGAGGACGGAATAAATTTCGTTGGAGACTGGGGGACAGGCGGTTGTCGAAGTTCGCGGGAGAGTAGCAGGGTTTGTTAATGGATCGACAGTATAGGAAATCTTCCCCGATAGAAACAAAACGATTTGTTAGCTTTGCTCGCTGCAGCTCGTCGTCCCCTGCAAAAACGTAGTAAGCCATTTATGGCCGGGAACCGTTCACTCGAGAGACATTTCAATGCGCCTGGGGAACTTTGCGAGATACTCAAAATGAAATATTTTCTCGATTAAAACTTGAATGAGAAATTTTTCACTTTGCAATACAAATAAAAGTTTCGCTTACGAAATGCGTATAAACGTAAAAGCGATGAAATAAATTTTGTTTAACCTGTCTAGCTTTTTTTATACAGGTGGTCCATCTGAAATTACGACTTTCAGTTTTTCCAGTAACATTAGTCATAGTACTTGCAACAGAAAAAATTTAAATGAAATTTTAATGGCTTTTCTCAGAGATGCATATTTTAATTTGTTAGCTTTTTGTGAGTGGACGTGTCAAGGACTTACAAAGGTCAACTTTTTTAACCCCTTGCACTAATGGTTGTTTCACGGTTACAGTGACTAGAATTCCCATGTCATTTTATTTATTACTATGTAATTTCGTTTCAGTTTAAAGTGAATTAATAAAATTCATATTTAGCAGATTCTGTTCGACATCTTCATCACGAGATTGACTCGATGTTATAATGCAAGGTGTTAAAAACAAAAGAGACTTTATCGCTACTCGTTATCCTTTTCTACACACGTTCGACGCTAGCGATAAAAGATCGACGAATAATGTCTGTACACGATATAAGTTACATTTTACATGCTCAGATTTTGTGAAGGGAAGAGGGTTGACAGCAATAAACCGGTACCGTACACAAATTAAAATTACGGTATAGAATTAAAACAACTCTGCTACAACTAAATAAGGAGATCCGAATACCATCTCAAATAAATAGAAAACCACAACTGGCGAAAACTAGCTCAAAAACGACAAAACGAATGGACAACCATCAATGCCACAAGACCACACAAAATAGTAGTACCACATCATAGCCTTCTCCCTGAGTTACCAAGCAAAAGAAAAGAGCAAGTAAATCTATTCTGACTGGTAATTGGACATACAAGACTGACAACACAAATACATTCTACAAAACGAAAACCTTCGACGCACAGTGTGCTAAATGGCCATTTTAGCTGGGCAAAACGCTAAATCGCCTATTTTTCCATATTTACCAATTAATATGTTTACAGTTGTATAAAATATGAATGATTATTACATTTTTATAACAGTTAGTTGGTTTTTGTTAATTAAACAATATATTTTAGTTATTTAAAATTAAATATAAAATACAACAAAGTTAGTAATGGACCTATGTAACACAGAATTATTTAATAAATAGGAGATATTATCAAAGAAGACGTCATTTTTAATTATGGACAAAGAGAATGTAAATATAATTTACTAATTTATTTTTTGGAGATTAAGACATATTCTAACGGGAAAGAATTATTCTTTGGTTTAGTATACGGTTTCAATTTATAAATAACAAATATATCTGCTTCATATTATAGTTTATTATTTTAATAAAAATATGATAACATAAAAATATAAATAACACAAATATGTATTTATGTTACGACCTAATATTTAACTTTGGGTTTACAGCAAAATAGAAATAGCTGTGACTGTGACGAGCGTGAACGTAAAACGACACAACTTCATTGTAAAAATTAGTGTAGTTTTGCAACGTTTTGCAAGTCAATTGTGGTATTAAAATAAAGTAAAGATTCTCTACTTTATAATATGTAAAAATCAACGCGTGGGGTGACGTAGGGCATATACTTATTCATTAACGAAGAGGAGTTACATAGACATTTCTGTGGAAAAATAAGTAGCATATTTGGCACTTTATTTACAAAAATAGAGAAAAGTTATCGATAATTTGGAATTACTAAATTTAAAACACATCATTTGAGATGCTATACCGTCAAATGTAGGAAGTTTAAACACTCTTTAGTAAATTGTTAGATATTTCTAGCGCGTATGAAAATGTCACTACTAATTTATAGGTTAACCGCCCGTTTTTAAGTTGAACTTTAAACGCTGTGTAAACATGGAAAGTAGGAATTTTAAATTTTGATAGTCAAGGATTTTAATACATGGTTATTTTAGATTATATTGGCCCAGTTACTTTTTCTTTATTTGAAAGTTCATTTTGTCCAGCTAAAATGGCCATTTGGCACACTGTGCCACGGTGTGAACATTGCGATCTACCACTAATTATCGAACACATAATACTAAAATGCATCAAATTAGACCAACTCCGCAGCAGACACAAAATCAATCATTAGTCTAGTCATCTAAAATACATCAAGTCTGCAGACCTACAGGATGAAATCTAATCAACAAAGCACACAGTAGTCGCTAATGACCAAGATGTCGATGCGACGTTAAAGAAGGAAAGAAGGAGAAGCAAAATAACTCCAAATTGGACACCGCCACGCCTAACAAAAACGTCGAGAATCATTCCAGAGGTTTTTTAATTATAAATTAATGGGACTGTGTGAACGCGAAAGAAACGCCCCAAAATTAGTCGGCAAGTTGACTTGACCTTTGCCCTTCGAACGCTTCTGGGTTGGTTTTCTCGGCCACGATGCTCCCAGGCCAGCCAGCACGTCGCCGTTTCGCACGATATTTAGTAATTACCGGGCGAACCTGAGAAATACAGCGAACACGCGACAAAAGGCGGGCTTCCACTCTCTCTTTCTCTCTTTCTCCCTCGCCCCCATTCACTCTCCCACGTTCTCCGTGTCTCTCGTTCTATGCCACGGCAGAAATTCATGCGGACTTAACCCGATTCGCCGTCGTGCCGTAAAACCAGCCCCACGGAAGCACGGCAATGCCCTTTTAATTAGAAACGGATAGAGCAAGAAGCGAAGTGGTCGCGACGCCATGAATGTCTGAATTTTACGCTAAAGACTGACGTAACGCCGGCTTGTCCGAATTCTAAAGAAACCGGCTGCCATTTCATTGGAAGTACGGGTCCGGCTTTTCGCATTTACTATCCAAACAGACAAAAAAAAACTAGCTCTTGTGGTTGTAATGCAATGTCACGGCTTATTAGTGCAACCGTCTGAGACTACTTCGTTCAACCCTTTCAAACGTATATTAAATAGCCCACGGTTCTTGTATGCCCGAGAATGTTTATTTAAGTTTTCCCTCGCTATTCTGCAGTATACGTTGTGTGTGAGGTACGTACAGTGGACGAAATTTCTATAAGAACACTATAATTTCTGAAGAATTATTAATATATTTCATGAAATTTGACAAGTTGTAAGATGCTGTTGTGTGTGCACTTCTGTGTGTTTATTATAGAGCAATTTGTACAGTCTGTCTTTGTATCTTCACTTTGTAAACGTAGAATGAAACATTCCGAGTCAAATTCAATGCGAAATCTCTATAAGAACAGTCACGTTTATTTAGTTCTATCTCGGCAGTCATTGGAGAGACATTTCAGAAAATTACATTTGCGTATTATAGTATTGTATTGATTAAATATACACAGCAATAGTTTAGATGTTTTATCTTTAACGAAAATGACACGCGGAAAGGTATTAATAACAGAAGAACGAGCTAAGATCAAAGCTTATCGCGATTCAGGGTTGTCTATCGGTGAAATCGCTTTAACAATTAATAAATCAACTACATTTGTACATAATTATTTAAAACTAGACGAAGATTATGGCAAAAATCAGTACACAGGTGGCAATACAAAATTAACAAGACGCGATCGTTCGAGAATATTTAAAGAAATCGTGACTGGAAATAAAACTGCCAGTGAAGTGACAAAAATTTTGGATTTGCCAGTAACCACGCGACATGTCCAACAAATTTTAAGAACAGATAGTTGGTTAAAGTGGACAAAAAAGCGAAGAAACCAACTCTTACGCAGGAACATAAACGTGCAAGATTGAAATTTGCACAAAACTATATGACCTAGCGTGAGGAGTGGAATAATGTAATATTATCCGATGAAAAAAAATTTAATTTGGATGGACCAGATACACTTAAATATTGCTGGCATGATTTACGCACTGAAAAGTCTGTTGCAATGAGTAAAATTTAAACGTCCACATTTTATCCGCTCCAACATGATTGTTCTTGCTCAAGGTCATTTCAAGGTTAAAAAGGTGGTATCCACTAAATTTAGTTTTTTATTGTCTATCATGTTATCGTAAAAAAAATATACTATTCCATTTAAAAAAACATCGGTGACCTTGAAATTACATTAAAAAACATGACATACAACATTTTTTCTTTACCATTATATTTGCCTCCTGCAATAGTGTCACATTGTCCTCTGAAGTTTTCTGATAGGACTGTAAATACGACATATATTTAGGTGTTCCCATTTATGTGGGACACCCTGTATATACTATGGATACGGTATTGCCATAAGCCAGCTACACAGGTTTTTGGTCCGAATTGAAGATAGATTTGGATGCCAGCGCCGCTATCGTTCGACCGGTGTACTGTACCCCTCGTGCTCCTCTTCACCTCCGTCATCCTCTATACTTCGCAATGTGTTTGCGTCCCTCTAGATGGCGCTGCTTTCAATCGAGTTGATTGGACGCCATTGACAAGCTGCGAAATAAAAAGTGTCGATGACGTCCAATCAACTCGATTGAAAGCAGCGCCATCTAGAGGGACGCAAACACATGGCGAAGTATAGAGGATCACGGAGGTGAAAAGGAGCACGTGGGGTACAGTATATCTGTCGAACGATAGCGGCGCTGGCATCCAAACCTACGTTCAATTCGGACCAAAAAGCTTTGTAGCTGACTTATGGCAATACGGTATTCATAGTATATAGTTACTCCCATTAATATTCGTACACTCTTAAAAAGACGATAACTTGTTTAATATTGGACCATACGACTTGGACTTTTTTGAGATGTTAGAATAATTAGTTTACTACATGACGCGAGAAAGAAATTATAAAACAATTGCAATTGGTCGGTATTGCAGAGAAAATACTAAAAGTTGTGTTTTACAATTTTTTTATGTGTCTTATGTTGAAAATTTAAAACATCCATTTTGTAGATCTGTATCAATTCTATACATTTTCAACTTTTCATCCAATTTGGATTACGTGGAGAACAGCGACAGACATCGAATGACGTACGAATATTTCGATTTATTACACTTTAAGGCCGAAAATTGTGAAAAGCTGCAATTTTTACAATCTTCGAACAGTTGTAGCTCATTGCACCGTTTGCCGATTTTGGTGAAATATTCAGAGTGTATATAGTTGACACAGATCTACAAAACGCATTTGTTGAATTTTCAATATGGACACACATAAAACAGTTATAAATAACAACTTTTAGTATTTTCTTTGTAATTCCGACTAATTACAATTTTTTCAAAATTTCTTTTTTTCAAGGTGTAGTAAACTAATTGTTCTAACTTCTCAAAAAAAATCCAAGTCACATGGTCCAATATTAAAAACGTGATCGTCTTTTAGAGTGTACGAATATAAATGGGAGTAACTGTATATATCAGTGGTACACCGGTCGAACGATAGCGGCGCTGGTATCCAAATCTACGTTCAATTCGGGACATTTCCAGAATCCGAATCCCGTATCCATAGTATAGAGATCAGTGGGTGACACCCATTGCCATGCAGAAGAGATGCACTGATTGGTTCCTGCCGAACTCTGCGTTCCCTAATCAGCGCATTCTTGATGACTTGTTGATTTGCCCTAAGCGAGCCTGCCCTGGAGAAAGCGTGGGACCATGCCCTTCACTCTCCGAGGACGACGCTAGGTAACTTGAGAACCGTGCTTCTCGGTCGAGAATATCCTTCGTCAGTACTAGATTTATGATGCGTAACTCTTAAGGAGGCAAAACAAATACGAAAGTTAGGCGATGGCTCGACTGGTCATCAAATGTGCATCGAGCGCGTAATCCTCGAAAGTGGCCTCAGAGTCACGCAGGCGCCATAAATAAAGTCTAAAGAAAAGACTCTTTGTACGATTCCCTTGCGACGGAACAATTGGCGTAAGAACCTGCGATGTTATTACGTTTCATAGAACTGTTACTTAATTCGTCATTATTGAACGATTAGCTGTTCTAATTTGCAATATTTTTTCATTTGATGGTTGTCGACTCAAATCGGCTATATCGCTCTGTTCTCCTATCATCGCAACCACAAAAGTGATCATAGAGCAAGAAAAGCTAAACTGACGGAGTCACACGTTCGCTTCTAATTTCCGATATATCATTTCCCTTACCCACCCATTCGTATTGTGTATCGTCGGCGAGACGCTTGACGCAATTCTCCGCGTAATCCGTCACGATATTGGAGCGGTTAGCTCGTCAGTCGACCAACGTCGGACGGCAGCAGTGCGGCGTTTTAAGATATTACATTCGCGGTGGCCCGACAGAAGGTGTACAGACCGGTGAGGGTTGGTCGTCGGTTGGCTGTGTACATGTATAAACGTCGCGCAAACTGTATCCATGACTGGGTGGCGAGGCAAAAGCGGGATCCGTGAGGCGTTGGGAGGGCATCCTCGCTCGCTCGGATACTCTAATTCCATAGAGTATCTCGGGGGACCGCGGCGAGGAAAATGGATTGCTCGGCTCCCGCCTCGTTCCTTATTCAAAATAATGTGAAGCATAGGTAGCGGCGTCGTGGTTCCTTTGGTAGCCGGGGCCACCACCGGGCTCCGCCAGGAAATTGCCATTCCGACGCTCCAGTTTCTAGTCTTAACGGGAACTTTTTGTTAATTAAACGTCGCGTCGCGCGCGCGCGCGACAGAGAGAGAGAAGGATAGAGAGACCGAGAGAGGCTGAATCCGTTGAGATAGCATAACGTGCCCGGCGCGTTCGAAAAGTTCCGCGGGCGGAACCGGGGATAAGTAATTCTGCCCGTCCGCTTTTATATTCTCGAACGAGCCACGAAGAGGGGCCAGGGGGATCGCTGGAATTTTGCAGAAACCAGGCAAGATTATCCGCGGATAATCTTGCCGAAGAGTCTCCGCCGGAGGGAACTCGGATCCACAGGAACCCGAAGAAGGGACCGCCGTGCTGTTTGATGATTATCTCTCCATGCTCGTCCCGGACCTAACCCCCGTCGAGCAGGAATTTGATTTTTCAGCCTCGTGCCGCGATTAATATCATCGCGTCGGAATTAGTGATACCTCGATCCGGCCTTGGTCAGCTCGAGTTTCACCGGTGAATAATTAGTTACAAGCGGTGAATTTTCATAGTGGATTTACCAGGTATTTTAGATTCGCGCGCACGCCACAGCACTCCCAGATATGTCATTTGCAATCCCGCCCTTTGATCCGACCGGGTGGAATGCAGGGATCGATCGGCCACAACACCGGAACATGATTTTCACCCGGAGATATTATTATAAAAATTTGACGGAGCTACGCTGTCCGCCGCACACGGCCGCTGTCCGGGAAATACACTTCGCTCTTTGCCTGTCATAGACTCTTCGTCTTATTTTATTTATTTTTCCGACAGGACACGGAATTTTGAGTGAAAATTCTATTTTATTCTTGGGCTGGTTCGCCTGTCGCGATTCGGGATGGGAAACGGATGAGTTTATTATGATGTTGGGTGAAGTTTTTGATATTTCTAGGCGGGGAATGTGGGTTGTTATATTTATGCAAGTGATTTTATTTTCCAGATGTAGAACACTCAATATTGTATATTTCTTCGTTTAGCAAGTTATGCATGTGAATTTTTACATACCAATGCAGTGTGAAGATTGACAGAGGTCATTAAGAGTTTTTCAAAACATGATAATAAAATGTTGCTTCACATCCCCTAAGTTGTAATGTATAACGCCCCCTCTGAATTTCTTTTTACAATAAATAATACAAGAAAATAGTGTTAAAATAGAGTTATTAACATCTTCTTAACGAGTACTGTATAATTCCCCTATATCGTTGAATAATAAATAATAGGAGAAAATAGTATGTAAATATTGCTTAATGTCCCCGTAAACGGACAGCGGACCGTTCTTACAAATATGTATACAGGGTGAGTCCGAGGAAACAGAACACCTAAATACCTCCGTTACTTTTCGTTGTACAAAAAAACTTCTCAGGACAAAGTTACACTGTTTGAAGGGCCACATGTAACGGTGTAAGGGAAAAAATTTTCAAGGTCATTTTTTTCATGAGATTTCAAGGTAATCGATGTTTTTCTAAATGGAATGATATACCTTCGTTAACGTAATGTTGTAGCAGACAAAATAACGAATTCATTCATGTAACACAATGTGACCTACAAATGACCTTCAACCCAGAAAAATGGAATAAATAAAACTCTTATTTATGCCTTATTTCTGTTACGCAAAATGTTCAAAAATATTCCCTTGATAGAAACAGTGGAAATCTGATAGCAAGAAGGTCTTCAGAGTAATTAGTAGTTGATAAACACGATTCTGTACGAACGCATAGGTGAAGGTATTTATAATATCATAAATGTCTTCCTATCAACACCGAATCTGTTATTATGTTTTGTATTGCGATACATTTGAATGTAAGCAGCTCAAGGAATATTGAACATTTTGCTTAACAGAAATAAAGCAAATGAATCTTACATGCTGAGTTTTATTTATTCCATTTTTCTGGGTTGAAGGTCATTTGTAGGTCACATTGTGTTACATGAATGAATTCGTTATTTTGTCAGCTACAACATTACGTTAACGAAGATATATCATTCCATTTAGAAAAACATCGATGACCTTGAAATCTCATGAAAAAAATGACCTTGAAAATTTATTCCCTTACACCGTTACATGTGGCCCTTCAAACAGTGTAACTTTGTCCTGAGAAGTTTTTTTGTACAACGAAAAGTAACGGAGATATTTAGTTGTTCTGTTTCTTCGGATTCACCCTGTATAATTGATGATATTCATGACTATTTACTGCTTCATTTATCAATTTTTGGAAACATATTTTTGAAAGTATTTCTCGTAGACACGTTAATCCTTGTTTTTTCTAATGTACCAGCTGTCCGTTTAATTTAATCGCTAGCAAATGAATAATCAATTATCGATTTTGATATTCTGGGTCGAATAGACCCAGGTTCCGCTGACTGAGGATTAACCCTTGTGTGGGCAACCAGAATTTCACTGTTGTTGGATAACCGGGGTACCCGGGTAACCCTGGCGTTCTATTCCGATATATTAGATATGTAGCGACAAAGGCTATAGCCGGGTTTGGAGGTCAAATTCGCTCCCGTCCTCGATTTTAACGATTTTAAACCAGCCGATAACCTACCAAAAAAGAAACTTTTCTGCCAAGTTTCAGCCCGATATTTCATCTATAAGAGTAGTTAAGAGGAAAATCGAAAAACCAGTTTTTGGACCATTTTCCCCATTTAATGACAATTAAAAATTCTGAAAAATATGACACATTTCGAATACCAAGCCACATATTATATATAGTTTTCAGATTTTTCCGTTGCAAATCCTGCTTTAAGACATGAAAAACATGAAAAAAATCGAAAAAATGCAGATTTCATATACAAGATGAAAAATCACAGCTACAGATTTAATTTAGCAATAAGATATCAACATAAGTAATACTCTCAATTTTTTCAAATTCCTGAGCGAGGGACGTCATAGTTGAAAAAAATAAAAACCAATTTTTTCGGTGTTTTTCCCGTGAAAAACTAAGTTATCCCTATCTTTTCTGAGTTTTAAGTGTATTATGTAATATTAAACATTCCTACGTTCAGAAAAAAATTATTCCGACTTGAAAACTTGCGTAATATTAAAAACGAAAAATATACTGATCACAATATATTCCAATATTTCGTACTTAACCTCAACGGCGTCGGTTGGTGCAGCGGCTATGGTCTCCGTCTGCTTAACCGCTGGATACTTGTTGGACCAGGTACGAATCCTGTTCGTCTATTTTTTTTTTGTTCATCAAATGTCATTCGTTTCACAACCATCTAATTGTTACTACACCATTGTAAAAACATTTTTTAAACTATTTTTAAACTATTTTAAAATAATTTTTCGAAAAATATTTTGGGAGTACTTTAATAACAGTGAGTGTATTAGTGTGTCATGTCCTCTTTTGAGTGGCCTGTTAATTGTGGGATTAAAAATTTTTGTAATCGTTAAAATCGAGGCCGGGGGCGAATTTGACCTCCAAACCCGGCTATAGCTTTTTACTGGTATTCATCATCAATACTCTTAATAATCCCTTCCTATAATATACCAAACATTGTTTTAAAAGATTTTAGCGAAAAATTATTTGAAATTAGTACTCCTTCGAGCTCCTCAGACCCGTGCCTACCGTGGGTCCGAGAGTCGCCACAACGCGCCACACGCGGTACATATTGCAAGCGGTAGGCACGGGTCTGAGGAGCTCGAAGGACTACGGCCGCCACGTGGAGCGAGACGCGCGGGCGGGAGAAGTAGGCGTCTCCCTGGAATTTGCCTCCAAGTGAGCTACTTCTGGACATGCCTGGTATAAAGGGTCGGGTAGAAATATTACGATGGAAAACTTTTTTACAGCTGTTCCCTTAGCGAAAGCTTTGCCATCTTGGAAGTTGACGACCGTTGGCACACTAAGAAAAAATAAAAAGTATATCCCTAAAGAAATGGTACCATCCAAATCACGTGAACAGTATTCTTTTTTATTTGGGTACCATGAAAATATTACGCTTTGTTCGTGTGTACAGAAGAAGGATAAAAGTGTCGTATTATGGTCAACAATGCATACTGGCAATTCTGTTTCTGGACCAAAAAGAAAACCCGAAATTGTTGATTGCTATAATCAAACAAAATCTGGCATTGACACAATGGATCAAATGCTGAGAAGATATACAACAAAAAGACGAATTAGCAGATGGCCACTGCCATCTTATATACATCTCAAGCAATAGCACGTTGCGTAAAAGAACGAATAACCGCCGAATACTTTTACGTCAATTACATAGGAGAAGAACTATATATTCTAACAATTCAAAATCGAGCATCAAATATTCAAATAAAGCAACATATTTCAACAAAATTGGCTATAGACAGTATGCAGTAGCACTACTAACATTACACTCAAGAAACATTGCATCGAATAGTTCTGCACAACCAGCGCCATTGTTGTTAGACGCAAGTGGTAGAAGAAAAGTTATAGAGGCATGCCATATATCAGTGGTGGGCACGGGTGGAGCCCCTCAAACGCCTGCTTCTCCCACCAACCTCTCTTTCATGCAGCGTGCACGTTCGTTGCGTACGCTGATGTCTCGTGTCTTCGTTGCCTCATTGTACCGCGCTTGCTGCAAGGGGACAGAGGGCGCTACGGTGTGGACGGTTTTGCCTCAGTTGAGGCAAAATTGCCCATCCCTGTCATATATGCTACACAGAACCTAATAAAACAGGCAGAAAAACAAAAAAAAGTTGCCAAAAGTGCATGAAACCAATTTGCGATGAACACGTAGACACAAATACAATATGAAAAAATTCTCATATTATTAATTAATTACTATAATTTAATATTTTATGTTAATAAATAAGTAACACTAAGAATTTTGTATTCTGTATAATTTCTTTCAAAAATTTTCGTTCGAAATGCGTCCAAGTATGACTTTTTCGTATATAGGTACCCGGGTACCCCGGTTATACAACAACAAGCGTATAAAGTTTGAAGCTTAATTACTCAAAATATTTTACACAAATTTTTTTTCACGATACGTTAATCGACTTAAAATTGTATAAAGAATAGGGATCCAGAACGGTTTTGCAATATTTTGTCTGGTACATTACAAATTATTGAAGGAAACATAGAAATGGGTACCTGGGTACCTGTGTACCCGGTTGCCCACACAAGGGTTAACTCCTTGCGGACGCGTGTCTGCAGACAGTCGCCCAAGAAAAATTACTACACCGTGACTAAAAATCACTTTTTAAAAAATTATTACTCTCAAAAAACACCAAACAAATTTTTACCAAACACAACACTTGCTCCTTCATTTAACCCTTTGCACTTGGAGCTATTTCAACTAAAAAATCAAACATTTCTTCTAACCTAGAATATTTCCATTGTACATAATTTTTTTTCATTATATGCGTACGAAACTGATATAGTACCTCATACAATATTTAAATGTAGAGTAATTTATTACATATAAACAAATTTAATCATGTAAACAATATTCTGAATAATGGTGTAATAATTTGTAGCGGCGCCTCAGAGTCGCTATTCGAGTGCTAAGGGTTAATTCTTATGCGAAGCTTTCAGTACACCATTTCATTTCCCAAGGAAAATTGTACGTTCGAACCGTCGATAATTATGCTAAACATAATTCCCGTCCGCAAAGGGTTAAAGAGTAATGTATACCTCCTCCATCCAGTGCCTTGTTATTATAAATAATACGATAAAATAGTATTAAAATGTTACTTTACGCTGCATTAAAGTGTTTCGACCTCTCTCAGAACACCACCAGAGAGAAAGAAACTTTCAGAAACCCGTGTTCCCTAAGCCTACATGATGTACCCCCGGTAAGCTGCTCGCGACTTGAAGCGAACAGCCCCATAAAAATGCCGTGCTCGGAGTAAATCTTCACCAAAATGTTCCCGTAACGCAGCGTCCTCTCAGATAAAATCAGATTTATTTTCCATCCGATACTCGTTGCGCCGGCCGGCCGGCCGTCCGGTCCGTCTTTTAACAATAAAGATGCAATATTTCCGGGCGTTACAAGAGCTGGACGCAATAAAACATCCCGGATCCGGAGATCCCGTTGGGCGGCAAACTGTAAAACCGGACCTCCTCTCTCGGCCGTGCCAAATGAGTCGTGATAAATTTTGACGGATTATTAGGGTCGTAAACGATGGGGCTCGGGTCTGCGTTACGAGCCCTCCTCGATCGGCTCCGGTACCGGGACTGTCGTCGAATGCGACCTGTAAAATTGGTAACGGCGCTACGGGGAACGGGGATATTTACTGCAATAGGTTTCGCCGCGGCTGACAAAAACCGGGAAAAGTGGCTCGTATGTATCGGATTGCATTACAGGCCGCCTCCCCGGCAATTACTACGATTGGCCGGAACGAGAGCGATATTTCTTTTTTCCGGTGGACGGCCAAGTAATCGTATCTGCCCCGGCGAAATCCCGCGACGGGGATTCCACACGCAGCCACCGTCCATTCTGCATTCTCCGATCCAATTGTTCCGGTACACGGTGTTACCGTGATACCGGCTACCTGCAATTGATTCTCCCATGGAAACGCGTCACGGAGATCGACGCAAACCCAAACGATTTTCTTCGACGATCGAGGAGCGACGCTTCCCACAGAGACCGACACGCTCCCTCTGGCTCCACTGAAATCCACTCGGCGTGGAAATAGTCCGTTCGTGCGATCATTATACCAGAATGGGTCAAATGGAAGCCATTTGATTCGCAACTTAATGTGTCCCTTGTGTGTCAATTGACAGAATGTGTTGTCACGTTCAAAGCGGCGACCAAGGGACCGGAACATTGCACTCATCGAGACAGACACGATTCCTCGAGATTCCTTTACCTTTTGCCGCTATTGTCAAACCGAGCGACCAAAACAATCGACACCAGCGTGTCGCGTCAGGTATATCGGTGAGCCAATTCTAATGCAATGACAATACTTCTTTGTTTTTAATTATTTCTTCGTGAAAATTTCTCCAACACAATCATGACATTATGCTGATTAATATGACACCAAGCACGATAGTTTGGTTCATATTTACCTGTTTAACTTACAATAATTTATTTTAAATGGAAAGATTATACAGGGTGGGGCAATAACTATGTCCAGTTTGAATATTGCCGTTATTTGTAATAATATGAAAAAATGGTATATAGAAAACTTACACGGTATAGAGGGGGATATATTGTGACACAAACAACTCTATTTTTTTAAATGGAATGCTATGTTTTTTTTATCACGATGTGATAGCCAGTGTTGAGACAAATTCAGCGAGTTATCATTGAAGGTCATGCAAGGTCAAATATGGTAGTAAAATAAACTTTATTACATTACGGGAGATGCTCGAATTGATGACTGTTTGCGTCAATGCAAAGTTGCAATCTTCGTATCCCTGCATCACGTGCATGTCTTATCGTTTCTGAACTTATTCTAGCACATGCTGTATTATTTCATAGACCCTCACTTTTACATAAACGAATGGTTTTGTAACATTGTTTATGTTGTGGCAATACATCGCGTATAGCTAGAAATGTAAACATCTCATCAGCTCGTAATGTAAACATCTCACCAGTTCGTAACATTAACATGAATCGGTCAGTGAGTCTCGGTCGATTGTTAAGTCAAGTAGCTGCGTGATCATCAAAATGAAGTTTTCTTTCGAAGAGCAAGTGGATATGATGCTCATTTATGGAGAAATGCGACAAAATTCGATAAGAGCTCAATCCTTGTATGCTGAACGATATCCAAACCGTACACATCCTTCGCACCGAACATTTGGAAGATTGTGCAAAAAATTATATGATACGAAGATTGCAACTTTGCATTGACGCAAACAGCCGTCAATTCGAGCATCTCCCGTAATGTAATAAAGTTTATTTTACTACCATATTTGAGCTTGCATGACCTTCAATGATAACTCGCTGAATTCGTCTCAACACTGGCTGTCACATCGTGATAAAATAACATAGCATTCCATTTAAAAAAATAGAGTTGACCTTGAAATCTCCTCTATGCCTCTACCCACGCAGAAAATGTTTGTGTCACAATATGTCCCCCTCTATACCGTGTAAGTTTTCTGTATAACATTTTTTCATATTATTACAAATAACGGCAATATTCAAACTGGGCATTGTTAGTGCCCCACCCTGTATATGGCTGGCTAATTTGAAACTTTATTTAGGTTGTTACTATATTTTTGCTAAGTTATATAAATTTTTGCAGTTTGATTTACTTAGAAATACAATTTGCATTTACTGTAAGCAAGCGGGCATGGGGTGATTTTGTTTACAAAAATAAGTAAAACAATGAGTAATATGTTCTCGATTTACACATTGAGTTCGAGCAAATTGTCTTTGAAAATTCAGCAGTTACGCGTACTATTGAATAGGGATCGTTTCACGCGGCTGAGCTTGACCAACCAATTCTATTTCTTGTGAATGCTAAGGCATGCGAACCCGACGAATTTTTAAACTTGTTTATTATTTTAACGATGCCTGAAACGCAAAATATTACACGATTATTTTGTATTATTTTTGCATACAGAATCACCATATGCGTGTTTACTCTATATTTATAATAAACATTGCTATCACAAAATTCGGAAATTCATAGCACTTGGTTATTGATTTTTTAAAAAATAATTATCCGTTGATAAAGTATTAAAGCCTGAATAAATTGTTGTTTACTGGTATTCATTTTATACAATAAGATGAAAGGCTTATTTCAAGCACAAGACTCGTATTTAATACATACTATGTACCGTCGTCTATAATATCCTAAGAATTAATGCATTATAAATATAGTGACTATTTAAAGTTTTTATAGGTCTTCATTTAGTAGTTATTAAGTGTTGAAGAGCATAACGATGTACACAACACGCTTTCGGTTAAAAAGTCTGATTGTAAGTAAAAGCTTAAGTACCAATTAGTTGCTTTATGTCATGATGTAGGTATTAGATTGAGGCATAAATAATTTTCGTTTCAATTTCATTATTCGCCGTTGTTTACAATTACTTGTTGTCATGTATCAAGCTATTTAAGTTTGATGGACCATTAGAATGGTAAAATGCTTCAGACGAAATCTTCTGTGGTAAATACAGCAGCCAGACACTGATAATATTTTAATTGCCATTAATTAACCTTTGACAGGTAGATGTGAGTGAACAGACTTTTATTATCGGACAGTAACAGTTTGACATTTTCTCTAAAACGATAAAGATAATGCAGTGCTTCCAATGAAAAAGGTATGTACAATTTTTTTTAGAATAACTATTAATTATTAAGCATTAAAATTTGTTATTTCATATATCTGATCTGCTAAGGAAAGTTAGAAATACTGACACTGTTTATTCTATATTATGAGTTTATTCTATATTAAGTTTATTTTATCTCAGATTTCTAATTAAATGTTCTGGGTAATCATAACCTAATTTTCAAACCAGTAAAATGATCAAAATAGGACATTTTGTCACTCCTGTTTAACTCTGCAGAAAAGAAGAAAACTTTAAACGAAAATGATTAAATTAATTCAGAGCAATCTGAATTAAATAATTGAAAAGAACTAAGGGTAGTTTCCTCTTACATTTTATCGGATTTATAAATGTATGGTAACTTTAGAAACTCACTTCAATATTAATAGCCTTGTAAAGAACTAATAACTTCCATTTTAGAATGAAGCAATTCATCAACTGTTGCGAAATTGAGGCTGCAACCTTGTTAATAATTCTATAGCCGAGCTGCTGTATCGATTAATTATTTTTGCTACTTTGAAAATAGACATGTTGGGATACGAGTTTCCATTGAGCAAGGCAATGAAATACATAAATAATTGCCACGAATCGAATTTTTATGTATCAATGTACCACATAATGGGACAAACTATTTTCAAATGCATCAATAATCAGTTCCGTTACTTTAAAACAAAATATATTGAGAAACGAATGTTCAAGCATCAAAATACAAGATGTTAGAACAAATTAGTTTCTAATGCACAAACGATTAATAAGTTTCGTAACTTCAAAAACAAATTTACTGAGACAAAAGTTTACAAGTAGCAATATACAATATAGTACAATGAATTAGGGTCTACTGTATAATAATAAATTTTATAACGTATTAAAAATTATACATGCTCTGATTTTATGAAACCATTAACTTAACGTTTCTTCATAGTTGACGAAATACCATTTATTACCAGTCCATGAAAAATTAATAGAAAAATAGTTTCGTTCATTGAAAAGAATTGCAAAGAATGTTTTCTATTCCCTTTATTTTCAAAAATTGTACCACGCTGGTCACGAGCGTAACTGGAATCTACGAGCATTGCTGTGCACGAGGTATGTCGGGAACAGCGGTAGAACGAAAAGAATGGCGACTCTTCGTGGAGAAGTAAGTACAACGTGTAGAATGAAATTTTTCCACGTACGGTTCCGTTTCAGAGGAAATCGGTATTCAATATTTCCGTGTTACGAGCCATTGATTTACAATTCGGTGTGTTTCCCTGTCTATTGCATGCTATTTCTACTTCTGTAATTGATTGTAAACATCCGCAACTGCGTGATTTGTTCCCATAACATCGTTGCCCACTGTACAGGGCAGTAACAGTGTCTAGATGGACAATAAATAGCGACAGATGAAAAATAGAAGAAACCCGTATCGTGGTATCCAAAGCTAGTGGAACAGGTAATCAATGGTCAAACACGTCAGCCGCGTTACATTCGATGCACATGTCGACCATGAGTCTCTACAATCGATAGTCCAAAATTACACCGCATCGAAAATACGTTCCCCTAGGTTACCAATATACTTGTTGTTCCGATAAATAATCTTCTTTTAAATTTTCGGGACTCGAAGGTATCTTTACTTATTTTTTAGAGTTCCTTTCGCCTAACGATACAAGTTTACTATAAATATTTTTCAATATTATAAGTGAGAATAAGTTTTGAAAAATTTTAATTAATAATTTTTAATTAATAAAATTCTATAAAATGTGCATATGTGTTACTGCTAAAGCGTATAACTGGTTATCATATGAAGCGACTAGTTATATCATGGAATATCTGTTGCAAATAGTTAAAGTATAAAATAATTTACTATTACATACTTTATCTATTATAGTTATTCTACATGATAATGATTGCGATCTGTAAAAAGTGTATCATGAAAAAACTGCAGATTTGATGCACTTGTGACAAAAACGAGCAAGGGCAATTCTAAAAAACAGGACAAACATTATAAGGATTTAGAGAATTAGGAATTTCTATTTTTCGCAATCGATGCAGACATATTTTATTTTGCATGGTACCTTGTTGGAATCACAAAGAGTTGACCTTGTGAAAAGATTAAGCAAGTTCAATTTGTTTCCACCCTTAAATATCAGATCGTTACTTTATAAACCGAATATCCAGGCATGTCATGTTCTTTTTAATCTTTTCAAGCAATGTAATTTAAAGATTTAAAGTTATGTACTTAATGCGTTCTATTCTACTGTACCTACACTACTAATGTATAACTGTAAGATGTATACGTATTACCAATTGTATATCAGAGATTATGTTAATCCTACTGTATAGCTTTATAACCCCCCATTGGGAGTTACACTTAAGCTTTCAATAAAAAAAAAAAAGATTCACTATTATAATCATACCTAAGCATTATATTTATGAATTAGATAAGAAGAATTGCATAATTGAACAACTATAAAAGAGGTCTCAGTTTAGAGTTTAAGCTAATAAATAATCAAATGAACCGTTTATTTTGAAAGTGGCCTAAGTCCATTTATACTTAAATTGAAATATTTAATAGTTTGCGTTCCAATCAAATTAAAAATGTACGTATAGGATACATATGTGTGATACTGCTTAAGTGTAACTAAAAGAGTTAAATTTACAATTCCTATTAAAATAATAAGAATTATTAAGTGAATAATATGTGTTTTCTTACCAAAAATGGAGTTAAGCCACTTTCAAAGTTAACAGTCAGATTCGTTATAAAATTTGAAAGAGCCCAAGTCCATTCAACATAATTTAAAATGCTTCAAATTGCAAAAACAATACTCAATCTATTTTATATTTCTTTATAACTCTTTAAAAACACAATTTATGCAATTCGGGAAATTTTCTAACTACATAAATTACATAACAATTTACTGCTCATCTACATTTTGTGTATGCGGGAGGGATGTCATGGTGGACCGGTGGTGTATATCGTAGTAAGTCCATCATGTCCTTGTATTTCGCTGTTGTAATTCGTCTTATATTTTTATAAAGTGGTGTCAATACAATATTTTCGAACTTTTTTTGTTGAAATCATTAGTTACGAATTCGTGTTCACTATCTGAATTAAATGGTCTTGTTGTTTTATTCGTCCCCACGAGTGTAATAATTTATATAATTTAATATTTTTAAATTTATATTCAATTGTAAGTGTGTATTGCGTGAATTTTTTTTCACTGCATTAATTAAAAGTACTAAATATTCAACTAAAGCAACTGTCAAAAAACTGAGGTTAACTTGTTAAATACTAAGACATTTGAAAATCCGCACTTTCGGACATTATCGATAATTGATTGGACTTAGGCCACTTTCAAAGTAATGGTTTTAATTATTGAACTAACTGCGATAATTTATGTGTCCAAAATTATCGTGTATACTCTGAATATACTTAACAGCAAATGTTGTATATGAGAGATAACTTCAAGTTGTACACGTTACTACGTTCAAAAGAAAATAATTGACAAATGGACTTAGACCACTTTCAAAATAAACGGCTCAAATATAAGAACTCTCGAAATCAATTACATATAGCACAAGTTAAGTACATTTATTCGAATAATAATTTTATTAAGTTCTGAAAATGATATAATAGTGTTCTTATGTTCTTCACATGTTTTTATTGCTTTTTATTTCAACTACTTATTATTGTCATTAATGCGTAAAATCCGTAGTCTTTATATCGTACAATGACGTTATTTTATACATAGTATCATTTTATGCATGATGTTGTTTATAGCTGTATAATGATCGGGCGATATATAGAATAACCAGCTAAAGTATCAAATAATATATTCTATAAAATAAATAAACTAAAGCGATTCAGTATTTTATGAAATAGACGTTACATAGAAAATCGACATTCTATGCATTAATAGTAACATTTACACTGTATTCTGGTGTCATGAGGATCAGCACTTCATGGAATTACTATCTTGGTTAACTATCATGGAATGTCTCATTCCACTGAAATAGCGTTGGTCCTGTCGCAACATAGTTGGTGCGTTGTGGAATTTGCAAAGACAAACAATGTGGTGACTGAGTAGCGTACTTTCAGTGATGATGAGTCTTCGACACTCCAGACACCATTTTGACACTGACTAGACACGAAGTCTCGAGGCGGCCGTCAATCTCGATATTAAAATTGTCAGAGACCCATCCCTAATTCTTGTACACACGTTTTACTGACATATATTAAGCGCTAAGATGACTATAAACTTGTACAACGTTAAACGCATCGTACTTTGATACGCAAATATGTTGTAGGTGTATACAGTTAATTCAATTATTAATTTAACAAAAATTAAATTGAAATTGAAATTCTAATAAAGGAAAAAATTCTTAAAGGTCCCTCTACAAAGTAATTGAAAAATTAAATTAGAATTGAAATTCTAATAAAGCACAAGATTCTTAAAGGTCCCTAATAAAGGAAAAAGTTCTTAAAAGTCCCTCTATACAGTAATTGAAAAATTAAATTAGAATTGAATTAATAAATCGAAAAATACTTGGTGTACTCTCTACACGCAGATAGGTTTTATGGAGAGAAATTTTTTCAACGAAAATCGGCCGTCGCTAGCAGTGATGCCAGATCGGTTGAATCGAGGGGAATACAGTTTACCACGTCTCTGATTACCAGAGTAATATGTGACACGTTGCGCGGCACGTCACGTGACCAGTCTACGGTCTTAGTGGGGGACGTTGGAGTGCGCTCAGGTAGTGGAATGGGATAGTGGAAGGGGAAAGGTAGGAGAGGAAAAAACAACAAGTTCTGGTTGTTTCTGACATCACTGGTCGCAAGTAAGTAATTCCGAGCCCTGTCCTAAAGAAAACAACGCACGCATTGCTACCGTTCGCCGAAGAATTAATTTACTCGGTTGTTCCTGCGACACATTCGTCAGGAAAACACGTCCACTGCAATCGCAGTATAAAAATAACAGTATCCGAAATAACAACTAAAAAATATACTGTCTAATATATGCAGTCGGGGGCGGCGGTGGGTGACGGAGGAAAAAGAAAAACCATCGTGGAACGAGCAATATATCACCGTGCGAAAAACACTCGTTTCCACGACTTCTCGAGTTCCCGACGGGAAAAACGTTTGCGACGATGCAGCTCCACGACCGATGGGGGTTGGCCAGGGGGTGAGGATGGGGGTGGAAATGAGTAAAAAGCGTCTAGAAGCTATACGATTTTCGCGGCGGTTGATTCGACACTTCGCGTTACGGGGAGACGGAAGACGCGAGGAAGAAACGAGGACGAGAAGTTGCATCTACACCCAACACTGGGTCGGAAATGTATTTCTACATTTGGACTTTTTCGTAATAAGTTCGTCGCAAAAATACCTAGTTGCCACAATTACGCTATTTTAGAACGTTAACCTCTTGACGTGTGAAAACGTCACAGACACGTCATTGTTCTTACAGGATTGGGCACATTTCAATTAAAATAATACATATAACAAGAAATCGTTCGAAATAATAAACTATTTTGAATACTCCATTATTTGTATTTTACAAAAAACATAAAAAAATTATTTTCATTTGGCGTGTAAATGTGATGAAATATTTCCAAATGATATTCTATTTGTATAAGCTTTTCTTTCAATTATATTGTTCAAATAAAATATTTAATAATTCCATCTGATGAAAATGTTATTGAACTAACTAAATTAATTATTAAATTTTGTTATGCTAATTATTGTAGTTTAATGATTAATGTTTAGCTGTATTCGCTTTTAAAATTGTTCTGTAGTACATGAGATAAGTAGAATTTTGGGGAGTATGAAGTATACGATCAAATAAGAAACATGAATTGAAAAATTATTTAAACTTCGTTTGAATATGTTCAAAAATGTGTTTAAAAAATTAATATGTAAAGCTGTGAATTGTTTTAAACAACTTTAATTTTATAGTTGTGAAAAAGGTCCACTGTTCGAGGGTTAATATGGTTTTCATGAATTGGGAAAATTGTAACAATATATCCAAGTTTTTCTTATATTTATAATCTCTGGAATCCAAGAAGTTGAAGTGACTTTATTAAACGGATAATGCAACAGTTGGAGATGCAACGAATGATGTTGGACCGGTGCTCGTAAATAATATTGTTACGGCGGCGTGAATATTTAGAAGTCACCGTAATGCCATGATGAACAACCCCTAAGGGAATAGCTGAAGAGAGGGGTTGTCAACGAACGGTTGGCTGTGGAACAGAAGAAAGAGAGATTCGACCGCCGAACAGATCGGACGTACAGAACCAATAAACTTATACATTTGTAGAAAACCATACGAGTTGTAAATAAGTCTATGAATAAAGATTATAAATAAGTATTATTTATAAATAAATACGATGCCGAAGCGGACGACGCGAAGTGGCAAAAGTAGCAACAATATATTAGGTCGTCCCATAAGTTCGTGCCGTTTACTGTTTTACTATTTCAATTAATATTTGAAACGTACTTTCAAAATCAACGAAAAGATATAACCACCTTCTCTACAACATTTTCCCACTTTTTTGGTAAAGATATTATACATTCACTATAAAATTTTTGTGGTTTTTCATTAAAATACTTTTCAATCTGCTGCACGAACTTATGGGACAACCTAATATAAAAATGTATAATCTCGTCTGCACGAAACCTTTGGTTCGGGCTATCTCGTGTTAATTTATGTTTACGGTAGTTCGTGCTCGCGCTATTTGCTTCAGGCGATAAATATTAAAATATTTTAGATTTTCGATGTTCAATAGCGCTACCACTTAGCCGAAAAATATTTCAATTTTTATCTCCATTGTTTATGTGTTATCCGTTAAATACTATAGTACTTTTAAGCATATTTTGTGAATACCGAAATATGCACCGGCACGTTATCGTTGTGAGAAATATACACAGTTTCATAAATATGGGGTTTCAGAATTTAATATCTGTATCAGTTCTAACATCGTTCCCATAAATCCGTAAAATAAACTAAGACTCTGTTTGTTTGGTACTCAATACTATTCAATTTATCTTGAAAATTTTTAATCTTGTTCATCTCTTTCGATTTTCATTTATTTTCCATTTTATCCAATTCTTTTCGTCTTTAAAATTTTAAATCTTGTTCTATTTTCCGACTTACTCTCAATTGCATTCTATTCCATGTATCTTCAAACATATTGGAACCTTGTTCCCCTTTTATGACTTTCATTCGTTTTGTATTGAATCCTATTTTATGTTAGCTCAAAATTGTTCACTTTGTTCACGCATTGTGGCTACTGTTTGTTTTACATTCTATCCAATTCGAACTATTTTTTAAATAATTTATAATTTTGTTGAGCTTCCTTTATATTCTACTCCATTCCCTCAATGCAGTTGCTACGCCAATGAATTTTTAAAATGGTATTATTTATCGGTATTGTACCGATACTGTATTGACGAGATCGGATCAAAATTCCCCTGCTAACAATTTATATCTTTTTCGTAAAAGTTAATTGAGCAATTAAAAATACAATAAAAATTGTTTCGTACCCTTTTGTTATTTTTCAACAGGAACTTTTGAAAGGATATTAAACAATGCACAATGAGAAAAAGTAAATTTGAATAATCCGTGTGCGCTGATCGGGAAACTGTTTAATTGAAATGTTGTTTTACTAATTTCATACTCGTTTCAGGCGAAAAAATTTTCTATAACGCGACTGTAATATATATACGTGTATGTATAAAATGTTGGCATAAAATTGATTTGTACAATTTTCTACTGAAAAGTACAATCGAATGTAAACTTTATTTTCGGTTCAAATTGATCCGAGCGATGAACGAGGATTATATCAAAACGTATTAATTTACCAGAGTACGGGACAAATTGATATTACTGCGAGACATATTGAACATCTATGAAGCGTATCAGAGTAATTCGTAATAAATATCTTTTTTATTAATCCAAAAATAGTATTTTATTTCCAGCAACGTAACAATTAGAATTTATTTCGTTCTTTCGAGAATGTGAGAAGTTATCTTATAGAAAATAAATATCAGATAATGACGAATAAATAACCTTTGCAAATTTTTGTTATATTTTGTGATTAAGATAGCTAAATATTTGAACTTTATGTGATTATTACTGTTGTTTCAAAAGTCATTTTATTTTGAGAAATTTCTTAAGAAATCGAAGATATTGTATGCTCGAATGATGGAATGTAACGTTAAATTAATTCAGAATATTTGTAATGTTATATTTGGAATAGATCATTTGTAACAGACTTCAGGAATCAACAGGAACGTTTAATTCTCCGCAAAAAAATTAATCAATTCAACAATATCTATTAATGCATCTGTGTATACATATGTAAGTACACTATTTTATGTTAGAAGCTTGAGAAAATGAATTCTTACGAACAGTAACTTGCAAATTAAATTCAATACTTTCATAATAGCAATTAAATTTAAAAATTGCTACATAACAGTTACTTGTTTACCTCTATAACATTTTGTCCTAATAGTCGTTTCTAACACATACTCTCCGATTTTAACTCAAAATTTAAAGCTTTACATGGGCCAATCGACGTGAAAAGCATTATTGTATGCTGTCAATATCAGAAATATTTTGATCAAAATAAAATATAGCGTAGTACATGTAAATATTATTGCAGTTCGTGACATCATATTTTGCTAATTTCGAATTCATTTATCAAATAAAAACCTACGAATTTTACAACTTTTTCCCAGCGAACTATAAAGTGGGGGAGATCTTCCCATTCGTTTGGCTAAGTGTTAATAAAATACGTTGTTCTTATGAATTTGTATTTGGGGAACTCTATATTTTACATTAATCTGGAAGGTCTGATCTATTCCAATATTTTTATTTTCTAATTGAGAAATTAATATCTCGTTGTTAGATGATAAAGGAAGCTTTATTCAATAAAAATTGTATCATCCATACTTTTACTAATAATGAAGGCAAATGTAGTAATAAAAATCGTTATTCCCAACGAAAATATATGTGTAGAAACAAATACGATTGCTTTTTCATAAAGTCTGAATGCAGTTGATACATATTTAAAATGTTTCTTCCATTTCTGACCTTGTATGACCTTGAAGGTCACTGTGTCCTTTACGAATGAACTTGTCCCGACACACGCTTTCATATGACGTAAAAAATACATATGGCATTCCGATTTAAAAAATTGAAGGTCACCTTCATTTCTAAAAATATAGCCCTAACACAAAAAATTACACACCTCATTACATTTTTTGCAAAAAAACGGTATAATTTTTTCCTCTTTCATTTTTTTAAATATTTAATATTTGCAAGAAGTAGCGGTTAACGCACAGAAAGTGTATAAAGAATTGTTTAGAAAGACTATGTGGTATTCAATTAAAAGACAAATGGTACTTATATAAACAGTCTCTTCAAAACAATTTTTTCTCTCGTAATACGGTTAGTCTACTATACAGGGTGTCCGCGCTATCACTAGCCTGCGTTTTTCTTGTAAATAGTAAATATTAGAAAAAAATGAAAGAGGAAAAAGTAGTACTGTTTTTAATGCGCAACACAATAGCGTACGTTATGTTTTTGTGTATATACTATTTTGTTAGATATGAAGGTGACCCTCAATTTTTTTAAAGGAATGCTATATATTTTTTTATATCACGCGAAAGCGTGTGTCTAGACGAATTCATCCGTATACTGCACAGTGACCTTCAAGGTCATGCAAGGTCAGAAATGGAAGAAATATTTTGAATACTTCATACCAATGTGTTTACAAGTATCCTTTATTGGCGAGGCTACATTAAATGTTCAATATGACTCTATGTTCAGCTCTATTAATTACATTTTTGGTGGCTTCCTCTAATGTAGCCCGAGACACTAATGCACATGCTTGCGTTATTTTGCTTTTCTTCTAGGTATTTCAATTTACTTTGTCTATTATCTCCATTGCATTGGTGATAAATGCGTACCATATCCCCCTTCTCGGCCATCGAATAATAATACATTACTATTATTTATTACTATACTATATTATACTATATATATTTAGAGCAATATTACTAATCGGTGTCGGAAGTAATACTGAAATTGTCTCATCATAGAAGAAACTAGAAGTAAACACTCTGATAGTGAATGACAACATCATCTGGTTCGTATGAACAAGGAATACTTGTAAACACATTGGTATGAAATATTCAAAATGTTTCTTCCATTTCTGACCTTGCATGACCTTAAAGGTCGCACGATTTCATGTGATATAAAAAAAATATACAGCATTCAATTTAAAAAATTGAAGGTCACCTTCATGTCTAACAAAATACAAACACAAAAGAATTGCATACGCCATTGTGTTGAGTATAAAAAACAGTACTACTTTTTTCCAATATTTACTATTTACAAGAAAAACGCTGGATAGTGATAGCGTGAACAGCCTGTATTGGTTTCTTGGCTTCTAGTAATTTCCCCTCATGCTTCTCACCTCTTCGTCGTGCTTCAATCACTTAATAAAATGCTAGTGTATAGCATTAGGTTACTTCCATCTACACCGTATCAGCTCTACATCAACATTCCCAGTCCCCTACTTTATCTTTCAAAGCGCGATAGAGTAATTGCATCAAAACACCGATACCTCACAGATATTGAAAGTATCGAGTTATTCGTATCCGGTGATTTATTCGATCCGGTGGTCGACGCGTCTGCTGGCCCTTCTTTGGGAAGCAGCGAGCGGGCGGATCGTGTATTTGGCAGCGTGAAACATCGTCGTTGGCCCTTTGGAATTGTTCGACGGTGGTACGAAACGACTGAGGAAAGGTCAGGTGGGTCCGGCGACGGTGAACTCGAGAGAGCGCAACGGTAGATGGCCAACGGCGCGGCGGCGTGGACGGAAGAAGAATGGCCGGGCGGAAACTGCTGTTTCATCTCCGACTCCGCCAACTTGGCAAGACCGCCGCTCTGTTTGCTTCCTAATTACGAATGGGGGAGAATAAGACGCGCGCGAGAGCCCGTGGGGAGAGCCAGACTATCTAAGAACCTCGGGGACGAAGTAAGAAAGCGCGGCCCGCGGATGAACAAAGACGGAAACCAAAGCGGACCTCCGAACTGCCGAGCTCCCCGCTGCGCGGCGAATTAAGATTCCATCGTGCGGTCGAGTTTTGTGTGTGCTTTGCAATTTTCTGGTTAACCCGAGCGTTCTTGCGGGCTCTGTCAACACTTCCTTCCAAGGATCGATGGATTAAGGATTCCGATCGAGCATTCAGCTCGCATACCTAACTCTGTTGTTTTATTAATAATGGTAATTAGTAGTCGAAACTGCACAATCGACTGCTAAGTAGTATAGAAACTCGTGATTGGCTTAAAGTGTTACATAGCCCTCGTGACTGGAAACAATGACATGCTTTTCGCGCATGCGTACTGCGGTGCGCGCCGAATCCAGTAACGTATATGCGCCAAAAAAGAGTAACATATAGGTGGCGTGCCGGGAACTAGCACTGCCATAGACGAACTTGAAGATAACGGATGTTATTTTTTATTTACTTGTTTATTTATATAATTAGAAAATATATTTTTGTTATTTTGGATACTGGAAAGGTTTTTGGCAGTATCCTTTTGTCTTGCAACAAATGTTGGTATTCTTTATAGATTCTGCCGAATAAAATAAAAATTTATATTATGTTATCCTGTATAATCCGAACTTTTTTAGGTAAAGAAAGTATGTGAATGTTGAATGAAAAACATTATGGTAATTATATAGAAAAGGTCTGCGTACTCCGATTTTGATGAAATTTTAATATATTATAGATTTCGACATTTTGAACAACTTTTTCCTTTTCCAATATAGGGGGTCGCTTTTAGTTTTCAAGATATTTGCAAAAACTATCGGTAATGTTAATTTCATAACGGAAACCTTCTTTTTAGAAACACTGGGTGGGTGTGTGTGTGTGTGGTATTGTAGCTTCTCATCTCCACAACGTGTTTACAAACAAAAAATAAACAGATGCAGCCCGAAAATCCAGGAAATGTCTTTGAAAATTGAAAGCTCAGCCTGTCTATGTATGATCAGAGTTATCTACAGGAGTTAATTCTGCTTGTTTCTTCTGTTATTCCATTTCCTGGATTTTCGGGCCGCATCTGTTTATTTTTTGTTTGTAAACACGTTGTGGAGATGAGAAGCGACAATACCACACACACCCACCCAGTCTTTCTAAAACGAAGGTTTCCGTTATGAAATTAACATTACCGATAGTTTTTTGCAAATATCTCGAAAACTAAAAGCGACCCCCCTATATTGGAAAAGGAAAACATTGTTCATAATGTGTTGCTCCATAACATATTAAAATTTCATCAAAATCGGAGTACGCAGACCTTTTCTATACAATTACCATTATTTTTAAAACAGGGCCTTAAAGAACTCTCAAAAATTGGAAATTAGTACAGTACTGATGCCACACGCGAATACGCATGCGCGAAAAGCTGACATTTCTGGCATCACTGCCCCAGCGATGTTTAAACTTGGCTTCCGCGAGCTGAACGCCGTCCCCACTACCGGTCGCCGTTTTCACAGCACCGAGACGTGGCGAACCGATTATTTAGCAATATGCTCGCTTCCCGCGTTAAAAAGATGATCGTCAATTGTTTTATGACGCGCGGGTCGGTTACTCGGTTTCTTGGTCGGCGGGGTGAGAACACGTTGCACCTGCGCAAATTGACAGTAGGAAGGGGAAGTAGGCGCGTAAGGGGCCCCTACGCTGGTCACCGCTGCCCAACCTATTCATAATCGGAGCTGCGTAAGATGCTATTTCAAATAATTAACAGTGAATAGTCTATTTTGACTTATACTATTTGATTATTTTGATTTATACTTCATATTTTTTGAATTCATACGTGCACTTTTGAAAATAAAATATTTGATTTATTAGAAATAGATTTCTATTATTTTAGAAATAATATTTAAAATATTATGCCATTTTAATTGAAGGATTTTCAAAATAGTAAATTTTAACAATTGTTTTCTTAATCGTAATAGTCAAATATTATTCCTCAAAATATTAATGTACAGAGTCCCTGCAGTTAAAAGTCCCTGCAAAAGTGTCCTTGATCTTGATTTTCAAGGACACAATTTTGTTTCGTTGTATCGTATACAGTGGTCGAAATTCGTATAAGAACAGTACGATTTTCGAAAATATATTAATCTATTTTATTAACCCTGATTTATAGCATGCACGGAATCTCGTGCTTGCTACAATGTCTTTATTATACAACAGTTTGTATTCACAAACATTGAGTCTTGTGTTGATAAACATAAACAATGTCAATAAAAAATTCTCTGATAATTTTCTCGAGAGCTTTTACTAATATGAGAATGATTAAAAGTTTATGTTTTCGAATTTCTGAGCATTTCATGTGAAAGTGAGGAATGTGGCAAATAGTAAGTATGCTGGAGCTATGCACTTATAATTAATATGATGGGATACTGAATAATGATACTTCATTTAATTAAAAGCTGACCAATTCTTTTTCACAATAAATTGTTCATATTTCAAACAGATTTTGTATTCCATTTGAATCTGTCTCTATGATAAAAACGCTGGAACGTTATTGCAAAATACAAATCTATTCAGCCAATAGTTTCTAGATAAAATGAATGCCATGTGATTGAAAAGCGTGACTTTCATCCACCTGGTTTACGGGAGATTAAAAGATGGGAATTCAGCAGAATGTACTGTAGGAATTCTGGTACACACGCGATCGCAATAAAGTTATTGAAAAGGACATTGACGCAATCAAGTGATGTGTGTGCCCTTGTTCCACATTCAAAGTGTTGCCGATGTCACAGATGCAAATTTCAATCTATTCCGTTCGTTTCAGGACCAGCTACGATCAACGAACCAAAGTGACCCGTGTTCCAATTGATACCGAAATTCTACGTTGCTGGACAGGCCTTCCTTTTTGGTCCTGTTACCGACTCAAATCGCTCGTAACAGCCTCCGCTTTTAAAACACTGCTCGTTCGAGTAATTAGTGAACCGATTGGACGTCAATTTATGGACCTCTGCCGCAATCGCGCACGCATCCTCTTTTCGTTGAATGCCTCCTCTCCTGAATGGGGGCTCCGATGTGTACTCCGGCAATGTGGAAAATCCAAACTGAAATTCATTCGTCAACAATGGATTCCCTTTGTAAGGGATAATAAAAGGTGGCGGCGATTTGAAACACGACAACTGAATGAACCGTAAACGGCCGGGACAACGTGTCCGCATTTATTTCTAAATGGCTACTGGTAATCGAGTTATCAATTACCAAGGTACGTTTTAATTTTGTTTCTATCGAGCATTATTCAGTTTAAGAATTTCTATCATTACTTTCATATTTTCTGCATTATTGATATCTCGCTACTGCTGTACACAATAACTAATATACAGGACTTCAATTTTAATTAACCGCTTCGTTCTCTTGGACGTGTTATGCCGCGACGCGATACCATTCGTGCAATGCCAAAGACTTGTTCTGAGTTTTTGAATTATACACAGAAGGTTTTGAATTATATCACACAGAAGAATAATAAATTCCAGTTATCCTGAAAGCAATGTGTTTTTCTCTTCCCATACCGTTTTCGGAATTAACACTTACCCGAATTAAAGTTCTAAATGTAATAATGAAACATGCGAGATATGTATGTCGTCTATGACGTCGGGCGAACAGATAACAAGTTCGTGGCATCGCGCAAGCGGCGTTGCGTCGCAAGATAACTCGTCTGTGACCTTATACATACAGGGTGTTTCGTCTAAAACAGGACAAATAAATATCTCCTCTACCTCTCAAAATACAAAAAATGTTTCTAACGTAATCTAAATGGTTACAAAAGATGAATCAGATGGAATAATCGTTTTTTATAAATTGTGTTGAGGATATGATAGGGATGGTATTTCTCTTATCATAAAGCACAGCGTTAGTGAATAAGGAACTTTCTTTAATATAAAACTTGGAACTATGAACTTATTAATATATACCAGGTATGTCCTGCTCAAACCGACTCTTCTGTCGAACTGAACATTGGGCGGACGTGCAACTAACGTCTTCCCCACTCTCGTCTCGTGCCGATCGTCATGTCGACTTATGACACACACTCTATTAGCCGTTTTTCGAGTTGTTACATTGTAACAGCCAAAGCGACGCCGCACCGCGTCCCGACATTCCCGGATGTGAGTTTTACCCACAATGTGACTACTTTATTTCAACAAATTGTAATTTTTTAATCGTTTTTTAAAGGTCACTCGTACTTTTTTACATATATACACACATTTTTTGTTGTTGTATGTTATAGCAAACATTATTGCGCATTCATCCATGTTTAATAGCACGACCTTGAAATGACCGTGAACTCTAAAATTTGCTAATTAATGCAGAACTTATTTTCAGCGAAATTTCAGATTTCAACGGTAACAGAAATTTGACCATGAACTGGAACTTGTAAATAATCACATTTATTACTGCAATAAATGTTCGAAATGATGTAACAAATTTGTTGTTTAGTTTCATCTTTACGGATTTTTCGCCACCTTTTAGAAAAACAGAGATCTAATGAACGAAAACTTTATTTATTCAGCATGAAAAATTATTATTAACTTTTTTTATTTAAACAATTTATTAAAAATAATTAATTCAAACAATTCATTCTAACTGACTGTACTAACTAATATATCCTTAAAAATTTTTACCCTAAACTCCAAATAATCGTAATTTCCGTGCGTGAAATCTGAAAAAACTGTGCGTGTGGGCGAAAAAGTAAGGGCAGATTCCGCCCTTACAGTTATTAGGAAAGAAAGGTGTTGGACAGTGTTATCTATTGCATGCGTTGTTAAATTCTTTTAACCTCTCCACTGTTGAAAATTGCACCCACTTATTTTTTCTATAAATGCATAAAATCCGCAGTCTAACCATCACCCACGGAGTCTCCGCGTGTTAAGGATTAGCAGATAGAATCGTCGGATGTGAACCCATATGTATCGCGCAGTGCTCTGGCCTGGCAGCGCGGAATCAAAATTCATTTCACCGAAATTGAAATCCCGTAGTATTATATTATAGTTACTACAACAAGAAGCATGCCTGCTAGGCGTCCCGAGCGGATTCCGAGCGGCGCGGCGCGTTTCAGACGGGTTACCCGGCCCGTGAAATCCATTTCATTGAATCACGGCTGGATAAAATACTATTCGCGGAGTTATTGTGCATAATTCGTGCTAAATCTCGCGGCCACGAGACCGAACAACAATCACGGTATCGCTCGAAGGGAGCCGAATTTTACCGCGGTTCCCGCGTACGCGCAATTAGACGTCTGTCCCCGCTTGTTCCCTAACAAAAGGCGCAGCCCCCGTAGAACGGAACACGCTCGTAAAATGAATTCGTTCGAATAACGCAGCGGGGAATTATTCTATTGGCAAAAATTTATGGGAACGTCGTCGCCGTTGCCGCGGCCACGATATTACGATCGTGAATGTACACGAGAGTACTCTATCGACCGGGACGAGGCGGAAAGGTGTGAGGCCCGTCGATACGTGCGCTCACCGTATCCGACCATGTTGTATCTAGACTGTTTACACGTACGTGGCGTGTGTGCGCGTGCCTAAGTCGACGTTCGTGCACGTACCGACCACCCGGCCCGACCCGGCTCGCTCATGTACGCTTCTTCCTTTTCGCTCGTTTTTTTTTTTACACCGGTCCAGGGAGAGAGAAAGGCGACAAGAGTGAGAGATGCAGAGAGAAAGAGTATGGTAACTGCAGGATAGAAACCGACGAGAGTCAGTTAGGGGTTGGCTAAAAAGTGGCGAGCCCAAAGGGTGGCCAGGGACCCGCCTCGGGGACCAAGGAGTGGCTACCCTCGAAATACGCCGCTGTTACCAAACTCCTGACGAAAAAAACCTTTTAAAGGGGAAGTTTCACCTGCCGAGCTAAAGGGGAATCGAGTTCACCCCGGTCTCTGGACTTTCAGCTGACGGAACTGCATGTGGACTGCCAACCTGCGCCACCGAGACCATCCGGAGCTGAATTTTTCCTCGGACGAGCGTTGTGATTCGCAGTGGTTGCTGATGGAATGAATGATTCGACGCTGATTTTTTTAATGGAAATGACGAGATGTTTTTGTCTTAGTTTTTCGGTCCCCCATACGCTCCTTAAGTTTTGCCACTTAAATTCGGGCACCCTGTATAAAATGCGCACTTTAATCATTATATTCAGAATCATAATTAAGTAAAATAAATAAATTTTTATTCAACAATAATACTTTAATAAAATAATAAAGAATACAGATAAAACTTGTTCTTTTATGTTGGGAAGTCGAAATCGCAGAAATCATATAGGAGTTGTTTGAATACTTTTTGTTTGCGTGTGTATGTGGTCAAGTACTTGATTGTTCATGGCAAATTCTTTTTCCCTTATCTAAAAATATCCCAACATTGACTCGATAGGGTAAGGTTTTGTAGTTTTACAGCAAAAAAATCGAAAAGTTAATCTAACATATCGCGTTCCAGACTAGAATGCCCCCTTAACAATAGTTCGGGTCCGGTAAAGCTGTATTCACTCGCGCGTACCTACGCTCGAAAAATACCGTGCGTTGACTTTGTTCCAAAGCGACAATTGGTGTACGCTGATTGGCTGTCGGCAGTCCTCGAAAACGGTATAAAAGACGAGGAAAAATGACAAGCAATCAGTACGATTCACCAATTACTTGCAGTGAACGAACGAATAGCGATAGATAGCAGCCAGAACGGAGTAATTTTTTGTTGGTGCAGTAGAAACTGAATATAGCGAATAATTTAAATAATCATATAGAAAACAAAAATCAGCATGCATAATGCAATTATTGAGAAAACATCTCAAACACATGAAATTCGTCGTATTTATAAAAGATTCTATAAAAGAATTCTACCATTTACTGTTTTAGGTATCTTAACATTTTTTATTTTTGTAATGGCTGTACTGTAATTTGATGTATTTGTTTAAAATATGAGATTATAAATGAAACACAATTGATCGAATCAACGTGTAAAATGAAAATTAATGGAAACTACGAGAAGGTATTTTGTGCAATTATTTCTAAGATGTGGTTCAGAGTTAAGAGAATTGTAATGTCATAATGCTTGGACCTGGAACTAATTCTCTTCTGTGTATGTATCAATGATATCGCAAACTCAATTCTGATTACCCAAACACAAATTTAGCAATATACGCAGATGGTGCAGCTATGTATATATTGTGCATACTGTGTGTATATGTAACATGTATGTTTCATCTTGAGAAAGTACACAAGTCCCAGTATGTACACAAAGCAGCTGAACACACCGTGTTGAAATTATTTTAAACTGAAGAACATGGAAACAACAGGGTCTAAAACAAACAATCATGCGAGTGACTAATTAGTGCGATGTTATACAAATGTAAGTAAATAAGTACAATTGTACAATTGTAAACTGATATAGATAAGATACAAATGTACGAAAGTATGATACACCTATAACATACAGTGACCCACAAAAGTGTTCGTACGCCCTTTAAATCAGAATAACATTCTGAAAATTTGATCAAACAACTTGAGCAATTAGAAGCATTGCTTTAGTAAATCACGTGCAAAACAGATTTTGAAAAAATTGTAATTAGTAGAAATTACATGAAGAAATAAAAATAGCACTTTTTAAAACTTCTTTATTTTAGCCCATAATGAAAATTCAAAATATGCATTTCGTAGATCTATGTTAGTCATACATATGCTGAAAATTTCATCGAAATCGGTTGACGCAGAAAAAACGACACGCATCGAAAGATATAAGAAACTATGGGTTTTAAGCAGAAACTTTTGTTTTGGTTTTCACCAAAAGTCGAGAAAAATGCGATTATCATCACTTTCAACCGTTTGTAGTTCATGTGTTTGTTAACTGATTTCGATGAAATTTTCAGCATACGTGTAAATAACATAGATCTACAAACCGCATATTTTGAATTTTCATTACGGGCTGAAATAATAAAGTTTTATAAAGTGCCATTTTTATTTTTTCATGTAATTCCTACTAATTGCAATTTCTTCAAAATCTTTTTTGAACATTTTAAAATTAAATCGATGTTTCTAATTGCTCAAAAAAAGTCAAGTGGTTTGGTTAAATTTTAAGAAAGTTATTCTGATTTAAAGGACGTACGAACACTTTTGTGGGCGACTGTATAACGTAAATAGTATACAAGTGTACGATATTTCGTTTCATTCTTATTTTAAAATATAAAGCATTTTTGGTTTAAAATCAATGAAAGGTTACCATTGAGGACGTTTTTTTATTTTTGTTAACTATAACACGTTATTAATAAATGTATTGTATCCCGTTTAAGAACAAAACAATGAATTTGGAATCTAAAAATGTAAAATTTAATATAGTTTCCTTTATTATTCTGAGTCATATTTTCTAACAGTCTCTGTCTACACTATGTATTTGTACAAAACGTTCTATACACATTATATATACATATACAAGGTGGTCCACGCAACTTGGTTACCCTCAATAACTTCCAAAGTATGCGTTGTATGAAAAAACTGTTTCTAGAAAAGTTACAATATTTCCTTGTCCAGAATATTAATATACTCAGGAAGTCTATTTTACCGACAGAAATATGTTAGCACGTTAAATTAACCCCTTCGTCTACAATGACGTGTGAGAGACGTGATGAAGATTCTGAACAGAGTCAAATAAATATGTATGTTATTAATTACTTTTAAACCGAAATAAAATTCTATTTTGTTGTTGTTAATGTATAGCCATTGGAGAACATATAGACATACAATAGATATTCATTTTCTCCTTCTTCTAGGAAAATTATAAACTACAAATAAATTCTAATCACTGAAACCGTAAAACAAATGGTATTCTTAAGTCAGTTCTTACAAGCTCTTATTTAAAACTTATATCAGACGTTATTATAAAAATAACTTTTGTATTTACATTTTTATATATTAAAATCAGTTGCTATCAGCTGCTGCTATCAGTTGATAAGAATGAAAATATGGCAAACAATATCTACAGAATTCAACAAAACTAAAGTTTAAGTACCACTTAAATTATTAATTTTTCGAATGACAAGCTGCATGATCAGAATAATGCATAGAAAAATATGTGTCTCTATCTAAAAACATGAAGGTGACCTTAAAATTTTCAGAATTCTTGCACCTACAAAAAAAAACTGTCACTACCATGCATTAATCCTCTTTGTACTGAACATTGTGGTTAATATATAGTTTTCCAATATCTCTAACAGAGATATTCAAGAGCTAATTTTCACTGGATCGCCCTGTATATAAAAACTATGCTACAATAGCTGTAATAGATTTAGAATTATTTATAATGTTACTTTCGACTCCGGTCTCTACTATCAAAAAAAAAACGTCTTCGAAAACTCTTCTTTAAAATCACAATTTCTCCGAGATCTTGTCACTGCTAGCAGGATTTCTATCTCAAGTGGGAACCATAAAAGGGACACAATGTGAGAAAAGTGGGGGGTTGCGGGGTAACGGCGAGCAGGAGATCTTGTTGGAGCGAATCAATCGTGTTAAGTGCTCGTAAGGGTAATCCGGCTAATTTCGTACGATCCATACAGGCATCCCGACACTTGTCCAATACTGCGGGACCGTCGTTTCCGTTCGACAGGTTCGTACCAATCCTCCGTTTCGACGAAGATTGCGTCGAAGCATCTCTTCGAACCTCTCCCGCCACGAAATTGTCGTAATTCGGAAATATCAAGGGTCTAACGGCTAGATCCCCAGATAAATGTAAAGTGCAGCGTGAGCGTAATTAATCAAACGATAACCCCCTCTGCCGAGCCTCCACCTATCGGCCCCCGCGGTCTTGTTAATTTTGCTGATTAATGGAATTCACGGTTCATGCATGGGTTCATCGGCGGCACGATAAGTACGACGAAGGACGACGGCCGCTTGACGTTCCTCTGACGCGTGCAGAAAGTCCTCGGCTGTTGATATTCTGATCGGCTGTACTATTAAGATATTGCGCGGCAATCCATCTAATATGCTAGTGATCGATGCGCGGAGTCAACGACTCGCGACCGCACAGCCGCAGCCACGCAATGCACCGCGACCCGGAAAAGTTCGACCTTGTAGGTAATTAATCACACGTTCGTCGATCGGCCTGTAAAAATCCTGTGCTTCTTTTTCTCGTCCTGGTGGCTTGCACTCGCAGTTTAAATGTCTGATAAATGCCTGTCGTGTCTTCACTTTACGCTTGCATACGAAAATTATTGTTAGATTGTTACGAGCCTGGGCCGAGCGGCAGCGCGCGTGGCCGGCGAGCGGTTTATGGTTTAAAGAGGAATATGGTTTTTAACACTAGATTTACCGGCTAGTTAAGTATATCTATTTCTACCAAGACCAGTCAGAATGACTGGTCTTTAGAAAAAGTGCTTAGTGGTGTTTCTAGTCTTTATTTCCTTTTAAAAAATGACAAAAAAAGTTGAATAATATTGATAGGACCAGTGCTAGAAATTTACGGGCCACAACTCAATCAACTCGCCCAAAAACGAGTCGACCGAGCACGGCCAAGACACTCAGAAACCCCGAGTATCGAGTTCGCACTTACAGATAGCCAAGTGTCCGGGACCCAAGGAGAACCTTATGTGCGGCCCGAAACCCTGAGTAAATATACAATTCCAAGGGCCGCTAGCGTACTGCATCAGAATCATGATTTTCCCGGAATCATATATTCTGTCCCGAAAAAACGTTGCAGTATTTATCAATTGTTGTAGCTGCCTCAGTGTCATTTCATCACATAGAAACATGCACCAGTCATTTTGACTGGTACTGGTATAAGTGTCAATAACAAAAAATATATTTGTTACGAATACATACAAAATAATATAAAGTTCATAAAACTGATTCTTGCATAGTTATGGCTACAAAAGTCATGATATCAATTCGGAAAGAAAATGTTACATGCAGTAGGAATTTTGAATTGAAATTGCAAAATCAGTCATTTTGACTGGTCTGGTAAATCTAGTGTTAATTGTTAGTAAGATACACGAACGAACCTGTTGCGAAATCAGGGAGCCGCTAGGATGTTTGAGAGACTCCGTGGACGAACCCGATGCGAAATCGGGGAGCTGCTAGGAGGTTGAGTAAAAGCACAGACGAACCCGATGCGAAATCGGGGAGCTGTAGGACACGGACGAACCTGATGCGAAGTCAGGGAGCCGCATAGGTTGGATAACAGTTTTGGGTTCCTGATACAAGATCAGGTAGCTCCTAGGATATGTTAGTAACGGCCTCGTAACTTTAATATTATAAATTAATTGATGCAACCCGAGCGGTAAGATTGTATCATGCGGGAACGGTCAACTAAGAATTACTGGATCTGAATGGTGGATTAAAATCAATTGTTACTCAAAATTACCTTGAACTAAATTGTATATTACAGGAAACTGGCTCTGTTACAACTGTTACTGTCGCGGTAAGAATTGAGTGTGTATGAACAATGTTGTGTAGTTACCTAAGTACTACTGCCTGTTGGATGGCGCACTGGCGATACGGGCAACACGGAGAGGTTGAATAATTATGTAAAGATAGATTAATACCGTACTCGCGGAATCTATAAGGTTACTTGATACGAAAGGGTAACTAGGCCCGATCTCACTAAATACAACCAACTCCGAAACGAGATTCAGCGTAAAGACGTGTATAGCCCGTTTGTACTTTAAGCACTGCCCCCGAGGGTTAAAATTCGAGGGTTTATTATACTGTGAAATCTAAATGGGGATGCTCTCAAGATTTCCATATTTGGGAATCTTGTGGAACTGTCCCTGTACTGAATCATGTTTTGTGCCGGCTGCATCCAGCTGGAGCATAGTCATCGTTTCTATAAGCAAAGGGTGGAATAGGGCGTTTTCCGTTCTCGGGAAAGAGGTTAGAAAACTCTGATTGAAATAAAGCAGAGAGAATTCTCTGTACGTAACACTGTAATGAAAATTTAATTGCATACACTTTGAAAATTTCATCAAAATTAGTGAACGTTGCAATGAGCTAAAAGATTTTTTGACAAAGCCAAAAATCTGCGACCCTTAAGCTCTCATCTTGAAATGTTTGTTGCTCAGAGGAACGTTAGTCCATTTGGATGAAATTGTCACCGTGCGTATGATTGACACACTACTACTACTACTACTACTACTTAAAATTTGTAAAAAAAACCACTTTTCGTATTTGCGCTTTATGCTATTTTTTCAAAGTTTTTCTGGTACACCACATACTAAATTAATCCTTCTAATATCTCAAAAAATCGAAAGGTCGTTTGAACTCATTTTAAAAAGACTATTCCATTTCAATGGAATGTAATTTGAAACATTGAGAAGATTTGCAAGAATTCAAGAGTATACTGTTTGCTTTTTCAACGTCGCATCAATATCTTGGTAATTAACGACGACTGTGTGTTTCACTGTTTTAGATTTCATTCCACACGTCTGCAGCATTTATGAATTTTAGTAGATTTGTTTTAGTTTGTTCAGATTTATACAGGGTGTCCCGCGACTCATGATCAACCGATTGGAAAGTGATTCTGCAAGTAAAAATGAGTCGAAAAGAAAGAATAAAATTTTTTCATTTGGAGCTTCGTTTTCGAGTAAATCAAGTTTGAATATTCAGCGAATACGCGTACCACCATTAGAAAGAAATCTACTGTCGCGTCTGATCATGAATAACCAATTCTACTGTGTGTATATACGAATGCACGCGGAGCCGACGAATCTTTAAATTCGATTTTCTCGAAAACTCATCTTCAAGTAAAAAAATTTTATTTAAGTGGGGATGCTCTCAAGATTTCCATATTAAGGAATCTTATGCAACTGCCCCTGTACTGAATCATGCTTTGTGCCGGCTGCATCCAGCTGGAGCATAGTCGTCGTTTCTATAAGCAAAGGGGTGGAATAGGGCGTTTTCCGTCCTCAGGATAGAGATTAGAAATCTCTGATTGAAATAAAGCAGAGAGAATTCTCTGTACGTAACAAGATAATGTTGGTTTTACGGAAGCAAAGTAATTGTTGAAAATGAATAAATCCGCAACAGTGTTTCCATGTATTCTGTGTTTAATGTTTAATTTATAATATGATAATATTGCAAAATATAGTTTGACTGTATAACTGTATGTGAAAAACTGCTTTGTAAAAAGCGCTCAAGCTAGCTGCTATGACGAGATTGACGACAGTCCTAACTTTACGCCCTTGCCTGGATTCCTCTGTCTCTGGGTAAAACCTCCCCTTAAGCCTACGCACATACATACATGGTATCGTTGCATTCCAACAGTAATTTTATAATAATAAAACACATATCTTTTGTACGATATTTATGTGATGCTCTCTTCTAAAGCTAGGCTTCGACTAACAGAGTTCGGAAGCTCATCGAAACATTTGGAATCGAGTTGCTCATGTCGGCATGCGGACTCAAAGAACCGCGACTCTATCTTTGATTTCGAACCTAAAGGTACCGCGAAATACAATGTTACGGTCCCGTAGATACGGGATCTGGAACGTGTATATATATTTGCGCGGATAAAAAGAAGTATCGTACGAAAATTGCTGGTCTTTTTACGTACAATAAGATACCATAATAAAAAAATATAAGTTTCCTTTTGAAAAAAGAAAGTTGACCTTCAAATGACCTTGAAAACGCCACCCAAATAAAAAACTGGTACTGCCCCCTCCTTCCCTTTCGAAATCCTCGGACTATAGGTTTCCTTTTGAAAAAACAAAGTTGACCTTCAAATGACCTTGGAAACGCCACCCAAATAAAAAACTGATAGTGCCCCCCTCTTTCCCCTTCGAAATCCTTTGACACCTGTTTTACACTTTTTTAATATCTTTCATACTTTTCGAGATGTTCGGCTGGAACGTTTTCAAATGAACACACTATATATTTGTTTGTCAATACAATCTTTATTTTAATATTTCGAAACTTTTGAAATTGTCAATCTTGTTACTTCACTTATATAATGGACAGTTTTGCGTCCAATAAACTCTATGAATTCTGTATATGGTTGAGGTTGGGCTTCGTGCCAGCCATGCAAGCAATTTAATATTTGGGTCTTTGAAAAATTTCTTACTTTTATTGGCACTGTGTTTTCGAGTCATTCTACTGTTGAAAGATAAATCGTGGTTCATTTCTGATAGTGTCGCTTCTAAATTTTCATTTAGTTCAATATGCTGCTCTGCACTCACAATTTCATCAATTTGTACAAAAGTACCAATTCTGTTATGTGGAAAACATTTCACGCAATTAATAATCACTAGACTGCGGATCATTATGCATTTATGGATTACGAAAATGTTGAAAAAATGCTATAGTATCAACTTCGACAGAATTTTGTACGATTTTTATTTATTTGGGATCAACAAAGTCTATCACCAATGAAAGTAAGATTTTATTTGGTACCACTTTCTTAAAATTTGTCCACTCAAATTGAGAATTGCATGAATATCCGCAGTCTGATAATCATATGCTAAATTTAATCATTGGCATAACGAACAAATTCTCACGCTCATCTTTTTTTTCTAGAGACCTTGTACTTTCTTTTTATTTGTAGCAACTTTTACTTTCGTGTCTCTATATTGTATTTCCCCAGAATGATATTAACATATTCATACATCTTTTATATCAAAAGCGACATTTTTGTTCGTGTGTTGCATGTTCTTTTGTGAATAAGTGACTCTTTCATTATGCATTGACTATTCCCACAAAAATGTAAATACTATCCTGAATTATTGACTAAATAATCTGTACGCTGTGAAGGTAAATAATAAGTAAAACTTAAGTATACAATAGTGACGTTAATTCGAAAAAACTTCATTGATATCTATTTTCGCTACCTGTCCACTTAATTTCATTCATAATAAAGTTTACTGTATATGTTGGAATGATTGGAATTCGCGCGTCGTGTTGCGTTGGCGATTCTGTTGTGTGATTGGCATTAGCAGGGAATTCCGTCCTTATGCGATCGCATTTAAATGTTTATTGCTAATGGCAATTTTAACCAATTTCGATGAAATTTTCACAGTGTATATTAATTGGCATAAGTCTACAAAATGCATTAATTAGAATTTCACTACAAGCTTCGATAAAAATGTTACATAACTCCGGCTTTTACTGTTTTCTTTGCAATTCCGACCTATAGCAATTGTTCCCAAATTTTGATTATCCGTTACTTAGTAAACTAATTCTTCTAATATGTCAACAATTCTCAACTCATTTGATTCAATTTTAAGAAAACTATGCGACTGTTTAAATGTGATCGAATACTTTTTGCCGGGGTTTGTAGAAGGTACAGTATTTCATCGTTAATTGTCGCGAAATTCGGAGCAATAATCGTCGCAAAACAATCCCTCCTTCCGCGGCGTATACCCCTTGAGGGGCCGTGAAGCTCGAGAGGCCTCGGTCGCCGAGAAGTGTAACATAATACGGGGGTCGAGTGTATCGGTGGGAACACTACTAATCCAATGACAAAACTTCTTTATTTTTTGATGGAACTTTCATCAACATATTCGTGGCATTTTTCTAATGAAAACGATACCAAATAAGATATAATTCCGATGGTACTTACTTGAGTAATGGACGATGAAAGTTTCGGGCGCAAGGAAGGATAGCGTATTGGAAAGCAAAAGACGCGGAGAGTCGCGGTCGCCGGCGTAGTTCAAAGGCCCACGTGTCTTCACAGTGTAATGCCAATAAAAAAAACTTTCTTATTATTACTTATTTTTTATGAGACTTTCTCCAATATATTTGTAGCATTTTTCTGATTAAAATAATTCCAAACATGATATAATTGGGATCATATTTACAATAATTTTCCGAAACTTTCATCGTCCATAACTCAAGTAAGTACCATCGGAATTATATCTTATTTAGTATCATTTTCATTAGAAAAATGCCACGAATATGTTGGTGAAAGTTCCATAAAAACATAATGAAAAATAAAGAATTTTTGTCGCTGGGTTAGCTGTTGTTTTCACACCGACCTACTCGACCCGTATTATGTTACACTTCTCGGCGACCGAGGCCTCTCGAGCTTCTCTGTCCTTTTCTAAGTTCGGCATAAGTTAAAGAATAATATTATCTGAACATTAATTGTCGCCGGCCGTACCCATGTTGCGACGATTATCTATGAAATACTGTATTAATGAAACCGCCTTCTGGTTTCATTTTAAAAATATCCTAAGTATGACTTATAATGAAAATGTAATTTTAATTCACTGTGTTAGCCGTGTTTAATATAATGGAGGAAATGTAATTTGAACGGTACAGTTAGCGTCGGTTCGGTAGTCCGACACAAACCGTACAATACTACTAGTCGAAGCGTGACACCGCACCCACCTGTACTACTAGCATGCGTCGGTCTGCGTGTTTACTCGCGCTACTGCCACTCACTATTGTATCAACGGCCGACCATGCGCCAGCTCATACTACTTTCCCAGTAGCCGTGCCTGCGCTAACTCGTAATACTGATTTAATGTATTGTAGATCTTTTCGGGGGATTGTTTGGATACCAAATAGCTGTTGTTTGTTATTTCAGTGAAATTTAATATCAATAGTTGTAATACTCCGGCCAAAGTGAATGCAAACTAAAGTTTATGAAGTACGTGGGAAAAAGCGAAACATGTTGCAGAAGAATTCTCTTATTTTGAACAGTCTCCGATCGTTTTTACCTACTGGAATTTACCAATTGGATTTTAACAATAAACCTATCATCGTCTATTAAATGACTAAACTAAGAATTATTTGTTTTACAAAATTACAAACTTATTGATCACCTAAACTATGTTAAGTCAAGCGAAATATGTTAAATATGTTAAGTAAAATAAAATATGTTAAATATAATAAGTAAAATAAAATATGTTAAATATGTCGAGTAAAATAAAATTATATATAAATATCAAGAAATTATATATGGATGCTCCTGAGAATAGTGGTCACTTGATGCTTTGAAGCTAATACAACATTAAATAAATAAATATAAAAAGTATAAATCTTACAAAGTATACAAAAACACCGAAGTATCTACAGGGTGTTCGCAGAAAATTGGACCAGCGGTTTTTTCGTAAACAGTAAGTATTTAAAAAAAAATGGAAGAGAAAGAACTTACAGTATATGTTAGTTGCAAACCGGCAACGTATATCAATTTTTCATATTTACATTATTTTTCGTGCAACGCAGGCGATGTTCAGTATTTTTAAACAGAATGTTATATACTTTTGAATGTCGTATGAAAGCGCGGATCAAGACGATTTTATTTATATGTAACACGATGACTTCCAAGGTCATTCAAGGTCAGAAATAAGAGAAATATGTTGCTCGAACATTTCGTAATATTGTTTTTACTACTACTGTACTATTGATAAGGCTACATAAATTGTGTCCAGTGTGACTTCCGTTGACTGCCTCAATGTTTGTTTATGCTGTGTACAACACGTAGTTAAGCATTCCATAGTCTGTAAACGTAGCTTCATTGTTCTGATATTTTCAGTAAGACACGTCTAATGCGCTAAAACGATGAAGTATTTATTTCATGAATTAAAAGTGTTTAAGTAGATATTGTGTTTAAGCACCTTAGACATGTAACAGGTTTCTTAAATAATATGTTCACGAATAAATTGATCGGAACGTACGGATCCATAAAATGGCCCCCAAGATCCCCGAATTTTCAGCCATTGATTTTTTTAATGGGGTCATACTAAAGATATTGTTTATACTTCACCGCCAAGAGATTAGTGAGACAAAAAACGCACGCGTATCTCTATCTAGTGTAGCATTAACACATACTACCAGGAATGTAATTACTAGAGCTCAGAAATACATTTTTGTTAATGACAGTAGTATTGAACACGATATGCAGTCTTATTAATTTCTAGTCGCAACATACTAGTAAATACAATGTTACAAAATGTCCGATGTACGTATATCTGTTATTTCTGACCTTGTATGACCTTGGAAGTCATCGTGTTACATATGAGTGAGTTCATCTTGACCCGCGCTTTCAAGTGAAATAAAAAAATTTATAGAACATTCCATTTAAAAGCACAGAAAGTCACCATCGTTTCACGAAAAAAGATAATATAAATATAAAAAAATAAAATAGGTTGTTATGTCAGCTCTTCCTCTTTCATCTTCCTTTAAAATACTGTTTACAAGGAAAACGCTAGTCCAATTTACGGAGAACCCCGTTTATAGCAAACCGAAAATCCATCTCTAGCAATTGCAAACACAATTACGTCAAGTCGGCAAGATTTAATTGCACTAGAATTCCAGTCGTCGCATTCGGCGCGCAATTTCTCTGTGTTTTCCGCGTCGATCGTGGAAAACGAAAGTGCGGGAATTCGTCACGAGATTGAGAGAGAGAGAGAGAGAGAGACCGGGCGTACAACGCGTTCCGCCTTGTTGATGCTAATGACGTTTAGGTGAACACCAAGTGGCGGAGACGACATGGCACGGGACGGGGTTTCGAGCGCGGTAACAAGGGCGGGAGAAGATGGAATGTCGTCTCCAATTAAATAATCTGGCGGGCGTTACAGGGATTCGGTCAAACGGCACGATATACGCTCGTTCGGAGCCCCGCATAATTAATGCTTCGTCCATCAGCATCCTCCGCCATTAATCTGGTTAAGAGTGAATGCTACGGGCCGTGGATCCCGTCTGTCCGCGACGACGCGGCGCTACGTACGCTCGGCAAACTAATATACAGGATAATGGCCGAGGGGCGAGGAATTTCTAATAACGACACCAGTGAATTCCGAGTGGCTGGTTAATCCGCGGCCCGCGTCCCGCCAGTCCGTCGCTGTCATAATTCCTAATGGATTGCCGTCCTTGTTTTGCGGTTGATTGTTAAGGGGTCGTAATTAACACCTATCAATCACTTTCCCTCCGCGGATCCCTACGTTTCCACGTTCCTCGAATCGTTTCTCGTTCCACGTCGTTCCGGCGAACGTGTCAACTCGTTGTCTCTTACCTCCATCGGCAATTATTTATTGTGCCCCATTTTCAACGAGCTGCCGTCTGCCGTTCTACGCGACGACACCGATTAAAGAAATCTTACGCCGCACAATTGTTCGAACGGGGGAGAAAACATAGATTTTTCAATACAATTTCATTTACTAGATAATCGGAATATTTAAACCAATAAAAATTTTTTATAAATATCACTAATTTCTAGGAAAAATGTGACACGAAAGTTAGGAAACGGGAAACCTGCGATTTTGGCTAATAAATGCGTCTACATATAAACGCAGCCACAAGAATTAAAAACATTAAAACACGCTAACAATATTATAATTTGATTATGTTTATAATAGATGATTTATTTAACGCAGATATAGTTAATGTACAGTGGATGTAAAAAGTATGCGTACACTTTTAAAAATCAAATAACTTTCTTAAAATTAGACCAAACGACTTCAGTTGTTTTGAGATGTTAAAAGTTTACCCGGTAATGTGCAAATAATTTTTTCTAAAAATTGCTATTAGTCGAAATTATGAAGAAAAAAGTAAAGGTCTCAATTTTTAACTTCTTTATCTTTGCCTATAATGAAAATTTAATATACGCCTTTTGTAGATCTACGTAAGTTATATATGCACAAAGTTTCATCGAAGTCAGTTAATGTTGCTATGAGCTAAAAACATTACAAGATTAAAGTTTAAGGATGAATAAATAAGGACTACATAATAAGGATTACATAAGGACTGGCTTTCCCAAGGACATTGACAAAAATGATAGAGAAGAAGAAGAAAGATGGCGTAGACCATTGGGCCCAGAAACAAGCGAGAAATTCGCTGAAGGAGTCCGGTGTCGAAGCAGCCGGAAGCATTTTAAAAGAGGAAAAGTTTTCTTGCGAGGCTGGCCGGCGAGAAAGAAAGAGAGAGAGAGAGAGAGAGAGGGAGAGAGAGAGAGAGAGAGAGAAAGAGAGAGGGAGGGGGAAAAATAGCGAGTGAAGCACTCTCGGGGCGTCAGTCTCTTTGAACCGGCATGCCTCGCAACAGGAAACGCCTCCGGCCGAAGACTTACTGCGACAGAAACTTTCCAGACTACCCGTTTGCCTGCGTACGTAAAACGCCTTGCGCGATACACAAGTGACTCAATTAAAGCAGCCAACTTTCAACGGGAAGCGGGAGAACCGACGAACAAACAGACGTGTCGGCGAGCAAGAGCGCGAGCGAGAGCAAGAGCACGAGCACTCGTCAAGTGTACACCCCCGCCGGCTCGTGTCTGCACACAGCCAACGGCTGTCAGACTGGAACAAGAACAAGAACGAGACCCGGGATCTTTGCAGGTGGCTGGTCCAACAGCGACTCTGCTGCCGAATGATGGCGATTAGATTGAGGCACGTCGACTTTGCTTAGCGGCCGCCGCGCAGCGCCCGCCGTGCCACCCAGAAACACGATCGAGTTCGCTCGGACGGAATTAATTGCGTTCGCCGAGTACACCACGCGACGATGCTTCAAGGCGCTATGTAAAACCATGCTAATCAGTGTTACAAGATGAACCGCTCAGCCATTTCTGTGGTCCGAGTGTGGCTATACTTCTGCGAACGATTCCTAACTCAGCGTTGCAGTTTATAGCTACCGGCATGTCCCCAAAATTCATGTCGTTTTTGTTCAAGGGGTTAGATACTTTTGAACGGATAAAAAATACCGACTGTGAAGAAAATTGGAGAAAGTGAAAAATTTTGTTTACGTATAAAATTATGTTTCTTTAATCCCTGTCACTGTAACATCGAGTCAGACTCGAGATGAAGATGCTGACCAGTGTCTCAGAAATGCGTAGATACATTATTAATTTCCTTTAAACCGAAATAAAATTCTATTTCGCTGTTCTTAATGTGCAGCCATTGGAGAACATGAAGGCAGACAATAGATCTCGATTTTCTTCTTCTTCTAGGAAATTATGAACTGCAAAGAAATTCTAATCAGTGTAACCATCAAATAAATCGTAGTACAGTAATTCCGCGATCTAAGTCCAACGGAACGACTCGATCTATGTCTCTTGGTTACTCTTTCCACTGCGGAGCTCAAGCTGCCTCGGTCGCCGAGCAGTGTAAACATGCCGCGTAATCGGATCCTGGGTCGGGTATATCGATGTGAATCACACTAATCCAATTACAAAACTTCTTTATTTTTTATTATTTTTTCGTGGAACTTTCACCAACATATTCGTGGCATTTTTCTAATGAAAATGATACCAAATATGATATAATTCGATGATATTTACTTGTGTAATGAACGATGGAAGTTTTTTATTGACATTACATTGTACGGACACGCAGTGCCGGTGTCCGCGACTCTTGCCGCCTCGTTCTTTCCTATACGCTGTCCTTCTTTAAGTCCAAAACTTTCATCGTTTATTACACAAGTAAATATCATCAGAATTATATCATATTTGGTATCATTTTTATTAGAAAAATGCCACGAATATGTTCGTGAAAGTTCCATAAAAAAATAATAAAAAATAAAGAAGTTTTATTATTGCACTAGTATTGTCTCACTGATACGCTACTTTTTGTTGCGCTTTCGGCCGCGCGGTCCGTGTGTGCATGCTGTCCTTTTCTACGTTCGGCGCGGTCGACGCGGTCACAGAAGAATAGTGTCCCTTCGCGATGTAAGTCCCGGCAGGGAACCGAAAAAGACTTAGATCGAGGAATTACTGTATATCATAAGTAGTCGTAGTCATAAGTCGTACTTTATCATGTCGACATTCATTTCGTCACGAACATGTTAGTGAAAGTTTCATAAATAAAAAATAATTAAAATCAAAGAAGCTATCATTGAATTTGACTAATACCTTTTTCCTCAGCATTCAATACTGTTTCGAAACGCGTACATAAATGTCACTAGACTGCGGATTGTACGCATTTATGGCAAAAATGGGTAGATGCAATTTTAAAAAATACAATGATTAAGAGAATTTAATAATATCCATGCATTATTTTCAGCTTTTTAAAATTATTAAAAAAGATAATAAATTTTCTTTGGTTCCGATTTAATGCAATTAATGTAAACAATTTTTATTTTGCATAAAGATCCGCAGTCTATTAATTACATTGCATGTTTTATTTGATATAAAGGAGCTTTCGTTCCAAACTTTTTGTTATGCAACGAATAGGTTCCGAATAAATTCGGGTGATATAGTTGTTAGGTTATGTTTGGAAGTAATGGCGTGGTCGCCTGTATAGGATACATAAAATAGAATATTTATTAAACACTCGATGCCTACAGACTAATATAATATAACATAAAGAAAATAAATATTTAATAATTATACAGAACACTTAGAACGCTTGCTTTCTGGCACACACAATATGGTGAAACGAGATGTGATGACGCAACCATTCAAAAAACGATGCGACGCAAGCTACGAAGAACAACTCGTGCGTACAACTCGCGACAAGACCCGACAACATCCGACAGGCGACGACTCAACCGAACGCGCGCCACGCTTGAATTTCATATGATGCAGCAAAAGAATGCAACCTCATAATAATTAAGTGGGTCATCGTGTATATGTATACACTTTTGGTTTATATTAACAAGTCTATGTCCTCATTAGGAATATGTACACGCTTTTTATAATTAAAGAGTTAATAAATTATAAGTAATACATCGACGTCTTAAAATCCTTTTAATGTATCACCGTTTGACATTTCACCAACCTATTCTTGTCATAATAGTGTACAATCCACAGTTCAATCATAATTTGGAGTTCATTTCCAATACCAAGTCCAGACAATTTTATGTAAGCATGAGCTTTCGTAACACAGAAACATTGTGCATGTTTGGCAGGTCCTTAGCCAGGTCATTAGCCAGTTTCGCGTCATCGCCGGCACACAGCCCGGATAAAAGTTGTCGAGAAGATCGATCTCTGGAGGCTGCTCACGCCTTTATTAATAATCCGCGTTATTAGCTCGGTGTTGCGTGTTTTCCCCCAAACACTTGACTGCGACGCTTGAAGCGTTTGTCACCGGAGTAGTGATTATCGATGAAAGTGCTCGATTAACCACTTCACGGTTAAGCTGGTCGGATCGCGCGGGCGCGCGCGTAACCATTCGAACGCTCGCGCGAATGTTTAATTGTGGCAAAGTTCCTCGGGCAGAAAGCCGTTTTTTTTCGCAGCGAATTTTTCCGCGCAGGAGGTGCGAAAATTGCTACAAAGGGCTCTCTCGACGTTGTACCTTCCCTTTTTCCTCTCTCTTTCTTTTTCCCAGCATACCCAGCCAAAGCCTCTCTCTCTCTCTTTCTCTCATTCTTTTTCTCTTTCTTGGCACTCGTTGACGACCATGTTCCCTCTCTCCTTCGCATAACCAGCAACAATCGAAAGTCGTTCTACTTCTCGCGAGCAATTTAAAACTAGGATTATAATTAAAGGTAACTGGAAAGACCACTTGTTTCATTGCCCTCCCGGGTGCACTTCCGTTCGCGTTAGACCAGCGAGGAAGGTCAATACTTTACTCATCTCCAACGAATGGAAGTGTCGGTTCAGCGAAGCTGCCTTTCCCCCCACAGTCTCCGACTATGTTTCAACGTGTTCCGCGGTCCCGATAGAACCGTGAATCGTGATTCGACACATGGACAGAGCTTTTTCCGACGGCTGATTTATACTCGCAACATTCGACCTCGTTATTACTTTTACGCCACCCGAGGGCGAACGCGCTGTAACGTAACACGCCCGCTAGTTTCTAACACGATTGAACACGGAGGCGTTCATCAACGCGATCGCCTGGTGTATAATAATAACTATCCTGAAACTTATTTATATCCGACGTTTATGTTGGTCGTCGTGGATACGCCGGGATTATGGGTGTATTGAAGTAGAACCTACTACGCTACTAGTTTAATGAACTACGGATGAGGTTATTGCAGGCACGTGGTTGAAGGAGACTCGTGGAGGAGACGAAGAAGAATATGTCCCGTGTCCGAGCGTCGAGAATGTCTCCGTAGACAATTGCCTATCACTGCACTTGCAGCGCACTCGTAGGATTGTTCGATTGGCGGGACATACGATTAGATCCCCAACAGTTTATAAGCGCGAACCATCTTGTTTCTAGTTCTTTGACGCCGCGCCGCACAGTGGTCCCAAATCACGAAAACACGGTCAAAACCTCTAAACGTACTTTAATGCACTCAAAAATTCGTACTCGGGGAGTTTCGGGGTCGCTGATTACGAATATGAAGTTTAAATTCCAAAAAAACAAAATGGCGGATCCGATATGGTGGACATGTACATTAAAAAATGGTTATGCCTGCTTGGAAAATGATCTTTTTGGGGTCTTTAGGGTCGCTGATTACGAATATGATGTTTAAATTCCAAAAAACAAAATGGCCGATTAAAATTTAGACAACAATTCGCATTAAATGTGTTTTGAGTGGTTGATAGGTAAAAATGTACAAATGACAAGCAAAATTGAACTTTGTATATCAAGTATTAGTATAATTGTACAATAAATTATGTACATAAGATTTAATCATCCGAATCGTCATCGATATCAGATCCTTCTTCGGAACCATCTTCTTGCGTAACCATTTGCCTTTCCTTAGAAGGTGCAAATGGCGAAAGGAACAAATGTACTGCTTCCGGAGACAAACTACTCATTTTTCTTGTCGGCAGTTTACTTACACTTGAAATATATGGATCTGATGCCACCATAACAATTGTAAAATCGCATTTTTAAAATCCATAGGAAAGAAACAAAGCTTACCCTCGTATGACCACAGTGGCGCCTAGTGGCAGTTGGTTTATATAAATTTTGAAAGATAAATGTATTAGCAACACGTCAGAAAAGGAATTTTGGTGTTACTCCGTGGAACTTTTAACTTATGTCTACGTTTCTACAATACGCGCATCAAGTTTTACCTTCTACGTTCTCCAAAGAATATTTCCATCGTGTAACGTAATGACTAACAATTTTCGAGATACAAAAACAGATAAACATTCTACTTACTTCCAGGAACAGCATCCATTTTGCAGAATTGAAATTGATGCACTATTTTGAAAGTTATGCACTTTAGAAGGGGGCGTTCAATTTCCTACTAATGCGCGCGACAAATGCCCATCAAACGAAGGCTAACTTTGAACTGACTACTGAACCGCACAATAAAGTTTTTACCTTCTTCCCTACTGGCATTCAGTGGTCATATCGTCACTATACCAAACCCTACAATTACAAACTCCTAGGAGGTAGTTTATTTTTGAGGTTTTGGCCGTGTTTTCGGGATTTGGAACCACTGTGCGCCATCGCGATTATGTTATTGTTTTAGATATTTTTAGCATTTTTAACATTTTCTTATTTGATTAAAGTTACTCTTTTACATTAGGTTGTCGCACAGGTTTGGAAGTCTGGAGCGCTCAACAAGAGACCGCAGGGGAATGGAAGAAAAGATCAGGTTTGAGGATATAATGAGTGGGCGGAAGGCTAGAAATATCGAAGCGTGGCATAAGACGTTGAGAAGAAGAAAATAACAAAGAACATAAATCAGGACACCAATGAAAATCTAGTCAAACTTGAATATAAAATGTAAGAGAATAGGAAAGGGTGCACGAAAAAATAGGGTAATATACAATAATTAGACTGCTGAATTTATATGCATTTATTACGGAACTGCGTTGACGAAACATGTATTGGTACATTATCGACAACTTATTCAAGTTATTAAAGGAAGAAACAAATTTATATTCAGTTTCAATACCTCGTAATTGATGCAGAATATTTTTATTTTGTATTATGACCCGCGGTCATAATAATTGAGTAGGACGGAGCACGAATGAGTGAGTGAAAGGGAGAGTCAATGAATGAATGAATAAATGATCCTATTTTTGAATAAGATAGTTTTGCAAATATAGGATACTGTAAAGCAAGTACAATTTTTTGCGTTAAGGCTGAACAAAGCAATATTACTACATTAGATTGTCCCAAAAGTTTCTTTCGTAATGAGTGTGTTGGACATTGTTAGACAACATGAGTATCACTCAATTAACTATGTTATTATTTCACTTAGAAAGCTATTCTGATTCTGCCGGATCTGTACATCCGGGATGGACACGGTAGGGGTCCCTCAAGCGCCTGCTTCTCCCACCAACCTCTCTTTCATGCGCGAGGCCTGCGCAGTGATGGTATATGGTCTAGGTTTTCTCGCGCATGCGCGATGATTTTAGCGTCAGTAAAGTACAAAGTTCGGCTAAAATGGGGTACCTTGGTCACCCCGCAAAGTTTCGCAAATTTTTTTTTCGATTGCCAATATAAATGTTTAACATGCGTATGTTATATTAAAATTTTATGTGTATGTACATATAATATATAAATATATCTTGCACTCTTCTGTCCAGTTTCCCGCCAATAACAGTTCTTCCCTACTTTCCCCACAAACATAAGACGTACATACGTTTCTGCATTTAGTCGCGCATGCGCGAAAAAACCGAGGCCATATACCATCACTGGGCCTGCGCGCTGTTCGCGACAGGCGAAGCACTTCCTTTCTCTATGGTAACGGCGGTTGCTGGTGGGGAACAGTGGGCGCTATGGACATTCCTGGCGTACATTAACACTTTATCTACCGGAAGTCACTAACAGTGAAAATGCAGTTAATCCGAAAAAAAGATATATCATTCATATTTCGTAGATTTTGACAAGGGGCTAATGAACGATCCTCTGATGTTAAAGCTAGGACATCGTGTATAATTAAAATAACTTTAAAACTGATTGTAGAACGTTTTACTTCTGGCTATCGTAACATCAATTCTGAAAAGCAAGGGTGCATACCTCAACATTCATTTTTCCTCCACTTTCTTCTCCATTCACTGCAATTTTTCATTAAACGAACAAGATTAACCAAACTGCTTGTTTAAATATAAGAAATACGGTGAAAGTCGGTGACAACGTTAAAATTAAAAATTAAAAGCTGAAATTGTATTCATAAACGTATTTTAAAAATAGGCAATAGTTCGGTATTAAGTAAGAACTTAAATTAACTGAGGTAACTAAAACACCTAATACATTTGAATAACGAAATAGTAATTAATGCAGTGTATAAAGAGAGTATACAGGAAAATTACTTTGTAGTAACGAATAAGGAAACATTTTGCACAAATATGTTGTTTCAAGATCTTCTTTCAAAGTTTGCTTCTGTATGTTTCGTATAATATTTCATAAAACTTTTCTGCTTACATGAAATTTGAGCATGTATGACTTATAAAAAACTATCACGAATAAGAGTATACTGTCATATTAGCAGAACTTAAAAGTACGTTAAGAGCTACAGAAAATTAAACAAAACGTCGGAAGTCAAAATATTCGTTTTACTATGTTAATATGTACTTCGAGAATAAAACCATAAAATATAAGACGCTTTTGGATTATCTTATATTACTAAACAATATATATTACAAGGAACCTAGCTCTTATATCTGGTTATTATTTATTGTTCTTGCCTACATTAAATTTTCATTATGAGCACAGATGAACAAGTTAAGAATCATGGCCATCACTTTTTTTCGAAATTCCGAGGCAATAGCGACTTCAAAATATTGTTTTTACACAGTGCCTTTAAACAAATCCTTCTAGCATCTCAAAAAAATTCAAGTCGTTTAGTTCAGTTTTCAAAAATATATTAATTTTTAAATGCCTACTTAATTTTGTCCTCGATTGTACGTAGACTACGATATTATTTTAAGATTTTTACATTGCAGTATTGTGATTCCCACAGTGAAAAGAAAAGGCACAATAAAATTTCCACGAAAAAGCATCTTCGCTGCCAGAAGAGCCAATGTAGGTACGCAGTTCTTATTGAAACAATATTTTTGCTCGATACCTCCTATCGTTCTCGAGATATTCCACAGGAACGAAATAACTGCGTTCTTCTCGTGAATTCGCCCTTTAAAACCGTAACATGGCGCAAACAAGGGTAAATATTACGTTTAGGGGAGGCACCTCGGATGATCTTATTGCCAAGGTCAAGTTTCTGAATAACCCCCGAGAGGTTTTAACGTTCGTTTTTCATTAAAAAGTTATGAACAAAAATATGCCGATGCTACCATATTGCAATTTGCCAGTATTTACCCGAGTGTGATTTTGGATTTGACATACATATGTTATCAAAGACATTCTCAGAAATTGGACGACCTGAAGGTGGTGTTAGGTCCGGGTTAGGTTTGGTTAGCACCATCTTGAGGCCTGTGTTAGATCTTTACAACCAAATTCTAGTCTATTATAGTATATTTTGATACATTCTAGTCTATTATAGTATACTTTGGTATATTATAGCATATTATAATACATTTTGGTATATTATAGTATATTCTAGTACATTTTGATATAATATACATATTATGGTATATTCTCGTACATTTTGATATAATATACATATTATAGTATATTATAGTATATTACAGTATGTTCTAGCATATTATAGTATACTCGAGCGTATTCAAATATATTCTCGTATATTTTGACATATTCTTGTATATTATAGTATATTATAGCATATTCTAGTATATTCTAGTATATTATAGTATATTATAGCATATTCTAGTATGTTATAGTATATTATAGCATATTTTAGTATATTATAGTATATTATAGCATATTCTAGTATATTCTAGTATATTCTAGTATATTCTTTTAATTTAACGAAGGTTTTTTGCAATTATGTCGGAAACTAAATCCGTGCGATGGGTAGATGTATACAGGGTGTCCCGAATTTAAATGGCAAAACTTGAGGAGCGTATAAGAGGCCGAAAAACTAATACAAAAAGTCTTTTAGAGATTTGCTCGTTTTTGCTTCGTTTTGGAGAAAATCGCAAAAATTCAATATCTCGTTGTCAGTTGTTCTCTTGAGTTGTTGTATACACTTGTATTTGTGATTGTTTTGATATTGTTGTGTGAGTTGTGACAGTGAGATATGTAAACACTTGATGTTATCCTTTACATTCTTTCGTTTGTTTACGTTCTTGCTTGAAGCAGGAAGTTTATTCGGTGCCAATCAATTCAAGAGAGCAATTAAGAGACCGAATCATAGATGCAGTGCACCAAATATCACCAGAACAATGTTTGGCTGCAATTTATCAAGTCAGTGCTAGATGTAATGCTTGCATTGCTGCAAGAGGGCAAAATTTTGAACAATATCTAAATTAAATAGATGATAACGTAAATAAGTTGAACATAAATAAGTATAAAAATGAAATCTTGTTTTGTTCCTTTTTTGCGATTTTCTCCAAAACGAAGCAAAAACGAGCAAATCTCTAAATGACTTTTTGTCTTAGTTTTTCAGTCGCCTACGCGCTCCTGAAGTTTGGCAGTTTAAATTCGGGACACCCTGTATAAAAAAGTTATTCAGAATGTTGTCCTTGAGTTGCTTCCTCTAAACGTAATATTCACCCAAACAAGAAATCGAGTACTTATAAGTAAGTTGACTTGCATGCAAAGTTTCATAATTTCCTGAATTTCAGGTTCCCCAACTTTTCTTGTAAGATGGTCTATTGCAAAAAATATTCACTTAATCATCGAATTTTTTTCTTGAACGCCGCAGGATAAGCATAAGATAAAGCTTATTGATGGGGGAAAATTCGAACAAACTTCGGCTGCAATCATTAACTTTAATTAACTTTGCTTATACTTCGACGGAGGAGTCCCGCGCACAATAACTGCTAATCTCTATGAAAACTCTTACGATCTAGCACAGCGTTTCCCGGATTTGTTAGGAGTCCTATCCGTCATCCGTAAAACGCTTCAAAACTCCTTCTCTCCGTGGTGACAGAGTAAATTTAATCAAAGACGGGGATTCCAGCAGCCGAAATTCATTGCAAACCTCGTTGCGGATCAACGTCCTACAATTTACGACAAATTCCGTGTACATGGATCAAAGCGTTTCGAGCACTCTCGAATATTTGAGAATTTCCGCTAATATGATTACTTACAGCAAAGTCTGAAATGGGCCATGGTGAATACTTCACAAATGGTCAAATAAACGCCGGTATTTTCGGCAGAAAAAATGGAGAAGTCAGAAGGAGAACCTATAATTTAAATTTAAGTTATCATCATTGAGAAAGTAAAGTATCATTTATTTCATTTGTAGAATTTCAAGTAATAATAAAGAAGAAGAATAAATTTCAATCAGTAATTTCGAACCTATTGAGAAAAATTGTGACGTTCTTAAATTGTTGATGTATGAATACAATTTGAGAGATGTTTTATTGTTGATTGGACAGCACGTGCCACCAGGAACCAAGCAAAATTAAGTATCGCATCCAATCGCGTCCCGACCTAGGTTATAATTGTCCCAAATATCTTGCCTATAATTGTCCCTGAACTGTCTATACTGTAGGATCTTAGGAAAAATGAGGAATTCCACGCCGGGAATCGTACCCGGGACCCTCGCGGTTGTAGCTGATCAGCTCTTACAAATACCCACGGTCCCCTCCTACTTTTCTAATCTCCATACACTATATGGTCTAGGTGGTCCTGATCCCACACTCGGCCATCCTGCTCCGGCATTCGCCCTCGAATGTCCGTCGCAGCGCCATCGTCTTTTTGGCCTCAGCGCCATCAACACAACTCGTCACCAACTTCGTCACTTTTCGGGAACACCATTCCACTGCCCTCTCTAGCAATTTTCCCTGGATGTGCCCCTTACTTCACTTCGTCGTCCTTTCGCTCACGTGCGACCGTCTTCGCAACGCTTGCTTACTGCGTTCGTCGTCTGTCACCATGCGGGCATCGGTGTTCCCGCCATCCCGGATGAGCTCCCTAAGGTAGGATCTTAGGATAAATGAGGAATTCCGCGTCGCTAATCGAACCCGGGACCCTCGCGGTTGTAGCTGATCAGCTCTTACTGTTCAAAATCTTTTCGTTCGCCTCGGCACGCGACTGCACGGCAATTGTAGTTGAATTTTCTTATAACGCTTCTTGCCCGATACACCTGGGTCTCGGCATAAGAACTAACAGCCACGGTAGTTTTTCTGCCTCGCACCGTGCTCAGCTGTTAGCGTTCGTTGCCGAAATCCAGGTGAACGACCACGATTGTAAACCGCTCGGCGGAGCGTGTTTACATGCCGCTGTGTAACTGTCTCGCGGGCCATCGTTCCTACTTTTCATCTGCCAAATCCACTGCCTATTTTCCATTGTCTCCTTAGACGCACCGGCCGTTAGGGCATTGCCCTCATGCTCTAACAAACGGTCGGTGCTGTCGTCCTTGCAATTTCAAACTTCCCGCTCCTTATCCTTTCCTAACCGATGGCAGAAAAGCAGTATAAATAGGCCGACGACAACCGCTCTGCCTTCTTGTCTCTCCTTGTCTAGTACAAATCACGATCGACTGATCACGCGCTACATTTATACGTATTTATACAATTGCTGTGGGCTTCGCAGCAATTCTTTCTCGTCGTGCACTCGCGGGCTTCGCGACTGTTCATCATCCTTCTCTCACTTCATCTCTTTCATTTCTATTCTTTCCGTTCACATCTTTACCTATTTATCTGTACATTTCACTTCTGTATATATTTCCGAGTCAATACAGTATTTATTTTCGTACATATCTCTACACCTTTCTTCACCGTACACTTACCTACCTCAAGCCACCTATCTCTATATACCTAATTCTCTGTCCTTTTCATCCTCGTCGTTTCTCTGTTTCCACGACGTGGAAACTTCCAAAAACACACGGCTAGATCTCTCACACTTACACATACCCACGGAACCCTCCTAATTTTCCTAATCTCCACACAGTATTTGCTCTGGGAGGTCCTGATCCCACAATACTATCACGAGGTATAACCCGCGAGGGTCGAAGAGGCCTCGGACATCGAGGAGTGTAACACAATACGGGTCGAGTATATCGGTGTGAGACCACTACTAATCCAATAACAGAACTTCTTTATTTTTCTTTTATGGGACTTTCACAAACATAATTTTGGCATGCTTCTAATGAAAATGATGGCAAATATGATATAATTCTGATAATATTTACTTGTGTAATCAACGATGAAAGTTTCGGACGTAAAGAGTCGAAACCCTTTGAACTGTGCTGGCGGCCGCGACTATCCGCGACTCTTTCTTTTCCATACGCTGTCTTTCTTTGCGTCCGAAACTTTTATCGTTCATTATTGTTGGCAACTATAAAAATTATACATACGTATGTTCACACCTCCATGATGAGACCCCTGGCGGAAGAAGTGCTCTGGATTTGAAACAGTTCTAGCCGCACAATGTATCGCACACGTTATCTTTTACTGTAGTATTGTGAAATATATTCTTTCATTTATATTATTATGTGCTTGCGGTTCAGTCCCCTCTATTAACCAACAATTACACAAATAAATATTAACAGAATTATATAATATTTGTTATAATTTTCCTAAGAAAAATGGCACGAATATGTTGGCGAAAGTCCTATAAAAAAATAATGAAAAATGAAAAAGTTTTGTTATTGCATTAGTAGTGGTCTCACACTGATATACTCGACCCGTACTGTGTTACATTTCTCGGCGACCGAGGCCTCTCGAATTTCGGTGTCCGTCCTTACGTTCGGCAGAGGTCGAAAAATAATATCTTCTGCACGATAATTATCCCTGGCCGGACCTGTGTTGCGGACAATTATCGAGCATTCACTGTATTCACTGTATTCACTGAAAACGTATATTATCATACCAAGTGTCCTTATAAACACTAATTTTGAAATTACATTGTGTTTTTATACGTCTTTTGTTTCGATTTCTAATGTAACTAGTATTATGGCATCTAAAAATTGAGTTCTCGCGATCAAGTAACATATTTTCGTTGCATTTGATACAATTCATCGTGCCATGAATCACTTTACTGTTAACTAAAAAATCTATCAACTTTTCTTGATTGTTGCAGATGTCCAAGAATTCGTATAGTTTCATGCTTAATACTGTGTATGCTAACACAGCTGATAATGAAATGAGTTCGCGTTCAACACGACTCATTTCAAGTTTCAGTTCGTAAACATAAACAGACAAGACAGTGGGTCTCAACTGATTGAAGTCGTTTTAAGTTGTGACCGTGGCCGCATTATCGGCGGTCACAATTTCAAATCTAACCCAGACCTACTCCGTTCACTTTTTGAGATGTTGAAACTTTTTTGCGTATATCTCGGAAACTAAAGCTGAGCGGCGGTAACATGTATAGGAAAAAGTTGTTCAGAATGATGACCTTGACAACATATTTCATTGTCATCAAAATCGGTGAGGAAGCCCCTAATGTAAATAATTACCAAACATAATATGGCTGTGATTAAGAATGGTTGTAATTTAATATGTTGTGTTAAATACAGGGTGGGGCACTAACAATGCCCAGTTTGAATATTGCCGTTATTTGTAATAATATGAAAAAATGTTATATAGAAAACTTACACGGTATAGAGGGGGACATAGTGTGACACAAACATTTTCTGCGTGGGTGGAGGCATAGAGGAGATTTCAATGTCAACTCTATTTTTTTAAATGGAATGCTATGTTCTCTTTATCACGATGTGATAGCCAGTGTTGAGACGAATTCAGCGAGTTATCATTGAAGGTCATGCAAGGTCAAATATGGTAGTAAAATAAACTTTATTACATTACGGGAGATGCTCGAATTGATGACTGTTTGCGTCAATACAAAGTTGCAATCTTCGTCTCATATAATTTTTTGCACAATCTTCCAAATGTTCGGTGCGAAGGATGTGTACGGTTTGGATATCGTTCAGCATACAAGGATTGAGCTCTTATCGAATTTTGTCGCATTTCTTCATAAATGAGGATCATATCCACTTGCTCTTCGAAAGAAAACTTCATTTTGATGATCACGCAGCTACTTGACTTAACAATCGACCGAGACTGACTGACCGATTCATGTTAATGTTACGAACTGGTGAGATGTTTACATTACGAGCTGATGAGATGTTTACATTTCTAGCTATACGCGATGTATTGCCACAACATAAACAATGTTACAAAACCATTCGTTTATGTAAAAGTGAGGATCTATGAAATAATACAGCATGTGCTAGAATAAGTTCAGAAACGATAAGACATACACGTGATGCAGGGATACGAAGATTGCAACTTTGCATTGACGCAAACAGTCATCAATTCGAGCATCTCCCGTAATGTAATAAAGTTTATTTTACTATCATATTTAACCTTGCATGACCTTCAATGATAACTCGCTGAATTCGTCTTAACACTGGCTATCACATCGTGATAAAAAAAACATAGCATTCCATTTAAAAAAATAGAGTTGACCTTGAAATCTCTTCTATGCCTCCACCCACGCAGAAAATGTTTGTGTCACAATATGTCCCCCTCTATACCGTGTAAGTTTTCTATATAACATTTTTTCATATTATTACAAATAACGGCAATATTCAAACTGGACATAGTTATTGCCCGACCCTGTATATCGTTCTTTGTTGATATTACATAATAATTCCATGTACTGCCTGAACACTGTTCACATCACCGAAAGGCCTAGTTTAACACGTTGACTGCCAACGACTGCCAATTCAAGCTGGCTTCCGTACAGGTTAGTGTTCTCATACTCCTTCGACCCACTGTATTTCGAGATACTCTTACCATTAATTCTGTAAATTGACCGACGTCGACAAAAGTAATTTTTCGTATTAGTCTCGGAATTCGATTATGAAGGCGTTTCGTCTGCTCACGTGATAAATCACGATGCAGAAATCGACGTCTAGGTGAATAAAAATAATTTTCCGATCTAATCTTGTTCCCTGTTTAATCCTGTTTGCAGAGTTGTGTTCATCACCCACTCCTCGTGTTGTAAATTCTGCAACGGAGAACGTCGTGCGTAATTCTTCCGCGAAGAACGCGGAAAGAATTGCTTCGAAATTAACAGCTTGCCGTTGCGTTCGTGCAACGATGGCCCCGACGTAACCGGTGTTTTATAACATGTGGGGTCTCTTGCCACTGCTGGCGAACGGAACGCAGAAAAACAATGAAAAACGCTCATGAGAATGCACTGTATTTCTTCGTGCGCCCCCGCGTGTTTTAACGAAACATTTGTTTTAGTAATTCTTAACGTCAATGGTAGTCCGTATTATGTTAGTCCGATTCCATTAACTGTTTGCGCAATGCCGGAATAACAACAAACACACAACGCACCAATTTATTACTCCCTCGATCAATTAATGTCTGACCTGTGCGTTTACACATACGTTTCCCCCATTTTTCGCGCGCTCGCGACTTTACAATTAGCGAAAAACAAATATGTAATTTTGTAATTCCACTGTTCCCTCCGTTCGATCGCGTTTCAAGAGACGTTTATACACGATTTGTAACATATTCATACCGTCCAATAAATTTATAAATCAATTTTGTTCTCTCTTTCCACTTATTCTATTCATTGAATTAATACGTTTCAGACTTTCTTTTCAATCATTCATTTTATTCCATTAATTTTTTTATTTTCTCTTCATTTATTCCATTCATTAAATTAATCAATGAATTCTAAGCTTTCTTTCTATTCATTCTTTCTGTTAAATTGATCAATGAATTCTAAGCTTTCTCTCTGTTCATTCTTTACATTTTCATCAATAAATTTTAAGCTTCGTTTTTATTGATTCGTTTCGTTGAATTATCCAATATACTTTAAACATTTCTCGAGGTTCTAAAGTCCTATAGATGTTTTATACAAATTGTACTATGAATCTTTAAGAGTTTTTCTTGCGTGTGTACGTTTACGAGACGTTCTATTAAAAATGTGAGATGCAAATTTTTGGGATCGAACACGTTTTACGCTTTAACAGTAGTAGTACTTAATTTTTGGATAAAATTGTTCTCTGAATTTGCTTGAGTATAATGGCATAGTTTAATGTACAGTCATTAGTACATAAACACATTTAATTACTGATTAATGTGAAAAAGAGAATCAAAAAGTAGTAGAGTAACCCCGCGATCTAAGTCTAACAGAACATTGCGATCTATGTTCCTTGGCCTACTCCTTCCACAGCGGGGTATAAGCGGAAGAGCCGTGAAGCTCGAGCTGCCTCGGTCACAGAGCAGCGTAAACAGGCCGCGTAATCCTGGGTCGGGTATATCGGTGTGAATCACTACTAATAGATTTACAAAACTTCTTTATTTTTTATTATTTTTTCGTGGAACTTTTACCATCATATTCGTGGAATTTTTCTACTGAAAATGATACCAAATATGATATAATTCCAATGAAATTTACTTGTGTAATGAACGATGGAAGTTTTTTTATTGGCATTACATTGTACGGACACACAGGCCTTTGAACTGTACCGGCGGTCGCGACTCTTGTCATCTCTTTCTCTCCCATACGCTGTCCTTCTTTACGTCCAAAACTTTCATCGTTTATTAAACAAGTAAATATCATCGGAATTATATAATATTTGGTATCATTTTCATTAGATAAATTCCACGAATATGTTCGTGAAAGTTCCATAAAAAATAATAAAAAATAAAGAAGTTTTATTATTGCACTAGTATTGTCTCATCGATACGCTATTTTTTGTTGCGCCTTCGGCCGCGCGGTCCGTGTTTGCATGCTGTCCTTTTCTACGTTCGGCGCGGTCGACGGAGTCAAGAAAGAATAGTGTCCCTTCACGATCTAAGTCCCGACAGAGAACCGAAAAAGGACTTAGATCGCGGGGTTACTGTACTTGTGCAGATATTTTGCAATGTATTTGAAAAATTTCGAACACAAGGAAACATTTAATTGCACCATGCTGTAAAGAGAGCTTTCATACTACAGAAAGTGTCAACAGATGTTAAAAATTATAATTTGTTTGCACCAGAACTATCAAAATGAATGCGCTTAATGCTGAGTACCATTACTGACGTAGTAGCATGCTTTATCAAACTATTTTGTTTCTGAGGGAAAACAAAAAGTGATTTGTAACTTGTGTTGAAGGCTTCTGAGAAGCAGAGATTCGCTTAATAATACGGAGTAATTAAATTTCCTCTCACAGTTTTAGTTTTGTAAATAAAGTGGAGAATATTTGTACGAATACTGCTTGTCGCCTGTCCTTCCTAACATTAATTATTATTTACACATATGCACGCATCCATAATGTATGATTAAATTATATCACTTTGTTGGGAAATGTACATACAATAATTTTATATAAATAATACATGACAATCAGAAGGCTCTACATTTTTATGCAAATTCGAATTTCTGTATGTCACTTTTTAAAACATAAGCTACAGTAAATATTGTTTTCATCAGCTATAAAAATTCCTATGGCAAAAACAACATAAAAATATTACTTAACTTTTTAAAAGATGCATTTTATAGTATTCTAAAAATTTTATGAAGGTATACATGCACAAAGAATGTTGAATTATCAATATTAAAGTATAAAATATCTTTGAAGTTAAATAGTTTTGCCTGGTTTTAAAGAGACTGAATATGAAGGGAAAATAGACACATAAAAATATATGAAAACTGTATACCGAAAGTTAGTAGTTCGAGTATGTGTGGAGCAATGTTATTCACTATTTTCATTATTATAGTGCACAGTGTTTGATAGATTATTTTTCTATTATAGGAAATTTTCAACAAGTTGAGAAATTCTGACTCGTCGATTACAGGCTCGCAGGTAGGCCAACGGTGGTTATTTGGAATACTTATCTGAAAATAAGCAGCTACACGTTCTAACAGTTAAAAAATGGCGGTAACACAGTGTTATGGTCCGATTGTCGACCAGCATCGTGACGGTACACGCGATTTACACGCGGTTTGTTATTACGTGGCAGCCATCAAAACTGCTGGAATATGCACCTGGAAAATCTACGTATTCCAGGGTAGTCATCAAAATTATATTCTTCGAACATTCCCATCTAAAATTCTTTGCTTTACGATTTAACAACACTTAATAACTTTCTGTAAGAAAGTAGAACTCTTATCCATAATAAATCTATAATAGACTCTAAATAATTAAAAATTAATGATATGAAACTATAATTGGAACTATGATTCTCATTGAGCTGTATTTTAGACTGAACGCCGATTCAATATTAAAGAATCTTTTAATAATTATTATCACTTTTTTCATAATTATTTTGAGATGGACGATCAAGAATTCAGAATTTCTTAATGAACTGTCAGTAAAGCAACAGCAATTTCGTTCATAATGCAGCAGATTATTTGTGTGAATACAATATAATAACTTTTTCCGAAATTATTATTTAAAAGAAAATTATCGACCGTGTTTTAAATACTACTCGATAAATAATATGTCTATAATATTACATCGATAATCGTTGCCACCACAGGTCCGCCCGGCGACGATTAAAGTTCAGATAATATTATTCATTGACTTGTGCCGAACGTAGAAAAGGGCAGTGAAGCTCGAGAGGCCTCGGTCGCCGAGAAGTGTAACATAATACGGGTCGAGTATGTCGGTGTGAAAACAACAATTAACCCACTGACAAAACATCTTTATTTTTTATTATTTTTTAAAGGAACTATCACCAACATATCCGTGGAATTTTTCTAATGAATATGATACCAAATAAGATATAATTCTGATGTTATTTACTTGAGTAATGGACGATGAAAGTTTCGGAAAAGTATTGTAAATATGAACCGAATTATATCGTGTTTGGTATTATTTTAATCAGACAAATGCCATAAATATATATGAGAAAGTCTCATAAAAAACGTAATAATAAGAACGTTTTTTTATTGGCATTACACTGTGAAGATACGCGGGCCTTTGAACTACGGCGGCGACCGCTACTCTCCGCGTCTCTTTCTTTCCAATACGCTATCCTCCCTTGCGCCCGAAACTTTCATCGTCCATTACTCAAGAAAATATCATCGTAATTATATCTTATTTGGTACCATTTTCATTAGAAAAATGCCACGAATGTGTTGGTGAAAGTTCCATAAAAAAATAATAAAAAATGAAGAACTTTTGTCATTGGATTAGTAGTGGTCTCACCGATATACTCGACCCGTATTATGTTACACTTTTCGGCGACCGAGGCTTCTCGAGCTTCACGTGCCCCCACGGGATATACCCGGCGGAAGGAGGGATTGTTTTGCCACGATTATTGTTCAGAATTTCACGACAATTAACGATGAAATACTGAATTATCCCTTTGCACTCAAATAACGACTCTGAGGCATCACTAAAAATTGCTATACCATTATTTAAAATATTTTTGAAATACATTTGTTTATATTTAATAAATGACTAACGTGTACGAGTGAGTTCCGTATGCATAAAGTGAAAGAAGACATATACAATGGAAAAATTGTAGGTTAGAAGTCATATTTGGTTTTATAGTTAACATATCTTACGGTCGATAAAGTGTAATTTAGCCTTTTGTTTAATGCATTTATCAGATCTACTAACTAACGTTTTTTAAATAAATGATGAAATGAAACAATTTGAGTACTTGTATACGTTTCTAAATCAGAATCATAATTTTTCCATAGAAAATAGCAGAAACTCAATTTTATTTGAAATCATACTTGTGCTTTTGAAAATAAAATATTTTATTTGTTAGAAAAGGTTTTTAAAATAGTATTTGAAACAGTATTTTATGCGAAGGTTTCTCAAAATAGTAAGAATTTTATTTATTTCAATTTATTTTTTCTCTTATTTGTAACGATCTAATAGTATTTCTGAAGATGTTAATGTACAGGATGTGTAAAAAGATAAAAGCAAAAGGCTCAGAAGAATCATAGATCGGAAATGAACCGTTCTCTTGAAAAACGACTTTAAAGTTCTGTAAACTGTTATATTCCATATGTCCACATGGTGTCCCAGTAGGGTAATCGAACATGAGAAAATAAGTCGGAAATGTCGAATAAATTATGGTTTCTTGCATTTTAATATTACCTGTTTCCTCAACCAATTTTTATCGTCAAAAAATATTTCAAATACTATAGCAAAGTTCAAATATTTTATATCATGTTTCAGATTATCAAAATAAAAACATTTTATTGGCGGAAATTTTACTGTTTATTTAACACGTTGACTGCAATGTGATCCACACATGGATGACGGAATTATTTCTTCAATTTGAGAAATTGATTTTTACGCTAATGTATTCATTAAACCAAATTTAATTAAGGTCTAGGAAATGTGAGAAGATTGAACGTCTACTAAGTACTATACAATTTTATTTTATTAACACTAGGTTTACGGAGCACGAAAAGTGATTGCTTTATATTAATCTATAAAAATAACGCGGATGTGTCTATCCACATTTTTAGCCACTTTTTAAACAGTATTGTATATACCCAAAGAAATAATTTTGTTGAATTATTCCTCACCGATGCATCTTTATAGTATCAACAATTCTAACCTAAAAACCTAGTGTTAAATACATTACTTTAATTTTATGGAATTTTCGAGGTTACGGCTTGGCACTCAAAGTGTTCAAAAAGTATTTTATTTGAATAGTAGAAGTTGTATTTGGAATATTTTCTCAACAATTTTACCCAGCTCCGTTCACAGCAGTTCTTCTCCAATTTTCTATGCGATAAAGTAGAACGAACACTGTTGACTATATAATTGTAATTTTTATCGATCGTATTGTGAGATATATCTAAATAAATTGATATCGGCGCAAGGTTCGATCTATTTTAAATCTTCAACACTTTTGCTTTAAATTTTAATTCCCAACGTTTCGATCCATGTGTGGATCTTTTTCAAGGGAAAATTAAGCGTCTGAAAAATATATTAATAGAATAAATACTGTATTATTTGCCATTAGAAACAACAGATGAACCAAAACAAATCAATTTTAGGAATATTTTGTAGTAGAACTTACGTGTTGTGTGGAGGATTTTTAACAAAGCCTGGAATATTGTATATTGTTACAACTTACGATTTTAGAGGAATTTTTTTGGCACGGTGTTCGTGCCATCATGGCTAAAACACAACTGAGCCATGTGCTAGTGCAACCTGTGAGAAGGCTAATTATATAGGACGACACGTTAATCATTTCATTGGTCGATATCGATCGTGGTAGTTAGAAATCAGTTTAGGCGGTAAATTTGAAATGACAAAAATGAACATTATTTTAAAATTGGCTTGCACCACTTATATTGATACTGTAATTCAATTGAGTTGCAACATTTTTTCATTTGATGGTCAAAGTGTGAATAGAGAGAGGGTTAGAATCTACTATGAGTTGTATATGGATTATTGGAAATGTTGACTATATTCAGTCAGCGTCTCTCGATAAATACGAGGGTTCCGAATTTATGTTAGTTTGTCCCTTAGTGAGGGATGGTCCTTTGAGCATCTTAGTCGGCGCATCACGTGCAAATATCAAACAAAACTTGAATGATCGAAAGATCAACCGCAGGTCGCAACACAAATAAACTTGTTGAACCTGTGCGGTCAGTTCCAGCTCTTTAAACCCGATCCTGATTCGAAACTTCGCAAAGATCCTCTCTCGTGGATGCAACGGACCGACCAACAACAGAAACACAAGGAGAAGCGGGGCCACGTGTTTCGCATTTCTCGTCCGCTAATGGGTTTCGCATGTTATACATAAATCACAGAGGCATAGTACTCTTTCGTGTACGCCACCTCAATAGAAGTTAGCTGTTTTACTGAGCTCCCTTCAGCTGTCATTTGAATGGCATGTCCAGAGGTTCAGCCGCTTTCGCACTTTTACCCCTCAGATCCGGTGTCACTATACCGTGTCTACTCGCTACACTACAGCAGCGACTGCAGTTCATACGTAGCGCGATGCTTTGTTTATGCGACGAAAATAGAAAAATCAATTTTCCCTCTTGGCGCTAATGGACTTTTCAGCCGTGATTCTAGACGGATGGTAAAGTTCAGGAGAAGTTTATAAACAAATAAGCGAGGGCATTTTGTCCTTTGTGTTGGGACACGTTCTGTTCCGAGCGTTGTTCTGTTGAATATTGTCGCTAGTCCGAAGGTAATTAACGCTCTAGTTTATAACAGGAAACATTATACAGGGTGAGGCATTTAAAACAGGACCCCTGAATAACTCGCCTGTTTTTGGAGATAGAAGAAAATGCCTCAGAACAAAATAATTTGGTATCGACGAACTCATAATCTGATGTTACTAGTTTTTTGATAGGTGGATGCGTCAATTAGATATGAAGGTCAATTCTGTTTTTCTAAATGGAACGATATGTTTTTGTTACTCAGATTCTGATAGATTATTTCAAGACGAATGCAACGACCTATTATTAAGGTCATTCAAGGTCACTCAAGGTCAACTGCAAAAGAAAATAAATTGTCTCAAAGCACTCTTCGAATACTTCGACGACTTAGATGCCATATGTTATTCACATACTCATTGCTAGTAAGGGATTATCCAAAATAGACTGTAGGAAGTTTTTTTTTTAATAAAAAACATACTATTTTTAATTTATTGGTTTCCTTATATTTAATTATCAGGTATCATCTATGACAATTATGTGTGACAGACGATATCTGTCAAATGATCACCACGACCACGTTTACAGACATCAATTCGAACATCAACATTTTCGATGACATTTTGGCATATTTACTCGTTTAATTCACCAATTTCATTTCTAATGTTGTTTTTTAGGTCATGAATTGTTGCTGGTTTGTTGGCATAAACTTTGCTTTTCAAATAACCTCAAAGAAAAAAGTCCAATGGGGTCAAATCACACGAACAAGATGGCCAATTCACATCACCATTCTATGAAATTAATCGACCATTGAATTTTGATCACAATAAAGTGATGTTTTCACGCGTTGTGTGTGACGTAGCTCCGTCTTGTTAAAAATAGACATTGCTTATGTCGATTCCATTTAATTTCAGCCATAAATAATCAAAATTCACCTCCGTGATCCTCTATACTTCGCCATGTGTTTGCGTTCCTCTAGGTGGCGCTGCTTTCAATCGAGCTGTTTGGACGCCATTGACACGCTACGAAATAAAAAGTGTCGATGACGTCCAATCAATTCGATTGAAAGCAGCGCCACCTAGAGGGACGCAAACACATGGCGAAGTATAGAGGATCACGGAGGTGAAGAGGAGTACGAGGGGTACAGTACATCGGTCGAACGATAGCGGCGCTGGCATCCAAATCTACGTTCAATTCGTGACATTTTCAGAATCCGAATCCCGTTCCATAGTATAGAGATCAGTGGGGTCCCGGGTTCGATTCCCGGCGCGGAATTCCTCATTTTTCCTAAGATCCTACATAAGTTTGGTCTGCGCATTTCCATCTATCTCCAAAAACAAGCGAGTCATTCAGGTGTCCTGTTTTAAATGCCTCACCCTGTATATTTCACACTCATAAAATACAAGATCGTAACAGTACATCGTGCAAAAATTAAATGTACAGCAGAGAGCATTAATCCCAGCAGGCTATTACCGATATACGAGCCCGGTCTGCGTCTAATATAAACGACGATCGCAGCACCGTGATTCTCTTCTCTCTCTACGGCGCTGTTGCGAACAAGTTGTTCACAGCCGAATTAAATCGCAGTCTGATCTCCTAAACAATCGGATTAGAGCGAGTAGAGAGAACCGCTCTCCGTTCTCCGCAGATATATCTCTGGCTGCGGCAACGAAACAAGTTCGAAAAAGAAAACGAATCGAGGAGCGAAAACCGGGTAGTGATGGGAGAGAGTGAGAGTGTGAGAGAGAGAAGAGAATAGAAAAAGAGAAAACGCAAAGAAAGCGGAGAACAAAGGTGAACGTCGATGGCGTCGATAAAGGCAGCGCCCTGTAACGAAATTTACCGATGTCTCTTTGCACGGTGCAGCTTAAAACACAAAGTTTCCATATCGTCCGGTAAGCGAGAGCTTTGCGCAACAAATTTTACGACGGCGATAAAATTACACGACTAAAGCTCGAACGAACGGAAGATCGGTTAAATTACGTTCCCCCGGTTCGCTTTTCATAAACTTCGCGAAACTTTTAATACACATCCTGTAGGCGTGCTCTATAATGCTCGCTCGGCCCATCGCGCCGTTCCAGCGAAAAGCCGGCCGATCCGCGTTCGTTTATCTCCCTTCATTCGCTTCTTTTCTTCCCGGCGGCAGCATCGGGCGAATTTATTTCTTCGAAAGGGCCGGGTGGGAGGAGCCGATATTAATATTCACAGAATCTCTCTGGGTCGTAAAATGAAACTTGACAGAGGTAGTAGCTGTTGGACTGAAATTGGAATTCGCCGTTGTGTACGGGAAAAAATTATTTCGACGAAACGCGAGAGTCCGACGTCCTCGGATATCATGAACAAGTTACAAGCGAAGTTAGGGATCCAGGGGATTCGGGAAATTATGAAACTTTGTGCGCGAGAAGAGTGATTCATTTGTAACGCGAGCCTATTTTTTGCTCGTGCCGTAGCGCAGCTTCTTCTTTGAGAAATATGCGGAAGCCTTCTCCTGGATTCTCTTGGAAATTGTGAGACACGTTGTGCTGGGTCGTGTCATAAATACGTTCGCTTAAGTTTGGTATATCTTTTCATTTATGTATGTGCGAAGTATAGAAGTATATACAATTGCATGATTCTTGGCTGTAAATGGCTTCTTGGCAATCATAGTCATTTACGAGGAGTTATAGCTAAATCGTTAAAACTAAAACGTATTTATACTACCAACCGAATGAATTTATGAAACTATTTTCTGCGTTTGTGCGACCTAAAGGTCGAGGCTTTTCGTAAAATAGAGATTCGATGAATTGTATGGTGCATTGCAATTTTCTCCTACATTCTCAACTTGCTTATAACACTTTGAGTGCCACGTCCGTCATGTATGACCGTCACAATTTTGTTACTAAACTTGAAAGTCAATTTTTTACTACAATTTATTAAAGAAATGATTGTTCTTATAAACTTTGTCTTTTCTATTCATGTATTATTAAATAATTTGTTTTGATTTGGTGTGACTTTTATGGGCATTAGCGTGGCACGCAAATGTTAAGTGCGATGATTCTTGTTTGTAAAAGTCTTCTTTGCAAGTATCATCACGTACAGAGTGTATAAAAATTATATGTCGCGACTACCATAACGGGATTCTACGTCTCTCGATCGGTGAAGATCTATTAAAAGAATAGTCCGCAAAAATGTCCTTGACACCTTTTTCAAGGTCAAGATTTTTTCTTATTTCATCGTATAGTACTCATCGCGAGGAACAAAAGTCTCGAAGAAACCATGGGTCTCAAGTCAACCATTCTCTTAAAAAACGACTTTGGTAAATATTTACAATAGGGGCTTCCTCGCCGATTTTGATGACGTTGAAACATGTTGTCAAGGTCATCATTCTGAACAACTTTTTCCTATACATGTTACCGCCACTCAGCTTTAGTTTCCGAGATATTCGCAAAAAAGTTTCAACATCTCGGAAAGTGATCGGAGTAGGCCTGGGTTAGGTTTGAAATTGTGGCCGCCGATAACGCGGCCACGGTCACAACTTAAAACGACTTCAATCAGTTGAGACCCACTGTCTTGTCTTTTTATGTTTACGAACCGAAACGTGAAATGAATCGTGTCGAACGCGAACTCATTTCATTGTCAGCTGTGTTAGCATACAGAGTATTAAGCGTGAAACTATACGAATTCTTGGATATCTGCAACAATCAAGAAAATACATAATAACCCAGTATATAATTATATAAATAATATATAAATAACCCAGACCTAACACAGACCTAACCCAGACCTACTCCGATGACTTTTTGAGATGTTGAAACTTTTTTGCGAATATCTCGGAAACTAAAGCTGAGCGGCGGTAACATGTATAGGAAAAAGTTGTTCAGAATGATGACCTTGACAACATATTTCAACGTCATCAAAATCGGTGAGGAAGCCCCTAATGTAAATAATTACCACGACTTTAAAGTTTCGTGAACTATTTTATTTCACATGTTTACTGGGTGTCTTTTAGAGTTATTTCATATAATCGGAAAGTAATAACAAGCTGGAAACTATGCGATTGCTTTCACATTACTTTGACCTTAATTCTGTTGAATAGTCGAAGCAGAGAGAAGGCGGCGTTTATAGTTTATAGTAAAGTAGAAAAAAGATTGTCCAACGATTTAACTGATATTATTTACGCAACTGTTGAAAATATAATATCATTTGACTGCCAAGACTTATTTTCCTAGTTGCTCTTAACATTTTGAATGACAACTCAACAATCCAAAAATTCGATCGAATCAATGTAATGTATTTAATGATCTTAAAATAGAAGAGATGTATGTTACTGACTCTTTCAATTATATTTGCAGATAACCAAATTTTCTACACTGAATATATTAGCACTAAAAAAACATATTGAAATATTGGATAAGTAATTCTGTCTCCTATTTCTGATAGAGGCGTCACTAAAAGCTTTAATTGGAAATCAATAAATAAAAACAATAACGGAAGGCGGTAAGATTATTCCAAATATCTTTTCTCGAAAATTTAAATACAATCTTTTGCCATATTTTTCAAGGAAAAACTCTTATAATTCATTAACCTTTAACATACAAGTTTACTTCGTTTTACGCTATTTTCTCTTTCTTTTCTGTAATTTGTATGAATGTAATTTGTTCTACTGTATAAAATAAGTAATATATTGACCGACACACCAATGATCATAAAATTAACACAATATGAGAACAATTTATTTAATAATGCACGAATAAGAAGTACAAAGGTTACAACAAGTTATCATGAAATAATTACTTTTGCAACCTTCTGACACCTCGTAGATCTTAACAAAAATTTACTCAATGGATTGTAATAAAATTAATTTTCAAGTTTAATAACAAAAAATTGTGTGCCTCATCTATGATTGATGTAGCAGTAAAAAGTTTAATAATTTGTTTGGAATAGCAATATGGAATAGAATATGAATTTAGCAATTTAACCCTTTGAGGACGAATGCCGACGTATTGATGACATCGCGACAATACATCTAATTCCTCAAGTTGCAAACGTATAGTTAATTATTTTGATGATAAAAGAACAACATATATTATTAATTATATTACTTCGACACAGTAAAAACATATAATAACAGATTCTGCTCAAAGTCTTAATCACAAGTTTAACTCGATATTATAGTGCATGTGCTCAATGCCTTTTTACATGTTAGTTTTTGTTTTACTGAATAAATTGCTTTGATTTTACCTAATTTTTGTGACACCTGAATTAACGATGAACGGATTAAGGAGGCAATCTCATTTACACACGTGCCAAAAAATCGATTTATTTATTCTATTTTTTAAAAGTAATGTGCCTCAAAAATACCTTCCCGAAAGGTATTAAGTGCATTGCAATGAAAAAGTTACGACGATTTCAGGAAAATGATGCTTTGGAGCAGCGGTATAAAATTTTAAACGCGTTTCTCTCGAAACGAATTTTTATCATCAAACGTAGATAAAATCTCAGAAGCTACATGGTTCAATACTCTGAAATATTTACAATCTATTCGGCATGCTACTAGCTCTCACCGGTACCAAAATTATATTTTTACGTTGAATTCACCATATATTTTCAATTAAAAAAATTACCAGAAAAGAATGAAATTTCAGAATACACCGTTTAAGCTTTCTCTATTTTGCCAATTTTTAAAATTGCTAGGGGCGATAACGATAAACGATACTGATTAAAAATCATCTTGATTATTTTGTTTCAGTCGACCCTGACATTTTTACTTTAAATTATTTATTATTTAATTATTTATAGAATATTTATATTGATTATAAGAGTTATAATATTTTTGGGGGGAATATTTTTTATTTAAATACGATAATTTTGATTTTAGAGTGGACAATTTTTATAATTAGAGGGAGAAAATTTTATTTTATTTTTAATCGACTACGTCACCAAGATACAATTTCTAAACATGCATTTATCGCGGTAGAGATGGAACTATGAAACAAGTGATTAAAATTATACGCAAAATTATACTCTGTGACTAAATAAATTACCAGAAAAAATGATAACATAAGACGTATCATCAGTTTGAAAAAAAATTATGAAAATTGTTAAATTTTGCAGCATTCACACGAGACTGTTCCCTCAAACAATCGCCGAAATCAGAGGTAACTGTTTTTCCGTGAACATTTACCCAGTTGCGGGACCCCATTTAAAGTCGGGTCGCGGTGCGTGCGTTTCGTACCAAACATTTTTCATAAGCAGGCCGCGGGTTACATTCACAATCAGTCCTGCATTATTTTTACGCGAGGCGGAGCCGCTTTATCAATGCTGTTTACACGGTGAATTTTCACGGAACAATTATAACGCAGTTCTGCCGGGCGAAATATGCTGGCCCGCGCGGAAAACCGACCACGAGTGGCGAGAGCATTTTGCTGTCTGCGCTTTGCTCTCATTCTCTCTCTCTCTCTCTCTCCCTCTCTCATTCTCTTTCGGAACGTATTTGCATCCATAAGCGGACTAGTTCGTGCATATAAAGCATCCGCCGCCTGGCAAGAATACCAACGCGCGATGCATGCACGTCGACTAGTTGGATCCGATCTTCGACCTCGACCTGTGCCGATTCGCCAGTACCGGGATTTCTATATTTTTTAATTTCGATCCACCAGCTTATCGGACGCAATTTCTGCGTTTCGACGCGTTATCAAACGCCGGTCCTGCCAAATATCCCGAAGTTTGTTTTAATGACAGATACGCTGTTGCTCGAGAGTTTGGAACTACTCCGTTATCGACGGAAATGGACATACGCTTGTCAAGCGCTATACCCGTCGTCGCGGTTTTATACGACCGAAATTTACGAAACTACGTATGCGACCGACAGTCGTGAAACTACACTCACTCTTTCGACACGGCTCCTCCGAGGAAAACTTCCTTTCGATGGCCAACGCGAAATACAATATTTTCTCAAAACACCCTTAAGACGGCGTGAGAAGCGGACACGAGGATAGACGCGACTCGGTACATATGAATTCGAGGACGAGACGGGAAGCGTGTCGTTCTCGCGCGAAAACTATACGAGTCACCTCGCGAAATATGAAGAGAAGGATCACTGGCCGACTTACCATCTCTCGTGGGTGGATTTCGTCCCTCAGGTCTTTGCGTCTCGTCACAGGCGGTACGGCACCACTTGCACTTACAAAACGCAGAGCGTTATAAAAATACTTGAACGATACGGGAGCCAGCGACAGTGATCCTTTGCGATTTCGGTAACGATGATCTACCTGGCTATCCCCACTCTACTTATTATCCTGTTTGCCTAATTGGTCGGTCTCGCACGCGAAATTGTGATTTGTGGGTCTCCCACGTATGGTCTCTGGCCCCTAATACATACGAATTTTCCATAATGACCGCCACTTGGCGACCGCGGCGTCCAAGACGGTCCCAGGGCGCTTCCACACCAGCCACGCACATGGAACCCAGTGATAGTATATGGTCTCGGTTTTCTCGCGCATGCGCGACGATTTTAGCGTCAGTAAAGTACAAAATTGGGCTACAATGGAGTACCATAGTCACCCCGTATAGTTTCGCAAATTTTTTTTTCGATTTTCAAATATGAATTGACAAGTAGTTCCTTCTCCAATACTAGCTGTCATTATGAAATCGAATATATTAACATTAACTTACGAAAATTTCGAAGTACGGTCGTCTCGTCGTGTCGTCTTGCACTCTTCTGTTCGGTTTCCCGCCAATAACAGTTCTCCCCTACTTTTCCCACAAATATAAGACGTACTGTAGGTTCCTGCATTTAGTCGCGCATGCGCGAAAAAACCGAGACCATATACCATCACTGATGGAACCCCTTCCAGCGGAGTGAGACGACATCAGGACCTTTCTGGTGGAGTTCCTTTTCGGAAATTCCTTAACTCCTTGTCGTACCCTCTAACTCCCGATTGCTCGGGCCATAATAAACAAGAAGATTGGTCACGCGTCGAACCATTTAGCTGTTTAACCGTGTGTTCGAAACTTGCGCAAAATGTATGCGTCTTATGACATGTATATTTCGGCGCAACGAAAGGAATTGTGAAATAATAAACACGTTTGGGCACAACTAATACTTTTAAGATGTTTGGGAAGTAATTATGATCAATTCATCGGTGAAGAAAAATTATTTATAATTTGAAAATGGATAATGTATCAGTAACAATTTGTAAATTAATAATGTTTTGAGAAAACTTGTAGAAAATTAGTAATCTCCGTGTTAGTGTTGTTTACGTTTGTCACGAATATAATACCACGAGTCAGGCTCGTGTTGTTTACGTTTGGTCCGAAGTACAACGAGCCAGGCTCGTGTTGTTTACGTTTGGTCCGAAGTACAACGAGCCAGGCTCGTGTTGTTTACGTTTGGTCCGATCGAAGTACCACGAGTCAGGCTCGTCCTTATTCTTTTTGGCCCAAATTTCTTACCACGAGCAGTGTTGGGATATGGTGCAAAATTTCCCGCGCATGCGCGGCGATTTCAGCCTCAGTAAAGTAAGATTCTCGATAAAATGGGGTACCTTCAGCACCCAGCAGAATTTAAAAAAATTGGTATTATTTGATTCTGAATAATGAATGTATAACATGTATATTTGTGTATATTTTGTGACTCGTAGGACACGTCCTGAAGTCTTTTTGTCCGGAACAGATTGTTTCGAGACATTCCCGCCAATATAACTGTCTCAGGGCTCCACTACCTCTGTCATTATGATCTAGATACATTACTGTTTTGGCCGCGCATGCGCGTGAAATCTTGCACCATATCCCAACACTGACCACGAGTCCCACTCGTTGTTGGAAGCCAAGGGGTTGAACGCATAACCGTTCAAAACGATAATTGAATGCTAAGAAGTGTGTAAATTATGTTTCAGAGGGCGAAACGAAAATCATTGAAAAATTCCTGCATGAATTTTCGAAAAATAATATCATATTCAAATACGTCCAATTTATGTTTCACAAAGGAATAAGAACCTAATTTAAAAATATAATGTAATTTTTTATGTTTAAAATGTCTTTTAGATACCCAGTTTTTTTTTAACATTTTTATGCAATCCTATAGATTTCGACGAGAAAACGCCGAAAGTGTAAGTCTTATTGCCAGGAATTTGATGGTTCAAAAGTTATACGCGTGTAAAGTTGAGCATTTTCAATCCTTTTTAACAGGTTAAAGCGCCGCCATATTGGTATATTCGCTAGGTGGTACAGTACTATAACTTTCCTAAATATCGGCAATTCAATCTACACTTTTAACGAGCAGGTATATGCTACAACGAACACAGAGAAGTACTATGGTTCGCTCCAACCGATGATGTGTATCCGTTAATCTGTTTTTAAACCTTCTGTCGATAACCGGGTAGCCACGTCCGCCTTGCAATGAAAATCTTTTCTATTCTGATACTCGCTTTAGAGTCCAATTCGTTGTGTAATTTTACATTACTTTCTATTTGCCTCGTAACTACTTGTTAGATAGTGTGTATTTAGAAAGTAATTCTTCATTTCGACGCCATTTTTAAGATTTAAGAATAATTTCGAACATTTTCAATAAATGGAATGAAATGACATTTTTATATGAGGTTTGGTACATTTAGTTGTTTAATATTTTCCTTTTGATATTCTTTATTCTTACATAAATAATATAGAAATATCTTCAGATAGATAGCGATATACTTTATTTCTTTTTTAAATGAATTTTTTAGGTCACATGCCCCTTCTCAGGTTATTAGTGACCGCAGTGTATTTGTTTTAAATTAGATGACAAAGTCCAATATCCTTCGGTAATACTAGTATTTGAACGCAAGAATTTTCCTCTTGTAGCATATTTTCTAGATTTCTTATTCCATATTGTGTTCTTTTCATTTGATATTTGGAACATTGGATTAGAATATGTTCGATGGATACTTCGATTATTTTTTGTAATACGTTTAAATAGGCCTCATTTAAATGATTGCATTTCGTTGCATCAACATTAAAAAAAACAGACGTTATTTTTATTAAAACATATATTGTTGGGGTTGAAATTAAAATTATTTATTTACTATTAACCTTTTGCACTCGGAGCTATTTCAACTAAAAAACCGAACATATCTTCTAACCTAGAATATTTCCATCGTACATAAGTTTTTTCTTTATACGCGTACGAAACTGATATAGTACCTCGTACAATATTTAAATGTTTAGTAATTTATTACATATAAACAAACTTAATCATGTAAACAATATTCTGAATAATGGTGTAACAATTTCTAGTGGCGCCTCAGAGTCGCTATTCGAGTGTTAAGGGTTAATAATAACGGAATGAAAACGGTTTGAATAAAAGTGTTTCTCCCAAAATTTCTTTCCCTCAATATTCTTAAATTCTTTTAACACTTCCATTGCTTCAAGCATCACCTACTTGTTTTTGTAATGAATGCATAAAATTCGCATTCTAACAATGAAATAATGTTTACGGTGCATGCCTGAGACTTGCATACTTTCAGAATGAGGTATTCTCTCTTCACTTCCCGCCATTTACACTTGTATTGAGTCGCCATAGTAGAGTTTACGTATTTTATCCGGGCTTCGTCTTTTTTATTTATTGATTACGTGTTCGCCTTTGGTGGCATAGAATGTGTATCGCGTGCATTAGAGTATTGGAACCAGTTCGCCGGAAGTGCTGGAAGTTATTGAACATTTCTAGCACGATAGTCACCAGAAAATATGAAACTAGTGAAACAGAACGGTTGATATACCAACAATCCCGCGGTAGCTTGTTCTTCATGCAAAAAAATGTCGAAAGTTCAACGCGAAGTATTTTTAGTACGTCTCCTACGGAAATTGAATTTGAGTAGTCGTCATGCACTTGTATCGTGGAACACAGGTCTCGGTTAACGTGTCTATTCACCTTAATTTATACCACTTTCACAGTGTTACGTCTTGAACGCAAGTCGACGCGAACTGTAATAAGGTAAAACTGATTAACGTTGCTCACAACTGTGCGTCCTAACTTAATTTGCCTATTCTTCCCATAAATCTGCAGACATACACGGTGTCTCTGAAATTTCTCCTATTACGTACAACACGATGTGAGAACGGTTGACAGTTGGCAGACAGTGATTATTACTGCGGATCTTTATGCAAAATAAAAATTGTCTACCACAATTGTAAGAAACAGAAGTTAAAAGAAAACGTATTTTCTCTTTTCATTATCTTAATAAGTCGGAAATGGTATAAAAATATCCTCGAACTCTTCTATTACCTTTACAGTTTACGATTTTTTTTGTTTTTGTGATAAATACATAAAATTTGCAATACAATCATTGAGTTGCAGGGTAATATTGACAGTTAATTAATACTTTTGTTACTAGAATTACTTAACAGACCTTTAGCAATCCAAGAAAAATAATATAATTAAGGATTCCTTAAAAAATTGTTCAATAGCTATAACAATTCTAAAATTCTTACAGATTTTGAGTAGCATAATCTAATAAAGAAAAATACCCAAAAGTGTAATATTATAATAGCATATTTATAGTAAATATTGATATTCACATTTTTATAATGCATTAGGAAATGTTAACAAAAATCAATGTTTCAGTAATGCTCGGAAAAATCTTTTGGCTTCCCCTTGCATGAAAATTTAGACTCACTAGATTGTAAATACTTATGTACATAAATTTACTGTTTAAAAATAAAAATGAATTTAAAGAAACTCGATACAAAGAAAATATTGTTTACAATATACATAGATTTTACTATAAATTACGAATGCTGAAAAATTCTACGTTTGATGTTATAGACTGAATTGATTTTTTTGAGTGATTGATAAAACTTCAGTCGAAATTATTATTAACAACTACTCTGTGGAATAATTACATACTTATATGTTAGTGGTATATTTTTGTACTATATTTGTATAACTACTTAAGAATATGGTATACAAATATTATGGTTTTCATTAATTTCTCTAGAACAAGCTCCATTAATATTAATTTGTATTATTTTTAGAACCATATTCGTGATATACAAATAGCATGGTTTTTGTTAGCTTTTACACAAGTTGTCCCATCATTGTTAATTATTAATTTGTAGACTTTGAAGAACATAATAACGATATACAAATAACACAGTTTTCATTCATTTCTCTAAAACCAAGTCAATTAGTATTAATTTATCGGACAAGAATCAGCATGTTGCGAGTATAGGTTGAACTTTCTTAGAGATGCAATCTTGACTTAATCCAAATCTCATCCTATTGTTACCATTTTCGTCGATTGCAAGGATGAACGCATAGTCTTCAAATTCGATTATAGTAGAACATCCATTATCTGAATCAATGGACTAAATACATCGACAACAAATCGACTTACCAGAACATTTAACAATAATTGACTTCATGTCACACGGATTATTTGACAAAATAAACTGGTAGCTATAAAACTTCCACAGAAGTAACCTGTTAACAAATCTGTAGCCATAAAGCTTCCACAAAATTGAAGCAGTTTATTTAACGAGGCTAAAAATGAAATGTCAACGTTTGCTCTTCCAGTAAATAGCCATGCATAAATTCAATCAAGTCAACAAACTAAACTTACATTTGTGAAGAACTAAAGATGAGAACGTATATTTAATAATATTTAATGACGTTCTTGACATTATTCCTCTTTATGTACTTATGGCTACAATTCTACATTTGGAAGCTAGAAATAAATATATGAACTTATTGTAGACTTCACAAAGAAATATAATAAATTAGTCGTAATGTTTGTAAATTATAATAAAATAGAGTTAATTTGGATTGAGAGAAGCAGACTTAACACTATTTTTGTTATCTCTATTTTAACTTCTATTTAATATTTTTTAATTCCTACCTATTTAATGCTTTTAATATAAGGCTACTAATTCTTGTGAACACATCTGATACATATCAATTTCATTAAATATTACATTAAATATTTTCATGTGTGCTGCTTTTTCATAGAAAAAGGTTTAAAAATGGCTTATCGAATACGCGAACCATAAAAGCAAAGGTTTTAAACATTTTGTGACCATCCGTTAATACATTTATTGCAATTAGACTGGATAAATTTCTTATTTTATAATTATTGAACGTGTAGAGACGCTTCGATGGGAATTGATTCAATAGATTTCTTTACTCGAGTATATACAGGGTGGAAATTATGAAGGGTTACACACGAATATCTCCAAAAAAATTGATACGCAAAAATGCTTCAGATGAAAGTTGTTCGGTACCGAGGAGGCCATCATGTGATGGGACTTTTATTTTTCGAGGTGTACACTCCAAGGTGGAAGGTCAACTTTCTTTTTTTAAATGGAATGATGTTTTTTTATCCACCATCAAATAGTGCATTTTAAGATGAGTTCAATTACCTATGACCCAAGGTCATTCAAGGTCAAACTTGTAGGGAAATGCTGAAAAGGTGTGACTGTTTTATTTTTACTTTAGATCGTGCCATCGAACATTCGCAGCAAAACAATAACATGTGTTTAATATCAGCATTACTAAGGACAACATCAAAGTCATTATCAATGAAATAAAAACAAACGTATTTATGTATTACTGTGCTCTTCTGCAAGATTGTCAGTTTGCTTTCATTACTATTCGCGCTAAGGCATCCTTCGCTGAACGATAGTACTTAAATAAGTGGCGAAAATGGAAATGTATCAAAATTGTTTTGATATGTTTATGGTACCAGGAGAATGCAGGAAAAATTACAGAATGGCTGCTAATTTGTATGTACAACGCTACCCAGATCGATCATCACAAACGCTTATGGCATTTAGAAGTCTAGAAAAGCGTTTTCTCCGTTCATGTTCTGTGCTTAAAAATTGCGTAATGTCCATTAATGTTGAAATGTTGAGCAAAGTTACAGAATCATTTAAACAAAGAATTGTTAAGTGCATTGAAGTAAGAGGTAATCATTTTGAACACATACTAAACTGAAGTACAAATAAAACGATCACACCTTCTCTGCATTTCCCTGCAAGTTTGACCTCGATTGACCTTGAGTCATAGGTAACTGATCTCATCTTAAAACGCACTATTTGATGGTGGATAAAAAACATATTATTCCATTTAATGAAAGAAAGTTGACTTTCACCTCACCTTCGAGTGTCCACCGAGAAAAATAAAAGTTACACCACATGATGTCCCTCATGGCACTGAACAACTTTCATCTGAAACATTTTTGCGTACAATCAATATTTTTGGAGATATTCGCCTATAACGCTTTATAATTTCCACCCTGTATGTAATAGAATAAAAATTATACAAAGTCTGTGTTAATTTGAACTTGTTATTTTTATAATATATTATACACCAGTCACTTTTCATGCTCGTCTAATGTTAAGAACGTTCAAATTATTTGGTGTACATATTAAAGAATGTCAACTGTATTGTTGAATCTAAAAGGCTCAGAAAACGATAAATACAAACTCCAAAGGCAAATATGTAAACTCAGAAGATTTGCATACAGCATTACAATAAGAAATACATTGTTCTCGTAACAAATTGGTAAAATAACAGGTGTTCATATTACAAATGGTGTACGATGTTATTAAAACAAAAAGTCTCAGAGAGCGATAAATATAAATTCCAAAGGCAAATATGCAAACACAGCACATTTGCATACAGCATTACAATAAGAAATACACTGTTCTCGTAACAAATTGTTAAAATAACAGGTGTTCATATTACAAATGGTATTAAAATCAAAAGTCTCAGAAAACGATAAATATAAATTCCCACGACAAATATGTAAACACGTAGCTTATTTGGATACAGCATTGCAAAAGGAAATACAATATTTCATAGTTAATTGTTGTGAAATTCTGAACGATAATTGTCGCAAAACGATCCCTCCTTCTGCGGGATATACCCCGTGAGGTGCCGTTAAGCTCGAGAGGCCTCGGTCGCCGAGAAGTGTAACATAATACGGGGGTCGAGTATATCGGTGTGACCACTACTAATCCAATGACAAAACTTCTTTATTTTTATTATTTTTTTATGGAACTTTCACCAACATATTCCGGGCATTTTTCTAATGAAAATTATACCAAATAAGATATAATTCCGATGATATTTACTTGAGTAATGGACGATGAAAGTTTCGGGCGCAGGGAAGGACAGTGCATGGGAAAGACAGAGAAGCGGAGAGTCGCAGTCGGCGGCACAGTTCAAAGGCCCACGTGTCCTCACAGTGTAATGCCAATAAAAAAAACTTTCTTATTATTACTTATTTTTTATGAGACTTTCTCCAATGTATTTGTGGCATTTTTCTGATTAAAATAATACCAAACACGATGTAATTCAGATCATATTTACAATAATTTTTCAAAACTTTCATCGTCCATTACTCAAGTAAATACCATCGGAATTGTATCTTAATTTGTATCATCCAACCACTCTTCATTAGAAAAATGCCACGAATATGTTGGTGAAAGTTCCATAAAAAATATTAAAAAATAATGAAATTTTGTCACTGGGTTAGGTTTTGTTTTCACATCGACATACTCAACCCGTATTATGTTACACTTCTCGGCGACTGAGGTCTCTCGAGCTTCGCTGTCTTTTCCTACGTTCGGCACATGTCAAAGAATAGTATTATCTAAACGTTAATTGTCGCCGGCCGAAACCGTAGCGACGACGATTATCGATGAAATACTGTACACTCTTTTCATAAAAGAATGTTCGAGTAACAGATATTCATATTACAGAGGGTGAACTGTGTTAATGAATCTAAATGTCTCACAAAACGATGAATATAAATTCCCAGGGTAAATATGTAAGCACAGCACATTTTCATACAGCATTACAATAAGAAATACACTGTTTCCGTAACAGAACGTTCGAATAACATGTGTCCATGTAACGGTAGTTTCCACTGTATTATTAAAAGCAAAGGTCGCAGTAAGCGATAAATATAAATCCCGAGGATACCGGCTGAAAAATTCAAGTAAACCAACGGCACAGGACCTAGTCCGAAGGACGTGGCTCGAAAATGGCCAGCAGCAGCTCGAAACGCTATCGTAAATCCAATACGGTACAAGCGGCGGTAAACGGTAACCGGCAATCTACCGGTTGCTGGGCTTCGAACCACGGGATCGGGACACAAAAATAAATACTCGGGCAAGTGGAAAGCGGAAAATAAGATCGATATCGCGCGGCACGGCCAGGCATTTGCTCGGTAATGAACCGTTCCCAGGACGGTCGACGTAAATCGTCGTACGTGGATCGTACGTACGGCTCGGCCCGGCCCGTGTGACAAACGACGCCCGCTCTGTTCTTTTCCCGCTCCCCTCGGCCCCGTGATCCTCCCATTTTCCCCGGAATTGAACGCGTGTCCAGGTCCGCGAGTTACCCCATCTTCGGCAAAAGGTGGCTCGTTAAGGAGCCGAGAGCTTATACCCGGGATTCTACCGCGGTTACACCTACCACGCGTACGTAGATTTTGCGCCACGTCCCTCCAAGACCTGGCAAAAAGTCACCCGTCGATAACCAGAATATTGTCCAACTGGAATTGTAGAAGGAAATGGTCTTCCTGGTGTACCCGGAAGGTAGACCTTGTTAGACCAACGAGTGCCGATTTGCAAAAATTTGTTCGCCATGGAAACTCTCGTTGTCTGGTCCGGTCGTTTGAACGTAATTGGGAGGAGTGGGATTTGGAGATTTATACCAGATTTCTTCGAGATCTTCTTGACACTGAAAGTACCACCTTATCGATCAAATGATCTATTTGGTCATTTGATCTATCAAATGATCAACTATGGAGGTACTTCTCATGCTTTGTACGGGGAATTATTGAACAAATTTTTTTAATCAAGCATTTCTTGCAGATTTATGATATAATATTAGGTCGGTGCATATGAAACGTCTGATTTTTAACAGTAACGCTAAACAAACGCAACATTTTTCTAAATAAATTTATTGGCCAGAGTAAGCACCATTGTAATCAACGTATTCTCTTAATGACGTTAAAATTTCTTGATTCTATTGTGACAGAAACTCAATTTTTTGAAAAGTTTTTCTTTTAATCTTGTAATAAACTAATCCTTCCAGCTTCTTAAGAACACTCAAGTCATCTGTACTAATTTTAAAAAAAGTTATGCTGTTTCAAATGGTGTGGATTCACTTTTCCTCTTCATTGTAATAAATGATTCTTCTGTTTCGCAAAAAGTTTATCGGTGATTTATCCTGCACGAGTGTTAACAGTAAGTATTATGTTGCGATTTCGCTGGACTGTTTAGTCCTGATTGGTCGGTTATAGATTTCAGTGGTGGAATGCTGCGTCCTATAATTGGTCGTGGATTTGGGTTTAACTGCGTTTTGGAGAACTCTTTCTTTTCAAGTTTTTTAAATACAATCTTATAGATTTCGACGAGAAATCACCGAAAATGAAAATCATAATGCGCGGAATTCATTAGTTAAAAAGTTATACGCATATAAAGTTGAACACTTTTAAGCCTCTTTGACAGGTTACAGCGCCGCTACATTGATATATTTGCTAGGTAATACACACAAAATAGGCTAAATACTTCCGTACAAATCTATTAGATGACAGCACAAACACGTACGTAATACATAATAACACATTTACTAAATCAAAATGCGAAACATTTTACGAAGGTCGGGCCGGCCTTCTCCGCTCTCACGACGACCTAACCCCAAACCATCTTGGACTGTACCTTCTTTTTGAAATCCTGTATGTGATTCTGCATATTTTAATTTCTGGACACCGAAAACGACCGATTAAATTTCCGCAACAATCCACAATCCCGAGAACAAGTAATTGCTTCTTCTTTACTATTTGGCATGTCTCTAAAGTTAAAATTTCTAATACTTGATCTAGCCATTTCAAAATCAACAATAAAATTATTAATAATTAATTCGTGAAAAACACTTGAAATTGCTTATGTCCACAAAGTATGTGTAACCACTGAATTGCCATCTAGCGCATACGCTCGTTACTATTTAGCCGATCCCGCAAATATACCATACTATCTAACACGTGCGCTGAAGACTCACGATCTATCCAGCGCATGCGAACAGACCTATCTACCTCCACGACTCAACGAATATCCAATATGGCGACGCTCTAACCTGTCAAAAACGCTTGAAACTGTTCATCTTTACACGCGTATAACTTATAAACCAGTGAGTTCCTAACAACCATACACACATTTTCGGAATGTCTTCATCGATATCTACAGGATCACATAAAAAAAAAGTTCAAAAAAGTTAAGAACACGGAGTTCTCCAAAACGCTGTCGAGTCTGGATTTGTCTTTGAGATATTGTGTACTGTAGTGGGAAACTGTCAAGAAAGCTTGTCTCGTCTTGTCTATGCCATGATTTGTACGTTCTTCGCTGGTCGTGGGTTGCTGCTCTGTCGCATGTGCGGTCCGAGTGTTTCATGACAGGGTTGTTAAGTCGTGTCCCATGAAAATCACCGGCACAGGTTTCACCGACTGAGATTTCACCGACAGAGATTTCACCGACATAGGTTTCACCGACAGATATTTCACCGACACAGGTTTCACCGACAATGACTTTAACCGACAACGAATTTAGTCGACGACAGTATTATCCTGTAGTAACATTGCGTGACAATAACAAAACAACGTTAGCCAACTGCTTATAACTTTATATAGTGTAATAATTATGTTTTTATCCAAAAGTAAAAGCGTTAGTGGAGAATAGTGAGGTCTGGGTATATCACACGTGCGGGGACGCCCTTGATGATCTCGAGGCGAGGGGTCCGGTAACCCCTTTATACTCGGTCATCAATGGCGTCCCCGGAGGCCATCGGTTGCCTTGAGCGGGGGGCTCAACCATCCATCGGGCGGTCTAACAGGGGGAGGGAGGCATTACGTCATCCGTCACGTAGTGTTTCCAATCAGAGTAGGAAAGGAGAGGGCCGCGTACCCCTCCTGGCGTGAATGTAAAAGCGGGGGTGTCCGGTTGACATGCGTGTGCGGATCCCGGGCACTCCTAGGAGCTTAGGGACGGGCGTGGAGGAGTTAGTGGCTATACCGGTCTTGCACACACCGACCGGGGAGTCTCACATAACCCACATGACCCCTCTCCTCGAGGGAAGGGAGACTGGGTATCCATCATGAGATTACCTCAACGGAAAAAAAATCTGGATATATCAAGAAAAAATTATGCAAGTAATGAGGTAGTACGTGTGCTGTTCAAAATCATTGTCGGTCAAAATCGTAGTCGGTCAAAGTCGTTGTCGGAGAAATCTGTGTCGGTGAAACCTGTGTCGGTGATTTTCATGGAACCCCGTTAAGTCACGATGGGTCTAATGAATTAGCGAAATTTCGGAACCAGCCAGCCTGGTTCCTGCGCTTGCTATGCGATTGTAATCGACGCTGCCTAAGTCGCAGTTTGAACGGTTCGGCACGTCCTTCCATCGCTGTTGCGATCGGCAATACGACCTAACAATTAAAATGATCTCGTTCCCGTTTCGACTGCAGAAATATCGCCGGAACGTTCACCCCGACACGATTGTCCAATATCTATCAAACGTTTTCCGGTTTTCTCAGGAGTACGGGAACCTTTGATGCACAGTCGGCGTACAATTTCACCGTGGTTCTTTTATAAGTATCGCGGAAGAATTGCGACGGTCGTTCGGTGAAACGCACGGTGTTCCACGGGCGAATCGTTCCCGGAGAATATACGTGTCCAATCTGCGTTGATATTTCCGCAAGGTATTTCAGGGCTTTAATGCGGTATCAGAAAACTCGCTGGCTCCGTAACGCGTCGCCGGTTGTGGCTATGACAAAATAAATAGGAATAATATTTACGTTGCTTGCGATACGGGGACGGAAACCGATAACTCTCGACCGTGACTTAACTCGAAACAATATATCGGGCAACCGGCGAGGCAGGGGGTAAATATTTCTTCGAGTACACGGCAAACACCGTCGGGTACGAGTCGGGTTCGGGTTCGGGTCCCCGTGGGTTTCTTACCAGCGCAACGATACGTCGAGTCCTTTCGTCGCTCGCGGGGTCCGAACGCGGTAAAGAAGAACAAACACGGGATGTCTCGATGAAGTCTCCGAAGACCAAAGGACAATTCCACAGATTGAACGCACCATGCACAAAAATAAGGGCCAGTCGCTGGGAGAGATAGGTGCAAACACACCGGAGCATCTGGGATGAGTCGTATCCTTCTCTGGAGCTTAAGTGACCGTGTAGTTTCAAAGCTCGGGTTGTCAAATGTTTACTCTGTGACGACGCTGTGGAACGTCTATGATTTTAGAAAATACAGTAAAATTCTTTTTTTATCTTCACCATTATTGCCAGAGTGCTTTATTTATCGAATTTGATGCTGAGCTCTTGTTATGCAACTTAAATCCTCATGGCATACGAACTTTTGAAATTCGTAGAAACAATCGCAACGTCTTCTGTTAGTGATTGAGAAACAGAAAAACCTCACTATATCTGTTTCGTCTCTGCGAACTATTTAATGCAAAAATGGTGCAAGTCAAAAAAGTTAATCCTTGGATAATGAGGAATTAAGTGAAAGTTTAATCAAACACAATAATATCGAAGGATGTTTAGCTAGACTTATATTACTATATTTATCTAAGATTGAACTGTTGAGATGTGATGTTAAACCAAACATAAATATTGACTTACACCACTTTTGCATTAAACCTCATACGTTTCGCAAAATAAAAGTTCACTCATTAATTTCTTTTGAGTACTGTAATAGGATTGATCTGTGTTAAATGAGTTAAGTGAGTGTTTAATAAGCAGTGGTGCGTCTGTCACAGTGACCGAACCACAAAAAGTGAGAAATTTCCTTAAAATTAGATACCTTTTTCTGGGATTTAACCTATTTTGAAAGAATATGAGCAGTTGGAAAAGTTTTAGGATTTATTAGAAAAGTTTACTTTTTTCGGGTGCTTAGTTAAATTTATATTATTTAAGAAATCATTAGAAGTAAAAAATCAAACATAAATTTTCGGTTGAATCCGTAAAGAAATATGTAGAGAAATGAATGAACTTCGTCCCAAGTTGATTATTTCACTGATATCTTAGTTGTTGTGCACGCCATTTTAAAAACCATTGTTTCAAAACATATACGTGTACAGGGTGTTCGCGTTATCACTAGGAATACTTGTAAACACATTGGTATGAAATGTTTAAAATGTTTCTTCCATTTCTGACCTTGCATGACCTTGAAGGTCACTGTACAGTATACGGATGAATTCGTTTAGACACAAGCTTGCATGTGATATAAAAATATATACAGCATTCCATTTAAAAATTGAAGGTCACCTTCGTATCTAAAACAATAGTATAAACACAAGAAAATTACATACGCCATTGTGTTGCGCATAAAATACAGAACCACTTTTTCCTGTTCCATTTTTTCTAATATATACTATTTACAAGAAAAACGCTGGCTAGTGATAGCGCGAATACCCTGAATATTATAATATACAATAAATAATAGGAAGAATTAAACTAAAAGAAAATGGCACTTGTACGTCAAGATCATCTGTTAACATCTCAAACAGGCCCAGTCCCATTTATCCATTAGTAATTCTAAGAAGACATTCTTAAAAGTCACTTTTTTTCACTGCGGTTTCACGAGAAGCCCCTATGTTAACACTAGATTTACCGAAACCGTCTAAATGACGAGTTTTAATATTTTTAATTTACGAATATAATTTATTTCTTTGGTTATATGTTATATGAAAAAATGGCTAAAAATTCGAATAAACACATTCTTGAGAAAAAATGGCTAAAAATTCGAATAAACACATTCTTGAGAAAAAATGGCTAAAAATTCGAATAAACACATTCTTGTTATTTTTATAAGGTAATGTAAAATTTAGTGTTTTAGTCTTCTGTAAACCTAGTGTAAAGCAAAAGTTACAGAATCACGTCTTCAATTTAGTTTTCCGTTCGGAGGTCTCAATGAACCGCAGAATAAGTCGCGGCTGCGGCTCATTAACCCTACACGCTGTTGTCCGGCATTAAATCGCGTTCCGTTAATTCTAGTTCCGGCCATTAGCGTCGATTTCCCAACGGCAAAGAGATATCAAGATCCGGAGTAGGTATCTTGAACAAAGAGAGAGAGAGAAAGAGACAGAGAGAGAGAGAGAGAGGGAGAGAGAGAGAGAGAGGGGGGGAGGGAGAGTGAAACAAAAAAGAGGAAAGGAAAAAAAAGCGAATAAAAAAGAAATCGTAAAACCGGAGTGTTCCGGTGCGGGAATTCGATCGCGGGCTACCCGAGTCGGTACACGCCGGATAATAATGAAAATACTTACGAGCTAACGAAGGTCGGAAATGGATCGCCCGCTGATAACTCAGAATGGCCTCCTCGTAATTCTTTCTTCCCTGCTGTAAAATTCCCCTGAAACAGAAAGGGCGGAACCGCCCGGTTAGTAAAACGGCCGGGTGACCTCTTCCGTTATAGAATTTCGTTGGGAATTAGCCGGTGGCCATTCCTCCCCCCTCTCTTTCTCTCACCCCCTTACGGACTCTCACGTCCGAATAACATCGAACCGTGTCCATCTATAACCATTTTCCCGTGCCCGGGGCGTTTGCACCGGACGATTAATCTTCCTTCGAGCAATGTCACTTTCAGAAATGATAAAAATATTGCTTGTCAACCGATGACTTATCGCGCGAAAGTCGGCCGACGAAACGTCGCGGGGGTTCGGGGGGCTTTTCAGTAGGTGGGGTATGGGCAGGAACGCCAATAAACGAACTTTATAACACTTATACGCAGGTATGGAACGTGGGCCCCATCGCGGCACATATTTTAAGGGGAGAAATTCATTTTAGCGCGGCCGGTGATTAATCTCGCCTCGAACGTTGTCACGCGGGCACGATGAAAACATCAGTTGTCGGGAGGAGGTGATTTACCGGGACTGGTTACCGCGAGACTTCGCGCTTTTATCGCTAATATTTTCACCCGCTGGCTGGGGCGAAACGAAGCTAAACGGTGCACGGTGGGAGGTGAATCAATTTATGCTAGTGGTTTGAATTAGAAGAAGCTGCAAAATTTACAAAGACAAAAACTTTACACTTGTTTCTCATATTCTATCCTTTTCCAAGGAAAGATATCGCTACTCGGCCGACTATAGTATTCTCTCCGTAAGATTCGTAGCTTTGGGTCTGCCGCGCAACATTTATAGAATAGGGACTACATTCTTTCTACTGTGCCGAGCGTAGAGGATCGCGATTGAAGGAGAAAGACAGACTGAGGTTCGGATGTTCAGTAAACATCAAAGTACTCTGAATAGCTCAGGCATTTAAACTAAAAAATTGAAACAACTCTTTATGTTAAGACAAAAAATACTAAAAATATTTACTTTTAATATTCCGTAGATCTATGATAACTAAGCACCGAACCCCTATGCAACATAAAAATAATTTTCTAACTGAATTGCAACAAACTCGAGTGAAATAAAATTTTGTTTTCTTGTTTACTATGTTTAATAGGCTGAAAATAATATAAAAATATATAGAAACTTTTCTGTTGTTTTACTGGTCTAAATTACACCTACTCATTTTTGTCATAAATGCATAAAATCCTCTGTTTAATGATAACAAATAATTAATACTAAACCTACCGAGCACACAATGTGCCCGACATATGTTACCTTATAAAACTGATAAAATGGAATCTACTTATACTTACATGATAAACATCAAAGTACTCTGAATAGCTCAGGCATTTAAACTAAAAAATTGAAACAACTCTTTATGTTAAGACAAAAAATACTAAAAATATGAACACAAACGTTCTTGTTACTATTCTACAGTACTGTAAAATAGTTACTTTTAATATTCCGTAGATCTATGATAACTAAGCACCGAACCCCTATGCAACATAAAAATAATTTTCTAACTGAATTGCAACAAACTCGAGTGAAATAGAATTTTGTTTTCTTGTTTAATATGTTTAATAGGCTGAAAATAATATAAAAATATATAGAAATTTTTCTGTTGTTTTTACTGTTTTAAATTACACCTACTCATTTTTGTCATAAATGCATAAAATCCTCTGTTTAATGATAACAAATAATTAATACTAAACCTACCGAGCACACAACGTGCCCGACATATGTTACCTTATAAAACTGATAAAATGGAATCTAATTATACTTACATGATATTTGTAATAATAGGTGCTTCGATAAGATCTTTATAACTTTAATGATTGTAAAATAAAATATATACGAACGGCCATTTGGCGAGCTGAGGTAAGTTTAGTTTCAAAAATCTGAATAAATACGTTCCTGACTTTGGATTATGATTAAACTATGCTTAAAAATCACTGAAAATTCTGGATAAATACGTTCTTGTAATTTTTCCAAAGAAATATAAACTAGTCACTATTAGTTAAAAATCATTCGTTCGACAGTTATAGAACTTCGGCTACCGAATCGAGCTTGTTATTTCAGAGTGCAACGGTAAGGGTTTGTGGGTACAGAGAGGGGAGTGGATATTGCTGGGGGATATTTTGCTTCGATCACGCGTTCCATTATTTTTCTTATACGTCGTCAAAAACGACCTAGCATTCGCGAGTCTCTCCGATCGATCGATCTAACGATCACGTCATCAATCGAATACGTCGAGAGGACTTTAGAGGGTTGGAGAGGGTAAGGGATGTGGAACGGGGTGAATAGAGTATGCGTGTCTCGCGAGGAATCGATAATTCATGGTGCCATGAGGCCGTCAATCGTCGACGGTTAATAATATGCTTGTTTTCGCGGCAGCTGCGCTTCGCGTTTTCGCGATTGCTTTCTTGCGAAAGTACGGCCGTGTTTCTGCGTGAATGTTTGTCCGCTCGAACGGGTCAGCGTGTTTGCATGGAAACTATAAAGTAGATTATTGGATCGATTTCTTGTTTGATGGCTCCGATAGCGGTCGTTCCTCGTTTAAGTGGCTTCTAGAGAGTATTCCTTGGAAATTTGCGATTCCCTCGGAGAAAGTTAAACTTGTTTATAATTCGGTCTCTTAACTGTATATTAGGGGGGCACTAGTTCATTTCCTGTTTTCTAAATCGCTTTTATAGGCGAGCGAAAATGTTAGATGAAATACGGGATCCATAAACAACAAGAAACAGCTTACAATACAATCATATTTCAATCAGCCGTTCTAGATTTGTTCTTTATTTTGATTCGTAGATTACGCACACGCGAGTTGCGTAAAGGTCGGTTAACGTTTAGTATAAAATAAGGTGCGACTGCGTTTTGGAGAACTCCGTGTTCTTAACTTTTTTGAACTTTTTTTTATGTGATCCTGTAGATATCGATGAAAACATTCCGAAAATGTGTGTATGGTTGTTAGGAGTTCACTGGTTTATAAGTTATACGCGTGTAAAGATGAGCAGTTTTAAGCGTTTTTGACAGCTTATAGCGCCGCCATATTGGATATTCGTTGAGTGGTGAGGTAGGTAGGTCTGTTCGCCGCATGCGCTGGATAGACCGTGAGTCTTCAGCGCACGTGTTAGATAGTCTGGTATATTTGCGGGATCGGCTAAATAGTAATAAGCGTATGCGCTAGATGGCACTTCAGTGGTTACACATACTTTGTGAACATAAGCAATTTCAAGTGTTTTTCACAAATTAATTATTAATAAGTTTATTGTTGATTTTGAAATGGCTAGATCAAGTATAAGAAATTTTAACTTTAGAGACATGCCAAGTAGTAAAGAAAAAGCAATTACTTGGGCTCGGGATTGTGGATTGTTGCGAAAATTTAAAAAATGTAGTGCTCATCGGTGCGAAATGAAAATTTATAACAATAATCATGGAATCGGTTGTTTTCGATGTCCAGTAATTAAAATATACAGAATCACATACAGGATTTCAAAATGGAGGTACAGTCCAAGATGGTTTGGGGTTAGATCGTCGCGGGAGCGGAGAAGGCCGGCCCGACCATGGTATAATGTTTCGCATTTTGATTTAGTAAATGTGTTATTATGTATTACGTACGTGTTTGTGCTGCCATCTAATAGATTTATTCCGGAGTATTTAGCATATTTTGTGTGTATTACCTAGCAAATATATCAATATGGCGGCGCTGTAACCTGTCAAAAAGGCTTAAAAGTGTTCGACTTTATATGGGTATAACTTTGTAACTAATGAATTCCGCGCATTATGATTTTCATTTTCGGTGATTTCTCGTCGAAATCTATAAGATTGTATTTAAAAAACTTGAAAAAAAGAGTTCTCCAAAACGCAGTTAAACCTAAAATAATGAAGGAAAATTGATTTTTCGATACAGTTGTACACATAACTGGATTTCTGATTCAAACTGTACTATGAGACAAAATTTATGTGTATACGCTCTGTAAGTCCAAAGATATTAGAAGAAACAGAGGGCGAGTTATTTGAATACAAAAAAAATGTTTCCAAAGAAGGTTGTTCTCTATAAAAAGGAGCATCTCTGAAAACTAATTATTACCTAGATCGCTTGTCCCATTTGATACTAAACAAGTTTCGTTCGAACCGATTTCGAAATGATTTTTAAATATGCAGCATATTCATGTTTTTACTGTGTGTTTACCTAAAACATTGCATTATCATAATTATCAGTCTCATAAAAGGTTCAGCAGGATTATCTTTGATCCACAGAATGCAAGAACATTTTACCACATTACATTTCTAACAACACTCTTTAAAAATAATAGTAATAATTAATCGATAACCACGCAGGGTCTTCAGGTAATTAATAAAATAGTTATAAACAATATTTGTACTCAAAAATATGTTAAATAGTATTAAATAAAGGATATTTATCCAATTGAAATGCATGGAACACACGGGGAAATCGTATTGAAACTAGTTAATATTTAAATTGTTGTAACTTTCGAACTATTGACGCTATATTAATAAAACTTGAGCTGTTAGAGGACGCGAAGCTTGCGCTTTAAAACCGTTTTTGTTTCATTGCGATACGACGCTTGGTCCCCGAGATATCGTCGTATAAAGACAAAGGTAATTTTTAACATTTGACTATTTCTCTTTCTCGCTAGACAGTACTGACCTACCTCTACGTGCCGCCAGTTAAGACAGGTCAGTTCTTACTATTCTATTGGTGGCCCCCGCTATATTCCACACCCACCGACCCCTACCACCCACCGTTCAGTCATCGTACGCAAAGATTTTTATCGCTTTTATCTCGAGAACGGTTTGACTTATCGAGATGGGACAAAGTGTATTGGAAAGAGAATCGACTCTACTATCTTTTTCATGTATTACCGACGATAACTTCTATATTTTTACAGTTTTGATACAGTGTGTCCCAGGTGGTATTCATAACGGACAAAATTTATTTTAGAGAGCGTAAAAACTTAAGAAACGCAAGAGAAGAAAGTTATAGTATATTTTACTAGTAATATGATGGCGTTTAAAAAAATGCTCGTATAAATTATCGCGAACACCCTATATATTATTTGAAGATACAAAGCTAATCTTTTCATTCCTATCTTCAGTTTCTATTTACATATCTAACTTTACTTTTAAATAAATTTTATTTCAATGTCGGCCTCGATGTATGTCGATTAATCCCATCTCATAAATGTAGAAGATGAACGACCAGAAAAATCAATTTTTACCATAGTATGATCGTGAAAGTCGTCATTTGTTGACAGAATCTGGCGACTGTTAGACTGCGGATGTTAATGCAAAATAGAAATGTTGTGCATGAATCTTAAGGAACAGTACCTGCAGGGACACTTATATATTCTATTAATAACTCTAATAAGTTACAAATAATATATTGGAATTCTTACAATATTTTACATTGTCAATATTTCGTGTTTCACCTACTCAATTTCAATGGTAGTTACTATAATCAATAAGTTTCGTTACTGTTTCGAATCGGACATGGCATATACACCATCCTAATATACTGGGTTGTTCGGAAAGTAATTTCGTTTTTCGTGTAGAGATGGTATTGCTTCCATTTATTATTACTTAAAATTATTCTAAGTCGCAAAATCATTGTATATTTTCAGAACTGACATTTCGGACGTCATTTCGTGCCTTATAGAACTTTATAATCTTTCAAGCATTTCTTTTGTCATCGCATCAAATATGCAAAATCAAAGTGTTCATATCCGTCACATTTTGCTTTTCTGTTACGGGTATGGTAAAAACGCAATGCAAGCAGGGAAAAAGATGTATGCTGTTTACAGAGAGGGTGTACCGTCGTATTACCATTTATTTCGTTCTTTTCAACACTTTTTAAGCGGTGTAACTATCATTTTAAATGTAGGCGTCAAAAATAATACAACTCTATTATTTGCTAATAAAAAACAGGAATTCTACGAACATGGGATCTCCAAGTTACTAGAAAGATGGCACAAGATCATAGAACAAAATTGCCAGTACATCACCGAATAAATAAATAAATAGTGAAACATCGTTTTCGTTTTCCCTTGGAAAAACGAAATTACTTTCCGAACAACCCAATATGTAAACACGTAAACTGTCTTATCATTTCGTCGGGCACTGTAACAACGCGCGTACTGCAGTAACATATGCAGCACGATAAATTTCGGGAAAGTAACAATTCCCGTTCGCCATTCATCGACATGCGAGGTTGACCACGATCTACGCCGACTATCTCGCAAAATTCATAATCGCGTCAAGACCACGAAGCGACGAATCGATAACGAAAATTCCACCGGGGCCGTTAATATTGCGCTAACAATCGCAATGGTTTCGTTGTCCCGGAATCGATGGGTCGAGGGATCGCGATCGCGGCCGGGCGAATTTCATTATTTTAACCGGGGCTAGAAAAATCCGGTTCACCCAATAAAACGAGCGTGTCCGTCACGTCGTTTTCAACTTGTCCCCGACGCCGAGGAAAAAGTTATACTAATGACACGCTTTGTGAGCGTTCGAGAGACTGAAAATAGCGGGGCAGAGAGGGAGGGGGGTGTGGGGGTGGAAAGAAAGTGTCGTCGGGGAAAAGAGGCCGAGAAGCAGAGGCTGAAGACGAGGAGGAAAGAGAACAGGATATTTCCTTTCCGGACAAGCGAACCGCTCCGGACCGGAGGAGTTTTCCTGTTCGCTAACGAGACGCCGCGCTGCGTTCGTTAACTTTCAAGATGAATATTCGCGCAATATATAATGGACTCTTTTCTCTCTTCCGCTGCCTATTACCACCACCGACGGCCGTGCCTGTTCTCCTCATCCTCCTCCTATCCCCCGTCCCCGTAACAATCCATCTCATTTGTACCGATTTGCGATTGTCCCGGGTATTCCTCTCGATTTATTATTCGAACCTCGTTCCCAACGAACGGCTGCAAACCCATCAGAGAAACGCCGCACAGGTCCTGTTCAGTCCAATCGAGGCTCGCATAGTCCTCTCTTGAACTCGGCGTATTGCGCTGCACGCTGTCTAATTACTCGGAGTACACTACCCAATTTATAAGTAGACCACTGTTTATTTGTACTCCATTTGTCTAAACAAGCCCGCGTTGGGTTAGGTTTCCCAGCGTGTGAACTTTCGTCGAAACCGATGAGCACAGGTGGAGGAGAGAATTACAGAGCTCGTATTATATGAAGTGTTTTGTTATCGGGACCGTGACGTATCTCGATATGTTTGGATCAATGGAGTCCTGTTATTGGTAAACGCAAGTTTTGAAGTGTAATTATACCGTGATCATTGTGGCGTAGAACGTAATTATTACGTGCATCTAATATAATTGTTATTATGTATGAGCTGCTACAGTGAGTGGACAATGTATTCGTACAGCTTTTAAAAACGAATATCTATTTTAAAATTCGACCAAATGACTTGAATTTTTTTTTGTGATACGTTAGGAGGACTAGTTTACTAGGGAACGTGTAAATAATTTTTTTCTTTAAGTTACTATTATCGGAATTGCGAAGAAAAATGTAGAGATCACAAGATTTGACTTTTTTGTCTGTGTCTAAAAACGAATAACTTTTTCAAAATTGGACCAAATGACGCGAGTTCTTTTTGTGATACGTTAGAACGATTAGTTTACTAGGGAACGTGTAAATAACATTTTTCTTTAAGTTACTATTAATCGGAAGTGCGAAGAAAAATGTAGAGATCGCAATATTTAGCTTTTTTGTCTGTGTCTAAAAACGTATAACTTTTTTAAAATTGGACCAAATGACGCGAGTTCTTTTTGTGACACATTAGAAGGAAAGTGCGTTCGAATACTTTCGTGATCCACCGTATACTATAGTAATGAAGAAGAGGTGCTATGTATTTAACTGTCCAAATTAATTATGTAAATCATATTTGCTCGGACCGTGAGCGTTAGTGACCGACCCTACAGCTCGAAAAAAGTCAGGATATCGTTTTAAACCGCGGGAACGTTAAAAGTCTCCGGTTTAACGACCGTGGCCAGAAATTTCGGGATGTTTGCCGATCGCTGGAGATCCGACGCAGTTACTCGCCGCACTGGAACAGATGTATTCCAGGCAATTTATATCGTACAAAGCGCAGCATTGTTCTCGTTATTTCGGGAAATCTGTTCGGCGCACGGTCAACTGGTTTGTAGCGAGGGATCGTCCTTGTTTCGAAGCGGGCTGGCGTGCACAAGGCCCGCGCTTATGCCGACCAGTTACGTCACTGGACGATGAGGCGTGAACAGGCGGGGGTGGTTTAGGCACGCGAAGCCGATGGTAAACAAACGGCCGATCGTTGAAATAAAAACACTGTGTGACCGGGCATTGTTCGAGGCTCGCGCTATCGAGGCTCCGAAGCGTCGCGACGCATCGCATCGCGTCGTCGGCGTAACGAGCGGCCGCGTGAGCTATGTAACGACATTTCGGAATGACCGCAGGCGGCTTTGTGCTCGCCGAGCCTCGATGACAAAGCGAGCTTCGAATATTCCTGGCGGTGGACCGCGCCGAACCGTGCCGCGTAGCGACAGAAAATTTGATAAAACTGCGGAACAGCTATCTAGCCTCCGATGATTTTCGAATATGTTGGAGAAATCGATATATTTTGAACAACTTTTTCCTGTGCATTTAACGCCGATCTCGCTTAATTTCCGAAATATCCGCGTCAAACTATCGGTAACACTAATTGTGTTTGCTAACCGTGAATTTCTGCCTGTACTTGTTAGAAATTTCGTAGAAATAATCTCGAATATGGAGCTTTATCCCTTCAAGGTTCTGGGATAAGTGCTGAACGGTCTAACACAGTCCTTTTACCGGAAAGCACCCCTGCCTTCCCCACTCCGTGCCCAGCTCCTCCAGGACAGAGTCCGGTTGAACTTCGTTTTGGAGTCCCCTTTTTTACTCTAGTTTTTTATGCAATCCTATTGATTTCGACTAGAAAACTCCGAAAATGAAAATCTTATTGTAAGGAATTCATTGGTTCAAAAGTTATACGCGTATAAAGTTGAACACTTTTATGCCTTTTTAACAGGGGTTAAAGCACCACCATATTGATATATTTGCTAGGTGATACACATAAAATGGGCTAAATTGTTCCGAGCAGATCCGTTAGATGGCAGCACAAACACGCACGTAATAATAACACATTTACCAAGTCAAAATGTGAACATTATACTATGGTCGGACCGACCTTCTCCGCTCCCACGATGACCTAACCGCAAACCATCTAGCGCATACGCTCAGTAGCCGATCCCTCAAATATACCATACTATCCAACGCATGCGCCGAACAGACCTACCTCTACCACTCAACGAATATCCAATATGGCGTCGCTCTAACCTGTAAGAAGCGCTTAAAATTGCTTATCTTTACACGCATATAACTTATAAACCACTGAATTCCTGACAACCATACACACATTTTCGGAATGTCTTCATCGATATCTACAGGATCACATAAAAAGCAGTTCAAAAAAGTTAAGTACACCGAGTTCTCCAAGACGAAGTTCAGCCCAGAGTCCCAATCCTTGAGCAACGCACTCGTCGCTATCTTTCTCTCATGAAGTCATTCCAAACTTTCATTCATCTGTTTCTCATACACATCCTCGTGACGGCCGCGACCCACCGCGGTCGCCTGCCATCGTCCATCGACGGTTCTGTTTAGTCTCAAGGATCCCTCTTTAAGACCTTACGCAGGTCAAGACACTGCCATAAATTTCTCTTAATACGCGTTGACGCTACTTGTACGACGTTTGTGGCGCCGCATGAGTTCGTTACTATTGTCGGTCGATCGCTGGACACTTCCGAGACAAGGATAGACTGAACGCAACACCGCGCCAAAAGTGTGTACATTGCGCATCGCACAGTAGGGTATTCGCACCCGAAAGCCGGACATTAGTGAATTTCAAAAATTTTGAGTACGTCGTAAAACTTTTAGCGTTAAAGGTAGATGAATATCCGAGGAACGATACATCGGTATTATTTTTTAAATTTGTGCACACACAAGGCAGTATAGTTTATTGAAAATTAAGAGATTTCATAACACGCTTTACAATCTTAATCACTGTCTGAAAGAGCGTTCGCTTATTCGTCATTTTCAAGTATTTCACTGAAATTGTGTAAACTTTGTCATTGTAGAAGCTTTTCAGGTAGGTGTAAACAGCAGTTTCGAACAGTTTTGCAAGCTGTTATCATCTACACTAGTATATAAATTAATATCTGAAAATAATGAATAATTTACTAACTTTTTTGACGATTATAAAACTTTATTAACGATTTTGTTGTATTTCCGGGTACGTCCCGATACTTTCGCAGGTGTCATTGGATTTGATAAAGATTTGTGATCCCGGTGCAAAATAAATTGGATCCATATTCGTCCTTCTTCAATTTTTATAGCTAATTTCGTTAAGTAGATATGGTACTCGCAGCATTTCACGTAGGCCTGTACGTTTGCTTTCGCTGGGCCTCGTCGAAGGATTTGTTTACAAACAGAGACGGGCGGACATGAGACTATGATGAATTGCATACATTATAGGTGAAATATTCTTGAAATATACTGTGTGATTCACGAGAAAGAGGCTACCTAAATAGTTCGGCTAGGCTTGAAGATAGGAGAAAATGACAGAGAGAAAAGTTGTACCGTTGTAGGAGGCAAATAGGGTGATATAAAAAAGTATTCTGATTGTTGTCGTTTTCAAGGTCTTGTGAAGGTCATCGGTGTTTTTTTTATATGTCACCATATACAATATTTTTAACTTCATAGTGTTGTAGTTGATGTCAGGACGGGTTCAATGATGTGGTACACTATGACCTTCAAATGACCTTCAACTAGAAAACGTAAGATAAAGCAGAAATTAAATTTCCGTTGATCAAACAGAGTAGTCAAACTATACCTATTTATAAGTACAAGGTCATTTGATGGTCGTACTGTACCACATCGTTGAACTCAAGATCATAACTTTTGGAGGAATGTTATTTTCACTGATGAAAGCAAAATAAATATATTTAGGTCAGATAGAAAAATGAAAATTTGGCGGAAGTCAAACGAAGAGTGGCGAATAAAAATATTTGAATTCGACCATCCAGCATGGCGGTAATAGTATCGTGGTGACGGGGCTGCATTTCGACGCGTGGAGTCGGAAATATAGAATTTATAAATGAAATGAACAAATCGGTTTGTTTAAGCATTTAAAGAAACAGTTGAATGACTGCACAGAAATTAGGAGTATTAAATTCGTTTATGTATGATGGAAATAACGCGATTGTATAATTGCCCCAAAGTGATATAAACACCGCCGCCAATTTTAAAAATAAAATTGACGGAATTTGAAATATCTGTCAAATGAAAATGAATTCAAAGAAGCACTGCTGTTAGCGTGGATGGACATCGAACCAAATTATTTAGAATAATTCAATGCCACGACGATTGCAACAAGTTATAAATAATAAAGGATATCCCACCATGTATTAAAAGTGCCTTTTTTCAGCGATATTACCGGTCACATTTTTATATTCAAAAATATTCTTAAACATTTCTTTAATGTCTGTAGAAGTTATGAAAATATATTGAACTAGAAGTTGGTAATGGAATTTTTGTCAAAATCCTGACTGAACTTCAAATACCCGTCGATAGACACTGTACGATTTTCACTGTGAGCGAAGTGGCCATCAATACTAACACGAGCGCTGCCACAGACGTACAAGTATACGGAGAATTTAATGTAGTGGTAACGATAGTTTTTCGCGAAAATCTCAAAAACTAAGCGAGACAGTAACTAACGTGCTAATAAAGTTTCTAGGGAATAGAATAGAAACTGCGATTCAATGTCTGTACGAAACTCATATTTCAAATTTTCGTTACGAGCACAGATAAAATTATTAAAAATCGTGACCATCACTTTTTTTCTACCAAATTCCGGTAATAGCAATTTGAACAAAATTTTGTCCGCATTACCTGGTAAACTAATGCTTCTAACAACTCAAAAGAAACTCAAGTGGTTCAGTTCAATTTTTAAAAAAGTTATTAGTTTTTAAAGTGTGTCCACTTGGGCTGAACTTCCGAAGACTTCCATGCTCAGAATTGGATGAAATTTTGGAAATAGGTTCCTTTTTGACTAATATGATGATTCTCAGACGGAGTTTTAGTTACTAGAAAAAAGTTTTTTGCCATTTTAGTGTCACTCTCTACCTTACCGACAAACTTTTTTTACTATTTTAATGTCACTCTGTACCTTACTGACGAATTCGTTTGCGCGATTGTAATCAGTGATTAGAAACTGTTCGCTTTTTTTTGCGCACTCGCAAAAATGTTTGCGTCAGTAACTTACAAAGTTGGACTACACACCCAACCAGTGTTTCTGAGAAGAAACGGGTGTGGATAACCCGAATAGTATATGTTAAGAGCGAGCGGAAATGATATTAGTCTGAGTTATGTTTGGCTAAATAACTGAAGTTGTTGTTAATCTGGAAGTGGATTTAGTTTAATAATAAACCGTGGGATATTTTTGGAAAAAGAAGGTCTCGGTTAGGTCTGGCTAGGAATTTGTGTGCGAAACGAATCAATTGAATTGGTAATAGAGGTATGAAACCATGTGAGGCGTTTACGACTTTGTCGGTAAGATAGAGAGTGACATTAAAATTGTAAAAACAATTTTTCGAGTCGCCAAACATCCTTCTGACAATCATCATTTTAATAAAAAAGGAACCTATTCTCAAAAGTTCATTCATTCTGAGCATGGACGTCTTCGGAAGTTTGTATATACATCAATGCAATTTCTGTACTTTATTTGAAAAAGTTAAACATATTAGTAACCAGTCAACACTAAATCTACCAAGCCTTATATTGCCTTATAAAAATGTCAAGATTGAATTTATTTAGAGTTTGTGCGGTTCATATTATTATGGCGGCTTTCGAATTATGGAAAGATGGAAAAAGGAGAAGGAAACGTTTCGTCCTAGGCAAGCTAGAGGGCTCACAGTAAGGCTATCTAGCGGATCCGTGCCTTAGACGCGGGATGTCGTAAGGACAGTTTAGGATAGTATATATACAAACAGAGAAAGATTCAAGTAGTAACGGGAAAGGTGTTGTCGTAATGTCCCTCTGTTGACGAGCATAGGAAGTAGCCGCCAGATTATAATATGATGTTCTACTAAAGATCATTCAATCATTTCCCATGAAAGCATCTTTATAACTTTAATAATTGTAAAATAAAGACTCTCGATTGCATCATATTGATCGGTGGTGGTAGGTTTAGTGTTAACTGGCTCAGGTATCCCCTAATTTTGGAGGCCACTGCAGGGATTTCTATAGCAAGTTCGCACGATACAAACATCGGGCGACGAAATATCGCCGCGGTTTCGAAACTGAAAATACCCGAGCGAGAGCGGCGCGATGCGCGTTTCGTGCCCTAGCTAAATAACGGCGCGACAATACGTGTGACGCGTTTATGGGGGACGTTCGTCGAGCCCGTTGACAACGGAGAATAAAAATATTCCGCGATCCCGCCGGCGAACAAAAGCCTCCGAGCGAACGGGATCGCGGCGAGCGACTATGCTTTTGAACGATCGTGCACCGGGCCACAGGATAAGATTTTTCAACGCCACCAACCGCACCGGTGCGATGCAACACGCCGCGCGCCGGCTGCAACGCCGACTGCAACGCCGACTTTATACGAACAGGACAATCGAAAAGCAATTACTCTTCCGATGTTTATGGGCCGAATCCTGTTCCCACGTCGAACGCAAATGGAGATATATCGGTAACTCTTTGTATCTTCGTGTGACTAATTCTTTACTATGAATCTTTCGGATTTTTATAGGAAAAGTTTCTGCCGGTTTCACGCTGTTTTTTTATTGTGATTGGCAGATAGTGTACATGGATGCTGTGTAATAATTGTTTATGGATAACGTGAATAATTTATACTATTAACCTCTTGACATATGAAGACATTTCTGATGCGTTTCTTATAAGTAGACTCCGGATGTTTATGCACGATAAACGTGTGAGAAGCATATGACGTTTACGCACGAAAAGATATCCAAATGTGGTTGAAATATTTGATATTGATGCATTTCACACTTTTATTACAGATATCACAATAAATATTATTTTCATTATTTTCATCAATAACGAAACAGGGGTCGGCATAGATCCGACTTTTCATTAATGATGTCGAACTTCCGGCATTTTTTAAATATTCAAAAACACTTTAATAAATTCACACAATTTTATGTAGCGTCAAACTAGTCTATCTTGTGCTACGTAAATAGTTAAATTAATTAATTACAACGTTAGGAATTAGATACATAGTCCTGATGTTATAAATATGTCGACAGTCGTTCACAAAAAGTTAAAAATGACTGGAACATTTAGACGTTCGGGCTTAAACTAGACGCCCTGTATAAAAGTTTCCTAAGTGGGCGGTAACACAACTAACAAATCACAAATCGACTTCCCTATCGGAGGCAGTCACCATACAAATTAGTCACCAACGCCCACTGCGCTGTCTTCAGGGGTGACATAGAGTGGTTTGGGTGACAAGAGAACCAGAAGAGGTGTGTGTTCAGTAAATTCATTAACTACTGTACTCTGTCTTTAGGTTACTGTCTTGTCAATCACTCTTAAGTTTGAGAATCGAGACTGTAGAAATGCAGTTAAAATAACAATTTTCATTTGTAAGTGACCAAAATGTATCAAAATATATTTTCCTACATTGCAATTGGTGGTTTTCTATTTGAATCATTTTCATTATTTAACTACAAAAATTTATTTCATTTGTGCTTGTCCTAAACATGATTTCACAAAATATGTAAAAAATGTTCTGTATGTCGCAACTGATGGTTTTGTATTTTAATCGTTTTCATTGCTTAACTACATGTATTTATCAAATTTATATTTTTATATTAAAGCACGTTTTTGAAGTAAGTCCGCCATAAAAGAAAATTTTATTTATTTCGTTCAGTTCATGTATTTTATTTCTTGTATATACATTTTAAAAAGTCTGAAATAATTCAATACGAATATTTTATATTTCGTTAAAATTTTTACAAACCCCCTTTCGGCTAAAATTAATTTTTACGTTTTTACATATTAATTTTGTGAAATGCTTTATTAGTATGACTCCAATAAACGTTACCTGCAAAATCCAATTCTGTAATAGTCCAACGTACAATAATTTTAGTAAAAATATTACGGCGACTTCTCAATATTCACGCCGCCGTAACAATATGCATTTATTGTGTGTCTATGTCGTCTTCAATAGTTAACGATCGACACAATAAAATAAAATTTCAATTTAATTGAAAGAAAATTAATAACATACAGTCACTCCCATTAATATTCATACACTAATATTGGATCATATAACTTGGATTTTTTTTTTAGAAGTTAGTTCAATTAGTTTATTACACGTTGAAAAACAGAAATTTTTATAAGATTGTAATTGGTCGGAATTACAAAGAAAATACTAAAAGTTGTTATTTATAACTGTTCTATGTGGGTCCATATTGAAAATTCAACAAATACGTTTTGTAGATTTGTGTCAACTGTATACACTCTGAATATTTCACCAAAATCGGCAAACAGTGCAATGAGCTACAACTGTTTGAAGATAGTAAAAATTGCAGCTTTTCACAATTTTCAGCCTTAAACTGTAATAAATCGAAGGATTCTTACGTCACTCGATACCTGTCGCTGTTTTCCACGTAATCCAAATTGGATGAAAATTTGAAAATGTATACAATTGATACAGATCTACAAAATGGATGTTTTAAATTTTCAGTATAAGCCACGTAAAAAAATTGTAAAACACAACTTTTAGTATTTTCTCTACAATACCGATCAATTGCAATTGTTTTAAAATTTCTTTTTCACATCATGTAGTAAACTAATTATTCTAACATCTCAAAAAAGTCCAAGTCGTATGGTCCAATATTAAACAAGTTATCGTCTTTTTAAGAGTGTACGAATATTAATGGGAGTGACTGTACGTATTCAGTAGATTTCGTTCGATATCTTCATCACGAGTATGACTCGATATTATAGGACAAGGGGTTAAAAACTCAACAACCGAAATGTCACATCGTGTATGTATGTATAGACACTATTAGTTGATTTATAACCTTTTTGATTTTAATTATATTTTTAGAAAACGTTTACCGTTTACACTATTTTACAAATATCGTGCTCATCTCTTTCACCACTATCGAGACATCACCGTAGAAATCCAATTGATGTTAAGCAGCTCTTTCCTCGTAACTAAATTCGAGGACATCCGTCCCAATAGAGCTCGACAATCCATTTCCGGTTCGCGCAGAAAAATCAGGCTACCCATCGAAATAGAGATATGCGTGTTTGTTTCGCGTCGGGTTCGAGGATGTTGCGCTAGCGTTGAATCTATTACCAACGGTGGTGCTTATTTCAAGACGGTGCACGGTTGACAGCCACTAATGCAATTGGTATCGCCGTTCAAATCTCGGAAAGTTTGATCGAAGTGGAGCAAATATCGAGAGACGGTTCACCGAGTAGGTGCATAGCGTCAGAACAATGTCAGATTTGTGCAAAAATAATTGCGGTCTTCAAGCATCCACTTCAAAACAATACAGTATTTCATCGTTAATCGTCGCCACCATGTGTCCGGCTGGCGACGTTTAGTGTTCAGATATTACTATTCTTTGACTTGTGCCGAACGTAGAAAAGGACAGCGAAGCTCGAGAAGCCACGGTCGCCGAGAAGTGTAACATAATACGGGTGAAGTATTTAGGTGTGAAAACAACACCTAACCCAGTGGCAAAACTTCTTTATGTTTTATTATTTTTTAATGGAACTTTCACCAATGTGTATTTAAACCTGCTCTCTTCATGTTTAACCTTACTGATCGTTCAAAAACTTTTTATCCGCGAGAACCAAAATTTCAACCGACTTTTAAACAATATGTAAAAAAATGTTTCCAAGCTTTTTTTATATTTGGTTCGTCCAACTTAAGGGTTTATGAAAATATCGTTCATTTCTGCTACTACTTGTTAATTATTGAGAAAAATTTTTTTAAGAAGAGTCGTAGAAATCAAGAAATCTAAAATTCTTAGAAGGTAGATCTCTTTAGAGCAGTATAAAAATTGTATTACGTTTTCCATGGTTTCTTATATTCAGTCGTTCATTATATTGTTTTCCATGTATTAATGTAATATTCAGTACTCATTGGAATTTTAAGTAATTGTTATACAAACAGCTTATTACACATTTCTTATTCATTTATTTCAAACACAAAAATAATGTGGAAACCTATCAATTGTTTATTTCCTTGTTTTAACAGAATTTTTTAGTTTCTGAATAAAGAGGGAGCTTCTTATTTCTTTATATAAATGCTTTATAATTATTTTCTATTACATGTTAATTATGCTATACTTAATTGTACGTCATGCGGTCGCTGATCACTTCGTAGTTAACGCGAACACGTTAAAGTAAGTTATTAATAAACAAATAATTAGAAACAAACGAAACATGATTTTTGCACACATCTGGCTATCTGGAGAGAAGGAAGTTTCTTTAATTTCGTGTAGAAACAGAATTCTGAGCACTCTTCTTTCATTCGAAGAAAGACTAAGAGAAGGAAGAGGAAGCGAATGGGCCAGGAAATGTCTGAAAGAGATAGAAGAGAGAGAGAGAGAGCTAGAGAAGGAAAGAAACTGTGAAAATGGGAAAAAGGAAGAAAGAAATATATAGAAGAGGGGAATAGAAGGGAGTTAGAGGAGGGAGATAAGGAAAGGAGAGAGGAGGAGTGGGAGAAGATAGAAAACAGAAAGAAAGGGATAGAGAAAGAGGAGAATTGGAGGATGGCGTTGGACTCGAGATATAATAAATGGTTCAAGGAGGTAAGAGTAGAGGACAGGCCTAAATATCTAGAAAAAGGAAAGAAGGAAGAGAAATGGAAAATGATAGCACGGTAAAGACTAGGGAATGAAATGAGGGGTGGAAGGTACTGGATGGAAGAAGAGGACAGACAGTGCAGAAGGTGTGGATATGAAGAAGAGTCGTGGAAACACGTGCTAGAAAGATGCACAGGAGTTCAAGGAATAGAAGTTGGGATACAAGAGAAGGTGAAAGAAATACTAGATGAGGATGGGAGGGAAGAGGAATGGATGAAAAATTTAGACAGGGAGAGAAAGGAGAGACAAAAAGGAAAGTACGAAGGAGAGAGAGAGAGGGATGAGAAGACAGGGGAGTGAAAGGAAGAATGAGAGAGAGAGTGATTGCGAAGAAAAAAAAAGAAAAAAAGATAAGATGTGTATATCGTGTATACAATATAGTATAGATGTATATAGTTTAAATAGTTTTAGATGTAAGAACCATAGATTAAATTAAATAAGATAGTTGTAAAGGAAACGGGGTCTCCTTGTAACCCGTAAAGGGAACAAGTAATAAACTGTAGCGGCTAACGGTACCGCCAATAAAACATTTGGCGTGCAAATATTTAGCGAAGTTTGGTACACGTGCGCTAGTAAAGCTATTTGCGAGGAAACTGTCTTTTCATATTTTCGGCCATCTGCTCAGTAAAGATTGTGTTTTAGAATTTTCCGTTTCGACAGTCTCAATAGCGCCCGCGGGTGTCATAAACTTCGGGTCTCCGAGGGCACTAGGGCCGCGCGGTCGGTCCGGCCGATGGGCCCGCGAAGCCTCCCGACGCTGGCTCCTGGGAAATCCCGCTACGTTGCCAGTTTTCATGCCAACACGACGTTTCGCGAAAGATTCTCAGAAAAACGTTTGCGAAAGAGGGGGCGTGGATCTACCTGTAGGCGGCGCGTTGTTTCGTTCAAGCCACCTATCGGCTAATTCGGAAAGGGCCTTAGCCGATAAGAAAAAAACGTGACTTGTACCTTGACTCTCTGACGAGACACTTCGTCTCCTGAGAAGGAAATAAAAAAGTACTTGTGTAAGGAACACATCGTGATTTCCCAATCATATATCCCTTCAAAACATACAATACAATACAATACAGAATCCTGAGCACGATTCAATTTGCTATGGTGTCCGGTCGATCATCGTTCGTTTATCAAGATACAACTCGACCGGTTCGACATAAACCGCAGTTGGTTTACGGATTTCGAAGAGCCATCGGCTCAATAATGTCACGGATTACAGTTCGAATAAAAATCCCAATAAAGACACCCGGTCGCGGCTTATCGGGCTAACGAGTCTGACTAGCGACGAACGATACTACTGGCAGCGGAAGAGGGGAATCTCTCGAGCCGTGGCGGAGTGGCAGTCGATAACTCGCGCATACGTCCGCGTCGCATTGTTCGCTACGAATATCTGATGTATCTGTAATTATCGCTGCCGGATATTGCGCAGAGCGTCCGATAATAACCGGCCCCAATAATGGCCGTTCGGTAATAAGCTCTCGCGGTATTGAAATTACTCGATGTCCGATAGCATCGACTGTCCGTCAGTCTTGAATACTTTTCGCCGGCTAGGACGTATCGAGCGATCTATGGAGTCGCTTGCCCAAGAATAATCATCGGGAAATGATCGACGTTGTTCGAGGTTACCGAACGATCGACCATCAATCGCCCGAGGCATTCATAATTTATGGTTGTCTCTGGGCTCTGCATCCGACGTGGCCGCGTTCATTGTTAGAACGTCATCGGGCCAGTGATTTTCGGGTAGCCTTGACCGAATTTTCATTGCGGCGGATATTATCGAGGCTCGATGCGAAATTGCATCATCGGTGATAGATACAGTGACTCACATTAATATTCCGACACTTTTAATACGATGATTTTCTAATATTGTACTTTTTTAGAAATTTGAACAATTAATATTACATGACGCAGGAAAAAAAAATGTTGAAACAATTGCAACTAATCGGAATTACAGAGAAAATACTAAAAGTTGTATTTTACAAGTCTTTTGTGTGGACCTACACTAAAAATTTTAAAAATACGTTTTGTAGATTTGTGTTAATTAGGTAATTAGGAAATTATAAAGCGTTACAGACGCATATCTCCAAAAATATTGATTATACGCAACAATGTTTCTGATTAAAGTTGCTCAGTACCGAAGCGGACATGATGTGGGACGTTTATTTTTCCCGGTGGACACTGCAAAGTGAGGGGAAGGTCAACTTTCTTTTTTTAAATGGAATGGTATGTTTTTTTATCCACCATTAAATAGTGCGTTTTAAGATGAGTTCAATTACCTATGACTCAAGGTCAAACTTGCAGGGAAATGCAGAAAAGGTGTGATCGTTTTCTTTGTACTTCAGTTTAGTATGTGTTCAAAATGATTACCTCTTACTTCAACGCATTTAACAATTATTTGTTTAAATTAAAATTTCCGCCCTGTATACATCAAAGAATTTTCATCGAAATCGGTTGATGCGGGAAAAGAAGACAAGCATCGAAAGATGTAAGAATCCTTAGATTTATTACAGTTGGACGCCAAGAATCACGTAAAACTGCAATTTTTACGATCTTTAAACGTTTGTAGCTCATTGCGAAACTTTAAATGGGGCACCCTTTATACTTATATGAATCTACAAAATACATTTTTCAAATTTCCGTTAAAGGCTCAAATAAAAAAGTTGTTGAAAGCAACTTCTACTATTTATTTCATAATTCCGACTTAACGCACAATTTTCATTACATGTCATCTAGTGAATCGATCCTTATAGCTTGGCACAAAAGCTGAAGTTGATTCCACAAAACTATAGTCAGTGTTAGGATATATATACACACAGGGTGTCCACGTTATTACTGGCCAGTATTTTTCTTCTAAATAATAAATACTAGAAAAAAATGAAAGAGGGAAAAGTAATACTGTTATATACAAGCAATGTAATGGCGTATGTATTTTTTTGTGCCTGCACTATTTTTCTAGAAATGAAGGTGACCTTCAACTTTTTAAATGGAATGCTATATATTATTTTATATCCTGTACACGCGTGTGTCAAAACATGTTCATTCGTATATGACACATCGATTTTCAAGGTCATACGAGGTCAGAAATGGAAGAAAAATTTTGGATGTGTCGTACATAATACTTCGTAAAAATATTGTTTACGGTACACCGCCCAAAGATGTAAACGGCTTGAAAAGAAAAATTACGCAATGATGTGTATTAATATCTCGGACAACATTAGAAGAAGCTACCAAGAATGTAATTAATACAACCGAAATACGCATTTATTCGACAAGAAAGTCGTCTTGAACATTCATTGTAGCCTCGTCAATAAAGAATACTTGTAAACGCATTAGTACAAAATATCCAAAATGTTTCTTCCATTTCTGACCTTGGATGACCATGAAGGTCATTACGTCGTATACGAATGAATTTGTCTTGACGCACGCTTTCATATGACGTAAAAAATATATAGCATTCCATTTAAAAAATTGTAGGATCACCTTCGTTTCTAAAACATAGTGCAAATACAAAAAAATTACATACTCCATTACGTTGATTGCAAATAACAATATTACTTTTTCCTCTTTCATTTCTTCTAATATTTATTATTTCGAAGAAAACCGCTGGCTAGTAATAACGTGAACAACCAGTATATATATATATATATATATATATATATATATACATATCTACATATATATATATATATACATATCTATTTCGATAGCGGCTTGATCTGAGCGACACCTACCGGACATGAGGTGTACTAATTAGACTATGGAGGAGTGCCCACGCTGTCGCGGTGACAGACAATGTTCGTTATTATAGACTAATATGTAGAAATGTAATGTGTGACAAAATACGTGAATAATTCATTTACACCCTAACCCAATAATAATCTGACAGTCAGCAACACGTAAGCGGCGAAACCGCGCTCACTAACGTTGGGAGTCAGCAACACGTGTCTGGCTAGGCAAATCTTGAAGTCAGCGGCACGTGTTGGGCGTGGCGGTGTTCTGCAATGTAAAACACGAAGACAGACCGAAGTTATAAAAACGGCAGGTACCATCGGAGGAGACAGATCAGAATTACAAAGACACAGCGAGCGTTAATGGACAAGTCATTTTGAGTATCGAATAGGACTGGATTATTCCACCTTGGGGAATTCTAATTCATTTCAACATTCACGCACCTGCAATATCCCCAAAATTCAGTGTTAACCCGATGGGGCACAACATCGATTCTTAAAAAAGTTATTTTGTACCAAAGTGGGTGCCATCAATTATGCGACTGATTGTAGCTATCTACCGACGAGAAAAATGATGTAGAAACCAACGTCACGCTCGGTAGAAACCTCGTTCCAACCGGTTAATAACATTAGCCAAAGTCACTTCGTGGAATAGCCTCCATTTCTCTCAGCTTTATGAAAATTCTCCAAGCCAATAACCTAACCGCACACGGTCGAACGTATAGCAGACTGTTGGTTGCGTTCTACCTTAAGAAAATCGACAAATTCCGGGGGATAGCGCGACATCCTTCGTCTATGGAGCGGCAAAATCAATTTCGTCGAAGGGCTTGTGGGCCAGCCGGGTGGCCTGGGCATTCATAGAGTATGGCGCTGAGGCGATGACCGTCATCGCCATTGTCGTTGCCGTTGCAGTTCCCGTCACTGTCGACGCTGTCACCGTTGCTTCATCGAGCACGGGAGGCCATTGTCGGCGACGCTCTCCAGCTCGTCGTAGCCGCCATCGTCGTCGTCGTCGTCGTTGCGATCGTATTGGCGGTTGACGGCCGTTCGACCGGCAACGTCGACGACAAAACGAGCCCGCAAGATTGCCAACGCGATTCACCGGGGTTCCACGCCGCTGCTCCTTTCCTTCTTCGCCTCCTTTACCTCCTTTCCGCTCGTTACGTCGCTCGTATTACGCCGCGAGATTGACGGCTCGTGAGGGGAACCGACCTGTTCGACGACGTCCGATAATTGGACCCTTTCATCCCACCGTCGCGCCCTGGCCGAAACCTAACGATCCAGGATTTACGACCCCGACGCGTTTTAACGGCCCCGCTTCCTTCCAACGATTGCTCGCTAGAGATCCCCGGTTCCCGACCGCGTTCGCCATGTTTTTATGGACGTTAAGAACGGAACAGACGCGGGACATCGTAAAATTTAACCCCTTCCCTACCGTTCTCACTCGCAAGGTTCGCCCCCTGCAATGTAGCTGAAATCTCTGATGGTTATCGGGGAATGAAATGCTATCGGGACTCGATTTTAGTGGCACTTTCACTGCAAGGTAACACTGTCGAGATGGAAAGTATATTTACAATCTGTCACAAAGTACGCTTAGCTTTTAGACATACTGGGCCAGTCGTTTAACCCTTGGATGGAAGACAGTTCTGACAATTCTATGGCTGCTATGGCAATGTTAGGCTTCTTATAAATTAATTGTGATCTGGATGATGAGTTGTAGATAAAGTTCAACATTATCAGAAATATATGCTGAATAAATAAACAATTGAGAGTTAGATATTCATTAAAATAAATTAAAGAATTAATATATATAAGACATGAATGTCAAGTCATCACCATGTGTGTAACTACACCATGTATGTCAGGCATGTCCAGAAGTAGCTCACTTGGAGGCAAATTCGAGGGAGACGCCTACTTCTCCCGCTCGCGCGTCTCGCTCCCCGTGGCGGCCGTATTAATGTATAGTTTTCACTGATTTGTTGACGCAAATTCGCCATATTTCCAGCTTTTGTTCTAATTTGCGATACTTTTGGTACAAGAAGAATCGAAAGTTCCACAATTGAATATTCTAAATATATTGAATTTATTGAAAACAGAAATTAACAGGTCTTGTAATAATATAGAACTGAAATCATACGAAACTTGCTAATTCATGATTTCCATTTTGTACCATCATGAAGCATGATCCATTAAATTTTCTCCCACCTGTTGCCGGACACTCTGTATAAGTAGAACATATATAGAAACAACACGCGGTAGGAGAGTCAGTCAAAATGGAAGTCGCAGTAATGAAATAGTTAAATATCTAAATTCCTGTACACTATTTCTCAAATTACCAAATCTTGTACAGTAATTAATGTAGTGTCTATTTTAAATTCGACGTGTATGGACACGTTAAAATCTATTAAAATAATTCTCACTAAAATTAAAGTATAAAATTTAATGCTAAGAAATGCAAAAGATCAAAGAAAGCTGCAGAAATCATATTTGTGCCATTATTTTCCGTTTAATTGCAATTAACTATATGAAATAAACGTTGAACACATTTAGTATTTATGTTTAAATCTTGAAGCTATCAGAATAAATGTAAATACCGCACAATCTTAATTAGTGAGGTGATTTTCGACATAGGTTGATATTATTTTTCTAAATAGCTATAATGTAATGGATTTGTTTAAATAAGTAGCATTACTAAAATTTTACTTACAATGAATATAATCATCTTATTGTTTGGGTATAATATTTCTAGAGGGTCTACACGGTAGGGTCTGCGTTGAGGAACCCACAGAAAAATGTTATACAAATAATAACCTAGCTATATGCATGTATAAAGATCTAACTTGACTAATTCAAAATTTTACATTTGCCTATTAATGTCCCTTATATTCTCAACTCTTCTCAACCTTCCACTGTTCAAAATCCAACTCGTAGTTTCTTGTTATACTTACATACTTCACTCACAGACAATACCCCACTAATTTGCTTGCAAACGAATTGAATTTATTTAATTTAATCTTACTGATTTATTGCCTATACTAAACACTTGGCGTACATTTTTAAGACAAAAAAGATAGATGGTTAAGAATTTTATCTTACTGAAAATAATTATTTTACATACAGTTGCTATCAAAATAAAATTAAATTGATTGAATTTCATTCTCATGTAAGCACAATTCTCTGTGCTACTGTATATCATCAACATTGTTCACAAAATTGGAACAAATTTACAAGGTAGACCATCTATTTATTTGTGTAGAAAATTGGGTGATGAAAGCTCTAGTATTTATTCCATTGCCATACATACTCGTTAATATTCAAGTTTTATCAAACGAAGCTTTACAACAGTTTTAATCTGATTATCATGTAATTACTCGCAGAAAGCATGCAGCGCCGAACTAGACGTGTTAAATAATTGCTCACTAAATACCGAGAGGCATTGTTAGGTCACAACAATTCTACCCGCTGCACAATCCGCGTGAAATAGTAGACCATTGTCTTCTTTTCCATTTCCACATTGAGCTGCCTCGGCAAAAGTAGAATCCGCTCCATCGACGACTCAAAGGAGCTTTCGGCGTATTAATTGTTTGTTCAGAAAGCATAAGCTCTGCCTCCGACTCGCGCTAATAGGATTATATCGGCGTTGACGCGGTGCCGACGTACGTCACGCGAGAAAATTGGCAAACTCCGCGTTCGACTGTAACGCGGTCGAGCATCGCCGGAATAAAAATTCGATCGGCGAGACCGTCGTTTTATAGAAGATAGCATGCGGAACTTTTTTTTTTCTATCACGGACCGTCCAGGAAATAGAGATTCGGGTGGGCCGAGTGAACTTTCGTGGCCAATAAATTTTCTATACCCCTGGATTTTCTAGTTTTCTCGTTTGCCAGGCCGCGATACCGCCGCCATCGCACGTCCTCGGCCGAATGTACAGGCTCGCGGCGAAATAAATTTCAGAGTCTTATGGGATCCCGTTACCGTGGTGAACTCCCGTGGAACGTAAAAATGACTCCGAGTCGCCGGGGCCCAGCCACGTACCCCATCTATAAACGGGACGGAGATATAACTTTGTCCTTCTTAAATATTTTCGTGGTTTTCATCATTTGATACAACAACGGAATACAGTAGGATTCCGATTATTCGAACCTCCGATATCTGAAGTCTTCAGTAGGTGAAGCTGAATGCTTCAGATGCAAGTAGCTCAATCTAAAGCGATCCAGATGCAACACTACATATAAGAAAATTAATACTAGAAGTAACGGTAAGAGTTCCTTTTAGCACCCACCTCCGATTGCCTTCAAACTTACTCTGTAGACGAGGTGTCTGACAAAATGAAGGTGACGCCATGGCGCGGAAATCAAATAAATTTTTTGCTGGCGAAACTCAATTTTAACACCGAATTGAGGTATAAAAGTACAAATTAGGATTATTAAGCAAGCCTCAAACCCACTAAATCTAACCTAACCTAAGCTAACCTAACCAAATAAAGTAATATAACTAGTTTAATATTGGCCACGCGCAACATGTCGGGCCACTTCTTGTGGCTTCCACTCGGGATCATTTTGATTTGATTAATCAGAACTGTCACTCATTGTAACTGCTTAAACTTATTAAAGACAAGAAACAACAGTTTATGGTGTGTTAATAAGCGAAAATGGCTGATACGAGTCATTAACGCAAACAGATTGTTGCGCATGCATAGAGCATTTCCACGTCACGTGACCAACCCACATGACTCTACTGGGCATGGCAATATTTCGGGTAAGTTAGGAGCCAATCAGAGGTGGGTGCTAAAAGGAACTTCACCGGAAGTGTGTTCATCCTCATCGATTTTGATGAAATTGAAATATTTTTGTCAAGGTCATCATTAGACTGCGGATGTTTATGCAACATTCAATTTTTGTTGAAAAATTTTCAGAAATTGGAATGAAATAAAATCTGATTTTCAGTGATAGTTGCCTTTGTGGATCAGAAAGAAACAACAATCGTATTAAATCCTATCAAATTTTATACTCCAGCATTTTTTCGAAAATTTCCGGAAGCAATAAATGCATAATGATCCGTAGTCTAGTCATCATTCTGAACAGCTTTCTCTATACATGTTACATGCTCGGCATTAGATTTTCAGATGTTCGCAAAAAACTGTTAGGATGACTATTATTTTAAAGGGGAAACTTCAAGTAATATAACCATATTTTTTTTCAAAATATAAAAAACCATGCCCTCTCATCGAAAAAAACGTAAAAAAAGAATTTGTATACATTTTTCGACATTATAAACTTGATTGTTGAGGTTGAAAAAATTATTTTTTAATAGCCCAATCTTTTTCGAATAAAACAAAGAAAATTTACCTCAAACGGACAAACAGATCCTGAGATAAAAATTCGTAAGTGAGGCCCATTTTCGCTAAAATGGGCAAAGTGCAAATTTCGAAGGCCTGTCATTTCTAAAAAAATTCGAAACCGACAAAATGATGACTTAACCCCCCCCCCTAATTTCACATGAACTACGACATATTTCATTTAGAACAAAATAGACGATGGTGGCTGCAAAAAGTGATCGATTTGGCATGGAATGAATGGCGCAAACTCTGGCTTTCTCCAATGACCGACCTCGTCCTTTAGGACGGGGGATGACCTCCACCCCTCTACGTGCACCCCCTCCCCAGGAAATCTAACCGAGATCTAACTCAAACCTAACCAAACTTCATTTGAAAGCTGTACAAACCTAACCCTCCGCGCGAAAGTAATAAAAAACGGCGTTTCTTACCGATTTTGATTGGCTTCAAATATGATATCTGGGGTGTGATTCTCAACAACTCATTAGACCCACTACATCGAACTCCGCCATTTTAAACGAATTTTAGTTAGGTCTAGGTTAGGTTTTCTGAGGTGGGGTGTAGAGGGGAGGGGGGGAGCCCTTAATATACGTGTTCAGTCAATTTAAAAGGTCAGAATTCGCAGTATCGGGAGTCCGTAGTTGTTTGTAAATATCTCGAAAACCGAAGACCGGCCGACGGTAACGTGTATTGGGAAAAGCTGTTCAGTATGATGAGTTTGACATCATATTTCAAGGTCATTAAAATCTACGAGAAGGACCAACTTCTAAATGATCACCAAATGTATCCATGAGAATCTTTTTACTAAACTTCTTTAAGCAGGCGTATATTATAACAAAAAACGTACGATGTCTGAATAAATATAACCTTGCGATTATTAGAAAACAATATATGTTAGTTGCGTTTAATGCCCGGCAATTTTGGTGTTAATAAAACTTTAATCTATCTTCATAATTGAGTAATTGTTCTAACATTCGATCACTCATGTTTTCCTCAGACAGAAAGTATTAAGTGAAAGTAAAATCATATTCCTTATGCATAATATTCCATTAGAACCTAGGTAGTAAAATAGAGTAAATACTATGTTTAGTAAATGCTTCGTGCATTATGCATGCAGAAACGTGTATTTGAATACTTGAAAATGACCAATAAAAGATTTTAGATGCTTTTATGCATGCCGTTAACGTTATACGTAGAGGAAACAGCGAGTAAACAGAACATAGACACCTCAGTATCAGCGAGACAATTCTAATCCAATGATATTCATTATTTTTTTATGTGCACTAATACAAGCATACTCGTAACAGTAAACGTTAGTTCGGTTATCGATCGTAAATTTGTTAAACACAGAATAAATAATATTATTGGCGCAAAGGTTCGATCTAAACAGAATATTAAAGCAATCTTGCTAGTTTGTTAAAACTTTCTACGTTTCGATCCTAATGTGGATCTTTTTCAAGAAAGAATGAGAGCTGCGTCTGAAAGAATTTTATTTTTTTAAAATAGACCAAATTTTAATATTGTAATATATGATCAGACTATGTTTTGACCTTTCACGGTTTGAAATAACCGCGAAAATATTACTTGGTTCATGTTCGATCCGCTGATCCTGACTATGTCTTGACTCTAATTAGTTCTTATGTCTATCTGCCTTTTGTCCTCACAACAGTAATTGGTGTACCGGCATAGTAACAACACGTGTTTCTATTTCTCAATTTCGTTTTTGAAATCTTTATAAAGCAAGTAAGCAATCTAATACAGTATTTTGACTTCTGATCATATATTACAATATTAAAATTTGTTCTATTTTAAAAAAATAAAATTCTTTCAGACACAGCTCTCATTCTTTCTTGAAAAAGATCCACATTAGGATCGAAACGTAGAAAGTTTTAACAAACTAGCAAGATTGCTTTAATATTCTGTTTAGATCGAACCTTTGCGCCAATAACATTATTTATTCTGTGTTTATACTCGTAACAGTGTTCTGATTGAAACTACGCCAAACGCGATACGATTTGGATCATGTTTGCTCGTTGAATTCACGACACCATAGAACAGGCATGTCCGGAAGTAGCTCACTTGGAGGCAAATTCGAGGGAGACCCTTAGACCATATATACTTATAGACCCGGCATAGGTATAGTGTGTGCATTGAATGCAATGTTCCAAGATTAAAGAGTATCTGGTGGCCTCTTAGATGATTCAAAATGGTGGATAACGCATGAGACGATGCACGTACTGCGGCAGAAGCATCACCAGTAACAAAGAGAGAAGAGCAGCTACGCATATAAAAGCGAGATAAACGATTATATTTGTTCAGGTATTTCTTAAAAATTTAGAAAAATGGTGCACACTTGTTGCATAAGAAATTGTAGAGAACGACGAAACCATGATACAAATATATCTTTTCACAAGTATTTTATACTTAATATTATTGTTGTTTAAATTACCTTGCGTACATTATTTATAATATTATGTATTGTATATAGAGTTGAGCAAAATTTATATCTAAATAAAAATTTTGAATAACGAATGAAGATAAAGTATCTTTTATTCGCGAATCGTTATTTGAATAATTATTTATCTAAATAATGCCCAACTCTGATTGTATTCGACATATACATGTACCTATATTGTTCTTACTAGTATTTTTTTAAATAAAGTTGTGAGGAAATAAATACAGATTTCATATTACCAACTTCTACATTAAAATTTATCTTTTTCGCAATTATAATCAACAAAATGAGTTAGGCATATTTAAAATAACTAGAGCAAAGCAAGAATGAACGAATAATAAAATAAATGTATGTATATTACAGTTACAGTTTCCATAAATATCTATACAGAATCAGATGCGATGACGATTCCCCTTTCCCCTCTAGCACTTTACCACCAAGGTACTGCGATTTCTCAACACAGCACTTGGCCTCCTACGTCTCCTTTTAATCTTGGAACATAGGACGTTATCTGAAGCCGGGTCTATAAGTATATATGGTCTAAGGGGAGACCCGTGCCTACCGCTTGCAATATGTACCGCGTGTGGCGCGTTGGGGCGGCTCTCGGACCCACGGTAGGCACGGGTCTGAGGAACTCGGAGGACTACGGCCGCCACGGGGAGCGAGAAGCGCGGGCGGGAGAAATAGGCAATTATCCATACTAATTAGTGCAACATGATAATAGAACGTTGGATAAATAGAGCAGTTACCTAGCTACAATGCTAAATTTAATCTTGACTGATTTGTACAGTGAATTGTGTTGTATGTATCGATTATCTATATTCTCGATGGAGAATTCAGATATGATCGGTTCCGATTGTCAATGTTTTATTGAATCGTCACTGGACAAGCAAAAATATGCTTCGAATTAGAGCATGTTTTGATATATGGAAAAATGTCGGATGAAATGTCTGTCAATCGGAAAAATGTCACTAATATGTTGGTAAAAGTTTCGTAAAACATAAATAGTTGTAACCTTTTCAAGCATTGATTATTTCAAAAGCGGCTACAACGAGGATTAACTTTTCTGTTCATTTTAATTGTAAAATTAAGAAATAAATATGTATTAGACACGTCGTGGGTACAGCCTAGCAATAGGAGAATACAAAGGCATACAATAAATATAAACATTTATGTTCCGTCGCAAGGGAACCGTACAAAGGGCCTTTTCTTTAGACTTTATTTATGGCGCCTACGTGACTCTGAGGCCACTTTCGAGGATTAGGCGCTCGATGCACATTTGGTGATCAGTCGAGCCATCGCCTAACTTTCGTAATTGTTTCGCCTCCTTAACACTAGATTTACGGGGCCCGTCAAAATGACGGATTCAAAAATATTTAATTTACAATTATTAAAAGTGTAAGGAGCCATTCGTGAGGAATTATTAAATAGATTTATTTTTTTGTGTACATATTACAATAAAAATCTCTGAAGATCTAAGTAAATACAATTTTATTATTTTTATAAAGCAATGTAAAGTAATGAATTTTAGTGCTCCGTAAACCTAGTGTTAAGAGTTACGCGTCATAAATCTAGTACCGACGAAGGATATTTCCGACCGAGAAGTACGGTCCAGGCTTTCTCCGGGGCAGGCTCGCTTAGGGCAAATCAACAAGTCATCAACAATGTGCTGATTGAGGAACGCAGAGTTCGGTTGGACCCAATCAGTGCATCTCTTTTGCAATGCAATCGGTGTCACCGTATTGACGCACAAAAAATGGAGGATCGTCTTCACGATACAACGAAGGGTCCCCCAGAAGAACGCGACTCCAGTCAGTCGTAGTCGAAGCTTCGCTAAGCATAGATCAACGAGAACGAAGGAAGACACATTCGAGCGAGACAAACGATTCTTTCGAAGTCGAAGTCAAGTTCATTCAACGATGTCATACAATCGAATCAATCGAGATTCATAGAATTCAAGTGGAGCTGATCGTCGCGAACATCCACGCGTATAAGGCAAGGCCTGCTAGATTAGCTTTACTGACGAATCCTCTAGCAGGCCTGGGACGAAACGCTAAGTCTCACAAAATTCATACATCGAAATAATCATTGAATCCTAAAATTAATTTGGCGGGTAGTAAATCGGTGATTTCGGAGTTGACGTGTCCGTTACGACAGGGCTTAAAATTTACAACTTTAAGTGGACACTAGTCATCCGCGCGTCGCTCCCGAAATTCGCATCGAACAATTTTTTTCGGTAATTATATAGAAAAGGTCTGCGTACTCCGATTTTGATGAAATTTTAATATATTTTAAATTTCGATATTTTGAACAACTTTTTCCTTTTCTAATATAGGGGGGTCGCTTTTAGTTTTCGAGATATTTGCAAAAGCTGTCGGTAATGTTAATTACATAACGGAAACCTTCTTTTTAGAAACACTGGGTGCGTGTGAAACACTGGGTGGGTGTGTGTGGTATTGTCGCTTCTCATCTCCACAACGTGTTTACAAACAAAAAATAAACAGATGCGGCCCGAAAATCCAGGAAATGTCTTTGAAAATTGAAAGCTCAGCCTATCTATGTATGATCAGAGTTATCTACAGGAGTTAATCCTGCTTGTTTCTTCCGTTATTCCATTTCCTGGATTTTCGGGCCGCATCTGTTTATTTTTTGTTTGTAAACACGTTGTGGACATGAGAAGCGACAATACCACACACACCCACTCCGTGTTTCTAAAAAGAAGGTTTTCGTTATGAAATTAACATTACCGATAGTTTTTTGCAAATATCTCGAAAACTAAAAGCGACCCCCCGATATTGGAAAAGGAAAAAGTTGTTCAGAATGTGTTGCTGCATAACATATTAAAATTTCATCAAAATCGGAGTACGCAGACCTTTTCTATATAATTACCTTTTTTTCTTCTAAGAAATGAGAAACGGCAAAGAAGTCCTAATCGCTGTAAGTGTGAAATACATCATAATGCAAGGGGCTAAATAAGATATACAGGTGGCCTGCTTCAGCAACCATAACCCGCCTAGCAGACTAGGGTTGAGCGTGGCCTTGAGAAATCAGATATTGTTTCTGGGGAAGGGGGGGGGGGCGGTCGATCGAAGCCATCAGCGCGAGAATCGCCAGCGGCCGTGTTTCGCCGCCTATAAATTTTTGGTTATCGCGCGTGACCGAGTTTCCCCCGCGATTCTAAGCGTTTCGATAAAAATACTGGCTAACGGGAGCACGGGAAATAAAACGGCGTGAAAGGAAGGGACGCAATGGACGACGAGACGCGACGGTGAGCACGAGACCGTAGGCAGGGGAACTAGGCAGATCCATCAGCGGGCGTCGACGCGGACGCTCGATTGATACACCGACGCCGATCGAATAAAACGCTTAACCTATCTCTCCTACCCCTTCCACTACTGCCCCTACCCCCCTCTCTCTCTCGCTCTCTTTCCCGTTTCCACGAAGCGCGTGCGATCGGTTTTTAACGCTTCTTGATCGGCCAAGTGGGCCGTCGAGTGGGATCCACGAGTGCCTCGTATCGCAACGCGTTCGCCTCGGAACGTGTAAATGACAGCTGTAACGAATCGCCTGATTAATTTGTTCCCGAACGATGATCGATCTCTGGCCGAAGTTTTTCATTTGCCGGCCGCGAGATCGTTTTCTAATGGTACCTCCTACGCCGGGAATTTTCCACGTGAACACTACCGCCGATTTCTCTCGCTCTCTCCTTCTTTCTAGTTTTCGCATTCCTCGTCGGATCATGGAAGATTGCCAAGTGTTGCGCGGGAAGGAGCGTAAGGTCTCTCGCAGAGGGTTTCGGATGAAAAAAGCTTGAACTGCGCATCGACGGTCATATACGTCGAGGACCGTCGCGTCCCCTATCAGCTCAGCAGCTTCTTCTTCCGCGCTGGTTGGCTTTCGGAGAATCTCAATTTACCGGTATTCAAAACGGGTAATAACTCCCCCGAGCGATGCTCTCTTTTTTTTATTCGTTTCCCGGATTCGCCTATCGACCTACATACATACATGCATATATGGATGCGGCAATAACTTTGTCCACTTTGCATATCTTCGTTATTTGTAATAATAGGGAAATCGGTGTGTAGGGTGAGTCGGCTGGAACATGGTGCCCGAACGACTCCCATAGACTTGCAGATAGGAAACAATGAAACGAAACTTGTTTGGTGGATTTCGCAGATTCGAAGACTACGTTTTGTGAATTCGGTTTATAAATTTTGTTCTATAGGGTGTCCCGCGACCCATTATTCTATATTTTACACTTCTTTTCTCACGTAGAATCACCCCTTCCACGTTTATACTATCTTAGGACACCCAGTTAACCTGTGAAATAAAATAGTTTACGAAACTTTAAAGCCGTTTTTTATGAGAATGGTTAACTCGAAACCCATGGTTTCTTTGAGACTTTTGTTCCCCGCGACGAGTACTATACGATGAAATAAAAACAAATTTTGACCTTGAAATAGGGGTCAAGGACACTTTTGTGGCCAATTTTTTTTTAATAGATCTCTACCGATCCAGAGACATAGAATCTCGCTAGGGTAGTCGTGACAAATAATTTTTATACCCCCTATACATAGCTTCCACATATGTATCGAAATATTACTGTACACTATACTTGAGCAACAAATTATCGCGCAACAATCGGTCTCGCATAGGGATTGCAATACCGGTACACCGGTATACCGAATACCGATATTTCGTGCCATTTTGCAATTTCCTGAAACCGGTATTTGCTAAGGTAAAATACCGGTGTTTTCGGTATTAGCTATAAATAATAAATATTTTTTTGGGGCATCAACTCTTATTTGAAATTTACAAATTAATTTTTCCGATAGTAAGTTCGATTTAATATCAAAAACTCATATCAAAATTATATCAAATTAAAACTAATATCAAAAACGATTTAATATCAGCTCTGCTTCCAATAAAGCTGGCTGTAGAGGCATTATGTCGGAAGGATTCCAACTTATTAACAGCAAATGCAACAATAAATTTTATGTTGCAATCACTTAAAGATCAGGAGACGCCACTGTCTTAGGAATTATACAGTGCATTGAAAATTCGTATGCAGAAAAGGCATAGTGAACTAGAAAATATTTTAAGGTATTTACCTAATTATAACGACTTTAAAAAAGAAAATTAAAAGAAAGAAAAGAAGCTAAGGTAAATATTTACATTAGGGGCTTTCTCACCGATTTTGTTGACGTTGAAATATGTTGTCAAGGTCATCATTCTGAACAACTTTGTCCTATACATGTTACCGCCGCTCAGCTTTAGTTTCCGAGATATTTGCAAAAAAGTTTCAACATCTCAAAAAGTCATCGGAGTAGGCCTGGGTTAGGTCTGGTTAGGTCTGTGTTAGGTCTGGGTTATTTATATATTATTTATATAATTATATACTGGGTTATTATGTATTTTCTTGATTGTTGCAGATATCCAAGAATTCGTATAGTTTCACGCTTAATACTCTGTATGCTAACACAGCTGACAATGAAATAAGTTCGCGTTCGACACGATTCATTTCACGTTTCGGTTCGTAAACATAAAAAGACAAGACAGTGGGTCTCAACTGATTGAAGTCGTTTTAAGTTGTGACCGTGGCCGCGTTATCGGCGGCCACAATTTCAAACCTAACCCAGACCTACTCCGATCACTTTCCGAGATGTTGAAACTTTTTTGCGAATATCTCGGAAACTAAAGCTGAGCGGCGGTAACATGTATAGGAAAAAGTTGTTCTGAATGATGACCTTGACAACATATTTCAACGTCATCAAAATCGGTGAGGAAGCCCCTAATGTAAATATTTACCAAAGTCGTTTTTTAAGAGAATGGTTGACTTGAGACCCATGGTTTCTAACGAGACTTTTGTTCCTCGCGATGAGTACTATACGATGAAATAAGAAAAAATCTTGACCTTGAAAAAGGTGTCAAGGACATTTTTGCGGACTATTCTTTTAATAGATCTTCACCGATCGAGAGACGTAGAATCCCGTTATGGTAGTCGCGACATATAATTTTTATACACTCTGTACGTGATTATACTTGCAAAGAAGACTTTTACAAACAAGGATCATCGCACTTAACATTTGCGTGCCACGCTAATGCCCATAAAAGTCACACCAAATCAAAACAAATTATTTAATAATACATGAATAGAAAAGACAAAGTTTATAAGAACAATCATTTCTTTAATAAATTGTAGTAAAAAATTCGAAGTAGGATTCGGTTAGATTTGAAATTGTGGCCGCCGATAACCACAGTTGAGACTCACTGTCTTGTCTGTTTATGTTTACGAGCTGAAACGTGAAATGAATCGTGTCGAACGCGAACTCATTTCATTGTCAGCTGTGTTAGCATACAGAGTATTAACCCTTACCACTCGAATGGCGACTCTGAGGCGCCACTACAAATTGCTACACCATTATTCAGAACATTGTTCGCATGATTAAATTTGTTGAAATGTAATAAATTACTAAACATTTGAATATTTTGTGAGGTACTATATCATTTTTGTACGCATATAATGAAAGAAATTATGTACAATGGAAATATTCTAGGTTAGAAGAAATGTTTGTATTTTTAGTTGAAATAGCTCCGAGTGCAAAGTGTTAAGCATGAAACTATACGCATTTTTTGATATCTGCAGCAATCAAGAAAATATATAATAACCCAGTATATAAATATATAAATAATATATAAATAACCCAGACCTAACCCAGACCTACTCCGATCACTTTTTGAGATGTTGAAACTTTTTTTCGAATATCTCGGAAACTAAAGCTGAGCGGCGGTAGCATGTATAAGAAAAAGTTGTTCAGAATGATGACCTTGACAACATATTTCAACGTCATCAACATCGGTGAGGAAGCCCCTAATGTAAATAATTACCAATGCTAACAAGGTAAAATTTAATTAAGTTCGTCGTCAATTTCCACAAATACATTTATGAAAAGCAAACACAAACCTACCCAGAAGAACTCGTTGAAGATGATGTTAATGTTAATATCGAAAAAGAATTTTCTCTCGAGAAGAAATTACAATTAGCAATAAATAAAAAAATTTCCACGAACAATAACACAAAAATAATACAAATAATAGGTTTATCCAAAATCGTCAGACGAGAGACCGAGTTGTTAGAAGATGAAGGACATCGAGGCAAATATTTAGAAAAAATATATCGCTCATTATTAACAGTACCACTAACAAGCGTGGATGCGGAAAGAGCATTTTCAACTACAGGTAATTTTTGCAAAAAAATACATTCCAACCTTAAGGACAGTTCAATAGATGAATTATGTTTTTTACAATCACGTTTCAAAAATATGCATTTAATAAATCAGCTAATGTTTCTTCCTATTAAACAACAGTGTTTTTGTACCTTCTTCAAAATTCCTAACACCGGTATTGTATTTTTCATCCGGTATTGCAAACCCTAGTCTCGCACAATCAAAATCCAACAGACACCCATAGTCCCCACATCTCCCAACCACCGAATCTTCACTATCCGGTCGACTCGACAATCTCTGTCGAATCGCATGACTTGGCACGCAGAAATCGAGGAATGGGGAGGAGGAGGAGGAAGCGGAAGAATTACTGTGAATTCTTGCAGAATGTTACGCAGCATCGTTGGGCGCACGTTGTGCGGCCTATATCTTCCGGTGCGTTGTGCCATTCTGTGTTATTCGAAGCGCGCGGCCAGGCACGCATTCATCGACGACATTCACGGCAGTCTGTCGATGATTGTGTGCGTGGGCGCGTGGGTGGACACGCAAGCGGGAACACGAACATTCGCAGGAGCGTATTATCGCGAAACGTTCAGGAGAGAACGGTGTACGAGCGAACGATAATGCGTCGTCCTCGCTTCGATCCGAGCGAGAAAGAGCCGCAACAGAGCGCTGCCGTTTCTCCGTCGAAGCTAGCTAGCTGCCTAGGTCCTACCTGCAACTGCAGCTGCGGCTGCAGCCGCAGCTGTCGGTCGACTCGCCGCATCGATCGGTTCCAACAAGCGTGAATCGCGTTCCCAGAGAGTACCGCAGCCACAATTGCAATCCTCCCTGTCCCTCCTTTGTCCTTTCCGTCGGCCTCTCACCGTTCCTTCAATTATTTTTTCCAGCCTTCGCAGAGATCTCTTTCTGTCCCCGACTCCTTCTCTTTTGCCGCGTCCTCTCCACCCTTCCGAACTACTTCTCTCTTCCCCCCGTCTCTTCCTTGTCCTCATCCCCCTGCTTCTAGCGTTCCCTATTACAGCGAGCATACCATCCGGATTTCAAGCTTCCTCGATCCCGCGTGCCCCCTGCACTCCAAACTTTTTGCTGCCACGCGCCATCGAAACCCCACAAGAGGCTGCGGAGTCTACCCACAACTCGAGTTCACTCACGATGAACTTGTGCCGCATAGTGGTACCAAGGCGGCAAAAAATCAATTTTATACATTTCCGATTTGGTAAATATTTGGAATAGCGGCGACCTCGCCGATTTCAATGACCTTGAAATATATTGTCAAGGCCATCATTGTGAACAAATCTTTCCTATACCCGTTACCGCCGCTTGGCTTTAGTTTGCGAGATATATATGGAACTATGTATGATACGTTTTTCGGTCGCATCGACTGTTGGGGATGATATGGGCAGTGCTGGATTAATCAATAAGCAAATTAAGCACGTACTTAAGGCATCAGGAGAAGGGGGGCGCCATAGAAATATGATTTTCGCATTTTTCACGTTGTAGTAATATTTCGAAGTATTTATGTGCATGTATGTTTGTCAGTGAAAGACGAAAATCAGTAGCGAGTAAGCAAAATTCTAACTTTTGTTAAAAATACTTTTTAGTCAAGTAATCGAAAATGCCTAATTGGAACTGCCTGTATAATTTATGATTAAATTAAAATATGTGCTTAGGGCCTCTAATTGTCTTCTTCCGGAACTGGATAAGAACCAGACTTAAAATAGATTGAAATAAATTTTGAGTAGTATTTATAAAAATTGACTTAGCTATATTACATTGCCGAAAAGATCAGTACCAGATCAAGAACAGCCAACGCATTTTTTGGACACTCCCATATGGATAAGATAGGAGAGCAACGCAAAGGCTTCCGGTTAGCCCAAATTACTTAATGTTTATAACAATTACTTTTGAAAAATTATTTCTCCCAGACAAACGTTGTGTCTGCAGTACACTTACAACAAATTTATTGTGTAGTTTCGGTTTTACGCAATTTTTGCCACTTTTTGGTCAAAGCTAGTAGAGGAGCGGGAGTGGTGCGTCCACTCTCTTGTCGTTCTCGTTGGTATTTTAACGCTGTTGAACAATTGGAAATCATGATGCAAAAATTTGATGTAAATCTAAGTTTTTCATTTTTACTCACAAAAATAATTGATTTAACAATATTCACATCATGGAAATATAATGTACTTTCCAACTTTGCAATAATTTATAAAATAATAAATCATTTACACTAAATATGTGCAATAGAAACGACACGAAAAAATATGGACGATAAATAAAAAATCATCAGTAAAAGTATTATAAATTATATGATAAAAATTTAGCATTTATCCAATGAATGTGTGGCGTTTATTGCAAAAATAGGACATAAATAATTCCTCTTTGATCTATATAAGAAAAACTATAAATTCAACAGTGGAGAGTCTCAAATAAGTGAATTTATTGAAAACATAAATTGAACAGCAAATAAGACATGCGTGAGCCCAAACTCATCGGAACGAATGCTCGCGTTAATGTATCAGCATTGAAAATGATAATAAATACGATTCGAAATGTCGGATTTGTGCTAAGTACATTTATGCATAAGACAAATGCAAATATTATATGTATAAATTGCAGCGAACTATAATAAATAATGTATGGGCATATATGTATGGTTAATCACAAAAGTATACAAACAGCTGCCAATTTTCGAGTATTTGAAATAGGGTTCAATGATTTTGGATATTTTATGGATATTAATTAATTTTCTAGCTAAACTTAGACATCTTTGAAAGATATGTAGTCATTCTTGTTTGTAATAAAATAGAAATACTCCGAACATACGAAAAGCTGTATAACTTTACCATAGATATAGTAAAATAAATAAGATTTATCATTACCACAATGTTAGTAATTAAAGAAGCAGGTTTTGGAAACTTTAATGTTCATCTGTTAGATGTACAGTAACTTTCATGATTCAATATTTTTCCTTTATTTATATGTTCAGATAAATGAGTACAAGAAATATTGTCGTTTTAAAAAAATATGTCCAACTTTAACTGACAATGAGAATATAATCATCATATATAAAGTGTAAAATATTTGTTACTATTTAATGTTTAAAATTCATCAAGGTTGTGTGGATTTTCATGACGATTTCAATTTGTATCATTTCATGGACGTAAATTAGTATTTGAAAATTTTTAGGGGTATATTTATTTCAATTTTTGTAAACAATTTACTTTAACAATCTGTATGAAATGACTGTAAATAATGTACAAAACGCGTTATGAAAGTGAGAGAAGTCAAAAAGTATCGAGTCTATTGAATAATAACTCGAAAATGTGAAATGTAAGACGCGGAGTTTAACTAGGGGACTCGTGTCTGATCAATGCTTACTAAATCTACTTACTCTGAACATGTGCTCACCTATTTTATGCATGTACCTCCATCACTGAAAATTTGTTGTGATTAGTAGTAGTTATTTATCACACTAATTGATGAATCAAGAACCATGAAAATCTCAGAAAAAGTTTAATATTATAGTTTATTTAAAGAAATACAAATTTTAATATTTTTGTAAATCCTAATTAAATTTAATATACTCAATATATCGGCACAAACAAATTATTTATATATCTATATAAATCGTCACAGAAAAAAATGAATGAAATTAAAAAAGGAATTAAACCCTCGAAGTACTCTGAATCGATAACGACAGATAAAATTTTATGAATCAATATATCGAAGAATCAAAGCTATTGTATGCTGATGAATAATTTTCACACCAGCTCATTATCACTATTAATCGTTGTAGAGTATGTCATTACTACCTACACGCGTCACTTGTTCGTGTAAGAATGGTGAATAATACAAAATGTGAATATAACGATGAAATTCAAAACGTCAATCACATCACATGGTGGTGTCGGTTGTGTAATTTACAATGTGTGAAGTTAATTAACCAACAACATAAACACAATATTCAATTTCCATAAAGTGTATAAATGTTAATCACTGCCCCAAACATCAATATATGTCGAACGTGTTCACACTCTTCTAAATAATTCAATGAATCTATCCCATTGAAAGTTTCCGAAAATGATATGAAGCATTCTTTAAGAGAAAAATGAAAATAAGAGACATCACTGTCTATTATTCTACAATCTACTTCTACAGCTTTCTACGTATTTTTTCATGCCAGTAGGCTATCTTTCCACTTGCACTAGATATCATTGGATATAACACATTTTATATTTTAAAGATCCATCAGTAATTTTCTTTTCACTTAAAATAATAAATAAATAATTCAGGATTTCAATATAACTAAACTTTAATATTTATCAAGTGGTTGAAATATCGCATTTTTTTAAAAATATAGGATAAATATTTGATATACGATTTTTCAAAATTTCTTGCAGGAAACTAAAAGCAAAAAATATACTGTTGATACCGCGTTAATGTTAGCTCGAGAAAATATTAATTACCACAGGAAAATTTGAAAGACAGTTGTCGAGATTCAGTGATAACTGCCACATTAAATAGGTCAACATTATTTTTAATCGGATTTACTTTCTATTAATATACATTTGCCAGTTATCTCAATTTTTCGCGGTATATGTAGGAAGCAGTCTTTTAATCGTTAAGAATGATCAAACTTTGTGCATGTACATACAGGGTGTTCATTTGAAAACTTTCCAGCCGAATATCTCGAAAAGTATGAAAGATATTAGAAAAGTGTAAAACACGTGTCCAAGGAATTCGAGGGAGAAAGAGGGGGGCAGCATCAGTTTTTTTATTTCGGTGGCGTTTTCAAGGTCATATAGAGGTCAACTTTGTTTTTCAAATGGAAACCTATATTTTTTATTATGGGATCTTATTGTACGTAAAAAGACAAGCAATTTTCGTAGGATACTTTTTTTTATCTACACACGTTTCGGAGATATTTAAAGAGAAGTAGAGCGAGTTATACTTATACTGGGAGAAAGTTTGTAATTTCTTTATAACTATAACAAATTTTCAAAATGTTCTCCGTTGTTTTCTAAACAATAATACAGACGATTCTTAATTCTGAACGAACATTTTTGAAGGTATCTCTTGGAATAGCTCTACATTCCTGTACAAACGCTCTACACCTCTTTAAATATCTCCGAAAGTAGTGTGCGGATAAAAAAAAGTACCCCACGAAAATTGTTTGTCTTTTTACGTACAATAAGATTCCATAATAAAAAATATAGGTTTCCATTTGAAAAACGAAGTTGACCTTCAAATGACCTTGAAAACGCCATCCAAATAAAAAAACTGATGCTGCCCCACTCTTTCCCCCTCGAAATTCTTGCACACGTGTTTTACACTTTTTTTAATATCTTTCATACTTTTCGAGATATTCGGCTAGAAAGTTTTCAAATGAACACCCTGTATATCACTTACTTCGGTCTACAAAAGGCACCTTCTAAATTTTAATTTCCGACACAGATAGATATGTTTAAATAATATATTAAATATCATTCGGCATTCGCATTTTATGACAATCTTTCAGGCATTCCCAGTGCTCTGACAAGAAAATGATTCCAGTGAAAATTATTTAGTATTCAGTTTTCTATAAACTTCAATATGAAAATATGATCTAATATGATATAAAAACATAATATTAACACGAAATAAGAATATTAAATCTGATTTAAACTTTCCGCTTGCCTATACGACCAATTTAAAGAAACACTCGAATAACCGACATCAGAGGTACCGCTCAGAGTGCCGCCTCTTGTTGTACACCCACTCTTTGTCAGAATCGCCGGGAGCAGAGAATTATACTTCTCCGAGTCGTCACCCGATCCCGGCGGAAGTTTTTCGTCGTCGGTTAACGGAGTTTCGTAGGAGATGGAAGAAGCCGCGATTCGCGGTCTGTTTACAGGAGTGTCTTCTTTCGGGCGATTGTCTCCGGGCTGTTGCCAGTTTCGCGGAGCTGGAGGTGTTTCGTCGCCCCGACAGCCAGTAAAAACCACGTCGGCCCGTAATCGCAGTTGAAGCGGAAGAAGAAGAAGAAGAAGAAGAATAGATGCGAAGAAGAACGAGCGGTGGCGGGCCGCGTCGGGCCGGGTCGAGCCGAGGGGTTGAGGAAAGAGTGCGGCGTCGATCCGGGAAATATATTCGACTGTTTTGAAGCCGTTAACGTACCTGCTTACGTTTATGCGGGTCCCTGGGCTCGCCTCTTTCTTGTTTTCCTCGCATATTGGCCAAGTTTTCAGACAGGGGGTGCCGTATCGAGGGCGCCTGCGAGTTTCCCAGAGTTCCTTGTCGTTTGCAAAGTAAATCGTGCGCGTTTCGTTCTCCCTTGCCCCCTCGGACCCCTCTTCCCTCTATCTGGGCCTCCTCTGCCGAGCATCCTTTCTTTCCCCGCGACTCGTTCTTTTTCGTTGCCATTGTTCCGCGGCCGGGGCAAGGCACCCGGGACGCTTCCATCTCGATTTCTCGCGTCGTTTCGTCCTTCCGAACGAGAACTCTCTCGTAGGAGAATTCTGGGACCCGCGATTACACCGCGCCAACCCCCGAAAGCACGCCGGAAGCACGCCACGCTGAAAGGGAGCCGTCGAGAGATGCTCGAAGACCGATTCGATGCGTCCTACGATCGTCGTCGGGTCGGATTCAATTTCGCTCGGCCGGCTGAAATCGAATTGGCTGGCCTATCGGTCTGAAAATTATGCTCCCCGTATGGCCGACCTATCTCTGCCGCGTATTGTGCCCACTCACACACGCTGAAGACGTTCGAGAGCGATTATCCGACGTGAACCGAGAACCTCGCTATCCCCTGTTTCGATGTTAGAAGCCCGATCCCGAGGAGAGAGCGGCCGGGAGCTGCGGTTTCAGAGGAAATTGTCCTAAGTAATTTGATCGCAGTCGATAGCAACAAAATTGGTAAACTGATTCGATGCGCTGCATTCGCTCTCCGGTGAGTTTAAAGACGGTGAAATTAGAAATCAATCGTATTGCCTGGTTCAAAAGAAATAACTGACATTTTCGCCATGTCACCCCATATCTGTTTGCTTACGATCTGCGAAATGGAAGACGTTTGAAATAGTGATTAATATAAAAAAAAACTAAACTTCTCAGTTTTTGTTTTATTCAATGAATTGCTTTGATTTTGTGTTATTTTTGTGATTAATGAGTTGGCGATCAACGTGTTATCCCTCGAAATACCGGTCTTTTGAAAACGGCGGAGGTGTCTAAATGATCTAATATACACCGTGTTTTAAAAAACCATGCGATATTCATATGGTACATAGGTCACCCTGTACTGAATAAAAGAACCATACTCAAATGATTGATGATTGTGTTGGGATTTAGTGACTCGGAAGTTGTTTTTAATAAAAAACTATATATTTATATATATAGGATTAACAATTATTAAACTAAAGTGTATTGGCTTTATAGCTTTCGTAACAGAAATAGAATGTTTGATATTAATTTTACTTTTACAGGCAGAACTCTATCCAACTAGTTTCTTAGCATTCGACGTTCCGCACGCGACGCCGACTCTCTTATGCGCATACGCACATGCGCACTCGCACACGCAATACGCACACGCTGAGGGAGGTGTCTGATATTTCCAACAGAGTGAACCGTTTCTGAGTTCAAGATGCTTAAAATAATGATTTTTCGGCAAAGATACATAGGTTAACACTTCTGTATAGAGTATGTCGAGCTGTACCGATGAGTGCATTAGAAAATAAGAGTCTATTTAAAACAAGAAGGTTGACCATCACATGACCTATACGCGCCCACCTACAAACACTTACGCGAAGCAGATTAATAATATCATAATATGCCCCCTCTCGAAGCCATTGAACAATCACTCAAACTATTTTCGTTACATATCATAATAGTGACGTAGACCAAATGTCAAAATCAGATGTAACACCCTGTATATTTTCAGATATATTGTTCGGGGTTCCAATTCTCGAAAATTTGTCATGATTGAACTGATATGATAATTCCGTTTAAAAAAGTAGTACAACAATATACCTATACATATTTTCAAGCTTCAAACGTCTACATTCGCATCTACTTCCGCGTCTACTTTCATTTTATTCTAGGTTATGTTCGCATTATATAGCAAGTGAAAAGCCGAGGATACGGTTTTGGTAGAAAATGGTACAAATTGAATCATCGTCTGAAATAGCATCAGAAACATTATTTTCTGAATGAATTTCTTATAGATTTGAAGATTGAATCGTCCTCTTTATAACAATTGCATAAAACATAATCTACGGTTTTTTTGGCCGCTGTATAGAACAAAAATGACCAACAAATTTGATCGTGTAAAGTCTTCATTATTGCAAAGATGGCAGTACATGAATTACAACAGCGAAATACGAGGACATGATGGACTTACTACAATATATACCACCGGTGCACCATGACATTCCTCCCGCATACACAAAATGTAGATGAGCAGTAAACTGTTATGTAATTTATGTAATTATAAAATTTCCCGAATTACATAAATTGTGTTTTTGAAATGTTGTAAACAAATATGAAATAAATTGAGTATTGTTTTTTCAATTTGAAGCATTTTAAATTATGTCGAATGTACTTGGGCTCTTTCAAATTTTATAACGAATCTGGATGTTAACTTTGAAAGTGGCTTAACTCCATTTCTGTTCAGAACACACATATTATTCACTTAATAATTGTTATTATTTTAATAGGAATTATAAATTTAACTATTTAGATACACTTAAGCAGTATGACACATTGGTATCCTATACCTATATTTTTAATTTTATTGAAACACAAACAATCTCTTAAATATCTCAATTTAAGTACAAATGGACCTAGGTCACTTTCAAAATAGACGGCTCATTTGTAATTGTCTTTTTGATGTCGTGGAACAATGTATACAATAGTGCCTCGATTATCCGAAGTGAAAAGAGGAACGTGTCGTTCCGATAATACAACAATTACTAAATTATTAAATAATACATGGAAATCCTTAGACAGGTGTTTACATGTGAAACGTGTTGGGTAAATGGAGACTTCAGGATATGAGAGGTTTCGATAATCGAGTTTCCATTTTAACAGTTGACCATAGAAAACAGTGGATTCATAGGATTTGTTAACATTAGTATCATATATTGATTGAATAGTCGCAGAAATTAATTTTTACACTCACTTCGTAATCCAGTCTAGACATGTACAAATCTCTAACCTTAAATTCAGTTGTTGTTAGTTGAATAGCTTCGGATACATTAGTTAATAGTTTATTGTAATGTAATGAGCCACACGCGAGGTTGCGTCTCTCTGGCCACGACGAGTATGCTAATTGTCAATTGTTGTGCTCTGCTGTCTGCTCTGCCCTCGCACGAACTACTACGCAATCACCTAACAGTTGTTAAATTAAGTTTGTAATCCGTTTAATCGCATTACCATTTAATTACTCGCACAAAGTATACAACAGTGTGTGAGATGTGTCATGAAATGGGTTACAAAACCTTTGTCCGCTGCGGCTAGAACAGGGCAGCGTATATTACGAAATATTACATAATTGTAGTTTTACATCATTACTGAATTTTACGTTCATAATAGAAAGTAGAATTTTAGTACAGTAGTAAAGTACCACAGTAGATCGTAAAGAAATTTACATGATAATAAAATGTATTATATGTTAATTATAATAAAAATTTATTTTAGTTATATATATATATATATATTATACTACAGCTCCATTAATTTTATACAATATTTTGCCATCATACAATCTGTCACGATAGTCTATAGCGACATTAAAAAGTATTGGCACACTAAATTTCCGATTTTTATAAAATTGTTGATTGAATTGTAATTGTAATTGTAATTGTAATTGTCTTCAAATCTATTGAATTTCGTAAATGGAAGTCGTACAATAATATATCTGGGCTTATTTTAAATCTCAATGCTTATACTATTCTAATAAAGAATTCATTTTTTCGCATGTCAGACTTTTACACATGACAGCCAAAGGGAAATGGAACATGCGTTTCTTTCTAAAATAAATGTCGTAATATGGAACGCGTCCTTAAGAAAGGTTGGAAATTTCTTGTTTTTAAATGAGATCGAACATAACAGTTTGCAGCACATGTTCAATTGACGATTCAATAGAATTACAATAATTCGAACCGATGATACCTGAATTCTCCATTGAAAATAGGTGATTCCTTGTCAATAAATAAGAAAACAATATAAAATAAAAATATTTCATTCGAATGTTCGTTTTCGAGAAAATCGAGTTTGAAAATGCAGCAAACACGCGTGCTATTAGATAGGAACCGTCTGACACGTCTGATCACGACCAACCAATTCTACTTCCTCAATATACCAAAGCACGTGAACCCGACGGATCTTGAAACTCGATTTTCTCGAAAATGAGGTCAGACGAAAAAATGGAATAACGTACTTTCGATTTATTTTTACGTTAAAAAAATAAATATATTAGGTTGACATTGTTGATATTGTTAATAATCTATTAGATTGTCAGGAATTAATAACCAGTAATCCTTTGGTATACGAAGAAGTCTTGTATACGTCAAGTACAGTCATTCCCATTAATATTCGGGCACTCTTAAAACATCGATAACTTTTTTAATATCAGACCATACGACTTGGACTTTTTTGAGATGTTAGAACAATTAGTTCGCTGGAAAAACAAATTTTGAAACGATTGCGATTGATCGGTATTGCAGAGAAAATACTAAAAGTTGTTTCTTACAATTTTTTTATGTGGGCCTATATTGAAAATTTGAAAAATAGGTTTTGTAGGTCTGTGTGAATTACATACAGTTTGAAAATTTCATCAAAATCGGATAATGTGGAAAACAGCGACAGGAATCGAAAGAAGTAAGAATCTTTTGATTTATTACAGTTTAAGGCCGAAAATGGTGAAAAACTGCCATTTTTACTATCATTCATAGATTTTAGCTTATTGCAACGTTTACCGATTCTGGTGAAATTTTCAGAGTGTTACAGTTCACGCAGATCTACAAAACGTATTTGATAAACTTTCAATATAGACCCACATAACACAGCTGTGGAAAAACAACTTTTAGTTTTTTCTTTGCAATTCCAACCAATTATAATTTTTTCAAAATTTCCTTTTTGCGTCATGTAGTAAACTAATTGTTCTAACTTCTAAAAAAACCAAGTCATATGGTCGGGAATTAAAAAAGTCTTCTTAGGAGTATCCGAATATTAATGAAGGTGACTGTATCCTGCAAACATATTTGTTTTGATATAATAACTTTCTAAGTTAATATATTCATTTCACCGACTAATATTCACAAAATGCAAGAAGGTTGGAGGACTACTCAGTGTTATAGATTTAACCTTTTCATTAATTTTCTGAATTTATTAAATAAATTACATCGAATTTATAGAATTTTTGAGGTTGCTGAATTGGCACTCAATGTATCAAAGGTTTTTTTTAGAACACGAAATAAATGGATTTTGGAGAATACGAATTATTTTATCAGTAAAAGGTGGGTTAAACCTGTTTTTGGAGGACCAATTTTTTTTAACTTTTCTTATGCAATAGTATAGTTTTCGACGAGAAAACGCCTAAAATGTAAGTCTTATTGCCAGGAATTCACTGGTTCAGAAGTTATACGCGTGTAAAGTTAAGCACTTTTAACTAACTTATGTTTACACGCGTATAACTTATAAACCAGTGAATTCCTAACAATAATACTTACATTTTCGTAATGTTCTCATCGATATCTACAGGATTACATTAAAAAAGTTAAAAAAGAGTTCAAGGAAGTTAAACACATCTAGTCCTCCAAAAGAAAGAACAGCCAAAAAGTGAAATGAAAAAATGAAATTCAAATAAAATTCTTATAAAAGATTGTTTGCCTGTTCAAATACTGATTATTTCAAATCATATTTAGCCAAATAGAATAATATATTATCTTAACGATTATTTTTCAAATAGTTTATTTCGATAATGTCCTAGCCTGCCCCGTATAAAGCAATAGCAAAGTTACAGATTTTTGATTGCCGCCAAGTCTTTTCGTCCCACTGTGACGACGCTCGTTTTCCTCGGGCAGCGTGGTCCGTGGAAGTTGTCAAGCGGCAAAACTGGAATCACGCGGTCATCAGTCGTCGAGCATCGACAGTGGTCGGTCGGTTCCTGGCCTGGCCGATGGAAATCGAATTCCCGTGGACGAAACTTTCCTGTCCGTCGTCGATAGAAGAGCGTCGGTCGCCAGTAATCGTCGCGCGAACTCGAATCAAATGGTGCCAGGCGTCGCGTCTCGTGCGCCTTGTTTTTCGTTCGTTCGCTGCTGTCACCGGCTTGACGCCGGAATTTTTCGAGGCTCCGTGAAAATTCCGCGCCGCCACGCTGACAGGTACAATTTTCACGGAAAACGAGCCGCGAATACTTCCGGTCTGCTCTGCTTCGACGGCGCTGTCCACTCGAAAGACGAAAAAGAAAAAAAAAGAAAGAAACGTCGGACAGCAAGCTCACCGAGAACTTGGCGGAGCGTGTCGTGGCCCGACGGTCACCGAAAGCAATTTAATCGTGACGGAAACCGCTGACTCGCCTGCGGAATCGGATGCCCGGTAAGCGATCAGCTCTCGAATCTTTTCTTCCATTAGAGGACTAATTGTTCGGTGAACGGCAAACCAAGCCGGGGAGCAAGGAAAAAGGTGAACAAAGAGGATAGAGGACTACTAATTTGCCGATGGCCCTACAGGAGGAGCTGTTATCCCAAAGCTTCGAGGGGAAACTTACGGAATCTTAGAGAGTGCTCGAGCGCTGCCTTAATAAGCGCCTTAACATCCCGTCTATAAATTTGAAGCGATGTAAAATTAGCGCGAGACCAATGATGGCAGGCAGGCCATCCCCCTTCTTTCTCGTTCTTTCTTCCTCTGATCCGCTACTCCTCGTTCCTCGCCTCTATGGTAACGTGCTCCATCGAACTCACTAAAATAATAGGTTTCAACGTACAACCGATTTAGCTACCCTCTCTCCAGCTATAGTATGCTTATTCATCGGCCGGGTCAGGTCGATTCACGAAACCTGCACCCCTTTTCAACCCTCTGGCCCCCTCGAGCCAAGCCGTCCGTCCGCCGAAGTCGTTATTAACTGGTATTCCGTCGGGAGTAGGAAGGTAATTCGAGTCCGAACACGCGAATGAAATTGGGTCTTACCTCGTGCCGATGCACCGCTCCGCGTATGTATAGTGCGAGCCACCGCGAAACCAGAGTAAGCGATGCGGAGGACGTGAGCGGATTCGCAACGAATCTCGTGTCGCGAAGACTGGAACCGACGGTAATTAATAACAACCGTCGGTGACCTGCTAACGCGACGTATTTTTCACTGGTTTTGATAATTTATCTGGTCTCTTAGTAAAACCCTGTTTACATTAGGCAACTTTATTATTTTTATTTTTATACGTCGTGTACATTAGGCAGCTATTATCCGAACGATTTATACAACCGTGTAAGAACAGTGTCGACTAAATTGAAACAATTTAGGGGAGTACGCCTAACGCCGGAGCAGTAACTATGTATTTAACATTTTAAACTTTACCGAGCTATTTTATTCCGTTCATTTTAAAGGAACGAAAACAAATAATAATCATGTTTTATCACGTTCCTGTGTACAGCTGAGAAGATAAGTTTATTGTTGCAGCTAACAAGAATCCGGTGCATCGTACAAATTATAAATTGTTACAAATGGGTGGCTGCAGTTAAAAACAATACGAATACTAAACGAATTGAAGTTTGTCAATGCAATACTTTCAAATTTCTAAAATCATTAAAGTAAGATTGGTACCGATTTCTTTTATGTTGCATAAAAATTCGCAGTTTAGTTATTTTTGTGGTCAGGAGAAGTGTGAGTTGTGTTGTTACATCTTTTGATTATTTTTTTTTTTTAATTATGGGTTTTTATTACGCATAGGTTGTTTTGATTTGAACGATAAACCTACCATCATCGGTCAAAATGACCGGTTGCAGATATTTTAGTTTACAATTATCGAAATCATAAATATGCTTTCATGAGAAATGGTTGAATAGATATCTCTAGTAGATCACATATTACAATAAGAACCGCACAGAACCTAAATAAATTCAATCTAATAATTTTTATAAGGTATTATGCACCGGTTAGTTTTAAGGCTCGATAGGTTTAGTGTTAATAATAGAACAAAACAATTTCCCCTATTGCCGGACAGCACAAATCTCATTGTCAGATTTGCGTGTTCCCTTTTGTGCTAGTATTTATTATTTCGGTTTCACTGATTAAAAAATACACCCAAGCAACAGGAATAGTAGGAACAAAGATTAAAGGGAAAATTCAGATAATAAACTTCGGGTTGCCAGAACACTAGAACTGAAACAGACGAGTCAGAGGACAATCTGCGTAGTTTGTTTAGAAAATAATGAAGGTTCGATTCAATGTTTGGGCTCCGAATAATGAACCCACAAGACTTATCACGATACCCCAGAATGTTTTGACCAATACATTTGTGATCGTTGCAAATTATTATTAGTAAGTTTTATTAAGCTAGGAGATACATCACTATCTCTTAAAATGATGTAAGTAAAGTATAATGTTAACTTAACTTAATGATTCCGGAATTTTTGGATAAATTGATAATATTATTTTCGAATATGCTTAGTTTACAATTTTTAAAAAAAAAATAGGAATACCTTTTTCACAGGTTTACCTGTTTACATAACGTATGTAAGGGATATTTGAATACTACTAGCATTAGTAACTATGCTTTGAACCAGGGTGTTCCAACGTATTATCCTCCGAGAACTGCAAGGTCCCCACCATCGAATCTCCTCCCACTATTACGTACAACCATAGAGTTAGTGAGTGCTGCGCGCGCCGCGCGGCTCTCGTGGTGGGGGCTGCCCACTACTATATATTATAACGATGAAGTCTAGGAGTGGGGGAAGAACCTAAGCGGGGAATGTGCCTAATGTAGCTCCGGAGCTACTGGTTGGATCTGTCTGCTTTAATGATAGCAAGCAATGGCATTTAATCACTGCCAAACAAATTATTCAACATTATTTGTATTTTTTCAGTAATAGTAAACCTAAATCAGATAGAATGAAACTATAATTATACCAGATCCAATAGCTGTGTACAGATACGTTGTGTCTGACAACAATACGTAGACGTATTGTTCCACATCATTGCAACAAATTTCATAATAAAAATTAAACTTTACTAATTTGTACTGCCACATGAAATCATTTACAGAAACACGTGACCGCGCTTTTGAATCTCTTGAAAAGTCGGATATCACATATTCCATGTAACGATGTCTGAATTACTGATAATATTAACTTGTACCATATATAATTCCCATTTTGCAGATTGAAATGAAACCAATATATTTCCAAAACAATAATCCTTACTTAATGAAAATATGCAACATCCATATTAATGGCTCTTTCCCAATGGAATTCCAACTGTCGCATTCCGATAATTATAAAAATTCAATTTTGTTTGTATTCAAACGCTACGATCGCCGAGTTTATAACATATTTTTTGAAGTGATTGCATCCTGCGATGAAAAATGGTTTAATTACACCGATCGAAATGTTTTAATCGTGTGTCTAAAACCATTGTTAGGAAAATTGATTTTGTCAGCAGTATGTTAATTTGAGAAAGTGTGGGATGAGAATCAGGTGAAATAATAGGATCTTCGATATAATAAAAAGCAATCAAAAGTAAAAATATATATTTAAACAAATAGAATTCATGTGCCTCTTTATGCGTTCATAATTCGACTGCATCCTCATCCTCGCACGTGTTACGTTCCGAACATCATTTCTTATTCTTTCGATTAATTCAGGGGCGTTACTGTGGTTCGACAATGCATAGAACTTTGGGATTTCTCTCGTCAGCAACAGTCGTGTCCCCAACATAGATAAGTTATCAAAATTTTGTTATATCCGTCGGCAGTGCTATTGCTCTGACAATGCGTAGCATTTTGGGATTTCCCTCGTCGAGCAATATTACGGCCTTTGACGAAGTTAGATTCATTTTATTAATATCGCGGTAATGAATTTTATAACAAATACCCTCCTTGGAATCAACATCGTCCAAAGACTCGTATATTTAAATAGACAAGACCCCCGCGGTTACGATCACGGACCTTCTGTCCGCCCATAATTGGCGCTAGGCCGTCACTAAGAAATTAGTGACCGACGGGACTTCCTTAAACAAATGAAGATCCGTCACACACGCATCCACATCGCTGTCGCCCTCTTCATTTGTTTCTTAACGCTGTCCGTCTGTCTCTCGCTCATGCTCTCTCATTCACGCTCTCTCGCTCGCAAAATTCTCTAGCATTCACGCATGTACACGCACTCATTTGTCCATCAAATCCTACAATAGTTCACCATATTTTTCAAATCTAGAATAAACACTAACAATAATATTGCTAGAATACCGTATATATCAGTAAAAAGTTAATCCAAAAGTAAATTTATAGGGGATTAATAAAAATACATCATATCTCATTTCTTAGGGACCTTATTCGTTGGATCAAGCTCCATGCGCCAGTTTTCTTTTTTCGCGATTAAATCAACCACGTTAGGGATGTCGATGTCTAGACGTCGATGAATAAATGAATAGTACCTGTTCCATCTGACATGTACAGAAACTTTTTAACCTTGGTAAAATGCTTTATTTCAGCCTTACAGCCAAGAAATGTGACTTGGTTTACATTAACCTAACTGTACAAATCTATCTTATTTCACGCATTCGGTCCATACCTTCTCTCACACTTTGTCTTTGTCTCACTCCTTCCCACACTGACCTACTCTGGTAGTCTCCTAATTACTACTAACCCAATCAATCATTGCATCCTTCCCCATTCCCTAACATTTGTTTTTTAGTTTGGTATATTCTTTGGTATAGTCATGCTCTCTTTTCTCTCTTTCTCCTCAACTTCTCCAACCACTCTTCGACATTTCTATCTTTCCTCCCACTCACTACATCCTCGATCCAACCAGAGTAGTATATCGAGTATTTCTAGCGTTGTAAAAGCTCGTAAATCATTGTAAAACTCTCCTAAAAAGTTCCCTGCTGGATAGTTCGATGAGTTAGACACCGATTGAGCATCTCGTTACGAATCGGCTCGTTAAACGATCGTCGCGGTTTAATTACGGGGGCCGCGACGCGTGTCTTATCACCGGGCCGCGCCGGGCGAAAGTAACTCGAGTTGTAATTGCCTTTGCGCGTCATATCCTCTGTTACTTCATCACATCCACGCCTCCTCCTCTGCGTTTTCCGTTCTATCCTCGTACGCCTGTTTTCCCTGGGCAGCTTGTTCGCAGAATTTCCCATCCGAATTTTCCGTTTCATTAACCGCGGCTCTCCGCGCAGCCATTAACGGATCCGCGCCTCGGTGTTTGTGCGCAACGGTAATTAAGAGCTAATTAAAAATGCCCGGGATCCTGCGATCGGTAAATAATCGGGGGTAAACGAAAGCTGCCGCGCGGCAAGATAAATCGAACCGCCCTATCGTTCGATCGTATAATGTATCCCGGATTTAAGCGGCGGCCGCTAATTGCACACGGTATTCCAGAACCATTTAAATTGGTTCACCGCGACAGATCTAATCGGTCCGGCCGTCCGTTTCGCCCGGCCAATCCCGCCTCTCCGCCCTCTCCATTCCAATCCGGCAATTCTTTCACCCTCGGGGTGGAAACTCCACCCGGGGACTCGTACCCTCTTTTCCCAGCCGACCGCGTTGCCAACAACACCGAGAGTTTTTCGTTCGACGACCAGCAATCTGACGTCGACGCGTCGTGAAACGCTCGACAATCCGCGATTTTGCCACGCGTCGAACCGGTAGACAAGCAGGAATTTTAATCAAGCTGACGCGCATTCCGAATCGATCACTTTCGTCGTCCAAGATTTTCGTCGAAATTAAATATGTCAGAGGAGACCGAGGTGGTTTGATACGTGGGTCAACCACATACATTTTCATACTTTCTGCATAATAAATAAAAGGGAAGCGTACACTTCAAGGGGAGATTACGATTTCCGTGGACCCTTGTTTAGCGGTTAAATTTGTGTTCTTCGGGTCATTTTAAGAAAAAAACTGCATATGTTATAGGTACCAAATCGGCCTGGTTTAGCCGGTAAAGTAGATTTCCTGTTTTTCATGAGTCTGCAAATATCTCGGTAGTTATGCGAAATATGGCAAAATATCAAGAGACCTTTTTTGTAGAAAATTAAATTTCCAACAATTTATGTCTTATGAAATTTTTTTATCAGCTGCGCAGTTTCCGAGTATATTTATATTTCGGTGAAGTTGCAGAACAACTGCCTCCCTACCGAAATGATGGTCGGAGGAACGTAAAGGCTCCGTTCACAACTGCTTATAGGAGACTCAAGAAATATCTATGTATTAAAACGCAATTAGCAATGAATATTATTGACGTGTTAGGTTAGGTTAGGTTAGGTTAGGTCAGGTCAGGTCAGGCCAGGTTAGGTCAGGTCAGGTTAGGTCAGGTCGGGTTAGGTCAGACCAGGTCGGTTGGGTTAGGTCAGACCAGGTCAGGTTGGGTCAGTTTAGGTCGGGTCGGGTTAGGTTAGGTATGGGTTAGGTTAGGTTATATATTTAAATCCGGCCGCCGTAACTTAGTTTTTCACTTTTTGAATCATTCACAAAAAAAATCAATTAACAATTAAAAATGTAATTTTTGATTAAATTCCAGTGAATATTTGTCGTGAAAAACGGAATTTTAACATCATTTTAATGTTTTTATAAGAAATTCAATTTCCTACAAAAAAGGTGGGTATATATTTTGCTATATCTCGCATAGTTTCCGAGATATTTGCAGGTTTATAAAAGACAGGAAATCTACTTTACCGGCTAAACCAGGCCGATTTGGTACCTATAACATATACAGTTTTTTTTTTATATGACCCCAAGAACAAAATTTAACCTTCAAAGTAGGGGACACGGAAATTGTAATCGTGCCCACTTCAGCATTGGATATCCTAAGAATTTGTTAATTTTTATTTCGTAGATGAGGTAAATGACAGTTGTAGTGATGGGAATCACTTCGAATTGCTTCGGTTCAATATTTACGACAAAAAAATTCGAATCGCTTGCAACATAATTCAAAGCTTAGAATTCTTGAAACTCTTGGTCGTCTTGAAAGTCTTCATAGTCTTGAAAATCTTGAAAGCCTTAACACTTTGGAAGGTTTAACAGAATTAACTCTTGAAATGTTAGCGAAGTATGTAGACAAAATTCAATTAACGCTAAAAGTATTGGACCGATAAATGAATTAGAATGTTACATTGCGGGAAGATATATTAATAGACATTCTGATCGTTTACAGTATTGAACATATAATAGCACTAAATATCCTAATCTATCAAAATTAGCTCGTAAAATTCTCTGTTGTCCTGCAATTTCAGTTGCGTGCGAAAGTGTTTTTTCTAATGCAGGAACCATTCTTAATAACAAAAGAAACAGATTAAAAGACACCACCTTAAACATGATTTTGTTGTTACATAGAAAAATATAGTTATTTTCTCATGAAACTTGACGTAATTAAATTCCCAAGACCTTCAAGATTTCCTAGATTTTCCAAGCTTCCAAGGCATTCGAAACTTTGTAAGATTCTCAAAAGTATAACATTAATTCCGATTATCAAGACTGTTAAAATTTTCAAGACTTCAAGACTTTAAAACTTTAAAAATTTCTGATTTCGAATAAATATCGAATTGATTCAAAACTCTGTGGTGACTGATTTGTTCGGAAACTTGCAAGACAGAGTGTATTGTATGCCCATCACTAACTATATGTGCTTGAATGAAGAAATTGCATTAATAATTTCTAATGGAAGCATCAATGTAATTTCAATAATTACGAAATAAAAATGTGAAACCGGTCATTGGACCGGACGTCGTACGGTTAGTATTAAACAATTCGGAACATATTCAGTTCGACAGACGAGAAATATGATGATTAAAATTGGAATATTTTCAATCATTCGAATTCTCTTGGTCATAAATAAAATTCCATCGAAAAAATACTTATCAGACACGCGCGTTAGATATTAATGAATCAAATTACACAATAATTTCCATTTTTGTTCCAGTTTCCATACTTATCGACCACTGTGCGTCGCTGCGTGCGGAAACATTGTTGCACATGCATCGCTAGTATCTTTCTTGCGCGTGTTACGCAATTTGAACGATCGTGAGAGCGCATATTAAATTCAATTTCTGCCTCGGTATCGTGGGTACATGCACACATAGGCGCGGCGTTCACGCCGGTTCCGTTCGTCCCTATTAAAACGTGCGCGCGGCGTGACTCCGTGATTCGAGGGAAACACGATTACACGCTTGACACCGAGTCTATCATCCTTGAACGTCCGCGCGGACCGTCGAAACGATCTCTTAATCGAGATAAATATCGCGGGGCATGGTCAGCCCCGGACTGCACGGAAAAATCGACTCTCGATGCTCCGACGGAGATATCCCGGGGCACCGGCGCAGCGTGTGAAATATTCGGAGGCATTGTCGCCGTGGAAAATTTACCGCGTCGTTATCCAAAAATCACTTCCGAATACGATATCGTAGTCGAGAGTTTTTGGCAGTCAGTATCACGGCGAGGGCGTTAGATGAATTTCTTCTGCAATCGACTAATACCAGTAAAATATAATCGGAGACCGTATATCTTCGACTCAAGGCTAGAGAAAATCAGAATGGCGTGTCTGGCTTCTCGATACTATTCGTTTCCCGAGAAAGGAGAAATTGGAAGAAATATTGCAGAATTTATATTTTTAGTATAGTGTTGACTTTGATGGACAATGTTGCCTGCGTATTTAAAAACTGTCTGTATTAACCCTTTGCACTCGGAGCTATTTCAAGTAAAAAACCAAACATTTCTTCTAACCTAGAATACTTCCACTGTACATAATTTTTTTCATGATATGCGTACGAAACTGATGTAGTACCTTATACAATATTTAAATGTTTGATAATTTATTACATATAAACAAATTTAATCATGTAAACAATATTCTGAACAATGGTGGGGCAATTTGAAGGGGCGCCTCAGAGTCGCCATTCGAGTGCTAAGAGTTAATTCCTTACCGTGCAATTTTCATTGTCTTTGCAATAATTTTATTTTCAAGAATTTGTTAGAAGAAAAGTACAATCGATGTTAATTATACACCGGATCCAAAAAGTATTTGAACACAAAGTACTCAATTCTCGAAAAATTGCTTATATACAGGATGTACGCGTTAGGTTATGTCACCATTTTTTAGGCATTTCCGATAGTGCAATTAAAAAATGTTTTAAACAAAAGTTCATCAGTACTTGGTGAGCTACATGTTCGCAAATTCTTAAATCTGGAAAAATTTTTACGTAAAAGAGTAAAGGTCACCTTGACTTTTTTAAATGGCACCACGTGTTTTGGACGTCATAGGATTGTTGCTGACGTCGAGACGAATTCAAAAGTGCATTATACTATGACCTTGAAATGACCTCAACCTCAAAAATTTTGTGCAAACGTAATTTTAATGAACAATTATTTCTTACAAAATAAATCAGGTTACATCAGATGTTCGAAATGCGATCCATCTTCTATAATACAGAACTCCGCTCCACACATGGCGGCAACGAGAAATCTAATACAAAGAATAAGACTCTCCACCATCTCGGAACGCCCTGTAGACATATGGAATAAAATAAGTTCACTTGAGGCCCATAGTGCTTTTGAGACTTTAGTTCTGCATGATGAGTACTATAAAATTCAATAAAAAAAATTTAACCCTGAAGAAAGGACGATTTTGCGGTCCATTATTTCAACGGATCTGCACCAATCCAGTGGTATTGAATTCTGCCATGTAGTGACATATATTTTTCATACATGCTGTACAACTGAGAAGGGTAGATTTTGTGCTCTTACTATCATCTTATCCCACTTGCGTACAACGAAATATATATTTGCATTCGTAAAATTTTATTCAAGTGAATACTCTAGAAAGTATCGAGCATGTTATACATACAAGTGTGCCAAAAACTAGTAATAACATAGAGAATCTATTTTACCCGTTTGTACTACAAAACTTTAGAAAAGGCAAGATGTGCTATCTTTTTGTAGTTAAACTTCACCGTAGGGACCAAAAATTTTCAACTTTTCTGAATGATACAATTATACAATTTCACCAGAACATGATAGAACTCTAAGTAGTGATGCGCTAAATTGAAATTTTAGCGACCGGAGTTCACTCGTTTCAAAGTTATACGCGAGTAAAGTTGCTCGATTTCGAGCACGTTTGATAGGTTAGAACGCCGCCATATTTCTTTTTACTTATCCAATCAACAGAGCTGCTACGTTACACCCAGACCAGCCATTTTACAACGGCATTCGAATCCCCGATACTTAATTTCAGAAGAACTCGCAATTAATTAAGCTCTCGAGCACGGATCTCTTGCAATTGTTAGTCGCTTGCGTGGCTTGGGGGCTCCGCCAAACTAACTGAAAAATCGAAATGTTATGATACTACATTTATATGGGTAGGCATATGACATGGAAACCGCTTCTTAATATATTTTCTTTAATATAGAAGTGTACTACAGTATAATAATCAACAACTTGATAACTTGAACAAATACTCTCACACACATCAGCACCCTCTTTATTCACACACTGCCGTCACGTAAACATCGTACTGCTACCAACATTGGTATAATCGTTATAATTTCAACACGAAAACTAACCCAGTCAACATAGTATCTTTTACATCAACTATAATTGCATTTCCGGATACCGAAACTGAAGCACTAGAAATCCGAATGACTAGTAAAAAATCGCCACTCTTACGTGACCGTGCGGCCATCGAGGAAATCCATTCACCACATCATACTCGCTCCTACGTCCGAAAACCAATATGACAACGGTCTAACCTGTCAAACGTGCATGAAACCGAGCAACTTTACTCGCGTATAACTTTCGAACGAGTGAACTCCGCGCACTGAAATTTCAATTTCGTGCATCGGAACATAGACTTCTATCATTTTCTGGCGAAATTGTATAATATTACAATCAGAAACGTTGAAAATTTTGGGTTCCTAAGGTGAAGTTTAGCCCTTTTTGTCACAGTGTAAGTTCTTGTGCCCCCAACCATCCTCTAGCTCCCAGGGAAATGTTCCCGGGGAAATTCGCAACAAGGAAATGATTCATCGCGAGATCATGCCTATCAACGTTCCATTCAGGTACCCTGTCGAGGCTCACAGCGTAGTGATTAGCTCGCCTCTGACGAGGATCCTTTGTAAAGATTCGAATCCCAATGCCGCTGCAGGTTAGCGCAGCTCTCTCTCTCTCTCTCTCTCTCTCTCTCTCTCTCTCTCTCTCTCTGCGTACGGCCGGTGCGGTGGTAGGGCCTCTGTTGTCCCTAACTGATTGGTGCGCACAGAAGAACAGTGTTTCCCTTTTTCAGTGGATGCTGCAATAATCTCGCTTTTGAGCGGACCGCCTGTGCCGGCTTGTTTGACAGCCTTTCGAGGGCAATGATGCCGCGATACCTACACCGGGAATGGCAGCCGCCGGTGCGCAGCACCCGGGGAATACTAATTAGCGGTATGTGTCAATCCATGAGAACCGTATTGACCGGTGAATGACAGCGGTTCGTGCGCCGCGTATGATTAGCCGAAACCGATTCTAAACCCGTGACGGTCCGATGACGTTCGACGATACCCGAGCGATTCTACATCCGGCAGAAAGCTTTGACCGTATCAACGCGATGACGCCCGGTATTGAATCGGGTGCAACCCCGGCGTCCGCTGCCATCCATTGGTAGCGGCATGCCCTGCCAGCGGAGGCTTCGTGACTGGTTGCGAGCGGCTGTGCGGACAGGCCGGATAGATATGGAAGAGGATGGTCCGGCAGCTGCATTATCCCGGTAATATCTGATGCGGCGAGACAAAGCATCAAAGGGTCATAGTGTAACCAATGCTTGCTTGCTTGCTCGCGCGAGCTTGTCGGGCAGTAATATCATATGCGGGTCACAGACGACGGACCAATGCGACCGGCAGCTAGGTTCCTTTGCTGGATACTACGATAAACGTATGTGTGTGTGTTTTGTGATGCGGATGTGTCGCCTTTTGAAATTTTATTCGAAGAGGTTTGCGATACGGACGACTGGATGTTGTTGGTGTGGGGACGATGCTCGTAAGCTGTGGCCTCAGCTGTCCTTTAACCCTGTGCCTTGTAACATCGAGTTGATTCGTGGCGAAGAGTTTGAGCATTGTCGATTAAATGCGTATGTGGTAAGACTTTTGATTTGCCCCCAAACTCTTGGCATCCGTTATACGTCATTCGTCCCTTTCTTATGTGCTCAATACGATTATAACTTTCCTTTTTGGTGGACATCACAAGTTACCGACATATCTGCAGAAAACTATCTTACCAGCACACTGAATTCTGCCTATAAGAGTGCACCCGCGTCATGGACATAGCTGGCCGCATTTGTTATAAATAGACAAGTAGCTCCGCCTCTTCCCCTGCACACCTTCTTCGCAAAACCTAACCCAAACCAACATTCGTTTAAAAAGCCTGCCGCCCTTGGTATTGTCCGCGCAACGAGAATTGGCACAAAATCTCGTCAGTGGGGTGCAGGGGACACGGCGAGTCCCCATTTTTGACGCGAGGCTGCGGATCCCACCACTGATCAGTGGATCCCACTCTTACGCTTACGTTTTGGCGGGAACGGTCAACATAGGCGCTCAGCGCCACCACCATCTTACTTCATGGTCACCACCTTAGACCATATATACTTATAGACCCGGCTTCAGATAACGTCCTATGTTCCAAGATTAAAAGATGACGTAGGAGGCCAAGTGCTATAGTCTGTTTAGAAATCGCAGTACCTTGGCGGTAAAGTGCTAGAGGGGAAAGGGGAATCGTCATCGCATCTGATTCTGTATAGATATTTATGAAAACTGTAACTGTAATATACATACATTTATTTTATTATTCGTTCATTCTTACTTTGCTCTAGTTATTTTAAATATGCCTAACTCATTTTGTTGATTATAATTGGGAAAAAGATAAATTTTAATGTAGAAGTTGATAATATGAAATCTGTATTTATTTCCTCACAACTTTATTTAAAAAAATACTACTAAGAACAATATAGGTACATGTATATGTCGAATACAATCAGAGTTGGGCATTATTTAGATAAATAATTATTCAAATAATGATTCGCGAATAAAAGATACTTCATCTTCATTCGTTATTCAAAATTTTTATTTAGATATAAATTTTGCTCAACTCTATATACAATACATAATATTATATATAATGTATATATAATATATATAATATATATATAATATATACATAATATATATATAATATATATATAATATATACATAATATATATATAATATATATATATATAATATATGTAATATATACATAATATATATAATATATATATAATATATATATAATATATATATATAATATATATATATAATATATATATATATAATATATATATATAATATATATATAATATATATATATATAATATATATATAATATATATATATATAATATATATATAATATATATATAATATATATATAATATATATAATATATATAATATATATAATATATATAATATATATAATATATATAATATATATAATATATATAATATATATAATATATATAATATATATAATATATATGATTTTTTATGCAACAAGTGTGCACCATTTTTCTAAATTTTACGAAATACCTGAACAAATATAATCGTTTATCTCGCTTTTATATGCGTAGCTGCTCTTCTCTCTTTGTTACTGGTGACGCTTCTGCCGCAGTACGTGCATCGTCTCATACGCTATCCACCATTTTGAATCATCTAGGAGGTCACCAGATACTCTTTAATCTTGGAACATTGCATTCAATGCACACACTATACCTATGCCGGGTCTATAAGTATATATGGTCTAAGGTCACCACATCTCTCTGTTACAGTCACACTCAGTACGCTCGGTTGCTGTCTTCGTCAAGCGATTCGGCCAATCGCGGAAGACGTGTAGCGCGTAGTGGGAGCATCACGTGGTACCCACAAGTTTCTCTGTGCCAACTCTCGTTGCGCGGGCAATAGCTATGCTTGCGTCGGTGTCACAGAAACGCGCTTATGGGCAGAATTCATTGTACTTGTAAGAAAGTTTTTTACAAATATATCGGTAACTAGAACTTTCAGTTAAGAACAAAAGTCATATTCTTATTAAGCACGTCAAAACGAATAGAATGACATATAATAGGTACCAGAAGCTTACGGATGCAATTGTAAAGTTTACTCGTTTATGTTAGTAATAGACTGTGAATCTTTGTGCTAAATAAAAATTGTCTGTATAAATTACAAAGGAAGAAAAGGAGGGAGAACAAACTTTTCAACAGTGTGCAAAATGCTTTATTCGTAACGAAGCGTGTCGTCTCTTCACGGAAACTATCTCTAATCTGAATCGGTAATCGAACGATTGGTGTTTCTATGACGCGCGGTTGTCTCGGAATGAGATTCAATAGAAATGTGTTTCTATTTTCATTACAAATTAATTTATGACATTTGGTAAATTGTCAGGCAAGCATAAATATTTTTAGCCTCCTGATACCAGATTATAAACATTTAAATCTGCCACGAAAGTGAATTGTGCTGTACGCGTAACCTCGTTAAACTAACTACCTCTTCAAGTCACTTGTTCTAATCAGTTCCAACCCCCACCCAAGTAAGATCGACGTTTTTCTTAATTTTTCAATGGTTTATCTTAGTATTCTCATACTCTTCTATTAGCATTCTTAATTTTCTATCTTAGTTTTGTGACCACGAATATAAATAAAATTTTATAATTAGTGCAGTGGGGATTCAAATGAAACCATGTGGTGGGTCCAGATTGATGGTCTAAGATTTTCTTCGTGTTCACTATACTTTTGCATAATTTAAAAATCGTCTTATAAATATACATTTAGGTAATAGATCTTTAATTGTCACGCAATATACATTTGAATACGGATAGCTTGCAATTTGTGTGATTAATGTTTGAGAACCACTGTCTGATATAACTGAAGATTATGGTAGTTGTTAAAGGTAGGGGTTGATGAGTGATGGTGCAATGGTTGGAGCTTGGCTATTCTATGGTTGAGTAATATGGAGAAGTACTGTTGCTCCGAACCACTATTAAGTCATAGCGGTAGATTTTAGAGTCGGTTGGCTATCAAAGTTGGCAATGTTACCGCCACACGAACATAGATATGTATACTATTATCTATTATGTATATTGAAGGAGTATGTGACAATTTAATCACTTAAATATCTGCTTTATTAAAGTACCTCAAAAACTATATGAAATAATGGAAAGAAATTTTTCCCAAAGTCATATTTTTTACGCGATTTCCAAGTTATTGGTCAATTCTTAAATACAACCCTATTTTCTTTAGTATTCCTTGAAGGAACTAGATATCTTACCTTTCAATCTTTTCATGCTGCACAACAGGGATGGGCATTTTTGTCTCAATTTAGACAAAACCTTCCCCACCATAGCGCCCACTGCCCCCCACCAGCATCCACCTTTACCATAGAGGAAGGAAATGTTTTGCCCGTCGCGAACAGTACGCAGGCCTCGTGCATGAAAGAGAGGTTTCCTGTTATATACAGGGTGTCCCGTAACTGGTGGTACAACCGAGCAGGGGATGATTCTACATGAAAAACTGAGTCGAAAATATACAATAAAATTTTTTGTTACGAGGCTTTGTTTTCGAGAAAAGCGCACGGGCACTAGACAAATTTTCAAACTCATTTTTCTCGAAAACAAAGCTTTGCATAAAAAAATTTTATTCTATATTTTCGACTCAGTTTTTCATGTAGAATCACCCCCTGCTCGGTTGTACCACCAGTTACGGGATACCCTGTACAATTTAGTTCAAGGTAATTGTGAGTAACAATTGATTTTGACCCACCATTCGGATCCAGTAATTCTTAATTGACCGTTCCCACATGATACAATCTTACCGCTCGGGTTGTATCAATTAATTTATAATATTAAGGTTACGAGGCCGTTACTAACATATCCAAGGAGCTACCTGATCTTGTGTCAGGAACTCAAAACTATTGTCCAACCTATGCGGCACCTTGATTTCGCATCAGATTCGTCCGTATCCTACAGCCTCCGATTTCGCATCGGGTTCGTCCACGATGTCTCTCAAGTATCCTAGCGGCTCCTAGATTTCGCATCAGGTTTGTCCGTGCACCTTACTAACAATTAAAAACCATATTCTCTTTAAACTATAAACCGCTCGCCGGCCACGCGCGCTACCGCTCGGCCCAGGCTCGTAACACATTTATAGCAAACACGAGTAAGTGAAATTTAAAATAATCGAATAAATAGAAAGATTAAATGAATTTAATCACGAAAATATTTCGACTATTTCAAGAAAACTGATGCGTTCTTTCTTTCCTATTACAAAGAGGAAACTTCCAACTGCCGATAAATGACGTGTTGGACCCAACTTTCAAAAATAGCAACCCAGTGAAAATTGAACCTAAACATTCGTTGGGGTCAGCCCGAGTGTCCGAGAATAAAGATTTGGAAAGAAAATAAATTTTATGTTCCACTCTAGTTTGTCATAATTCAGGTAGAAAATTTTAATTTTGCATAAAAATCCTCTGTCTACTTATAACAGTTACTATGTCGGAAATATTCGTATTTCCTCAGTCCAAAAATGAACTCCGAACACGAGGATAGCTTTACCCAGGACTAAAAATAAAACTGTTCCTCGACAGTCTGATCGTTCCTAAAAGTATAGGACGCGCGGGAATCATGAATTCCATACGATGTCGGGCGATTCGGAACACATGACGCGATTCTCCCCAAAATATTAAGTGAATCCTATACCCATGGTCCGCAGGCTGTAGCAAAAGGCTCCGGTTATTGATACGCATCGCACGCCCGCGGCGCGGCGTGGCAATCGCGGCGAAGTGAAACGTTCCAGTGTGGATCGGGAGAGAGTGTGGCGGGGGAGGCGAGAAAAAAACCGACGTGGAGCGATTTGATAGCAAAGTGGATGGCAGTCGGAGGGATGGTAAAGAAAGAGAGAGAGAGAGAGAGAGAGAGAGTCGTGAAGGGCTGGGAAAGGAACCGCGAGCCGACCGAAGGCTGGTGGATAGAGTGGCAGCGAAGGGGCGGCGAAGGGGAGGCTGCGTGTATCGTGTACAGCGACCGCAGCGGGGGTGGAAGACAGAGATAGAGGGTGGGATTAGCGGATGGATAAAGAGAACCGTGTGTGTATAGTGGTTGGGGAGAGTGGGTTGGGTTGGCGAGCGATAAGCGACGGGGTTGGGGGCGGCGAGCAGAGATGTGTGAATGGTAATCAAATCAGGGAGACGGAGAGGGACGGCGCGACGCGGAAGCCTGGACAGGAAGATGGAGAGGCCCGGGACAAGCGCGCATATACGCTGTGAGCGACGAAACCTACCAGAGAATCGGACGAGTGTATAAACAGAAAATATTTCTCCACTGCGGATCCGAGACCACGAGGCGGGAGTACATCTCCGGCTTCGATCTGTCAACGAGGCTGAAGGTGGTTACTCGATAAGTTAACCCCTCGGACACGACATCAGTACACCGTACTGACCCCGAGCAATATTTTAAAATTGTTTATAGAAAGTCAGATTATTAGGTGCGATGTGTTTTCGTGCATTATTGTTCGCTTTTTAGAATTTGAAGGTAATTAGAGAAAATATCTATAGATTAATATCTAGAAAACTACTTTCTAAAATAACTCGATATCTATTGGGTTGTATCACAAAACTTTTTAAAGAATTGTGTAACTTATTAAGAAATACAACGAATGAGTACACTTTTACTTTTTTTATATCTAATTTCTTCCGAGGTATCAAGGTGACCTTGAGATTTTACAAAGTCGATGCACCTTTTTTTTAATATCATGTTGTTGCTGACAAAAAGACGAATTCAACGACCTATATAATATGATGACTAAATGAGAAATAATAGTTCTTACCGAATCACCCTGTATATTACGTAGTTACATATTAATAATTTATGTCCCCCGCCCCCTGCTTTGATTATAGCACGCACCCTGTCCAGCATGCTCCCAATGCATTGTTCCATTGTACCCCCTATTTTGGAAACGCATGACGTATTCGCGACGTCTTTATACATCAAGGAGTTAAATTACAAGGAGTAAAATAAAACGATTTTTATACCTCTGTCCTTGTTTTTATCCAATCTCATTCCTCATCTAATTAATAAAATTGTGGTACAGTTATAATTACACTTCGGATTTTCATGCATAATTTTCAAAAAGTGACTTGCAGTGTGGAGGCGCCTTAACTAGAGAGTAGAGGGAGCACTAAGAATAACGGCGGGAAAGAGAATCGTTGCGTAGTATAAGGAAGCACGCGATAGTAAACGTATTATAAACGTATCTATTCAGTAATGGTGTCCATAATTATTTAACTCTCAACCACGTTGCTTTATCCGCGATAAGTCGCGATCAGCCAACAATAATAAAAACTGTCTAGATCCATTGTAAAAAGCAGTAGATATGTAGGATCGCCGGATTCGCAGGTGTTCTGCGAGTTCACGAACGTCTGCAGGTGGCCTGATACAGGCCTCCGTGTTTATTTACTTTTTCGCGTAACGCTGTGGTCAAGAAAGAAAGAGAGAGCGAAGGAGTGAGAGAAAGAGTGTGCAAGCAGCGAAGTCGAGGCATTCCGAGAGTAGAGTTAGGACAGTGAAGTCGAGAAGTAGAGTTCAAAACAGCGAAGCCTAACGTAGATTAAGAACGGCGAAGTCGAGCGAAGAAGTATATATCGTGCTAAATAAAGTCGTACCGCGTAGAGCAGAGATGGGCAATTTTTCCTCAATTGAGGCAAAACCGTCAACACCGTAGCGCCCTCTGTCCCCTTCCAGCAAGCGCGGTACAATGGAGCAACGAAGACACGAGACATCAGCGTATGCAACGAACGTGCGCGCTGCATGAAAGAGAGGTTGGTGGGAGAAGCAGGCATTTGAGGGGCTCCACCCGTGCCCACCACTGGCGTAGAGCATTAGATTATCCGATTAGTTTAGTTATAAGTTTTGTTAAATAAAAACGTTACGTCGAAGCTTGTTCTTTGCCAAACCTTCCAATCCCACAGATATATGTTGGATATCCGTACGATTTAAGGGTGCGCAGGAGCCAGAGCAAAACTTCGAGCTGACTTCAGCGACAGTTGCGGAAAAATAAGGAAGCTCCCGGACAAGGATAGAGAGATCCTTGTTTCTCCTATGGGGCTATGACAAAGAGGGAGATATGTCACTCGCAGGAGAGACAAAGACAGATAGATAACCAAGCAGCTTGATTTTCGATGACTTTACTCCCAAATCCTGAAGCGAAGAAGCAATATTTTCTCACGGGACTTTTTTTAAAAAATTCTTTGTACTACTCCGCGTCCCCGTACAGAGCCCTTTTTGGCAATTTGGCTCTTGAAAGATGATAAAAATACGTTTTTAGGGAATTTTTTTTTTGCAGTATTTCCAAAAAAGCGATTGGTAAGTCGATCGATATACTTCTCCTGAATGCGAAAATGATAATCATTACTTGACTTTTTCTAAATTAAGCAAGAAAATCGCGAAAAACTGTTTCGTAGTTCACGTCTCAGCCGATAGAGTCCGCTAGTTTACCTCCTGCGCACCCTTAAGTTTAAACGATATTACAGCGCCATCTACGTTAGCGGTGCAGCGACGCGGCGTGGGGTGACAATTTCTGCTCTCGAGCGTCTTACGGTCTCAAGCGCCATGCAGCGAAGGCGTTACAGTATAAGCCATAAAGTAAAGTTCTTATAATATATCAAAGTTTCTTTCTTTCTTTAATAATCTAAATATCGTAATAGTATTAACTTGTTTTTGTGTTTATTGTATACTTCTCAAAGTTTAATTGATCGGCTAGAAAAATTGTACGTCTTTTGAGAATTGATTTTCTTGGAGAAGTTTCAATCTTCAAATCTACAGTGGTTTCAAACGTGAACAAAAAGCTTCTTTCCTCGCAGAGATGTCCGAAGTGGTCGTCTTGGTTCATGATGCATAAACATCACAGAAATAATGAAGAAGACACTCTGATAGTAGAGGCTTCAAACTGTAAAATGAGCCGGGTGGTCGCACGATTTTTTTCACGAAGTGAAATAATTGTTTAAATATCAGAATTTGATAGCAACGATTCAAGTGACCTGTTACTTGGAAACAGAACTATATGATGGTCTCCATGTATTTAAAAAATATTAGTACATTGTAGACTTAGTTGACATCTACAATAAAAAGATTTGTTTGTAAAAATCCACATAATATATCAAGGTAAAATAAAACTGTAATCGCAGATTTTTTCACAAATAGAAGGGAAATTGCGTCAATTACGATGCCGTCTAACCAAGATTGTACGGATGAGATGGTTAAGAACGATGATTAAGATGATTAAGAACGCTTTGTTATTTTCACAGTTAAAGGTTCTTTCAATCTGAGGTTTTCCTTCTGAAATACTTTTTCTTTTCCCAATGGTATAACGAATGAAACCCCCTCAAGGGATGTGGATATAGTAGCAATTCGTTCCCCACGTTTTCTAATTGAATTAATCCCATTTAGCAGATATTACCTAATTTCTCAATTGGAATAAAATGATTGTAAGTAATGTTCACTATTCTAATACAAAATGCTATTAATTGGAATTTGTTAATTTGGTATGGGACAGAATTTACAAATTTATAATCACGTGATCGTGTTCATACGTCGCACAGTGTACCAAATGGCTATTTTAGCTGGACAAAACTCAAAATCGCCTATTTTTATATATTTATCAATTAATATGTTTGCAGTTGTATAAAATATGAATAATTATTACATTTTTATAGCAGTTAGTTGGTTTTTGTTAATTAAACAATATATTTTAGTTATTTATAAATCAAATATAAAATACAACAAAGTTAGTAATGGACCTATGTAGCACCGAATTATTTAACAAATAGTAGATATTATCAAAGAAGACGTCATTTTTAATTATGGACAAAGAGAATGTACATATCATTTACTAATTTATTTTTTGGAGATTCAGACATATTCTAACGGGAAAGAATTATTCTTTGGCTTGGTATACGGTTTCAATTTATAAATAACAAATATATCTGTTTCATATTATAGTTTATTATATTAATAAAAATGTAATAACATAAAAATATAAATAATACAAATATGTATTTATGTTACGACCCGATATTTAACTTTGGTTTTACAGCAAAATAAAAATAGCTGTGATTGTGACGAGCGTGAACTTAAAACGACACAACTTCATTGTAAAATTTAGTAGTTTTGCAACGTTTTGCAAGTCAATTTTGGTATTAAAATAAAGTAGAGAATCTCTACTTTATAATATGTAAAAATCAACGCGCGGGGTCACGTAGGGCATATATCCAAAATAGAGAAAAGTTATCGATAATTTGGAATTACTAAAGTTAAAATACATCATTTGACATGCTATATCCGTCAAATGTGGGAAGTTTAAACAGTCCTTAGTAAATTTTTAGATATTTCTAGCGCGTATGGAAATGTGACTACTAATTTATAGGTTAACCGTCCGTTTTTAAGGTGAACTTTACACGCTCTGTAAACATTGAAAGAAAGAATTTTAAGTTTTAATATTCAAGGGTTTTAATACATGGTTAGTTCAGATTATATTGGACCAGTAACTTTCTCTTTATTTGAAAGTTCATTTTGTCCAGCTAAAATGGCCATTTGGCACACTGTGCGTCGTCGCGATATCCCTTTGTACTTCATCTTCTTCTCGATTCGCCAGCGACACAGTAAACAAGTTGTATATTATAATAAAGTGAAATATTAAGTGGATCTAGGTATTCGTTCAAAGAATCAAAAAGTCCAACAGGTATTTTGATTTTTGTCACAGAATTCGTGAAAATCAGAGTTCGCATGGAGTTCCGCGGTCAGTATCGCATAGTCAGTTTCTGAGTAAGCTCACCGACCCTGATTCACGACAAAGACCTCTCCCCTCGACCGTCAATGCAACTATCGTGCGTGTCCTAATCAGTGTCAAATCATTAACAGCACAAACCATGTACAATTGCGAATAGTTTCGAAACGTGGTGTGTCAACTGTATTTGAAGGCAGCAAGCTGATATGACGCTGACTTTCTGCTACGTTGAATCAGTAAAGCAGAATCGACAAAATTTATAATTGAAGAACATTATATTGTTACCGATTATGATCGGACTACAGATCTTTATGTAAATATAGATTTTCATGGACTGAATTAATGGAATTGGAAACAAGAAGAAAAATTGTTCCCTCTGTTAAAAGTTCTAAAATATTTTGAAAAAGGTAAAAATCTGGTTCATCGGTTCACAAGAACTTATGTTGAGTTTTGGGAGATCAATGATGCTGTAACTTGTATAAAATTCTCAGTCTAATTATAAATAAAACGTTGAATTTTGTTTGATCAATAACTATAGAGGAAAAATTATTTCCAGACTCTACACTCGGGGAAATTATTATTTGTTTATACGTATCTGCATAAGTGCTTAGAATTGGATTCTTGTTCGAAGAACGTGGTTTGTTCAAAAACATCTTCCGTTAAAATTATTTAACAGAAGAAGTAATATTTCTTACAGCATTTGTAAATAACGCGAAAAAATTGCAAGTTAAATATCTGCCTTTGTTAAAAAGGTATGCAGCGTACGATTAAGGCTTCCTTATAATATCAACGTCTAATGTCAAAGAAGGTGAATGACGATGATGGTAGCATAATCGAATAACTCGTCGTTTGTTGACAGAATATAATGATGAGTGGTGCTTTACTTTGATCAATAAGTTTCATTTAGGGAAAAATGATGTATGGTTAAAGTTACTGTTACGAATCGGACATTTCATATGCAACAACTTAATAGAATCTAAGAAGAAGTTACATACCATTTCCAATCCCTATCTTCACCCTATGGAAGAGAATACCCATAGAAATTTTTTGATTCTTGGGATCAATGGTAAGAACGACATTTGGACGACAGATTGGTACGTACTCCACAATCGACTGCTGTATTCTACTAAACAATACTATTATTTATCGTCTTGAATCCATTTACTGAATTGTCTACAGAATGTCTGCGTGCTTACTTCAGAAAGTTCATTCAGCAAGTCCTTTCCATAATGACTGCCCCCCACTTGCTAACAGAAGAGACCAGGTAGTTCTCACCAGACTTCGCATAGGACATACTAACCTAACCTACTTATATAGAATTTTAAAAGACCCCCCTCCCGTATGTACTCGATGTAATACACCTCTCTTACAAGGAGAAGACGCGGACATCGGGTCTTAGATTTTGTTAGATTATTTATCGTCTTGAATCCATTTACTGAATTGTCTACAGAATGTCTGCGTGCTTACTTCAGAAAGTTCATTCAGCAAGTCCTTTCCATAATGACTGCCCCCCACTTGCTAACAGAAGAGACCAGGTAGTTCTCACCAGACTTCGCATAGGACATACTAACCTAACCTACTTATATAGAATTTTGAAAGACCCCCCTCCCGTATGTACTCGATGTAATACACCTCTCTCACAAGGAGAAGACGCGGTCATCGGGTCTTAGATTTTGTTAGATTATTTATCGTCTTCAATCCATTTCATGAATTGTCCACAGAATGTCTGCGTGCTTACTTCAGAAAGTTGATTCAGCAAGTCCTTTCCATAATGACTACCCCCCACTTGCTAACAGAAGAGACCAGGTAGTCCTCACCAGACTTCGTATAGGACATACTAACCTAACCTACTTATATAGAATTTTGAAAGACCCCCCTCCCGTATGTACTCGATGTAATACACCTCTCTCACAAGGAGAAGACGCGGACATCGGGTCTTAGATTTTGTTAGATTATTTATCGTCTTGAATAAATTTACTGAATTGTCCACAGAATGTCTGCGTGCTTACTTCAGAAAGTTCATTCAGCAAGTCATTTCCATAATGACTGCCCTCCACTTGCTAACAGAAGAGACCAGGTAGTTCTCATCAGACTTCGTATAGGACATACTAACCTAACCTACTTATATAGAATTTTGAAAGACCCCCTCCCGTATGTACTCGATGTAATACACCTCTCTCACAAGGAGAAGACGCGGACATCGGGTCTTAGATTTTGTTAGATTATTTATCGTCTTGAATAAATTTACTGAATTGTCCACAGAATGTCTGCGTGCTTATTTCAGAAAGTTCATTCAGCAAGTCCTTTCCATAATGACTGCCCCCCACTTGCTAACAGAAGAGACCAGGTAGTTCTCACCAGACTTCGCATAGGACATACTAACCTAACCTACTTATATAGAATTTTGAAAGACCCCCTCCCGTATGGACTCGATGTAATACACCTCTCTCACAAGGAGAAGACGCGGTCATCGGGTCTTAGATTTTATCGAAACTTTGCATACTGGTAGATTTCGTTCTTCCGTTTATGAAAATATAGCATTATAGGCGTCGATACTCAATGATTTTTGAGATATTTACAATTTAAATTTCATTATACCCATTAAGTCGTTAAGTACAACTGTGGTTGAAGGTTTTGTCAAGTACCACACGATGTGATGGTAACGTACTAGATTCATTACCGGAAAGGTCAGTGTTCAAATCCCTTTTTCCATTTTTTTCATTTGTTTCTGTTCAGTGTATCTATTTTAATTAATTGTATTTTGCACATGAAAAATACACTCCATAATATCTATAGGAAACAAAATATAAAAATTTTATTGAAAAGGAACATAATATGAAAGAAACACGAACTTCATCAATCTTAACGTATCTCAAAGGTTGTTGAGTATCGACGCCTATAATGCTACATTTTCATAAACAGGAGAACGAAATCTACCAATATGCAAAATTTCGAGAAAAACCGAGACCCCGCGACCGCGTCTTCTCCTTGTCAGTTGAACACCTTATCCTGCACTTCCCCCTCTTCTCCTTCCAAAGACGTCGCTTGGCTACCCCTAACAAACTGAGTGAATGTGCTCAATATTAGTAAGAATATCGACCAAGTCATACTATTTCTAAAATCCACCAAGTCTATCACACTCTGTACTCAGGTCTACAATAACAGATGCCAACTGATCTCCCCACAATGCACTCTTCTCTCTACTTCTAAGTATAAGGATCTAAATTTGTAATCACATGTTATAATCCTGGTGGTCGCTAATGACCTCGCTGTTGACGCGACCTATATAAATAAATAAATTTAAAAAAAAAGTCCTTTCCATAATATTAAAGGGCCTACTCCTCGGGCCTTTGATTTCATCCTCGCCCAAGTCTGGGATATAAGAAATGAGCCTGTGATTCGGTAAAACGAGGACACTCGTACGAAATCAAAGGAAAACAAAGAGGTCCAGGAAGAGGAGGATGAGGGCCGGGGGGTGGGGGGAGGGTGGTGATGGTGGCGAGGAGGGCATCGTAACGGGACCGAGAACAGTCTCCCTAAGGAGCGTGGAGCACCGGCGGAAAAATATGCGGAAAAATCAAAGGACACCGGAAGAGCCCTCTCGTTGGTCGGAATGGGAGAGGCGGTGTGTTCGCCTGCGACCAAGTATGGTCGCCGGGGCATCGGAGGCCGAACCAGAAGGTTCCAAGTGCCTCTCTTTTTCCGCAGATGTTGCGACAGGGCTTCCTCCTCCTCCGTACCCTTCCTCCTCCCCTTTAACGCCGGAATATTGAACGGGCATTCTGAAGGTACCCCGGGCCAGCTCTCTCCCTCTCTCTCTCTCTCTCTCTCTCTCTCTCTCTCTCGCTCTGTGTGTGTCTCTGGCCGGGCAGATCGTGCTCTCCTCTGGCTCTATCGGAAGGCGTAGGCGGTGGAAGCACGAAAGATACATGCGCGACAGAACGATTTAGGGGACAAAAGGGAATTATAATCGTATTTTAAGCCAGTGAATCAGCGGAAGACGCCGATTGTGTGTCCAGCGGCGGCCATTCCGCAAACTGATTGTCCGAACTGATTGCGCCGTAGGACGGAAAGCCTCGTGCTGTATGGGGCTTTGTATTATCGGACATTGCCGTCTGACAACCGGCTACGTACCGGGCGCAAACGTTCGATCGGCATACAAACGGCCACGTGCCCTCTGGCGCGCAAGACTCTTGCATCGATTTTCGAGTTCTGATCGGATCCGAGACTACAGTCGGGGACAAAAAGATAGAACATCATTAGGCTTCTTTGCGTTTCCATATCATATCGGAAGAAAATGTTCGTTTTAGAAAATCAATTACACAACTTCAGTCATATAATTTGCAAACCTCAAATAACTTCTGAATAAAATAATTTCCTTTTTTTCAAATGGAAAGGTATATTTTTCTCATCGTAGATCGAAAGAGTATTGAATTTTAAGTAGAAAAGTATAAACCTATGTTCATCATAAACCTAATGGTTAACGAGATACATTAGGATAAGTCGATCGGAGGATCTAAGCTTGGTGTCCCATTGTGGACAATGGAACAACCGTTGGTGGATGGTCAGCCAACAACACTTCATTTTCTTTAGTGCATAAAATGGTTCATGGGAAAACGTTAAGTACGTCTGATATGGAAACCGATCTAAAACGGTTTCAAGAAAAGTTTCCTATTGTCAAAATTGCTAGTCCTAAATGGAAGTAGAAATGTAATCAGTAGTGTGAGGTGGGAAATTGTGTACTTGTCGTGGTCGTTGCTCCGCGCATCACTTTTGCGGGGTACCACACGGTCAGCTGAGCGTACGGCAAACACAGGCGTACAGCACGCAAGAAATATAACGTTTTGCGCGAAGACAAAGGAAGCGATCGCAAATAAAAGACGCGCAAGCGAGCGGCGCGAGAGAGACGGAAAGTCGCAGTCGTTGTCAAATTGCGAAAGGAATCGAATAAGTCGGGCGATATTCTTGTATACAGGGTGGTCCATTTAAATAAGAACACCTAAATATCTCCTCAGGTTATTGTAATGCAAAAAATATTTGTTACGTAATGTGCATGGTGTCAATGGACCAAACATCTGGCACGAATGTTTTTTTCCGAGGGTCATTTTTTTCGGAGTTGTGAAGGTCATCGATGTTTTTTGGTACATAACTACATTTTTCTTATTGCATCGTGTAACTGATGGAAAAATACATTCAGATATGTATAATAACATGACCTTGAAATGACCTTGATCCTCGAAAATTAAAGTTTTACCTAGAACTGATGTCGAATATCTTCGGCCACGACTCCTGAACCTATGAATGCAAAGAAAATATTTTTTATCACACTAAGAATATCGATCAACAGATGTGTGTATGTGTTAACTGTTAAAACAACACTCACGCTCTCTTAAGTTATCATCAGAGATGTTCAAAATGGCGTCCTTCTACGTTGATACATTTTCTGAAACGTGCAATGAACGACTGTACAGATCTTTCAATTGTTTCGACATTAATATCAACACAAGCTCTAACTATTCGGTTCTTCATATCCTCTGGTGTAGTTTTTCGTTCATTATAAACTGTTTGTTTGAATTTTCCCAACAAGAAAAAGTCCATTGGTGTGAGGTCTGGTGAACGCGGTGGCCACACAATAACCTGAAGAGATATTTAGGTGTTCTTATTTAAACGGACCACCCTGTATTGTATATGTGTACTCTGTCTAACCGTAATAGACTATTGTGCACTCAACCTGCCAATTTTATTCCCACAGAAGATTTATTAAAAATCCAATTATGCTACAAAAAAGAGTTTTGGCCGTCCTCCTGTGTTAACATTACGTCAAAAGCATGCAATTTTTCAAGCCTGCCATGGAATTTGAAAGCGTAAGCTAGACGAATTACCGAAGATGCTGCTATTAAAAGATATGTAAAAATTGTACAAGTTTCACGGAAGTGCGAGGACTTAAAACGAAAAAATTGCATAGGCAACCCGCGTTAGCGGAATGGCACGAAAGTGTTCGATCGCTATGTGCAAAAGAAACATTTTCAATTTAAGAAGAAATTATGAAAAATAATATTTACCAGAACAAATTTTAATATGGACGGGTCAGACGCTTTTAACTACTGTTACTGTGGTTTACGGAGAGAAACTCGATTATCAAGCAGTCGCGTCGTCAAATGGGTGGTAGCGAAGTTATGATTAAGGACGGTATAAGCTGCCATGGGAAGACGGATATTAAGTTTAGTAGTGGCGAAATGAATCGTAAGAAATGCTGAGGCATTTATAAGCAAATAAATAAACGTGCAGGAAGAATTGCTGGTACTAATTCCATATTTCAACATGATAATCCCTTCGATCACGCAGCCAAAGTAATGAAAATATATTTTTGCAACTGAGGAAATTAAAATTCTGGACTCGCCTGCCAGATCTCGGGATCTTAATATTATTGGAAATATCTGAGGAAACCTTGCGAGAACGGTATACGGGGTGTTTCGTCTGAAACAGGACACCTAAATATCTCCTCTACCTCTGAAAATACAAAAAATGTTTCTAACGTAATCTAAATGATTTCGAAAGATGAATCAGATGGAAGAATCGTTTTTTATAAATCGTAATTTTTTAATCGTTTTTTCAAGGTCACTCTTGTTTTTTTACATATATACACACATTTTTTGTTGTTCTATGTTATAGTAAACATTATTGTGCATTCATCCATTTTTAATAGCATGACCTTGAAATGACCGTGATCTCTAAAATTTGATAATTAATGCAGAACTTACTTTCAGCGACATTTCAGATTATTTATAAAGTATGTTTTAGAATGTAGTAGTTAAGGCCTGAACCCAAAGAAATGATAAATCTTGATTATCTATAAAATGTTGGTATTTTTATCTCAAATTACGAATTTTTAAAATAGTTTTCGGCCTCCAGCACGTTAAAAAATAAGAAAAATTGATGTATTATTTAAATTTTCTACAAATTTCAAGTCAATTGGTCAAATAGAACCTGATATATGGTGGCAACCTTGGCAACAAAAAAGATTTTGAGAAGAACGCATTTAAAGATTCAATTATTAATATCTGTAACATCATATTACGTGTAGATCATACAGATGCAAACTGGCAATTCATCGTCGTTCACGAAAGGTTAAAGAAATTTCCATATCAAATTTAAACAGGTGATCTGTATTTTAAGAATTATTGTCTGTATATTTTAATTCTTTTGTTTATGTTTCATTGAATTACATTCTTCGTGTACTTCCTAAGGAGGGCAGTATGCTAAAGTATGCATTCATTGTCACTTTCATTGCTGCTTTCACTTTCCTTTTTGCATACGTTACAGCGAATGTGTTAATTTGGGAAATATATATTTACTGATCAATGTATGCAAACACTAATTTGATAAATAAATATATTCACAAGTAATGAAATCGCTGGTTAATTCATTATTAAATGTATGCGTTTTCACGCCTGATTTAGTAAAATCATGCATTAACAGGAACGCATCAATTTACTATCGCATCTATGTGTTATTATATGCATTATTGTATTTGTATATTAACCTTTTGCACATGAAGCAATTTTAATTCGAATGTCTAAAGTCAAGACATTTCTTTGAACCTAGAAAGATTTTATTCTAAACAATCTTGTTTACATTGTGCGCATAAAATATAATCTGTTGTTTGTCATAAAATAGTTGAACTTTTCACAATTTATAAAATACAGATGAATTTGATAATATTATGGTATATATACTGTTATGGTATGGTAATTTTACTTGACGCCTCAGAGTCGCCATTCGAGTGCAAAGGGTTAACACTAAACTTACCACTGCCGGTCAAATGACGTGTTTCGCATTTTTTATTTCACAATTCTTGAAGTTATCAAGATGCTTCCACTGATAATGATCATACACGCTGCTTTGTTAATGTACACATTATAATAAAAATCGTACAAAACCTAAATAAATTCAATCAAGCCATTTTCTGCATTTCTCTACAAGTTTGACCTTGGATGACCTTCAGTCATGGGTAAGTGAATTCATCTTAAAACGCACTATTTGATGGTGGATAAAAAAACATATCAATCCAATTAAAAAAAAGAAAGTCGACCTTCACCTCACCTTGAAGTGTCTACTGGGAAAAATAAAAGTTCCACCACATGATGTCCCCCTCGGTACTGAACAACTTTCATCTGAAACATTTTTGCTCATAATTTTTGGAGATATTCGTCTATAACGCTTTATAATTTCCACCATTTGTATTATTTGAAACTGATTACACTGATTAAGAGAAGAGATTGATGTCAATCAAGCTTCTGTTTCAAAAAGGTTGTAAAAAAGATTAGCCTTGCAGCTTTTCTATGATTATTCTACGTGTTCATTTGATTAGATTGCTTAAGCTTTATTGATTTTTCATCAGAGTAAAACTATTACCTATCCACTTTTATCATGTTTTATTTATTTAACACTTAACCTCTTGTCCTGCCCGCTAACAGGAAGGTCGGTCACGCCTCGATTCATTTAGCCGTTTATTTGGTTGAAATGACATGTATATTTCAGTGCAACGATAGGAATTGTGAAATAATAAACACGTTTGGGCAGAACTAATACTTTTAAGATGTCTGGGAAGTAATTATGATCAATTCATCGGTGAACAAAAATGATTTATAATTTGAAAATGGATAAATGTATGAGTAACAATTTGTAAATTAATACTTAATTTAAATTAATAATGTTTTGAGAAAACTCGTAGAAAATTAGTAATCTTCGTGTTAGTGTTGTTTACGTTTGTCACGAATGAAGTATTGTCCTCGCAACGAGAGTTGTCACAAAATCTCGTCAGTGGGGTGCAGGGGGAACGGCGAGTCCCCACTCTTGACGGAAGGCTGCGGAACCCACCACTGATCAGTGGATCCCACTCTTACGCTTACGTTTTGGCGGGAACGGTCGACATAGGCGCTCAGAGTCACCACCATCTTACTTCATGGTCATCACATCTCTCTGTTAAAGTCACACTCAATACGCTCGTTTGCTGTTTTCCAATCGCGGAAGACGTGTAGCTCGTAGTGGGAGCATCACGTGGTACCCACAAGTTTTTCTGTGCCAACTCTCGTTGCGCGGGCTATACCACGAGCCAGGCTCGTGTTGTTCACGTTTGGTCCTAACGAAGTACAACGTGCCAGGCTCTTGTTGTTTACGTTTGGTCCGAACGAAGTACCACGAGTCAAGCTCGTCCTTATTGTTTTTGGCCCAAATTTCTTACCACGAGTCTCACTCGTTGTTGTAGGACAAGGGGTTAAACGTCCTGTATCAACGCTTGGCTATAATGGCATCCCCACCTATTATCCTATCATACCTATCAACCATCACACGAAGAGCCGCGTTTTATGAAAAATTTCTGCACAACATTCTCCGCGTAACAATTGTCACATCTGCGTCTGCATGTGCTCATAGTTTTATTCTACAGTTCGTGTCTACTTTCAGAGTTCCGAAGATCTCGGAGAACTGACCTAGCTCGATGTCGCAGCTGAACCTCGATGGCTGCAACGTAATATTTCTCCCCTCTCCTCGGCGAGGGCTACTGAAAATTTATGAAGGGCCTACGTCGTAAGCGCGGGAAACAAACGATATCGATCCGGAAGTTATTTACTTCCATTAACTTCCACCGTATAAGCGAGGGTGTATGCTAAGCGTTTACATCGGTGCCGGACAGCGGTACGCCCTAGCCGCGACGATTTAGGGGACGGCGACAATTTAGGGGACGAAAGGGAATTATAATGACGCTGTAGCTCGGGCAGATGAGACCGTGAAGATCGAAGGGGAAGCGAGGGCGTAACCTGCGGTTCGTATATTGCCTCCTGTCCCCAGTGTTTCCTTTTATGGGGACACCGAAATTTTCGTATTAACTCGCATCGATCAAGTTTCCAGCTGTCCCTTTCGTTACAACTTATTGCTTCTCTCGCCATTTCCCTGGCTAAAAGGGCCCCCGGCCCTGTTGATGGTATTATTGGATCAGACCGTATGAAGTATCGTTTGTCGAAGCTGGATTACTTGCAGTCCCGTTCCTAAATATTAGGATGTCCTTCGAGTGCTGAGCACACTACGAACGGGATTCGTAATTTAGCGTAGGTTGTGAATTGACTGTGGATCTGCATACAAACGTAAAATCTCCTGCACCAATTTTAAGAAACAGGAGTCGAACAGAAAATTGTTTCTTTTTTAAAATAATTTTAATGTGTTGGGTTTAATATATCGACATACTTAATACATTACTTGCTGATGAATTTGTAACAGATTTTAAACTTCAGATTCTCAGTTGGGAACTTCTTGAAACATTATTCAAATGCAATGGTGAGTTTTGTTATGAACTAGTCAGGAATCGTAATTCAATTTTGTAAACAAAGATTGTTAAGTTCTTGCTTTTTTAATATAAGCATTGAGAATCATCCTAATAGGCTTCTGGGAAGCGTTGTGTTAAGTTCTTCAAATTTCTTTACTGTTTTATATTGCGCCTCTTGATTTTTCTTAAAAATTCGCAAAATCCAGTTATGTAGTAACTGTATATTTAGCTCGCCTTATGTATTATAAACATAGCTATATGCGAATAATAATGAATCTTTGAAGAATAAAGAAAAACATTAAATTAATTCAAAGATTAAGAAATAACAATATAAATAGTAGGTCTCTTGTACTCTATGTGAAATACAATTACGAAGAACATGTATTGAAATTATAAATTACAATACTGTAATTTAATACTAGAATATTCAAGGAAACAAATTTAGAATAAAATTTATTTCAATACATCCTAGGAAGAGAAATGTATGGAGTTATCATTTATTTCAATAACTGTTACTTTGCACCAGAGCTGGGCATTATTTCAGATACAATATTTTAAAACTTATTTGAAATATTACTTGAAATAAAAAGTTATTTCACAAAAATGTTTCACTATTTGAAATAAATTATGTTATATTTTGTCCAACAAAATAATTTTGGGAAATGATTATCTATTCATTTATTTCGTGAAATACATCACTTCAAACAATAAAATAACAAGTTATTTTCTTATTTGAGATAAGTATTTCAAATGTCAAATAACACGTTATTTTATTATTTTATACAATAAATATTAAAAATATATTATAAATAAAAATATGGTTCTAGTTCTCTTAAATCTTGATTGCTACTCATCAATAATTTATTTTCCAAACTAAGCATAAATAAGTCGAAATTACAACTTACAATTATTATCATACATTTCTCTTAATTATTTCAAATAAGTTTATTTCAAATGTCTACGCCGAAATAAATTATAATAAAGTTGTTATTTAAAATAAATGTACTCAAATAAATTCCTCTCAAATAGTTACTTGATAGAGTTTATTTGAGATAATGCTATTTTCAATAATTAACTTATTATCTTTATTTGATAAATTAATAATGAATAATGAATAAAATTTTCCCAGCTTTGCTTTGCACTACACAGATTCCATTTAATGAATACATCAATCTATTGATTACGTGTCCATAATACATCAATCCTTTCAATTAAATTTAAATTTGAATTTTGCGACGATTATTTTAATAGAATAACTCTCCTTTTAACCAAAAAGTGTTTAAAAATTTCCTCTGTGTGTGCTTCAGATCGTTATCATCCTGAAAAATTCGACCAGATGGTAATTTTCTCTCAACAAAACAGCGGAAGCACATTTTTTAACGATAGGAATAAAATAATACATCGTATAGAACAGTAACGAACGAACAGAGATCCACGAATAATAAAATTATTTTTGTATTTAAAAAGGTTTTAATTATCATTTCGTTCTCACAGCTGCGTTCCATTTTTAACGAAAACAAACTATGTTCAATAATATATTCACCGTTCCGAGAATAAAAATTATAATAGTAATTTATTTAACAATATTAAACTTTAATTAAAAGTATGTAGGTATAATGAAATGTATAATGAATATGATGAAATAAAGAAATACGAAGAATATTAAATATATTAACACTTTAGCTGAACATGATAATGAAGGTCTTAATTCAGCTAATTATATCAGTACATCGTCTCTTTCAATCTATTCTAAAAAATAGTCTTCAGGCAATAAGATCAACAATTATTACAAAATACCACTATTGTATCAACGTTCCTTTTATTTTCTGTTCCGCTATTTTCTTTTTATTCTATTTTCTTCTATTTTCAGTAAAAAGTCGATCCAATTGTTGCACAAGCTACAGTAGACTCAAGAAGCATTTCAACACTAAATACTTAAACTTTAATAATTATTAAAATAAATAAACTGTGATAATTTCGTATAAAATGATCGCACGACAATTTTGAACTCATTTTGAAGCTAGAAAACACGTTTTCTTTTCTCGAAAATGCAACACACTCAAACGTCTGCAAGAATATTGAAACATTTTTTCACGACTAGAACCACCATTTTAAAGATTGCAGTTTCCTCTTCACAACAACAGCTTAAAAATTGATGTACGATTTTTTTAGTCGTTTTATAGAGTTTTGAATGAGAGGTATGCCGTCAACTTCACAGTCTTCACACGACCGAACTCGGTCCCCATTTTTGTTATATAAAACAGGGGAAAAAGTCGTACATGAATTTTTAAAGGATCGTTGTAAAACAGGAGGCTTTATTTATGAAATCTATGGTAGTTTGAAAGTTTTTGGAGACTTTTGAATTAACAGCATTTTTTTGGTAAAATGAGTCTTCAGTTTCCCACCTGCTGTCATCACACAAAAATATGTATTAGAGGAAAATGAACATTGCTTTGCTAAAGTAGATGCTTCGAGCTTTACCATGAGTCCAGGTTTTCGGTTGGACTATTTGTTTTTAACGAAATGATTACAATTGAAATATCCAGAATTTTTCGAGAATCAGAAAAGTAGTGTACAAATAATTTTTGGATCCAGTGAACATTTTTACTAGAATAACTAAATTTTGTAGTACAATGGTATCGATTATACATATATAATCTATATTTCAGTATAGATTTTTTAAAATCGTCTGAAACGGTTATGATTGCACACATAAAAAAATAATAATTCTGAATTGTCTCGACATTTCGTTTTGGGTTGTTCTGAAAATAAATTTGTTTTACATGTACAGATGGCATTGCTTCCATTTGTTATTACTAGACTGCGGATCTTTATGCATTTATGGCTTCCCAAAGTTTTCAAATAATGCTCGAGCACAAAATTTGACGGAATTTAACAGGATTTTTAATTATTTCAGACCTACAAAGGCCACAACTGAAAATAAGATTTCATTTGATTCCACTTTCATAAAATTCGTCTAAAAAAATTGCAAATTGCATAAACATCCGCCGTTTAGTTATTACTAAACATTCTTCTAATTCACAATTTAAATATAGATATTGGTTTAACTGCGTTTTGGAGAACTCTTTTTTTCAAGTTTTTTTTATACAATCTTATAGATTTCAACGAGAAAACACCGAAAATGAAAATCTTAATGCGCGGAATTCATTAATTAAAAAGTTATACGCATATAAAGTTGAACACTTTCAAGCCTTTTTAACCGGTTACAGCGCCGCCATATTGATATTTTTGCTAGGTAATACACACAAAATATTCTAAATACTTCCGAACAAATCCATTAGATCGCAGCACAAACACGTACGTAATACATAATAAAACATTTACTAAATCAAAATGTGAAACATTATACCATGGTCGCGCCGGCCTTCTCCGCTCCCACGACGATCTAACCCCAAACCATCTTGGACTGTACCTCCTTTTTGAAATCCTGTATGTGATTCTGTATATTTTAATTACTGGACACCGAAAACAACCGATGCCATGATTATTGTTATAAATTTTCATTTCGCACCGATGAGTACTACATTTTTTAAATTTTCGCAACAATCCACAATCCCGAGCCCAAGTAATTGCTTCTTCTTTACTACTTGGCATGTCTCTAAAGTTAAAATTTCTAATACTTGATCTAGCCATTTCAAAATCAACAATAAACTTATTAATACTTAATTTGTGAAAAACACTTGAAATTGCTTATGTTCACAAAGTATGTGTAACCACTGAAGTGCCAACTAGCGCATACGCTTATTACTATTTAGCCGATCCCGCAAATATACCATACTATCTAACACATGCGCTGAACACTCACGATCTATCCAGCGCATGCTCCGAAGAGACCTAACTATATACCTCTTCCACTCAACGAATATCCAATATGGCGACGCTCTAACCTATCAAAAACGCTTAAAACTGCTCATTTTTACACGCGTATAACTTATAAACCAGTGAATTCCTAACAACTATACACACATTTTCGGAATGTCGTCATCGATATCTACAGGATCACATAAAAAAAAGTTCAAAAAAGTTAAGATCACGGAGTTCTCCAAAACGCAGTCGAGCCTAGATATTTTTTTCGAGAATCAGGAATGCAGTGTTTAAATACTTCTTGGATTCACTGTACATTTAAATCAATTAAAATTCTACAGTAATAACTGGAGTGCAGATCTTTATTGTACACATGTAAATATAAGATTAACAGTAGTCAGGGAATGTAACAAACGCAGTCTACCGAGCAAACAATAGAAATCACAAAGGCTACAAAGTGACAGTAAAATATACATGATACATTCTAATCCATGACTCTTCCAAGCGTACACGCGCACGGAGAATTCATTCCAATTTAATATCAATCCATCATCTATTTTAATTTATTCGAACAGGTAATCTTGGAGCAATCACACCGTCGCGTCGAGGTAAACAGCATTTCCTAGAGAACACACTTGCATTCGCGAGTGTAGGGATAACGCGAGAAACACGTGTGCACGTCGAGCGACACATTATTAAATGCAGGCATTACTCGGTTGACACTATGGAAGAGTCGGGCGAGATAACAGGACATGTTCATTGGATAAATTGTTAGCTACGTCTGGCGCGTAGTCAGTAATATCGGTGATGTTTGGCCGATAGGCTGACGAGTATCGAGGAAGATATTAACGCCTCCCATTGGCCAGATTCCCTATCGGACGAGGACCGATCAATTTTTGCCGTCGGTGTCGCCTCGATAGCATCTTGAACGCGAGCAGGTACACGAGCTGATTTGACCGCGGCCCACAGTGGTAGGAAACGACATGACGGCGATTAAAAATCTGTAACGTTGTTTCTGCATTCAATACTCTAATGAATTATTTAGAAGTTGATCATTACTTCATAGCCTTCATGTTCCGTTTATTTTAGTGGCATTAATGGACTGAGTACCCAGATATTAACCAGATAGAGTGATTCGTCCAATGAATGAACGCTTAAGCTGCATGTCTGATGGAATTTCTATTTGCAAATCGTAATTTCATATGCCGAGTGCTGTTTCTATAAGAAGTTACGTGGTATTGTTAAGTTCTGCTATTCGAGAACACAATTCTAGCAATATTTGATGGTTGTAGCTTATTTTCAACATCTGACGTAGGATTAAATGAAAAATAGGCCAAAAACTAATGAATGAACATCAATTTTTAACGAATGAACAGAGGTGCCACATTCAATTATCAGGTCGTGAAGTATGAAACTTGACAAATGTCAATGTAATTTCGGTTAAACTGTACTTTGGTGGACCAATTTTGTAAACTTTTTTTTTATTCAGTTCTGTAGATTTCGACGAGAAAACACCGAAAATGGAGGTCTTATTGCCAGGAGTTTAATGGTTCAGAAGTTATACGCGTATAAAGTTGAGCACTTTTAAGCCTTTTTGACAGGTTAAAGCGCAGCCATATTGATATACTTGCTAGCTGGTACACGTAAGATCGACACTTTTTATTTCGTAGCGTGTCAATGGCGTCCAATCAACTCGATTGAAAACAGCGCCAACTAGAGGGACGCAAACACATGGCGAAGTATAGAGGATCACGGAGGTGAAGAGGAGTGCGAGGGGTACAGTACACCGGTCGAACGATAGCGGCGCTGGCATCCAAATCTACGTTCAATTCGGACCAAAAAGCTGTGTAGCTGGCTTATGGCAATACCGTATGCATAATATATATATATATATATATATATATATATATATATATATATATATATATCAGTGATACAAATGGACTCCTATTATATGAACCACCCAATTGTGTGAACCAACGTGTCTCCCGACAGGTTCATATAAATATCGTTCTACTGTACATATAGATCTTTGTTTCTGTTTATTTTCTTCACGTTCATTCGGTGCACGTAAACTTATTTTACCGACTGTATATGTAAAGCCAACATTATGTTGAAACTTTTACCCATCACCTCCTGCATTCACACATAACCTTACATCGCGAGTTACAGGAGACAGCAGTTTCTAAGCGTCTCGCGGAAGATCCGCTGTTCGCACAGGCAAAGGTCGGAGCAGCTCGTGAAAATTTCTCGCCGTGGAATTTGAAGGATTTCTCGAAATATAATATTATGAGGATCCATTCCGGCGTCGAGAGAGTCGAACATCGTGTGCGCGAGGCTCGATTCCCGCGGGTGTCGTCGGAAAGCTCTCGAAAACTTACGTTGCCGGGATCCTCGTCGAGCACTCCGAACTTCCTTTATCTTCGACTTCGACTGCTCCGCGTTCTCCTCCGCCCCTCATTTTCTGGATTTATATTTATGTAGCCCCGTCCTGCGCCGCACCGGCTTCTTTTTTTCAGCCGCGGAATCAGATGCTATCAGCGGGACGGGGAACTGGGAATAGGTATCGGGACTGTATTATTCACCGGTATTCGATCCTGAGGGACCGCGCCAGCTCCGGCTTCCAATAAACGTACCTATCCTGTTACCTTTCCTCCCCGCGCGGTCCTCGGTTGCGTCTTTCAGTTCCGTGAAGCTTTATGACTTCAGCCCTCTACCAGTTTGCCGTCAGTCGTTTGCATCTCTTCCGCGTTTATAGTCTCCCCTGCCTCTCTTGTGTCCTACCTTTCTGCATACCTCCCGCGGTATCGTCAAAAGCATTGGGAAAATTATTCAATGGCCAGCCATTTCAGCCTCGAATGGGCCCGATGAATTTCATTCCGAGTCATCGAGGATTCACGAAGTCCCTGCTTAAGCAATTGTCTAATGTAATCTAGAATACCGTTTGACGATTACCGACAGGATAATCATCGATCACGGCAGATGGAGCCGCATTGCATTTTTACAGGATGCAAATTAGGGGACCTACTTCGTTGGTTACTTTTATTCTCCCTTAGTGTGTTGCATTCTCCGCGAACAAGTAGATTGGCATTTTTTGTAAAAAGATTCATGTACAGTGACTAATATAAATGTTCGGACACTTTTATAAAGACGATAACTTTCTTAATATTGGACCCTACGACTTGGATTTTTTGAGAAATTAGAACAATTTGTTTACTACATGATGTGAGAAAATATGTTGACAAATTCGCAATTGTTAGAATTACAGAGAAAATATTAAAAGTTATATTTTACAACTTTTTCATATGGGCCTATGTTGAAAGTTTAAGACATGCTTTTGGTAAATGTCTGTCAATTATACATATTCTGAAAATTTCAACAAAATCGGTCAACATAGCCAAATGCCGGAACATGAGCGCGGCAGTACTATAGCCATTTGCTTCGGTAGTCTGCCGGCAGACGATCGCGGCAGATCGCCGACAGACTCTGGCCACACTCTGTCATCAAAACCTGTTACACGATCTAGCGACTGGGTCAGATCATGCTAGCAAAACACTAAAATCGTCGCTAGATGGCTTAACAGTCTTAATGGCAGATTTAGGCCAAACTCTGCCGGCAGACTGGTGAAGCAGGTGGCTATAATTCTGTCGTGCTCATGTGCCGAAAGTCTGCCGGAAATGAACGTTGCAATGAACTTCGAACTTTTGAAGATGGTAAAAATTGCAATTTTCGATATTTTCGTCTTCTAACTGTATTACATTTTTCAAAGCCAGCATAATTAGCACAGATTTTCAAAACGTATTTTTAAAATTGTCAATATAGGCCTACATAGAAAAGTTATAAAATACAACCTTTAGTATTTTTTCTGCAATTCCCACCAATTGCAATATTTTAAAATTTTGTTCAACCACATGTAGTATAGTAATGGTTCTAACGTCTCAAAATATTTCACGTCGGCGAGTCCAATGTTAAAAATCATCGTCGTTGTAAAAGTGTCCAAATATTACTGTGAGTCACTGTCTTTCAAAAAATCTTACGTGTTCCATACTTGAAGAACTCCTCCTACATTCTGCCAGTGGTAGAGCGGTGCTCCGAACCGTGTTCAGAGAAGGCAAAATTCGTGCGAAACGAGTGTAGGGCGGATAGGTTAATTCGGAAAGTTCCTCCTTAACGGAAATCTGTCGTCAAGCAGTTAGACTTTAGACGGGCGAAAGGTTCGTCGGAGTTACACGGGCAGTATGGCACATAGAGAGCCGCCATGGGCATGGGCCAGGTATTAAAGTAAACTTGCGAAGTCGGATGAACTTTCCCCTGTTCCCGGGATCGTCGCGCAGCTCGCGCTCGCGTGATAGTTTGATATGTTAATCCATTAAGTTGGAGAATTTATCGAGTTGAAACTTGGTTTAATCTGGGACCGATGTAGAAGCAAGCAGCCGAGCCGCTCTCCTAGCCCGGAGTACACTGTAATGTACACCGAGAGAGACGACTACGAAGCCAGAATGGTGAAGTGAACGAAACCCTGAGGAGGGCTGAGAACTCGACAGAAACCTCAGGACCAATGTTCCTTAGACCTTAGACGTCCCAGACCTTAGAAGCGACAAGACATGAGGTCGCGTTCGGGTCACCTTCTCTACCAAAGCAAAGGAACTATAAGATTTAATCATTGATCAACGAGACATGCAGCCATTTAACAATTGAAAGGATATTCAGTGTAAAAAGTGTTCTTCCACGCCTTAAAATCGAAAAACTTTTTTAAAATTGGACCAAACGACTTGAGTTTTTCGAGATGTTAGAAGGATTAATTTACTATTTTTTAAAAAATGCATAGATTAAATTGAAAACAGTAAATGCACTCAAAGAATTTAAGAACATCGTTTTATTATTTTCATCTTGTTGAAATTATTAGAGTAAGAATGACAATTTTATTTGGCTCCTGCTTTCTACAACTGATGCAGATAATGTTTATTTTCTATAAAGATCCATAATTTAAAGGATGATTAATTTATAGACTATGAATTTTGTTTTGGATTTGGCTTAGGCATATATCTTGAGGAAAAGGAATATTTGTAATGTATCCTTGAGGGATATACCCCGCAGGAGAAGGGGTATTATTGTCGCTCCAAGCACAATGTGCGTTGTCGCACTATTCGCGGGATTACTGTACCTGTAAAATTGTCAATTTGAATACAAAAATGGAAGATGGCACACGTATGGTATCTCGTTGGCTGAAAGTGCATTCACCGCAGGTCACGCGGAAAGATCATACTGTAAGATGCAAACGAATCCGTTCATCGAGCAGGGCATTGTGTTCAGTTTGCGTTCAGTCTGGCCGTAATTCGCCGTAGTATCCGTACAACTCGCAGACGAAACGTCGCGCGTCGCCTGAAGTTTCTCCATCGGCCATGGCATTTCCGCTGCCATGCTCGGTGAAACTCCCCTGAGCGCCGCGAGACGCTCTGTCGTGTTCCATTCTAAAGATTGTATGCGTCGGTGGCGTGAAATGCGTCAAACTATGCCCGACGCGAAAGTTCCCGCTTTTCACGGGCCCCGCGATTGTCCGAGGCCTGGCTATTCGGATCCGGCCGGTCTTCTCGGCAACTTCTGAATTAGCGCAAGGTTTTCCCTGCGATTGTACCGCACGATAAACGAGACTCTGCGGTGAATACTATACGCGGCACAATGCTCGGTGTCAGTGAGCCACCGCGGCTGAACAATCGTTGCTCCCTCGAGAAAGAGCTACGCGCCGAGCAAAGTACCGAAACGGGTCAACGAAAGACCCTCCGAGATGAAATAGTGTTTTTATTTATTGTTGAAGACGCAGCACCGTTCCTACCGGGTTGATACAACAGTCTTGGCTCTTACAATCAGTTCGGAAGTGTATCCGGACTCCTAGCAAATTCGTATGAATTGTGTATCTGTGTCAAAATGACGTGACTATTTTTCAATAAACGTAGTTTGTACCCTCTGTACCTTTACGCAAAATAAAAACGATGTCCTTCATTTGTACGAGATGGGAGTCGAGAAAAAGAAATAGAAATTTCTTTTTTCCTGGAATAATTTGAGCGACTTGAAAATAATATATCGACGTGCATGGTGTGCAATTTTTAATTACTTTACTATTCTGCTGTGTGAGATTAAAGAGGGATAACAATAGGTTAAAAACATGTGCTTTCTCGTTTTATGAATTCAAAGTTTAAACGTGGAAATACATCAGCAAGGAAAGTTTTAGTTCACTCTCTTTATAGTCCTAACCTGTCTCCTATAAATTGTTATCTTTTATTTTTATCAGTGTCAAACTTCGCAAATAGCAATTTTAAGAGTGACTCCGATGTTAAAACGGCAATTAATTCAAAATTCATTCTTGTGAATGAAGTGAAACTCGATCGTTTTTCAAAAAAGAAATGTATAAACTTGGAAACTATTCTTTAAATCAAAGTTTTTGAATTTTGATCCATGGGTCCTCGCGAAATTTTTCAGAATATGTTACACAGTACTTACCACCAAAAGATATAAAAATATTTGAATTATTTGTTCATACATTTAGCCTTCAACTTTTGGACACTTGATTTTGACTGCTCAATATAATTTATTCCTCCGCGAGAAACAGAATTGTGACTTTTCTGTGTGTGTGACATTGATTGTCTATATTTATAATTTATAATTTACTACGGAGTAAATTTCTCGGGTGACAAAATCGTTTTAAACTTGATACTCTAATATCCCTTTATATGTTCGTGTTTAGTTGCAACCTATAAATATAGTGTATTACATTACTATTGATACAAAGCTTCAGGTGACAAAATAATCATGAACATGATACCCTCACATCACTTGTACGTGTACATTTTTGTTTACCTATTTTTACAATTTATAAATATATTGCTTCAATCAATAGTGGTAGATATAGGTATCTTACCACTAATCTTCGTATTACTAAAATGAAATCTTGATCAAGTTCATAAAATGAGATTTTATTTATAATTTTGAATGCCATAAAATCATCTGAATAAAACTGAGAAAAGACTTAAATTCATCCGACAAACAGTTTTCGAAATAATAATTAATAAATACAACATTCATTTAAAAACTGAGCAGAAATTGCGAGACGTGGAGGTTTGTATTTCCCAAACATATTCCAAATCATTAAAGTGATGACTTAAATCCCCCCCAATTTCCCTCACACTACATCATATTACATTTTGAACAAAATCCCCGTCTTCAATCGCAGAGAGCGATCGATTTATCGCAGAACGACCACAGAAGAACAATATAGGGCCATTGCGAAATGTAAAAAGAAATATTTTCATAAATAAATTAGAAACCATAAAAGTGATGATTTATGTCCCATCTCTCCTAATTCACCTTAAATTACATTAGGTTTAATTTTGTGAAAACTCCTTGCCCCTAATTGCAGAAAATTATAAATTCGTCATGGAATTAGATCGTAAAAAAAAACAATATAGGATTATTTTTAAGAATAAACACAAATATCTATTAATCAATTCACGAAACAGTTTTCGACTAAATATTTATGCAGCTAACTACGTACGTATCGCACAGTATTTGGGACAAAAATTCATTAAAAAAATGGTAAAATTTTAAGGCTTGCATTTCATAAACAAATTCAAAATCATAAAAATGATGACTTTAATTCCCATTAACTTCCCTCGTACTACATCATATTCCATTTCGAACAAAATCCTCCACCTCAATCAAACAGTTTTAAAAATAAACTGTAAAAATACAGCATATATACACAAAATTCAGCAACAATTACAAAATTTAAATGATTACTTAAACCCCTAATTCCTCTTACACTATAAAATCCTCGACCTTAATCAAACAGTTTCCAAAATAAAAATTCATAAATATAGTATTCATTAAAAAACTTTAGAATTTATTTGGGAAATGCATGCCTATCAATTTTGCAAATTTCGCTCAATCATCAAAGTGATGACTAGATTGCGGATTTTATGCATTTATGACAAAAATGAGTAGGTGCAATTTAAAACAGGAAAAACGTTAGGAGAATTGAGGAGCATTGATGTGCTATTTCCAACTTTTTAAAATACGTTAAAAAGAGAAATAACTTTTTAACCGGCTTCTATCTTCCGTAATTAATGTAGAAAATTTTCATTTTGAATAAAGATTCTCAGTCTAGTGATGACTTAAACCAGTCCCAATTTCCCAGCCACTACATCATATTCCATTTTGAACAAACTCCTCAACCTAAATCGCAGGAAACGATCGGTTTATCGAAGATCGACCCTATAGAAGAACAATATAGGAGCATTTCAGGATGTAGAAAGAAATATTTACTCCGTAACGGAGTCAAGCTGTCGCAGTCTCGAAGAAACGAATCGGTGGTCGGTTCGCGGTGATCCCGGAAATCACTTTCACCAACGGGGATCACCGCTCGAGAGAGCCTCGGACATTCGTTCGAGAGCTCCTCTTTTCCACCCCTCGCTTCCTGGCTCGGGGAAGAAAAATCGACTTTCGAGAACTCGTGCGCGTGCGACTATAGGGTGAGGCACCTGACTTAACCACATCGAATAACATCTCTAATGTTGTATAAACAAATTGTTTCCACGAAATGTGCATGGTATCAAGGAGCACATTACATGATCTACACGACTTTTTTGTAAGTGAAGGTGTTTAGGAGATTTGAAGGTCAACTTTGTTTTTCCTTTTTTAATGGAATGCCCTATATTTTTACGGCAGTTCGAAAGCTCATTAGTTCCCAAGTAGAAAAGTGTTAAACATTGTGTGTCCTGAAGTTAATAATTAACTAGGTATTAACGAAAGTATGATTCGAATAAGGTCGCGATGAAAGATCAATGTCTCCGGTTGATTCGTTACGAAAGCGGCGTTATGGTGACAGTCTTATTATTATTATGCAAATTATTATTACCAAGACAGATGCCACATTTTCATTCATTCATAGGTTGCATTACTGTATTCGTGTTAACGGACATCATTTTGAACATCTAGTATACTAATACTTAATACGTCTAGACACTTAATAAAGATTAAAATGTTCAACAGAAGCAATTTTAACCCTTATTGCATTTTTATTACCTTATTTATCAGCAGCTTTGTTACGGAAATTCTAGACGAGAGCATCAGTGTAAGTAAGTGTACGTGATATGTTGATGAACATTGTCAGATAAACGCTGCTGTTTTCGCGAGTCACTCGGTGACAATGATCTTTAAGAAAGAGAACATTGCCGGCGACAAGTCCTCTAGAGCTTCACGGCCCCTCACGGGGTATACCTCGCGGAAGTGGGGATTGTTTTGCGACACTTCTTGTTCAGAATTTTGCTACACTTATCGATTAAATATTGTATACCCGCATGTTAATATTTTGTGGCGTAGTTCCCACTTGGACGGAACCCCTCAATTGATCGTTTTAAACTTTCGATCGCTACTATACTCTTTAAGACGACCTTCTAACGTCAATGAAAACAAGTGATTTTTAACCATTTTTTTCAGAATAACTATTGGATATCTGAGATTGGACCTTTTCGGGGTTTAATAGATAATTTCGACGTAAAAGTGTTTTTTTTTAGTTAAATTCTTCTTATTAACTATTGTAGAGTGCCCATGTTTCTGGAAACTGTGCTTTTTAAACTGGCATGCACAACAACTAAAAAGCTACTAAAGTAAGCAACTTCAGACGAAGCTCATTCATTTCGTTACACATTTCTTTATGGTTTAGACGTAAAATTTATATTTGATTTTTTATTTATAATAGTTTTTTGAACAATATAAATTTAACCAATCGGTCGAAAAAAAGAAACATTTCTAACATTCCATGTTTTTCTTTGAAAATAGTTTGATCCCAGCATGAAGTGTCTAACTTTAAGGGGTACTTTTTATTTCGATAACTGTGATCTGCATTGCACGCCAGCAATGCATACAATGCTGAAGCTGTTAAGAAGTCTTGTATATCATATAATAAATAATAAGAAGGACCAGACTAAAAAAAAAACACTTGTGCTCCAAGACCATCTGTTTACACCCGAAAAAGTTTTTGTCCCAGATACGCAATAGCCAGTATAAAAATAATTCTTAAAAGTCACTTGTTTTCAATGCCATGACACGAAAAGCCTCGTTCAAATGTCCACGTTCAACCCTCTCATACAGTCCGCGACACTTGATCAAACGCAGTGATATTTTTCTTCCATTGGTGTTTTCTAGACTTCGAATCAATATTTTCAATAATTCTACGAACAGAAGGTGTTATTTAAGGAAGATGTGTGCATTTAAGTTCACATGAAATTTTTTTCTTTTTTTTTTTTTTATTGTACAGTTATACTTAATGTAAAAATTTTTTTCTTTTTAGAATATAATACAAAATTTTCCGTGTCACATGAATAAACGCATGAAAATCGTAATAGTATAATATTATACCAACGAATATTATTTACTAGTATTTTGTTGATCCGCCATTTTTGTTTATTACAGAAAATATTCTATTTGGTAATGATTTACACAAATTATTGATATAATCAATTGGTATATTTCTCAATTCTGCCTGAATAACATTTATGAGTTCTTCTTATGAATTAAATTGACGATTATTTATATATACTCGCCTGGTTAATTATCCCCAGACATTTTCTATGATATTTAAATCAGGCGGCAATGACGGCCATGCTAAACAAGTTATTTCTTGCCTTTGAAGTCATGTTTTAATTAGCTTCGCAGTGTCGGGGCATTGTCGTGCTGAAATATCCGCTGATCCGTTTGTAAAACTTCAAAAATCTTAATTTTCGCTGCTTTTAAAGTCTCCAGGTGTTTTTTAGTCTTGCCGTCCTTTCAAAATTTTTAGATCGATCACTCCTTTCGAGCTAATAGCTCCCTAAACCATGGCAGATCCTCCACCATGTTGGCGACGTAACAAAATCTTTTCTTCCTTTCTTAAATCATGGTAGTAAAAACCTGCCCCCATTTTTTAACGCAACAAATATGTTTTCGTACAAGCTTCAATCTCTCTTCTTTATGACGTCCTTTCAAACATGGCTTTCTCTTCAAATGCTTTCTTTTAAGTGTATGTGTTCTTTTTAAGAGTCTTTGTATCGTGCGTACAGAAGCTGAAACATTAGCTTCCTGGGCAATTTGCTTAGAACTGTTGCATTAATTCGAAGCAATACGCAATGTTCCGTCTCAAGAGAACCGTACAAAGGTCTTTTCTTTAGACTTTATTTATGACGCCTACGTGACTCGGAAACTACTTTCGAGGATTAAGCAATCGATGCACATTTGGTGACCACTCGAGCCTCGCCTAACCTTGGTATATTTTTTCTGCGTCTTTAAGAGTTGCACGTCATAAATCTAGTACTGACGAAGGATACTCCAGACCGAGAAGTACGGTTCTCAGGTTATCTAGCTTCGCCCTCGGAGGGAGTCGGAAATGGTCGCACGCTTTCTCCAGGGTAGGCTGGTTTAGGGGCAGATCACTAAGTCATCAAGAATGCACTGATTGGAGAATGCAGAGCTCGGCATAACCCAATGAGTGCATTTCTTCAGCATGGCAATGGGTGTCACAGTATTGACACCCAAAAATGGAGGACCGCCTTCTCGATACAACGAAGGGTCCTCCCGAAATTCACGACGGACAGTCAGTCGAAATCGAACTTTCAGAGAGATAAATTCACTGTAATCTACAAGACACATTCGAGCGAGATTCTCAATCTCTCGAAATCGAAGTCAAGTAATTCATAGATTTATCTCATTAATTTCGATCAAATTGACCATTCTTAAGGTCAATCGGAATCATAAAACAAGCGAAATAATCGTTAAATACTTCCACGCGTATAAGGCAGAACCTGTTAGATTAGCCTTACTGACGATTCCTCTAACAGGTTCGGGATGAAACGCCAATCTCAATAAATTCACGAATCAAATTCGTCATTGAACTGGCTACCCAAAATTAGTTTAGCGGGTAGAAATCGGCGACAACGGAGTCGACGCGTTTTTAGAATAAATTAAATCACACGTGTCGCTCAACAAGTTTCACGAACGAACACGCAAAATTAATCGCTTTTCTCTTTTTGAAAGAGCTTGACTCTCTTAGCAATTTCTGTATTAGAATATCCACCTTCTTTAAATACTTTAATTTTTCCAATTTTTTCGTCTGCTACTAAGAAGCGGATTAATCAATATGGCGGCAGCCAGAAACAAAAGAAAACCTAGATGCGATTATTCTAGTGACGCGGGAAAATTTGAATTATATTTGGAAAAATAGAAAATATTTACATTAAGTATTTCATGTGTCAACTTAAATGCATACATCTTCATTAAATAACACCTATTATTCGTAGAAATATAGAAAATATTAATTCGAAGTCAAGTAAACACCAATACAGGAAAAATATCACTGCTTTTAATCAAGTGTCGTGGACTGTAAATTACGGAAAGCAGAACAGCGTCAGGTTACTTGCCTTCGATTTACCTCAAAAACAAGCTGTCGTTGACATATACGTGCACAGGGCTCTCTATGGGGTTCGAGAACCACTGCGGTCTTTTTTCGTCATCGAAGCACGGTGATTTGATCGGTGTATCGGGTTGTGTGGAGCGCAAATCACAGTGTAACAGCATTAACGTGAATTACACGGAAATCTCTTTGAAAGCGACACCGTCGACCGTCTATCGATACGCAAATATTTCACCCGTCTGGCTCCAATTATTCCGATTGAGGTAAACCTAGCTCGCTTTAATCGCTGGTATTCATACAAATTGAAAGATAACCATACCCGTCAAACGCAGGTACGCTCGCGCCTGCTCGACTGTTACAGTCCCCGTTATATTCCAATGATTTAGCGGCGATCGAAAAGACCTATTTAAAATTAATGAAAATCAAATCTATAGATATTTCAACCCAGTTCGGTGACGTCCAAAAGCGTCGCATGATAGAACGTCAATCACCGAATTCGGTATTGCGGCCGAGCTCGTGTTCGGCGTATTTGATCAAACCCCTACACACGATGAATTCATACCGCCGTGAATACACTAGCTAAATGTATGTGCTAGACGGTGTAATGAATTCGTTCGCCCCCATTAACCGAATTTTCCGTTCTCTGAACTCTCTGTAGTATGGACTCTCCATTATCCGAACATCAAAGCACCTTTTAAACGTACCGAGCGCTAGAAGTAATTGATACGATCAGAAACAAAATTGAGTGGACACCGTTTAAAAACTAATAAGATTTTTTAAATTGGATCAAACGACTTGAGTTTGTGTTCGCGATTTTGTAATGTCGATCGTATTCACCGTGATGGAAGACGATAGTCTCACCGTGTAGATGTATATACGCCAGTCTTGCGAGCGATTCACGGTGGTCACGATTAACAAGTGGGGTTGTTGTAGAGACGGTTGCGAAGTGGAGAGTGTGTTTTGATAAAGAAAAGAAAACGGATTGACGGAATGTGTGAGACGACACGGGTTTCTCCGCGATAATTTATTGGCCTTGAGTGTTCCGCGAGTGGTCCCGGGTAATGAGAGATTTGGACGTTGGGTCCTTGTGCACTCGGTTCGGCAAAACTTGGATTCTACCAGGCCGGTTGCACATTTGAGAGTCGAGGGTATTGGAAGCGCTGAAGCTGCTTTGCAGTGTATACCGAAGCTGGGACGGATCGCAAGGCTAACCGTAGTGCTGCCGGCGAAGGAATGTCCTAAGGGCAAGCCGGCAATCGTACAGAGAGTTCCAGTGGAACTCTACTGTGGGGACCACTGCTTGTTGAGATCTGGTGATAAACGGTAAGAGAGCTCTCTTAGTTTTAAATTAGAATGGCTATTTAGTATGTAATTTGTTAAGTCGTTGATTCCTTGAAGCCGCATTGATTATCTAAAATGCGGTCTAAATGCTGAGCTTTCGTATGATGAAATTTATGTATTACTTCCTTTGATTGAATAAATCTAATGCGCCTTTCTTTTGTTTTTCCTCGTAATCCGTCGAGTTTTTTTTACGCCAAAGCAAGAGTTTTTTTTTAACCGGGAATTGGTGTATCTTTATTTTAGTGCAAGTTCGTACGTTGTTCAATTTAGAACTTCGCTTCTGTGCTACGAATTCTATTTTTCTGAATTAATAAGAATGATTAAAAACAGTTTGTTTAAGATGTTAGGATTAGTTTACTAGCTAATGGTGTACTTTGAAGGTTAAATTTGTGTTCTTGGGGTAATTTTAAGAAAAAAACTGTACATGTTATAGGTACCAAATCGGCCTGGTTTAGCCGGTAAAGTAGATTTCCTGTTTTTTATAAATCTCGGAAACTATGCGAGATATAGCAAAATATATAACGACCTTTTTTGTAGGAAATTGAATTTCCTATAAAAAAATATTAAAATGATGTTAAAATTCCGTTTTTCACGAAAAATATTCACTGGAATTTAAAAAAAAATTACATATTTCATTGTTAATCGATTTTTTTGTGAATGATTCAAAAAAGTGAAAAACCTAATTTACGGCGGCCGGATTTAAATATATAACCTAACCTAACCTAACCTAACCTAACCTAACCTAACCCAACCTAACCTAACCCAGCCCAACCTAACCTAACCTAACCCAGACCTAACCCAACCTGACCTAACCTAACCTAACCTAACATAGCATAACATAACATAACATAACATAACCTAACCTAACCTAACCTAACCTAACCTAACCCAACCCAACCCAACCTAACCTAACCTAACCTAACCTAACCTAACCTAACCTAACCTAACACGTCAATAATATTCACTGCTAATTGAGTTTTAATACATAGACATTTCTTGAGTCTCCTACAAGCAGTTGTGAACGGAGCCTTTACGTTCCTCAGACCATCATTTCGGGAGGGAGGCAGTTGTTCTGCAACTTCACCGAAATATAAATATGCTCGGAAACTGCGCAGCTGATAAAAAAATGTCATAAGACATAAATTGTTGGAAATTTAATTTTCTACAAAAAAGGTCTCTTCATATTTTGCCATATTTCGTATAGTTACCGAGATATTTGCAGATTTATAAAAAACAGGAAATCTAATTTACCGGCTAAACCAGGCCCATTAGATACCTGTGACACATACACTTTATTCTTAAATTGACCCCAAGAATACAATTTTAACCTCTGAACAAGGAGCCACAGAAATCGTAATCTTCCCAGCTAATGTGTGAAACATATTTTTTTTTAAATCGCTATTGCTTGAAATTTCGAAGAAGAAAGTGAAGTCCACGACTTTTAACTTTTCTATTTGTGCATATTCGATGTGAATTTCGGGGGCGACGCACAGATGGCTCGTGTCCGCTTAAGGTTGTTAAGCCCGGTTGTAACGTCGATACCGAAATCACCGATTCACTACCCACCAAATTAATCTTTTCTAGCCGATTCAATAATGGGTTTGATATACGAATTTCGTGAGAATTAGCGTTTAGTCCCAGGCCTGCTAGAGAACTCGTCAGTACGACTAATCTAGCAGGCCTTGCCTTATACGCGTGGGAGTTCGCGACGATCAGCTCCACTTGAATTCTATGAATTTCGATTCATTCGACTGTATGAGATCGTTGAATGAACTTGACTTCGACTTCGAGAGACTCGTTTGTCTCGCTGAAATGTGTCTTCGTTCGTTTTTCGTTGATCTATACTTTGTGAAAGTTCGACTTCGACTGATTGAGAGTCTTCTTTTTGTGAGGACCCCTCGTCGTCTCGTGAAGGCGTTCCTCTGGTTTCGGTATCAATACGGTGACCAGTGATGCCAGTTCGGTTAAATCGAGGGGAATACAGTTTACCACCTCTCTGATGACCGGAGTAATATGTTACACGTTACGCGGCACGTCACGTGACCAGTCTAGGGTCTTAGTGGGGGACGTTGGAGTGTGCTCAGGTAGTGGAATGGGATAGTGGAAGTGGAAAAGGAGGAGAGGAAAAAACAACCAGTTCTGGTTGTTTCTGGCATCACCGAGAAGAAATGCACTGATTGGTTCCTGACGAACGTTGCATTCTCCAAACAGCGCAATCTTGATGACTCGTTGATCTGCCATAAGCGAGCCTTGCCCCGGACAGAGTGTGTGGGATGATACCTGACTCCCTCCGAGGTCGGCTCTCGGCAACTTGAGAACCGTACTTGTCGGTCGGGAATGTCCTTCGTGAGTACTAGATTTATGACGCGTAACTCTTAAGGAGGAAAAATACACGAGGTTTAGGCGATGGTTCGACTGGTCGTCAAATGTTGCATCGTTTGCCTAATACTCAAAAGTGGCCTCTTGGTCACGAAAGCACCACAAATAAATTCCAAAGGAAGAACCCTTGTGTATGATTCCCTTGCGACGGAAGCCTATAATGAAAATTTAAAATATGCTATTGATATATTAATATGTGTATACAGAAATTAATACTGTTCAGGTAATACTATATATTTATATGGATATGCATAAGTTCTGATGCCATATGTACGAGACCGTAACATTGTATTTCGCGATGACTTTAACCTCTTAGGCACGACGCGCCACTATAGTGGTTTTCACGGATGTCATCTTTCTGAAGGAGTGGTAGAGTGGCTCACTCTAGTAGTTCTGTCGCTCACCGTTTGAACTAAATGATCATATTCTGTTTTGTTTCACACTTTTTTATCTTCAAATCGATTTATAACGGTATTAACAATATACAGACAGAATACACAGTCTTTGTTTTTGATACGCCTGTGAAATATTTCATACCCAATTGTACTATTAATTATTAAAGTAAATTCTTAAAGTTAAAGTGTGTGTATCATATCTTTAAGAAAAATTATAATTTAATCATCAAAAACTTCATTCCAACAGCATTGTCCGTCACACATTGTAGGTTGTATCGTTTACACGTAATTCTCGTTGAACTCCGCCGTACAGAGGAACAGCCCTGCGCAAAATTCAGCCGTGTCTAAGAGGTTAAGTTCGGAATCAAAGATAGAGCCGCGGTCCTTTGAGTCCACATGCCGACATGGGCAACGCGATCCAACGGTTCCGATGAGCTTCCGAGCTCTGTTAGTCGAGGTATAGCTTCTGAAGAGAGAGCATCAATAAAAGTATTGTATAAATACATCTGTGTCATTATTATAAAATAACCTAGCTTCCCAAAACCAACATATGCTCTTTGTAGATCTAAGAAAGTATTAATCAAATCTTCGATAGAAATACAAAATCACCAACATTTTTTCCAACATTAATCAAGGCACAGCTTTTTACTACAAAAGATTTTGACTAGGAAGCATCTAAAATGTTTTTTATTTGATTCATTAAGAATAATTCGATATACTGGTGGAAAGATTGCGTAAACGCAAATTAATTTTATTTAGAAGATTTTAACCATGAAGCATCAAAATCAAAAAAAAATTGTTATTTGATTTACTAAGAGTCATTTGATATCTTGTTAGAAATATTGTACAAATGCAAATGACGTTTATATAGAAGCAATTTCTGTCTTCCGGATGGAAATCTGCATTATTTTACTTTTTAATTCATCATGAAATAATACGTTTATTAATAACGTCACCACCATGTGCACCACTAATTTTGTTTCTTATACGGCCAAAATATTTTTCTACCGGAAGTAAGAAAGCATTAAATGTCGAAAATAAATGTTCTGCTCGATTACATCTTCTGTTAATACATTGAAATAAAATCCACACTGACGATTAAATTACGGATCTTTATGCAAAATAAAACTGTTCTATAATCATGTCAAGAAAAGCATATTGTTTATACAGAATTATTTCTTTTTAACAACACTACTGAGTTGAAAGTAATACATCCATAAATTATTTCTATATTTTCAGTATTTTCTGTTTTATCTATTCATTTTTCCGATGACTGCATAAAATTTACAGTCGACTAATGACGAATTGCAGTAAACAGCTGCTCCGAACATTAATTAATTTCAACACGAGCAGTCTTACGTTAGATTATAATACACAACTTTGAAAGGAGCTAATTAGGTGCGAACCTCGGCAGCAATATTTCCTAATCTCTGTGGACTTCTATATATGTACGTAACGCGAGAAACATCAAAACATTCTAGTAGTTTATTCAGGAATTAAATTTTTAATAATATATTCCGTCTGGCAGACAAGTTTTGGTCACATGTGTTTTGCAGCTATCCAAGAACTCCAGTTTATGGCCTCTCGAGGGTGTGTTAGCGAACACGAGGTGGGATGGTCGTAGAGAACCACTATAACCTGTGCCGAGTCGCAGCAGTATGAAATTCATTCGTTGGTTAACACGTTAACAGCCGTGAAATTTTGTACGTTGAATGAATATCCTATATTTTATTCGTGGAAAAGAGATATGATCTTAATAAGAATTATTAATTATTCAATAGTTCTTCATCTCTAAATTATTCAATAGTTCCTTATCTCTTAACTATTCAATAGTTCTTTATCGCTTAATTTTGCAATAGTTGTTCATCTCTTAATTCTTCAATAGTTCTTCATCTCTTAATTATTCAATAGTTCTTCATCTCTTGATTCATCAATAGTTCTTCATCTCTTAATTCTTCAATAATTCTTCATCTCTTAATTCTTCAATAGTTCTTCATCTCGTAATTCTTCAATAGTTCTTCATCTCGTAATTCTTCAATAGTTCTTCATCTCTTAGTTATTCAATAGTACTTTATCGCTTAATTGTTCGATAGTTCTTCATCTCTTAATTCTTCAATAGTTCCTTATCTCTTAACTATTGAATAGTTCCTTATCTCTTAATTCATCAACAGTTCTTCATCTCTTAATTCTTCAATAATTCTTCATCTCTTAATTATTCAATAGTTCTTTATCGCTTAATTCTTTAATAGTTCTTCATCTCTGAATTCTTCAATATTTCCTTATCTCTTAATTATTCAATAGTTTAAAATCATATGGCACCATTATCTAGTCTAGTTAACTAAAAAATTTCATGCACCAGTAATCTCGTCAATATTATAAACAATTAGAAAATCATATTTATATTAGAATCGTAGTAACTTAATACTATAGCACCATTATGTATTCAACTAAAAATTTTCAAGCGCCCGTAGTCTTGTTAACGTTACAAACAATCAAAAAATTATTTTTATATTAGAAGCGCAGCGGTATAATGTTATTTCTGATGGTAACGTATTAATGATCGCTTTACGAACGAAAGAAAACACCATGAAAATCTGTCTGTTTCATGTTAAACACAATTTATTACATTTTCTTGTGTATCATAGTATATTTACTACGAGCGGATATTTATATCTGTTTCACAGTTGCAAATTTGATATAGTTTAGTAACAGAATGTCATTTCATACATGCATATAATTATTTTACAAACAATAGTACTGCTGCACATTATCAGATTTATACCAAGTCTAAGTAGTATAAGACTGTATGAACCAGCCGTTAAAATCTGAATTATAAGCCATATTACATTTAGACCTTGGTACATGCAAAATACTATGAATCATTTCAAAATACATTCAGAATACATTTAAAATTATGTACATTTTCCTATGGAGATCTAAAAATTTCAAAATTCAAAGCATTTGTTGTTAGCAGTGACAGAAATGTGAGACGAGAAATACTTTCTTAAATCAATAATACGTAAACATAATTTTCATTATATATTAATGGTCTCCAATGTCACTTATATTTGTTTTATCATCTGTAGCACTCTTTTCAACAAATATTTACACAACTCTAATAATTTTCTATTATGTCATAATTCGTTTGTAGTATATCATAATTTTCACTTCTCTGCGTTATTAAATTACTTCTTATGAGAATATATGACACCTTCATAGCTAGCATATTTTAATTGTGTACTCAGGAATCTCTTTTCCAAATTTTTAATTTGGTTGCAAAAGGGAATTCCTTTTGGAACAAAAGGGGATTTCGATTAAAACGTTTTCTGTAGCAAAAAATAACGTTCAATAAGCACAAAGGGTTAATTCTGCTTTATTTTGAAGATTAGTATGATTCGCCGTAATGTCTCATAGATAGGAAGGTATAACATTCGGTAACGAACCAGATTTTCAATTCTCAAAAAATCTGCAACGGTCGCAATTGTTGAGCAAAGCTTCACAGAAGCATGGCATGGAAACAATCTGACGAGAGAGTCGAAAAATCCAGCTCTGTCAGACTAGCTTTACGACCGATTAGTTTCCCTTCACCGTTAATGGTGCAATGTGTTTCGCAGTTCGGGCTGCGTGTGCACTTGCAACAAAGTCCTATAATGTAACTTCGTTGCGCGGCACGGTCAGAACCGGTGTCGACACGCGCAACAAGTGGCGAACAAAGTTTCATTCGAACTGAATCGTGTGGTGCCGCGAACATCCGAGTTTTGCGTACGTTTTACGCCGTTAAAGAAGTTACGTGTCCGTTTTAAGCTTTCCGCGGCTTACTGACAGTCGACCAAACAGATCGTCAACCAACTCCTATACTGACCAAAGAAAGGATCTCATGAAATCTGATGGATCGTTATCTGTGGATTCGCCGATAACGACAAACGATCGTTCATTACAGTATTTAATCGATAAAAGTCGCAACCACGGGTCCGGTCAGCGACACTTCGTGTTCAAGTATACTATTCTTTGACTTGTGCCGAACGTAGAAAAGGACAGCGAATCTCGAGAGGCCTCGGTCGCCGAGAAGTGTAACGTAATACGGGTCGAGTATGTCGGTGTGAAAGCAACACCTAACCTAGTGTCAGAACTTCTTTATTTTTTATTATTTTTTGATGGAACTGTCACCAACATATTCGTGGCATTTTCCTAATGATATAATAAGATATAATTGCGATGATATTTACTTATGTAATGGACGATGAAAATTTCGGAAAATTATTGTAAATATGATCCGAATTATATCGTGTTGGGTATTATTTTAATCAGAAAAATGCCACAAATATATTGGTGAGAGTCTTAATAAAAATTAAGTACAGTAAATCTTCTATAAACGCATAAAAGCTGTAGCAGATAAAAGCAGAAAAAATATCCCCTCCACTTTAGTAATCCGATCACGGCTCGGGTATATCGGTGTGAACCACTACTAATGCGACGCGGAGAGTCGCAATCGTCGGTACAATCCAAAGGCCCGTCCGTCATCGCAATGTAACACCAATATTTAATTTTTTTTACTATTACTTGTTTTTTATGCAACTTTCATTGATATATCCTTGGCATTTTTCTGATTATAAAAAGACCACACACGATATGATTTCAACTGTGTAAATATTGTTGACAAGGCTAACAATTCTAACTGCTGGCCAACCAATACTGCATCAAAGGCCCAACATAATGCCAACATTAACTGCTACCAGGGAAGTGACGAAAGACCAGGTTAGTAAGGAACGCATGAAACAATGTCTGAATATTAATAAAAGTCACAACAGTATGTACAGTGACTCACGAAAGTATTCGAACGCCCTATAAAGCAGAATAACTTTTTAAAAATTAGACCAAACAACTTGACCTTTTTTTAGCACTTTGAAGCATTGATTTTGCAAGATTTTGAAAAAATGTTAATCGGTGAGAATTACATGAAGAAATAAAAATGTCACTTTTTAAAATATTTTTATTGCAGTGCGCAATGAAAATTTAAAATATGCATTTTATAGATATATGTTAGTCATGCATATGCTAAAAATTTCGTAGAAATCGATTGACGCAGAAAAAAAACGACACACGTTGAAAGATGCAATCTGTGGACTTAAGTAGAAATTGACCAAAAGTAGTGAATAACTGTGATTTTCACGACTTTGAACCTCTTGCAGCCTCATCGTGCTTGCGCTAATAGATCTTGATGAAATTTCCAGCATGTGTACAAGTAACATAGGTTTACAAGATGCATATTTTATACTATCATTACTGGCTGAAACAAAAACGTTTTAAAGAGTGCCTTTTTTATTTTTTCATGCAATTCTTACCAATTGCAATTATTCAAAATCTTTTCTGCACGTGATTTAGTAAATCAATACTTCTAATTGCTAAAAACAAAAGTGAAATCGTTTGATGTAATTTTAAACAAATTATTCTGTTTTGAAGGTCGTTGGAATAGTTTCGTGAGGCACTGCATATTAAATGTTCCACTGACAGCGTCACTGAATAACAATTCACTATTCAAAACGTTAACAGCAAGCACGAAATTGCACCTCTACATCCACATGAGCCTCTCGAGCCTCAATTGTTTCTAGAATTGTGTCCTCGGATGGTCCGTCATGCGGTCGCCGAACACCGAGTGAGTCCAGGCGAGAGGAATTTAACCAGTCCTCGATAGTCCTCAACCGACATCATTTGCGGGCCTATTTCGGGACGGTCCATACGCCAGTACGCAACTATCGTCCCCTAATTGCTATAGCTGGGGCACTTGCCGCGACTTTGACGCGCATTAATCGCGTTTACGAGCCGGCAGCGCAGACGCGTTGCCAGAATTATGTGCGTAGCTATATCGTGTTGTAGAAGACGAGGGCCCCGAGCGAATGGAGTGCTTTATTCCGCGGGAAATTAGAATTTACGGCGAGTCGTTTCGGCGGAAGGAAGCGCGCGGAATTGGTCTGTTGCTTCGGTGGAAGTGAATCTGCCCCGCTTGCGTTCATTGGATTAGACTGTCGAGGCTGTCTGGGACAATGACGGACTGCGGTTTTCTGCGCCCTTGATGCGTGAAAATCTTGCGACCGGTGGAGGTCCCAACGAATTCCGAGGAAAAATTACTGTTCTGCTCCGACTTGTTCATTGGAGCCTTCTCCGATGTGATTTCGAATATTAGCTGATTCTTGCTCTCACGTCGAACTACTGACGAGGAGAAGATGCGGTCATGGGGTCTCAGATTTTTTCGAAACTTTGCATATTGGTAGATTTCGTTCTCCTGTTTATGAAAATGTAGCATTATAGCCGTCGATGCTCAACAACTTTTGAGATTCGTTAAGATTGATGAAGTTAGTGTTTCTTTCATATTATGTTCCTTTTCAATAAAATTTTTATATTTTGTTTTCTATAGATATTATGAGTGTATTTTTCATGTGCAAAATACAATTAATTAAAATAGATAAACTGAAGAGAAAAAAAAGGAAAAAGGGATTTGAACACCGGCCTTCCCGGTAATGAATCTAGTACGTTACCATCACGCCGTTTGGCACTTGACAAAAACTTCAGCCAAAACTGTACTTAACGACTTAACGGGTATAATGAAATTTAAATTGTAAATATCTCAAAAATTATTGAGTATCGACGCCTATAATGCTATATTTTCATAAAGAGGAGAACGAAATCTACTAGTATGCAAAGTTTCGAGAAAATCTAAGACCCGATGACCGCGGCTTCTCCTTGTGAGTCAGGGTTGAGTTGAGAAGGAGAATGGTCGATAGATCGTGTTGAGACCCGTAGTTTTAACCCTTAGCACTCGAATGGCGACTCTGAGGCGCCACTGAAAATTGCTATACCAATATTCAAAATATTGTTTATATTATAAAATTTGTTCTTATTTAATAAATTAGTAAACATTCATGTATTGTACGAGGTTTTATATGCAGTTTCATATGCGGAACATGAAAACAATCATGAGCAATGGAAATATTTTAGGTCGCAAGAAATGTTTGGTTTTTTTAATTAAAATAACTCCGAGCGCAAAGGGTTAACCTTCGGAGGGCAAGACTGGCCACTATAGTAGCCACAAGCAGTTTGGAAATTTTGCGTAACATGTTGGATGTATTACACCTAAATTTTTAAATGTGTGTATAATTTATGTATATTTGTTTTTAAATTTTCAAAACGTTTCTTCCATTTCTGACCTTGTATAACCTTGAAGGTAATTGTGTCGCATATGATTGAATTTGTCTTGACACACGCTTTCACATGATATAAAAAAACGAAGGTCAACCCATCATCTGTACAATAATACAGTACTCTCGCTATAAATGAACGAAAGATCTGGCCTTTAATTGTCCGAGAACTATCCCCATTATCGGAGGGATACTCTGTGAGGGGCCAAGACAGCTCGAGTGTAATATAACATAAGTGTGTAATGTAACATATCGAGCGTAATGTAACATAATACGGATCGGGTATATCGCTGTGAGACTAGTAGGTAGGTGGTACGTAATGATATTTGGTCTCCCCCTCATGGTTTCAAATCCATTTTACCACTCGGCCCCCTTCTTCCACCCTCACTGTCGCCTAATTTTGAGCCTATTTCAGCCTACTTTTCAGCTGGATCTACTGTTTATTAAGGTGGGTTCCAAACCACCATTTGCCAACAGCACGCGGCGTATACTTAGGGGGTCGTCACCCCCGGCGAATACCCACCAGGCGGTCACCCATCCAAGTACTGGCCGCGCCCAACGCTGTTTTACTTCGGTGATCTGACGAGAACCGGTTTTTGCTACGCGGAAATGGTCGTTGACCGGTGTGAAACCAGTGTTATTCCAATAAAACAAAACTTCTTCATTTTTCATTATTTTTTATGGGACTTTCGCCAATATATTTGTGAAATTTTTCTCATGGAAATAATACCAAATTTGACATGATGACGATTTTATGATTTTAACGGTGATGATGATTTTAACTTGTCTAATAAACATTAGACGAAAGTTTCGGACGGGACCTTGGATGTGTGTCGGCACGGCGGCTGTGACTCTCCACATCTGTTTCCTTTCATACGCGGCCCCTCTTGCGTCTGAAACTTTCGTAGTTAATAAAGAATAATGAAAAAAAAAGAAGTTTTGTTATTAGGATTAGTAGTAATCTCACGCCGATATACCCGGCCCATGGTAATTAAATATAATATAATTGTTACACACCTCGGGAACAGAGGCCCTGGAGCTTCTCTGCTGTTGGATTATTTGTAATAATACGTCTGCTAAGATGCAAAAATGAATCTCGTTATATTTGAGAAACACAAACCATACTTAGAAACACTCTTCGAGTAACCAACCCAATAATTAAAACTTATCTAGCTAAAAGTTCATTTTACGGTTTTGGCTACGTTTTCGGGCTTTTGGACCACTGTGCGCTCGGGATAGAGTCAAGATGCAGCCCTGGCCCTTCCTGTTAGGTGGGAACAGAGTATTCTCTGTGCCCTTGTATTTTCTCTTCACTTCTTATACGACTTCCGAAGCGTTAAGACGTCCTTCCAAGATAGTAATAAAGCAGAGTTTTCTAAAGTTACATCGAATGTTTTACAGTTACTCATAACCTATTTCCAATATCTGCCTATCGTTAAGTTCGGTAGAGATCCAATAATAGTATTTCGAGAGTATTGCGAGAGTACTGTAGTGCAAACACAAAAGAATTAGGATACGGCATTACATTGCTTGTAACAAACAGTACTATTCTTTCCTCTTTCATATTTTTTTTTTCTAATATTTATCAATTACAAGGAAAACGCTGGCTAGTAATAACACCCTGTATAGACCACCGAGCACGTCGTCGACACGGTTAAAACTATTGCTCTCGGCAACCACTTTCTAAGATTGGCTCGCCGAGATCACCCGCGGCAATTAAGCTGTATGAGTGATCGTCGAGTGACTCTAATATTTGAAAATGGATCCGCAGAATCGGGTAACGGGCCGATGAATGGTTGGAAGTCGGCGGGGATCATCCGGAAACCGCGGGGTCTCGGTCTCTCGTGATCCTCGGGATGGTTGTTCTGCGCGTGAATCGCCGTGGCTCACGCTCGGGTTACTCGGTTCCCACAACGACGTGATATCTGATAACACAGACGTAAACCTGAGATAATACTCTTATATACTAACCACCGACACGAGCTGGTTTTAGTTGGAGCGTCGCGCGGGTATGTTCATCGCGTAAAGGAGATAAAGCGCGCCAGGGGACGAAGGGGAGAGAGGCTTAGCGCGTGAGAACGCTTTCCCCAAAATGACGATACTTTTGTTCCCCGGGTCAAGGGACGTTGCACCATGAGATAAGTCAGGATTTGCATATTCGTCTGTGGATAGTTTGCTGGGTTCGGGCGAACAGATTCACGGCCGGCACCGACGCGACGCCTTTTGAAAAGATGATCGATGAGACGTCGTGAAGTAATGCATCGCTGAAGAGGATCTTATTGGACCGCTAAGTCTGCGGGCTCCACCCGCTGTCGCGATAAGATAATACGCGGCTTTCAAGATGTCGGATTTAATTTGAGTTTCTGGTCGTTGCACTGTGCCTCGAGAGCTTGTATTTCGAGAATGCATATTAATTCACAATAGGCGGCTGAGAATCATAGTCGTGTAAGTTCAAATTCTGAAGGTTTCAGTTAATATTGTTTTTCAAATCTTAAAGCATTATTTATTTACCGGCAGCGTTAATTGATGTGCTTCATTCTTTACTGAAAAATAGCAGCTCATTCTTTGGTCACTAAAGGAATAGAACGAACCATTTGGGCGAACACCAGAGTTGTGCAGAATTACAATTGAATTACTCCAGGAATTATAATTACAAAGTAATTTAATTACATTGTAATTCAGTCATATTTTAATTTGTAATTCAGATCTTCATTCAATTCAATTACAATTTAATTCGTAATTGTAATTGGAGTACAATTATAAAATAAAAATGAAAAATTAAAGAATAATAAAATAATAGGTCATAAGAGGTTGAAAAATACACGTGAAGGTTTCAAACAGAAGGAATTTATTATTTATAAATTTATAATATCTGAACAGAAATAACTTCTGGGTTACACATTTTTAAAATTTCAAACATAAATTACACAACTGATTTATATTGTCTTTCAATCACACATCTGATTAAAATAATTAGTAATTGAATTAATTGAAATGTTTGAATGATGTAATTCAGTTACGACGTAGTTGAATTACTATATAATTGAAATACAATGTAATTCAATTGTGTAATTGAATTTCAATGTAATTGAGTTGGCACAACTCTGGCGCACACCACTATGATCCACTTACACCACTATAAGTTACGTTCTTTTATTTTCAACCGCTGATTTGCACCACAGATCTACAAAACTTTTAGCATTTTCTCTGCAAATTCCGGCCGATTGCAATTTTTCCAAAAATGTTTTTACGTCATGTGGTAAATTAATTGCTCTATCTTAGGGCCTAGTATTAAAAGAGTTATGGTGTTTTTAAGAGTTTCCGAATAATTGTAGGAGTCACTCTATATAGGAGTCACTCGCGCTCACATTCTCGATCATTGTCGCCTTTATTTGGTTGCTTGGAGACGCTCGCTTTTTCGATCGCCTATTTGTGTTTCGGCAACGCTCACCTTTCTCGCCGTCGCTCGACGGGTGACCTAATCGGCAAAACACGCATCGCGTCGGTTTAATAGGGTCAACCGTCGATCGTGTCTAACGGGTGGGCCTCCCTACAATTTGGTACAATCATCTTAAAGCTATCCAGGTACCATGTTATTTTAGGTAAATAAACTTCCGATTGAACCGCTAACAGCAGAACAATCTAAGCAGGTTGCGTTTTGTGATCCACCCTGTATACCAAAAGTTTGCGATGAAAGCTGTGATAGATTTTGAATGATTCACAATGTTACTTTCGTACCCTGTTACTTCTGACTCCGGTCTCCCCTATGTGCTAAATCCTTCGGTGCGGGGGCCAGGCGTCGTGTCGCGTTGCATCGTGTCAGTGTCGACTGTTGCGTCTTGAGGGTGGCTGGAGCAGTAGCTCGCGTCCCAGACACTTCCGTATGCAAATTCGAAGGCGTACAATCAAAGCACAGCGGGGACGATACATATTCAAGCGGTCAGCATGGGTAAACATCGGTCCAAACGGACCGGCGACGTTTACCGTCGGCTACCTGCAGCTGTACACGCAACTCGCACACCGTCAACCGGAGTCCAGGGATCCACGAGACGATCTGTATGCGGCGAGGAACGCGTCGTGTGTAGCGTTGAGGGTGGATCGGGGGGTTGGTAACAGGGGTTGGAGAAGCGTCTGATGGTGGGAGGGCAGAGGGGCCGCAGACGCTCTCAGGTACAGGCTGTATACACGACTGGGACACAACGGAATCCAGCAGAGGGTATGGCGGATATACGGCGCGTACACGGCCGACAGGGCGAAGCCCATCAATTTCCCATTCAATTCGCAGCCTCGCCTATCGCCTTGCGAATTCTAGACCTGACGCGACTCCTGCGAAACGACGAGACCCCCGCGACTCCTCTCCACCAATCCCCGGGATCTTCGTAGAGGTACACGTCGGTTCCAGGCGTCCGTTTCGATTCTGTCTAGTCACGTCGCTTAATGCGAATTAAATATTGGCACATCCACCAGGTAATACCGCTCGCTCAGAAGTTATTCCGATCAGATGGCGGCGCGGCGTGGTCCGTTTGAACGGTTTCGAATGGCCGGGAGGGTCGATTACTATCGTGACATTGGCCCTCTAACGTTGTTTTTATATTCCACGGGAAGTTGTAACGCTTACTGGAGGATCGTTCCGAACTTCCATTATCCACGACGGCTGCGTCATTCGACGTTTCTCGGACGATGAATCACGGTGATGCTTTCGGTTCTGGGTTTTAGTGGGATCTGCCATGTGTAACATGGTGGGCTGAAGTTCCTGACACGTTGATTTCCCCTCAGCAATTACACTCCGGGACAAACAGATAGGACATCTTATATTTTTTCTCATTTGGTATTGTTGGAATGCAACGATACCATGCGTCTTAGTATAAGTGCGTAGGCTTAAGGGGAGGTTTTTCCCAGAGACATAGCAGCTAGCCTGAGCGCATCTTGCAAAGTAGTCTTTCACATACAATTATACAGTCGAACTATATTCGCAATTTTATTATATTATAAATTAAACATTAAATACAGAATACGTGGAAACACTGTTATGGATTTATTCATTTCCAACAGGTATTATAAACTGGAGAACATACATATTTTAATATGTCAATGGACTCGGCTGCGTTTTGGAGAACTCCGTGTTCTTAACTTTTTTGAACTTTTTTTTATGTGGTCCTGTAGATATCGTTGAAGACATTCGAAAATGTGTGTATGGCTGTTAGGAATTCACTGGTTTACAAGTTATACGCGTGTAAAGATGAGCAGCTTTAAGCGTTTTTGACATGTTAGAAAGTCGCCATATTGGATATTCGTTGAGTGATAGAGATAGGTAGGTCTGTTAGGCGCATGCGCTGGATAGATCGTGAGTGTTCAGCGCATGTGTTAGATAGTATGGTATATTTGCGGGATCGGCTAAATAGTAATGTGCGTATGCGCTAGATGGCAATACAGTGGTTACACATACTTTGTGAACATAAGCAATTTCAAGGGTTTTTCACAAATTAATTATTAATAAGTTTATTGTTGATTTGGAAATGGTTAGATCAAGTATTAGAAATTTTAACTTTAGAGATATGCCAAGTAGTAAAGAAGAAGCAATTACTTGACCTCGGGATTGTGGATTGTTGCGGAAATTTAAAAAATGTTGTACTCATCGGTGCGAACTGCAAATTTATAACAATAATCATGGAATCGGTCGTTTTCGGTGTCCAGTAATTAAAATATACAGAATCACATACAGGATTTCAAAAAGAAAGTACAGTCTAAGATGGTTAGGACGTCGTGGGAGCGGACAAGGCCGGCCCGACCATGATATAATGTTCCGCATTTTGATTTAGTAAATGTGTTATTATGTATTACGTACGTGTTTGTGCTGCCATCTAATGGATTTGTTCGGAAGTATTTAGAATATTTTGTGTGTATTACCTAGCATATATATCAATATGGCGGCGCTGTAACCTGTTAAAAAGGCTTAAAAGTGTTGAACTTTATATGCGTATAACTTTTTAACTAATGAATTCCGCGCATTAAGATTTTCATTTTCGGTGTTTTCTTGTCGAAATCTATAAGATTGTATAAAAAAACTTGAAAAAAGGAGTTCTCCAAAACGCAGTTAAACGTGTCAACGTCTTTGGACATGCCTGTATGTACAGTGGCCGAAATAATGATAGGTTCACTTCGCAAACTACGATATTTAGTGTTCTTTTTTTCTGATTATGTTGTGGAGTTTGCGGTGTTTGTTATTGTTTTTAATGGGCGTGGTCTATTCACTGTAGCAGCGGTCACTTCAATTTCGGCAGCGTAGATAGTTAGCCGTGGCTTATTACGAAATGTATTGAAAGTTATCGTGTTAATAGAGCGAAATAATCATAGGTTCACAGTGATTTATTAAAAAAATACGTTTGATAATTCATAGTTTGAACACATTTTATGATGTAAAAACACAACTCATTAATGTTTGTATTTCAATATAAATTTCATAATCATTTAATGCTTTTAAAGCATAACGGGTTATGGAAAGCCGATCATGAAATAAATGACGAGCAGGGAAAGGGATTAATCACTGCTTTCAAGGACATGAATCATTCAAACGGAAAAAAAATGTATAGATCTTTAAATATTGTGAACCATTTTGTACAATTAGACTGTATTTATGGCTACAAAATATATATAGGCCATCCAAAGAAGAAAGGCCATCCATTAATTCAGAGAGAAAAATGAATGGTTTTTCATGGAGCTCGCAAAAGTAAACTGTACGAGTAACAAATAAAGACAAACTTAAATTTCCCAGTTGTTATACGACGTGTGCAACAAGTTTTTGGAAGGAGTAAAACGCTTTGGTGTATAAAACGTGACAAAAAGCCTCCTCTAACTAAACTTCACCAAGTTGAGAAATTAGAATTAACCCAAGATTACTTAGCATGCGCTGAGAAATGGAAAAGTGAGATTTTCTTAGACGAGAAATAATTTTGTTTAGACGGTTCTGATGGTTAATATTACTCATATGATTTGCGTGGTCAAAAAGGGATCAGGCGGTAGCGTTATGATTTTGGCAGCGTTTGACTACAACCATAGGACTCGAATCCTGTGGTTTCCGCCAAAGGCCAATGTTAAAACGTACAACAAATTGTTAGAATATGTGCTAGATGAATATGGTGACAGAATTGGTTGACCGAATTCGATTTTTCAGCATGATAGTGCCCCAATTGCTAGTGTAGACTCGATAAAAAATACTCTAAAGTAACAAAAGTGATGTTGCAATGTAATTTTGCGATCTGAGGAACAGATGAGGTTTCAAACAGTAATTAATATCACAAATCTAAACTTCTCAGTTCTTGTTTTGTTAAATAAATTGCTTTGATTTTATGTAATTTTTGTGATTATTGAGTGGGCGATCTAACATGTTAAAAATCTAGTGGACTGGGGAATATAACAGCCGGTAATTTTCAGAAAAACCACCCTCCTCGATAATATTGGGCTCACGATTCTGAATCTGCGTCGACTGAGCGAGCACTACTGTTATGCTTATCGATTATTTAAGCGTGTTTGCATAACCGATGGTTGCCTAGAAAAATAACTTCTAGGAACCATAACGTGAGTAGAGTCTTACAAAGTATAACGAATCTGATGCAGTGTTTGTACTAAGCCTCACTGAAAATATTCGATCGAAATCGTGAATGTGATTGTTGGAAGACTTATTTGGCCGTATATTAAAAACGAAAAATAATAATGTTAGACAAATATCATCGTGGAATTGACGATATTTAAGAGGAATACTAATAAAGTGGTAAAATGCCTCTGTCCTTACATAAAATAATATACTGTCTAATGTTGTGCGAAAATTAGGAAAAAGAGCTGTACTTTTCAAAATACTTTTTAATACCTCGAACGATGGAGATCATGATAAAAATTATCAAAAAAAATTTCTTCAATGTATATTGAACCATTCCACCAAAAATAAACATGTCCACCATTATTTTTCTTATTAATGAAAATATTTACATTAATTATACATATGAAGAAAGATGGGCACGTTAAATTTGAGACAGTAGGAAAATTATATAAATTCAAGATTATCGATTATTCAAATCGTTAATTAAAGAAAAAATTATGTCTACCTTTCTTTCAGTTAATGTAGACAATTTTTATTTTGCATAAAAATCCACAGCATAATTATGATACTGTAGCTGGTAACGTTACCGCAGGTGAAGTTCCTTTTAGTACCTACTTCCGATTGGCTCAAAATTTACCCGAAATATTACCCATGCCCAGTAGAGTCATATGGGTTGGTCACGTGACAATGAAATGCTCTGCGCATGCGCAACAAATTCTTTGCGTTAATGACTCGTATCAGCCATTTTCACTTATTAACACGCCCTAAACTGTTGTTTCTTGTCTTTAATAAGTTTAATAAGTTACAATGAGTGACAGTTCTGACGAATCAAATCAAAATGATCCCGAGTGGAAGCCGCAAGAAGTGGCCTAACATGGTGCGCGTGTTTTAGTGAGATCAATGTCGTGGAATTGGGAAAGAATATACAGAGTGACATCTTCCAGGAATTGTGCTATTGTGTGAGCGATCGCAAAGAGACTGTTACATGGCTCGTATATGTACAGAAACCATCGCATACCTATGCATTTCTACATAAGCCGCCATGTTAAACTAGTTATATTACTTTATTTGGTTATATGCTGCACCACGAGAGAACCGTACCGTTTCGCGCAGCTTGACTCGTCGTGGAAGGCGCAGCGAACCTCTCATTGGGAAAGGGAGCGTACGGAGTGAGAATACCACCAATCAGGGCAAAGATGCGCAGCAACGAACGAAAACCGGTATTCCCGCGGTACGGCTCTCTCGTGGTGCAGAGTATAGGTTAGATTGGGTTGGGTTAGGTCTGGGTTAGGTTAGGTTTAGTGCGCTTGGGGTTTGCTTAATAATCCTGATTTGTGCTTTTATACCTCAATTCGGTATTAAAATTGTGTTTCGCCAGCAAAAAATTTGTTTGATTTCCGCGCCACGGCGCCACCTTCATTTTGTCAGACACACCTCGTGGGACGTCTACAGAGTAAGTTTGAAGGCAATCGGAGGTGGGTGCTAAAAGGAACTCTTACCGGTACCGCCAATAAAACATTTGGCGTGCAAATGCTTAGTGAGGTTTGGGACACGTGTGCTAGTAAAGCTATTTGTGAGGAAACTGTCTTTTCATATTTTCGGCCATCTGCTCAGTAATTATGTCTTTTACAATTTTCATCTCTACAGTCACAATAGCGTTCGCGGGTGTCATAAACTTTGGGTCTCCGAGGGGCCTCGGCACTAGGGTTGTGCAGTCGGTCCGGTCGATGAGCTCGAGATGCCTCCCTACACTGGTTCCCGGGAAATCCCGCTACGTTGCCATTTTTCGCGCCAACATGACTTTTCGCGAAATATTATATTCAGATAACCGTTTGCGAAATAGGGGGCGCGAATGTACGATCTTAGGAAAACGGCACATGTATCTGAAGTCTCAGACGGGACACATCGTCTTCTGAGAAACGAATAAAGTTTGTCCTTGTGTGAAGAACACCGTGATTTTCCAATCATCTATATTCCTTCAATACGAAATTGCCGATAAAATGGCTAAAGACGTTAGAAGTAGGCATGAACACCCAATTGAATTGAAGAATTCTCTCGACGACGAAAGGCATCAGTTTGCTGTTGTTTCATATATAAATGATATACATTTCCGGAATTATATTTTTTTTCAATTAAAGCATCTTGAATCTCATTTGAGATTCATTTTGTAGCTCGAATACCTAAGTGCGAGGGAATCAAAAAGTACTTAATAGTGCTATCATTTGAAGTTTTTGAAGGAACAAATTATACTTTCTTTTAATCTCAAGAATATAACTGTTAATATCTATTTAAATTTAATATCTATTTTAACATTACAAAGACTCTGCAATAAACTCAGAGAATCACAGAAAACAGAAATGTCTTGATTGGTATTTTGCATAGCAAAATTAATATCTAATATATTAAATTTAAAATTAAGATATTAAAATTAATATCTTAATCACTAATATCAATACTTTTTTTAATTTGTATATTCAAATCGGAAGAAACACAAGCCACCTCAACAGATTTATTATTTCTGATTTTGCTATTTAAATTCTGTAAATATATGTGAATATAACCTGTTGTTAAAGTAGTCGCTAATAACCTGTGATGTTGATGAAATTATATACTAATAAATAATAAATAAATAAACGCTTAACTTGATTGATCGAACACTTTTTGCTATTAAAATGAACAAGAAGGTAACGTAACAGAGGTTAAATAATTTTGGGGTACGAAAATGGCCGGTATTCGGATATTAATAAAAATGTTTGTACTAAAAAATGTGTGCTATTTCAACAATTTTTTGAAATTATGATGAAACAGTTAAAGTGGCTTTAATTCGAGCCAGTTATTTTTTAATAAATAGTGGTAACCAATCATGAATTTATGTCATAACAATATCGGTATATAAAATTTCTCATTCGAAATTCTTAATTTTGATGCTCACAGTACCGTCTACTATCCATCATAGTGAAACGGGCGCCGTTGGTATAAATAAACAAAATCAATTCAAATCAAAAATTCTCTAAGTTCCCCAAAATGTGTTTCAAAGGGGCAAGTTCAATGAACGCGGGAACTACCGGGATTCCAACTTTGCCAGTACACATTAATTCCCCGTAACAAACGATTTCTATCCCAGTTTACAGTTCCAAGCGCTTGCCGATGTACTGCATACCGTTTCCAGCATTGCGTATCAATTAACCATAGCGAAGATGCATGTAGTATGTTTGCACAGTCCGACTGAAAACTGCTGCAGTTAGTACTATTTATTCAGTTTCAGTTTGAGTCGCACAGGTAATCAAGTTATTAACGACTGGTTACTTAAATTGAAAATTCAATTATTTATAGAAACATGTCCAACAGTAATATTTGACCTTCAATCAAAAAATACAATTTTTATGTTCATAGAACTCGCTCAAATTAATCTCCACATTAATTTTAATGATGTCCAATATAAAACAAAATGAACATACAACAAAACACCTATTGTGTTGTCGTAATTATAGTATTATTTTTAAATTACGTTCAATTATAGTCACATTAACATTAACGTTATTATCGACTGTAAGATATTTTAACAAATTATAATATCTCTAATTCAATGTCTGGTAACAATTCTTAAATCATGTTATGGTGCAATTTAACACGTTGATCGCCCTCTCAATAGGATCAAAGCGGTATATTGAATGAAACAGAAACAGAGAATTCAAGTTTTATAATAATAATTATTGTTTCAAAGCTCTTGCACTTCACAGATCTTAAGCAAACTTAATCTTAATCTAAACTTAATCTAGTAAGGTAAAAATCAATTTTCAATGCGGGATAAATAATTCCGTCACTCAGATATGAGCTGAACTGTACTTCAGAGGACCAAAATTTTTCAAGTTTTCTGTATGTGATATTACACATTTTTACGAGAAAATGATAGACGTGAAAGTTTTAGTACACGAAATTCAAGTTTTGGTTACCGGAGTTCACTGATTCAAAAGTTATACACGTGTAAACATGAGCAATTTTAAGCGTTTTTGACAGGTTAGAGTGTCGCCATATTGGATATTCGTTGGGTGGTAGAAGCAGGCTGTTGAACGCATGCGCTGGATAGATGGTGGGTGTTCAGCGCATCAGCTAAGTAGTACTGAAAGGCATAGTCCAAGTTGGTTTGGGGTTAGTTAGAAGTGTTCAACTTTACACGCGTATAACTTCTGAACCAGTGAACTCCTGGCAATAAGACTTTCATTTTCGGTGTTTTCGCGCCGAAATCTATAGGACTGCATAAAAACAAGTTAAAAAAATTGGTCCTCCAAAGTACAGTTTAACCCAGATATGAGTGACATGGTGATCAAAGTGTTAATATGTTTCTAAAATTGAATAGTAGTTTCTAACTTGTTTGGATTAACAATAATTTTATTAGTGTCGTGGCTATGTTGAACAGTTTCCCTTTTCTTGATGAATTTATGACATGTATCGTTATATGTTATGAGACAATATGTAGCTATATAAAATGTTTATTGCAGTGTTAATACTTATAGATAATTACGTATTCAATCATGCACAGCTTTAAAATGAGTCGAGGTGAGGTCGAATAACATGTACAAGCAGACACGAGATGACTCCTTATGAAAAAATAAGAAAAAAAGTATAGAATAACATTTTTTTCACACGAAATTTAGTTTTCGGGAAAATCGAGTTTGAAAATGCAGCGAATACGCGTGTTATTAGCTAGGAATTGTCTGCCGCGTCTGATCATGACCAACCAATTCTACTTCCTGCGTATACTAAAACACGGGCACCCGACAGATTTTGAACACTAACTGTACCGAGCAAAAATGTAGCCGGCACACGTCGGTTCATAAAAATTACAAATACTTAATTTATTTAGATTTCACGCAATTTTTATGGCAATATTTGCTCGAATGAAAATATTTCTTTATGAATTTCAAATGGAAGCATCTTCATAATTTCAATAATTACAAAATAAGAAATGCGACAGCGGTCATGGTATCATCAAAGTTAATAAGTTAATAATAGTGTTAAATACGGTTAAACCTTTTTTTAGAGTACCGATTTTTTTTTAACTTTTCTTATGCAGCCCTATAAATTTCGACGAGAAAACACCGAAAATGAAAGTCTTATTGCCAGGAGTTCACTGGTTCAGAGGATATACGCATATAAAGCTGAGCACGTTTAAGTCTTTTTGACAGGTTAAAGCGCCGCCATATTGGTATATTTGCTAGGTGGTACACGTAAGATCGGCTAAGTAGCATCGATCAGATCCGTTAGATGGAAGCACAAGCACGTACGTAATAATAACATATGTACGAGATCAAAATGCGGAACATTGTAAGCGCGGCCGGCCCTCTCCGCTCCCACGTCGACCTAACCCCAAACCAACTTGGACTATACCTTCATTTTGAGATCCTACCACCCAGCGAATATACTAATGTGACAACACTTTAATTTGTGAAAAACACTTGAAATTGCTTATGTTTACCCTTGTATAACTTCTAAATCAGTGAATTGCCATCTAGCGCATGCGCTCAGTACTACTTAGTCGATGCGCTGAACACCCACCATCTATCCAGCGCATGCGCTGAACAGTCCTACCTCTACTACCCGACGAATATCCAATATGGCGACACTCTAACCTGTTAAAAACGCTTAAAATTGCTCAAGTTTAAACGCGTATAGTTTATAAACCAGTGAGTTTTTAACAATAATACTTACATTTTCGTAATGTTCTCATCGATATCTACAGGATTACATAAAAAAAGTTAAAAAAGAGTTCAAGAAAGTTAAAAACATATGGTCCTCCAAAAGAAAGAACAGCGTTAAATACGATTTTCTAGAAGACGCGGTGTCTAACCAAAAAATGTTATTCCTCTATTTTATTTATTTATACATGTAGAATCATCGTCTTCCCGTTTGTACATGTTATACGGCCGCACCATATATAGTAATGTCATTTATAGTAATGACAGCGTTCTATGTGTGCATACTGAGTGGTTACATTAGAAACTCGAAGCCTTAGTTGATCCGCGGTTACATTGGGCGGAATCAATCGAGCATTAATATTGCATGTCGCTGTAACCGTATACTGTGCAAACAGAGAATGTCTTTCTCAGGAAAGGATCGCTTGGAAATTCGACCGTGTCACCCGCGAGCGCGCCCACACACACACGCACACACAAAACCGAACACCTCTGGCAAATGTACACGTGCAAGTATATTTTTGTAGGTCCCTGGTTTCCATTAGCCGGGAGACTTTAATTTATATTATGCTCGTCGGTATCACAATATTAGGGGTGAACGAGTTCAAAGTGCGTTCAAATTACCGAGGACACGGGCTAAACAGAATATAAGTTCGCCGTGAGTCGTTCGAGGGTTTATCGCCATAGTTTCGCGTCCCAGCGATGTTACATTTACTTCGGTGCTGCGCATAAATTTGCAGGAGGTGCTCGGGGTAGTTGATACAGTCGAAAGTAGCTGCTTTCAGTGTCAGTTATTCGTCGAGCATCCATTTGTCAACGTAATGGGTGTATTGTAAGTAACGCGGGCCAATTCTGAAGCGTTACGCTTCGGCTTCTGACGGTTATCTGTTGCTCTCCACTCACCCAATTATTATCTCTCCCTTATTTATCACTGAATTTACTTTATGTTTTGATAGGTATTGTTCATTTTAGTACGTGGCGCTTGCTATTGCGAACGTCTAGAGTTAATATTCTGATATATTGTTTGTCAAGAGTGTCGTTTCTAAGGAGATCGTATTTCCTTCTCTCCCGGTTTTGAAAATGTTTGAATTTATGGCTATACATGGTTCACTCTTTCAACGATTTTAACATACATGTTTCTAATGAAATATAATTCAATACTATTTGTATAGAATTGTCTAGACATCGTATCTCGGTTTGTGCTACGATCGAGTGGGGCACTGTCAATTTTGAGATATTTATTGGCGTGCTTGGCCCTAATGTAAGACGAATAAAAACGGAGATGAGCGAAGAGATTTAACAAAATATATTCTAGATTTCGGAGGTCGCTGACAAGAGTGTACTCTTCGACAAACGCAGCTCGAATGCGTCGTCCCGTTCGGAAAAGTCCCTTTCCTCAATGACGTCTTCTAGGGTCCGAGAGAATTTACGACCGTCGCGGCGCCACGCTGTCGGGGCCCGTCGTTGCCGATGTTCACTCTCGTCGCCGTCATTTGGGGGTGTTCGTTATTTTTCTAACACTAAGGATTCGTTACGTACTTGTGTACGGCTGGAAGTTAAGTGTTTTGTTTTGAAACGGAGAAACAGACCCGCCGTACTCCGCTCAATGACGATTGACGCATCGCAGGCCCACACGCAGAGGAAAGGCGACACCAACCTCGGGGAAAGGATTCTGAGCTAAGGTTGGTCTGTGCAACGTACTGCGAGGCTTACGTGGGAAAATGAACTCACGGAGTTTGTTGGCGTTGCACAATTTAGGATTACGCCCCAAACTGGTGATTCGTTCCCTTTTTATCTATTATCTTTTTATCTTCCCTACCAAAGGAATGATCTCTTCCTGAACTTTAATAGGGAATTAGAACGTCAGAACTCATCGAACTGTTGAACTGAACGTTACGAACCGTTAAACTAAACATATAGAACTCATAGAACATATCGAACCATAGAAAATTCGCACTTTAGAATATTGTATTTAGAACTTTTGAACTTTAAGTGTATTTTACGAATGTTAAATATATCCTTTTTTACTGTTTTTGAACTAGAGCGTTAATTACCTTGAACCACGGCAATACTGAAGAGAACAACGCTCGAAACATTATTAAAGAACTCAAAAATTGCATTGACCAAAATTGAAGATCATTATTTTTCGTAACTGTAAACTGTGTCGTCGAACGGTAATGGAATTCACACGCGTAAGTAAATATCATCACAATTATATCTTATTTGGTATCATTTTCATTACAAAAATGCCACGAATATGAATATGCCACGGTGAAAGTTCCATAAAAAAATAATAAAAAATAAAGAAGTTTTGTCATTGGATTAGTTGTGGTCTCACCGAAATACTCGACCCGTATTATGTTACACTTCTCGGCGACCGAGGCCTCTCGAGCTTCACGGCCCCTCACGGCGTATACCCCACGGAAGTGGGGATTGTTTTGCGGCACTTCTTGTTTAGAATTTGGCGACACTTATCGAATGAAAGTATTAAATGTTGTATATTTCTGAAACAACACATTAGTCTCAACACTTCACCCTATTAATGTCCTACTGACTACTACGATTGATTCTTATTACCTTCTTGCACTGCATATTCACAATGGAATGCTGTTTAGAAGTCGAAAATATTATATCGTGTGTTCATATACGTTTTTTTTTATCGGTCACTTTAGTTTCGCTGTCCTTTTTATGGTTCTTACTGTTTTTGTGATTCAACCTACAGTGAATCGAAGAAGGCTCCTTACACACTTTGAAACGGTATAACTTTTTTAAAAGGAGTTCAAACGATTTAAGCCTCTTCGAGTCTAAGAAACATTAGTTTGGTAGCTGATGTACAAAGAGAACCTTTGGAGAAATTTCAGAGAAAATACTAAAAGTTGTTTTATACAACTTTCTTATGTGGGTCTATATTGAAAATTTTAAAGACACGATTTGTATATCTGTGCCAATTATGCACATTTCGAAAATTTGTAAGAAATATGTGAAAGATCTTGTAGAAATCCTTAGATGTGTTAGATTTATTATCTTTATACTTATTATTGTACAAAACGTATTCTTTAATTCTTCATTACAGTCAGATAAGAATTTGTAAAATCAATATTTACTATTTTCTTCGCAAATCCTGTCAATTATATTTTTTTTAAATTTTCTATTCACGTCATCTAGTAAACTAATTCTTTTAAATTCTTGAAGAAAACCCAAGTCATATGGTAGATTATTAAAAAAGTTACATAATTTTAAAATGTGTATGGAGACTTTTTTGACTGATCGCATACACACATCACATCATACACTCTGTAGTAGCATGCCACAAATTCTCCGCACATTAGCAAAGACATAAACATTATTTCTACCAACTCTTACACGTCATAATCCGTAAAATTGCAACTCAACATCCCCTCTCAATTTCTATGTATCCACCGTTTGAATCAACGATGACGATTGTTAACAACTGTTCTTGGAGCATTCGAGTGCATTCAAAGACGCTTTCTGAAAACAAAACTAATATTTTGTCTCGTTTAACGAAGTTCGCGAGAGACGTGTAGCAGGGCATGCGGGGGTGGCTGGACGAGAAATGGGCTGATGATGATTCTCAAAGGGTGAGAAGCGGCACGACGAGCTTCAATTAGCGTGCTCGTCGCAAAGCTCGTTTCGCGTCAATTTCATCGGGACAATAAGCAAATTAATTCCTTTGGATTGCGAAGTTTGATTTCGTTAGCAGCCCCACCATCAACAGCACTTCTTCGCGAAGATGGCGACGCTCGACTGCGCAATTTCCCATCGGCTGTGTAGTTATGAAAATCCTCGAATGCACTTCTCGCTGCACTTCTCTCGTATCAATGTTTCGAACGCAATCTCCCGAGCATGTACATATTTTCTGTTTTTCTCTTTGTTTGATTTAAAAATACAAGTTTAATTATGTCCCTTCGTGTGCGTATATTTATGTAAATATGCAAATCATACACAAATAATACAAGAGTTCGTCTTCGGAGGCGAGGAATGAGACGGAATAAGAGGAGCGTGAAATGTATTCAGGGTTAAACTGTACTTTGAAGGACCAATTTGTTTTAACTTTTTTTATGCGGTCCTATAGATACCGACGAGAAAACACCGAAAATGAAAGTCTTATTTAGAGGAGTTCACTGGTTCAGAAGTTATGCGCGTGTGAAGTTGAGCATTTTTAAGCCTTTTTGACGGATTGAAGCGCCGCCATATTGATATGTTTGCTGGGTGGTAAACCTAAGATCGGTTAAGTAGTACCTAACCCCAAACAAACTTGGACTATTTTACACGTGTATAACTTCTAAACCAGTGAACTGCCATCTAGCGCATGCGCTAGTATATACTACTTAGCTCATGCGCTGAACACTCTAACCTGTCAAAAACAAAAGCTTTGAATTGGTCATGTTTACATATGTATAACTTTTCAACCGGTGAACTCCCGTAACCAAAACTTGAATTCCGTGTTCTAAAACTTACACGTCTATCATTTTCTCGTCAAAATGTATAACATCGCATACGGAAAATTTGAAAATTTTTGATCCTCTAAAGTACAGTTCAGCCGTATTTACAATTGTAACCCTGAGGGGATCAATAAAAGCATATATATATATATATATATATATATATATACAAGACTTCGTTTTAGAGAAAGCCGATTTCAAAAAGTTTTTTAATACTTTGGTGTAAACTATCATATTTCCTGTTTATAATCGTTTGTTAATTAATAGTATTCTTGAACTACATACAAGAATAAAATACAGTATTTATCGGTCAGGAATTATTTAAGGATCATGCCATGCCAAATCGATCACTTTTTGCAGGCGCCATAGTCGATTTTGTTCTAAATGAAATATGTTGTTATCCATGTGAAATTAGGGAGGGTTCAAATCATCATTTTGCCGGTTTCGAATATTTTTTTTAGAAAAGACAGGCCTTCGAAATTTGACATTTTTGCCCATTTTGGCGAAAACCGGACTCACTTACGAATTTTTATGTCAGCAACTGTTTGTCTGATTGAGCTACATTTTTTTGTTTTATTCGGAAAGGATTGGGCTATTACAAAATAATTTTTTCAACCTCGACAATCAACTTTATAATTTCAAAAAATTCTTTTTTAAAAAAAATTTAAATGGTTATATTCCTTGAAATTTCCCCTTTAAAATGAGCCCTCGGACAAGATGGCGATATGGAAATTGGCGTCAATAATTTTCTACGGACATGTTCTAATGTGTCATATTGTTATTTTAATTTTTCGAAAGCAGTAATCCTTTATTGCTTATTATTCATTCTTAGTGCATGTATAGTACTATGTATGTTACTAATATTCTACGTTACGAATAATGTTACAAGTAATGTTACGAATGGTCTAATGCTTTTCTACACCCAATAAATTAGTGATCAATGAAAATTGAATCATTCCTTAAAAATAAAGACGTTTCAAAATATTTAGCGTGATTTTTTATGTTTCATATAATTTAATGCAGTAATGTAATATTAGGCCGTAATTTCTTATGCAAAAGCTAGTCAAAGAAAATTGAATCTTTTGCATTATTGTTTTTGTTAAAATAATCATTTTAATTATCCGGTTGATATGATATTTTTTGCAAAATTTGATATCAACGGTAAGGTAACAGATAGTCTGCAGATTATCATAGCTTACAAAAATTTTCTAGAAGAACTAAGCGAAAATATTTTCAGATTTTCATTCATATTATCATTATTTTTTAGTCCACTAAAATTTTTAATACAGAAAAAAACTCTATCTCACCTCAATTCTAAGATTTATGACTATGAAACTTAAATTTTGCAATAAATCTTGCCCCGTATAGTGATGGATGTGAACGAAGTCAACCATGTAACGACCTTCTCCGTCCACGCGTCAGAACTGTCTATAAACACTTCAAGTGGTACTACAATATATTTCAAAACATAGTTCACGAACTATAAGTATCTCTCAACATGAAAACAGAATAAACAGTTGTTTGTGATTTTGAATATTATAAAATACATTTTTCAGTGGAGAAACAATTCTTGCAGTAAGTTAAATCATCCTAAGAAATAAAAAAAACAAGTTAATCCGACAAGTGGTTTACGAGATATATGAAGTGCTCAGAAACCAATCAGTGTGAGTCCAATTTTCTCACTTCAATTTACTTGAATCATGGCGGTTTAGCATTACAGTTTTCTCTAAGATTATTTGCAGCTGTTTTTTAGTAAATATATACTTTCAAAACTGCATATACTGGTATTCTTTTGCAACTAACAAGTACTAAACGACATATTTCAGTTTTCATGCTTGGGAACTTACACTGGTTAGTTTCCGAACTCTCCATGTATAACCTGACTTTGTGAAAATAGACAAAAATAGAAAAATTCGAAGTTTTTATTTTGCATAAAGATCCGCAGTCTACCAGGGTGGTCCCTAGGGTTTTTCTAAGAAGCTTTATCCTTTGCGAAAATGTCATACGCGGTTTGGTTTTCGAGTTATCAATGAAAAACACAGGCCAAGAGGACGCAGCTACTGCTGACGGATTCGGCCAAACGTGGTGCGACGACTGATTCTACTCAGCCGTAGCGTTGTTGTCGCGCCGTGCTCGAATCGTGATCAATACAATCGAGTCAGCGTACGAGCAATTATTGTTCGGTATTAGATAAAAATAATTCGGTATTTCCGTATAACATAATTCGACGCAGCAAGGGTAGTTACGGCTCAATATGCGAGTTCAATTTAAATAAATTGTTACTTCATCTCTTACTCACGATTCGAGAATGGCGCGACAACAACGCTACCGCTCAGTAAAATCAGGTGCTACGCTTTGATTGGCCCGTGTTTTTCATTAATAACTCGAAAATGAAGCCACGTATGACATTTTCGCAAAGGAAAAAGCTTCATAGAAAACCCCTAGGAATCACCCTTTTCAAGGGACTCGAACATTTTTGGGACACCCTGTACAGCGATCAACGTGCGTTTGCACGTGATCACGTTTCAAACGAGTATAAACTACTTGGTAAACGTAACTTTAAATCAGGCCAGGACAACCCAAATGGTTTCACGGTCCACTTTGATGACGCGTAACGTTACAGCGGGCCGCACTTTAGGTAAACATGCTTTTAAAAAATGTACTACAAATACAGAATGAATAAAACTTTATTGTTATACTGTGATTCAATATAATTAACTCTCGAGTCTTAATTAATGACGTATTTATTTATCCTTTCTTTCACTTAATTTTTGTAAATCTATATTTATGTTCCACGTTGCACGTCTTAACTCGTTTTCTAAATTGGCATCAGCTAATGAAGCACGTGATGAACTCTTTGTAAATCTCAACTTAATTAATGACATATTTGTTTATCCTTTCTTTCACTTAATTTTTGTAAATCTATATTTATGTTCCACGTTGCACGTCTTAACTCGTTTTCTAAATTGGCATCAGCTAATGAAGCACGTGATGAACTCTTTGTAAATCTCAACTTAATTAATGACATATTTGTTTATCATTTCTTTCACTTCATTTTTGTAAATCTATATTTATGTTCGACGTTGCACATCTTAGCTGGTTTACTAAATTGGCATCAGTTAATGAAGCACATGATGAACTCTTTGTGAATCTCAACTTAAATAATGACATATTTGTTTATCCTTTCATTCACTTAATTTTTGTAAATCTATATTTATGTTCCACGTTGCACGTCTTAACTCGTTTTCTAAATTGGCATCAGCTAATGAAGCAGGTGATGAACTCTTTGTAAATCTCAACTTAATTAATGACATATTTGTTTATCATTTCTTTCACTTAATTTTTGTAAATCTATATTTATGTTCCACGTTGCACGTCTTAACTCGTTTTCTAAATTGGCATCAGTTAATGAAGCACGTGATGAACTCTTTGTGAATCTCAACTTAAATAATGACATATTTGTTTATCCTTTCATTCACTTAATTTTTGTAAATCTATATTTATGTTCCACGTTGCACGTCTTAACTCGTTTTCTAAATTGGCATCAGCTAATGAAGCACGTGATGAACTCTTTGTAAATCTCAACTTAATTAATGACATATTTGTTTATCATTTCTTTCATTTAATTTTTGTAAATCTATATTTATGTTCGACGTTGCACATCTTAGCTGGTTTTCTATGTTGACATCAGCTAATGATGCACGTGATGAACTCTTTGTGAATTTCAACTTCGAAAAAAATGTTTCACAAACATACATGGATCCAAAAGCACTTACAACTCGTTTCTTACAATGTTACTAACTTTCAGTAACATTCAGCGTTCATGGATATCAAATATACAACTGGTGTTCGTAGTCGTACTTGGTCATTATAACAATGACACATTCAAATTTTCATTTATTTAATATTTTTTGTATACATACAACGAGAAACAAAAGTTTCAATAGAAATATCAAATCGTTTGGCTGGCCGCACAATTTAACGTGGCGGGCCGTGTGTTGGCCAGGCCTGCTTTAAATCATCCCACAACACGAAATTTTGGAGTTTTTGTTCACTTATTTTGTAATCCTGCACCTGCAAACTTTCTCCAGCCTCTATCGCCCTTACCGCCGGAAAGTTTCGCGAACATGATCGGTATACATCGTGCGTCGTCGTTGTGACCATGGTGTCGCACCTCCGGCGTCGCGGCGACAATTAAACCCCTCCTTTGAGCCCGGTGTCAATTTCGCCGCCGAATCAACTGATTCTATTTGCCGGCAGGTAATTACCGCCATTGGCGGATCCGGCGCATCGACTCGGCTGTGAAACGGCCAATAATTCTCGCGCGCCGCTTAATTAACGTGTCACGGATACACTTTACCTTGTCTATTTTGCCCAGTCTCTCTCGCTCTTGTCACTCTGCGTGTTTTTTTTAACTCCACCACCCACGCGTCTCCTTTTTCGGTTTTAATAAAGCGCGCTAATCGCGCCGATGCCCGAACGTCGGTCTCGCCGTAATTATTCATCGGCTCAAGCGATTCAACGTCCGTCGTAAGCTTCTCTGGCTCCGTTGCCGGCTCGCGACGGCAATTATTTTTTAATCTACCTTCTCCTCTCTCTATCTATCTCTCTATCTCTGTCTTTTCCTCCGTAGTGCTCTTTTTGTTTTTGTACAACGTCCGGTGTGATTAAAACATTTCCCACGGACCAGCCGAGCATCTGTTAATTACCTATCGATCCCGCGACATCATTACGTAAGTGCTACATAATCGGACAGCATTCCCAGGCGAGCAAAACGGGACAAGTTTCTTTCCTACCGTCGCGTCGTCGTCGTCGCCGTTGCCGTCGTCGTCGTCGACGTCGCTGTCGGTACAGTCGACTAATCAATTTTCCATTCACCGTCGCCCATCAGCGGATGACTTACGATCCGGCCGGGGCTGGGTTTTAATAAATCAACATACGTCGTCCTTCTCTAAACCCATCATCAGTCTTCCAAGGGTCCGGAACCCTGCCGGTTAGGGCAGCCGTGCTCACCAGATAGCCCGTCCAGCCAGCATACGATGTTCGGCTTGTTGCGGGCTGTTGCCCGGACTACTTGCGTCAAGGCTACATGCTGGGAACAAGCGTTATAGTCGTTTCATGCTGAAACTTCTTCGTTTTACCACGCGTGATGTGAGAGTTTTCGACCACGTTCTGCTTTTTAGATGAATACTTTCAACACCTTGATAAAAGTGTCACACATATCTGGATGACGGAATTATTTATACGGATTTGAAAATTAGTTTTCACGTCTGTGGATTGAGTGTGCGAAATGTGCTAGAGATCAGTGAAATAGAAGAAGTTTGAAATATTAACACTAGGTTTACGGGCGTTTCTTATATACCTATCTCTACGAGCACCCGTCAAATTGACGGCTAAACGAAAATACGCATTTTCTTCAAAAAATCGATTTATTCATATTAAATCTAAATTGAACAATATTAGGCTTCACGTTTAAATAAATAATTAATAAGTAAAAAGTCGTTTTTTTTAAGCTATCACGGAAATGGTAACAACAATATCAACGGTATACGGTATCCTTCTAACTCTCCACTTTCAATATACTCAGAACTTGCACTGTCAGCTTCGCTTTGGTCTAATTCATACTGATCTTCTTCGGAGACATCCTCAGAACAATCTTCAGAGACGTTGACAATTTTGTTCAATATTTTATTATATCTCCTGGATTTACACATGATTGCTAGAAGGGGATTCGTCAAAAATACAGTGCCCAAATTCAATTACCCTATTGTAAATACATACAATAAGCGGAGACTGTCTACAATAACTGAAACTTTTGTACACTGTCTTTGAAAAACGTTCTTACACTGTCACTGCAGCAATCATACTGAAGATCGCCCTTGCTTTAGAGGTCTCATCGGCAATAGGCATAAGCGATTTCGTTGAAGACCCAAATAAACACTCAGGTCATACAATCCGCTTTGGTTTACATTATCGAGGCGCGATTGATATAACGAATTGGAGGAGGAGAAAATAAAGACTTTACTTTTATTCTTATATTTATTATTTGATGAATTATTTGACGAACGAAGCAAACATATAAGGATTGTTTATGAAATAAGCTAGCCCGTCAATTTTACGGGTTTCGTAGAAATAGGTATACTACATAAAAATTTCAAAGACTAGAAAGCTTTAGGAAAAAATAATTGTGTGTATAAATTCTTTGGATGAAGTGATTAATTTACGATGCAAAATGGTTCAAATTAATGCTATGGTTTTTGGGGTATTTCATTTCAAATCGTTTCAATTCATTTGAAATCCGTCAAATTGACGGGTGACGTAAACCTAGTGTTAATTAACATCCGAAAACTTAGCTTCTCAGTTTTTGTTTTCTTAAATAAATTGGTTTGGTTTTGTGTGCGTTTTGTGATCGTAGAGTGGTAAGTAACGGCAGTACAAGTATGTGGTGTTTAAGATTTTTTTTAGAATGATTGTTGTACAGGGTGGAGACAAATTATTGGTCATCCTTTTGGGAGCTGATAGGACTTGTCGAGATAGCCAACATTGCATCATAAACATGTTGCCGCAAAATTAACTTTCAAGGTGATTTTCAATGTCAAATTTTTTTATCGGCTTAGTCGATTCTACTCACCGAGCTAGAGGAAAGTCTCAAAGGGACCATATGCCGGAAATCAATATTTCATAGAGAAGTCTTCGTTTGAAGTTTTAGAAGCCAAAAAATATACAAATTTTTCAGGATCAGTTTTGGGGGTGATTTTCGCTAATCATGATCAGGATATTCAGAACATGATTTTAAGAACTTTTTAAGCATCAGATATATTTTCTGACTTAATAAAAATCGATTTTTTTGAAATTTCAGGCAAAAAAACTTCAAGCGAAGATTTCTTTATGAAATATTGATTTCCGGCATATGGTCCCTTTGAGACTTTTGTTCAGCTCGACGAGTATAATCGACTTAGCCAATAAAATAATTTGACATTGAAAATGACATTGAAAGTTAATTTTGCGGCACCATGTTTATGATGAAATGTTGGCGATCTCGACGAGTTCTATCAGCTCCCAAAAGGATGACCAATAATTTTTCCCCATCCTGTATATTATATATGCAACTAGACTTTTTTGGGATGTAAACAGGCAGTTTTCAAGTACAAATGTTTATTTTTTAATCCAATTCTTCTTGTTATTTATTGTGTAATACGCATGTTTCTCGAAACTATATTTTTTAAACTGGCGTGCACGATTACTCAAAAACTAGTAAAGTAATGAACTTCGGACGAAGCTGATTCATATCTTTACACATTTTTTTAGGAATTGAACTGAAAATATATATTTGATTTTTCATTTATAATATTTTCTTAAGTAATATAACTTTAACTAAACGGTCGAACAAAGTGAACTTCTCTTCTCAATCCTAAAGCTTTCCTACAACTTTTCATATCCTTCTTTCAAAATAACATGAATCCCAAGAGAAAGTTAAAGATAAACCTAACTTTAATCCGTGCGAAGGCAATAATGAAAATTTAACTATACAATCAGATCTGAGTCTTGTACAGTGGATCCAAAAAGTATTTGAACATAAACTTTCTGATTGTCGAGAAATTGACAATACATAACTGTTGTAGTTTCCTAAAAAAAAATCGTGCAGCAATAAACTTGGACTCATTCTAAAGTTCGCAAATTCTACTTTCGCACATAAATATTCAATTTCCTTTAAGAGACCTTCAAAGAGGTGGCAGATAAGACATTGAAGACTCATTTTTTTCTCGGAAATACTCTAAATTTAAACCCCAATAAAAAACTGAAAAAAATTTCTTGCAAATATTCCGAAGATTTAGAGATTGATGAGAGATTGACGTCACGAACAAAAATGAGGACCAAGTTCGCTGATATAAAGCCGTCATGATGTACCTTATATGTATCAATCTAAAATTGGTTCTACAGCTTTCATTTAAACCTTAATGAAACGACGAAAAAAAATCGTACATCATTTTTTTCGGTCATTGTAAATCTTCACGGAAAATTCGTTCACGAAAATAATTGTTCAATGTTTTTAGAAACGCTTCAGTTGGTAGCATTTTCGAGAGAAAACATGTCATCAAATAATCTGAAAATGAGACTAGGTTTATTGTTGTACCTTTTTTTTTTACCAAAATCACCACTGTTGAAATATCGACAATTTCGCAAGACTAGGAAATTTGGTATATTAATACATTTTGGATCCACTATACAGAGAGCTGAATTTGAAGTTTTGCACGCAACTAATTCTCCTATAGAGTGGATAAAAAAGCCAAGTGTTGTGTATATATTTTGTTGACACTACCCAATCTTTACCTTAGGCCATGTAGTTTATTTATCAAAAATTTATTTAGGTATATATCCGTGAGTTTATATTATCAAAAAGTTACTTGAAAGTATGAGTAAATAAAGTAAAATATTATTTGAAGTAATGATTACTTGAGACTGCCAAAAGTTTTGCATGCCCTTCTATATCGTGATTTATCATTTTTCGTTATCTTAAAATCTTGTAGACTCTTTACATCTAAAATTTGAATGCTACTATTTGCAACTTTACAAAATACGATTTTCGTTAAATAGTTACAGAAGGGGAGCCAGCTCCGATCGCGTTGCCCTTGAAATATGTTGTCAAGGTCCATTTTCTGAAAAACTGTTTCCTATACATACAGGGTGTCCCATTTAAGTTGAGATTGTAAAAAATGTCGAAGACATGTGTTTTAAAAAAATACGATGTCCTTTAGTGTTTCGAGTGGGGAGTCAAATGGCACTACTAGTTTTCTAATGCGTGAGCGTTTTCAAGGTTATATCAAGGTCGTTTTGTCTTTTTTTATCATAAACCCATATGTTTTATTTCGGAATCATATTCTACATTAAAAAATACACAACTTTTGTTTGAAACGTTTTTTTTTATAAATCGAGATTACGAAGTTATTTTCCTTAACCCGGCGTTGGTAAGGTGGGGTCTCACAGACCCACCGAAATAATATATTTTATTATAGAAATAAATACCTTTTTCATGAATATAAGATTAAGATATTACTTAAGAGGCTTGTAATTTTTCAGAGTAAAAACGCAGATCCACGAAATTAAATTATTATTATTCAAAAATACTCAACTAATGAAACATCTTTATTTTTCAACGGAAATAGACTCCTCCTAACTTTAACTACAAACGAACTATATAAATCAGTATTTGTTAGGCACTTTGGTATTGGTTTACATATGGGACGTATACATTATAAGTAGCTAATACGATAATAAACATTTAGTCTTCAGATTCCGAGTTTTCATTTTCTGCAATTGCACAGTCGGGACCCCAACACACTTTACACGAATGCACACTAAATGTGCTTGCGCGGAACAACCTGTCGTCAATGACGTCGAGTAGTAGATTACGGAAGGGGAAGGTACACTCAGGTCCGACTCGCTGTCACGCGTTATTACAATGTTACAGTAAATCTAAAATCTCTGGGGTCTGTGAGACCTAACTAACGCCGGGTTAAGAGACTTTTGTCCCACTAGATTCGCAAAATCTCACACTGTGCGCCGGATCGTCAGCTCGAATCCACCCTAGAGCAATAAACGGGACTTGTGGGATGACCTAATATTTCCTGTGGTTTATATGGTACATAAGTCTAATCTCTCGCACGACGTCCGCTAACAGGAGCAGCCCTAAGGTGCCGGATGCTCGAATCCGCCTTACAGCATCGTAATCGTGTCTGGGTTAGGGGATCGCGAGACCCGTAGGCGTACGAATACTGCGATGCCCTGTCGCCAAGAGAACAAGAGGGACCGGTGTCGTTCGTGTCGCGATCATCGATCCGTTCTGTCGAAGGGACAACGTACCGTGGCCCCGGTTTATCGCGCCGTGTAGCGTTCAGACTATTTCTTTCGCGTGTCCCGGCAGATCTCGCGACAACAGAAACCGTCGCGGAATCGTGCTCGACACGTTACGACCGGCCCGACACGTTCTGGAACTCTGTATTCGTCTCTGTATACAAGGTATCGGAGCCGTAGTCACGACATGCCGTACAGCAACGTTCCTATCGGCGACGGTGGCGTTAGATTTGGGGTAATGGATTCGAGGAACGGGCGACAGACGGTCGTGCAAACGTTCCGATTCTCCTTCAGACGACGCATACGTGGCCGAGATCGAAGAACTTGCTGAAATGTTGTCTGGGAATAGCTCACTCGGCCGGTAGAAAAATTGATTTCAAACTGTTTGCTGAACGGAATTTCGTTATTCGATCCTCAGGTGTCATATGTAATAGGTTTCTTAACACTTTATCTAGAGGAAGCCTGTTAACAGGATTTTTAATAATTCGCGGGTTGAAAATGTTGTAAAAGGAGACTGCCACCATATTATGTTGCGATGCGGGATCCTTTGATCGTAAGCGGCCTACAGTGGGTTGAAACGCGAAAAACGCGGACAAAAATCATTTTCCTGACTAAACGAAAAATATAAAATTGTATTATTACCTTGTTGGTAGATAAATGTGGCATCATTTTCTGCATTTCGTTTTCCAAAATTCCATATCTGTATCCCACAATTAAATGCTGAAGTTCGATAAAAGTATACTTAAATGAATTTTTGAGAACTTTATCACTACATTATAGCCTTTATGTTATGTTAGTTTTAGTAGTATTAATGGACTGGGTATCGAGATATTCACTTCACTATCAAATATTCCCCATATTTATCAGATATTAATTTTCCAATTCCCTCCGGACAATACCTACTAAACCCTTAACTTAATTTCCAGGAATGTCCAATAAATTTGTGATTTCTTCGGGATATACTTTAATTATATCATTTCATCTTCTTACCTTTCGAAAAGATGAAATTTTCGAGAAGATCGAGTTTGAAAATTCAGCAAATACGCATACCATTGGCCATGGAAATCGGCTGTCGCGTCTGATCATGACCAACCAATTCTACTCTGTGTAAAATAAACTCGATTTTCTCGAAAACGAAGCATCAAATGAAAAAATTTTATTCTTTATTTTCGACTCATTTTTACATGTAGAATCACCTCCTAATCGGTTGACCATGAGTCGCGGGACACGCTGTATATAGACATTTAACTAACTGTAAGGAATCATTTGTTACCGGTACGAAGACATTTGATTTTTGAATAAAGTAAAGCTAGATTCCTGAGATCGTACACTGTGCGTCGGTTTGAAAAAATGTTTCATTCTCATCTCGATGAAAATTCCTCGAGACGGCAATTTCTCGGCGACGAAATCAAGTTTTCTCGAGGTCTACCGTCTAAAATGAAAGATACCGGGGGCGTAAGCCAGGAGCAGGCGATAATGGCCACACACGATACGCTTCCTTTCATTGGCAAGGTCGATAGCCACGAAGAATGAATCCGGGTTATCCGAGTGGCCCGGGCAATTTCTTCTCCGCTGTACACCGGCTAAAAAGTTCCTTCCACGAAATGGATCGTAATAACATTTCCTCTGGCCGTGTTCGCGGCGTGAAATTTTATGAAGTTAGATCGCGGCTGGTCTGCTGGCCGCGGCTATCTCATCCTGCGTTCGTTTTATTAATCGCAGAGACTTGCTCGATGAAAAACTACCGGACCCATAGGCGAAGCTGTATATCGCACCCCATCAAGGGAAAACAGATAAGAATTGGTGGAGTTTGGTTTCTAATATGGCAATTTGCGTAATTATTTATAAGTTTGGCCTCCACTCCGATCTTAATAATTTTTTGATGTATGGTAGGGGTAGTTTTGAACAACTTTCTCCTTTGGAAATATATGACAGTCTTCTTTAGTTTCCGTGAAGATTGCCTGTACCACTACAAGGAATTCTGTCCTTGCGTGTGCGTCTACGGCACAGTACATGAAGTCTTCTAGATTACACTCCTCACTTGACAACTGAGAGTCTACAGGTCTGTCAGCCCCGCTCACAACTGCGTACCGACATACGTACAAGAAAATTGTTTTTTAATAATTAAACTTGTACTTTACTGCGGAGAGGCCAAACGCTGTCGAACCTATACGGCGCCATTTAATCGCTCATAAGTCCAAAAATACGCTTCGTAGCAGTTTCTCGTGGCGACATATATCATTAAACACACCCTTTTACCGGTAAAGAAAGTCAAAAATCGTCTGGGATCAATAGAAAAATTTTTTTCATCGGCCAAGGCAGAGTGCTGCAATTTCCGGGCAAGAGGCGAAGCAATACGCCGCGGAACTTAGAAAATTTTCGTCGGACGCTGTCGAACCAACACGACGCCCTTCAATCGCTTATAAGTCCTAACCATAACCTAACCTAAACCAAGTATTTGTGGTTTTTCATGACTTGAAAAGATTAGGACCAGTAAGCCATGGTTGGATTCGTATTTTAATTATTTTCGTGTTAGGGTTAGACTGGGGTTAAATTGGAGTTAGGTTGGGATTGGGTTGTGGGGGGTGGCCCAGTAGTTTTCGATCTCGAGTACCTGGCCACCCCCTTATAGCTTATGGTAGGTCACCGTGGGGTTTTAGTGGGTAGTCCCTTGGGCCGTTTAGACCCGGGGAGAGTCCCACATAACCCTCCCCCAGAGGGGAAAGGGTATACGTAATGCATTACCCCACGTAAAAAAAAAAGGTTGGGATTGATTTGAGATTGGAGTAGTCGTTCGGATTGTATTTTAATTACTTCTTATCTCCAGAATTCTAGAGATGTGGATTGTTCGAAAGACTCTCTTAGTACTGATCGAATTGTAGTATACGAATGAAGCTTACGGAGATCGTTCTGCTGGTTGAAGGTTACGTGTCAAATCAAGGAATCTACCGATGCTGACAATTGTTGTAACTATTTCCCAAACGCACACGTATGGACAGCATTGCTTGCAGTGGTACAAACAATCTTTCGCAATTATCTCGAAAACTAAAAGAGACCGCCATATACTTTCAAAGGAAAGCGTTGTCCATGATTACACCGCCCACCATGTATCCAAAAATTATTAAGATCGGAGTGGAGGCCAAACTTCTAAATAATTATCGCAACTTGCTTGCTATTATGTCCTTGACAACGATTTCTATTCCCTTAAGCCCTTAAATGGCTTTGACGGATATAATCGCCATCACTATATGTATTACAGAATGCCTATGACGTATACAGGGTGGTCCAATTAAAGGTAGCCAACTAAATATGTCCTTCAGTTGTCATGATATAAAAAACAAAATCCGCTTTAGAGAATATTTCTATGCCAAGATCATTTTTCGACCTTTTTTACTCACAGATATTTTTTTTCAGTATGCATTGAATGAACGAACTATTAGAGACACCTGCATAAATTTGACTTTACTTCGAAACAATCAATTTCTAAATGAAAGCCTAGCTACACTGAATTCCGATTACCATTAGGGAGTATTGATGCTTGCAACTCCTATTTTTTTATGAATGTGTTACCAATATATTCCTGACATTTTTCTGATTGAAACGGTATCCAATATGACACAATCTGTATCGTATTTACTCGTGTAATTCACGATACAATGAAACTTCGATTATCCACACTCATGTACAGGGTGGTCCTTTTAAGTAAGGCCACCTAAATATCTCTTCAGCTTATTGTGATGCAAAAAATATTTTTTACGTAACGTGCATGGTGTCAAAGGACCCATATCTGGCAAGAATATTTTATCCTCAAGGTCATTTTGTTCGAAGTTATCAAGGTCATCGGTGTTTTTTGACACATGAATACATTTTTTTATTATTGCATCGTGTAGCTGATCGGAAGATACATTTAGCTATGTATAATAACATGACCTTGAAATGACCTTGATCTTCGAAAATTTACTAAACCGTGTAATAAATAAGCAAATATTTTCCAAATTATATCATGTTCAGTTTCATTTTAGTAAGAAGAACGTCACAAGTATATCGATAAAAGATTCATAAGAATGTATTGGATCGTAACAAAAATATGCTCGGTTATGATCGGTATCCCATTTTATTCAGAAGTAAAATGCAGAATCAAATTCAATCAATCGTATCATTCCTGCGAAGAAGAATGCCACCTAGGGTCCTTCCCTTGTAAGAAGAACTCTGTCCTAGATTAGTGATTTTACAGATGGCAGCCCTAGCATTTCACCTTCATTTACCTCCGGGCTCGACTGTTTTGTCGATGTTTTCTTCTCAGACCGGACCCTGGCTGGTCCGAGTCGCCTTACCGGTTCTTTCGCCTCCTACGTGGCCGGTTTTCTCCGAGATAATGGATAACTACGTTGCGCTGAGTGCGAGCGTGAGTGTATGGTACGTAGAGCGGCTTATCGCAAGCTCGCAGAGGGATGCCCGGCGGCGGCTTATCGACTCACCTGGCTTGACAGGCTTCCACGTCCTTTTCGAACCGACCCGAAGAGGATCGGGAGATGATGAGCGCTGATCAGAAGTCTTGAGAGACTTTTGGCGATTCTCCAGGGAACGCCGTGCTCGGAACGGGGATAACTAAAGTCAACGCGCACAACGAAAGAATTCCTTCGAGAATTGCTAATTTTGTCCGGTACAGTGGAGACAGATGACGTGATCCGTACTAGAGATTGTCTTGACTGCTTTATGTGAAAAATAAGTTATGCATGTACAGTCAGATATGAAAGTTTATATAGGGTGTTCATGCCATTACTAGCTAGCCCGTTTCTCTTGCAAATAATAAATATTAATGAAAAATGAAGGAGGAAAGCGAAAGACTGTTTTGAGCAAGCAACGTAATGGCGTATGCCATCTTTTTGTGATTGTACTATTTTTTTAGGAATGGAGATGAACTCCTATTTTTTAAATGGAATAGTATACACGCTACTCTTTTTTTCACACGATTTTGAAATAACACAAAAGAATTGTACGAAGACTGCGAAATTTTGTGGTGGAATACTTTTGGATCAACTGTACACACAATGGGTCACGAAAGTATTCGTCCTTTTAAATCAGTATAACTTTTTTAAAATTGGAATTCTTTTTGTAGCAATTAGTACCATTGGTTTACAAATTAATGTGCACACATGATTTTGAAGAAACTGTAACAGGTAGGAATTACATGAAAAAATAAAAAAGGCAATTTTTAAAACTTTATTACCGATAATGAAAATTTAAAATATGCGTTCTGTAGATCTTTGTTAATTATGTACATGCTGAAAATTTCATTGAAATCTGCTGACGCATAAAAAGCCGTCACGCATCGAAAGATGTAAGAATATGTAGATTTTGAGGAGAAACTAACCAAGAGTAGTGAAAAACTGTGATTTTCACAACTTACAAGCGCTTGTAGCTCGTGCATAAGTGAATCGATTTTGATGAAATTCTCAGCGCGTGTATAATTAGCGTAGGTATACATGACATATTTTCAAATTTTCATACCTGGCCAAAATAAAACAGTTTTAAAGAGTGCCATTTTTATTTCCTCATATAATTCCTATCAATTTTCAAAACCTTCTTTACATGTCAAGAAGTCAAGTTGTTTGGTCCAATTTAAAACAAATTATTCTAATTCAATGTGGCGTTCGAATACTTCCGTGAGCCACTGTACATGCATATCTTCTCTGCACCGTGTTATTTCAAATTAGTGTAAAGAAAAAGTATTAATACAAATTTATTCGTATACGGTACAAAGAACTTCAAGGTCATACAAGGTCAGAAATGGAGGAACATTTTGAATATTTCGTACTAATGCGATTACAAGTATACTTTATTGACCAGGCTATAGTAAATGTTTAATATAACTTCCCTGTGCATGAAGACATATTTCGGCTCCATTAATTACATTCTTGCTAGCTTCTTCGAACGTTTTCCGAAATATTAATTCACAAGATTGCGTTAGTTTCCCTTGCAAGTCTAAGTCTAAGGAATATTCAAAATTTTGCTGTGATTTCCGACCTTGAAGGTCATTGTGTTGTATACGAATAAATTTGTCTTGGCAGACGCTTTCATATGATATAAAAAAATATATAGCATTTCATTTGAAAAATTGAAGATCACCTTCATTTCTAAGAAAATAGTGCAAACAGAAGAAAATTACATACATGACTTCCTTGTGCATGAATGCATATTTCGGCTCTACCACAATCTTTGTAGCTCTTTCTAATGTCAAAGCATCGCAACAACACTGTTATCCTAAAGTGTCATCATCACAGGAATGATTTTCAGGTATTATTGCGAGTTGAAAGGAAGTCACCTGGGACGGCACAGGGGCAAGGGGGCTCTCTCTCTCTCGGCACGACTACCCCCACCATCGATGCTTCCGTCAATGTTTACGCTTTGACGACACACGCTACGTAGTTTTCGTGACCGCTTAGCCAATATTTCGCCAGAACCGAAAATACACGTGACTCGGGGCGCGCCTTTCCGGCATTCCTTTCAAGCGACTCCTTTTCAGCCCCCAATACAAGCTCAAGAACATCATGGTAGCTATGTAGTGGAGGCTACATCGAGTATTTCCATTCATTATACCAATCACGACTTTTGTACAAGCTGTCGAAAAAAATGTATTGATATTGTCCCCGAATTTGAAGTGTATTTCTTTATCCAATGACTTTTCTAGATTTACCTCGACGGCCCTGTAGATATCGATTACAATGTTACGAGCCTGGGCCGAGCGGTAGTGCGCGTGGCCGGCGAGCAATTTATGGTTTAAAGAGGAATATGGTTTTTAATTCTTAGTATGGTGCACGGTCGAACCTGGTGCGAGATCACGGAGCCGCTAGGATACTCGAGGACGAACCCGATGCGAAATCGAGGAGCTGCTGGGAGGTTGGAAGACGCGCAGACGAACCCGATGCGAAATCGAAGACTTGCTGGGAGGTTGGAAGAAGCGCAGATGAACCCGATGCGAAATCGGGGAGCTGCTGGGAGGTTGAATAAAAGCACAGGCGAACCCGGTACGAAATCGGGGAGCTGTTGGGAGGTTGGAAGACGCGCAGACGAACCCGATGCGAAATCGAAGACTTGCTGGGAGGTTGGAAGACGCGCAGACGAACCCGATGAGAAATCGGGGAGCTGCTAGGAGGTTGAATAAAAGCACAGACGAACCCGATGCGAAATCGGGGATCTGCTGGGAGGTTGGAAGACGCGCAGACGAACCCGATGCGAAATCGGGGAGCTGCTAGGAGGTTGAATAAAAGCACAGACGAATCTGATGCGAAATCGGGGGCTGTAGGATACGGACGAACATGATGCAAAGTCAGGGAGCCTCATAGGTTGGATAACAGTCTTAGGTTCCTGATGTAAGATCAGGTAGCTCCTAGGGTTTGTTAGTAACGGCCTCGTAACTTTAATATTATAAATTAATTTATAAAACTCGAGCGGTAAGATTGTATTATGTGGGAACGGTCAACTAAGAATTACTGGATCTGAATGGTGGGTTAAAATGAATTGTTACTCAAAATTACCTTGAACTAAATTGTATATTACAGGAAACTGGCTCTGTTACAACTGTTACTGTTGCGGTAAGAATTGAGTGGGTATGAACAATGTTGTGTAGTTACCTATGTCCTACTGCCTGTTGGATGACGCACTGGCAATGCGAGGAACACGGAGTGGTTGAAATAATTATGCCAAGATAGCTTAATACCGTACTCGCGGAATGTATAAGGTTACTTGATCCGAAAAGGTGGCTAGGCCCGGTCTCATTAAATACAGTGGCGTGCAGAAGTATCCGGACACCCTTTAATAACGAATAACTTTTTCAAAATTAGTTCAAACGGCTTGAGTTTTTTTTAAATGCTCGAAGGATTAGTTTACTAGGTAACGTGTAAATAATTATTTATAAAAATTGCTAATGGTAAAAATTGTGAAGAAAAGTCCCAAATTTTCTGCATTTTCAGGGAATTTCGCCCTTATGTGATCAGCTTTAAATGTTTGTAGCTCATAACAACGTTAACCGAGTTCGATGAAACTTTGTACATATGCATAACTTACCTAGACCGACAAAAGGCGTATTTCAAATTTTCATTACGGGTACAGATAAAAAAGTTAAAAATTGTGATGTTTACTTTCTTCGCCGCAATTCCGACCAATAACAATTTTTGGAAAAAATTATTTACACGCTACCTAGTGAACTAATCTTTCTAACATCTCAAGAAAACTCAAGCCGTTTGAACTAATATTGAAAAAGTCATTCGTTTTTAAAGGGTGTCCGAATACTTTTGCACGCCACTGTACAACCAACTCCAAAACGAGATTCAACGTAACGACGTGTATAGCCCGTTTGTACTTTAAGCACTGCCTCAGAGGGTTAAAATTCGAGGGTTTATATACTGTGAAATCTAAGTGGGGATGCTCTCAAGATTTCCATATTAGGGAATCTTGCGGAACTGTCCCTGTACTGAATCATGTTTTGTGCCGGCTGCATCCAGCTGGAGTATAGTCATCGTTTCTATAAGCAAAGGGTGGAATAGGGCGTTTTCCGTTCTCAGGAAAAAGATTAGAAAACTCTGATTGAAATAAAGCAGAGAGAATTCTCTGTACGTAACAACGATGTACCGACGATTCTTTTTTTTTCCATGAGCCATCACCGCGTGACTTAGCCCAAGGGTTGAGTCGGACATCAGTGAATGAGACAGGTGGACAAATCGTTTCAAGCGAGGGAAATTAATAATCGCTCAGGCTGGATCGGCCCGATGTGCTATCAGGGAGCACAGTCGCATATTCTCACCCCGTGGATGATGTCCACCATAAATAAAGTCCCTGTCAAGACATCGAGATAGCGCTACAGGCACTTTCACCTGATAATACGGATCTCGAAACTCACCAGGGCCGTGACAATCGGAGACAATCGGGGGAACTCCTTCGGTCAGGGGATCACCGATTTTACACCATGGCTCAGCGGTTTCATCGTCTTTTATTTTCGCGAGTCCGACACTTTCCTGCTGGCCGTTTTAGGATTTCGGACGTCGACAGCGACGTCAGCTGCTTAAGTCAGAAACGGGCTCATCGCTTGCGAGATTTGCGGAGCAGCGGCGTTTTGCTCGCGGATTACGCAAATTCGACAGTCGTCCCTGAACCCGAGGTGAACGCCCACTGTATTAGTTCAGATGAAAAAATCCGGGCTTTCGGGACAGCTGCTCAACGCCACTGCCGCCCGAATGAATGTTAATTACGATCCTGACTTCTGAATTTGAATCCGCAGTCGAATCAAGTCGGCGATCTGCGGAATTCGGCGATCATTGTAATGAGTTTTTACGAGATTCGAAAACCTAGCTCGGAATTTTGATGATGCGGCTCGGAGTTTGAAAAGAAAACATTCCACTTACGTGGGAACATGTCGAACTGACGTTCGACGATTCTCGTGAAACTTTGATGGGAAGCGGTTCTTATCAAAATGTTTGGCGCGTAGTCTTTTTACCACGTTTTTATTAGCTCGCTTTCTTGTTTGTTTGTTTGTTCGGTACAAATCTTGCAATTGATTTTAAACTAACTTCCCGATGAGCGAGAGACTTGAAATTGGAAACGTAGCTCAGAACTGGATAACAATGCAGTATTCAAATTTTTTTTTTAAAAGTCTATCCGTTTAAGAGAAATAACAATGAAATATTTTTACCGTTATTACCGTTACACCGCGGCCATCGCGTTCAGCGATCCCCACTCCGCGCGACAACGCTCTCTACTATGCGTGCGCACTCTGACTCGTCCCCACTCCACGAACCCACTTCGCCCCGACGGAGCTCAGTATATGATAGACGATCGGTAGTACATCATCGCTTTGTTTACCAAGTGAAAGAACCGTTACACCTTTCCGTTATAATTTCATCAAAATGTTTGAAATCGATTGAAATATACGTGTAAGAAGTAGGAGAGGAAGCCTTTTGACGTTGGGGAGCATGTATGTTATAGGTAATAATAATATCGTGTACGAGATTAGAAATTAACAAAATTCTGTGTTTGAAAGTGACAGAAATAATGTCTACAAAAAAAAAGTAACAGTTCGTTAATAATGATTTTCACAGGGAAGCCGCCAAATCGCCAGGTATGTCAAATATCAAACGTGGGGCGCATGCAATAGATAATTGATGCATGAATAGTTCACCTGAATCACTAAAAATTTTATTGCTCCGCAAATGATATAAACTGTTGTGTGAGTTTTCTCAACGGCTGCTACTCCTTACTATTATCTTGCGCCCCACGTTTTTCGTTTTAAATCTTACAAGTGTTTTCACAGCTATTCAAAATTCACAATTTCAAATTTTTGTTTTTATTTTCAAATTATTTTATACTTTTTAGTCCGTTTTTTTTTAAATTATTTTATACTTTTTAGTCCATTTTATTTTTATTTTTTTCAAATTGTTTTTTTTTATTTATTATTATTTTATACTTTTTAGACCGTTTTGAAAACGTGGTATTTTTAAAAATTTATTTTTATTTAAATAATTATTGTTGAACATTTCTAACATTAAATTAACCGACGCTTAACACGTTAAGTGCAAATCCAACCACTTTAAAAATTCCATAAAATCGTAGTGATTTATTTAATGAAATAAAAATTGAAAACGTTAAATGTATGACACTGAGTGGTCCTTCAACTTTCTTGCATTTTGTAGATATTAATAAAATTTGGTGCAATGAATATGTTAACGTAAAAATTTATTTTGAAAGCTGTATAAATAATTCCCATATATTGGTGACACGGCAGCCAACGTGTTAAAAGTAACTGGTGTATAATCATTATAAAAATTATAAGGTTGAGTTTATTTAGATTTTATGCGGTTCTTATCGTAACACGTGATCTACTAAAGATATTTATTCAATCATTTATTATGAAAGCATATTTATAATTCCAATAATTGTAAAATAAAAAATCTGGTAGTCATTTTGACCGGCAGTTGTAGGTTTAGTATTAATATTGAAGGAGTGAAATGTGTCTTCATGGCCGATGGTGAGAGACATGTCTAATCGAATTTCTTCGAAATTATTACAGTTGGAATTCAGAAATTACAATTTCTTGAAATAATAGATTTGAATGGTGGCTTTGTGAACATTTTGTAGTCAAATTCAAATCAATCTTCTTATACCTGTGTGGGTAAAGAATGTACAGGGCGAGCTACGGAAAGTAGTACACTTATATGTCTTGTGAATTATTTAAGCGTTGTGAATATTTTTTAGATGGTGGAGGAATTATGTGTCTTTAACACAAGTTTATTTGAACGCTGTGAATGTTCTTAAATGATGCATGCGCCATAGTTCTTCAACGTCATAATGTAATATCAAGACGAGTTTAGCAACCTGTTTTATTCTAACCTTAAATTGATCGTGAAATGAAAATCAGATTTAAATGAATTAGGCATATTCGTTTCCTGAGTAATGCATCACCAAGCGTATAATAGATTAATTCATAGAATATTTTACTAGAGAAATTTACAGGAAATAAATGATGGATATCACACACATAGTCGATCAAAACTAAGAAGTTGATGCGACTTCTAAAGACCTAAGAAAAAAATGTATTTGATCTGAATCTATGTTTATTTTAAAATCATAGTATATTCAAAATTAATAAATTCCTTCTAAGAATACGCACAATATTTTGAATTTAAAAAACAAATCAACCTCATTCTGAAAAGTGGATAACCTTCAACTGAACTTTTATTATAATATAGTCATAAAAATTTCAATTTCTCCACATTTTGAAATTGAAGACATAGAGTAACTACCTAAAATTATTCTTTAAACTTTGATCTATAATGATAAATGTACTATTTAACTGTAATATTGTAGCTCCCAAGATAATCGGCTAAACATATTTCCAACTCCCAACATGATTGTTTAAATTTAAACGTGAATGGTGATCGATCCATAAAATATTGGTGAAATGTTTTTGTATAAACGACCAAATGGATTCTACGTTTTGCGAGCTGCACGCAAATGTAAACCGGGGAACATCTTGTTTGCATTCAAATATTCATTCAAAACTGAATTTAGAACAATCTCGAAACACATCAACCATAAAAACTTGTGGCCACAAAGCTCAGCTTTTTTTTGCAATTTGACAGCCAGTTTTGCTATAGCTTTTATCCAAAATAAAAATTTGCGACATTAATTGGAAGAAAGACGAACCAAATAGAAATTTCTACCTAAGTTTAATGATTTGAATACGTTACAAATGCATCTTTCCTCATTTTCTTAATCATTTTACTGATTCAAATTTTATATACTTATTTTTTGTACTCTCCTATAACACAATTTTACCGTTCACATTAGTTAACTCTACATTGACACACTTCCAGTTTTCGGTGTACATACGGTGGCCCACAAAAGTATTCGTTTGCCCTTTAAATTAGAATAACTTTCTTAAAATTTGACCAAACCAATTGAATTTTTTTGAGCAATTAGAAGCATTGATTTAGTAAATCACGTGCAAAACAGATTTTGAAAAAATTGCAATTAGCAGGAATTGCATGAAGAGATAAAAATGGCACCTTTTAAAACTCCTTTATTTTATCCCACAATGAAAATTTAAAATATGCTTTTTGTAGATCTATATTAGTTATACATATCCAGAAAATTTCTTCGAAATCGGTTGACGCAGAAAAAAACGACGCGCATCGAAAGATGTAAGAAACTATGGATTTTAAGCAGAATCTGACCAAAAGTCGTGAATAACTGTGATTATCACCACTTTCAACCGCTTGTAGCTCATATGTTCGTTAACTGATTTCGATGAAAATTTCAGCATATGTGTAAATAACATAGGTCTACAAAACGCATATTTTGAATTTTCATTACGGGCTGAAATAATAAAGTTTTAAAAAGTGTCATTTTTATTTTTTTATGTAATTCCTGCTAATTGCTATTTCTTCAAAATCTTTTTTTCACGTAATTTACTAAATCAATATTTCTAATTACTCAAAAGAAAAAATTAAGTGGTTTGGTCAAATTTTAAGAAAGTTATTCTGATCTAAAGGACGAGCGAATAATGTTGTGAGTCATAGCACCGTGAGATTGAAGGAAGTCCAAAATAAAATGTTAATATATTTAATATATTATTCAATATTTTCTAATAATTCTATTTTTATTATTCTTCTTCGGACATTTTAAGGAATTGCATGGTCATGATTTTTGTCACAAGAAAGGAATATAATAAAACTCTTCAATGAAGAAGCTTCGTGTAAAAAACATCGATAATTTACAACGTAACTCAAAAAATATTCAACCGATTAACTTGTTTTTCCACAAAAATATTTATCAATATACTTTAGCCAGTATATAAACCGATTTTTATACTCAATACAATCTAAATAATTCCTTCTCTTATTACAAAAATTTTCGCAAAACATGAACTTTTCTTCAAAGCGTTAGCATTTTCTCAATTCACAATTTCTTATTTTAAAAATAGGTCTTTGCTATGGACATTGTTATAAACTAAAGAAATATTTCAGGATTGTATGTTTTGATGAATACAACAGGTGCTGCATTCCACAACGCGAAACTAGTTTCTTAACGATGGCAGGCAGGACACGAGCCACTACAATAATGTTACTTATAATTCCTTTGTACAACAACGTAGTAGAACAAGCCTACAATTTTTGGAAAAATTGGTACAATGCATTGTATATTTTGTGGATGTAGCGTTTCTGATAATATAAAAGTTGCTATATTACTTAGCACAACATAATTTTCTGAACGACCGGTGGAACATAACTCACCACGGCGATATTATTTATAGCTGTTTTCTAATAAAAAAAAATTTGTCCAGTTACTCCACTAGAGCAGTAAAACAACTCTATAATTTCAAAAAGACTGTTCCATTACATAGTTGAGACAAAGATTCACGAAAATTCGTTAAATTCATTTAGTTCCCATCAAATTCCCTTGTTTTAAAATGCGTGTGAAATAAATCCACATCGGCATATAAGATTAAAATTTCATGACGTCGCCAGTCTCCCAAGGTATATCATTTCGTGCTGAAGGTTAAAGTGTACTTTGGAGGATCAATTGTTTAAAACTTTTTTTCATGCAGTCCTATAGATTTAGACGAGAAAACACCGAAAATGAAAGTATTATTGCCAGGAGTTCACTGGTTCAGAAGTTATACTCGTGTAAAGTTGAGCACTTTTAACTAACCCCAAACCAACTTGGACTATGCCGCTCTGTACTACTTAGCCGATGCGCTGAACACCCATCATCTATCCAGCGTATGCGCTCAACAGTTCTACCTCTATCAACCAACGAATATACTAACTAACCCCAAACCAACTTGGACTATGCCGCTCTGTACTACTTAGCCGATGCGCTGAACACCCATCATATATCCAGAATATGCGCTCAACAGTCCTACCTCTACCAACCAACGAATATCCAATATGGCGACGCTCTAACCTGTCAAAAACGCTTAAAATTGCTCATGTTTACACGTGTATAATTTTTCAACCAGTGAACTCCGGTAACCAAAACTTGCATTTCGTGTACTAAAACTTACACGTCTATCATTTTCTCCTCAAAATGTGTGGCATCACATACAGAAAACTTGAAAATTTTTGGTCCTCTAAAGTACACTTCAGCCGTGCTGAATTATACAGAGTAGAGCAAGAGTGAAACGGTTTTAAAAATAGAGGACTGTCGAACAGATAGGTGCTCGTGACAGAGTACCAAGTGACTAATTTATTTCGCTTGGACCGGGGATCGAAGCGGCCTACGTAGCTAGCCATTAGTCGCGATCGTAGACAATAGAAAAAGTCTGGAAAGCGAAGTGGATTATTGGACCAACGTCTGTCGTACTTACAGATTGTAGTGCACATCCGCCATGTTCGGTCGATAGCTAAGCGCCTGGACAAACGCCTCCTCCGCCTCCGCGACGCGTCCCTGCGCGCTCAGGACGCTGCCCAAATTACCATAAGCTGCAACAATCACAACGGGACACTCGTTACACACAACGCCGACGGTAACATGAAAAACAGCGGATAGATAAAGGGATGGGAACGGGAACGGGAACGAGCGGAAGGGGCGTTTCTGGAACGCCGCGGGCTCGCAAAGCACCTGCTAATTCGATTCGCCTTAAGCCGGCCGGATCGACGCGTTTGCGACTCGTTAGAGGCTCATCGTTCTTTAACTCAAAGGAGATCCCCGGTCGCGCTCGGATTGGGTTGCATGGCCGAGGCTGTTTTACGCTCGTTTATTCGTCTCGGCGAGGATTAACAAATCGATATGGACGAGAGACAAAATGCATCGCGACACGGAATTTAATCTCTGTTCCGCCGCGGATGCGTGCGGGGTTGCTACGAGGGAACGGGCAAATCATTTTTGGACGTTTATTAAATTCTTTAACACTATCGAACTCGTCGGCAAGGGAGGCCGAGGTTAGTTGACTAATTGCTTTTAACTTTTATATTATGCAACTGATGACATACAATGTTCTGAAACATATGATTATTTAGCCCACCACATAATACGTCACCGTCACACAAATTTGCGTGTTATACCAGTGAAAACAAAAAATCTCCAAACATAAGCTGTAAGTAAATATTTTTCAGGTAAGAGTTCCTTTTAGCATCCACCTCTGATTGTCTTCAAACTTACTCTGTACACGTCCCACGAGGTGTCTGACAAAATGAAGGTGTGGCGCGGAAATCAAATAAATTTTTTGCTGGCGAAACACAATTTTAATACCGAATTGAGGTATAAAAGTACAAATCAGGATTATTAAGCAAACTCCAAGCCCACTAAACGCAACCTAACCTAGCTTAACCCAATCCAACCCAACCTAACCTGACCTTTTTTTTTTAACGCAGGGAAATGCTTTACGCATTCCCCGTCCCCCTTGGGGGAGGGGCGGGGATATATGGGACTCCCCCCCTTCCTGGATGGAAGGAGAAGGGGGGTATACCCACTAAAACCCTGCGGAGACCTGCCTAAGCGGTTTGGGAGTGGCCAGGAACTCGGAACGAACACTACTTTACAACCTAACCTGACCTAACATAACGTAACCTAACCTGAACTAACCAAATGAAGTAATATAACTAGTTTAACATGGCAGCTTATATAGAAATGCATACGTATACGATGGTTTCTGCACATACACGAGCCACGTAACAGTCTCTTTGCGATCGCCCACACAATAGCACAATTCCTGGAAGATGTCACTCTGTATATTCTTTCCCAATTCCATGCCATTTATCTCACTAACAACATGTTGAGTTACTTCTTGTGGCTTCCACTCGGTATCATTTTGATTTGATTCATCAGAACTGTCACTCATTGTGACTGATTAAACTTATTAAAGACAAGAAACAACAGTTTAGGGTGCGTTAATAAGTGAAAATGACGGACACGAGTCATTAACGTAAACAGTTTGTTGCGCATGCGCAGAGCATTTCCGCTTCACGTGACATACCCACATGACTCTACTGGGCATGGGCAATATTTCGAGTAAGTTGGGAGCCGATCGGAGGTGGGTGCTAAAAGGAACTTCACCCACTTTTCTTTTGATTAGTCATGAATTTTGTCCTTTGATTAGTGCTTCACACTTTTTTTTATAAATACTTCCTAGAAGGATGATACATTCACTACAATCTGTGTTTATCCGACACGTGAACGTTATGGACAAACAGTTACCAACCTGTTGAAGATGTCGAATAGGATTATTTGACTAATAGTCAAATAAGATCTAGACCTAGACTCAGACCTAACCTCGAATATTATTTTCCTCATTTTCATTCTTCCTCGCTTTTTGTGTCAATTAGCTATATTTGTTGCAGGCATCAATACGAGAAATTATAAACGAAAAATTCATCAGCTGATATCCTTCTGTGGGCAACCCGAATTCTTACACAGTGAGTAACTTTGATATTCGGACATTATGAGATTTTTTCTTTGTTACATCATAACTTCGTTTCTAACAAAATAAACAGAAAACATAGTCAAATATTATATTAAGGTATATGTCTAGTAAACAATAGTATAAGTTTTAATTACTTAACTTGGAACAGTTGTTAAATAACACGATTTAAATAAATCACTGTCCGATTTTCACGTTACTTTAATATTCGAACAGTTTTAGAAACTACTTATTTTTAGGCTAATTTTTGTAATAATATGTGTTTAAATATCTTGTTGAATAGCCATCCTGCTGTATCACTTCTTTTAAACGTTGTGGCATCTTGCTAATGATTTTTCTTAAATATTCAGTACTTATATTGTACCATTCTTCTTTTAATCGATGTTTCAACATTTCTTTTGAAGATATTGTTGTTTTCATGATGCGTTGATCTAGTTCAGGGAGTTCCAACGTATTCCCCTCCGAGAACTGCAAGGTCCCCACCATCGAACCTCTTCCCATTACTACGTACAGCCGTAGAGTTAGCGTGTGCTGCGCGCCGATAGTGGTGGGAGCTTTCCAGTACTCTCCATTATAACGATGAAGTGTAAGAGTGGGGGAAGAACCTAAGCGGGGAAGGTGCCTCGAATCAGTGATGGTTTATGGTCTCGGTTTTCTCGCGCATGCGCGTCGATTTTAGCGTCAGTAAAGTACAAAGTTGGGCTAAAATGGGGTACCTTGGTCACCCCGCATAGTTTCGCAAATTTTGTTTTCTATTTTCAAATATGAATTGACAAGTAGCTCCTTCTCCAATACTAGTTGCCATTATAAAATCGAATATATTAACATTAACTTACCAAATTTCGAAGTACGGTCGTCTCGTCGTGTCGTCTTGCACTCTTCTGCCCGGTTTCCCACCAATAACAGTTCTCCCCTACTTTCTTCACAAATATAAGACGTAAGATACGTTCCTGCATTTAGCCGCGCATGCGCGAAAAAACCGAGACCATATACCATCACTGCCTCGAATAGCTCCGGAGCTGCAAGTTGAAACTGCCTGATCTAGTTCATCCCACAAATTTTCAATAGGGTTAAGGTCCGGTGATTGAGGTGGTGGTTGCAAAACTTTTGGACAATTGTACAGCAAATATTCCTGCACAATGCGTGCCTTATGTTTCGGGTCATTGTCCTGGCAAAACTTAAACGTGTTTAAAATTCCCTTTTATGTAAATTATTTTTCAATATGTTGGAATACACATTTTTGTTCATAATATTGTCAATAAAAACTAATTCGCTCGGTTCAAATGTGGATATACAGTCCAAAACAATTACTCTCTCACCTCCGTGCTTTAGTACTCCCATTAGATTTTCGCATGAGAAGTCATCGCTCATAAATTCTAGGGTTAACACCAAACCTAGCAGCACCGGTCAAATTGATCGATCCTTTACATTACTTATTTTACGATTGTTGGAATTATAAAGAGTCTTTCACTGGAAATGATTGAATAAATTTTTTAAATCAAATACAATCTCGTCATTCTTATAAGGCAATACGTGTTAGTCTTTTTTAATGCTCGGTAGGTTTAGTGTTAAAATAAGTGTGTGTAACTCGAATACGTTCCTTCATTGCCCAGATCTCCTTCCAATACAATCGAAACGTGAATTATTACGGTACAGAGAGTTTAAGTACAGTTACGAAACTGGAAGAGAATCCAATGGTAGCGATTCCGATGAAATATACGGGGGTTCGGAAAAAGCTAAACGATCCGCCAGTTTGATTGAAGAAAACGACGGTTCACGTCGTCTATCCTTAATACAAAGACCGATACATATATATTATTATATATGTCTCTCCATATATAGAGAGAAAGGTAAAAGAACGTATATCCGCAGGATATATTTTTAAACGCAGCGAGCGGCTCCTCGGAAGGCAAGAAGACGCGCGCCAGGTACTCCTTGAACCCCTTTTCTTTCGTTCCACCCTTCGCCCACCGTGTTCCGTCCGCTTCTTGTTCAGTTCTTTGTATTTACGAGCAATAAAGCCGTACACACGCGACCGCTCGCCGTTACACTCCGGATAGCGCGAATATCGCGGCAGAGTGCGCACAGCTATCGCGAGCTCGCTTCCGCTTTATCTTCGGCCAACAATATCGGCAATAAAACATTTGCCGGGGCCCCGCCACCACCACTATCGCCGATCCTCGTCCGCCTCGATAGCTACTCGGGCAAAGAGCAATAAATGAATCCACAGTCGTAAAATTGCTTCGCGATCGCAGAACGGACGATCCATCCGCGACGATCCTCCCTTAGGGGGACACTTCCGGTTCGCGAAGTCGCGTTCGCAATCCTCGCCGAACTTCCAACCTAACGATCAACCGTCCCCCTTACGATTTTCATGAAACTTTGCAGGTTTAGAGAATAGTCAGGGACTCGGGCATTTTTATCGCTGGTTTATCAACGCTCGAGTTGAGGCGGAAGGGTGAAGCCATCCCTTGGAAACTCGCACCTACGAAGCTACAGTTGGGGACAAAATGAAGTGGACACAATTTAAAAACTAATAACGTTTCTCGGATTGGGCCAAACGACTTGAACATGGTTTGAGACGTTAGAAGAACTAGTTTACTACGTAATGTGTAACAAAAATGACCATTGGTCGAAACTGCGAAGGAAAAGGTAAACTTTTTTGTCTGTGCCTATAATGAAAATTTAAAATATGGCTTTTGTAGATCTGGATTAGTTATATACACGCACAAAGTATCATCAATGTTGATTACGATTGCTATGAGCTATAAATTATTAAAGATGCCAAAAATTGTGAGAAACTGCAATTTAGGTCAATCGAAGCCCAAAATTCAAAGATTCGTACATCTTTTAATGCTTATAGCTTTTTCATGATTCAGCCGATATAAAATACATGATGAATATTTAATTGTGGGTAGAATATTTTCTATTAATAAATATTTCCTATTTTGAAAGATTATTATGATGCAACTTCTGTTACAATGCCGATTGATGTAGTTTTACCTCCAGCTTAGATAAGCTAAAACCTTTTAGTAGTAAGTAAGGTAAATTAAAGTAGGTAAATTATTAATTCTGATTGGTATAAATGTTAAGAAATATCATATCTTTAATATGGTTACATTAATTTCCTGAGGCTTGCATTAACTTTTGTTCAAAACATTAATATATTAAACGTAGGTTACTTTCCTAAATTAAACCACCTAATGGTTTTTAAATTGGACTGGTCTACATTGAACGACATTTCCTTTTTCTCAAAGATCAAAATGTCGCAGCGTGGTAACTATGGAAAATTATTTGACAAATAATCTTCAGGAATTACGTTTTCCTCAGCATATTGTTACATTTATGCTAATCAGAATTATTTTTATCTTCGCATTTATTTCTGTAGTTCGAAATAAAAATTTTATTTAGTTTTCTGCAGTATGCTGTTAAATACTTAGAATTATTTTTTAATAGTACGTAACTACTGCTTTTGTATGTACTATTAATAATATATATGTATAATATGTATTTTATCGTATCAAATAGTTTTGAATAACATTTCATAACCAATACATCGATAAGTAGACATGGTCCAATTTAGAATATTTGTTGAGACTGTTTTGAACATATTTTGTGCAACCAGTTACATAATGTTTCAGTCAGTTTATTTTTAATTAATACGCCAACCATAATGTTAAGATTACTGAGAAATGTAAACATGACTAATCCGAATTTCCAACTCCTTTATTATTCATTATTTTTTTATGGGACTTCGATGACCATATTTGTGGCATTTTTCTAATAAAAATCATACCAAATACGATATAAAGCTTACTCCATCGTCAATTAAAAAAATAGATATGTATGTAAAATCAGAAAAATTTTGATCAGAGAAATATTACAAATATGATGGTGAAAGTCCCCTAAAAGATTAATTAAAAATGATAAAGTGTCGTCATTGCATTACTGTTGCCTCACCGATGTTATGTACCTGACCTATACATAATGACCATACACCTGTATATGATCTGAATTATATCGTGATTGGTATCATTTTAATCAGAACAATGTCACAAATATATTAGATAAAGTGTCATAAAAAAATAAGTAATAATAAAAAAGTTAGTCCTTGGTAATACATTATGAGGACGCGCGAGCCTCTGAACTTTGCCGCCGACTGCGACTCTCCGCGTCTCTTTCTTTCCCATACGCTATCCTTCCTCGCGCCCGAAACTTTAATTGTGTATTACACAAGTAAATATCATCGGAATTATATCATATTTGGTATGATTTTTATTAGAGAAATGCCACAAATATGGTAATCGAAGTCCCATAAAAAAATAATGAATAATAAAGAAGTTGGAAATTCGAATTAGTGTGGTCTCACCGATATACCCGAGGGGGTACACCCCGCACTAGTGGGGATATCTCAGGGACAATTATGTGCGAGACATTTGGGACATTTACCGATGAAATACTGTATTTTCATAAACAGGAGAACGAAACCTACCAGTATGCAAAGTTTCGACAAAATATAAGACCCGATGACCGCATATTCTTCTTGTAAGAAGGTCCGATGATTGGCAGCTTATTAAAATTCTGAACGAGAGAAAGAAATTTTCATTTGGCTACTGTCTCCCTCAATTGATACAGAAACTTTTGATTTTGCGCGAATCTTCGCAGTCTACCTGTGACAATCAGCAAGAACGATTCTCGAAGACATTCAAAATGTCGGATCTCGACCGGTAAGAACTTGGACGGGGTCGATCTTCGCGTTGTATAATCTCGTTTGTTTAGTGGAGGTGTTTTCCGCGAGAAGAATTCTGCCTCCTAGTGGGAATTACGTTCAGCAACAAGCTAAACAGACATGCGAGTGCCTCGGAATAAACGTAACGCGGGCGCAAATAAAATACACTTTCCTTTTCCTAACACCTGCGGGATTATTTTAAAACCTCTTGCGTTTTAATGTTTCAAGTTGGTTTACTGTATAATGCTCAACGGCGGCGTGTATCGCGTGTTTTCCACAACAAGAGTAATCCTGTTATAAATCCCGTCGCCGCACCGCACCGCGTCGGCAAACCCCGGCAGAAAATAATTTTAATTAACGACTAATCCCTCGTCTTCGAGGATCCCGAGAAGTTCAGGTGACTCGAGGCTTATGGATGACCTGTAACGTGTTCGTTTCTCGGACTTATACTTCACAGTTTTTTACCTTTTGACACCTGCAGGCGATACTTTAACGCGATTAGTTGAGCTGCGTATGAATTTTGCATAATGTCTTCTCATTTTCGCCGTTAAGCTTTTTAAATATTTAAATATTTTAATTATTTTTAGTTTCATTAAACTATGCTCAATTAAAATTAAATGTCAAAGAAATAGTTGTAACTTAACAAAACTAATGCAAACTAACTTGAAGCAACACATTTAGTTATATTTTATTAACATATTAATAATTAATATATTATATTATATTTAGTGTATCCAAATTGTTTATGTACTGTATATGCAATATAAATCCTATTTGGTTTAAAGCAATGAATAAATAACAATAAACAATATTTTATTTTTAAAATTCTGTTCGAACTCCTACGTTTCGTTTAGGAAGTCACATTACACTAGTGATGGCGATATAGAGTATTTCATCGTTAATTGTCGTGAAATTCTGAACCATCTGAACTATCAGAATTATATTTACTTTGGTATCATTTTCATTAGAAAAATGCCACGAATATGTTGGTGAAAGTTCCATAAAAAAATAATAAAAAATAAAGAAGTTTTGTCATTGGATTAGTAGTGGTCTCAACGATATACTCGACCCGTATTATGTTATTCTTCTCGGCGACCGAGACCTCTCGAGCTTCGCTGTCCTTTTCTACGTTCGGCACAAGTCAAAGAATAGTATTATCTGAACTTTAATCGTCGCCGGCCGGATCCGTGGTGGCGACGATTATCGATGAAATACTGTAGTATCGAAATATCGGAATATGGGATCCATATAGCGGAGTTATTATTAGGTCGCTTGGTGTCAACTAATTTGTCATACACGACAAAAGGCGGAAATCAGTCGTACGTATCCGTCCGTTTATGTTCTAGACCAATCATTATATTGTACTTCAATAGTGACGTGTAAGCGACAGCCGTCTCCCAGACAGAAACTATAGCATCGTTTATTGGTAACGCTCGTCCTTAACCAGTTAACTGTTTCGACCTCTATGGAAAATGCGTATCTAAATTGCGTCGCACAAATTTAGCGATGACAAGTATATTCGTCAAACACGGAGTATGTGTAATATGAAATTAGGCTGTAATAAAATGACTTTTATTTTTTTATTTCATTACTCAAATCTATCGCAAATTTGTCGCAACCTTACAGTCCGATATTTACGTAAATGAATCCCTGGCCAGATGATAAAATATAATCAAAAATGTCCAGGGAAATATCTTAGCAGGTGGGTAGTCCACAACTCAATTTGGATGATCCTTACAACTCGAATCCTGCACACGAGCTATAAAAAACGCAGTCTCTTGAATACATGTAAAAAGGAAACGAAAGGATCCTCATCCCGTTTTTTATTACTAGGCGCGCCACTTATTGCATAGTCTAAAGCAATATATAAATTCGTAATTGCTTCTGTGATGACTGATAAAAGACAACGACACATTTACAGAAAATAATTCATACTATATGCGGTCTTTTTATATTAATTATTTATAAACTTTTATTTGTCCCTTTCATTTCGACGGGCCTCAAAATATGTCAAACATCTTGAAGTTCACGAATATATTTTACTTTTCACTAAAACTGCAAATTGTCACTACTTATTACTCATAACGAATATACTCGTCATAGCACAAAATTTTGCACTTTTTTCATGACGAGTATACTCGTCAAAAACAGTTAACTCATTAAAGGGACAAGCGGTGTTATTATTCGCATACTATTATCTAAATGTATATATATTATTTTACATAAATTACAGTGAGTATTTCATTAAATTATTAGACTCAATGGTTCAGTGCAGTTAGACTTTAAATATAAACATTGATTGTATCAATGTAAGCTCGTAAAATTATGCAAATGTCTCTAACAATTTGATCACCCCTTGAATTACGATGAAAATCGCCGAAAATCTGAATAAACAAGTGCATTCGGTAAATATTTACATTAGGAGCTTCCTCACCGATTTTGATGACGTTCAAATATGTTGTAAAGGTCATCATTCTGAACAACTTTTTCCTATACATGTTACCGCTCAGCATTAATTTCCGAGATATTAGCAAAAAAGTTTCAATATCTCGAAAAGTGATCGGAGTAGGTCTGTGTTAGATTTGAAATTGTGGCCGCCGATAACGCGGCTACGGTCACAACTTAAAACGACTTCAATCAGTTCAGATCCACTGTCTTGTCTGTTTATGTTTACGAACTGAAACGTGAAATGAATCGTGTCGAACGCGAACTCATTTCATTGTCATCTGTGTTAGCATACAGAGTATTAAGCATGAAACTATACGAATTCTTGTATATCTGCAACAATCAAGAAAATATATAATAACCCAGTATATAAATATATAAATGTATAAATAATATATAAATAACCCAGACCTAACCCAGACCTACTCCGATCACTTTTTGAGATGTTGAAACTTTTTTCCGAATATCTCGGATACTAAAGCTGAGCGGCGGTAACATGTATATGAAAAAGTTGTTCAGAATGATGACCTTGACAACATATTTCAACGTCATCAAAATCGGTGAGGAAGCCTCTACTGTAAATAATTACCGTGCATTCTCGTATTTAGTACGATAAAACCATTGTATTATGATAATGATCGCTAAAGCTTCGAATAAATAAATACATTCCCATCGCTTCTGTAAAGTAATGTAACATAGTCACGTCCAATGCTTCGTAGAAGTGTTAGCAAGTTCCTCGAATAGTGAACAATATATGGAGAAAATGGACCGAGATCCAGCTCTGTGAGGGTTAACGCGTACGTAGCATGACGTCGGTCAGGCAGATCGTCGAAGTCGGATGTTCGGGCGCTAACAATGGCGAGTTCCTGCGAAACTTTCGAGGCTTAACTTTAAGGGAAATTCGAAGCAGGTCGCATTGCGTTCCGTAATATCGGACCGAGCTTAACCGTAGCATTTATATTCACGCGGCTCCGGGTCGCCATTAATAATTTATTACCAGCGACGGCAGTTATCGCATTCGATCCTGCAGAGCATACAATTTTTCAATTCCCTCTTTCCAATTTCCAGCGTAACGAATGACAAAGTAGATCGGTCGGAATCGTAGGACCGTGTATTCACTGGCTGCGATGTAAATGAGGCGGATGATAGATCGAATGTCGCCGGACGGACAAAAGGGCAACTCTTTCGAAAGGTTAAAGAAAATAATAGGGAGCGTATGGGTGAGACTGGGGGTGATGAATGCGGACGCGAAACTCCGAAGGCAAGAGGAAGAAAGGCGAAAAGGATTGTACGTCATTTATCACGGATTATTGCGCACAGTTTTTCACGTCGATATTTCAGATTTCGAAATAAAGCGAGTATCGATATACTCTACGCTCGAAGAACAGGAGAACTCGATCCTTGCCGAAGCGACGCGAGGCGAGTCGATGATAATCTCCGGAAGCGGGCGGGGCATTTTAAATCAGTCGCGATAAATAAACGCGATAAATCGCCGGTGCGACATATTTCATCGTACCCGCGATTTCATCGGGCGCCACGCGAGCGTGTACAAGCTGCTCTTGCGGCCCGATTTTCCGCTCGTAACGCGATCGTCGAGTTCCTCGTTGGAGAGCGGAAGCGAGGACGCGCTGCGGATTTTTTTCTTGCTCCGTCACCGGCCCAATCGTCTGATAGCCGACCCACTCGAAAATACATCTTGCAATTAGTGACTCAGCCAATAGTCAGGGACACAAAGATAGGACACTCGTCGTTTCCTTGTGTTTTCATATGATATCGGAAGAGAACGTCTATTTTCGTAAATCAATTATAGGGTGACCTGTCCATTGAATGAAGATTTTCCGTATTATATGAAAAAGTAAGGTTTATCATACCCTTTCCACGTTGAAATTTAATACAGTTGCGTTTACTATACACCTACAGATGGCATGCAAATGCAATGTTGATTCTGCATATCATTTGTTTCGCATTTTATTTGTTTTATTAACTGTTGTCTCAACGACGTCCTATGCGTTCACGATAAATATTGCTACGAACAATCTACAATTTGTATTTTAAGGTGCGTTCAATGAAATTATGCTTTTGTTTGTACAATGTTACAGTTTAGAAGTCCCTTTAACGAATACTATTGCATGAGTAAAGATTTATAAAAATTTGTCGATTTGGAAAAGTGTTGGATCATTGGTGGTTTACATATTTTGGCTCGACTGCGTTTTAGAGAACTCCGTGTTCGTAACTATTTTGAACTTTTATTTATGTGATCCTGTAGATATCGATGCAGACATTCCGAAAATGTGTGTATGGCTGTTAGGAATTCACTGGTTTATAAGTTATACGCGTGTAAAGATGAGCAGTTTTAAGCGTTTTTGACAGGTTAGAGCGTCGCCATATTGGACATTCGTTGAGTGGTAGAGGTAAGTAGGTCTGTTCGGCGCATGCGTTGGATAGATCGTGAGTATTCAGCGCATGTGTTAGATAGTATGGTATATTTGCGGGATCGGCTAAATAGTACTGAGCGTATGCGCTAGATGGCAATTCAGTGTTTACATATACTTTGTAAACATCACCTAGCAAATACATCAATATGGCGGCGCTTTAACCTGTCAAAAAGGTTGAAAAGTGTTCAGCTTTATACGTGTATAATTTTTTAACCAATGAATTCCGCACAATAAGATTTTCATTTTCGGTGTTTTCTCGTCGAAATCTATAAAATTGTATTAAAAAAACTTGAAAAAAAGAGTTCTCCAAAACGCAGTTAAACCCTATTTTCACTAAATTCTATATTACACTTTTATAAAAGTATATAACTATAAAACAATGCTAGAATTGTGTTCAGGGATGTATGAGCTTGGTAAAAAAACAGCTCACTAACGATAATATAATTCAGGAGATTAAATAACGATTTGTAAACGATCATTTTAACATACATGCAGCTTAAATGTTCATTCACTGGACAGGTCACCCTATCGTAGGGGAGATCGGGGATAGTTGACTAATTTTTATGAATAAACCACTGTTATTTAGTAGAGTTGATGGATACCAAAAATTGTCGAATTTACCTAACTATGCAGGTTTAATATTGAAAATTGCTTTAATTAAGCATAGGTTGAAGTATTTATCACATTTATCTTGGTGAATGCAATAAGTCAACGTACCTAGGTTTTGGGGTCATTTGACATACACGGTGGGGTTTATTGATTTAACATTCACTTCTTTTACATATTATTTCATTAATTTATTCTAATTAATATGAAACTTCAATCATTTACTTCTTGAGCATATATTTCTTATAATGTCGAATTTTATTTATAAATCATCATTCAAGTCACAGTTAATGCACGCATAAAACACTTTAGTCGAACTGATGCATTTTTCGAGACTGAAAAGTCTTTAACGACACTATTAACCCTTTGCACTCGGAGCTATTTCAACTAAAAAATCAAACATTTCTTCTAACCTAGAATATTTCCATTGAACATAATTTTGTACATTATATGCGTACGAAACTGATATAGTACCTCACACAGTATTTAAATGTTTAGTAATTCATTACCTATAAACAAATTTAATCATGTAAACAATATTCTGAATAATGGTGTAACAATTTGTAGCGGTGCCTCAGAGTCGCCATTCGAATTCTAAGGGTTAACCCCTTATCGTACTCGCTAACTCCCGATTGCTCACGTCATAATAAACAAAAAGGTCGGTCACGCGTCGAGCCATTTAGCTGTTTAGCACGATCTTGCACAAAATCTATGCGTCTTATGACATGTATATTTCGGCGCAACGAAAGGAATTGTGAAATAATAAATACGTTTGGGCACAACTAATACTTTTAAGATGTCTGGGAAGTAATTATGATCAATTCATCGGTGAACAAAAATGATTTATAATTTGAAAGTGGATAATGTATCAGTAACAATTTGTAAATTAATACTTAATTTAAATTAATAATGTTTTCAGAAAACTCGTAGAAAATTAGTAATCTTCGTGTTAGTGTTGTTTACGTTTGTCACGAATGAAGTACCACGAGCCAGGCTCGTCCTTATTGTTTTTGGCCCAAATTTCTTACCACGAGTCTCACTCCTTTTTAATAAATGTTGTATCCTAGCTGTATCCTAAATTTACCAGTAATACAATTCTGTGAAAACAATATTGCATAATAATACTATGAATTTTACACACCAAACTCGAACCTCTTGTCTACAAGAATTATTACCGAAACAAATGTTACTACCAATCAGGCTTGAGAATTGTCGAAATAAATTATTAGAAAAATAATCGTTAAAATAATATATTATGCTACTTGGCTACATGTCATTTGAAATAATCACCAGTTAGTTTAGTTGAACAGCCAAACCATGTATATAAAATGATTTGATTATTTGAATTTCGAATAACATGTAAATAATTATGCATTTCATCTTTCAATTCTATTTATCTTCATGTACTAAAGAACAATTTTGAAAGCGACTGCAGTTAAACTTTCATCATTAAACAACAAAAATTAGTATATCTATATTTAATTACTAATTGCGTTACTTCAATAACCTCTTCGCGAGATGGAATTATTTATTATTTTATTTTAACAATATTAATGAAATAAAAAATTATTCAAATGAAGTATTATTTGAAAATAATTTATTTGATTTAAACCCCAAATGAAAATAAATTTGTATGTTATTTGTACAATATAAATAAGAAAATATTTAAAATATATCATTATTTCAAATGATTATTTATTATCATGTTGACGTTGACCAAAGGACGAAATTAGGTTGGGTAGAGAAATTCGAGTCCTCCACCCTAATTGTCGTAGTAGGGTAGTTGGACGTTAAGTCGAAAAATCACGGTTACCGGTGGAGAACGCACTCGACTACACCTCAGTGGCTGTACGTGCACGAGTCGCTAAACGTCACGTTCCGTGGAGGGTAACTTTCGGTCGAGTTAGGGAGAAGAAAAAGCAAAGAGAAGGGAGAGAATCTGCCGTATAGTTTGCCCAACCAACATTCCAGAAGGGATCTTTTGTTTGTGGACTTGGAGGACTTTAACCTTAGATTTTTAAACCACTGTGAGCAAATGGGTTGTTTGCTATTCCAGGATTCAATTATTAACAACTTAACGCTTAAAGGGCGGGTCACGTATATTTGCGTTTTCTAGAGGTGCTGATTGCGCATCATTATATTCGAATTTTTGTCCGTTAAATTCTTGTTCAAATTCTACGCTAATTTAATCGAACAGTACAACCTTGTGATCCCAGGTTTTCTTATTGTTAGTTGCAAAAATATATTAAGTTATTCAGTGGCAGTAGTTTATATAATCTTTCCATGTGCAGGGTGTAAAGATATTGCATATCGTGACAAGAATAAAGTCGACCTTGAATTTCAAGGTCAAAAGGTCATCCGTTTTTTTTTTATTGCATCGTATTCTACTCGTCACAAAGATGAAAAGTGCAGCAGGAACCAGCGGTCAAAACTCAACCGTTCTCTTAAAAAATTATGGTAATACTTTTTATTATCAAACTGATTTTAGTCATATTATATTTCGGATATATTGCACGTGCCAAGAAATAATTTCCAACGGAATTATCAATTTCATACTAAATAAACTCCATTTGACTGAGGATTGAAAATATAATATAAAAAGAATGAGTTTGATAATGAAAAACTTTACCATAATTTGTTATGAGAACGATTAAGTTTTGACCCATGGTTCCTGTTGTCCTTTTTCTAGTGCAATTAAAAAAAATGTTAGCCTTTTGACCTTTAAAATCAAAATATAGGTTCATTTTGAGGCACTTATCTTACATCAATTTTCACCAAACTGAAGGCGTAGAATCACGCCATGATAGTCGCGACATACAATTTCTTTACACCCTGTGCAATTGTATATTAGAGTTTAGTTTTAGTTCTAGTTTAGTGCAAATTTTGTTTTAATTAAAGATTAAATAATTATGTACGACTTCAATGAATTCTTTCAAAAAATTCCCAAAAAGTAGAAATTTAATTTATAATGAGACCTGCCCTTGAGCTTTCAGGGATTCATATATTTAAGGTTTTTGTTTAATAAACCAGGTAAGTCAGATGGTACTTTTTAAAATATACAAGTAGTTTTATATATTAAATTGACGAAAATATTATGTTTCTTGGCGATCAGAACTGTGGTAATTATTTATCGAGGAAGCAGACTAGCAGAAAAAACTTTCCTCTAAAGCATCATAGTGAGATATTGAGTGAAACAAATTTAATTAGAGCTTATGAAATTGGAGGAAGTTCAGAGAAATAACTACTACGATAAATCTTAACCTGTAAGTTTCCTTTTCATCAAAAAAGTTGTTTTTACTTGGCGAAACTTTTGCCGGTGCTGGTCCAGCGGTAATGATGTTAACCCTCGTTTAGGGGGTGCTGTGGCTGTTCAGATTCAAAGTATAATGTTCTTGCTACATTAAAATATTCATCATTTAAAATGATTATTAAGGTAATCGTCAAAGACAAGGATATGTAATAAAATCAAATTGTAATTCATACTTCTCTATCGAGAAATTGTGAATAATAATGTTTAATTACGGATTCGGCAAATAATAAAAAATTCATTAATGACGATGAGAACCGAGTCTAGTTTATTTAAAACACGCGTTATAATTTCCATAACACGTATTTTTAAAGAGCATTAAATGTTACTTAAATATTACTTCCGAATATTTATGAACTTAAGCAAATGGGATTATGCAGAACAAATAAAAATAAATACGGCTTAAGAAGAAAAATAAATTAATGAAAGAAAATAAATAATACTTCTTGGTTTGTTATTTGTATAATTTTAAATAAAATAGACAAATACATATTCCTTTTTACGATTATATATTTTGAAGTTTTAATTCGGAAAGTACTGACAAACGCATAAAATTTGCAATATTGCAGGCTTTGAATTAAAGTGTTATTCATGCAGTTTATATTAGTAGAAATATTAACCTCTGAATGTGTTTTTCGTAAAATGATGTTTCTCGAAGAGGTTTACATGAAATCTAAAAAATGGATCATGCAAAATAATACAAACTTGTCAGACATTTTCTGTATGCACGTGTTCCATTTCCATATAAATTTGAATGAATTTGGGATATGCAAAATTTAGATATTACCAGTTAAAAATCAACGATTTTTTGGTGAACAACAATTTCAAATTTCGACCGCTGTAGTTTCTTTATATTCCATTATTCTTAATTTATTTGAGCTCTGATATTGACTACAATCGTACAGATTAAAAATCTTTTTGATTTTTTGTTTGAGACAATAATACCGGCAGATTTTATTACAGCTATGTGTCTTCAGTAGTGGATAGTACAAACTGCACCATTTCTTTTAAATTAATTTTTGGAATAGATATTCTTTTACGGTGCAAACGTGGAAGTTATGTTGAATTGTTTCGACGCGATAATTTAATTGTTCTATACGATATGATGCTACGATATCGTAGTAACGCAGATGGTTATTGCATATTGGAGAATTAAACAAAAAGAACATTGACATTTTTAAAGCAGTATAATTTCAATATCCAGTAACGTCATGCTTTTTGTAAAGCACACCATAAAAATCGATATCCGTGCATGCAACAATTTTTGTAGACCATCTAAAAGATATTAAAACATTTTTACAACATTTAAAATTTATAGGTTTATTAGCATTGTTTTAATATCTTTCCAACGATTATTTACAATATCTATGTTTCTCATAAAGCTCAATTGTTTACAAAGTATTTAATTATGTTCACAGAGTTTGGATTTGATTGTATGTGTGATAAATTTGTATTAAAAAAATTTTAAATGCAATTCCACAATCGTCAATGTTCCTTTGAAAGTATGCATGTTTATTTGTAAAGAATTCTTGTTGACCATTAACAACATTGGATGAAATCACTATTTTTGTACACTAGAATTTATATACACTCTCTAAAAGATGTGAAACATGCCTACGGAATTTAAAATTGATGTGTTTGTTAACTTTGTTTCAAAAAATTTCAAAATGTCTGCTTAGGTCCTGCAATGTTTCTTTTGTAATATGCATGTTTTTACAAGCATTCTTGTTAAATAACCATACGATTGGATAAAGTCACAAAAGTTTTGCATGTAACTATTTATATGGACATTTTCAAAAGTATTAAATAAGTTCACAAAATTTAAAATTTATGTTGGATAAATGTGCATTATTTCAGTTCCCACCTAGTAATCAGACTTCTTGCAAACAAATTACTTGAAAATAAATAACTACTAACTTCCTCTTCAATTAAAATAACTCCATGTCCCCCAATGTAAAAAATTTAGAAAATAATATAATAATAATAACAGCGCTTAAGATGGCTGACTGCTGACCTTAAATGGCTGACTATTGGAACAATTATCCCACTTATTAATGCACCACCCACACCCCTAACTCATAAGTCTCCCCCCACAAATTACCGGATACTTGAATCTTTGTTAAAAATCCCTAATATTTAAACTATTGCAACTTTTTGGTAAAAAATCGTACAACAATTCACTTGAGCTGATTTTGAAGTACGAACTTTGATAAATTATAACCCATTGTAATCTATAGACAGTGGATTTTATACAGTTATGTCAAAAATGAGTAGGTGTGATTTAAAACAATAAAACCATTAGAAGAATTTAAAAATACTTCTAAATCATGTTCTACCTATTAAACAAATTCAGAAAGAAAATAAATTTCTATTTCACTTTAGTTTGTTGCAATTCAGGGAGAAAATTTTTATTTTGCATAAATATCCGCTGTCAAGTAATCTAATTGCTTTAATCGCCAATAGCATTTGATTTTTATCCCATTGTGACCGATTTTTAACGACACCCACCTAAAAAAAATTTTGGTACCTAATATGAGACCGGTCTCACAACAGGAACTTCCTATGGTCTCATAATGAGAAATAATAACATAGTAACTATTAAATAGCTACAAGATAATGTCTTTATTATTTACTAATAAAGAACTATGATCTAAAAAAATATATATAAATAAACAAGAATTGAGTACCTAATATGAGACCGGTCTCACAACAGGAACTTCCTATGGTCGCACATTGAGAAATAATAACATAATAACTATTAAATAGCTACAAGGTAATGTCTTCATTATTTACTAATAAAGAACTATATATATATATATATATATATATATATATATATTCATATATATGTATATGCATTGTACAACAGTATTGATGAAAATGATTATACACACACCATTATGCAAGTTTTTAACTCAATCGAACACTTAAAAAACTTTCGGTAATTTATTCCACAATATGGTCTCTTAAGAAGCTTATTTGCTTTTAACGTCAATGTGTAGATAAAACAACAAACAAATGCTTAACACTTTATCTACCAGCAACTTATTAATAGGACTATTAATTCAATAATTGTGCTGCACTGAAAGAATGGTTATCTTTCATATAATAATCTCACACGAAATTATTAGATTAGTGGCGGTGAGTTGATCGTTTATGATTGAAATTGTTGTTCCTATCGAAGGAGCTACTAAAAAATTCTCAGCCATGGACCGCAGACCTTCAAAAATTACGAAATAATCGTCAGTACATAATGTGTTAATTACGGGGAAAAAACAGCATCGTTACAATACATTGAAGAGGTCTGTATCGGCGATATGTATGGATCTCTTATTAGGAAAGGTCTTTTACTAGGCTACTTTACCCTAATACTTCAAAGATCAGCAATTTTCAGCAAAAATTCAAGTGTGCACATGGCAGCGGATGCACTTCAAGAGACTATAATCCATCAGAGTACGGAGCCTTTTAATTCGGATCAGTAATAGCACTCGTCGAGAGCGGAACACTGTCAAAGCTCGGGGTAATGGGGAAAATGGCGGGCCAAAGTTCAAACATGTTTCTCGGCCGAGGGAATGCAGCGAAAATATACATACATATTTCTGTACGTGGACGTCGCCGTGGGCGGTCTGTAAAACGCAATTTCTGTTGGCGCAATTAAAACGCGCCGTGATGTAGCCGGCCGTCCGCGTCCGGCCTGATGATGCCGATGCCATGTCGGTTGTAACGCGCGTCAGAAACATGGTTGTCGGTGGTTGTAACATTGTAGCAGAGGCGTTCAGGCTCGCGTGACCAGGCTCTCACGCGGCTGGTCACACCCGGCGGCGCTTTTTTTTGCGTAAAAGATTAAAAGGGAAACAAAGCGTGGAACGCGACAAAGCGAAGCATAGAACGCGTTGTCGCTCCACGCCCTCGCCGCCTTGCGAGGGCGCGTTTTCCGCGTTTCCGTGGAATAAACGAGCGTCACGGGGGTAGGTATATTAACGTATGGCGTCTGCGGAGCTCTCAAAATGAAGTTCCACGAGACTTGACGGAACAAGCAAGCACGATAATGGTTTCGGAAGCAGGGCGAGAAGCCACCGATGCGATGGGAGGAAGATCTGACGGGTGCATTGAGGACAGACCGGGTAATTAGAGGGTCGAGAAACCGTATGAAGCGGCGGAAGTAACCTCAGATTGAGGAGATACCTACGCGGCGAAAAAAGGAACCTAGCCGCGGGAAAAAAACCGACAGAGACGGATAAGGGCTGCGATAAAACTTCCAGTCTGGAAGAAAGTCGTCGGGAAGCCGATGATGCACTCTGTGGTTACTTCTATCGCTGATTCGTGTTTGGTCTAGAAAGATGGAGACTGAGGGTGGTTGGGAGAAAGTGAGTCGAAAGTTATTCGTAATGTGGTAGCAAAGTTTGTCACAATAGCCACATCCTCAATGTTGTTGACATACGAAAGAATCAATTTACTGACACCTATGAAATGGATAAAACAGGGCTAAAGCAGAGTAGGGTGAAGGTACTAGTTACTGAATATTTAGTGACGACTTGGATGTTTTTCGTTAATGTGCAAGTAGGTAATTATTTACATTAGGGGCTTCCTCACCGATTTTGATGACGTTGAAATATGTTGTCAAAGTCATCATTCTGAACACCTTTTTCCTATACATGTTACCGCCGCTCAGCTTTAGTTTCCGAGATATTCGTAAAAAAGTTTCAGCATCTCAAAAAGTGATCGGAGTAGGTCTGGGTTAGATCAGGGTTAGGCCTGGGTTATTTATATATTATTTATATATTTATATACTGGGTTATTATATATTTTCTTGATTGCTTCAGATAACCAAGAATTCGTATAGTTTCATGCTTAGAGATCGCATTTGACACGATTCATTTCACGTTTCAGTTCGTAAACATAAAAAGACTACACAGTGGGTCTCAACTGGTTGAAGTCGTTTTAAGTTGTGACCGTAGCCGCGTTATCGGCGGCCACAATTTCAAATCTAACCCAGACCTACTCCGATCACTTTTCGAGATGTTGAAACTTTTTGCGAATATCTCGGAAACTAATGCTGAGCGGCGGTAACATGTATAGGAAAAAGTTGTTCAAAATGATGACCTTAACAACATATTTCAACGTCATCAAAATCGGCGAGGAAGCACCTAATGTAAATATTTACCAAATGCACTTGTTTATTCAGATTTTCGGCGATTTTCATCGTAATTCAGGGGGTGATCAAATTGTTAGAGACACTTGCATAATTTTACGAGCTTACATTGATACAATCAATTTTTATATTTAAAGTCTAACTGCACTGAACCATTGAGTCTAATAATTTAATGAAATACGTACTGTACTTTATGTAAAATAATATATATATATATATATATATATATATATATATATATACATTTAGATTTACATATACATATACGCTTTTCCCTTTAACCAGTTAACTGTTTTTGACGAGTATACTCATCATGAAAAAAGTGCAAAATTTTGTGCTATGACGATTATATTCGTTATGAGTAATAAGTAGTGACAATTTGCAGTTTAAATTGCAGTTTTAGTGAAAACTAAAATATATTCGAGAACTTCAAGATGTTTGAAATATTTTGAGGCCCGTCGAAATGAAAGGAACAAATAAAAGTTTATAAATAATTAATATAAAAAGACAGCATATATTATGAATTATTTTCTGTAAATGTATCGTTGTCTTTTATCAGTCATCACAGAAGCAATTACGGATTTATATATTGTTTTAGACTGTACAATAAGTGGCGCGCCTATTAATAAAAAACGGGATGAGGATCCTTTCGTTTCCTTTTTACATGTATTCAAGAGGCTGCGTTTTTTATAGCTCGTGTGCAGGATTCGAGTTGTAAGGATCATCCAAATTGAATTGTGAACTACCTACCTGCTAAGATATTTCCCTGAACATTTTTGTTTATATTTTATCATCTGGTCAGGGATTCATTTACATAAATATCGGACTGTAATGTTGCGACAAATTTGCGATAAATTTGAATAATGAAATAAAAAATAAAAGTCATTTTATTACAGCCTAATTTCATATTACACATACGCTGTGTTTGACGAGTATACTCGTCATCGCTAAAGTGCGACGCAATTTAGATACGCGAATATCTCGGAAACTAATGCTGAGCGGCGGTAACATGTATAGGAAAAAGTTGTTCAGAATGATGACCTTGACAACATATTTCAACGTCATCAAGATCGGCGAGGAAGCCCCTAATGTAAATATTTACCGTGCAAGTACTCTGCAATTTTTTAGCATTATTTGTGATATACAATTGATTATATCGAACTTTTTCCTGTATCGTCAAATTTTTTGGACGATTTCGTTAGAAAGTAGAAGAAATATTGTCTAAGCATTTTTTTTTTTATTGAAAGCTCAAGTGGAAATCCCCAAGGGAGGTTATAAAGCTATACGTTAGAATTAACATAAGGTTTGATATACAATTGGTTGATATGACAGTTATACATTAGTAGTGTAGGTACAGCAGAATATAACGCATTAAGTACATAACATTAAATCTTTAAATTACATTGCTTGAAAAAATTAAAAAGAAGATGACATGCCTGGATATTCGGTTTATAAAGTAATGATCTGATATTTAAGGGTGGAAAAAAATTGAGCTTGCTTAATCTTTTCATATGATCAACTCTTCGTGATTCCAACAAGGTACATTGCTAAATTAGGTTAAGTAGGTTAAGATCTTGAACCACATTGCCGCAGTTACATTTGGAATCACTTATTATATGTAGGCGTAGAAGGTATTCTGCAAAATGATAATGATCTGATCTACAACGATTGAATGTTACAATAAATTCTCGTGACAAACCTCTGCCCGAGGACCACGGTGCAACACCGTCCCCAATATAATACTGAAAGTACTACTTGCCTTTAACTACTAACGATTTCACATTAACTAAGTTTTGATTCGAAGGTTTGGACCTATTTGCTAAACACAAGAAACTTTTTATAACCATTTTCCGTGCCCCAATTACCGGACACTGCAGCTATATTACCGTACCATACGCAGTGTTGGGATATGGTGCAAAATTTCACGCGCATGCGCGGCCGAAACAGTGACGTATCTATATCATGATTACATAGGTAGTGGAGCCCTGGGACAGTTATATTGGCGGGAATGTATCGAAACAATCTGTTCCGGACAAAAAGAATTCAGGACGTGTCCTACGATTTACAAAATATATACAAATACACATGTTATACATTTATTTTTCAGAATCGAATCACACCAATTTTTTAAAATTCTGCTGGGTGCTCAAAGTACCCCATTTTATCGAGAACCTTACTTTTCTGAGGTTGAAATCGCCGCGCATGCGCATGAAATCTTGCCCCATATCCCAACACTGACCATACATACCACAGATGCTACTAAAAATCTTAGGTATATAGGTTATGTTCACTGCCAAACATAAGTAATGCTGTCCGGTAAGGTCAACACTGATGAAGAATCTTGACAGAGTCGACGGTTACTGGTAATAAGGCATGTTTTAAAAGTTTGGACCCGATTCCCGGATTTGTTTTAATTTAGAAAATAATTCAAGCAATTCACAGTCGAATAAAGATAAATTGATTTACATTTAAAGTATAAAAATGTGAGCTTAAATCACGAAATACAATGATTACAATATTATTGGAGGTCGTAAAAAATGTTGGGTATTGACATACAGTATAATTTAATTCATCGTTATCGATGACGTTCTATGTGGAGTTAAATTGATCAATTCCACAGTTTTCTATATTTCTTCGAATGCTTCAAATAAATCATGTCGAAATCCATTTGGAAAACTTTGATGTATGCTGTACGAATGTATAATAGTAGACGAATGAAACGTGTACTCCATATATCACTACATCAATGTTAGAGATATCTACGTGTCAAATATCGACAAAAGAGGAATGAGTTTCGAAGTGACTTTTTGAACATTAAACTGCATATATGACAGAATGTTCTTCTCATACATCTACTATGTAATTTATAACAATTACAGCAAGTTTATTTCAAAATTAAATTCAATTAGCTATGTAATTTAACTTCTAAAATCACACTTTTAAATATCAGAGAACGATATTCCTTTCCTTTCATAATATAATGGAACTTCTGAATTAATATTAATATTCGTGTGATTTTCATAAAAATTTCACTTATTTGCAGCAGATCACTGTTCATCAGAGTTGCTATTACTATCGGTTTTTTATTAGAGTGAATAGTTTTTCATTACTACAGTAACGATTCTCTCTGAAATTCTGTACTTAATTTGAAAGAATGAATGTAATAATTTCTCGTAAATGAATAGGTATTTCACTGTAATTTATGTTTAAAGTGCACATATATAAAACGTTGCCTAATCAGTTGTAGAGTTTCCATTAATTGCTTCCTATTTTTTATTATTTAGGTGTAATTTGCCTATGAATCAATAAATTAGAAACAATGGATTTTATTTAACCCTTTAGTAACGACGTCTATACATTATAGTGACTCTGATCAATATTTCAAATTTGATCACAATTCTGCAATAGGTTAATTTGCAAAAGGGCGTATATAACCTGCAAAAGAATTAATTTAGAGTCCAAAAAGATATAATAACAGTAATAATAATACTCTACAACAGCCAGTTCCAACCAGTAGTTTCGGAGCTATTCGAGGTACCTTCCCCCACTGTTAGACTTCATCGTCATAATGTATAGTAGTGGGAAGCTCCCACCACGAGAGCTGCGCGGCACACGCAGCACTCACTAACTCTACGGCTGTACGTAGTAGTGAGAAGAGGTTCGATGGTGGGGACCTTGCAGTTCTCGAAGGAGAATACCCTGCTCTACAAAGTACACTTTACTATTTCTACCACCATGTGTATTCTTCAATAATGAACCGTATGGAGAAGTTTTTTCGGACCCTTTAAATCATGAAGATTTGCTGAATTTTATTAATCATTTTGTTACAAGGATTACCCTCAAAGATTAACATAATGATTATACGAATACATATATACATGAATCTATATTCCATTTTAGATGAATCTATGTGTATGGAATATTTTGTTCACTGTTATACTCAATAAAAAGTTAAATAGAGGAACAATAAATTTTATTTCTTTACAATAATTTAAGGAAACAAATTTGTAAGAAAACTTGATTTGCAAACGGGTGAATTTGATTTGCAACGAGGTGAATTTGGACTGCAAATGGTTCAACTTGGAATGCAAAACATGTACTACAGAAAAAGGAAGCGAATTTATTTAAGTTATTAAACAATTTCAAGGAGTTAAACAAACAACAATTTTTGTCATAGCTCCCACAGATCCAACCCGTGCACGAGAGCGTTAACAATAAGGGTGTGCGGGATTCCGAAATTTCGGATCTGGCGGGATCCCGGAAACGACAAATAAATATCTTCGGGCACACGAGGATTTCAGGACTCGATATTTGATTCGAATCATTATTTTTCAGACTGATCTTTTAATTTGAAAGTCATTTATTTTCGTATCGCTTATTTGTAATAATTATTTGCAATAAAGAATCAAATTGCAATGAATGAATGAATGATGAATCATTATTGCAAGAAATGAGTGGTACCAAAATAAAATGCTTTCAAATTAAAAGATCAGTTTGAAAAATTATGTTTCGAATCAAATATCGGGTCCCAAACGAGTCTCGAATCCCAATCAACCCTTTGCACTCGGAATTATTTCAGCTCCAAAACCAAACATTTCTTCCGACCTACAATATTTCAAATCTACCCAATTCTTTTCAATTTATGCATTTGAAATTTATGCAATTTACTCGTACAATATTTAAATATTTAATAGTTTATTAAATACAAACGAAAGCAATGTGAAAAATATTGTAGATACTGTATAGTAATTTTGAATAATGACTCAGAGTCACCACTCGTGTGCAAAGGGTTAAATTTCGTGTCCCAACTCAGCTCCGTGTTCCGAACTTCTCGGGTGTACCCGAAAGCAGTGATGCCAGAATCGTGGAACCGAGGAACTTGCCCCTCCGGTGGATCCTCCGGCTGGACCCCCCACTCTGACGTACCGTCGTCGCCTTACGTTGTGTCTTACTGCGCACGCGCTACACACAAGCGTACCTCGACGCCGTCGAGTCGAATAGGCAGCTCACACGGACAGACTAGAGGTACGCTTGTGTGTAGCGCGTGCGCAGTAAGAAACAACGTAAAGCGACGACGGTACGTCAGAGTGGGGGGTCCAGCCGGAGGATCCACCGGAGGGGCAAGTTCCTCGGTTCCACGATTCTGGCATCACTGCCCGAAAGTATTCATGACTAGGACAAACTTTCGGGATCCCGTCCGATCCAATCCGATAATTTACTAGACTCGACCCGAGGCTTGGATTTTTTTCTTAATACTTTACATTGTTATCATTTCGTTAGCATTAACCCCTTGGCCTACAACAACGAGTGAGACTTGTGGTAAGAAATTTGGGCCAAAAACAATAAGGACGTGCCTGGCTCGTGGTACTTCGTTCGGACCAAACGTGAACAACGCAAGCCTGGCACGTGGTACCAGTGTTGGGACATGGTGCAAGATTTCACGCGCATGCGCGGCCGAAACAGTAATGTATCTATATCATGATGACAGAGGTAGTGGAGCCCTGAGACAGTTATATTGGCGGGAATGTATCGAAACAATCTGTTCCGGACAAAAAGACTTCAGGACGTGTCCTACGAATTACAAAATATACACAAATACAAAATTATACATTCATTTTTCAGAATCAAATCAGTCAAAATGACTGGTCGTTAGAAAAAGTGCTTAGCGGTGTTTCCAGTCTTTATTTACTTTTAAAAAATGACAAAACAAGTTGAATAATATTGATAGGGCCAGTGCTAGAAATTTACGGGCCACAACTCAATCAACTCGCCCAAAAGCGAGTCGACCGAGCATGACCAAAACACTCAGAAACCCCGAGTATCGAGTTCGCACTTACAGATAGCCAAGTTTCCGGGACCCAAGGAGAACCTTATGTGCGGCCCAAAACCCTGAGTAAATATACAATTCCAAGTGCCGCTAGCGTACTGCATCAGAATCATGATTTTCCCGGAATCATATATTCTGTCCCGAAAAAACGTTGCAGTACTTATCAATTGTCGTAGCTGCCCCAATGTCATTTCATCACATAGAAACATGCACCAGTCATTTTGACTGGTACTGGTATGAGTGTCAATAACAAAAAATATATTTGTTACGAGTACGTATAAAATAATATAAAGTTCATAAAACTGATTCTTTAGTTATGGCTACAAAAGTCATGATATCATTTCGGAAAGAAAATGTTACATGCAGTAGGAATTTTGAATTGACATTGCAAAACCAGTCATTTTGACTGGTCTGGTAAATCTAGTGTTAACTATTTGCTGTTGTGTCACGAATGCCACTGTTCAGTTTGCGAACAAATGGTTGTTCTTAATCCTCGTAAGGCGGAAATTTTTGACGATCTTATGATAACCCATTTATGTCCTTTCCTAACAATTCCCTTTTTTATATGTTTGATCCTACTTACTTGAGGTCAATTTTCACCTTCTTATTGGATTTAATATAAATAAGCAATAGTTAAACTAGTAAACATTTGCAGCCCTAGGTCGAAATGGACCTAAGTTCCGCCGATGGTAAGCAATATCAAACATTTGTCTGTGTAAGCAATTGTGGCTTACAAATTTCTTTTTTACTATCTGATGAACAGTAGTCTTTATTTAGCAGTCTTAAATTTAAACGAAATGCTCTTTAGTTAGAACTGGATTGCAAATTTTATGCATTTATAGCAAAAATGGATCAGTGTAATTTCAAACAATGAAAAGATCCCATGTATTGCAATTAATGTATCCGCTTTTTATTTTGCGTAAAGATCCACAGTCTAGTTATAACAATGAACAGAGTCATTAGAACGTATCAAAGAATAGCAACAGTTTATTTTCAGTGAAAGAGGATTAACTATTCGGTCATAACATGTACAGTTATCTGTATTATCTCCTTTTCATTTATTAACAATGTAGAGGCTTACATCAATAGAGACAAATCAATCTTATAAATACATTATCAAATCTTATAAAATCATTAACTATAAGTAGTTTATATTTAATAACAGTTATCTGCATTTTCAATGAATCACAACTAAATTGATAACATTAGAACATATTTGCCATCGAATGGATCTAGGTTGCCTCCCAATAAATGTTTATTTAGTAATGGGTAAATTATTTATAATATTTCATAAATAAAATGTCTAATTTCGACTATCTATTTTCTACAATTGTCAGTTTAATAGACGTTTAAGGAACAATTAAAACTCGGTAAAATAGAAATACAAGAAAGTCCATTATTAGATGACAAGGTGGCCATTTCCTCGATTTGGAACACGGAGCCAGATATTTTGAAATCTCCGATTCAGACTTCACAGTTACTATTTCGACCAGTAAGGATTTGCCAAAATCAATTTTAACCGACAGTTATATTGATCGACATTTTAATTATTGACGGCAAATATTTCTGAAGGTACGGAAGTTGCTAATGGACGTTTACAATAAATTTTGAACACTGTGCAGAATAACATTATTGACATTCATACGACCAGTCATTTTGACTGGTTCGGTAAATCTAGTGTTAAATTTTCTCATCAAACAGCCCGAAAGTGTCGAATCTCTCCTCTGCAGCGAGCACAATCGTCCTCTTGGAAGCTCGCTCGGAACAAACACAGCAATCGAGTGACCAAGAAGCACGGAAGGTAGTTTCGATCGAGCATAATTGGAGGGCTGGCAATTTTCTTAAAATGAAGGTGAGCGCTCCTTAGCGGGTTGGCGCAATAAAAGGGACGAGATAACGATCGAAATGACAGGGAGGGGACGCGGGAAAAGGCGAGCGGCAAACGATGCAAAGAATGTAACGACGGAGGAGGCAGCCAGTGAGCCTCGACTGGCTACGGATAGATAAAAAGTAGGACGAAGACGGATAAGAGGGAAGATAAAAAGGGCCCGGCTGTTGCGCGAGGGGGTTGGAGAAGAAGTGTAGCTGGCTGTGTCCCCTATTGCATGTAGCGTATCCACCTTCCTGGCAATTTTATGTACACGGTAGGCGGATTGTTGGCTAGCTGGAAGTTCGAGATGAGAGGCTGGATAGCGAAGGCTAGCCGCGGGCAGAATGAGCTGCCGTATAACGAGAAAACTGCCAGCGATATCCTTTGGCCGGGCCGGAATTTCATTTTTACATCGCGCCGTATATTTCGCGGACCTATCTGGTCTCGATCATCGCTGCCGCGTCGTTTATCATTAGCACGCGACTCTTTGTTATCTTTATCTTTTTAATTCGCCCGCGAGCGGCCGGACACGAGTCGTATCTTTACAGTTATCTTTTTCTATCCCGAACATATCTCGAGCTTTCTTTGACGACACCGGCGCACAGTGGATTGAAATGCGAAAAACGCGGACGGAAATTACTTCTGAAGTTACTTATAAGTAGACTGCGGATCTTTATGCATTTATGCCGTATGAAAATTTTCAATAAATGCTACAATTTAAAATAAAACGTTATCTACCATCTCTTTTATTTATTTTGGATGTACAAAGGCTGTTACCGTCGAAAACAAAATTTAATTGGATCCACTTTCCTAAAATTTGTCTACAAAAATTGAAAACTGCAACTACAACAACTCGTTCGTTTTTGGAGATAAAGGAAAATGCCTCAGACCAAACTTATTTGGTATCGAGGGGCTGATCATCCAATGTTACTAGTTTTCTGATAGGTGGAGGCGTCAAGGAGATATGAAGATCAACTCTGATTTTTTTAAATGGAACAGTAAGGTAAAGGCACCAGTAGTTGACCATGCACCAGTAGTTGACCAGTTTTTAGAAAGACATAAACAATAAGGTTATTATAAGTTCTGCACTTTTGATGAAAGCGAACCTCGGATGACACAATATCTTTTGGTTAAATTTTAAAACAATTGCATGCGAAGTGAAGTATGCATAGTAACAACGGACGTCTAAATTTATTAAGGTAAGTAATATACCAATATACTTCTATTTCCTTAACGTTCCTGTTAAGAACAGCTGTACGGTTCAGGTAAACAATCCATACGTTGTGAACTTTTCGCGATTGAATTATTTACTTTTTAATCTAAAAATAATAGTTTATTGAGGGGTCAAATTCTGAATACTGTTATTTGAACAATTTTCAGAAGTTGACCCCCCAATAAATCAACGTCAATTACTAATGTGACTCATTTAAATTTGTTTACGATTTATAATGTATCCATTTTACATCTAAGATTGTTAGGAGTACAAAACATAATTCTAAATTTTGTAGCATACTGTGTTTTAGAGGCTGACCACATGGTCAACTATTGATTGCTTCCACGATCAAATATTGACTCGCAACGTCTACTCTGTTAATGAATTGAATTTGTTATAGAATTGATTTGTTTTATTTCTTATTTTATCCTTTAATTGTAATTTGTGCTGGTAATTGTTGAAACTAAATTATACTTAAATAATTTCCAACATTATTGCTTTAACCTTCTTTCTAGTATAAGTGGTCAACTACTAACGAACAGAATGTCATTTACTAGGTTTTTCATTTTTAAGAGTGGTCAACTTCTGAAGCAATTACTGAATTTTTAAATATGTTTTTTTAAATTTGTGTAACTAAACTTTTTTTTAAAAAGTGGTCTTGTTACATAATTTAGAAGACTTAAAGAGTGTCTTCAGGTATCGACTCTCGCTATTTGATGACAGAGCAAGTGGTTACTATTGTTCGCGTGGAAAACTTCTTTTAACTGGTCAACTACTGGTGCCTTTACCTTATGTTCTTTTACTTACATTCTGATAGAGTATTTCGAGACGAATACAATGACCTATTTTTAAGGTCACTCGATGTCAACTGCAAAAGAAACTTTTCTCTTTGAATACTTCGACGTATTCAAAGTTATATACGTACTCATTGCTAGTACAAGTGCTCGAATTGGCCACCTTGAACATGGATACATAGTCCACAACGTTGCAATACCGATGACACTGCCTGATAAATTTAATTTTTGTCTATTACAGAGCAAGCTCTTTTTATTTGTTCTTGCGTGTCAACTTTGGTTGTTGGTTTCTCGCGGTATACTTGGATATTGAATATTACGAAGCCGTACTCTAATCGGCAGTCAAACTACTAACAACATTGTGTACATAGACAAGATACAATGTGATTGAATGTTTGTTTACGTTCTGTGACCCTTGTCGGCAATTACAAGAGCATTATGCCAACCACCAGAGAATACACAAAAGTATTCGAAGAGTGCTTTGAGAAAATTTAATTTCTCTTGCAGTTGACCTTGAGTGTCCTTGAATGACCATAATAATAGGTCATTGTATTCGTCTTGAAATCAGTGATGGTATATGGTCTCGGTTTTTTCGCGCATGCGCGACTAAATGCAGGAACGTATGTACGTCTTATGTTTGTGGGGAATACTTTAGTAGGGGACAACTGTTATTGGCGGGAAACCGGACAGAAGAGTGCAAGATACATTTATATATTATATGTACATACACATAAAATTTTAATATAACTTACGCATGTTAAACATTCATATCTGAAAATCGAAAAAAAAATTTGCGAAACTATGCGGGGTGATTAAGGTACCCCATTTTAGCTCACTTTGTACTTTACTTACGCTAAAATCGTCGCGCATGCGCGAGAAAACCGAGACCATACACCATCACTGCTTGAAATACTCTATCAGAATGTAAGTAAAAATCATACTGACCTTCGTATCTCCTTGACGCCTCCACCTATTAAAAAAATTGCAACGTCGAATGATCAGCTCCTCAATACCAAATAAGTTTGATCTGAGGCATTTTCCTCTATCCCCAAAAAACAAACGATTGTTATGTTTTAAATGCCTCACCCTTTCTATATCTAACATAAACTAATTTAGACCCGATCTGATTGTAGACAACGCTGATAACCCACTCGATCTTACACTCAGTCATTTTTCAGCAGCGCGGCGCATTGAGCGACGAGTCAACGCATTAACGCGTGTATTCTCGCGTCATCGTGTTTGTGCTGCAGAATACAGACTGAATACTAACAGAACACAAACAGAATACTAACCCAAACCTTTTTAGTTTTATGGTACACACATCTACCATTAGCATGGTACAAATTATAATGCGGAACTCGACGGCAATTGGTTTATAACTCTACTTGAGTGAAAAAAGCTTGATAATTATATTTTGCTGTATTAATTTGTGTAGGCGCTATGAAGAACCAAAATAAACGATGCTCATTCTCTTCGTCTTGAAACAAGCTTTCAGTTGACTACATGCCTAAAATCCTCAATCATGCGTTTATTATATTATAACGTAGTAAATGCTACGATTTCCTAAGAAAATCAGTAGGAGTTAAATTCGTGAAATGTTATTTAATTTCAGTATTTAATTCTGGAATACAGGAATGAAATTTTGGAAAATGAAATGCAGAAAATAATGCATCATTGACGTACCAATATGTTAAAAAAAGGATTTTACATTTTTCTTTTAGTCAGAAAAATGATTTTTGTCCGCGTTTTTCGCTTTTTAAACACTTTGCGGCGCGGGCGTGGGCGGAGAGGGATGAATTATTAAAACGTTGGCGGATTAGCGAGGTACTGCGCCCGTAACTTTAATTATTAACGTATTGCCGGGAAGTATTATAGAATAAAAGGATACGGCTTTTGGAACAAGCAAGAGAAGACTGGCGAAACAAGTACCGGTCTGGAAAATCGCGCGGCACAAGCTACCCTGAATGACTTAATGCGATTTTATATTTTTCGCGCAGTATTTTTGACGAAGATATTGTAGTCGAGCTAAACCAGAGACGGTCTAATTCATTACTTCCGTGTAACGAGTGAAAGAGAAGAAGTTAGCGGAGCATTGTTGGGTGATTAATATAATATGAGGCGCTATTGCTGGTGTAATGGCAGTCTTGCGAACGTAAAGTTGGTGAAATGACCGACTTTGAGCAGATATTAAATTGTTGTGTGCAGAACCGCGGATTTAATTGTGTACAAAATATGGGAATGGTTTAAAATTTGACTGCTTATTTATAAAATAATTTGGCTGCAGATCTTTATGCAAAATAAAAATTGTTTGCACTGATTGCAGGATACGGGAGTCTTAATAGAAGTTTCTTTCTTCTTTTAATTATCTTATTAACACCTTGGCTATCACCGACGAGATATCTCGCGCTTCAATGTTGCCCATGTAACGCCACGGACGATCTTTAAAACGTACTTTAAAAATATAATTATTTAGTAAAATTTGTATTCAAATCCATAAATAGTTATATTATTAATAGTTCTCTTAAGCGATAACAATATCTATGTGTTACTGTCAGTTGCTTAAAATTAGTAAGGAAAGTGCAATTGATGCAGATATTTATATTTTGCAGGAACATCCGAAGTCTAATTCTGACTCATTGCAAATGTACATTCAAGAGAAGACATTTGCAACCAGGAATTACATAATTGGTTGGATATAATTCTGCACTTTATTAACAAATAAAAAGAAACGTTGAAAATAACCGAACGAATTGGTTTTCTGACTCGTCACTCGTCACTAGGTCATCTAATGAAGAATTTCCTCCCGAAAAAATGTTTCATTGTACCTTTTCCAATTATCTAAAATCTGTGTCAGCTAAATAGATTGCATATGCCAGGTACAGGTGTCAATCGAACGATGGAATGAATGGCAGGAATGAACAGTGTGAAAGAGACATGTACATCCTTGTGAATAAATGGTATACTTTGTTTTCTCTACAGCTTTTACGTTATTTTTATTAAATTGAAAGACCAACCTCGTCTTGGTTATTTTAATTCCGACGACACACTTTTCAGTGAAAATGTAATAAAACAGGACAAAGACAGCATGTCAACTTTCTAGAGGTTCTTAAATGGAAGGCTTACATTTACAAAGTAAAAAGGAATTGCTAAAGAGAGTTTTTAAACTCCACAGAATCGTCTGACTTTTTAAAATTGTTTAGAATAAAACCAACTTTTGTTTTGCAGTCAGTTTTTTAAATATAAAAGGGGCTTTGAGGAAATTAATCCTGGGATATATGCAAATGGAAGATTCACTCTGTAAAATGAGGCTCGGTAGACTATTGTATAATTTCTTTTTACGAAGTTAATTCAAAGATTAACGTAGCAGGTTCTATTAAAGAATATTACATGATTGCCTTTTTTTATAGAACTTTATTTAGCAAGAAGTTATGTTTGTCTCAAGCTACTGTGACAAGTAAGACACTTCATCTGCAATAAGTTCCCATAAATCTCAAAATGATGTATACAGTATTTCATCGGTAATTGTCCCAAATGTCTTGCACATAATTGTCCCTGAGATATCCCCACTAGTGCGGTGTGTACCCCCTTGAGGGGCCGTAAAGCTCGAGAGGCCTCGGTCGCCGAGAAATATGACACCATGCGACTCGGGTATATCGGTGAGACCACACCGGGGTGTCACTTTGAGGTTTTCAACGAGACGATGTGACTTGCAGTGTCACTTTCTTTACTATATACTCTCTTTGTCTGTCACCAAAACTTACTCCATCGTCAATTAAAAAAATAGATATGTATGTATAAGCAGAAAAATTTTAATCAGAGAAATATTACAAATATGATGGCAAAAGTCTCCTAAAAGATTAATTAAAAATGAAAAAGTGTCGTCATTGCATTACTGTTGCCTCACTGATGTTATGTACCTGACCTATATATAATGACCATACACCTGTATATGATCCGAATTATATCGTGTTTAGTATCATTTTAATCAGAACAATGTCACAAATCTATTAGATAAAGTCTCATAAAAAAATAAGTAGTAATAAAAAAGTTATTCCTTGGTAATACATTGTGAGGACGCGCGAACCTTTGAACTGTGCCGCCAACTGCATTTCTACGCGTCCCTTTCTTTCCCATACGCTATCCTTCCTCGCGCCCGAAACTTTAATTGTCTATTACACAAGTAAATATCATCGAAATTATATCATATTTGGTATGATTTTTATTAGAAAAATGCCACAAATATGGTCATCGATGTCCCATAAAAAATAATGAATAATAAAGAAATTGGAAATTCGGGTTAGGTATGTTTACATTTCTCGGTGACCGAGGCCTCTCGAGGTCGGCTGTCCTTCTCTACGTTCGGCAAATCTCAAACAATGATATCCCTCGCGCATAATTGTCCCTGCGCAGACCCGTGTTGTGGACAATTATCGATGAAATACTGTAAATTATTCTAATAATTTGTGATGGCAAAGTACTATTTATAATAAATGAGCACAGTCGACGCACCCTTTAGCATATTCTTTTTTCATTGATCATTAAAATGTTATTTCAATTTATGTCTATAAACCTTACAAACATTATCCTCTTGTTGTCTAAAATGCTATCAATCTTCTATTTAAGAACTTGCTTTAATATCATTTACTTGAGCAATATTTGAATATATTATTTCATTAATTTAATTATAAGTTGGGGAGGCATTAAGATTGCATTTTCATACGATGAAATTATAAAAATGTGGGTAAATATATGTTAAAATACGAAAAGTTACAATAATCTCGTCATAGCACTGTAAAATATTATGTTCTGTGAACAAAGTATTTTAATTTAATTATCGTAATCTGAACCTTTGTCGTCGAGAATGTTTTAAAACATTCAATATATTTTTTTCATAGACAAGAAAAACATGTCCGGATCTTTTGCTATATAAATAATTAAATTATTTGGCTATAGATCTAAATATGCAATACCTTTATTATTATTTTTAATAACATTTTTCAGAATCATTCTTCTACATTATAATTTGTGTCGCAATGAATTATAAACATTTCTACTAAAGACGTTTTCAATTGGTAACACGTATGTTCGATAAAATTATTGTAACAATTATATTTTATATTACGAACATTTGTAAGTTATAGCAATTGACATTTTATTCATTCGATTCAGTCGGTAGAAATTTAGTAATTCAATATAGATTTTAATACTCTGGGTCAAATAGACTCGGGTTCTGTTGTCAGTGAGAGGGAGGAGGGAGCAAAAGATCAGCAGGAGCCTCTGATGGGCTCCAGACGATAGATCACAGCTCTAACGACGTTTTAGCTTACCTTTCGGCGGGTTGACGTGCAGTGCAGAGCGGTACAGGCTCTCCTCGTCGTACCAGTCGGCGTTTCTCAGCAGGGTCTTGGCCGACATGAGACAGAACAGGACAACGGTAGCCAGTAAAACCGTCCTGCCTCGCCTCCTCGATCCGCTTCTTCTCGCTATCCGATAGCATCCGGAGATCGCGGCCCCGACGATCAAGCAAGCGCCGACGCTCGGCAAATAGAGGATCCTCTCGGCTATAACAAAGCCCACGTAGAAGAAAAGGTTGCTAGCCGGTAGGAAGGGAAGCACGAGGAAGCCGAGGGACACTGCGACACCGGTGGCAGCGGCCTGTCTGCTGGCGAACCCGTTGCTAGCTGTCATCGAGTTGCTGCTGGTCCTTTTAGCGCAATGACAGTCGCCGAAGGGGCCATTGTTGTTGTTGTTAGCGGCTCGGCAGCCGTCAGTGTGGCAACCCCCGATGCGTCTGCCCGCGCAGACGGGACACCTCGAGGACATTGAGCGATGGTACACCTGTACCAGGCTCAAAGAGATCTCCCTAGGTGGGCGACGAAGCGTTTTGATCGCCCAGATCGAGGTCCCTATCAACGCAGCGTACAGGCAAGCCGATTCCAAATTTCTGACGTCGAACAGGCTCGTTATACGCGGCACCGCGTCCATCGACCAATCGAAGCTCAACGTGCTGGGACATAGCAACATTCTTGCACTCGCAGCCGGTAAGTAGAGGAACGTCAGACCCCGAGTCAGACGAGACGGGTGTCTGGCCGTTGGATTGTCCGCGCTCGCGAATTCTGGCCGCGTGCCGGTGATCCTCAGCCTGCCAAGGACCAACAGGACCAGGCTGCCGGACAGAATGCTGAGACTACGGGTACGGGTCAGGCCGCAATTCACCTGGAATAGCAGGACAAAGTTGTTTTTAAGATTTTAAATTCAATCAACCATCAATGTAAAAGCAGTTTATCGCATTATGATCTTTGGTACAATCCGCGAAATTACAACAGTTCCATGTGTAATGTCTTGGTAATTTCCATTCAGTTTTTGTTGGTTTTTGGGAAGCAAGGTTATTTTATAATAATGACACAGATATCTTTATACGATATCTTTATTGATGCTTCCTCTTCAGAAGCTATACCTCGACTAACAAAGCTCGGAAGCTCATCGGAACCGTTGGATCGCGTTGCCCATGTCGGCATGTGGACTCAAAGGACCGCGGCTTTATCTTTGATTCCGAACTTAAAGGTACCGCGAAGTACAATGTTACGGTCTCGTAGATATGACATCAGAACGTATACATATACATGTGCATATAAATATATAATATTACTTGAACAGTATTAATTTCTGTATATACATATACATGTACAATGGTTTTAAAAAAACAAATGTAATTATCTCCGTGATATTAAAGACCTGTCTAGACTAACGGACACTATATATACGCGGACAGTCTGCGGACAATGCAAGGTGCCCCAAAAATGTGATAGAAAAATATCACGAATATGTTAGTAAAAGTCTCGCAAAAGAAATTAGTAATTGTGATTTTTTCATATTGCGTCGCTGTTATACTAGACCAGGCATGTCCAGAAGTAGCTGACTTCGAAGCATTTTCGAGGGAGACGCCTACTTCTCCCGACCGCGCGTCTCGCTCCCCGTGGCGGCCATAGTACTCCGAGCTCCTCAGGCTCGTGCCTACGTATGTATTGCGTGTGGTGCTTTGGGGCGACTCTCATACCCATAGGTTTCCACATCACCCATGAGGTACTATGATCAATGCGTTTTTTTTTGTCAGTGGTATCCTCTATAGGCATATTCCACTGCGTCGCACGATAATTTCGAAACAATAAATTTGGAAAATAGTTTTTATTATACTGTCAAAATTTTACTAACAATTTTCGAAATTATCGTGGAACGGAGTGGAATATGCCTATAGGGGATACCACTGACAAAAAAAACGCATTGACTATGGTACCTCATGGGTGATGTGGAAACCTATGGGTATAAGAGTCGCCCCAAAGCGCCACACGCAATACATACCGCAAGCGGTAGGCACGAGCCTGAGGAGCTCGGAGAACTACGGCCGCCACGGGGAGCGAGACGAGAGAAGTGAGCTACTTCTGGTCATGCCTGTACTAGACAAACGATAAAAATGAAAACACAATACTTTTCTACTGCTAAATATTAACTTACAACCTCGCTGTAATGGTATGACATTTTTGATACCTTGTTAGCAAAATGTGATGAATCTATGACAAAAATGAGTGGAAGTAATTTAACATAAGAAAAATATTATGAAAATTTAAGAATATCTATGTACTATTTTCAATTTGGAAAATTATTAAAGAAAGGGAATACTTTTCATTTGGCTCTCACTTTTCGTAACCGATGTAGAACATTTTTATTTTCCATCAAAATGTCAATCCTCCATCGTCACTGTTCTATTGAAATTCACTACGCATGCACCAATATTGTACTCCCATCAGTCGTATTCGCATACTGTGGCATTCTTTCTGTCAATATCGCGACTATTGTAAATACTTTAAATTCAGAATTATGTAATCCAATATAATATATTCCATGTGCGAATATAAATCGGGAAGGTAGGAAATACTTTTGGATTCAAAATTGTAAAATTGAGTTCGTGTGTTTTTCAATCCGACTGACTGACGTGTTTCTTTATTATCCGTGATTCCTATTGGGACGTGGATGGTGGATGCAGTGGTGTAGCTGTAGCAGTAACTAATCACAGATGATGCGGTTTCTAATATTTAATGTAAAATACGGTACTATATATAAAAAATACAATAGCTAACACGTGCGTTCCCTGCTACGAGGCAGGACGGAAGACAAACAGCAGCTGGTCTGCGTCTGCGCATTGCACATAGATGACGCATCCTCACGCAGTCCCAATCAGTGTCGCCAGATCGCTGAAATCGAGGGGAATACAATTTACCACCTCTCTGATGACCAGAGTAACACGTTGCGCGGCATGTCACGTGACCTGTCTACGGTCTTAGTGGGGGACGTTGGAGTGTGCGCAGGAGTGGAATGAGATAGTGGAGGGGGAAAAGGAGGAGAGGAATATAAACCCAGTTTTGGGTTGATCTGGCGACACTGGTCCCAATCCATTTGAGATGCCATCTATAAGGTAGGGAGATTACGATACAACTCAACAGTTCCCATAGTAATAGTAATAGATACGATCAAATTATTTGCTAATGGTTTATTTGTATTAATCTTTACTAGACTGTTGATCTGTATAAGAAACAAAAATTCTCTTCATCAATTATTGCAATCAGGAGCCAGACAGAAATTTGTTTTTTCCTTTAACAATTTTAGTGAGTTAGAGAATAATATATTTGGAGGTGACATTCAAGTGCAATAAAAATTAAAATACATTTATTAATCGTGCATGAAGATTTTTTATATTATACTGAAAGTTTTAAATAAAAAATTGAAAAGAAATATTGTATGGTACACCTGATCGTTGTTATTATTAGGTGCAGAAATTAAAACCTGGTTTTTTCTTCCGGAATTTGTTAATTATTTACAAACAATCAAAATACATTCTGCTGGCGAAAATATTTTCCATCAGTTCCTCTGCATTTGCTTCATCTTATAAATAATTAATGAACCTTCAATTTTGAGGTTGAAAGGTTAGAATTTTAAATGGTGCTATTACTAAACTGCAGATTTTATGTACATATTTAGGTCAAAAATGAGTGGATGAAATTTGAAACAATGAAAAGGTATCGAGAATTAAAGAGTATCAAAACATTTCTTACAACTTAATAAAGCTATTAAAGAGAGTTGAATCCTATGTGTTGCAATTAATGCATACAATTTTTATTTTGCATAAAGATCCGCAGTCTAGTTATTACCGATTAGTAATTTATGTTGCACACCTAATATTTTTTAAAGTATGAATACAATGCAATAAATATTGAAATTCATATAATTGTTGCTTCTGAATCAGAAGAAGACCATTTTTTAGTACATTTTGGAATTTACCTTCATGTGAATGATAATACCAATGATTTCGAAACGTCCAAAAGTGATATTTTTACCAAAATATTTTGATAGCATCATTTTGATGGTATGTAATACCAGTATCATCAAATTTTTTACCAGAATTTTACACGTTACGTTCGAAGCTTTTAGTAACCATTTGGTGTGACGAAATAAATGGAACATTAGCCTGTATCAAAACTAATATGGTATTAAATTGTTTTACGTTTCTATCATCAGAGATACAATCGACCAAGTATTGAATGCAGTATTAGTCTGCGCTCTTAAGTTGACGTCAGTGACCGTCGTACTGATTGCTAGACAATGCGCAATCGGTTATGGACTATGAAAGTTTAGCAACAATCCCCGACGAAATCGGGCGATTCGATCGTCGCGTCGCGTCGTCGGGATTATGAAACATCGACCGTCGTGAAATATGCATACCTCTTTAATAGACTGCCATCGAAATAGCTTGAAGTAAGAAATTACTGCGAGAAGAGGATTAATCGAAACTTCGCGAGGCGGAGCTATTGACAGAGTTTCGTTCGTAATTAAATGGAATCTTAATAACATAATCATGGCATGCGTACCGACCAAGAACTCGACCACCCGGTTTCCTTCGCGAATATAATTTAAATGAAACGGCTCATATCCGGGAGCAGTTCTTGAACTAATTTGACCGAGCTGCGCAAACACGCGCCAGCGTTCAGAAGAACCAGCGTGGCGGCCTCAAAAAGATTAGATCGTAGCCGCCATGTTTTTCGAACGACCAGACTGGAAATGTTCTGACGCAACACAGTGGCAAAAGCCTAATCCGAAATCATTTTACTGCACCGAAGACCTGGCCGCATTCCGAGCTGAATTAGCGTACGTTACACACCGCCATGCGCCATGCTGTGAAACTTTGCACTTTTTCGTACTTTAATTGAATTCCAGACCGCTGATTGGTGCGCGAAGGGTCTTTCGAACTCTTATGTGTAGTAAAAAGGATTTGAGACGTTTCAAATGCCTTTATATGTGTATCGTATCCCATACTACGAATTTCAATCATTTTGAATATGATTTGACGTTTAAGTCTTGAAACTCGTAATAACACGTTCTGTGACCCTTGTCGGCAATTACGAGAGCAGTATGCCAACAACCAGAGAATACACAAAAGTATTCGAAGAGTGCTTTGAGACAATTTATTTTCTCTTGCAGTTGACCTTGAGTAACCTTGAATGACCTTGATAATAGATCATTATTATTCGTCTTGAAATACTCTATCAGAATGTAAGTAAGAAAACATGCTATTCCATTCAAAAAAACAGAGTTGACCTGCATATCCCCTTGACGCCTCCACCTACCAAAAAACTAGTAGCATCAGATTATGAGTCCTTCGTTACCAAATAAGTTTGGTCTGTAGCATTTTCTTCCATCTCCAAAAACAAGCGAGTTATTCAGGTGTCCTGTTTTAAATGCGTCACCCTGTATAAAGTATCGCAAACCCTGAAAACTAGCTTCCATAATATTAATTTATCGTGTGAGCATGCGTCACATCTTGGATATAACATAGTTCCATATGCGTGGGTGGTGTGCAAGCGTCCGAAGATCGTCTTGGAGGCTCCGGTCGCTAAGTGGCGATAGTTATGGAAAATTCGGATATACTCTGTGGCCAAAGACCATCCGTGGGAGACCCACAAATCACAATTTCGCTTGCGAGACCGACCAATTATGCAGACAGGGTAATGCGTAGGGTGGGGATAGCTAGGTAGGGTCGTTACCGAAATCGCGAAGAACCACTGTCGCGCTGGCTCCCGTATCGTTCAAGTATTTCTGTAACGCTCTGCGTTTTGTGAGTGCGAGTGGTGCCGTACCGCCTGTGCCGCGACGCAAAGACCTGAAGGACAAAATTCACCCAGAGACGAGTACGATTTACGTGGCCCCTCGTTTTGAGGTTATATTTGAGTTCTTAGGGTTATTTGAAGAAAAAAATGTATATATAACAAAGTGTCAAATCGGCCTGGTTTAGCCGGTAAATTAGATTTCCTGTTTTTTATAAACCTGCAAATATCTCGGAAACTATGCGAGATATGGCAAAATATATGCAGACCTTTTTTGTAGGAAATTGAATTTCCTATAAAAAACATTAAATTGACAATCCAGACCTAACCCAGACCTAATCCAGACCTAACCTAACCTAACCTAGCCTATGCTAAACGTCAATAATATTCACTGCTAATTGAGTTTTAATACATAGACATTTCTTGAGTCTCGTATAAGCAGTTGTGAACGAAGCCTTTACGTTCCCCGACCATCATTTCGAGAGGGAGGCAGTTGTTCTGCAACTTCACAGAAATATAAATATACTCGGAAACTACGCAGCTGATAAAAAATGTCATAGGACGTAAATTGTTAGGAATTTAATTTTCTACAAAAAAGGTCTCTTGATATTTTGCCATATTTCTCATAGTTACCGAGATATTTGCAAATTTATAAAAAACAGACAATCTACTTTACCGGCTAAACAAGGTCAATTTGACACCATGTTATATGTATATACATTTTTCTCTTGAAATAACTCCAAGAACACAAACATAACCTCAAAACGAGGGGCCAGGGAAATCGTACTCTCCCCTTCACCCACGAGAGACGGTAAGTCGACCAGTGATCCTTCTCGTCATATTTCGCGAGGTGGCTCGTATAGTTTTCGAGCGAGGACGACACGCGTCCCGTCTCGCCTCGTGTTCGCGTCTCACGCCGTCTTAAGGGCGTTTTGAGAAAAGATTGTATTTCGCGGTAGCCATCGAAAGGGAGTTTTCCTCGGAGGAGCCGCGTCGAAAAAATGAGTGCAGTTTCACGACTGCCGGTCGCATCAGTATGTATGTATTGCTTTATTGTGTTCCCAACGGGATTACAAGGCTTTCGCTTCTTAAACCACTATACCTACAGACCGAGCCCCTATAAACTATTATGTTAAAACAACTTCGGTTCACAACTTAGCCTATACAGTATTTCATCCATAATTGTCCACAACACGGGTCTGCGGAGGGACAATTATGCGTGAGGGATATCATCGTTTGAGGTTTGCTGAACGTAGAGAAGGACAGCCGAGCTCGAGAGGCCTCGGTCACCGAGAAATGTAAACATACCTAATCCGAATTTCCAACTTTTTTATTATTCATTATTTTTTATGGGACTTCGATAACCATATTTGTGGCATTTTTCTAATAAAAATCATACCAAATATGATATAATTCCGATGATATTTACTTGTGTAATAGACAATTAAAGTTTCGGGCGCGAGGAAGGATAGCGTATGGGAAAGAAAGAGACGCGGAGAGTCGCAGTCGGCGGCACAGTTCAAAGACTCGCGCGTCCTCACAATGTATTACCAAGGAATAACTTTTCTATTACTACTTATTTTTTCATGACACTTTATCTAATACATTTGTGACATTGTTCTGATTAAAATGATACTAAACACGATATAATTCAGATCATATACAGGTGTATGGTCATTATATATAGGTCAGGTACGTAACATCGGTGAGGCAACAGTAATGCAATGACGACACTTTTTCATTTTTAATTAATCTTTTAGGAGACTTTTACCATCATATTTGTAATGTTTCTCTGATAAAAATTTTTCTGATTATACATACATATCTATTTTTTTAATTGACGATGGAGTGAGTTTTGGTGACAGACAAAGAGATTAAACGATGAAGACATTAAAGACACACTCTCCTGACTGGGACATTCCGCGGCTTTGAAAAAGGGCAGAACCTCAGCTACATCTACATTAGCTGTCTTGTCTTCTGTGAATTGGTCGATCATACACAGTAAGAATGCAGAGAAGAGAAAACCTAAGAAAATCCGGAAAAACCAATATCGGGGTTTTACGGTCACGGATTTACATTTTGGATTTAGGCACGTAGATGCAATTTGCAACGGAGGGCCGACAACTGTTGTACGGTGAATTTATGAGACCGGACATATTTTGCAATTGTTCGTATTATCCAATATATTTTCAACGATACGATGCGACTCTCCGCGTCACTTTCTTTCCCATACGCTATTCTTCCTCGCGCCCGAAACTTTAATTGTCTATTACGCAAGTAAATATCATCGGAATTATATCATATTTGGTATGATTTTTATTAGAAAAATGCCACAAATATGGTCATCGAAGTCCCATAAAAACATAATGAATAATAAAGAAGTTGGAAATTCGGATTAGTGTGGTCTCACCGATATGCACGAGCCGCATGGTGTCATATTTCTCGGCGACCGAGGCCTCTCGAGCTTCGCGGCCCCTCAAGGGGGTACACCCCGCACTAGTGGGGATATCTCAGGGACAATCATGTCGGAGACATTTGGGACAATTACCGATGAAATACTGTATTTCGCACTCCCTTTGATTGAGAGAGACAGAGAGAGAGAGACATCCTTATAACGTCCACACTCTACCAATCCTATGCTTATTTACATTTTCTAGTTCTTATTTCTAAACCGCACTTAACCTAAACTGAATCTATTGCCGCATACATCCTCCTTGACTTCCGTCTCCACACCTTCTCCACTTTCGTACCTCCATTCATATTCTCCTCCATTCATACTCTCCACTTTCTCATCCCTCCCCCCTTGCCTCATTCTGTCTAGTCCCTTTAGCCAATGTTCTCCATCTCCTTCTTCCTCTAGAATTTTCCCCATCTCCTCCTGCCAGCACCCTCCCGTACCCGGTCACATCAGTAATTTCGTTAATTTTGGTCGTATAAAACCGCGACGACAGGCATAGCACTCTCGCGCAAGCGAGCGAGAGAAAAGATCGTGTGCCGTCGCGCGCTCGCTTCGTTCCGTTCCAGGAATCCTCACGACAGTCGTATTCTAATTGCACCGGTTACCTGCGTCCGCAAGAAATTGTATCGACTAAGTCGAATACAATACCGGATTGAGAAAAGATTGAGAACCACGCGCTGCGAGCATCCACCAAATTGCTCAATTGTACGAAGAACGCGGACTCTCGGGTGGCCTCCCACTTTGTACCATGACGCCGATTAAATAATCTATAACCGATTCCGTGTGTCATTTCTTAACCTGTGAGATCCGTCCGGCCGTGAGGGCCGTCGGCATGTCGTTCGGGCGATCGAGTGTAGGGACTTTACAAGAAGACAACCGCGCAATGAAATGCGCGAAACAGGTTTCTTCTTATTTGTTGTCAACTATAGCTTCGCAGCCCTGTTGTATTCGAATCATTAGTCTTGCCACCCCGCGGATTCGCGAGATAATGGGAAATGCAACAACGTTTCGCACATCTTCGTTCGAGCGACACATAATGCGATGCAACGCTACTATAGATTGAGCATGACGGAACGTCCGAGGCTCGTAACGGAAAAAGACTGATAGCCGAAAGAATATCACGACGATGTCGTGGTTGTTTCACGTCCGACAGTGTTTTTCTGCGCATACAGCAGGATCGAAGGGAGACAGCTGAGATTAGAATATATGGCAGGCTCATCCTGGCACGTAGATGACTGCAGCGTCACACATTGCGCGAATGTTCGATGAAAAGGAACGGAAGATGTTCTCTGGGTAATCATTATTGAGCTATGGACACCTTTACGATATTAAAATGTACTGAGGTATTTTTAAGAAAGAGAAATCGAATAGAAATCCATTTTTAATGTAAAATAATAAATTTCATACTTTGTTTTGATTAATGACTACTTTGCTATGACTTACAATCAATGAGACAATGATTCATTTTTAATTATTAGTTGATTTGTCGGTTTAACTGCATTTTGGAGAACTCTTTTTTTCAAATTTTTTTTATACAATCTTATAGATTTCGACGAGAAAACGCCGAAAATGAAAATCTTAATGCGCGGAATTCATTAATTAAAAAGTTATACGCATATAAAGTTGAACACTTTTAAGCCTTTTTGACAAGTTACAGCGCCGCCATATTGATATATTTGCTAGGTAATACACACAAAATTGGCTAAATACTTCCGAACAAATCCATTAGATGGCAGCACAAACACGTACGTAATACATAATAACATATTTACTAAATCAAAATGCGAAACATTATACCATGGTCTTCTCCGCTCCCACGACGACCTAACCCCAAACCATCTTGGACTGTACCTTCTTTCTGAAATTCTGTATGTGATTCTGTATATTTTAATTGCTGGACACCGAAAACGACCGATTCCACGATTATTGTTATAAATGTTCATTTCGCACCGATGAGTACGACATTTTTTAAGTTTCCGCAACAATTCACAATCCTGAGCCCAAGTAATTGATTCTTCTTTGCTACTTGGCATGTCTCTAAAGTTAAAATTTCTAATACTTGAACTAGCCATTTCAAAATCAACAATAAACTTATTAATAATTAATTTGTGAAAAACATTTGAAATTGCTTATGTTTACAAAGCATGTGTAACCACTGAATTGCTATCTAGCGCATACGCTCAGTACCATTTAGCCGATCCCACAAATATACCATACTATCTAACACATGCGCTGAACACTCACGATCTATCCAGCGCATGCGCCGAACAGACCTACCTACCTCTACCACTCAAGGAATATCCAATATGGTGATGCTCTAACCTGTCAAAAACGCTTAAAACTGCTCATCTTTACACGCGTATAACTTATAAACCAGTGAATTCCTAACAACCATACACACATTTTCGGAATGTCTTCATCGATATCTACGGGATCACATAAAAAAAAGTTCAAAAATGTTAAGAACACGGAGTTCTCCAAAACGCAGTCGTACCCTACTCTGCCCTAGTCTCCACTAAATCACCGCACGATTTTCAAATCTCGTCAAAAATGTTCGTATTCCGTATAATTAAGAACTATCATGCAGCCCGTATCGAGGTACCAGTTAAAAGCGGCGATGTACGCGGGCAAGCGTGTGAATCTATCGCTCAATTTATGTCACAGCGTCCAACAAAGCGGGTCCCGCACGATTCTGGAACGCGCAATTATCGCGGCGACTTTTTCCGCGGGCTTGCAATTTAACATTAAAATGTCGCTTTCGTATTACGCGGCTCGGCACCACCGCTGGCCGTCCCCGGGCTTGCTTTAAAAGCTTTCGACGTTACTTTTCATTTGCGCGGAACGCCGACTTTCAAGAGCGCCGCGTCGATTAAGCGTGCCGCGCGCGCTTTCCCCCATGATCCTGTGATAACCAACTGTAATTATATTCGCTACAGGCTTTTTTGCTCGTCGCCTTTTCACTTCCTCTCGGACTCTCAGCGGGGTGCTTTTTTTATTTTTCCTCCGGCTAGAAGAAAAACGCGAAAAAGTCTTGTTTGAAGCCGCCTACCCACGGACCGTTGCAGAATAGTTTATCAATAGCGTTTCATTTCGAGAGCTCCAGGTCGCGATGGGATTGATTCGGATTATGAACTTATCTGGCGATCTGGGCTGCGTGAAGTAGTGGTTGAAAGAAAAAGTAAATATATTTTCTGAAATTATTTCTTGGATTATTACACTGATTAATTTGATATAATTATTTATTTTTGTGTTGATGGAAATACTGTTTGGAATATTTATTTGATATTGCTGGTACATTTAATTCGTATTTCGATTTTGCATTTTTCACACGAAATTTGAATAGTTTGAAATAAAATACTCGTATAATTAACGAAATTTTTTAGCAATCCGTGCATGAGCGAATTCCTCTCTAGAATAATTGCGGATATGTCTACACATTTATAATTATATTTATGTAAACAATGTGAAGTGACTTTAACTATTACGGCAGTACCTAAAAATTTCTATAATACGCAATAATATTGTAGTCTTTATTACTTCATAGTTTGCGTGCATATTTTTACGTGTCAAATTGTAAATTTAAGTTGTAGTTATCCAAGAATGTAGAATATATATTTATCAACAGGAACATACCAAAAATTTAGAAATCAAATTAAAGGTGGGGGCATACAGATGTTGAAATAAGAGTTAAAAGCATGAAATATTAGTTGGAGCAATTATTTTTCTTACATTCCTTCAAAAATATTATTTTAAATTGACATTCTCATGATTTCACTTTGGATTTTATGGATTCATGACAAAAAATAACAAGATGAAATACGAAATTGTAAAATTATTAAAGTTTACGAGCATTTTTACTTTATTTTCATTGTAGGACATTATTTAAAGTAGAAATAAATCTCTATATGAGTTCTACCTTCGTAATCCATAGAAACAGTTTTCATTTTGCAGAGGATTTTATAATTTCTTACTCATCTTAACATAATTTTCTACATAGCACTGATTTAAGCTTAGTTCTGCAATATAATTACAAATATAAAATTTCTTCGGTTTATGATCAGTATTGAAATATTTTAGAATTATTCCACATACCTCGAAGTATTTTAGTTAATTATTAAACTACTTTTACAGACGTTTCAGTATGCCAATGGAAGATACGTAAAAGTTTGTTACATTTCAACATTATTTTCAATGTAAGGAATAGTTCAGTCAACGAAATAGATATTTCTCTTATTTTGACTTTAATAAAACAACAAATGAAAATGGTAATTTTCATAAAGAATGTAAGTCTATTTATAACAATTTAGGATGCTGAGGAATATAATTATGCAATAGCTAACCTCAACTGCTTTTTTTCTTATTTTCGTGCACAGAATACCGGTCTAAAATTTTTCAAAAGTAATTGTTACATATAATTTTATTAAAATACTTCGTAGAGAACGCATGTTTGCCAAAGACATAAGAAAAACTGTTGTGTTGAACAGATTAAGAAATATAAAGAATAGTCAGCTAAGACATAAATGTTGTTAATAATTTCCATAAAGACAAGGAAAATTGTGGCAGGACGAAATCGTGACGTTAAATAGTGACGTACCATACTTTTATAACCGATTTTCTATAATAAAAATTAATACTACAGAGTAGGAATATGAATGTACTACCAAATTTTCTTTATTCGATCATAATAATAAATTCAATAAGTTTAGATAGTTCCCAGTTACTGTATTAAATTATGAAATATATATTTTCTTCTGTTTAATAGTTTACCTACTCTCAAAAATATGAAAACGTCCATAAAAGCTGAACAATTTTTTAAAGAAAAAAATTCTTCTTAACTATCTTTCATAAGCTCGAATAATATAAGAAATAAATGTTCACTTTTTATATAAAATGCTAAATAAACTTCACAACAAAACAAAGTGTTTCATTTCTTCACAAATTTATTTTTAATCAATATCCTAAGAAATGCAGATTGTCTAGTATACTTTCAGATGCTGTACAGAGAAATCATAAATAGACTGCGGACCTTCATGCAAAAATTAAATTTTCTACATTAATATCTCCTTGTTTATATAATAAATAAATATAAATATAATTTATGAACCAGAATTAGAATCAGCGTTGTCGGTTTCACAATTTACGGGTACTCTTCGTATGTATGTTGTTTTCACATACCTTGGACGCCTTGGCAACAACCATAGGTTACAGTTAGCTTTTACATATAGACATTCTTAAAACCTCTTCATCTTTATACTGCAGTGGTGGGCACGGGCAGTGATGGGAATGTTGGCGTTTTTCACGCGCATGCCAGAGTTTCGGCAGCACCGAAGCTACGTCCAAAGTTTGTGGGGTACTATTGGGGCGAAAGTACTGGGTTTGTTATTATATATTTCGTTTAAAGTTATTTTAGTACCCCTCCCTTCCTTATTCCCAAGATGATGAAGAAGAGTAAGTTATATTATATTGTACATAGATACATAAATATTATATATTTATATATTATATATTCTATGTACGTATGTATATATTACATTTTAATACATATATATACATATATATATATATATATATATATATATATATATATACGTACACATGTTGTACATTCATTTTTCAAAATCAAATCATAATAAATTTGGCGAAATTAGCGGGGCGACCAAGGTACCCGATTTTCGTGCTTGACTGAGGCTAAAATCGCCGCGCATGAGCGTGAAAAGCGCCAACATTCCCATCACTGGTCACGGGTGGAGACCCTCAAACGCATGCTTCTCCCACCAACCACTCTTTTATGCAGCGCTCACGTTCGTTGCGTACGTTGATGTTTCGTGTCTTCGTTGCCCCATTGTACCGCGCTTGTTGGAAGGGGACAGAGGGCGCTGCGGTGTGGACGGTTTTGCCTCAATTGAGGCAAAATTGCCCATCCCTGTTACACTGCTTCAAATTTCAGCTACTGACATTTGTGATGAATGAATAAAATCCGCAGTTTAGTCACAATGAATGAAGAGGTGTAATAAAACTACTCAAAGAAACAAGAAGCAATAAAATTGTTGTAAGGCACACATACTATTTAAAACGTCAAATGAAAGTCAATGTCAATGTCAAGGATCACACAGATCGCAAGTATGCATCTCCGATATCTCCCGGCATAAGCGGGCCAGCTTCGAAGCAGATTCGCGCTAATCAAGGAACGATAGCTCTCGCGAACGGAAACTTGGGCAAAGTTTGCAACGCAGCATCGAGAAGGAATAATTCGCCGGGGCAATGTAACCCAGTTACGCCGGTGACATCATCGGTGTCGTCGAAGCAAGCAATTCTGTCCGGAAGTTCATCGACAAAGGGTTCCTTTGACGCTCAAACCATTCAGGTCCGGGGGATGAGGCCCTGGGATAACAGTCGACTGGGACGGGAGCCACGCGAGCTGTCATCGACGCGGAATTAGATCACAAAGCGATATTATTTTCTAAACAACGTGTAGCGCGAGAACAGTCGTCTTGGGGGTTGGAGGGATTGCGATCAAGTTCTGTTCAACCGGATTGTCGTCGAACATCCGTTTCCTGTTCCATGTTGCTCGTTTTCTGCAGCCGAGGAGGTCGATCCGCGCGCATATTTTCTCACCGTTGAGACAAAGCGAGCGGAAAACGACGAAGGAGAGGTTCCAGGTCGCCGGTGACGTTTCCGCTTTCCGATGGAGCGCGTTCTTGGCTCTGCACGCGACCAAGAAGACTGGTCGGCAAGAAGCTTGCGAGGATTCTCCGTGTTTCTCACTCGCGAGAGGAACGTTAGCCGAGACTGGCGCAATAATAAGAGGAAAAATATGGTGAAAACGGGCCAGGGGGTGCTAGGGCTGGCTAGGACAGGCACGAAGAGCTGGGAAGATCGAGTTCCCGCGCGACACTACTCTCGGAGGGGTGTCGGGAAATACGAACGATCCTTGGCACCCCTCCAACCCTCCAACTTTCCAACCCGTCCCGCGTTTGCTCCCTGGCTCGTTGGCTGGCCTGCGACATGCATCACACCAGGCGTCTGATGCATCCAGCGCATCCGGATGCGATGTGCGCGAAAGGCAAACGCCTAGAGGTACGGTCGAAGGTGTGTCTGGAGGTGGTTCGAAGGTGGTTAAAGCCGGCTCGAGCTAGTTGAACGCGGCTGGAGGTGGCTCACTGTGCATCAGCCTGCTGTCTCCGACAGATCGCTCGCTGGTTTCCGTTTGCACATGGTGCAGTGCTATCGCGTTATCGGTTACACGGCTGTCTACCGCCTGTGCAGCACGCTCTACAACAACGTCTACAGCGGCTTCCAAAGTATACGCTCCCCGCGTACTAAGTTCGACGGATGTCGCGTTCGATACGCTTCCATCCGGGATTCGTTCGCCTAAGCGCCCGAGCGTTGCGAGATGTATTACTGTTTGCTTCCGGCGAGAAGGAGATTGTAGTCGGAGCTTCCGACACTGCACGACGGAGTGACTGATGCGTAGGACGCCGGATAATCAGCCGATTGCCTCGGTAGACAGCTCTCGCGCTTCTATTCTCAGATTTTGAATGATCGTCTCGAAATTGAAAGCCATTAGTATTCGACGTTTCTTGTCCGATGAATGAAGGAGCTCGATGTGCCGCGGTTTTCTTCGTTGGGGATTTTGATTAGGTGTGGGAATGTCCTTAACGCGTCTGTTGCCAGCGATTGTTTTGGTAGCGGTTTCCGTAGTTAGAACATCTTATTAACACTAGATTTACCGGCTATTTAAGTATATCTATTTCTACCAAGACCAGTCAGAATGACTGGTCTTTAGAAAAAGTGCTTAGTGGTGTTTCCAGTCTTTATTTACTTTAAAAAAATGACAAAACAAGTTGAATAATATTGATAGGGCCAGTGCTAGAAATTTACGGGCCACAACTCGATCAACTCGCCCAAAAGCGAGTCGACCGAGCACGGCCAAGACACTCAGAAACCCCAAGTATCGAGTTCGCACTTACAGATAGCCAAGTGTCCGGGACCCAAGGAGAACCTTATGTGCGGCCCAAAACCCTGAGTAAATATACAATTCCAAGGGCCGCTAGCATACTGCATCAGAATCATGATTTTCTCGGAATCATATATTCTGTCCCGAAAAAACGTTGCAGTACTTATCAATTGTTGTAGCTGCCCAATGTCATTTCATCACATAGAAACATGTACCAGTCATTTTGACTGGTACTGGTATAAGTGTCAATAACAAAAAATATATTTGTTACGAATACATATAAAATAATATAAAATTCATAAAACTGATTCTTTAGTTATGGCTACAAAAGTCATGATATCATTTCGGAAAGAAAATGTTACATGCAGTAGGAATTTTGAATTGAAATTGCAAAACCAGTCATTCTGACTGGTCTTGGTAGAAATAGATAGACTTAAGTAGCCAGTAAACCTAATGTTAAGAAAGAAAGGCAATTCTATTTGGCTCCTGTGTCTTGAAATTCATGTAAATAATTTTCATTTTGCATGAAGATCCACAGTCTAGTCGTTATGCGTGAACAATTAAAAGGACTAAACTTCTGCATACACCTAACAAATCTAATGATGGACCACTGTGCGAGAAAGCAATAGGACGATACAACAACTTAATGCGAAATTTTGATGAATGACTGTAAACGTCTTTAGAGTACAAAGAAAACGGTTGAACGTGGGACAGCTATAATTACCTGTAAGGACGAAACGGTCGAGAATCAATCTTCCGTAATCTTTCGAGCACCGTATAGAGCTGTCATGCTGCGGACGGGATTCAGAAAACGGTTCGAGAGACCCTGTCCCGGGCGCACGTGTGCCGTGCATTACCGCGCGAAGACACATTACATTGTACGAATGAATCCGGCCGCGCCGCGCCGGTTGCTTATAATTACCGAGATCCCCGGAACATTCACGGATAATTGTATCGCGTCACCTAATTGCATCCCGTTATCAATTCACTGCTGGTGCAATAATCTGCCGCGGTTTGCTCGCGCTCGGTTTCGCCTACTTTCGCTTGTCAGGGGGTAATTTGATTACGTCGTTCTGCTAGACCAGTCCATTTTCAGTTGTTAATATTCGTAATGGCAGGCAGCAACGCGAGCCGGCGCAATCCGGCGTAATGCAACTCTCGAAACGTTAATTTACGATAATGTGTCCGGGGCACGTGAGAAGCGCCGCGACGCGTTGCGATTCACGCCGATTCGTCGAATTCCGTCGATTCGAACTTGCTTAAGAAGAACTTACGCTTGTTCACTTTGGATGTACATCCATGAAAAATGAATACTCGAGTCATACAGTGACTCGCAGTAATACAGTATTTCATCGATAATCGTCACGACCACGGTCCGGCCGGCGACAATTAACGTTCAGAAAATACTATTCTTTGATTTGTGCCGAACGCAGAAAAGGACAGCGAAGCTCGAGAGACCTCGGTCGCGATTAATACGGGTCCAGTATGTCGGTGTGAAAACAACATCTAACTCAGTGACAAAATTTCTTTAGGCTCGACTGCGTTTTGGAGAACTCCGTGTTCTTAACTTTTTTGAACTTTTTTTATGCGATCCTGTAGATATCGATGAAGACATTCCGAAAATGTGTGTATGGTTGTTAGGAATTCACTGGTTTGTAAGTTATACGCGTGTAAAAATGAGCAGTTTTAAGCGTCGCCAAATTGGATATTCGTTGAGTGGTAGAGGTAGGTAGGTCTGTTCGGCACATGCGCTGGATAAATCGTGCGTGTTCAGCGCATGTGTCAGGTAGTATGGTATATTTGCGGGATCGGCTAAATAGTACTGAGCGTATGCGCTAGATAGCAATTCAGTGGTTACACATACTTTGTAAACATAAGCAATTTCAAGTGTTTTTCACAAATTAATTATTAATAAGTTTATTGTTGATTCTGAAATGGCTAGTTCAAGTATTAGAAATTTTAACTTTAGAGACATGCCAAGTAGTAAAGAAGAAGCAATTACTTGGGCTCAGAATTGTGAATTGTTGCGGAAACTTAAAAAATGTCGTACTCATCGGTACGAAATGAAAATTTATAACAATAATCATGGAATCGGTCGTTTTCGGTGTCCAGTAATTAAAATATACAGAATCACAGACAGGATTTCAGAACGAAGGTACAGTCCAAGATGGTTTGGGGTTAGGTCGTCGTGGGAGCGGAGAAGGCAGGCCCGACCATGGTATAATGTTTCGCATTTTGATTTAGTAAATGTGTTATTATGTATTACGTACGTGTTTGTGCTGCCATCTAATGGATTTGTTCGGAAGTATTTAGCCTATTTTGTGTGTATTACCTAGCAAATATATCAATATGGCGTCGCTGTAACCTGTCAAAAAGGCTTAAAAGTGTTGAACTTTATATGCGTATAACTTTTTAATTAATGAATTCCGCGCATTAAGATTTTCATTTTCGGCGTTTTCTCGTCGAAATCTATAAGATTGTATAAAAAAAAACTTGAAAAAAAGAGTTCTCCAAAACGCAGTTAAACCCTTCTTTATTTTTTATTATTTCTTGATGGAATTTTCACCAACATATTCGTGGCATTTTTCTAATGAAAATGTTACCAAATAAGATATAATTCCGATGGTATTTACTTGAGTAATGGACGATGCAACTTATTGTAAATATGATCCGAATTCCACCATGTTTGGTATTATTTTAATCAGAAAAATGCCACGAATATGTTGGTGAAAGTTCCATAAAAAAATAATAAAAAATAAAGAAGTTTGTCATTGGATTAGTAGAGGTGTCACTGATATACGCGAACCGTATAATGTTACATTTCTCGGCGATCGAGGCCTCTCGAGCTTCACGGCTCCTCACGGGGTATACCCCGCCGAAGAAGGGATTGTTTTGCGACAATTATCGTTCAGAATTTCACGACAATTAACGATGAAATACTGTATTCAGATATTTTTAAAAGGGCGTCAACTTTTTTAAGACTCGACCTAACAACTTGAATTTATTTGGGAAGTTAGGATTAATTCATTGGGTGACATGAAATAAATTCTTCGAAAAATTGTAATTGATCAGTATCACGGAGAACATTTTCGGGGTTATTTTTTACAACTTTTATCTCTAGGTTCGGATTGAAAATTTAGAAACTGCAATTGGTAGATATGTGTTAGTTATATACAGAGTATCGTGTAACTGATGGTACAGCCGGATAGGGGCTGATTCTACGTCAAAAAATAAGGCGAAAGTATACAATAAAACGTTTTCAATTGACGCCTCGTTTCGGAGAAAATCGAGTTTAAAGATCAGTCGAGTTCGGGTGCTTTAGTATGCGCAGGAAGTAGAATTGGTCGATCATGATCAGACGCGTCAGACGATTACTATCTAATAGCACGTGTATTCTCTGCATTTTCAAACTCGATCTTTTTTGGAACAAGGCGTCAAATGAATCAAATTTATTCCATATGAAAAGAACTTTTTCCTTTTTCATTGTGGATGAATCATCCGGGATGTATATCCAGAGAAAAAATTCTAAAATCGCCTTTAACTTCCCATTTGCGATCGCGATCGCGATTGCGGAATTTCTACGGGCCGCGAAAACGCGCGTGAACATGAAACCAGGTGGATCGGGGGTGAGAAGAAAAATTCACGGCCCCTAAAATTTGATAGGCCGTGGGCCGATCCATAAATCCTGCGCGCTGCAGTTAAAGCGTACGTTCGACGAGGTCGTAAGGCGGAGCGGAATCGAGTAGTAAAATGTAAATTCCGGACGACCGCCGACCAAAGGCGCGGTTCGTAAATCCCGGATGTGAGTTCCATGGTACAAGGGCTATTTTTGGGACCACGAGTTGTAAGGAGACCCTTGTTACATGCGATGCAATCAACGTTTTGTTTTTTAGGAGTCGTTTAACACGTTAACCACCGCGTCAGTCCCGGTGACTGACGATCAACTTTTTGGTTGAGGCACGTTAGCCGCTAATGACCAGACTGCGATTTTTATGCAAAATAAAAAAATTTTCCGTCTATTGGAAGAAATGGAAACAAATATAATGTTTGTTCTTTCTTTAATTATTGTATTAATGACTTCCATTTTTGATAGATTAGATTGACATCTCGCACACACAATAATCACATGAAACCATACTATTTTAAAATAATGTTGTAGCGGCCAGCTTCGGGCGATGTTTTATGGCAGCGCAATCGCTATTATGTCCTGGACTCGGTACGTGACTCTTGCAATTTGGCTACGGCATGGGCTTGTCACCGTTTATTTTTCGTTAATGCAATTGCCTTGCCGATCCAGGGCACAAGACGGTACTTGTAATTTTCGAACGCAGTACCTGTCATAAAACATCTGCACATTGTATAGTTTAGCTTTCCTCGACTCGGCGCGACTGGGTGTTCGAGGCCCTAGCGCGGTATCGCTGCCAGATGCCTGGGATTCCCCAGGTCTCGGTCTTCCCGGTTTGGACACCCTGGCAGCGTCGCGAACATCCCCTTTCTGTGCCCGCGTGTCTGCACATTTTGCACCGCCCGCGCCCTTACGATTTGTTGGGCTCGTTTCCTAGTTTTTAGTCTTAGTTTCCGCCCACTCAATTTCCCTGGAGTAGGGACAAGTTTTTCATTAGGAAGGGAGGGCCGAGGAGTCATAATGGCTAACTCGCGGTTTCTCGGACAGAATTAGCAGAATTAACAGGATCACCAAGAACTTCGCAATAGAAACATCGATCTCTCCTCAAAAGCTTAGACGCAGGCAGAGAAGTTAATTCTCACTATACTAGTTTTGTTTACTTAGACATCATAACGTATCTTTACATGTACAGTAACTCTAGTTCAAGTGTTTGTAAATATAGTGTGTTTTGCCAAACGTTGTTGTTTAGTGCCCTTCCAAGTGGAAAGTGGTCCTTCGACTTAGTTTATTAGCGGGCACCTCGCAGTGCAAACACATTCAAGGTCTGAAGGATCGAAAGATCAACCACAGGCGTAAACAAATGTGACGATCTCGTATTTGGTGACCAAATTCCAACTTAAGTGGTTAAAGTTTACTAACTCTATTTAGTCATAAACGCAGAAAATTCGCTGGCAACACAGAATTGGGCTCGACTGCGTTTTGGAGAACTCCGTGTTCTTAACTTTTTTTTATGTGATCTTGTAGATATCGATGAAGACATTCCGAAAATGTGCGTATGGTCGTTAGGAATTCACTGGTTCATAAGTTATACGCGTGTAAAGATGAGCAGTTTTAATCGTTTTTGACAGGTTAGAGCGTCGTTATATTGGATATTCGTTGAGTGGTAGAGGTAGGTAGGTCTGTTCGGCGCATGCGCTGGATAGATCGTGAGTGTTCAGCGCATTGACATATCAATGGTTCAGCCACTGATATATATATATATATATATATATATATATATATATCATTGCGTTCAGCGCACTGATATATCAGTAGTTCAGCGCATGTGTTAGATAGTATGGTATATTTGTGGGATCGGCTAAATAGTACTAAGCGTATGCGCTAGATGGCAATTCAGTGGTTACACATACCTTGTAAACATAAGCAATTTCAAGTGTTTTTCACAAATTAATTATTAATAAGTTTATTGTTGATTTTCAAATGGCTAGTTCAAGTATTAGAAATGTTAACTTTAGAGACATGCCAGGTAGTAAAGAAGAAGCAATTACTTGGGTTCAGGATTGTGGATTGTTCCGGAAATTTTAAAAATGTCGTACTCATCGGTGCGGAATAAAATTTATAACAATAATCATGGAATCGGTCGTTTTCGGTGTCCTATTGGAGAGCTGTCACTGACCAGTAATTAAAATATACAGAATCACATATAAGATTTAAAAAAGAAAGTACAGTCCAAGATGGTTTGGAGTTAGGTTGACGTGGGAGCGGAGAAGGCCGACTTGACCATGGTATAATGTTTCGCATTTTGATGGAGTAAATGTGTTATTATTAAATACACATGTGTTTGCGCTGCCATCTAACGGATCTGTTCGGAAGTATTTAGCCCATTTTATGTGTATCACTTACCAAATACATCAATATGGCGGCGCTTTAACCTGTCAAAAAGGCTTAAAAGAGGTCAACTTTATACGCGTATATCTTTTTAACCAATGAATTCCGCACAATAAGATTTTCATGTTCGGTGTTTTCTCATTGAAATCTACAAGATTGTATAAAAAATACTTGAAAAAAAGAGTTCTCCAAGACGCAGTTAAACCATGTATTTAAATACTGACACAAATTAGAATATATTTGGAATATATCTCTCAACACTCGTAAACAATTCAAATGTTTGTTATATATGTTGGAGACCAATTTAACAGGTTTGTGTGACCAATCTAGTGAATGAGCATGTGCCAGTGAATGAACATAACTCGTATTGAACTGAAAAATAACATTTATAATGGCCTTTTCATGTTGTAATTTAAATAGTAATTCTATTGTAAGTCTACGAGCAAGGAATAAAACAAAAAGTCCAAGACATCGATGAGTATAACAATTTCGAAAGTTTCCAATAACTTCAGCAAAGTTCCAGTACAAACATTCACAGTCGAAATTTCCCTATGAGATTCGCTGGGTTGCTTACCTTTCGATTCGACTCGCCCCGGCACAGTTCCCACAGGAGACACAAGGCCAAGGCAGATATTCCGGTTTCTTTGGCGAGGGTGGCCAGCGTCGAGGATACGATGGCCAGCAGTAGAGGTAACGGCGATCTGGATTGGTCGCAGTGGGCGCAATACGCCAGGAAGGCTGACAAGGTCAGCAAGCATGCGAGGAGGTCGGCTCGGCCGACAACGCCGGCCACAGCCTCACTATGAATCGGGTGTACCGCGAAGAGGAACCCGGTGATTGCGTGTCCAAGGTTGTTTCTCCCTGGTAGAACCTGTAACGTCAGAGATATGCCCTCTGTACACATATATGTTAGCGTCAACTTGTTCTAAGCCAGGTCAAGGGCTCGTATCGAGGTGACTCTTGGGCCTGGAAGGATTTATGGCAGGGTCTTGGCCTACGTGAGGTCTTAAAGAGGGACGCTTGAGACTAAACAGAACAGTCGATGGACGATGGCAGGCGACCGCCGGCTCTTCGGCGTGAAGTTCGGCCGGAAGTTGGGTCTTCCGGCTATCGGCCGTCACGGGGATGTTTATGTGAAACAGCTGAGTGAAAGTTTGGAATGACTTCATGAGAGAGAGAGAGAGAGATAGCAACGAGTGCATTGCATAAAGATTGGGACTCTGCCCTGAAGGAGCTGGCCACGAAGTGGGGAAGGCACGAGGCTGCCTTATGGTAAGAGGATTGTGTTAGACCGCTCAGCACTTACCCCAGAACCTTCGAAGGGAACGAGCCTTGTCTAATTGTTAACATATACATAAGGGGGACAATGGCCGAGAGAAAAAACCGTGTGTTTTTCGGTCACTGTTCCGGAAAGGGAAAAGCCGTCGCGTGCTCCGGACGAGTCTACAATCGGGGCCAATGAATCGAGCATAAGTTCCGCTTATAATAAATTCAGCATGATAGACAAAAATTTTAGCCACGGTACGCGCTCTCTGCTCCGCTTTCGGTAAGGCTTGCGGTAAAAGCTGGCAAAGGGCTCGACGGAACCCGATGGACAGAAAATTATGGAAAGGGAGGATGGCTGAAAATGGCCACTTTTGGCCACGGATGGAAACGAAAAATTCATGCGGAACGATACGGACAGTGGTTTTCAACTGGCGCCGACCGATGATGGTGGGTAGAAAGTTTTTCACACGTGATATATCTGGATCATGATATTGTTACGGCGTCGTGAATATTAAGAAGTCGCCGTAATGCCGTGATGGACAACCCCTAAAGAAATAGTTGAAGAGTGGGGGTTGTCAAGGGACGCTTAGCCATGGAACAGCAGAAAGAGAGAGATTCGATCGCCGAACAGATCGGACGTACACAACCAATAAACCTATACATACAAGTAGAAAGCCATAAGAGTTGTGAATAAGTCTATAAATAAAGATTATAAATAAATATTTAACGATGACGCGGCGGACGACACGAAGTGAAAATAGAAGTCGCAACAATATAAAAAAAGGTATATGTACGGAAACAGACACAAACATTAAATATACAGGGTGTTCCTCTTAATCCGAACATCTAAATTATCTCTGTTACTATTAAGGGTAGAAAAAAGTGGCAAAGATGCATTTGAATAGCTTCAAGGCGTGCATGTGGTGGTGATAATGGTAATAAGTAGACAGTAGATTTTATGCATTTATACGAAAAATGATTAGGTATAATTATAGAACGGCAAAAACATTAGAAGACTTTAGAACTACTGTTATTGTTATTTTCAACATATTAAACGTATTAAGAAAGTAATTAAATTTTTACTGTACTCCAGCTTGTTGCAAATCAAGTCGAAAATTTTTATTTTGCAAAAAGATCCGATGTCTAGTGATAAGATGGTGTTAAAATACTTCATTTCTACATTCATCAAATTTCAATTCATTTTTTCATCTTCAAGATCATTTCAGGGTCGTAGGTTTTATAGGTCTTTCAACTCGTCTTGAAGCCAACTACAATTTCATATCATAGAAAATGAAAAAAATCAGAATAACCTTAGAAGAACTTAAAAACTTAACCTTAAAAAAAATACATATATTTTAATAAATATCGTACACTTATGACTTGCATTCTAAGTGCTTATAACATTTCACTTCCAATTAATTTCGCTTATATTATATTGATTATATTTGTGAAATAGTTCTTTTCCTAATTTTGAATATATTATTTGTTACTTCTTCATTTCTGTATTATCAATTTATAATATCTTAAAAAGAATATAATTCTAATATGTAATTGTAATACAATATTTTTATTTATTTATTTCGCGGTCATCTTCATCCACAAATAGTTATTCTAACAAATTATTTCATTCACGCAATCCCCGTAGTAAGAAAAGTGCATTTCTTAAAAACAAAAGCTAAGTTACTGAAAAAATCAAGTAATATTCGTAAAATCAATAAAAATAAAGTTTGACTAGCTTGCGGCACCTTAAAAAATTTATTAATCGTATTCAAATTTGAACAGCTTACATATTGCTATGGTTGGCAACTTCTGGTCACTATTAGGACTCAGCAATAAAAAAAATGTAACCCTAATAAACACCTTTCATAATCTGCGAAATGAAATCCACCGTTATCAAATTCAATTTCAATTGTTTATAACTTTGTAACGAAGCGTTTCTAACCGAACTTCAAATAACATTTCTTTCTCATTTCTTCTTGTAGAATACGCCCCCGTAGTTTGGCCGGGAAAACCCTTGACACCCTATATATGCATGTATAAGTTGTATTGTATATCCTGAAAATTTCATCGAAATTGTGTAACGAGTTATAAAATAATATTATAATTTAAAATTTTTTTAATTTTGGGGCTTCTCAATTTTTATAGATTCCTAAAGATGATCTAGTGAGTGAATTCATCTATAATTCATATATAACAATTGTCACGGTTCATTTTTATCATCTTGAGATAGTAATCAATTTTGGAAAAATATAGTTTCGACCAATATTTATATGATTTATATGAAAACGAACGAAAGATCGAAATCGAACAACCCGGAAATGCTATTATTGCTACATTGTTTCAATATAGGAATCGCGATTGGCTGTACTCTTCACTGTTTTGCATGAATTTTTCATTCAATCCGATGTCGAATATGGCTATTTTTTGCACCATCTTCTAATAAAAAGTTTGTAGCATGCTAATATTTTTTTCAAAAGAGTTACCGGTGTAAATGGATGTTTTAGTCTGAACAAAATCGATACTTTTGCATTTTATTAACATTTTGATGTTCGTTTTGTGCGAACTCATGTTATTTGCCATATTGAAAGCAAAATAGGATTTGGTGTAAATTTTTTACGATTTTTTTTATTATTCAAGTACTGATGTAATAGAAGCAGTTACACTGCACATTTTAATGTTTGCATATGTTATTCAGCTATGCGTGCAGACGTTACAGAAATTTAAAATTGAACAGAGTGTTCTGCGTGTGGGATACTCGAAACTTTAGTCGTGTATTGATCGAAACTATGCTTGTTAAATTAGCAACTGCGATATCTCAAGATCTACTCGACCGATTACCATCAAACTTTACGTGCACCTCCAGTGCACCTCCAGTGCACTTGTTGGTGCAGCTAAAGCCACAATTAAGACAAGACAATGCTCCTTTCTCATGTTATAGCTCGTCAAACTCGAAACATCGAACTTGTCAGTGGATCTTCAAAATAGTGTCCTCCTTTTCATTCCTTTACATTACTTATTATCACGTTGTAGATCAACAATCCTAAAAATACTAGGAATTTGAAATAACTTATTTAATGAAACAAACACTAAAAGGTCAAGATTTACCAATCATTGCTATCTCTATCTTTTGATATTTTATAAGATCCAATGAAATGTGGTACTTATTTTGGTACTCAAGTTTTAAATGTGTACGAATTGTTATTATGAGCAGTGACAATCTACTTCCTTAAACTTTTCTGGAATTTTACAAAATTATTTCCTCCAATTATACCTCTTAAATATTTCTTTACGGAACTTTTACCAGTATATTTATGACATTTTCCTGATTAAAATGAGACCAAACACAACACAATCAAAATTAAATATTTTATTTTATTAATCGGGAATAAAATAAAGTACTTAAAGTTTTGCATCATCTTGTAATTATCGCGGTTTTTTTCAATTGATTATATGATCTAAAATTGAAGGGTTTCTATCGCCGAGTTATTAAAAGCCATTAAAACACAAGTTTTAATCTAGATCAATGTTCATTTCGAATATAAATAAAATAAACAAATCAATACTGCGGAGATCAAATTGAAGGTCACGGTTTTTAACTTACTTATCTAAGCCTACAATAAAAATCGAAAACATGCCGCTTTCAAATTAAGTAAGTTATATACAGGGTGTCCCAGATCAAAATCGATAAACTCTGCCAACATGTTCGAGAGTCATTCTGAGCAAGAAATGTTATATACACCATAGGTCGACTCGTCTTCGTTTTTGAATTATCTAGTAAACTAATCTTTCTAATATCTGAAAAAAAGTGAAAACGTTTATTCCGGTTTTTAAAAAGGTGTTCCTTTCTTAAAGATCGTGCGAATGCTTTTATCTGCTCCTGTATTCGTAAGCGGCTCAATAATAACATTTAATGTGTATTTCATAAAAATTCCGTTTTTATGTTAAGAAAATATGGCAAATGTTACTTTAAGCGGATGATCTTGACCTTGACATATGTTGTCAAGGACAACATTCTGCACAAATTTTCGCTATACATCTAAGTCCTTGCTCGGACTTAGTTTCTGAAATATTTGCAAAAAACCTTTGTTAAATTTTAGTTGCAAATACACTTCGTACAAACTGTCAAAAGGACATATAATCCAAGTTGGTTTGTGGTTTGGTTGGTGGTGGGGGATAACCCCGACCTAACCCAGAACTAACGCAGACCTAATACCATTTTGAGGTTGTCCAATTTCAGAGAATGTCTTCGATAACATATGTCAAATCCAAAATCACATTCATGTAGATACTGGCATATTTTTGTTCATAACTTTTTAATAAAATACGAGCAACGACTAAAACCTCTTGGTGGTTACTTAGAAAGGTGACCTTGATAACATATGTCAAAACAGTATATCGTTTTAGCTTCCATTACTAACAATAACTGCTATATATTTTGAAAACTTCTTTTATTTATAACTTTTTAATAAACAACGAGCGCCGGCTAAAACTTCTTGAGGGTTACTCGGAATGTTGTCCTCGACAACATATGTCAAGGTCAAGGTTATCCGAGGTGACTTGCCTTAGCGTAACATTTACCGAAAATATTATCGATAATCTACCGATATTGTAGATAATTCATGTGACGTCACTTATCGATAAATTATTGTTAACTTATGGATAAGTACATCTCTATCCCAAAGTTTTTGCATATATCGAGACATTACTGCTGTTCCCATTGTCAGTGATTGCCATGCGAGTTCGAACGAGACGGCCGCATTCCAAGCTATTTATGGAACAATGGCCGCAGAGACGCCGCGCCGCCAGCGTTATTTGGGGGATTAAACGTGAAACAGGCGAGAGCGCGAACGGAACCGAAGCTCTTGAAACGGAACAACGGATTTCCTCCAGTAATCCCGTTTCCATTACGATCACCGTGGCAGGTGGCAGGTGACACGAGTGACCGTCCGGGCGGAGGAGGTGCGTCGCGCCAGGCTCGAGCCCGTGCCCGAGCTGTGTCACGGCAGTTATTAACGTAATATTCCGGAATTAAATGGACCAGTAAAATTTTATTTCGAACAGCCGTCATAACGTCTAGTATTATCAACTCCGCTTGACATACGCTCTACAGGTGTCACTATTACCTCGTTTTCTATCGCTGCGACTTGAAATCCGTCCAGCAAACGAACTGTGACGTTCGGCGGCATTCAGATCTGGAGTTTTCGAGAAAGTGAATATTTTTTTGCATTTTATGGACAACTTCTACATTTTGAACGTGATAGTAGAATGCAAATTTTCAAATTTAAGCTTTAACCATTCTTGAACAATATATTGACTTTTCTCGGATGATCAGCTGCAAAGATGCAGTTGCGGATATGCTTGAATTGAAATGACAACCACTTGTGCGTTTTGAATATGCTGTAAAAATGTGTTTTTTTTTTTAAATCAAAGAAGCTGAACAAATTTTGGAACAATGTATTGATTGTTATCGAATGACCTGTTGCAACGAAATATTTGCTGCTGTGCGTGAAGTACAACAACCACTTGTGTATTTGGATTATGTGGTAAAATGTGTTTTCTGAAGATCAGGGCAGCTTAAACAATTTTTGAACAATATATTGCCGGTTATTGGATGACCTGTTGCACAGGTATAACCGTAGCAATGTATGAAATGTTAATGTGACTTGAAAGTTGCAATGCACTTTTGTTGCGCACACGTTCCAATTAAATACCTTATGTATAGTGTGAAACTAAAGTAGTGAAAAGCGCAATACATATGGCTGCTTGTACGTACCATGGTTACGTATTATTATTAGTAGTTATGAACGTGCTGGAAGTAATTGTAAGCTAGTAAGGAACAATGTTTGCACAGAGTTCGGACCTTAAGCGTATTAACACCGTTGAGAATCGAACGTCGGCAATGTAGGAAATGGTCAGAAGTTCCTGTTTTAATCGTTTATAATACGCAAGCCAATTAACCAATAGCGATCAAATTTTTAGAATACATATAATTTATTTGAGTCTGTGAAATATATTTTTTTAATTTTCAATACAGGCCCAGACGAGAGAAGATGTGAAAAACAACATTTACTTTTTTTTCGCGATTCCGACCACTTGTAATTTTTGTAAGAAATTATTCACACGTCATCTAAGAAACTAAGCCATTTAAATTCTCAGAACCACTGGAGTCATTTGGCCAAATTTGAAAAGGGTTATGTTGTTTCGGCCCCTCGTCGTAGGAGCCCCTCAAACGCCTGCTTCTCCCACCAACCTCACTTGCATGCGCGAGGCCTGCGCACTGTTCGTGACAGTGGGCGCTATGGTGGGGTCGGTTTTGTCTCAATTTAGACAAAAATGCCCATCCCTGACTTAAGCTCTTTACTATATAAGTTGATCATAAATCTGTCATTCGATATTCAGCTACAATTGGTTATTGAAGCAAAGTATGTATGTAACTTTAAAATTTAAGAACGAAAAACACAATTATTCATCCAACAACCGAATAAAAGGTCTTCGACATGTGAACTCAGTATCAAAGTGGGAAAAAGTCATAACGTCCAAGGGCAAATACTTCAATTGATGTACAATATTCTCTCCGTAAGAGTCGTAGCTTCGGGTCTGCCGCGCGATATTCATAGAATAGGGACTACACTTTCTATTTATTATACCGACTACATTGCTCGTAGTGTGCCGAACGTAGGAAAGAATAGAGATTGAAAGAGAAAAAGAACCTGAGCTTCGGGCGTTCGACGGACATCAAACTTCTCCTGCCAGCTCAGCCTTTTAATTTCAAAAATCAAAATTCCTTATTATTGGTTTTTCGTCAATGAAGCTTCCACCGTCGAATTTCTCTCCTTTTTCTGATTTAATAACGATATAATTACGATCATAATTACTTGTGTAACAAGCGATTAATGTTTCGTACTTCACGTTTACCGAATTCGTGTCTCTACCATGAATGTCAAGTCCGAATCTTCAATCGCTTGTTTCACAAGTAATTATGATCGTAAGTATATCGCGTACGGTGTCATATTAATTAGAAAAATAAGACGATACGGTGATAAAAGTTTCATAAAAAAATAATAAAAAATTAGAAAAGTTGCAATCTTTTGCTTCGCTTGCATTAGTGTGAGTGTCGCCGATACTCGAACCCTCGCTGACTCGGTCATGCAGCGTGTTTACCGCTTGGCTGGTTCCAAGGGGGATTACCCCAGTGGTGGGGATAAAACTTCGACATTCACGGCATAGATCTGTGCGACACTCACGGAAAGAATACTGTATTCACACACTATGTCTTTGAAATAAATGCTCAAGCAACACAAAAAGACAGCGACTTTCAATGCAAACCCCTAATAGCTACATTCCAATTCTTCAGAATACATCCCTAATCGGAAAAAGCATAAACGCGAGCGTCCACTCATTTAGTCACGGTACAGTCGGCCTCCCGCCCCTTCTTGGCGCGAATTGATATCTTGTTCGAACAACAGATAAATGGCGGGCTCATGTATATATCGTTATTATTTGCCAACAGTGTGAATTACCTTCCTGGCGACCCTGACCACGAGAACGGTGCATGCCGCGTGCAACGCAACGTTCACCAAGTGGTAACCCCACGGCTCCAGGCCACCCAACAGATGATTCAATCGGAACGTCGCCACGCAGAGAGGCCTGTAGCTACCGTGGGATCCTTTGTCGGTCAAGGGTGTGCCCCAGAAATCATTCTCCAGCAGCCGGTGCCACGGCGTGCTGGACAGCAGGTCTGGATTCGTCAGGATGGCCCTCCTGTAACAGGAATTAGAGGTTGTGTTACTTTTGTGTAGATCGAATGTTGGGTCCTGCTTATTGTGTGGACGGCTCGAAGTTCGGTTTGGATTGCCTGACAAATAACACGTTTATTATCTGCGCACATGACACAAAAGAATACGTTCATTGGCTAATCCCCTAGTCGCTCTTAAAACGATACAAATCACCTGTCTCCTGGTATATGAAAATTCATGATGTTTGCACGATTGAGTAGGTGAGCGGAGACTTTATAACAAAACAACCGTGCAATGAGATGCGCGAAACAGGTTCCTTCTAGGGGTGTGCGAGTACTCGAAATTTCGGGTTCGGGTCGGGTCGGGAAATTTGTTCGGGATCGGGTCGGGATCCCAAGAGTTTATAAACTTCGGGTACCCGAAAAGGTAGTCGGGTTTGGTCGGGTCGGGGTCCCGAAAGTTTGCAATATTCGGGTACCTGAACTTAACCCGGCGTTAGTTAGGTGGGGTCTCACAGACCCCAGAGATTTTAGATTTATTGTAACATTGTAACAACGCGTGACTGATAGTCGGGCCTGAGTGTACCTTCTCCTTCCGTAATCTACTACTCGACGTCATTGATGACAGGTTGTTCCGCGCAAGCACATTTAGTGTGCATTCGTGTAAAGTGTGTTGGAGTTGGTTGGAGTCCCGACAGTGCAATTAAAGAAAATGAAAACTCGGAATCTGAAGACTAAATGTTTATTGTCGTATTAGCTACTTATAATGTACAGTGGCGTGCAAAAGTTCCCGGCCAGATGGTTTTTGCGATTTTTCTTCCATAAAAAACGCGTTAAGAAATTTTTATTAGTATCATTTATTAGGGCATATCGCGTGAGAGGATACTATAAAAAACATCAACGCTATTTCTTTTTCTTGTGTATTTATTTTCAGAATATGTAAATTAACGTGTTCAAAAGTTCCCGGCCAATTTCGATTATAAGTCTGTAAGGTCTCTAAGGTCTCTTATTTTACTTTTCACTTATTTATTTTATTCTTATCAAATTATACTATTTAGAATATATGGAATAGGAATAGTGCACAAATAAGTAATAAGTATAATTATTTATTGTAAATTTTCATATAAAAAAGCTACTTTTTCGACATTCTCTGTCAGCAATCTTGTTCGGTTCGATGTTATAATATTTCCAACTGTGGAAAATAGCCGTTCACTAGTAGCTTGAGTTACGGGTACACCTACATATCGTCGAGCTGCCTTTGCTAATATTGGTAATCTTTTGCAATTTTCCATCCACCAGTCTGAAATGGCATTATTTCGTGGTATATTGTTTTCTTCAAAATATATTTTTATTTCTTTTTCTTTAAGTTCATTATAACTCTGCTTATAATTCATGATGACAATGTCTGCATTCCGCTTTTTTATCGTCTGTTTTCTGAAAATGTTCCCACACAAATCTTCTCTTTATCTTCTTCCTTTGCACATCTTCTGCACTAGTTCCTGCTACAACTTCACTGTCATTATCACTCGTCATTTTTTTTTTAAAAAACTTTTAATCTTTATTAAATTTACACAGATCTTGAAATATACGTCTGAGCTTCCTTAACGTCTCAGCGATACTGCTCAACGGCGTGCACAATGTCGAAGTACTAAGCACGCAGTCACACGTTTTTTTGCATGAGGGTACACGATTGTTAAAGCCCGTGTTCCTAATAACTTCACGGAAACTGAGAGAAGAAATTGAAAGAATGTTGTCTATTACGAATTCTTTTCAAGAGTGGTAAACACACGTGTGACTGTGTATTTATTTATTCATATATATATGTATTTGTATATAATATAGCCCTGCACAGTCGTTCGGGAAACGGTTGCCGAGTTCTCAAAATTTTCGGGAAACCCGATTTTTTCGGGAATCTCGAAATTTTCCGGAAACCCGACTTTTTCGGGAATCTCGAAATTTTCGGGAACCCGATTGCTTTGGGAATCTCGAAATTTTCGGGAATCTCGAATTTTCGGGAATCTCGAATTTTCGGGAACCCGACCCGACTCGACTCGTCCTCTTCCCGACATGTCCCCACCATTGAGTTCCCAATATTTTAGGGTTCTCGCACATGCCTAATGTCAACTATAGTGTCTCGTTGACGAATTTCCATACAGCTCTCAATGGCACTTGACGTAGCGTAGGTCCACACTATTTCTGATTCACTTTTACATTATTTATTGTTTTCTGGATGCATCTATTTTCTCCTAAGATAATTTTATTTAGAAAACATTCATTGTCAATGAATTATCATTTGCTATACAGTATTAATGATCGTGTACCATAAAGATTCAAAGGTTTATATGTGTAATAAAGCTCGAAAATACAAAATAAGTACTACAACCTTCATAGTAGTTGTGCTCATTAATAGTAAAATAATATTGCCACTCAAGAATCGTTTTGGGTATTTTATGGAACACAAACGAGGACTAAGTCGATCGTATAAAGCCCTTACGGTGCATCATTATCATTAAGCCTTCACATTTATTGTTACACGATTCTCCTTAACAAAAAAATTATACCAGTTTACAATCTTTCGAAAATTGGAAATTTAATGTTCAAATTCCTTTTTGGAGCCAGTACACGTATACTTAATTGAAATTTGTAACATTCATCCATTCGTAATCAGAATATACCACAGGTGGTAATATTTAATTAATTCATAAACTTTTATAACACATAAAAGTAATGGAAGATTACAGTCTGGTTGCACGGTGGATTGAACTCGCCAGCTCCAGCGGATTGAATTATGTTCTCGAAGCTTCCGCAGTATATGAGCGAAAAAATGCAGTGCAGCGCAGATACACAGATTAACGTAATTCCGCATCCATCTCGCGGGAAGTAAAAAACTGCGAGCGTTGCAACGGCCGCATTCTACGGATTCTTATTTCCCAAAATCCCAGTTGCAAGAACAAAGACAAAATGGACTTCGTTTGCTGGAATGTAGGAATGGGAAACTTCGCAGCGATCGAAGTTCGCTACGAAGTTTTCTTCGGGAGCTGATACGCAGCTGGCCATCGGCCAATTAACCAGTCTGTCACTTGGAACGTGCACAAGGACCGGCAAGCCGACCGGTAAAAGGAAAATTCTTTTTGCCTCCTCCACCTCTCCTACCGGGGACGTGGATCGCACGTCCATCAAAATCGTCCACGCGCCACTAGTTAAAGGACTCAATAGAGCATCGCGAGCAATCGCGCGAAAACAAAGTCCGCGGCGCGCCGCCGTCGGATGCGTAACGACTTGGGTAACGATTTAACGAGTGCTCGTTTCCGCAAGAGCCCTTCATTCCGGCCACAAAGAGACGTAATAGGGCGTTCTTCGGCCTCGTGCCGCGTTAAACCCATTTTTACCTACTGGTCATTACCGACAATCATAATTCCTCGGCATAAATAAGCTGCAGAGTGGGATGAAACGACCTGACGGCGATCAAAAATCGATTTTCATAATATTGTATTAGGAGGTTGAATAAGTTCTCGCTGTTTTTTTTATGGAATGAATGCTTTATTTTAAAGAAATGGTAAAAAATATGTTCTTGAAAGTATTGTCTCTCGCTAGCCATTACTTTTCCCCATCTTTCTGGCAGCATAGTAATTCCATAAGAGAGTGTCAAGAGTGGACCCATTTTTTGATATCTTCATAAAATTGGAAGCGCTGCTCAGCCAGGCCATGTGTCATCGATCGGAACAAATGGTAATCTGATCGGGAAATGTTTGGTGAATACAGCGGGTGGAGTTGTACTTCCCATTTAAGTGTTTTCAAAAACGTTTTCACCGGTTTTGCAACATGTGGCCGCGCGTTGTCATGCTGAAAAATCGCTTCAACTCGTACAGCACCCAACGTCCTTCCTGTGAATCATTCCTAATGCTTTCAAACGTTTCGAATCTGTTGTGTGATCAACTCCTAATGATTCTGCAAGTTCAGCTGGTATCTGACACGAGTCTTCATCAAGTAATGCCTCAAATTCTTCGTCTTCGAGTTTTTGTTGTGGGCCAGGGCGTTCTTTATTTTCGAGATCAAAATCATTATTTTTGAAGCGTCTAAACCAATCTCTGCATATTGTTTCCGACAGAACATGGTCGCCGTAGGTGTCAACAAGAATTCTATGTGCTTCAGCTGCAGATTTTTTTTTAATAAAATAGTGTAGTAAAATTCCCCGCAATTACTCTTTCTTTGGCATGAAATTCGACATTTAGCACAATGAAAGAAAAATTGTTTATACTTCAGTGGAATGACATACACTGAATTTTAACATTGCATATATGTAGTACTTCATTATAGATACGTTACTATCTGAAACTAAATTCACGCAGTTCTGGTATTGCCACCTTTCGGAAAACAGCGAGAACTTATTCAACCACCTAATAAAATAAATCAACATTGAGGTAATGCTGAACATGTCAATGGCGGTCCTCTCCTTATATTTTGATGGTACTTCTGGATAAATAAAAAAAACTGACGGTCGGACATCAATGATCTGGAAAAATATAAAATACAGTATTTCATCGATAATTGTCGCCACCATGCGTCCAGCCGGCGACGATTAAAGTTCAGATAATACTATTCTTTGACTTGTGCCGAACGTAGAAAAGGACAGCGAAGCTCGACAGGCCTCGGTCACTGAGACCTTGAAAAAACGATTGAAAAATTACAATTTATAAAAAACGATTCTTCCATCTGATTCGTCTCTTGAAACCATTTAGATTATGTTAGAAACATTTTTTGTATTTTCAGAGGTAGAGGAGATATTTAGGTGTCCTGTTTTAGACAAAACACCCTGTATTATGGAATGAATTTATATATATATATATAAATATATATATATATGGATACATACAGTATTTCATCGATAATCGTCTCCACCACGGGTCCGGCCGGCGACAATTAATGTACAGATAATACTATTCTTTGACTTGTGCTGAACGTAGGAAAGGACAGCGAAGCTCGACAGGCCTCGATCGCCGAGAAATGTAACATAATACGGGTCGAGTATGTCGGTGTGAAAACAACACCTAACCCAGTGACAAGACTTCTTTATTTTTCATTATTTTTTTATGGAACTGTCACCAACATATTCGTGGCATTTTTCTGATTAAAATAATACGAAACACGATATAATTCGGATCATATTTACAATAATTTTCCGAAACATTGATCGTCCATTACACAAGTAAATATCATCACATTTATCTTATTTGGTATCATTTTTATTAGCAAAATGCCACGAATATGTTGATGAAAGTTCCATAAAAAAAATAAAGAACTTTGTCATTGGATTAGTAGTGGTACCATCGATATACTCGATCCGTATTATGTTACACTTCTCGGCGACCGAGGCCTCTCGAGCTTCCGGGCCCCTCACGGGGTATACCCCGCGGAAGTGGGGATTGTTTTGCGACACTTCTTGTTCAGAATTTGGCGACTTTTAACGATTAAATACTGTATCCCTATGGAATACAGGGTGCGGCCGACGAATAACACGTACATGCGAGCAGATGATGATTCTACATGTACAAATTAATCGAAAGAAAGGATTAACATTTTTTCGTTGGACGTCTCGTTTCCGAGAAAATCGAGTTTTTACCCTCTGTCTACCGTAAAAAAAACTTTCATTATCCGATAGAAAATTTATACCACAAAACGTAGTAAATATACAAAAAAACTTTTTGCTTTAAATAATAAAAAATAAGAAAAGTAACAAAGTCATGCAACGACAAGATCCCAAGAATTTTAAAAGTTTAAATAACCGCAGTATCTACATACAGTCGGGCCCAATGGACCCGCTTGGTAGACAGAGGGTTAAGATCGATCGGGATCGCGTGCTTTAGTATACGCAGGAAGTAGAATTGGTTAGTCATGATCAGACTCGTCAGACGACTAGTAACTAATAGCACGCGTATTCGCTTCATTTTCAAACTCGATTTTCTCGAAAACTAAGTTTCGTATGGATTAATTATATGAATGTTACAATTAATAACATATACAGAATATCATTTTAAATGTAGCAATTATTTAATATTGTGCCGTTCTATTCATTAAATAATATTCAGTTTTCATTGCAAGGATTAAGAAATCTTTCAATATTGTTGAACAGAATCTGCGTTCTGCTTTAGAAAAATGTTTATTTCATTATTTCGTATGTCCTGCTCAAACTACAACTTTTACATTCAAGAACTGGTCTTTATCCGTTCTCATTGACATTCCTAATATTAGAACATTTCTCAAAATGGATTGCACCGTTCATGTTTTAAATAGAACCTATTAAAATGTTCCAGAACTTTTCCGTTCTGTTGAATCAGAATAACTTTTCTAAATGTAGGCCAAACGATTTCAGTTTTTCTACAAAGTTGAAAAGATTGTTATAATAAAATTTCGGAACAGTTGAATTTGTCATACTAATTTATTGAGTTACTAAATGGTGCATGCTTTTAATCTTACTGGCGTTATTTTAAAACTTTATTTTACGTATGCAATTTATACAATTTATGTATGTATTAATTTCGATTTTCACCAATAAAAAATACACAGAGAACATTATATTACGTTTAGAGGTAAAATGGTAACATTCATATCCCCAAGAACAATAAAGTAAAAAGATCTTGATGAATAAATGTTGTGCAGACTGAAATATTGTTTAATTTTCATTTAATACAATTTTTCATAAAGCTTGAGAAAAATGTTGTAAATATAAGCATTCCAATATTTTTGTGAGCCATTGTTTGTGAATACAAATAAGTGTGTATTTCTTAACAATATTGCTACTAGAGTCATATATTCCTGACGAAAACGATTCAGTTTCTCCCGTAACGTTATAGCGGTTGCCGTTTGAATTTATGGCACGCACGTGAGCTGCTTTTTTTAAGGACATTTAAGCTTTAACCATTTCGAATTTATTGCTTTTTCATTCTTGTTTAATGCTCGATGGTAAAAAGATGAGTATCAAGTTCAGAAATCTCCTGAAGGGATCGTTATTGTTTAATATTTTCAAGGACTGTTTGAAACGAACTGTTTCTCCCGACTTTAATGAAATGCGATGGGGCAACAGTTCGACAATATTGAACAAATTAATTACACGTAATTTTCAAATTGGCGCAATGTTCACTACACTCATAATAATACGATGTGTATGCAAATAAGTTATAAATTTATGGAATATATATTCATACTAATTAATTTTTGAGTGTCAATAATTCAAATTATTGAAAACTGAATTAATATAATTTGTAATGTTGAAGTGATGCAATAAATCGTTTCGGTTCTGTACGACACATTTACATTTAAATGTAATTGTGTACGCCGCCTACACCGTCAAATTTAAGAAAGTACAGCATTTAATCGATAAGTGTCACAAAATTCTGAACAAGAAGTGTCGCAGAACTATCCCCGTTCGCTGTCCTTTTCTACGTTCGGCTCAAGTCAAAGAATAGTGTACCGGAACACGAAGTGTCACTGGTCGGGTCCGTGGTTGTGACATTTATCGATTAAATACTGTCGTATTCCAGATCTTATGGTAATCACTTTACTTGTAACTCCTTCATCCGTTACCAGGTCAATACTAAAATAATCATAATCGAGAACATAAACGGTTCACAGACGCCGCCACCTTAAAATACAATTTATAAACGCGTCATCAATAAGTATAATATTCGCGACTAATTTAGTGTCCCCGTTTCACCTCGGTTTCCCACACATTTTGCTCCCGAGCGACCGGCGCAGGGAGCCGCAGGCTGCAATTAACAATTACGTTGGAATTAATAACGCGGGGCGGGTAAAAGTGATTTGGCATCGTGCGGCTCGCGACCCATTTTTCTTCCTCGTTCCTTTTCGTCGCTCGCCAGTTTCGTCTCTTGCATGGAATGTGGAAACAGAGATACCAGAACAGTAGTGACGTGCCCGATGCTTCTCAATCAGTATCGATTTCTAATAGCAAAGTATGATTCTATCTAAGGTACGTAGGAATCCATAAGTATCAAGGAGTATCGATTCCTAAATGATACCTACTAAAAACCATCGACTCTTCATAGTAACTTTTTTAACACTAGATTTACGAGGCCCGTCAAAATGACGGATTCAAAAATTTTTAATTTACGATTATTAAGAGTGTCAGGAGGCATTCGTGAGGAATTATTAAATAGATTTATTTTTTTGTGTAAACATTACAATAAAAATCGCTGAAGATCGAAGTAAATACAATTTTATTATTTTTATAAAACAATGTAAAATAATCAATTTCAGTGCTCCGTAAACCTAGTGTTAAAATTGGACAAAACAAGTTCAATTTTTCTTTGAGACGTTAGAAGGATTAGTTTAATAGGTAACGTGTAAACAATTTTTTTTTTTGAAATTGCTATTGTGCGGAATTTAGAAGAAAAAAAGTGAAGTTCATGATTTTTAACATTTCTATTTGAACCTGTAATGAAAATTTAAAATATGATCTCTGAAGATCTACAGTGATGAGCCAAAGTGAATCAACGCCATTTGAAATAGCATAATTTTTAAAAATTAGACCAAATCACTTGAGTGTCTTTGAGGAGTTAGAGGAATTAGTTTATCAGATGAGGTGTAAATCAATTTTTCAAAAAGTTTCAATTGGTCGGAATTACAGAGAAATTAATGAAAGTTGTGTTTTACTACTTTTTTATATGTGCCTTTATTGACAATTTAAGGAATGTGCTTTATAGACTCCAATAAATTATATGCATGCTATACATTTCATCGATATTGATTAATTGGTTTGTAAGTTATAAACGATTATATGTGGGGAAAATTGCAATTATAAGTTACGCTGTTTCAAATGATGTTCATTCACTTTTCCACTTCACTGTAAGTATATTAACCAGTTAACTGTTTCGACCTCTTTGGAAAATGCGTATCTAAATTGCGCCGCACAAATTTAGCGATGGCGATTATACTCGTCAAACACAGAGTATGTGTAATATGAAATTAGGTTGTAATAAAATGACTTTTATTTTTTTATTTCATTACTCAAATTTATCGCAACTTTGTCGCAACATTGCAGTCCGATATTTATGTAAATGAATCCCTGACCAGATGATAAAATATAAACATAAATGTTCAGAGAAATATCTTAGCAAATGGGTAGTTCCCAACTCAATTTGGATGATCCTTACAACTCGAGTCCAGCACACAAGCTATAAAAAACGCCGCCTCTTGAATACATGTAAAAAGGAAACGAAAGGATCCTCATACCGTTTTTTATTACCAGGCGCGCCACTTATTGCATAGTGTAAAACAATATATAAATCGGTAATTGCTTCTGTGATGACTAATAAAAGACAACGATACATTTTCGAAAAATAATTCATACTATATGCGGTTTATTTATATCAATTATTTATAAACTTTTATTTGTTCCTTTATTTCGACGGGCCTCAAAATATTTCAAACATCTTGAAGTTCTCGAATATATTTTAATTTTCACTAAAACTGCAATTTAAACTTCTAATTGTCACTACTTATTACTCATAACGAATATAATCGTCATAGCACAAAATTTTGCACCTTTTTCCTGATGAGTATACTCGTCAAAAACAGTTAACTGGTTAAGTTATACTCGCGCTTAAACGATTTTGATGAAACTGTTTGCATGTATATAATTAACATAGATTTACAAAAAGTATATTTTAAATTGTCATTACACACATTTAAATTTTTAAGAGATGAAGTTTGCAATAATCAGAGAAAAAATGTTTCAAACGAAACTTAATTAACATTCAGCGGTCTACCAATTTGAATGAAAAAATTGAAAAAAAAAATTTTTAATGCATTAAAAATATTGGTCACCTTGAATTTTTAAGAGTTAACATGTATTATTGACTTGATAATATAGTAGCTGATTCCAAAACAAATCCAACGACCTGAATTTTACTAATAACTATTCTATTAAACTTTCAAATAATGCTGAAATATTAATGAACAGCTGGATCGGACGAATCGACCAGTGTGCAACGTGCTGAATACGAATATGACTATCGTGTTTGGCGGAAATTACAAGTTCCCGAAATATTTGCAGAGAACATTCTTACTAGCAGATCGAATTCTGCCTTATAAGTGTGCATCTGTGACACAAACATAGCGGACAGCAAAGGCAGCGTTTGTAACACTAACTGCACCGAGAATAAATAATGTGACTTGTATTATATTTGTGTTATAAAAATCACTACAGTGAATTGGCTTAGATATGTCCTAATTATTATAACAATATGCGCTCGAATGAAGAAATCGATTTGATAATTTCTAGTGGAAGCATCTTTGGAATTTCAATAATTATAAAATTAAAAATCTAGAACCGATCGTGGTACGGTTTTATTGAGAGTCACAGCTAGCAATGCTTGCGACTGTCACTGATGCAGAAAAATTGGAAGTCGAAAAATCAGGACTATCGTAATGCACACTTATAGGCAAAATTCGATGCGCTAGTAAGACTGGTTTTTGCAAATATCTCGGTCATTTGTAATTTCCGTAAAAAACGAAAGTCATATTTAGCACGTCAAAACGCGTAAAATGACGTATAACGGTTATCAAAAGTTTTTATTTTTGTGGAGGGGGGGGGGGACTATTCTAAAGTCTAACCCTGAATTACTTGAAAATCATGAGAAAGAATTGGATCACACCCATCACTACGGAACGGCGCGATGTGCCCGCGGCATTTTAATCGGCGAACGATCGATATTCATGAGCATCGGGCGGAACGCGATGTTTCGGCTCGTCTCGAGACTCTGATACCGGAGGCGACGCACCTGAGCCATCGTCGAGGGAAATGGAACCGGGGCTCGATGAACACCCGGCCAATAATTTCGAATTCCACAGGCCTCCAATAAGCCGCGCCCTACCCCACACCCACGCTCACCCACGTCCCGCACCCGAATCGTGTCGCATTTTCTACGTGAGCCCGTGCAATCGACATCGGAAACGAGACCCTGCTGGATTCTTCTTACAGGGAATTTAAATCGGGCACCTGTTTCGCGGAATACTGACAGGGGGAATCGGATCGATGAAATAACGTGTTTCTGAAGAGAAAAGATATTCTCCGGTCGGTCGCTCGCTCTGCAACCAGGCTTCCATTTCAAATTCATTCGGCGACTGCACCACGCTCCGGGAAACAGCCGATTGTATTTACAATGACAAATGTGAAGTATGCAATCGCTGTTTTGTTCGAGATTGGCAGGAGGTGAAATCAAATTTTACATTGATGGTGAAAGCTGACGTGTTCTGCTTATTTATCGACGTGCTTAGGCTTGAAACTATTATAATTCTGTCGAATTTTTCTTAATAACACTTTACCTACTGGAAGCTCGTTAATTGGCTTTTGAATGACCGAACTGTATGTAAAAAAGGCTCAATAATTTTCATTTAACCCTGGGTTGTGTTACGTTCCGAACAATTATTAATATTTTTATTACTTTTGGCTTTATTCGTTGGCAGCACTGTGGTCAATAACGCTTGTCGTTGTGGGATCTCCCTAATTGACCACAGTGCGGCCCCCGACACATTAAAAATTATTAGAAGTTTTGTTTCATCCGTCGGCGACACCGCTGTTGATAACGCTTTCCGTTGTGGGATCTCCCTAATCAACCACTCTATACTATTTATTTTGTACCGAATATATTGTATTCTGTAAATAAAAAAATTGTTGTAGAAAATTCGGTTACGAAGTACGACATTTATAATAGAAGTAAAGAAGTGCAAGTACTATTATAAAGTTTAAAAAAGCTCCAGTGTAATTTTCGAATTTAAAATTGTCACCTGTGTCAATTTGTTTCGTGATCAACCATAAGTATACACGTATATTCTTTTACATTTAAATAATGTTCACAATGGTAAATTCATATTTTGTATAAATCGTGCGATGGTTTCTAAAAATTGTCTGCGGCGTCCACTCGGCACAACGGCAGCAGTAAATCGGGTGAAAAAGACGGGGTTTAAATATTCGCAATAGTTTATCCGAGCCAAAAAATATCGTTAGAATACAGTTGGCTGGCCAGAGTTTCTCTCAGCCGCAGATTACTGCGTGGGTAATCGATTTCCATGAACAGAAAATGGCAGAAGCCGCGTGCAAATGAATTACGGCGACGCTTCTTCGGACCGCTCGCTGATTTTTCTCTTGGTCTTATTAAGTCGCCGCGCTGCGTCGAAGCGACGCGGTTCGCAAAGCATGGATAATAAAAACTTGTAAAATCCTGGCCGCGGATGGAGCGGGGGGCTAACAATTAATCTCCATTCATGCCGATTGCAGCATTCTGAGTTTTTCGTCCGTACTTTGCAGTGGCCGCTGCAGCTACCGCTGCCTCGTTCGGGAGTTATTCCCTTGGAATAGGTCCACGGAAAAGACAAGTCCGTGTCTAGGCTTTTTATCGAACGTTTCTGCAATTTCATTCGTTGCCGTGATTTGTATTCACTCGGGCTGAATTATTTTGCGCGCTGATCAATCCAGCCGAGATAGTTACTTTAATTTCAATGGTAAAATGGTGGATTTTTAAAGAGAGAAATGTTTTACCATCATTGTGTAAATAAGGACGTTTAATACACAGATATTACACATGACAGTACAGAGTGTGCACGAAAATTCACACAGCATTCATAAATAATAGAAAATATGAAAGAGGAAAAGTAATGTTTTTTGCCAGCGACGTAATGGCGTACGGAATTTTTTTTGTGCTTGCACGATTTTTATAGAAATGAAAGTGATCTTCAATTTTTTAATATTTATATTAAAAATAATACTTATATTTTATATTATAGAAAAAGGTTATGTCAAAACAAATTCGCTTTTATACCACATAATGATCTTGAAGGTCGTACAAGGTTATAAATGGAAGAGAAATTTTGAATATTTCGTACGTAATATTCCTTAAAATTATCGTTTACGATACACCGTCCAGAGATGTAAACAACTGGAAAAGCAAAATAACGCAAGCATGTGCATTAATATCTCGGACAACATTAGAAGAAGCTACCAAGAATGTATACGTAATAGTGCCGAAATATGCGTTATACATAGCTTATGCTTTACGCTGTCATGATACCGCCAAAAGCATGAGCCTGAGCATGACAGTGAAGGTCTGTCCCCCACCACCATCCGCCGTTACCATAGAGGAAGGAAGTGCTTCGCCCGTTGCTAACAGTGCGCAGGCCTCGCGCATGAAAGAGAGGTTGGTGGGAGAAGCAGGCGTTTGAGGGGCCTCTACCGTGCCCATTCCTGACCTACAGCAAGCTCGATTTCGATTTTTTCTTAACGAAAACATTTACAAATCTAGTTAAAACATAGGGATAAATAGACTGAATATAATGTATTAATATCACAAATGAGAAGATTTAACACAAAGCAGTAAAAATATTTATAAATCATGAATGATTATGATTTAAAAAATAACTATAAATAAATAAATATAATAAATAAGTAATTATAATTTATAAATCTGTTTAATACATAGATCAGAACACTGTGAATTGAATGCATTAGTATCAAATATGAATAGATTGAATACAAAACAGTAAAAATGTTGAATAGAATTTAAAAACATGTATCCTGTTGAACTCATTCGAATTATTTAGACAATTTTTAGTTAAAGAGACAATTTTTAATTCCTATAAAAATTCTATTGATATTCACAAAGAAGTCCTATAACGAAATGTTTCGCAATTTTATAATAAAAGGAAGTCCCAAAGCTAGACAAGACATTCCGTATCCGAGGAGATTGCGTGCACAATGCAACGAAGACCCGCGACTCCGTGGATTTCATTAGAATCAGGATATTCGCATCGGAACAATTCAGTTTCGCGGAACTCGGGATCCGTTCTCGCGATTTCCCGAAAGCGGGGAGGCACGACACTCGACATATTTATACGAGCGAAGCAGATGGCACGTAAACTTTTCCGACGCACAGTTTATTCCTATTTCCGCGCCTCTCTCTCTCTCTCTCTCTCTCTCTCTCTCTCTCTCTCTCTCTTTCTCTTTTTCTCTCTTTGTGGTGGCGTCGAGGACGCGTGCGAAAATTTATGAAAGAAATATAACAACCCGTCGACGTGCGCGTCTCTCGTTTCCGTGCGACCGCCCTTTTGAGTGCCAGTCCTCGTTAATATTTATCGATTATTAACGTTAAACATTAACGACACCGTCTGCCTGAAAATATGAATGTTTCATGAAAATCTACTCCCAGTGAAAATAAATGCCCTCGCGGACGCACGGTGGACAGCGCGAATCAAATTTCGTCTCCGTTTGCCAAGTAATTTCGCCGCTATTACAGCGACACGAGCAAGCGGAGTTTCCCCGCGATATCTCGTCGTGCAACGGTCCGGATCGAGGAGTTTAGCGACATTTTGTCAAAAAGTCTACTTTATCAAGTCGATGTCTACTTCATTCGTATCAGCTATATATATATACATGTGGAAGTTTTGTGGAAAGAAACGCTACCCTTGGGAACTTCTTCAATCCTAGAACTACCGAGCCCGTCAAAATGACGGCTTTCAAATTTTTTCCTTTACAATTCGTGAAGTTATAGAAATATTTTCTTGAGAAATTTTTTAGTATACTTTTCCATTTATTCAGGTAGGGGAGATCGGAACTAGTTGACCACTGGTGTTGGTTGATTAATTGCTGTTAACTTTTATATTTAATATATTTTATATATAAATATCGCTTCAGCTTATTAATTACAAATTAATTAATTACATTAATTTACAAATATTTTTTACGTAATGTGCATGGTGTCAAAGGATCAATATCTGGCAAGAATATTTTTTACCTAAGGTCATTTTTTCGGAGTTATCAAGGTAATTGGTGTTTTTTTACACATAACATTTTTTTATTATTGCATCGTGTAGCCGAGCAAAAAATACATTTATCTATGTATAATAACATGACCTTGAAGTTTCCTTGATCTTCGAAAATTAAAGTATAACGTAACACATATGCCCAATATCTTGGGTCAAGACTCCAAAACCTGTAAATGCGAAGAAAATATTTTTTATCACACTGAAAATATCGAACGTCTGATGTCTTAAGACAACACTCACTTTCTCATTACTTATCATCTTCAGAGATGTTCAAAGTGGTGTCCTTCTACGGTGATACATTTCCTGAAACGTGCAATGACCGATATTTTATATTTAAATATTATATTTATACAATTGACGGCATCGTCATTCAAGATTTGAAAACATGATCGTTTAGCCCACCGTTATAATGCGTTTCCGTGATAGAAATTTTGACATCTGTAAGTAAATATTTCTCTTTCGACTATTTATGACTTTTATCCATTAAGTAGTGCTTAATATTTTTTTATAAGTATTTTCAATAAGCATGATGACATACAGTTACCGAAATGTTGAAAATGTCGAATAGGGTTATTTGACTGTGCATTGGCGTGGTTACTTGACTAATAGTCAAATAAGATCTAGAGCCAGACCTAACTCGAGATATTATTTTTGTGTCATTTCTGTTTTGCTATTGCTTTTTGTGCCAATTGGCTATATTTGTTGCAATCATCAAACTACTGTAACGAATGGTCAATTTGTGTGAACAAACTGTTTCATTAAAAATATCGCGACGCGTGAAGTGAAGGGCCTCGGAAATTCACAACAATATTTTATAAAATCCTACGCTTTCACGATGTTTTGTTACAAAATTCTAATAGCTTGATCCAGAAAATATTGACATTATGGTAGCTACCTCCGATTTCAGTGCTTTTTTAATCTGTTGTCAAAGGCATAAACTAAAGGTTTCTAGTTAGGGGTTGCAGTTTATAAAAAAGTTTAGTATCGTAGTTTAGTAGTATTAATAAATAAAAACAATTTAATAATCGAAAGAGTGATTGGTGTTTCGTTCAGATTATGTCTGAGTTAGGTTGACAACATATCAAAAAATGAACGAAATCGGAGGTGGCTCCCTTCATGTAACTGTTTACCGTTTAATTCTCCATCACTCACACGGGGTATTTGATTCCCAGTAGATTGAAGATAATTCTTATTAATCTGATTATTCTAACTGCTTAAGAATTAATTACCTACGATTAGTCTATACATAGTCTATGATAACCCACACAAATTTCAAGAATTTAGAAAATAAGCACCGTGGGTCGCTACACGAATACTAACATAAACATTTCTGGCATGAATAATGCAAGGTTCTAAATCAACAACTTCTCACCAATAGTTTAGTGCGTCCTTAAGGGGGGATTGCGATTTTCGTGGCCCCTTGTTCAGAGGTTAAATTTGTGTTCTTGGGGTCATTTTAAGAAAAGAATGTATATGTCACAGGTATCGAATGGGCCTGGTTTAGCCGGAAAAAGTAGATTTCCTGATGTTTATAAATCTGCAAATATCTCGGTAATTATGCGAAATATGGCAAAATATCAAGAGACCTTTTTTGTAGAAAATTAAATTTCCAACAATTTATGACGTATGACATTTTTTTATCAACTGCGCAGTTTCCGAGTATATTTATATTTCGGTGAAGTTGCAGAACAACTGCTTCCCTCCCGATATGATGGTCGGGGGAACGTAAAGGCTCCGTTCACAACTGCTTATACGAGACTCAAGAAATGTCTATGTATTAAAACTCAGTTAGAAGTGAATATTACTGACGTATCAGGTAAGGTTATGTTAGGTTAGGTTCCGAGATATTTGCAGGTTTATAAAAAATAGGAAATCTACTTTACCGGCAGTTATTTTTAAATGACCCCAAAAACACAAATTTAACCTTCAAAGTAGGGGCCACGGAAATCGTAATCGTGCCGTCTTCAATTATGCACGCCACTGTAGTTGAAAAGTTATACTAAAATATCACTAAGGTCTCCAATGCGAACCACCATACGTCGAAAGCTTCGGTTTTCATCGGACACGGAAAATTACCGATTAAACCGGCGCAGCAGAAGGACCCAATTCCTTTCGCGAGTTGTTGGCGTTCGTGTCTCTAACGTTGCGTAATCCACGGTATTAGTCGGCGGCATCGGTGATATTAAGCATCTGTCAGAACTGTCGCGAAACGGGGATGTTCCTCTCTTCCTCAGGCTGTCTCTCTTGCTCAGCCCCGTCTCACTGTGTACACCAGTTTGCGGTATTCCCCGAGGACTATTTCTGACAGTACACGTGACATTAATGAAACTTGGTCCCCGATCTAACGGAGCAGCCCCGAGACGTGACTGCACGCGGAATGTTCAGCCCAGCAGGATGGTGCCTTGCTGCCTTGTCGGGAGGGATGGGGGGAGTAGAAGGTGGTAGCTAATACCGGTCCAACCCCTTTAAGCTCCTGGCGCGGCCGACGTACGTAAGACCACGGACGTCGATTCAATTTTCCGGGGGGTTCTTTGCGTTGCCCCCCGAATCGGAAAGCGCTTAGCGGCTGGTTAAATTAGAATTATTGGCCGGTTCCGCCGACGTAGAAATGAATTAATAAATTACACCGCTGCCTCGTAGACCCTGTCCACCTTTCCTCCCCCCGGTTGCAGCCCCGGGGAGCTCCTGATATAGATACCGCGGCGATATTAAAATCGACCGATGATTAATCTCCGTGGCCGCTCGCGCTCTGCTTGCTCGCATGACCACGCAAAAGAGTGGAAAAGTGGGAGGTCCCACGGATAAATGAAAGAGGGAACACAGCCAGCGATGACTGTCCTATCGATTGCAGCCAGTCCGTGTGGTGAATCAACGGGCGAAAGAGCCTGCATCGAAGTTTCTGGTTCTGCAGCCCGCAAGCTGGATTCTGGTTAACGCCGATTGAAGGAGGTCCTCGGATGACAATCGAATTCTAAGTTTATGGAATTATATACAGTCAGTCCAGTGCCAGATTAAGACCTTCAGAGATCTTAAGCAGTTAGAAGATTTTGAGACTATCTTGTACAAGGTGGGGAAAAATTATTGGTCATTCTTATGGGAGGTGATAGAACTCGTCGAGATCGCCAACATTGCATTATAAACATGGTGCCGCAAAAGTAACTTTCAAGGTCATTTTCAATGTCAAATTTTTTATTGGCTTAGTCGATTCTACTCGTCGAGCTAAACAAAAATCTCAAAGGGACCATATGCCGGAAATCAATATTTCATAGAGAAGTCTTCGTTTGAAGTTTTAGAAGCCAAAAAATATTGTGCACCATGTTTATGTTGGCGATCTCGACGAGTTGTATCGCCTCCCAAAAGGATGACCAATAATTTTTCCCCACCCTGTACAGAATCATTTTAACGCGATATAGCGTGGGCCTGTACGATTTCCTAGGCATTTTTCAGAATTTCACTAGAAAGTGTTTTTAAGAAAAGTTAGAGTTGTGTCCGCTCGCTACTGATTTTCATTTTTCCAATCGTACGCACATGCATATAAATATTTAGCAATATTATTACTATGTGAAAGATGTAAAAGATGTAAAATTCAGATAATTTCTGTGCCTCCATTCTCCTGACGTCATACGCACGTGGTTACTTTGCTTATTAGTTAATCCAACTCTGAGTCAGTCTCATAATTGATGACATACACTTTAACACGTTGATTGTCCACTCGACAATCACAAAAATTACACAAAATCAAAGCAATTTATTTAACAAAACAAAAACTCAGAAGTTTAATATTCTATTCTTAATTACTGTTTCAAACTCTTCGATTTCGTAGATCGTAAGCAAACTTGGTACACTCAAGCTATCAAGGTACAAATTATTTTTCAATTCTGTATAAGTAATTCCGTCACCAAGATATGGGTGACATGGCGATCAAAGTGTTAACTCAGAATAACTTTTCCATAAACGAACCAAACGACTTCAGTTTTTCTGCCAAGTTAGATGGAGTATATTACTAGATAATTTACAGGGTGTCTAACAATTATATGTCACGACTACCATAGCGGGATTTTATATATTTGGATCGTTAGAGATCTGTTAAAACAGGCAGTTCCAACCACTGTTGAGATATAGTACAAGATTTCATTCGCATGCGCGGCGATTTCAGCCTCAGTAAAGTAAGTTTCTCGATAAAGTGGGGTATCTTGAGCACCCATCAGAATTTCAAAAAAATGGTATGATTTGATTCTGAAAAATGAATGTATAATTTTGTATTTGTGTATTTTTTGTAACTCGTAGGACACGTCCTGAAGTCTTTTTGTCCGTAACTGATTGTTTCGATACATTCCCGCCAATATAACTGTCTCAGGGCTCCACTACCTCTGTCATCATGATATAAATACATTACTGTTTTGGCCGCGTATGCGCGTGAAATCTTGCACCATATCCCAACACTGGTTCCAACCCGTAGCTCCGGAGATATTCGAGGCACCTTCCCCGCTTAGGTTCTTCCCCCACTCTTATACTTCATTGTTATAATGTATAGTAGTGGGAAGCTCCCACCACGAGAGCCGCGCGGCGCGCGCAGCACTCACTAACTCTACGGCTGTACGTAGTAGTGGGAAGAGGTTCGATAGTGGGGACCTTGCAGTTCTCGGAGGGGAGTACGTTGGACTCCCTGTGTTAAAAAATGGGCCGCAAAATTGTCGCAAGAAAAAAAACATTCAAAGGAACCATGGGTCTCAAGGCAACCGCTCTTTTAACAGATTAGCTACCGGCAATTATTTCATAATTTTTGAAAAATTATTATCCATGAATGAAAACTGTTTAATAGATCCTCTTACGGCAATGGCATCTTCAATCGCAAACAAAGAAGTTAATCTCGGTAACAATCTAAAATTTTTTATTGGTATTATAATATAAAATAAGATTTTTAAGCTTCCTTCTGGTATAGTACTATCACTGAAAAGCCTATTAATTCCCTTTCGGTGGAAGAAGTGTTGAAATACAACTTTAAGACTAAACCTACCGAGCACTAAATGCAGCTGGTCCATATTGGCTTATAAAAATGAATTTATTGACTTTATTTAACATTTGTGCGATTTTTATTGTAACATATGCGTGAATGAAGAATTGTATTCAATTCTTTCCCATGGAAGCACCTTTATAAAATTTTAAAAACCTTTATAAAACACCTTTAAAATTTCAGACCGGTCGTTATGATCGGCGCTAGTAGATTTTGTTAGATTTTATTAAAGGAACGGTGAGGGTAGAATATAAAGCAGCACTTCACAAAACAGTCGAAGATACGAAATCACAAGAAAAATATATTTTATTATTATGGTCTATACAGAGATGGAAAACCGTCAAAACTTGTACGATATCTATTGCCTAAACTATCCGCACGTCGCGTATACTCGTGAACTATGTACTGTAATCGTCCTGCTGCTCCGGGGTCAGCTCTATTTAACGCGGAAAAAACTGGGCGGAGGTATCCGCTAACGGGGGAAAGATCACCCTATTTGCTAGACGACTTTGAGGGAGGAGGGTCTTCCTGATCCATGGAGGAGAAAAGTCACTCCCTCAAGTCGTCTTAGTGAATTTCTAAAACGTATAACCCCCGGAGCAGCGCGTTCACAGTGCCCCTAAGTGGGGCCCCTTAATTTATGGCCTCTCGACATGACGCAGGCCAAGGGTAGTGCCATATGCCTGGATTGCACGTGTTGCAGGACCCACTCTGGCCGTTCGGGGCCTTCGCGTGCCACTTTATGACCCCCTTTCCCGAAGTCATTTGGAAATGACGGAAAAAGGGAAGGCCTCTTCTTAAAATACGCTAAAGAGTCGAGAGGCCATCTGTGCCGCTTGTGAACGAACGTGCATTTCTCACAGATTTAGTGTTAAGAGATCGGTTGAATTGAGATCCATGGTTCCTTTGAGACTTCTGTTCCTCGTAATGAGTGCTATACGACAAAATGAAAATCCAGATAAAGATTTAAAATCCCGGTACGGTAGTCGTCACATCTAATTTTTATACAGACTTTGCAGTATTTACTCGCTCGTTGCACGAGAACGGGATCGGAATTTCAGACAAGATCCGAGGTTTTTGCAATGAACGAGGTGTCCAATCAATGATTTTGATGTCCAATAGATTTCCCACTTATTACTCCACTATCGGATGGAAGCCGCGATCAATGTGTACATACAGGATGTCCCAGTACATATTAGCACGGCATCATCGCCGCTGTTTTTGAAAATATTAAAGGGCAATTGTATTTATGGGTTTTTATTTAACACTACCGAGCATTAAAATTGACAAGTTTGTATTGTCTTATAAAAATAATAAGATTTGATATATTTAAATTTTGTGCGATTTGTATTAGAATATGTGATTGAATAAAGAAATCTATTGAGTCAACTCCTTTGAAGGCATGTTTATAACTTCAATAATTGTAGAATAAAATATCTGAAACCGGTCATTTGACCGGATGTGGTAGGATTAGTGTTAATAAATTACATGCTTTCTTCACGGCAGTTGCGAAAGAACTGAGCTGCTTTTTCCAAAGCCAACCGAGCATGTTGCCGAAAACGTCACTCTTCTCTTTTCACCGCAAGGATAAACAATCTCCGCGAACGACGTAAAGAAGGTTCCAGAAACACACACCCACACATACACACAACCTCTTACACTCACACATCTTAAAACTCCTACAATATGAACAAAATTTATGAACCAAAGTTTCTCAATATAAAGAGTACGACAATATGACAGCAACCGTTTTTAATGTTATTATTGTAGGTGAAGGAATTTCGGAGATTTCAAGGTCATCTTATTTTTTTTTAAATAGAAACATATTTTTCTATACACAATTCCATATAGCTCGTCATTCTCTATAAAAAAATAATATTAACCAATGTATATTGAAAAATTAATAATCTAAGAGATATATCAACTTTAATTTTGTTCAATTATGCGTTTCGTGATTTTACTGTGGAATAACCTTTCTACTTTTTCAAAATTCGCATTTATTCTTTCATAAATAAATTGCAATTTTATGTAGTGACATTTGGGTCAGTTTGTATATGCAGCTGGCTTACTCTCTGTATAGGATAGAGAAAACTGTAATTATGTCATACGAATGAGAGTATAATGTTTAATATTTTGAATGAAATTTATATTTCCTTACAGTTTTATAATTTTTAATGAAATTTATAGTTTTACGTGTTTCACAATTTGACATAAAATTATAAGTATTTTATTTGATAAAAAGGGTAGCTCGTACAGCGTGCCTCTCGTAATTTTAGAGCATTTTCCCAGGGGTCCAGGTACTCCACGTTGAGAACCACAGATTAAAGCCATATTTTCCAATGTGTGCGCCGTGGAGATTCGTATAAGTTCTAGAATGTTTCATTTTCTTTACTTTCAATCTGATCCCTTGAAATTGAACAGTTACTTACATCACTAAATTTCGAAATTTGGGAAAATAGTGATAGTTCATCCAAAGAGGCCGCCAAATATTAAAAAGCTTTAAAAACGCTGGAAAACTATGATTTAGATCTGAACAATAAAAATTTTGTGCAATTATTACACTTCGAATACTTAGTCATTTAAAATTGGTTACTGAATGCGGGCGAAATATGTGAAATAGAAAACGTAATTTTTTTGTTTTATCTCGCTCCAGAGTTATGTTTAAGTGTGTAAGATTATATTGTTCGTAGCTTTACGTTGCAAGATTATTTTATCTGCTATTATGAGAACATTGTAGAAAAATTCAAGATACACATTAGCTTATTAACTTCTTATTAAAGAAGAATCCATCAATATTATCTTATTTTTTGAGGTTTTAGAAGCTTCGAAAAATTAATTACAACAGAATGGTGTAATTTAAACAAGGAGTTCGAAAAAATAATATATTTGCGTAATAGACAGCATGGAGCAACTTTTGTTTATAATTATTTACATTTTTAACCTCATATTTGTTCGGGCATGACTGTTTATAAAACCTTGCAGGGATCGACTTACTGTCATTAAATATAATGAGTTTCCCTAACAACTGCTTCTTGTTTCGACTTTATCTTGGTCGTAATGGTTCTTTCCTATGTCGTTATACAGGGGTTCTACATATCGTTGTAACACTATACACATACAACACTATGTAATGTCGAACATGGTAGACTTGTAACTAGTAGTCTGTGGATCATTATGCAAATTTATATTTCTCATAGGGAATTTTATGATAACCAGAACAAGGAAAAAGCTTTGTACATAAAGTGTTTGGAGAAGGATATCGATTCAATAATTAAATTACTCAACCTTTATTATTTCTAGACTTCGAATTTTCGTGTATTTAGAACTCGTACAAATTTCACACACAGAGGTCTTTCACACATCAATCTGTTCCGTATTATTGCTAACTCATTCAAACTAATATTACTAAAAATAAAATTATATTGTTTTGTAAAATTGTTTAAACTGTAACGATTATAACTGCGGCTCATTGTTAATGTACACGGTGTATAAAAATTATATGTCACGACTACCATAGCAGGATTCTATACCTCTGGATTGGCGGAGATCCGTTAAAAAAATGGTCTGCAAATTTGTTCTTGACCATTTTTTCAAGGTCGAACTTTTTTTGTATTGCATCGTATAGTACTCGTCGCAAGGAACAAAAGTCTCGAAGACGTCATGGGTCTCAAGTTAATCAATCTCTTAAAAAACGACTTTAAAGTTTCGTAAAGTATTTTATTCAACATGTTTACAGGGTGTCCCAAGGTGGTATAGATGTGGAGGGGGTGATTCTACATGTATTCTGATACACGGATGATTCTACTGTACACAACTGTGATTGAAAAGAACGTACAGTATTTAATTGATAAGTGTCATAAAATTCTGAACAAGAAGTGTCCCAGAACTATCCCCACTCCTGCGGGGTATATCCCGCGAGGGGCCGTGAAGCTCGAGAGTCCTCACTCGCCGAGAAGTATGACATCATAGGGGTCGGGTATATCGATGAGATCACTACTAATCCACTTTATTTTTTATTATTTTTTTATGGAACTTTCACCAATATATTCCTGGCATTTTTCTAATGAAAATGATAGCAAATAAGATATAATTCCGATGGTATTTACTTGAGTAATGAACGATGGTTGTGATAAGTGGTTGTGACATTTATCGATTCAATACTGTACACGCAGTCAGGAATTATACAAATGGTTGAATGTATTTCTGTACTCTATTAACCAGTTAGATGTGTAGCTCGGTTTTATATGTGGGTGCTAAGAATTTTTAAGTACTTTACCACGTTAACGTCTCTTCAATTTCTTTATTTCGTCTTTGAGTCGTAATATTCTAAAATGTCGAAAAATTACTATTGTGATGACAATTTTCACAACAATTTTAACATAAATAGTTAATTTTAACATCAAAAGCGATACAGAACATAATTGAACGTATTCGTGTTAGCACCTATTATTTATGATAGGTACTTGCAGCTATAAAAATTAAATTTTGCGAAAAAATTCACAATAAAAATAATGTTATTGAATTAACAGATTGGAGTCCCGTTGACAAATAGAAATTCAGTTCATTTATTCTCGCTTTGTATATTAGTAATAAAGAGTTCTAAACGGAATTGAACAACAGCAAATGTATCGAACAAATTTAAATTCTGTGATAACTAGACTGCGGATCTTTATGCAAAATAAAAATGTTCTGTATCGATTGTGCGAAGCAGGAGTTAAATAATCATTGTTTTCATCCCTTAACGATTTTGTTACATTGAAAACAATATTACAATGTTTTTGAATTTGTCCAATCTTTTACTGTTTTACATTTCGCCCTTCCAATTTCTTCATAAATGCATAAAAGTCCGCAGTCTAGTGATAACCAACATTTTTTTGCAAAATTGAGACACGGATGATTGAAAATTGTCAGTGGTCAAATAAAGGTTAAACTTCCCTCATGCCTTTTCAGTTTTAGAGTTGACATAAAATCAAACAAAATAAGATTAAATAAAATTATATTTGCCATAAAAATGAATAAATAAAATCTGCAATTTAGTTATAAAATAACGTTTCAAGCCCACAGTTCTCAGAGCTCAATATCTCCACCAAAACGACTAGCAACAAAATCCCCTTCGTATCCGAGAGACAGAAATTAATTCGGATCGACGTCTAATAACATAAAAATTTCACTGTTATCGCGGACCACATACGATACATAGCAAATCGCAATCTCTTCTCTTCTACCGGATATCATCCTCTTTTCAACTTCCACCGGACAGGCCACAAATCCTGTTTCCGCGATTCGGTTTCAATACACGTGGCTCGTCCGCGGGTTTAAAAGATCAGGTCGACTGCGCGCCATAAATATTCATGCGTAATTTCGCGACAGATGACAATTTAATTTCGCGAAACGGCATATTTAATCTCGATTCGAGGGGAATTATTTATCGGAGCGCACATGGGCGATTGGAGGACGCCGAGAGAGACACACACACAGAGAGAGAGAGAGAGAGAGAGAGAGAGAGAGAGAGAGAGAGAGAGAGAGAGAGAGAGAGAGAGAGAGAGAGAGAGAGAGAGAGAGAAAGCGAAATTGAGAGAAGGAGAGAGAGCAGTTGCGCTAAATTCTTCCCAGCAGCGGTCGACGCAACGATTCGTTTATCCTCCGTGAAACAATATTTCACGCGGTCGGCAGCCGTGCAGGTGAAATTCGATAACGGGCCGGAGGCGTTTCGACGAGCTCGACATTTTTGCGCGGTCGCGAGACATCCTTCCGCTCGACTCCGCTCCAGAATACGGGGAAGCTACACTGTTCGTACGATCTCGGAAGCAACGCGCGACGCGCGGTTGACTCGTGCCCGCTTGAGGTTATAAATCTCAAGCCCAATCGTATGGACGCGTCGATCTCGAAATCGCCGCTTTTATTACCCGCCAAATTAATATTGGGTAACCAGTTCAATGATTAGTGCTACGTGTTAATTCGTGAGATCAGCATTTCATCCCAGGCCTGCTAGAAGATTCGTCGGTAAGGCTTTCTAGCAGGCCGTGCCTTACGTCTTGTTCTCTTGCGACGGGACATACAATCCTGGGCAAAGTCATAGAACATAAGTGCTATCTTGAATACTTTGATGGTAATTATATAGAAAAGGTCTGCGTACTCCGATTTTGACGAAATTTTAATATGTTATGGAGGAACACATTCTGAACAACTTTTTCCCTTTCCAATATAGGGGGGGGGGGGTCGCTTTTAGTTTTCGAGATATTTGCAAAAAACTATTGTGATACGAGATGCACGTGTGCGTAAGCGGCTACGCTTCTCTACGCGAGACGCTGAGCCGCGTCGATGTCGCTCGATTGGCGATAGCGTTTTGTTTTCGGCAGCGGCGCTGGGCCTGGCGTGACGGAACGGCAGTCGCACAATAAAACCCAGACAGAAAGCATCGAACCTCTTACAATTTCGGTAATGTTAATTTCATAACGGAAACCTTCTGTTTAGAAACACTGGGTGCGTGTGAAACACTGGGTGGGTGGGTGGGTGTGGTATTGTCGCTTCTCATCTCCACAACGTGTTTACAAACAAAAAATAAACAGATGCGGCCCGAAAATCCAGGAAATGGAATAACAGAAGAAACAAGCAGAATGAACTCCTATAGATAGCTCTGATCATACATAGATAGGCTGAGCTTTCAATTTTCAAAGACATTTCCTGGATTTTCGGGCCGCATCTGTTTATTTTTTGTTTGTAAACACATTGTGGAGATGAGAAGCGACAATACCACACACAACCACCCAGTGTTTCACACGCACCCAGTGTTTCTAAAAAGAAGGTTTCCTTTATGAAATTAACATTACCGATAGCTTTTTGCAAATATCTCGAAAACTAAAAGCGACCCCCCTATATTGGAAAAGTAAAAAGTTGTTCAAAATGTCGAAATCTATAATATATTTGTTGAGACTTGATTATTGTATGGCCGGCTCGTATTTCGGTTTGGGTCTACGCTACTGTCGATTTTGAACAGTGCCATTGTCGAAGGGGTCCTCTAGCGTCTTCTGACGAATTTATTGTTTTGTGACTCTGGTGCGGCTGGAAAGTATCAGCTGACCATGGAAAAGTCAGCCTAGCCGTGCAGTTCTCAATGGCACTTGACGTAGCGTAGGCCCACGCTTAGCGCCAAGGGGGGCCTGTGGCCCAAGGCCTAAATTATGGTTTCCGGCGAAATTGCAGGAAACCGAGTGTCGTCTGTTTAGCGACACTCGTTACGACGTATTACGTCTATGGGCGTTGCCCTTGTTTTGGGAGGTCATTGGTAGCCTCCTAAATATTATATCATTGGCTGGGGCCCCCACTATTTTGTACTCTGTGGAGGGATTTTTCAACCCCACGAGGTTACTTGTTTTCTCACGCGGTAGTTGTAAGGTCAGTCGTGAATTATCTGTCGCTATTATACAGTCTCTTTGATACCGTCTTTCACATTCAGTTTATTAAAAGTTACTTAGTTATCCGAAACCCGATTATCTCTTTATTTAATTTACCTCTCTTTGAGATGTGTATCTCAGCGGCTCACAAATTACTGTTTGAGCACTGATACGACACAACAACATTAAAATTTCATCAAAATCGGAGTACGCAGACCTTTTCTATATAAATACCACTTTGACTGCCAACCCAGTAGCCTCAAACATTTTATGAAATCAATGTACTTTATGCAATGAAATACAAATTGCAAAGTTAAGATTTATAATACTGTTACGACGTGAAGTCGTCACGATCGATAATGCAGTGTTACGACGTGAAGTCGTCACGATCGATAATGCAGTGTTACGACGTGAAGTCGTAACGAAGACTCCACGATCGATATTGCAGTTACCGACCAACGGAGTTGTTGACAGAAAAAGACAGAAGACAGATTGAAGCGAGACGCCAAAACATGAAGACGTGTCACTAAAAGGATTGTATAACTAGTGATAAATAAGAGTTGTGTTAGAAGTTACGTGTTATTACCGGATTAATTATAAATAATGGAGACACTGTCGGGACACACCCTGCGGAACGGTCCCAACAATACTGAGTTCTCCTACAACGTCCTTACACTTTGTACACGCCACAGAGTGGCGAATACGGCTGAATTCCTGGACAATGGTAGAACAAATTTTCTTCAAAATTCGAAGAATTCGTATAACGTACTGTAGGATCGCCGGATTCGCAGGTGTTCTGCGAGCTCACGAGCGTCTGCAGGTGGCCCGATCAGTGATGGTATATGGTCTCGGTTTTCTCGCGCATGCGCGACGATTTTAGCGTCAGTAAAGTACAAAGTTGGGCTAAAATGAGATACCTTAGTCACCCAGCACAGTTTCGCAAATTTTTTTTCGATTTTCAAATCTGAATTGACAAGTAGCTCCTTCTCCAATACTAGTTGCCATTATGAAATCGAATATATTAACATTAACTTACCAAAATTTCGAAGTACGGTCGTCTCGTCGTGTCCAATAACAGTTCTCTCCTACTTTCCCCACAAACATAAGTCGTACGGTACGGTCCTGTATTTAGTCGCGCATGCGCGAAAAAACCGAGACCATATACCATCACTGGGCCCGATACAGGCCTCCGTGTTTGTTTACTTTTTCGCGTAACGCTGTGGTCAAGAAAGAAAGAGAGAACGAAGGAGTGAGAGAGAGAGAGAGAGAGAGAGTGTGTGTGTGGTGCAAGCGGGGAGTGCAAGCAGCGAAGTCGAAGCATTCCGAGAGTAGAGTTAGGACAGTGAAGTCGGGCAGTAGAGACAGACACAACGAAGTCTAGCGTAGATTAAGAACGGCGAAGTCGAGCGAAAAAGTATATATCGTGTGAGATAAAGTCGTACAGCGTAGAGCATTAGATTATCTGATTAGTTTAGTTATAAGTTTTATTAAATAAAAACGTTACGTCGAAGCTTGTTCTTTGCTACACCTTCCAATCCCACAGTACTTTATTTATAAACTAACGGAGCATGTTTTGCTGTTAATTACAATACTTAATGTTCCGTTACTGAACAATGTCAGCTTCAAGAAATACACCGAAAACAACTTCATGGTATGGACAACCATCTGCGAGTTTTCATTTCCTCAATTCGTCCGTTTCTTTGTAGCATCGAGCTATTGTCCTTTCTTTAGCAGACCAATCTGCAGCTAACATGTGACATGCAGTAATAAAGTCAGTTAGAATGATCAGGATTTTATGCATGGTGTACGTTAGCCTCGCAGTTACGAGAGCCTTACCATAAAGTTCCAAGGCTGGAGGATCAATTAGCATGTTACCCATGGTTTCTGCCAGTGGGTCTACCCTGCCGGGATTTCCGCGATGATACCGACCATCCTCCAACAACGAACAGCCTCATCATCCCCGGCATGGGCCCAGGGCGCTTCGGGCGCTTTGGAAAAGGCGGTGACACAGGGTTGGTCAATGTTCCGAACCGATGGAAAATTAGGAACCGCCTTGCGAGGCTTCTGAAGAATTGTATGTGCGTCGCGGCGTCGGCAATTAGGTTAGCGACGATCGAACAACACAGAGGAACTTCACCGAGTATGAAATCCTGTCGAGATGTATGATTGTATAAGTGGACTGTAATAGGTTGGTAGAAAACGCGGACAACTACGTGGACTAAGAGTGTGTGTATTTACAATATGCTTTACACGAGTCGGACTTTATGGATCACACTGTGGATAAGTGTGTCGCGCCTATATAGAAATCGGTTTCTGGGAGGATCTAACTATTAGCCTATTGGCATCAAGTGGATTTTGGGCCATGCCCTTTTCGAATTTGCTAGTTACCACCCACTACAAGCCTTGTGGGGGTAGAAGATGGCCGCTATGGACGGGCCCAAGGAGGGAGGAAACTGGCGAATTTTCATTGTGGGGGGTTTCTGACAGCAAGGCCCGTTAGGGTGGCTCGCTCGTCTTACCGCTGTTTACCTGGCGCTGTACAAGTTTATTGTTTTATTGCTCGAAGGCTAGGAGACCCGAGATGCACGTGGGTGCCAACTGGAAGCCGTAAAACAATCTTCGGGGTCCTAGTCCGAGGTACATCTGTTTTGGCTTAACAACTAAATTGCAAGTATACTAAAAATCCTCCGTCGCTAGGTCGTAAATCGAACTGTTTTCGATATTCTCATATATTCTAGTATATTCTAGTATATTCTAGTATATTCTAGTATATTCTGGTATATTCTGGTATATTCTGGTATATTCTAGTATATTCTGGTATATTCTGGTATATTCTGATATATTCCAGTATATCCTGGTATATTCTAGTATATTCTAGTATATTCTAGTATATTCTAGTATATTCTAGTATATTATCGTATATTCTAGTATATTCTAGTATATTCTAGTATATTATCGTATATTCTAGTATATTCTAGTATATTCTCATATATTCTAGTATATTCTAGTATATTCTATTATATTCTAGTATATTCTAGTATATTCTAGTATATTCTGGTATATTCTGGTATATTCTAGTTTATTCTAGTATATTCTAGTATATTCTAGTATATTCTAGTATATTCTAGTATATTCTGGTATATTCTGGTATATTCTAGTTTATTCTAGTATATTCTAGTATATTCTAGTATATTCTAGTATATTCGAGTATATTCCAGGATATTCTAGTATATTCTATTATATTCTAGTATATTGTAGTATATTGTAGTGTATTCTAGTATATTCTAGTATATTCTGTTATATTCTAGTATAATCTAGTATATTCTAGTATATTGTAGTATATTCTAGTATTTTCTGGAATATTCTAGTATATTCTCGTATATGCTGGTATATTCTAGTATATGTCAGTATACTCTGTATATTCTAGTATATTACGGCAGAGTCTAGTATATTTTAGTATATTCGAGTATATCCTAGTATATTCTAGCATATTCTAGTATATTATAGTTTATTCTGTTATATTCTAGTATATTCTAGTATATTCTAGTATATTCTGGTATATTCTGGTATATTCTAGTATATTCTGGTATATTCTAGTATATTCTAGTATATTCTAGTATATTCGAGTATATTCTAGTATATTCTAGTATATTCTAGTATATTCTCGTATATTCTAGTATATTCTGGTATAATCTAGTCTATTCTAGTGTATTCTAGCATATTCTGGTATATTCTGGTATATTCTGGTATATTCTAGTATATTCTAGTACAAGAATCCTTTAACCTTCTGTCGGGCGCAATACCTCGACCGCCGAGTTCGGGCGCAATGTGCTTGACGGGCACACATTTAAAAAACGTAATAAACACCTAATTAAGTTCATTCATACAACTGCTGTTAGGGAAATACTGCACTTCTTACCGTCTATACTTGAAAAAACGCTCTTTTGGGCCCTCCCCAAGGGTGGGGGTTACTGAGTCGCTTGTGTTTTCCAGATACTTACGTGCTACCTGAACCTTAGGCACTGGGACTTCACGATACGGTCAATGTATTTTCACAAAATTAATGAAAACCCTTACATTATTTAAATTAAAGCGAAGATAATAAATAATTTTTATGCTAATATTTCGAAAATACGTAACTTTAAAAATGTGATGAGTTCGGACGCACTGAGCAGATCTGAACAAAACTTGAATAACTTCCGGTAATGATGGTCAAAGGCAAACTAAGTGGGAAGGATCTTTAGAGCACGTCAAAACAGGCAGTTACTGGGAACGCCAAATGACAATGTTACCTGGTGGGTGGGAGAGGTACCCAAATAACCGCGCTGTGCGCCCGACGGAAGGTTAAGAAATTCGACATAAGTGGGGACCAAAGTCGACAAGAGGGAAAAAAATAACTCCCCGATGCAGACAACCTTTCGTCGCAGCGTCTCGATATTTGTAATTCGTGGGCTCAGCCAAGTGTCATAGCATTCGAAGCCTACGTCGATTCAAGAAGTGCGCTTCATCATTTCGCTTTATTCTGACACGTATCGTCGTCTTTCTGCGGACCAGAAGTAATAGTTACAACCTGCTCGGCGAATAGCGAGGACCCGTGTGCCTCAACTGTACAAGTGTGTGCCTGAGGAATTAAAGATTGCACACACTCGCTATCATTTTGTCGAGGATAGTGTATTGTGGGAAATTCGAATGCCGTCGGGATTTGGTGCGGGTTGCGTAATCGAGTCGCGACCCGCTCGTAAATTTCCTCGTTACGATCGGTTCGTTCTTCGCGGGCGCAGAAACGTGACTCGTCGGGCGAGCGAAACAAATAGAAATACGCGAGGCGACGAAACGCGGAGGGTAGCTCTCTTCTGCGATGGAGGAGTTGCCGCGAGATCTCGGGGGATGATGCGACACCTGGCAATTTGCACGACATCCCCTCGCGTCACCGGCTGCCTTCCACCCCCGCATCAGCTCGAGCCGAGCCTCTCCCTCGGTCTCCATCCGTCCCATCAGAGCGGATCCCATTCCTGGGGAACGTAACGACCGGGGGACGCGGAGAAACCAGTTAGAAGTGTGCGTGGGAGGGGTGGCCCAGGAAAGGAAGAACAATAAAACGGGGACCGGGGGGAGAGCTTTAGGAGATAGAAAGAGCACGGGGAGGCTCGACGACGCTACATTATGTCGGGCATTTCCCAGAAGATGGTCTCCGGAGAGAGAACCGCGAAGATGTCGGCGAGGGAGGACCAAATAAATACCTGACTAAATCGCCCGGAAAACTCATTCCATGCTACGAGCTCCTTTGGAAGCCAGCCTGCCTGCTAGCCAGCTTGCCTGCCTTCCTTCCACACCCCCGCAGCAGAGCGGAATCGTTCGAGCGGCACACCGCGCGCCATTGATGCCCCTCCGCCTACGCCGCTGTTCTCTGCCCCGTGCAATTTCGAAAGTGAAGCTTAAGTCACGCCCGCAAGGTGTGACGCCAGGAAAAAGTGGCTGTCGTAAGTTAAGTCGTAAAGACGATGCCGAGCCGGCCGCTCGGCCCGAAGTCCGACCCGAAACCCGACCCGGATTCCGTGGCTATGCTTCCTCGGAAGGGCGCCGAAGAAGGATGTTGTCAGGGAATATATTTTATTCGTAGTTGCCGAGCATGAATCCGTGGAAACGATTGCTTGTGCTCGCTGATCGAGCGAGGTTGCGGCTGATTTTGGGAACCGGCACTGGTGAGGTATTGCGGTTGCTCGATAAGTAGTAAAGTTTGCCTTTGTGGGGAGATCATTATGGGTGGGACACTGGTGTTGGAATACCGAGGTTCTGGATGATTGTATTGGGTTTTCGAGCATGTTTGTGGTGGGCGACAATTAGGGGTGTGCGAAAACCCGAAATATCGGGTCGGTTCGGGAACACAGAATTTTTTCGGGATCGGGAGGGGTTCCCGAAAATGTCGAGATTCTCGAATTTATCGGGATTCCCGAAAAAGTCGGGATTCTCGAATGAATCGGGGTTCCCGAAATAATCGGGATTTCCGAAAATTCCGAGATTCCACTAACCATTTACTTATATTCGTTTCAATTAATACATTTATAGTTTCGGATTTTTTATTCTAAGTGTTTTCGACAAATTATGTTATTTTACTTTTCACTTATTTATTTTATTATTATCAAATTGTACTATTTAGAATACATTGAATAGGAATAGTGCACAAATAAGTAATAAATATAATTATTTATTGTAAATTTTCATGTAAAAAAGCTACTTTTTCGAGATTCTCTGTCAGCAATCTTGTTCGGTTCGATGTTATAATATTTCCAACTGTGGAAAATAGCCGTTCACTAGTAGCTTGAGTTGCGGGTACACCTATATATCGTCGAGCTGCCTTGGCTAATATTGGTAATCTTTTGCAATTTTCCATCCACCAGTCTGAAATGGCATAATTTCGTGGTATATTGTTTTCTTCAAAATATATTTTTATTTCTTTTTCTTTAAGTTCATTATAACTCTGCTTATAATTCATGATGACAATGTCTGCAGTCCGCTTTTTTATCGTCTGTTTTCTGAAAATGTTCCCACACAAAGCTTCTCTTTATCTTATTCCTTTGCACGACATCTTCTGCACCTTGAGTCATAGGTAATTGAACTCATCTTAAAACTCACTATTTCATGGTGTATAAAAAAAGATATCATTCCATTTAAAAAAAGAGAGTTAACCTCACCTTGGAGTGTCCACCGGGAAAAATAAAAGTCCCACCACATTATGTCCCCTCGGCACTGAACAACTTTCATCTCAAGCATTTTTGCTTATAATCAATATTTTTGAGATATTCGTCTGTAACTCTTTATAATTTCCATCCTGTATGTATGGATGTGTTCATCGGCCACAGTGATGTGTTTACGTGGAACACATAAATGTCTTTTGGCTCTACCAGTTGTTTTCGCCAAACGCATATATGAATTCATCGGCCTGATTGATGGTTTACGCAGGACGTATATGTATGCTTCGGTAGTCCGCCAAGGGGGCAACAAAAGCTTAATGTACTCCTAATTTTGTAAATAATTTGGAACTGCTGTTTAAAATTTCATTAAAAACCTCCACATCCTACGGAATAATCTGTTATTAAACCACCTATCTGATTTCTATTTTCACCAATCGATTTTTCTATGTAATTGAATAAAACATCAGAAAAAGAACCGTATAGTTACTATATTTATTACAACGTCTCTATAAGGTCTGTGTATTGCAGTTCGAAATCTGAATTTCGTGGAGCAGTAAATCCTGTTTACGTTCGCCTGTGACAACATAATGGCATGTTGATTTATAAATAATGAATCAAGTAAATCTGGCTCAGAGTGAAAAGTGTGCAATTGGACCGAAATGTGATTCCACAAAAAGATAAGCAGGTTGGACCACGTAAATATCTCCCGTACTTATACATAGATAAAGTTAAATATACAGCGTGTTCATTTGAAAACTTTCCAGCCGAATATCTCGAAAAGTGTGAAAGATATTAAAAAAGTGTAAAATACGTGTCCAAGGATTTCAAGGGGAAAGAGGGGAGCAGTATCAGTTTTTTATTTGTGTGGCGTTTTCACGGTTATTTGAAAGTCAAATTTGTTTTTTCAAATGGAAACCTATATTTTTTATTATGGGATCTTATTGTACGTAAAAAGACGAGCAATTTTCGTACGATACTTTTTTTTATCCGCGCACTAGTTTCGGAGATATTTAAAGAGAAGTAGAGCGTTTGTACAGGAATGTAGAGCTATTCCAACAGATGCCTTCAAAAATGTTTGTTCAGAATTTGAGAATCGTCTGTATTATTGTTTAAAAAACAATGGAGAACATTTTGAAAATTTGTTATAGTTATAAAGAAATTACAAACTTTCTCGCAGTATAAGAATGACTCGCTCTACTTCGCTTTAAATATCTCCGAAACTAGTGCGCAGATAAAAAAAAGTATCCTACGAAAATTGTTGGTCTTTTTACGTACAATGAGATCCCATAATAAAAAGTATAGGTTTCCTTTTATACTTTTGGAGATATTCGTCTGGAATATTTATAAACTTTATGATTTCGGCGCAAGGTTCGATCAAGACCAGTCTTTGAGAATTTTAACGGTTTCCAGACCAAACATTCTTGACATTGACGCAAAAAAAGTCTGGTTGTTTATAAATGTTTTGCCATCCATGATACCGGTGAAATTCCTCTCGATCGAAATGATTTATATTTATAAATATACTTCATTTATTATTATTACTATTATTACTTCATTTATTATTATTATTATTATTATTATTATTATTATTATTATTATTATTATTATTATTATTATTATTATTATTATTATTATTATTATTATTATTATTATTATTATTATTATTATTATTATTATTATTATTATTATTATTATTATTATTACTTCATTTCGATCGAGAGGAATTTCACCGGTATTCGTCTGGAATGTTTTAAAATGAACACCCTGCATGTGAAACAGGATACTATGTACTAAACAATTTTTTAGTAATAAAGAGAAATTAAAAGTGAGATGTACAATTTTTGTTCGCAATACATTGTTTACGAATATCGACTACCGTGTTTATTTAATAATTTAGAATATTCTTATCAACAATTAAACGACTAAAAATGTTTATGAGTGTATAGTATGAAATATTTTAAAATTTTATGCACATGTGTATCACACGATTTAAAAATCTATTTTTCCGTGTACCAATAAAAACTAATTGTGTCATAACAACTAACAAATAAAATTTGTTTAATTTCGTTAAAAAAGACAGTGAAATGCTAAAACATTTTGAAAAGATCATAGGACATTGCTCTCCAGTTTTCGACTGTTTGTACATAATGCGCGTTCAGTTGTCTTTACTCGAATGTAACCAAAGCGGTGTTGGTGTTTGGTTTAATTTACGTTTCGAATACTATGTGGCGGCATGACTTCTCGTTTTATAATAGCGGAACGAATAATTTTTCAAGGTAGAATTTCGGTGTATTTTGATTTTTGTGTTTTTGGTGGTTCTTGAAAACCACGGGATAGTTTCTCTTTTTAAATTGTCTGGCTGTGTATCGGTGGAATGTAGTGTCTGTGTTGTTTTGTTTGGATGGTGTTTTGTATTTGTTGCGATTTTTTTCTGCTGCGGTTGAAATTTTCAGATCCTGCCGTAGTTCTTTGTTTCTAACATACCATTGTGGGTTGAATATGCCTCACAGGTTATTATTAATATTGCAGAACTTTCAGCTGGTAAATGTATGATCTTTTACAGTTGTTATTTATAATAGTGTCACTTGCTAAATGTATTTGAACACTGTTTCATACATAAGAATATATGATTCAATAATTTCTATAACAAATCCATGGTCGCCATGTACTATTATAATTCTATTTTATTTCTCATACATATACTGTACATAGAATAACCTTTCAATGGAGTTCAAGTTCATGGTCGAATTTCTGTTACCGTTGAAATCTGAAATGTCGCTGAAAGTAAGTTCTGCATTAATTAGCAAATTTTAGAGTTCACGGTCATTTCAAGGTCGTGCTATTAAACATGGATGAATGCACAATAATGTTTGCTATAACATACAATAACAAAAAATGTGTGTATATATGTAAAAAAACACGAGTGACCTTTAAAAAACGATTAAAAAATTACAATTTATAAAAAACGATTCTTCCATCTGATTCGTCTTTTCAAACCATTTAGATTACGTTAGAAACATTTTTTGTATTTTCAGAGGAAGAGGAGAATTTTATGTGTCCTGTTTTAGTCGAAACACCCTGTATACCACACAAGCATAGCTACGATTCCAACCATTCTAAAGTAAAAACCTCGAGCTCGTCTTTCCAACGTATCCGGTAGATCATGAAGATTTTCATGAAGATCCAAAACACAATAATTCGCAAATACTCGCGTCTGTGTTCTACCGATTGCTCTTGAACCAGACTGACGATCTTTCAAAAGGAATTCCAGTACTGTTCGCTGAAATGTTTCCCGCGATAAGATGGGGGATCACTCGAATACTGACGATAAAGTCGTGAAATAGGTAACGGTATAACGTGCGTAATTGAACGATCACGGATCGAGAAGGTTCCGGCGGAACCGTAAAATCGTTACACGGGGTAATCTCGCTTATTGAATACTTTACGAGCGCCGGCAACATCTTACGCGCGCGCCTCTGCAGTAGTATAACCGCGAAATGGGTCGGACACAGTAATCAGAGGGCCGAAACTTCGGCGGCGGCTAGCGTCGTAAAACGACAACCATAGCACTGGGGACGGATGCAGAAACAATAGGATATATGGGGAATTAGATCTCTTCCCGTGTACCCCAGACGATAACCAATAGATCCTCCGCTTTTCGTGATTTCCAGCGAAGATTTATTGCCGGTGATATACTTATGAGTAGACAGCGGATTTTATGCATTTATGACAAAAATGAGTAAAATCCCACATGAACGTGTCGGCGATATCTCGGCAAAAATTAATGTATTTCGAAAAAATGTATTACGAATTGAATGTATATTTCAAATACCAATACGCTATCTGACACGTGATTAATAAAACTGGAAGCAAATGGATTTTGTAAATGAAAATAGACTCGAAACATCGAAGCCGCGTATGCCCAAATTACAGGATAAAGAACGTGTCATTGTGATCGACTGGCTATCGGGGTCACCAGATACAAATTCCATAACAAATTTTTGGTCTATTGTGAAGTAGACGTATAACGAAAAAAATGTATGTCAAAATTCAGAATTTTAATTGACCGTATTCAAAAAATGTAGAGGTCACTGCCTGTTTTGTAAGAAAAATTAGTAGATAATGGAGGAAATTCAATACGTTATTAGGTAAAAGCGTTTTAAGTGTTTTAAATATAAATTCGCCCCACATAAAGTTTTTACAAAAATGTAAATATTTAAATATCGCCGGCACGTTCTTGTGTGACAGACTTTAGGCGTTATTTGAAACAGTAAGAACATTAGAAGGATTTAAAAATACTATTATATTATTTTCAATCTATTCAATATATTAAGAAAAAGAAACAGTATTATAATTTTCTAATTTTATATTTGACATCAGTACACCATATATATGACAGTACATAAGGAACAGTGATTGTGTTATTTTGTGAGTTCTATACATAGAAATAAGTTATCTATTCTTACGGAATTGTAAAATACAATAATATGTTGAAAGCGTCTGTGTTCATAAGTACACATATGTCTGTCACTGGAATGTAGTATTTTTGGCTTGGCGCACGCAGTAGTAAAACGTACAGCTTTATAGCCGACTTTTGTTAATTTAATTCAATATTTAACAAGTTCGATAATGTTACGAAGTTTAACGAGTTTGAAGAAGGAGGAACAGGGAGTTCGCATGTTAGAATCTAATTCCACGATTTACGAACTATTCTGACTCGTGGAAAAGTTTTGCATTTATAATTTCACGACCATGCCGTCACGTAAATTATTTGTCTTGATAGTCACATGCATAAGCTGGAATTTTGTACGGGTTGAAGTACACTTGTATCACGATATTATTTTCAGTAATAGGAAATTCAATTTCTAAGAAATGAATTTTGTTATTTATAGTCTTTTATAAATCGTTTATAATCCGTTAGCTCGCATAAAATTGAATTGCACGTACATCGAATAGTTCCTACAATATGCATTGAGGAATATGATATTTAATATTTCTTCATGCAAAGCTATCGCTCATTTGTTCAAATTATACAGAAAGTTCCATTATTTATGTTGCAATTAAGAAAAGTACGCCACAAGACAATTTTAAAATAAGATATAATCGAAATATATTAATATTATATTTTAGGCGGACGCTTCTAATGGTTTTATACCAACCATTCCAATTATTAGACTGAAGACCTACCTAGGGTGTTCACGCTATCACTAGCCAGCGTTCTTCTTGCAAATAATATATAATAGAAAAAAATGATAGAGGAAAAAGTTATACTGTTTTTTGGTAAGTAACATAATGGCGTATGTAATTTTCTTGTGTTTGCACTATTTTCTTAGAAATGAAGGTGATCTTCAATTTTTCAAATGAAATGTTATATATTTTTTTATATCGTATGAAAGTGTGTGTCAAGACAAATTTATTCGCATACAACACAATAACCTTCAAGGTCATTCAAGGTCAGAAATGGCAGCAAAATTTTGAATATTCCTTAGACTTAGACTTACCAAGGGAAACTAACGCAATCTTGTGCATTAATATTTCGGATAACGTTAGAAGAAGCTAGCAAGAATGTAATTAATGGAGCCGAAATATGTCTTTATGCACAGGGAAGTTATATTAAACATTTACTATAGCATGGTCAATAAAGTATATTTGTAAACGCATTAGTACGAAACGTTCAGAATGTTTCTTCCATTTCTGACCTTGTATGATCTTGAAGGTCATTGTGTCATATACGAATGAATTTGTCTTGACACACGCTTCCATATGGTATGAAAAAATATATAACATTTCATTTACAAAAATTGGAGGTCATCGACATTTTTATGAAAATAGTGCAAATACCAAAAAATTACATACGTCATTACGTTGCTTGCAAAAAACAGTATTCCTTTTCCTCTCTCATTTTTTTCTAATATTTATTATTTGCAAGAAAAACGCTTGCTAGTAATAGCGTGAACACCCTGTATATGCAAAATAAATAAATGTATATATTGTGAAAGGTGATTGTTTATATTGTATGTGAGAGTTAAGAATAAATGGTGTAGATGGAAAAGTGAGCGCAAGAGTGAGCGAGAGGCCGGAATGAGAAGAAAAGAGACTGTTTGAGGTTAGGGTTTTACCAGTAGAGGTATATGCACGATGTATGGCGATCACGCGTGAGAACTAAATTATTATATATACTTATTAATGTTATATAATTAAAGTATATTAGTAAACAAACATGTGTATCCACTCGTTTATTCACCACATATATTGATTACAAGTCACGGGAGTCCAATAAAAATTTCTTTCTTCTTTTATTTGTCTTAGTAAGCTGAAACTAATACATTGGTGCCCTTAGGTCGTTTTAATGTGTACACTGCTTTAAATTTTACGTACCCATTTTTGTCATAAAAGCATAAAATATGCAGTCTAGCTATTATCCATCCAAATCCTTACGTATCAATTTTCTTTTAGATATTTTCGAACCGATTTCTTCGAGATCAACGTGAATCTCCTCATCAAACTTAATATAAATCAGCAATAATTGAGCCTGGTTATTTAGAACTGAGAATTTAGATGGGACTCAACTCCCACTATTTATATTATAATTACGAGTTAAAATGACCGGTACTAAATCAGTCAGACAAGCAAGAAAAATCTCACAATTATGGCAGTCAGTAAGAGACTCATTCAAAAAATAACACGGAAAAAGTAAGATTGCTGTTTGGAGCAATATGGGAGTAAAAATATGGAAACAGTAGCTTTAGAAGGAAAAGTATGCTTGAAATTTTGATGAGTGTATTATTGGTATTCGAGTAATGGATACGCGGTACCAAATATGTTATGATTGATGTCTGTGGTTGTAGCAAGTCAGTGAATCGAACGCGCCTTGGACGGACAAAGAATTTTCAAAAATAGCTGTGCAACGTTTATTTGCATCAGGAAGCATTATCCTTTCCTCGGGAATCTCGACGGAAGCGGGATAGTTGAATATTTCATACTAGGTACCCGCTAGTCGAGGAAAAGTGTCGCCAGTTCACACACCGCGACCTTAATAAATAAACAGTTTAAAAAAATATATAAACATATAGAGCGAGTTTCATATATTGCCGGTGACACACGCGGCTGGGGATGCGCATAGTTCGCGTTAATAAATAGTGTGGCGGACATATACAGTGACCCCCATAAATATTCGGAAGCTCTTAGAAAAGTATAACTTGTTTAATATTATATAGTACGACTTGGATTTTGCTGAGAAGCTAGAATGATTAGTTTACTACATGACGGTGAAAAAGAATTTTTAAAAAAATTTCATATAATCAGAATTACAGAGAAAATACTAAAAGTTGTGTTTTACAACATTTTTTTATATAGATCTGTATTTGCAATTAAAAAATACGTTTTGTAGATCTGTGTAAATTATATTGTGAAAATTCCATCAAAATCGGTCAACGTTGTAATGAACTACAAACTACAACCACGTTTAAACATGGTAAAAATTGAAGTTTTTCGCAGTTTTTAGCGTTTAAGTGTAATATATTTAATAATTCTTATTTTTCACTCTGACCTGTTCAGACACTCCCTACACAGGGTGTTAATTTTAACTCGGACACCTTAATTGTTACCGCTACTCTTAAAAGTAAGAAGTGTACCGGCGTGTCTTGCTGCTGACGGCCAGCATTTTGAGCAATTAATAAAATAAGGTGATATTACCCTTATTGTTCTATTACTTTTGTGTTCTTCAAACTGAAACTGATTTTTTCGCCTTCAAGTTAATTTCAAGGTCATGGTCTGAAGGTCGTTGAACTCATCTTGACGCCGACTACCACATTGCATTATGAAAAATACATGTTAATATCAAAAAAATACGGTGACGTTGAAAAAACCCATTAAAATGACCTTCAAAGGATATCTTTTTAGTACCATCCGATGCACACCTTAAAACCATGTACATCATATTTAGTTATATTTTCTTACTTTTAATAGTAGCGGAAATAATTTAGGTGTTCGAGTTAAAATTAACACCCTGTATAACGCAGGTCCACACGATTACTTTGCGAAAACCGATCGAGGATTGTTTACTTTGTAAGAAAGTTGGTGTGTTTGTGTACATTTGGAATATTCATAAGTACGCGTCAGCTAAAATACGATAGATAAACGCCACAAATCCTATTACTTAGAGCAGCCATGCTAATTTTGCAGAATCAGAAATATCTCCGTGAACAGTACGTAAATTATATCTTCGAAGTACACAATGAAAGTGATCAAAAGTTATGCAGTTGTTACAACAAATATCCTGATATTTAACTAAGGTTATGTTCAAAAGTATACGCTCTTGTGCATAAGTATTCGTATGCCTAGTAAATTCATATAAAGTATGTATACTGTTGTATACGTATACTGTTCTATATAAATCTACTCACATGTCTGTTCATGAATCGCCGCTTCTACTTCCTGTATGTAGTAATAAGCACAAATCTGAGGAATTTCCAAACCTAATTTTTCTCTAAAAATAAAGCGTTATATGAAAAAATTGGGCTGAACTCTACTTTAGAGGACCAAAAATTTTCAAATTTTCTATATGTGATGCTACACATTTTGACGAGAAAATGATAGAAGTGTAACTTTCAGTACGCGAAGTTCAAGTTTTGGTTTACCGGCGTTCACTGGTTGAAGAGTTATACACGTGTAAACATGAGCAATTTTAAGCGTTTTGACAGATTAGGGCGTCGCCATATTGGATATTTGTTGGGTGGTAGAGGTAGGCTGTTGAGCGAATGCGCTGGATAGATGGTGGGTGTTCAGCGCATCGGCTAAGTAGTATTGTCCAAGTATAGTCCAAGTTGGTTTCGGGATTAGTTAAACGTGCTCCATTTTACACGCGTATAACTTCTGAACCAGTGAACTCCTGGCAATGAGACTTCCATTTTCGGTGTTTTCTCGTCGAAATCTATAGGACTGCATAAAAAAAGTTTTAAAAAAATTGGTCCTCCAAAGTACAATTTAACCATAAATTGTATTCTTCTTTTTTGCCGTACCTTGTATAACGTAATAAAAAGACTGTTTCGAAAAACTGTATATAAATGTTGTAATTGTTCCAGTAGTCAGTCAATTAAGGCCAGTAGTCAGTCATCTTGAGCGTTGTGGTATTAGTATTCTATTTTCTAAATGTTTTATAACGTGGATACCGAAGGCTAGCGAAAGTGTGGAATGGAATCGTCATTGTGTTGCTTCAAATGTACAAAAGTTTGTTAGTAGAAATGTATTTTTAAGCAATCTGTTTTCAGGTAAGCTGGCAATTAGGTAGAGGATGAAATAAAACACATTTATCTTATCTTCTGCAGCAAAAAAGCCAGTTTTTATACATTAAAATAAACAAAGGTTTTGTCTCATATTCACTGTCACATAAGAAATGATTTTTCGTCGAGTTATATGATGATCTACAGGGTCGTCGAAATAAATCCGGAAAAGTCATTGGGTAAAGAAAACAGTTAAAATTTCTGAAAAATGTTTATATAAAAGTAGTGAATTTAATTGAATCCTTTAATGTAAAGTCCACTACACCTGATAGCATATTCCATAGCTTGTCAAATCTGCGGTCAGCTGTGCAATTTTTTTCTGAAAGGTACATTGACACACATTTCAAAGCTGTAAATACGTTTGCGGTTGAATAAAGCGAGTTTGAATTCAATCTATTTCTGCTCCTTCTCTTGTTCACGACTCAACCACGGCGCGACACTGACGCTACGATCCACCGGACCCGTCGCCGAGCCGGGATCAGCCGCGCTCTTATTAGTCCGTGTTTTGCCAATAACTCGAAAACGAAGCTTCTCAGCGCGAATCGGCAAAGAAAAAAGGTGCATAGAATCACCTCGGGTAACACTTCTTCCAGTTATGTTCAAATTTCTCAATCTCAAAATCTTGTAACCCTTTGGCTACTGTAGGAGCCGAAAGGCGCTTTTAAAATTTGGTTTCGTGGTACTGTTGACACCTGTAGGAGCTTAACTCACTTCGGTCCGCTGAAACGATAGGTGTCTATAGATGGTCACTTTACGTTTCGTTGTCTTCAGTGTAGGTCGCGATTGAATTTCTACCGTATGGTACGAGCGGTACGTATCAAAATCTATCGTAGCGAAAGGGTTAAATGCTTAAGGCTCTTAAAGGTCTTAATCCGACAATTGTGCCACGATTTACGAGACAGCCTGTATGTTCTAGTCTCGAATCGGAACTTTATTTCGACGGTACAGCAGCAACGAAGGATGATTTAGTTTTACGCGGACGACACTGTTCGGCATCGTGGCGTCTAAATATTCTCCGCGCATACAAGGGCCGGGGGTGTATTTCCCTTTATCAACTTCGCGGCGCGGCGCTCGTCTCGCCGAGATTGGATAACTTCCGTTATTTCGAGGTACACGAAAGTCTGTGGATCTTATCGCGGTCGATGATGCATATCGAACAGTCGGAAGGATCGTGCGCGCCTGTTGTTAAGGACCTGCGGGGAGGACAGATTTATGCCGGGGATTTCGCTGCTCCTCGCTGCCAGGATATTACCTTCGATTTGCACGTTTAATGCCGGGATAAGAATGCATTATGCCTACCGACGTGTAATCCATTATTCTTCTTTACACTCGATATTTTCTCAATGCTCTCAAGATATATAGTTACTCACGAAAGTTTACATGCGCGCGCCGCGCATCTGATGTTTGACACAAAAGAACCAGGAATCTGAACATTTCACGAGCACTCGATCATTTTATATGTACATTGCAACAGATTCTTCAGAACAAATGTGTTTCTCGGGTTTGATAAAAACAATGTAACGGGAAACGCCGTCATATGGAGTTCTAACTTCTATCCCTTTCTTCACCTTTTGAAATTATTGTTAATACAAGAATTATATTTGTTGGTGATTTTTGAAGTGAAACTTCTTTATGCGCGGTAGGCGTAAAACCGATCTGGCGATGAAACGATGAAACGAAACTCTATCCTATTAGCATATACGGTTGAGGGTTCGGCATTGCTTAATAAAGATTATGATAAAATTCCGATGATGCTAAGTGTATGTACGTATGTATGTATGTTTATTTCTTGTTCCCTTTACGGGTTACAAGGAGACCCCGTTTCCTTTACAATTATTTTATTTTATTTAATCTACGGTTCTTACATCTAAAACTATTTAAACTATATATATCTATCGTATCTTTTTTTCTTTTTTTTTCTTCGCACTCACTCCCTCTCTCATTCTTCCTTTCGCTCCCCTGTCTTCTCACACCTCTCTCTCTCCTTCGTACTTTCCTTCTTGTCTCTCCTTTCTCTCCCTGTCTAATTTCTTCATCCATACCTCTCCCCTCCCATCCTCATCTAGTATTTCTTTCACCTTATCTTCTATCCCAACTTCTATTCCTTGCTCTCCTGTGCATCTTTCTAGCACGTGTTCCCACGCGATGGCACTAAGTGAAGATTTCAACGTGAACTTTGCATCGGAACAATCAAAATTATTAATAAAACTTTTTAGAAGTAAATTAAGATTGGAAATGGTAAATAATCCTAATGAAGCGACAACAAGATCAGGAGCAACTCTCGATGCAGTATTTGCAAGACATTTAGACAAAATTGAATCAAAAATATTTATATCATACTTTAGCTATCACAAGCCAATTGTTTCAATAATAGAATCATAGAAAATTAAATGCCATAAAGTGTTAAAAAAATTAAAGAAAGAAGTTTCACTTCAGTCATGTGGTCTAAGTACACACCAATGGTTTTTGTGAACTGGGTTCACTATGTTCAATGGTTTCACGTGACTTATTAACACTCAAACCACCAGAAGAGTCCATCAGACCCACTGCAGTAATAAAACTAGTGTGAAAGTGAAATGTAGAACATAATTTCTATATAAAAAATGTAGGAAGTGAATTAATAAATTAATTTTAACAAAAATATTGTAGCGTAAAACATATATTACTTTTTATTTTCCAACCATTTTTCATATGTAGGTCTGTTGGACCTTTCCAGTAGATTACGTTGCTTTTTTGTGCTCGTATGAGGATTAATACCAAAATAGTTAGTTACTTTATCAACTAATTGTATTTAGACTACGGATTTCATGCATTTATAAAATTTGTCATTTTCAAAATTTCAGTGTGTAGATTATTAAAAGAATATCTAATGAGAATTTTATCATTTCTGGAATATAGGTGCTGGGTTGACAACTAAGTGACTGCGGATTTTAAATAAGAATGAAAATTCAAAATTTTTACATGAAAATATAACTTTATTACATTAGGTATTGTCTGTTTTTGCTGATGACCTTTTGCCATTTTTCAGGCAGTGTCATAATTCCATGTTCATAAAACTAAAAACAAAAAAAAAGTTTGGCAAACCAATTTTGACATTGCATTTCTTACAAGACTTCAAGACCCGATATACGGCACATAACTTCTTGTATGCTAGCGATGCGTTCCCGGCTTTTCGGAAATAATAATAAAATATGTCTGAAATGCGCGTTTCGTTCTTCCATTTTTAAATTGGGATAAAAACGAAACTAAATAACTAATCGATACAATTTTCTTACTAATTAAAGGTGGAAGTCCGAACAACAAGAAAACAATATAGATTAGGTGCTTTGAACACGTTGACAAATCAAAAGAATGCGCTAGAACCATCCATCGACAAAATCCACAATCATTTAGTTGTCAACGCGGTTAAACCTTTTTTTGGAGGACCAATTTTTTTTAACTTTTTTTACGCAGTCCTATAGATTTTGACGAGAAAACAGCGAAAATGAAAGTCTTATTGTCAGGAGTTCACTGGTTCAGAAGTTATACGCGTGGAAAGTTGAGCACTTTTAAGTCATTTTGACAGGTTAAAGCGCCGCTATGTTGGTAAATTGGCTAGGTGGTACACCCAGCGAATATACTAATGTAGCGACACTTTAATTTGTGAAAAACACTTGAAATTGCTTATGTTTACACGCGTATAACCATCTATCCAGCGCATGCGCCCAACAGTCCTACCTCTACCACTCAACGAATATCCAATATGGCGATGCCTGTCAATAACGCTTAAAGTTGCTCATGTTTACACACGTATAACTTATAAACCAGTGAATTCCTAACAATAATACTTACATTTTCGTAATGTTCTCATCAATATCTACAGGATTACATAAAAAGAAGTTAAGAAAGTGTTCAAGAAAGTTAAAAACATTTGGTCCTCCAAAAGAAAGAGCCGCCGCCAACGCAATAGTAGAATATCTAAAATGCACATAAATGAGCATCTATAAATAGTAGTACTTTTCCTTGTAAACAACGTAGCATACGGACAAGAGATGTATTTATTATATCAATATAGTCCTAAAGAGTTTCCCCAAAAAATCGCTAGTGTGTCTCTTAAAATGAAAAAATTTCAATGCGTTTTGAAAGCTACAGTGTTTCAAGCACCATTTTTCTTATACGTATTATTTCAAAGCTTTTGTACGCTAGAAAAATATTACTGAAATTAAGGACTGCAAAATAAGGAAAATGTTATAGCAATAATTGTTCAAACAAAAATTAGCTGAGGAGGCCAAGGAGAAGGTTTAATTGTATTCGAGCACAATGTCAATGAAAATCATATGCAATGACGAAGTAATGAAATCATAGAATACAGGCACTATACGTGTCGTGATTAACTGAAATAACCACCTGAATTCCGAAGCCGGTGCACAAAGACGTTTAATAGTTTTGTTCCAAATGGCGGTACGAATAATATGTTCCCGGTCTCTAGAAGTTATTATAGCATATCAGGCTATTTCTGAATTTCGTTCTATTCATGCTACGTTCATGCAGTGTACGACAGGTTATCGATGGCTTTGAAGCGATATTCCCAGCATTTCCCTCGCGTGGAGATTATACACTACCACTCATAAATTATTCGAACGATTTAAGATTCAAAAGATAAATTGACACAGTTGAATTATTTGTATCTAACAATAACTGGCGAGCAGCAATATTAACAATCTCCGCTCTAAATGTTCCTTTCAAAAAATATATTCGTTAATACAATTGAAACAATTATAAAATTGGGAAGAAGAATGAAAGAAACTATTAGCAAATATAAAACATTAATAATAATGGTTTAGTAGACTATATATCAAGGTTTATTGTTTCCCTAGGGATGACAATACATATACAACCGCCTCCTTTATCCTCCTACCCTTCCCCCTTACCCTAATCTTAAATACTAACTTAACCTAACTTACTCTACCTTAACTATTTACTTAAATCCAACTATAACTAAAACTAAAACAATGATGATATATATATATATATATATATATATATATATATATATATATATAGAGAGAGAGAGAGAGAGAGAGAGAGAGAGAGAGAGAGAGAGAGAGAGAGAGGGAGAGAGAGAGAGAGAGAGAGAGAGAGAGAGAGAGAGAGGGAGAGAGAGAGAGAAAGACATAAAATCTATTTACAAAAGATCACTTAAAAACCACCTTAAATCTACTCCTCCTCCTTCCCTACCCTATTTGAGGACCCCCTCTTCCGGTCGCTCATCACAGATTATTCCATCACTCACACCTTCCCTCCACCCCTCCACCCTTCTCAACCATTCCTCCCCTCCCACCATCTCCCAACTAATAATGGTTTAGTAAGTATTTTATTATTAACGTTTTGTAAACCATTTCACTCCTTTCATGAGACTTTAACTTTGCAAAAATTAATCGGTTGCGGAAGTAATATTCACCAAAAAGTGACGATTTTTGTACAGTTCTTACAAAATGTAATTATTTTTATCTATAAATTAGGGTCACGTGTGCTTGCGTTGATTAAAATATTTCTTTCTGTCAATGTTCTAAATAATATTCAAGTTAAAATTCCTGTTTTAAATAAACGTTTTAGTTGTTCTAAATAATATCAATGTTTAAGTACCTTCTGAGTTAATCAAATTTCAATACAAGTACTAATATAGCCATTTCCAAATAACACAATTATGCAGTTCTACTTAAATAGTGGTGATTTTAAACTCTTTAAAGCGCATCCATGTTTAAAATAGACACGTGCAGTATTTGAAGCTAATGGAGTTTTCCTAAAACAATTTTAACCCGTTTTTATCGTTTTAAAGTAATCCATCGTTCTAATTGCGTAGCACGTCCTGGATATGAACAAATGTGAAGATAGAACAATCGATCCCGGAGTGACTCGGAGCGATTTGTTAGATTCTCAATTTCATTCTCATATTTATGAATGAGACTGAATAGAAATTTGTACACGAACGTCTGTATTTTAACTAATAGATTATAGTTTAAATGCATGTGTATTTGGCGAAAAGATGGTTCATTTATATAACTTGAGAAAAAGGTAATAATACTGCAACTTTGAAGTCGTAGAGAAAGTAATAATGAAAGCCATAATATTAATATTACTCTGCTTTATTAATAAACTGCGGATCTTTATGCAGTTGTGGCAAATACATAGTTCTAATTGTAAGAAACAAGACAACGTATGTACCAATAAGAATTAATAACATTTTCATTTTGGTTTAACCAATTGTTTCTTGATATTCATAGAATTAATTTTTACCTGTCCCTTATTGATTCAGCTTAATTTCTCCCTTAGTATGAAGTCGTTACACTAGTAGAAAATGGATGTTATGAGAACATAAACAATGTTTGTCAATTCCATTCTTGAAAATGAAAACTGTGGCAAAGATAGAATATTTACAAATAATATATATGATAATAATAATAAATCTACGTACGAGAGATATTACTGTCTGAAAGCTATTGTTCAGGCGCACTGCTTCAGGCTATAACTTCATTACATGTACAGTTGAAGGAAAAATAACAAAAAAATGATTAGTTATAGAAATATTTAAATTTATTGCAGAAGCGTTGTCTGAAATATATTCAATGCAATGGAGAAGCGTTCGACTATCTTCTTTAATAAAGATACTTTTTAAAAATACACTAATAATTTTTTTGCCATTCTACCCGAATACCTTTTTACGTAAAATGACGAGAGGAATCTATTTACGTAAAAAGAAGTATGCATTTCCATTAAAAACAATAATAGAATTGTTGATTGCAAATATACCATTGCATTTTCAATCAAAACAATAAGAATCTTCAGATGCAGTACTCTTGAAACCATTCACTCTTTTCCTTTGATATTTTCTATCAACAATTGCTATTATATTGTTGTAATATGTAATAGTTACTATTGCAACTTATTGGACGCAACAATTATTAACAATTGCGTGAACCACTCTGTACTTATGTATCCGTAAAATTGAAGAACTAAAAACCGCAATTATTTATGCACCAACATAATAACCTAAGAAAATTCCAAAGCGCAACTATTAGGAAAATCTAGCTGATGAAGATTCGCGACACAACCGCGCTCGCATTAGTCTCGTTCACCCGCGCGCCTGGCTACTCGTGTGCGTGTCGACCGCAGAATGTCCAACGACCCACGGGGTTTCATCGAAAATCAATGGCCGGGCACATTCCGCCTCCCGAGGCCGGAGTAATCAAAGACTCGATTAACGGCGAGTCGCGCAAGAAACCGCATTAAACTTCAAGGATCCAAGGCGAGTCGATGGCCCGTGTAGTCCGTCTAAAACGGGCAGCGTAGGGTCTCTTTTACGCGTCCACTAGCAGGTTTTTGCGTTCACCATGGGTGTCCAGTAGAGTGCATGGGGTCGGCTTCACGGTAGGGGGCGTGAAAATCGAGAACCGTGAATCGAACCGGCGCCTTCTTTCACCCGCGAAGGTACGAGGAAGGAAAGAAGAAGACGAAAAAGAAGAAGAAGAAGAAGGGTAGCCCAGTAGTGAAAGAATGACGCTTGCCAGACGCGCCTACGTACCTTTTATACGGCGGGACCGAAGAACGACGTAATAGAAACCCCTGACAGGGGTCAATCTCCAACCGGTAGATCCCAGAAAGCCAACCCAGCTACCATTCATCGATCACCCGTCTTCAATTCCGACCTCGATCCAAACCTATCCCATTTCCCGAATAAGCTGCTCCGCTCTCTACGAAATCATCCCGATTCCCCTCTTCGATGTTCTGCATGCCAGTATCCCCTCTCACACCTAAGCTCTTGCACCCCCACTCCTTCTCGAGGTCTTCCGCTCTTAACTCGACTTGAAATACATTGAAAATGATAAGTGATTTCACGGAAATTGGCTGCGCGAGCGAACCCTCTTCCGCCCTAGGGGACCAGGATCCGGCTTCCCTCTAAATAAGGGGAATTCCAGCTGGAAGCCGTCGAGTCTTTCAAGCAAGAGGATTCTTGACGAACGTGAGGCTCGCGCCCGCGAAATTACTCGGTAATCATCGACGCCGGAGTCCAACAACTCGGAAGTTCGACGTGCATTCGGTATCCGGACCGGTATTCAACGATCCAGCACCGCGGATTCGTAGAGTGAATTAGCTCGCGAAGCAACGTCGCAACTACCACGCGAGTTTGTTCGCTCCGCGCCACCGGAAGCGGCTTAGCAGTTTAAGGGTCACTTCACGACGATTCGATCACTCACCGCTGAAGATGCGGAGGTTTTCATCGAGATGAAGTATGATGTGGTTTACAAGTGTTTTGGGAAATGTTTACCGTCGAATTTGGCTGTTTCTTGGTACTCTCTTTAGAGACGGCTAAATTGATGAGCAAAGTCCGGATTTTTATTTTTTAATTTTTATTTCTTACTTCCGTAAGAACGGAAGCCAAATCAAAATTTAATTCTTTCTTTAATCGTTTTGTTCAGATGAAAATTATATTAGATTGAAACATGATGACGTTCGATTACAAGTATTAATATGTTCTCATCTTAACGATTTAGTTGTGACCGGGGCTGGGGAAAATTTGAAATAGTTTCAGACAAAATACTCAAAACTCGAATATTGCTATAAGCAAATACTACTTGAAATTGCTATTTCATTAATGCTTGAATTAAATACAGTTTCTGCCGGCATGTAGTCAGCTTCTTTTTCAATAAATATAATTTTTCCGTTATAGCAAGTATGAAAAAGTTTTTTCTCTTCTAAAATCAACATACCTTGTGTTACACTAAATACGTTATTACAATTAAATTATGTTACAGACGCAATAAAAATCTCATCTCTTGAGAAAGACCCACGTCTGGGTCGAAACGTTGAGTTTCCAAAGAGGTTTCTAATTTGCATAATTGCTAATTTGTATCAGTGATCGAACCTGTGCGCCGAAATTCGAACACAAATGAATTAAGTACAGTTTGATAATACTATTTGATTTTAATGCTTTAATCTTGATCAAATACTATTTGCTATTTACACTCGACTATAACACAACATTATTTACTATTTACTATTTAAATTCGAATATGGGCAATAGAGAATTGCATCGAAAAATGTATTCTGTTTAAAGCAACTAAAGTAAATCCACAGCATGTATAAATTACTTTTAACGGAATATTTTCAGTTATTTATAAACAAAATAAATGCATGTTATTATCGATAAAACTCGACCTATCCACATGTTAAAGTTAAAAAATGCTTATTTTAATAATATTATTTGTAATAGAAATTGATAGAAATATTATTATCTGAAATCATATATTTCAACAAAATACTCATTTCGCAATAGCATTTGTGCAAATATACATATACACAATACTATAAACATATAAAACGTAAAACTTTGATTTTTAAAGATCAAGGTAATTTATGCACGATACAATAATAAAAAAATGTAGTTATGCGTCAAAAAGCACCGATGACCTTGCAGTACCGAGGAGGACATCATATGGACTTTTATTGTGTACACTCCAAGGTGAGGTGAAGGTCAACTTTCTTTTTTTAAATGGAATGATATGTTTTTTTATCCACCATCAAATAGTGCGTTTTAAGATGAGTTCAATTACCTATGACTCAAGGTCATTCAAGGTCAAACTTGCAGGGAAATGCAGAAAAGGTGAGATGGTTTTATTTGTACTTCAGTTTAGTATGTGTTCAAAATGATTACGTTTGCTTTCATTTCATTGATAATGACTTTGATATTGTCCTGAGTAATGCTGATATTGAACAAATTATATTATAAATTTCAATAATATATAATAAAAAAATGACATACAATGGAGCCGTCCCTTATTTATTGCTTGCGTAAGTATATTGGAGTCGACGAACGTCTTTCGTGGAACAAGCATGTCCCTAAACTTTCCATTCGGATACTCCTTTTTACTGTTTTCTTACGTCAGATCGAAAAAATTTATGATACTTGCCGAACTCTTCTCAATATCAGCCAAAAGATGAACGTAAAAAATTATAGGTTCATCTATAAAAAACTGAAGATGAGCTTAAAAAATTATTAAAAAGGAAAGTAGCGTAATCAGCACGAATCTCTCGAAATTGTGTTATTCGAAAAATAAAATTGTCAATCAATTCACTAATAACGAAGTAATTTAAGCAAACAGCATGTTTAATTTAATGAAATACTCATTCATAACTAGTGCTTTTTGCTTACAATCAGATTGGTACTTTCATGCAAAAAAAATATAATGAAAGAATTTATTTTGATTATTTAAAGAAATTGAGTAGTAAATAAGTGAAAAAATTAGGTTTTCCTCTGAATGCAATTATGGGAAACTGAAAGAGAGTACAGATTGTTATTTTACCCAATGTTTATTATTACCATGCATTAGGAATAGAATTTGTTAATATGTAAATGCAACTAATGTTAATTAATGTGTAATATGTAAATACAATGTAATCGTTTCCGAGATATTCGACTAAATATTATTTTAAGAATAAACTTTTTCCAAAGTTTCATCAAAATCGGTGATTTACACTACGGTCCCTTGTTGGGACACACGGAAAGGTGAGTACCGTAAAAAATTTCATTTAATTGGCTAAACTTCGTTAGCCAATCAAACCGAACACCGACTCTCGAAGTTTTCCTTATGGGAAGACTCCACAAGAGTAGGCAGTTTACAACGAGTTTACAACAAGTCCTCAACAAAACTTCATCACTCGATCTTAATCCTTAGCACTCGAATGGCGACTCTGAGGCGCCACTACAAATTGCTACACCATTATTCAGAATATTATTTACATTATTAAATTTGTTTATATGTAATAAATTACTGAACATTCGAATATTGTATGAGGTACTGTATCAGTTTCTTACGCATATAATGAAAATAAAATATGCACAGTGGAAATATTGGTAATTATATAGGAAAGGTCTGCGTACTCCGATTTTGATGAAATTTTAATATATTATAGATTTCGACATTTTGAACAACTTTTTCCTTCTCCAATATAGGGGGGTCGCTTTTAGTTTTCGATATATTTGCAAAAAACTATCGCTAATACTGTATTGAATTTTTTGTATTCCTGCACGCTCCGCGGCAACGTAACCTGTTCCGGGGCCGCATCAGTTTATTTGTTGTTTGTAAACACGTTGTGGAGATGAGAAGCGACAATACCACACACACCCACCCAGTGCTTAACACGCACCCAGTGTTTCTAAAAAGAAGATTCTCACATTATACAATATAAAATCAACTGAGACCAATACAGCATGCATGTATTATCCAACACACGATACCACACACACTCACCCAGTGTTTCTGAGACGAAGGTTCTCACATTATACAATATAAAATCAACTGAGACCAATACACCATACATGTATTATCCAACTCACGATACCACACACACTCACCCAGTGTTTCTGAGACGAAGGTTCTCACATTAAACAATATAAAATCAACTAAAACCAATACGTATTTGTTTTACAATCAAATGCGATAATATAATGCATGTATGCTGTATTAGAAACAAGCAGAATTAACTCCTGTAGATAACTCTGATCATACATAGATAGGCTGAGATTTCAATTTTCAAAGACATTTCCTGGATTTTCGGGCCGCATCTGTTTATTTTTTGTTTGTAAACACGTTCTGTAGATAAGAAGCGACAATACCACACACACCCACCCAGTGTTTCACACCCACAGTGTTTCTAAAAAGAAGGTTTCCGTTATGAAATTAACATTACCGATAGTTTTTTGCAAATATCTCGAAAACTAAAAGCGACCCCCCTATATTGAAAAAGGAAAACATTGTTCAAAATGTGTTGCTCCATAACATATTAAAATTTCATCAAAATCGGAGTACGCAGACCTTTTCCATATAATTATCGAAATATTCTAGGTTTGAAGAAATGTTTGGTTTTTTAGTTGAAATAGCTCCGAGTGCAAAGGGTTCAAACGAAAGTCATCAAATACTTTGTCACACTCCGTCACTCACTTGACGTCTCAGTTATTGTTCTCTAAAATATATCTTGTTAACCTAACTTGGCGTGAATTATTGTCCTCCATATCAAATTACATCATCAAATTCCCTACCTTTCAGAAAGATGCGGATGTCCTCGCGCACAGTACTTGGTCGAAATAAGGATTTACCAGCCCTGGTGTTGTTCGTGGCCCTGCCAGCGACAGACTTCCTGACAGGGAGGGAGGGACCTAAATGCGGAACGTTTACCCTGCAACCTCTTAACACCCCAGGATCTACAGCCCCTAATATACAGGATTGATACAAAATTGAACGGATCCAATGAATTTTACGATCCACCGCGACGCGTAAAAGGCAAATTGAATCCCGCAAAATCGTTGCGCCGCAAGGATACTTTGTTGCACGATCAATTTTTGTCCGGGCAAAATCCGGAGCGACTACGCAATATAGAGTGCGGTATCGGCGGTGTACCGTTACAGCTATCTACAGTTTTCCACGACGACAGTTTTCAGTCATGGTTCCTGAATTCGAAACAATTCCATTGTTCGCGAACAGTGGCCACCGCTGGCTACCGCGCGGCTCCGCATCGTTTCGTGCGATTTCAGCGACGAGCGTCCGCGAACCGGTGACGAAAGCCGGGGAAACCTTTGATAGCGGCAGTCACAGCTCCCGGGAAATATTGAGCTCACGATACCGACCGGCTCCGTGCCCGAGTGCAAAACGGCGTGTTCGTTTTTTTTTTTCCGGGGGAGAGCCTAGCCGCGCCGTCATCCACGAAAGAAGGAAAAAAAACGCGTCGTGTCCCCGCGCCGGCTTTCGTAATATTTTATTTCGCATCGAGAATGGCCTGCAGCCAGTGTAGGTCGTTTCACGAGAACCCCGTGAAACCGTGTCCCCATAGGTTTTTTTTTCGCGTATCCAAGGTATTTTCCCTTTTATCCGCGGACCCGCTGGCAGCCTGCCATCCTTCAAGACGACAAAGAAGACCGGGAGAAGCGCACGAGTCCCTTCTATTTTCCCGGCGGCTCGTTCAGTAATAAAGGTATCCCCGGTTTTCCCGGTGCCTCCTCCCCGTGTTTCTATCCGTCCGCTCGTTTCCTCTTCCCGTCTTTTACCCCTGGACGTATTCGTCGCGAACGACCGTCCATTTACGGCTGTTGCCGCCGTCGACCGGGCCTAGACGCTACGATCTCGCGAGTCGTTTCTGTGACCGCAAACCACCTCCTTTTCCCATTTCTCGTATTCCACCATTTCCTGGTTCTCTCTATTATTGAGTCAATAAGGCAGCGCAGAGCACGCCGCGAATTCTCGCCTGTTTGGACCGGCTGGTTTCCCACCTTTCGATTCCACCGTAAATGGACGGCTTATTAAAGGCTGCTCGACCCGCTAATGGAGTATAGGGCAGGGTAGGGTGGTTTTCATTGAAACGGTCTTCCGGCCGGATTGTTCGCTCGAGAATTATTGCACGAATCCGGAAAATTCACCGTGTGACCTTCGCCCTTCCGATTTACGAGCCCCAGCCGCAATAAGGATCAACGCCAGCCAGTCCGGAAAATCAATGCGCGAAGGGAGAACGGGAGAGAGTGAGTGAGAGAGAGAGAGAGAGAGAGAGAGAGAGAGAGAGAGAGGGTCTGAGCACCTGGAGACCCGCTCTCTTCGCGGATGCTCTTTGCGTTATTACATCGGCCCACTCTACCGCCTGAGGGCCGCCGTTCTAGAAAATAAGATCCAACGTCGAACGATGGACGCTTTACCCAGATAGCGCGACTGCTGGACCCCTCGTTGCATACCGAGCATAAATCCCGGAATTTTCTGCGACGATCGTTTTTTTAGAAGACGACCCTGGGAAACGTCGGATCGAGCTCATCCGAGCTTGATTTCCAGGATCGAGAATGATAGTATAAAGGATTTTCGACCTTATCGTAATTTTGCGTGATGGGTATTATTTGTAATCTTATTAGTAGATTTCCTTTCTTTCTTTAATAGATTACAGAAATTGAACATTACAAATCTGTGCTATGTAATTCTTTGAATATTTTTACTATTTTGAATTTTTCACAGTCTACTAATTTTGGATGGTGTAAGTCAGAGAATCGTAGCTCACTGTTTCTTAAAACATCAGTGCGTTGGAGATTCAATCGATACGCTCTAAATGTTTCAATTTTGCTAGTATCTCCCATTTCTCATACTAATTTTCTGATAAGAGTATAAAATCCACAAATTACTAATTGGATAGTGTAAATCAGAGAGTGGTGACTCGCTTTTTCTAAAAACATCAGAGCACTGCAGATTTACTCGATACCTATTAGGTTGCAACGTAAATAAGTTCAGTTGTAAGCTTGAAACATGCTGTAATTCAAAGGATTCAGTTATAATTAATTACAAATGTATTTTATAAATACATAACGGTATTTAATGGACTGCAGATCTTCATGCATTTATGGCATGCTTATGAAATATTCAAAAGCATATATACTATTAACAAATAACATTTTTATTTTTGTTTCCCTACAATGAATTTTCTAATTAGAGGAAGAAATTTTTCTTTGAATTCAAACTTTTAAAAATTGAGATACAAAACTGGAATATTACATTGATTCGCAGTCTAGTCATTAACAAGATGCAGTCATTATATAATCGATTCAATATAACTCTGTACCTACTTAATATTGTATAACAAAAAATGTTTAACACAACCGATCTTATTTATGTTAGGATCCAATACAGTAAACAAATATGTTTGTAAAAGTAGATATCCTTGGAATTAAAGTATTGATATAAAGTAAAATGTTACTAGATTTTTCACAAAAGAAGGGATTTGCTTCCAATGTGAAGACCAATCATGTTTGAACTTGTCTAATTGCACGTTTTAACCCTCATACGCTCCTAAGAAATATTCGCATAAATGATCCGAGTATAATAATTCGCTCATTTTTGTTCTATACTTGAAGTCACCAAATTATATTTTATTTAGGATGTCGCATTATAAAGAAATACGCCTCATAACACCTACAGAACGAGATCAATCATTTTTCAGTGTATAAAAATAATAAATGGGTGAATTTTCACCCTGAGGAACGTATGAGGGTTAAGAACATTTTGCTGGGTTTGCAGCTAGAGATTTCTCGACTTGATATTTCTTTTTCAATATACTACTTTGCTGCAATGCCCTCAGGGGATGTTGAAATTGTAGCGAATTATATCCTACGTGTTCTATTTCGTTGAACTACAGCCAATGGTGCACTGGGGATTTAATTAATTTTATATATATAATTTCAATTTCATCAAAATAAGTAAACAGCAAAGGCTCCAGTATTTCGTTACACCTGTAATGCAGTTATTACTAGATTGCGGATGTTGCGAGAATAATAATTGTTTCCATTTATTGAAAACTACGGGAGACACATAGACATTTATGTCTTTCCTTAATCATTTTTATGATATAAAAGCAATACAACAATATTTTTAAATTCTTTAAATAGTCGTACTGTGTTACAATCCATTTTGTCATTTTTTCAATAAATGTGTGAAATTCGCAGTGTATTTAAAACAAAAATGACTAGATGAGATATAAAATTGTGAAGATAGAAAATATATTATATTATATTATATATATAATATATTTAATACAATATATATAATATAATATATATTATAATATATAATATAATATATATATTATAATATATAATATAATATATATATTATAATATATAATATAATATATATATTATAATATATAATATAATATATATAATATAATATTTATAACATATATAATTCATATAATATAATATATATGTCAGGGATTATTCTCGCCGAAGGTTTATTAATACACCACCGTGGTTAACTTTACTACGTAAATATTTATTTGCATTATCGACACGAGGTGATACGCGATCGATTTGTACTCGATGAGATCCCGGATACAAGAGAGCGAATCGCACGCCTCGCGCTACACCGTTTTCGCTACGTGCCCCATGAGGGCGGCACCATACAAGACACACATCGGTACATTCCAACAATTTATAATATATATATATATATATATATAATATAATATAATATCTATAATATAATATATATAGTATAATATAATATATATATAGTATAATATAATATATATAATATAATATAATATATGTATATATATATATATATATATATATATATATATATATATATTATTGTGAATAGAAATATCCAAGAATATTGCTATATACTCTTCAATTTATTAACATTTTTAGCTGTATACAAGTGTTTTAATTATTTTTATCAGCCTCCTAATAAAATCATTTTAGATTGTAATATTTCCATGTCGTTTTATGTCTTTGTAAGGTTGGTGTTGAACTTTCTAGAAGACCATTTATTATTATTTTTGATTCGTAGGCACTGTATTTTATAATTAATAAGCAAAGGCAAAGATAGAAAACTAAAATGTACGCACATACACTAATATTAAAAGAAGAAATGTATTTTTATTTAGCTACCAATTCTTACAATTGACCTAGAAAAGTATTATTATACGTAGAGATCTACAGTGTACATATTACACATCCATCATTTTTGTTCAACTCAAAATAAAGAAATTGTTGGGCTGTTTATTAAATAGGACGTAGCATTATTAACACACGACTCTTATTGTACCATAAAACAGTGTCAAATACACGAAACGTACATGTCAAAATGATCCCAAGCCAAAGCAGCAGAGAATATATTTTTATATTTCGGGGAAAAATGTCCGAAATATAAATTTGCATATTTCGAGGCATTTTATGAGCATAAACATCCGCCGTCTAGTTTCAAGTCACAAGGAGTTTAATACACGCAGCAGAAAATGACCGGTTTAATTGAATTAATTGGAGAAATTGTTGGACAAAAGGAGAGGGAACGCTCGTCGCTTGGTGTTGAAATGGGAACATCAGTTTCATAATAAATGATCGCCGAACAAAGACGTGTCCTTTGATAAAAATTCCAATCACGGTTTAAGCCAGCCCTTTGTCGTTCGTTTTTTGAAGGATCAACATAAATATTCGATCAACGTGGTAGGACCTGTCAAAGTTAGGCGATGCGCCATTGATTTTTCAACGACCGAAAGTAATGCCGAAATCCCGGAAGTGTTTCCCATCTGCCACGTTCCATCAAATCTGGGAAATTTTTCAACATTATTATTTTACGAGTGATTAAGTATATATATATAATATATATAATATATATAATATTTATTAAATTCAGCCTCACGGCTAAGAATCGGACTCGGCTTTACATAAAATCAAACTTAATCTTAGCACATTCACTCACTCGTTCACTCGTTCCTATTCACCTCCTTTTCTTCCTTACTTCTTCTAACAAGTGATTAAGTATTATTTCGCATTGCCATATTTCTGTAGAAATATTCCGGTCACATGTGGGAACAATAATTGAAATTACGAATTCTCTTTATTCGCCCCTTCTTTGCGCCCAGTGCTTTTACGAAATTAAAATCCGCGACAGATTCTACTACGAATGACTATTACACACGTTCCGTGACAATTTAATCTACCGCGCACTAGTTGTGATCCGGGTTGCCATATGAGAGTCTCGCCAGGCCCCTTATCCTTCCGCTCCTCGCCAAGCAGTGCTGCTAAGCCGGCCATCGCTTCCCCCACTCTTTCGTCTGTGGGACCGGTTAGGGAAAATAACGGGTGCTGTTTTGTTTCTCTTGCACTACGCGACACCACGGATGCCAATTAACTTACATAAGCATATGGTCTTTTGGGGACACTCTTTAGCGTGCACCACGTGGTACGCATGAGCGTTCGTGGGAAGAGTGGGGGAAGCGAAGGCCAGGTTAGCAGCACAGCTAGGCGAAGGGTTAACGGCCTGGCGAGACTCGCATATGGCAACCCCGATCACAACTACACTGTTCTCATAAAAAAGTATGATAAAGGTTTTTCATTGTTAATCTGATTTTATTTATATTATACTTTCGATATATTTCACGATCCAAGAAACAATTTCCAACAGCTTCATCAATAGCACACTATACGAACTCCATCTAACTGAGGAATGAAAGTACAGTATAAATAAAAATCAGTTTAATAATGAAAAAACTTTACCATACTTTTTTAGGAGAACGATTGAGTGTTGTCCACTGGTTCCTCATGCATTTTTATCCTCGTGACGAGTAGAAAAAAGAAGTTTGACCTTTTCACCTTGAAATTCAAGATCAAGGTTAATTTTGCGGTCTCATTCTTACATCAATTTCCACCAATATATAATTTCTTTATACCCTGTACAATCAAGTATCATATTGGGTTTTATATGATGTCAGAATCGAAAATGTTGATTTTGAAAACATAATCTGAAGTGTAAAATGTCGAAAAATGTAGAGAAGCATCCGCATATATTCAGTGTACTAAAAAGTAAACTACTGTTTTTAACAATTTCAATATTTGAATGCAAATGGGAAACCTGGTCTGTTTGAATATCATTCGCCTTCATTTTTCAAAATCGTACTTCATTTTCAACAGAAACGGAAGTTGCAAGATGTTTCGAATTTAAATCGTGGCGCCCGTTTATTCGCAGAAGCAAGAAAATATACAAACAGAAAATGTCTTAAGTAACTGCATCTTAAAAAATGTATTCATTTATATGTAAGGGTTTCAAGAGGTTTTTTCTATGGTTTTTTACTCAATTTTAAGAATGCAGACTCTGTAATAATATGGTAGCAAGCATATTTTATAAATGAATGAGCGCTGTAGATGATATTTTCTAAATATTCTTTAGACAAAATAATTTGGTACTTGTCGCAGTATTGCACAGACATTAAATATAAATGAGTTTTAGGTAAAAAATCTTTGGAATATTCATAATCTGCTGTGCTTTTTAAGTTCCATTAATGTGACAAGATTTTATGGCTTTACTCCATGTTTCCATTTTATCAATTCCTTAATTTCAATAAAAATCGACAAGGTTATTCCTTACTATTGCATTATTTTGAATAACCTATCTCATTGCAGATTAATTCTTGTATCTCCAATATTTGTGTAAATACTTCAATAAAATCTTTAGAATGTACTATTACAATTATATTTGTCCCACTGATAGTAACTATACCTCAGATGTTCATGCAAAGTTCAATGATTTATACATGAGTTTATAAACATGAAAATAATGTGAAAAGGTATTCTTCTTCTTTATTTTATTTGTTTCATAACTCTAATGTGAGTAAAACTGCAAAATTGTACAGTATTTAATCGTTAATTGTCGTGAAATTCTGAACATTATTTGTCGCAAAACAATCCCTCCTCCCGCGGAGTATACCCCGTGAGGGGCCGTGAAACTCGAGAGGTCTTTGCCGCCGAGAAGTGTATTGTCCGCGCAACGAGAGTTGGCACAAAATCTCGTCAGTGGGGTGCATGGGGAACTGCAAGTCCCCACTCTTGACGCAAGGCTGCGGATCCCACCACTGATCAGTGGATCCCACTCTTACGCTTACGTTTTGGCGGGAACGGTCGACATAGGCGCTCAGCGTCACCACCATCTTACTTCACGCTCACCACATCTCTCTGTTAAGTCACACTCAATACGCTCTGTTGCTGACAATAGCCAGGTCACTTTTTGAGTCGCTGTACATCGCTTGTTTTTCACGAGCTCAGGTAGCCGCCTATTGTACATATGGTTTCCCATATGTCAACCGTACTCTTTTCGTGACCCGAGGTGATCACTGAGCGACGGTTCGGCTCACTATTGTCGACAGTGTATTGTCGTACTTGTTCGAGTTCAGGTAATAGTTCCCTATCTTAGATAGTTCACTACACATTTGGTTTCCCAAATGCCGACCATACTCCTTTCGTGATCCAAGATGATCACTGAGTGACGGTCCCACCCAAGATTTCTTGGAACTCTTTCATACCTGACCAAACTGACGAAAGTCGACGAGTACCCTCAGAAAGTGACCGTTCCGTTTGCCTTCTACTAGCACACACACACACCGGTTTGCTCGTGGTTCTTTCCATTTAGTCTACCCCTACCCTGCATATTTGTGGGAGGGGTTTCACAACAAATTACAGTCTTTATTGTTTCCTCACTCTTATCTTGAACGCAGAAGAAACACAACATAGCAACACTCAAATGAACCACGTATACAAATTTAAATCCATACAAACGTATACAAAGTTAAACTAACATAAATCAGTCCTTAACAACGCTCGTTTGCTGTCTTCCTCAAGCGATTCATCCAATCGCGGAAAACGTGTAGCGCGTAGTGGGAGCATCACGTGGTACCCACAAGTTTCGTTGTGCCAACTCTCGTTGCGCGGGCTATGACATAATATGGGTCGAGTGTATCGGTAAGAACACTACTAATCCAATGACAAAACTTCTTTATTTTTATTATTTTTTGATCGAACTCTCAGCAACATATTCGTGGCATTTTTCTAATGAAAGTGATACCAAATAAGATATAGTGGCGATGATATTTACTTGTGTAATGGACGATGAAAGTTTCAGGCGCAAGGAAGGATAGCGCATTGGAAAGAAAGAGACGCGGAGAGTCGCGGTCGCCGGTTTAGTTCAAAGGCCCACGGTGTGTCTTCACAGTGTAATGCCAATAAAAAGAACTTTTTTATTATTACTTATTTTTTTCATGAGACTTTCTCCGATATATGTGTGGTATTTTTCTGATTAAAATAATACCAAACACGATATAATTCGAATCATATTTACAATAATTTTCGGAATCTTTCATCGTCTATTACTCAAGTAAATACCATCGGAATTATATTTTATTTGGTATCATTTTCATTAGAAAAATGCCACGAATATGTTGGCGGAAGTTCCATCAAAAAATAATAAAAAATGAAGAAGTTTTGTAACTAGGTTAGATGTTGTTTTCACACCGACATACTCCACCCGTATTATGTTACACTTCTCGGTGACCGAGGCCTCCCGAGCTTCGCTGTCCTTTTCTACGATCGGCACAAGTCAAAGAATAGTATTATCTGAACATTAATTGTCGCCGGCCGAACCCGTGGTGGCGACGATTATCGATGAAATATTGTATTAGAGTTTCTGTTCTACTGTATTCTTATTACTTTACCGTTTTATAACAATAATAATAGCGATAGTAGCCTGTAGATCTGTAAACATTCACAGTGCAATAATAATAAGTAAACAGAATTGTCAAATGCAATATTACTGTTACTATTTCTAAACGTGAATACTCTTTGTATATAGTGAATCGTTAGTAATCTGTAAATTATATGTTCGTACTCATCAATATACTGCGGATATCTATGCAAAATAAAAATTGTCCAAGTCAATTGAAAGAAACCGAAGTCAAATAAAAATGTGTTTTCTTTTTTAATATTTTTATTAAGTCGAAAATAAGATCACAATATCATCATATACTTCTACTGTACTTTCACTTCTGCATTTAGCCTATTAATTTCTGTCGTAAATGTAAAACAAACCCTACTCGTCACGTTTGTTCCATCCATAAGTTACTAATTGCACGTATTCTTCATTAATTTGATGGATTATTAGACAAACAAATTTCTTTGATAAAGATTCAAATACAAACTCTCACAATATTACCTTCATTCTCACATTACTCTTAATCTACTAAAACAGTTGCAACAGTAAATAATACTTGACAATCTCTTCAATTTTCATTGAACTTCCCATTCTACAAACACTAGAAAACGTTCATAACCAAAGAAAAGCACCGAAAGAGATTAACCTCAAAACAAAGAGAAAAAACCAGTAACATTCAGCAAAATAATGAAAGTCACGAGCTTCAGAAAAGAACGATTCCCCGTTATTAAAACTGAATCCCCCAGGGGAGTTGCACCGTCGCTTCAACAATTTCATAAAGAAGAATAACAATAATAATGTAATTCAGGAACGAGACGCGCGAACGGTTCTCTGAAAAATAAATCTCTCGCGGACGTGCCGGGCGTCCCGGTGCTCGCGGACAGATCTCATTAAACCGCGACGGTAATTATCGTTAGCCGGAATCAATTGTACGTCTCTGGTCGTAGGAATTCCGCGCGCGACACTCCGAATGGGCCGCCGTTACAAGACCCGGTGAATTATTTGCCGTGCACGGCGAGGGTCTTCCGGGGTATTCCATAGACGATAAACGACGTAAGAAATGGATACCGGTGGCTCCCAGCGACAGGTAAATCCAGGAGCACACCGGTTGTCGTCCGCTGCTGGTCGCATTATACAAGCAAAGTACGTAGTCGTCGTCGATATTGGCGACACGGTCGGCAGTCGTAAAAGATTCTCTGGTCCGAGCGAAGGAGCGAAATCCTCCGGCGTGATCGGAATAACGAGTGCTATCCGAGCACGGCCGATCGACTGTGCGTAAATGGGACCCGCGAGGACGAAGGAAAAGTTTCCAGCATCGCCGACGCCGATGCCGACGCCGACGCCGATAGGGAACGCGAAGAGAGCCCAGTCCGATTTCCTGGTGATGCTATGCATTTTATTATGAACTTAACCGGGTCTGACGACTGCCTCGCATTACCTCTCCCATCGACTAATCAAACCGGACACGACGAGCCTTTTGAGACTTCGGAATCGATTCTTCGGGGTGGTAGGGTTTAACGGATGGTTTAGAGAGAATGAAATGTTGATGTTGGAAAAAAAAGAGATTGATATTGTAGATAGTAAGATGAGAACGATCGGGCGTAGTGTTGTGTCGTGTCAAACTGCGATTAATGAGCCGCTGAGATACACGAGTCAAAGAGAGGTAATAAATAAACAAAGAGAATAATCGGGTTTCCGGATAACTGTACAACTTTAATAAAATGGGTGTGAAGAACGGTATGACTTAACCTCTAAAAAAATTTTTTCCACCCATCAAAGATAGAATACCGTTTGAAAAAAGTTGTAACATAGGTTACCAAATACCATGCAAAGGATGCAACCTGACTTATATAGGACAAACATCTAGACATTTAGATACACGCCTAACTGAACATAAACGTAACATTTACCTTCCCCCCATGCAACATACTGCTTTAACAAAGCACTCAATAGAATTCGACCATCGATTCGATTTTGAAAATGTGAAAATCATTGACAGGGAATCTAATTTACAACGTAGACTATTATTGGAAACTATTCATATGATTAAACAACAAAGTGTAAATCTTAGGTATGAAACACCTAAGATTCATGACTACTACGTGACATTACTGAAACAGTAATACGTAGTTATGATGATATTTCCAATAATCCATATACAACTCATAATAGATTCTAACCCTCTCTCTATTCACACCTTGACCATCAAATGAAAAAATGTTGCAACTCAATTGAATTACAGTATCAATATAAGTGGTGCAAGCCAATTTTAAAATAATGTTCATTTTTGTCATTTCAAATTTACCGCCTAAACTGATTTCTAACTACCACGATCGATATCGACCAATGAAATGATTAACGTGTCGTCCTATATAATTAGCCTTCTCACAGGTTGCACTAGCACATGGCTCAGTTGTGTTTTAGCCATGATGGCACGAACACCGTGCCAAAAAAATTCCCCTAAAATCGTAAGTTGTAACAATATACAATATTCCAGGCTTTGTTAAAAATCCTCTGCACAACACGTAAGTTCTACTACAAAATATTCCTAAAATTGATTTGTTTTGGTTCATCTGTTGTTTTTAATGGCAAATAATACAGTATTTATTCTATTAATATATTTTTCAGACGCTTAATTTTCCCTTGAAAAAGATCCACACATGGATCGAAACGTTGGGAATTAAAATTTAAAGCAAAAGTGTTGAAGATTTAAAATAGATCGAACCTTGCGCCGATATCAATTTATTTAGATATATCTCACAATACGATCGATAAAAATTACAATGATATTCTGAATGACCCGTAGGCTCGGTAACGTGTCTATCAGTGCTTGCGCAGCGAATTTTGTTCATTGTGTGATTGTAACTTTGGGACTGTAGAGCTTGATCCGAACTGTTGTGTGATTGTGGACTGATCGTGTATGCCCGTGATGGGCACGGTAGGGGCCCCTCAAACGCATGCTTCCCCCATCAACCTCTCTTTCATGCGCGAGGCCTGCGCACTGCTCGCGACGGGCGAAGCAGTTCCTTCCTATATGGTAACGGCGGATGCTGGTGGGAGACAGTGGGCGCTGTGGTGGGGGCGGTCTTGTATCAATTGAGACAAAAATGCCCATCCCTGCAAAGAAATGAGTGAACCGATGGAGAATACTTTCGGTCAACCTCCGACATATATACAGGGTGAGTCCGAATAAACAGAACACCTAAATATCTCCGTTACTTTTCGTTGTACAAAAAAGCTTCTTAGGACAAAGTTACGCTGTTTGAAGGGCCACGTGTAACGGTGTAAGGGAAAAAAAATTGCAAGGTCATTGATGTTTTTTTAAATGGAATGATATATCTTCGTTAACGTAATGTTGTAGCTGACAAAATAACGAATTCATCCATGTAACACAATATGACCTACAAATGACCTCCAACCCAGTAAAATGGAATAAATAAAATTCAACGTGTAAGATTCATTTGCTTTATTTCTGTTACGCAAAATGTTCAAAAATTTTCCCTTGAGCTGCTATACATTCATTTAGCCGTAAAGTTACAGAACGTACTGCTGTGTAATTCATTTCTGAGGGAATCGACGCACAAGCCCTGACGATTCTTTCTTTCAAGTAGTCTACAGTGCTTGGTGGTTCATGATAAATGTCGTCTTTCAGTTTTCCCCATAGATAGAAGTCAAGGGGTGTAAGATCTGGTGAGCGAGCTGGCCATAATACGAGTCCGTTACGTCCAATTCAACGATTTGGAAACTTGTTATTCAAGAATTGTGTTACGACACGGGAAGAATGGGCTGGACATCCGTCATGTTGATACCACAATGTCCAAGAGTGTATTTTCCAGGAGAATTGGTAACGATTCTCGTAAAAATGCAATGTATTTTTCTGCATTTAATGTTCCGGTGACAAAGTAAGGCCCAATTATTTGGTTGTTTAAAATTCCGCCAACATTGACGGACCGTTGGCGACCGAGGCCTCTCGAGCTTAACGGCCCCTCACGGGGTATAACCCGCGGAAGGAGGGATTGTTTTGCGACAATCATCGTTCAGAATTTCACGACAATTAACGATTAAATACTGTATGGTTAACTGACGTATATCTTATGGTCTTAGAAACATCATTTAACTGTTAAGAGATTTGCTTAATTCAATCTGACCTAATTTATGGAACACTAAAAATGGCTGGTATGTGTGGCATTATAAAAATAACAAAATGTAATTTATTATTAGTTAGATTTCGCACAGTTTTTATTTTTGTATATGCTGGAATTGATGAAATCGGTTCAATAATTTCCCAAGAGCGTATTTTTACAATTTCAATAATTATAAAATGAGAATCTCGGAAGGTCATTTGATCTGCATTGGTAGGTTTCGATTATTATGAATTTCCGATTTAAAGTGAAGAGAATTAACACTTTAATCTTAGCAGGTTAATCGATATTAAGTTTATTTTAACCAATTGTTGTAAACTACTCTTCAAGCATGTCATCCTTTAATAGCTAACTGAAGCTACTAGCCATGCACATCAGATGAATAATTAAGTTAGTGTAGATTTTGAAGTACGTCCAAAAATATTCAAAGAGTAGATCATGATTAAAAATTTAAATGAATCCGGTTATCGCTGTTACGAAATTGTCAAAATGTCTATTAGCTAAGAGTTCAAATGAGATGGAATGAGTTCAAATGCAGCATAATTCAACAATTTTCAAGAATATTAATATCGGTTAGAAAAGAGCACGATGTCTTGCAAGAAATATTATTTTAATTCTCGTATTGCCAAATCTGGAGCAGTGACGGTCCATATTTTGAGCACAGAAATATTATACGTGTATCTACCATGGTGTACCTTTTTCTAAAAATAAAATTATATATTTTCTGTGTCAGATAATCTTTCGCATCAGAATTTAAGTCTACGAAGAATTAAAATTGTGATATTGTATGCATCATGCTAACTTTTATGGTATTCATATAGGATTAATCCTTTTGTTTATTATTTTCAATGAAATTATAAATTACCTATGTTAAATAATCTTTTGTGTCAAAATTCAAATCTGTGAATAATGGAAATTCTGATATTTTAAGCACCCGGCTGACTTTTATAATATTTGTAAAGGATGTTCAGCAACGGGTGGGTGAATATTTAGGGGTTAATTTTTCATGTGTGTGACAATATGCGACTAAAATCGGGGATAACAAAATTGTGGTTTTGGCTTCATTGTTTCGTTATTAACGACCGAAAACCTCTCTAATCCAACCATAGTGGTGCGCGGAAGTTACGTTAAGAAGAGCGTTGACAGTGATGTACCGTGCGAAAGACGGAAACAGAAGGCTGGATGGCGTGCTGTTATTGGCGAAATTGAATTGTTAACAACGCGAACACGAAGCTGGCATTACAATTTTTGTTTGTATTGTTTGAAGTTTCATCCTCTACCTTTTTCAGGAAGGTACAATAGTTATAGGGTAAAAGCGGATTAAAAATCCTTTGTAAGTAAAAATGTATATAAAAATTCGTTGAAAATGCGATACATTGCCATTATCAAAGCACGCGGAAATTTTTGTAATTTGTTGACTGAACATTCTAATCTTTATACGTACAAAGACGTTGCAGATATGTCATGTGTGTCCTATAGCTGTGTAAACGTTGACGTAAAATATTATTCAATACTAACAACAAATATTACAAGTGGCATCGACGTAGGCAGTTCTCAAATTATTATCATATCAGTTTTTAATGTATACGAAAATTCATTGTTAAGTTTGCACAAATGGTGTTTAGTAATAAATAGTATCTTTGGTCATATCAAATTTCAATTAATTCGTATGTCAAGGAGTTATTAATTGAAAACATCAGAAAACAAGATATGCAAATTCCTCGTCGGAATATGCACTGTTAATAGTAATAGTAGACTGCGGATCTTTATGGAAAACAAAAATTGTTTTTATCGATTGTAAGAAACAGTAGCCATATAGAAGATTTTTGTTTCTTTTAATAAATTATTCTAATCATTATACTGTTTTAAATTGCACCAGCTCGATTTTCTGATAAATTCATAACATCCATAGCCTAATTATTAACTAACCAATATTCATAACTGTTTGCTAATAATCTATTGCTTCCTAAGCTGCCACTTAGATAACTCTACATCTGCTTTAGGAGCTGCTAGACAACATCGATTTCAAGTCCTATTTTCATATAATTCTGCTTTATATTGGTGTTAATTACAACTAAATAATAAAACCCTGCTACGTATTATGTTTTATATTTCAAAGGTTTATCTGATTAATCTGATTTTTATAAGTACTGTTTAACATTATAAAGCCTTTCAAAGCAGCATAATAATTTTTTTGTAATATTAGACATTTATCCCATATTTTTATGTTAAATGTTCATCAACTTTAATTTGGGTTTTAAAAAAGTGCCAAAAAGTACCTCTCTAATTTATCGTATAGCAATTTGAGGTATATTAATCTTCATATTCACGTAATTTTGAGCTGCTCAAGTTTGCTCAAAATGGAGAAAACCGTTGAAATTATTATTAAAATGCTGAGCGTCGAGATCAATTACGTACACCCTAAGTATGCATAAATGCATATGCTTCAAACGGTCGTTATGATTTTTCACGCATGTCCAACAATCTGATAAGAAAGTTTACAAACAAAAGCTAGTCAATAACCATATGATAACAAATAGCAATCGAAAAAAATACGCAAAAAGAAAGTTTATTCAATAACAAATTAATTAAATGAAATTTCAATCTTTTGCCATCAATCCATGCATCTTTCTATTCTTCTTTGGAAAATGTCGTAGGTCGAAAATTGATTAGTTTAAAAGATATGAATACTGTCACTAACGCCCATATACTCGTGACACTGTGCAACATATTGTGAGCGTATGGATGTGTGAGAGTATGGAAGGTGAGGATGCGCGTGTGGACCGCACCGCATGTAACATTAGAATATCGGCGCCTCGCCACACCATCGATCGCCGATGCCCTTCTATTTTAAGAAATGAATATGTTTTAGGGTACGTCTCCATCTGAGAGCTTTTGTCGATAGTTGCTCTCGAGAGTACTCTCAATTTATGTGTCCATTTGAGACTACTTCAGAAATTGTTTGCTCTCGGAGATTAACGCGACAGTCAACTCTCGGAAAGTTCTCTCAGGTATATGGCCATCTGAATTTCGTGCGTGTAGCTTTCAGATGAATCTTGATAGTTATTAGAATACTCATGAACAGAATGGATGTGCCAAAGTTTGCTGCAATTGTTGCAATGTATTTAATAAGGAAAAAGAAATATTCCAAAAAGAGAAAGTGCTGTATTAACCCCTTGCCTTACGATTTATTTTACGGTTTTCGTGATTAGAATTTCTTTGTAGTTCATAATTTCTTAGGAAAAGGAGAAAATGTATATCTATTGCATGTCTATATGTTCACCAATGGCTGTACATTAACAACAACAAAATAGAATTATATCGGTTTAAAGGAAATTAATAACATACATCTTTATTAAACTCTGTTCAGAATCTTCGTCCCGTCTCTCAGACAATAATTGCATATAGAAGATGCACAACAGTTTAGAAGCAAAATTATACAATTTCAATTCAATTTCGAATCACAATTAAATGTTTTTGCTAATTCATTAAAAATATTATTTTTCTTATCACGATTCTTGTAATCTGGGTGTATGATATTCCATAAAAATTCATTATTTTCGTACAACGTGATTAATTGTTCCACTTCTGTGTCAGACCAGTGTTTCCCGCTCATTATTGTATATATAAATATGTATACAATATAATATACATGTACAGTGGCTCACGAAAGTATTCGAACGCCCTTTAAATCGGAATAATTTGTTTAAAATTGCACAACTCAACTTCACATTTTCTTTCGCAATTAGAAGCATTGATTTATTAAATGACATGCAAAGAAGATTTTGAAAAAATTGCAATAGGTAGGCATTACATAAAAAAATAACAATGGCACTTTTTAAAACTTTTTTATTCCAGCACGTAATGAAAATTTAAAATACGCGTCTTATAGACCTATGTTTGTAATACACATGCTAAAAATTTCATCAAAATCGATTAATGTATACAAGAGCTAGAAGCGGTTCAAACTGATAAAAATCGCAGTTTTTCACGACTTTTGGCCAGATTTTGCTTAAAATCCAGAGATTCTTACATCTTTTGATTCGTGTCGTTGTTTTCTGCGTCAACCGATTTCGATGAAATTTTCGGCATGTGCATAACTAACATAGATCTATAAAACGCATATTTTAAATTTTCATTGCAAACTGAAATAAAAAAGTTTTAAAAAGTGCCATTTTCATATTTTCACGTAATTCCTACCAATTGTAATTTTTTGAAAATTTTTTTTGCATCCCACTTAGTAAATCAATGCTTGTATTGCTAAAGAAAAATTCAAATTTTTAGTCCATTTTTAAAAAAGTTATTCCAATTTGAAGTGCGTTCGAATACTTTCGTGAGCCACCGTATGTGAAAATTATCTCGACAACTCTCAGCAATACCAATGGCGTTCGTATAGCTGACAGTTGCTCACCTAGGGAAAAATTGAACGTGTCCATTAGCGTTTTTCATCTTTCTGTTTGCTCTCCGAGAGTTTTCCGTGGAGCTCTCCGATAGCCCTCTCAATACCGTGTACACTGTCAAATTTGACTCTCGAGAGTAACTCGCGAGTTTAAACTCTCAGATGGACACGCACCTTAACATTAGAATATCGGCGCCTCGCCACACCATCGATCGCCGATGCCCTTCTGTTTTAAGAAATGAATATGTTTTCGATCGCATTTTGAATATGGATTTTGAAGTAGAGGAAAGAAGAACATTATTGTTTTCTGCAACCTGAGTTGGTCGTGCCGCACGAGCTGTCCGTTCTGGTTGATCGATTACATTCGTAACGCAATACGACGTAGAATTATAACAGTTTTTCCATATTTCGATCAACAATTGTTGATAAATTTTTCTATGTTATTGGCGCACTGGTACGATCATATGTGACAAATTAAGCTGTTTTGCAAATTTACATCAAGTTTTCCGACGTTTCGATCTGGATTTAGATCATTTTCAAGAAAAAAGGTATGTTGTAATTGCGTCTGTAAGAATCTTTGCAATTGTTGAATTGATCGAAGATCATTGTTTGAGAACCTTCATACTTTCAAGGCCAAACTCCCTTGTCACCGACGTATAAAAACTTCTATTTGTTGTGATTGTTTCGCCTGCCATTGTAACAATTTTTCCATATTTCGATCGACAATAACTTTTTTCTTGAAAATGATCTAAATCCAGATCGAAACGTCGGAAAACTTGATGTAAATTTGCAAAACAGCTTAATTTGTCATATATGATCGTACCAGTGCGCCAATAACATAGAAAAATTTATCGACGTGGAATTATATCAAAGAATCGAATAGTTAATATCAAAATATATATGATCGTACCAGTGCGCCAATAACATAGAAAAATTTATCAACAATTGTCGATCGAAATATGGAAAAACTGTTACAATGGCAGGCGAAACAATCACAACAAATAGAAGTTTTTATACGTCGGTGACAAGGGAGTTTGGCCTTGCAAGTATGAAGGTTCTCAAACAATGATCTTCGATCAATTCAACAATTGCAAAGATTCTTACAGACGCAATTACAACATAACTTTTTTCTTGAAAATGATCTAAATCCAGATCGAAACGTCGGAAAACTTGATGTAAATTTGCAAAACAGCTTAATTTGTCAGATATGATCGTACCAGTGCGCCAATAACATAGAAAAACTTTTTGGACGTGGAATTATATCAAAGAATCGAATAGTTAATATCAAAACAATTGCCCTTGTATCCCACTTCAGAACTGTGAGGATGGAATGCGGGAATATGGGCAAAAGAGCGGAAATCGTTAATAGAGCTTTTATTCGTAACACGTTCCAACGATAACTGCTTGATTTCAAAACGTTTGTAAAACATATTCATTTCTTAAAACAGAAGGGCATCGGCGATCGATGGTATGGCGAGGCGCCGATATTCTAATGTTACATGCGGTGCGGTCCACACGCACACCCACACCGTCCATACTCTCACACATCCATACGCTCACAACATGAAATTAGTTTCATTTCGTCATCAAATACCCAGTGACTTTACTACCAGATAATCTCGTGTCTCCATAAATTATTTCAATTTCACGGATTCGTCAGACCAGCTGATGCACCAGTGAAGAACGCAAGACATTTGCATCCATTTCCAAGTCGACATTGAGCGAACGACTAAACCGAGTGTCTCGCGTCTGATCAAACTCGCAACAGCCAGCATAACACCGAGAAAACTATACCGAATGGTAGTAATCTTGAGCACGCGATTGCCTTCGCTCGGAAGGTAGTCGAGCCATGGCGATGGTCGATAGACGTGCCCCATGACCCAGCCGGCATGCAAATAGCCTGGCTGTCCGTTTCAATGATAGGGAAAAAAGGGTCCCGCCGTATCTTTCCATTTTCAAACAGAGACGCTCGTTGAATTTCGTATACGCTAATGGCGGCGATCGTGGCTCGTCGTTGTAACGGCGCTACGTTGCACGGGAACCGGCGGTAATTCCGAATACTCGTAAAAACAAATGGACGATCAGGGCCGGTGTAAATGGGGGCTAGCTGCGCCCTTAATTTTTCATTAGGGACCGATCCCTGGCCGAACAGCCAATAACGGCGTTCCCTTTATTCGCAACGGAGATCCGTGGCACCGCTCCGCGTTGCAACGCTTCGCGTCGCGACATGCATTGTCTTCGCCGGTGAATAAAGTTGCGGTCCCCGGTACTCGTCGTCAATCCCACCCCCATTCCGGCGTTTAATCGCGGTACCGGCGATTCGAGGGTAGCGTAATTCCATTCATCGACGCGAAGACAAATTGCATGAGCCACAATGCTTCTCGTAGGGGGGGCGGTGAAATGGGCGGCGGGGATGAGTGCGGAGGCGGCAGGTAAAAGCAGAGAGAGGGTCGGCGGACGTTCGATCGCGGTTACAACGGGAAACTATGGCACGAACGAACAGCATAGACGCGTACGCTTGGCTCGGCCTTCCTGTCTCGCTCTCGGAAGAGGCTTGTCTCGCCAGGATGGGGTAGCTTGGCCCTCGCTCCTGCACCAAATTCCTTGCTACTTGAATAGTTTGAATAACTACCCCTCCGTCCGGCTTCCCTCGACGACAACGCGCGTCCTGCATCGCCTTCGTATTTTCGGGACGCGAGTCCGTAATTGTTCTCTTTCCCTCTCTCTCTCTCTCTCTCTTGTCAATTCTTTCTGCACGCTCTACTCGTCCTTGTCAGCTTTCTAAAAGCTGCGATGCAAACACGCATTTTGGGGAACGTATGTGAGAGAATGATGAAGCCAAAAATGCCTTTGAGCCGAATTAGCCCTTATGAGAGTGCTGAATAAGTAGGAATGGTAGAGAAAGGGTACTATATTTAATATATAAAGTAATTATAATATTCTATCATAACACGTGGAGTTCCTCTATCTTTGTACGCTGTATTCCCTTTTCTAAGCTTTTCATTAATTATTTCCTCTGACGCGACTAGCGACTTCCTACCTTAGACACGGCTCATACAGCACACAGACGCTCACACTCATATCCCTGACGGCAGACCAATGGATGGAGCAGATCTCAATATAAATTATATTCTCAACAGAGAGTAATCGGGCGCACAGTGGGTATATTGTACATTCCAGACGTTGTAAGACGTAAGTCCATAGTGTACAGGGTGTTTCGTCTAAGACAGGACACCTAAATATCTCCTCTACCTCTGAAAATACAAAAAATGTTTCTAACGCAATCTAAATAGTTTCAAAAGACGAATCAGATGGAAGAATCGTTTTTTATAAATTGTAATTTTTTAATCGTTTTTTCAAGCTCACGCGTGTTTTTTTTACATATATATATACACATTTTTTATTGTTGTATGTTATAGCAAACATTATTGTGCATTCATCCATGTTTAATAGCACGACCTTGAAATGACCGTGAACTCTATAATTTGCTAATTAATGCAGAAGTTACTTTCAGCGACAATTCAGATTTCAACGGTAACAGAAATTCGACCATGAACTTGAACTTGTAAATAAACACATTGTATCATTCCTCTGTGCACATAGAGAGTGAGAGAGATATGTATTTAATAGTTTCCTCGCTGCTAAATTTCTCAGTGTATCGACAAGCGATCCATAATACGTTATTCAGAACAGGAGAAAATTCAAATGGTTTTAATTTACGGTAAAGCTCGAGAGTGTCTAAGAGAAGCAATACGAATTTACAAAGACAGATTTCCAGAACGTTCTTGTCCATCACGTTCTGCATACTCAAGTATTGTTAAAACATTTTGTGAGACTGGTAGTGTCAACAGAAACATTCGTGTGAGACGTAAGACTGTTACTCATGAAGCCAATGTGAACAATATCACCGCTAAAGTTAATCAAAACTCGCATGTTAGTATAAGGCAACTTGGGCGTGAAACCGGTATTAGTGTGACAAGCATATTCCGGATTCTTCATTCACAAAAATCTCATCCTTTCCATTTATCTCTTCACCAAGAGCTCCATGGAAGAGACTTTGAAAACCGCGTACACTTTTCTCAATGGGATTTTCGAAAGAGCTGTACAGTCTGTCGTTTTTCACCTCACGAAATGTATCACAATGGAAGGACATAATTTCGAACATTTATTGCAGTAATAAATGTGATTATTTACAAGTTCAAGTTCATGGTCGAATTTCTGTTACCGTTGAAATCTGAATTGTCGCTGAAAGTAAGTTCTGCATTAATTGGCAAATTTTAGAGTTCACGGTCATTTCAAGGTCGTGCTATTAAACGTGGATAAATGCACAATAATGTTTGCTATAACATACAACAATAAAAAATGTGTGTATATATGTAAAAAAACACGCGTGAGCTTGAAAAAACGATTAAAAAATTACAATTTATAAAAAACGATTCTTCCATCTGATTCGTCTTTTGAAATCATTTAGATTACGCTAGAAACATTTTTTGTATTTTCAGAGGTACAGGAAATATTCAGGTGTCCTGTTTTAAACGAAACACCCTGTATAGTACGTTCTATATGCGTAAGTCTGTACGTCCAAATATTATTTTAAAACACGAAACGTACTTTTATAATGTTCTGAAAATAGAAGAGTAATTTACATATGTACGTTAAATAAAGGATTTTTGTATATATATATATATATATACATATGTTAACTATAACATTTATGATAAAATTCATAATAAACGGCACATGATATAATATAAATATAATTATTATATAACAATAAAGAATAACGTAATTGCCACATAATAAGTGAAAATACGGTGGAACAAATGTCTATTCTTGGTGGAAAAAAATTCAGAAATTGTTTTACGATGTTTATAGTACGTCCAAATATTGAATTAAAACTTGAAACTTGGTTTTATAGTGTTCTCAAAATAGAAGAGCAATTGCCGTATGTACGTTAAATAAAGGATATTTTGTATATATATTTTGCATATATATATATATATATATATATATATATATATGTTAACTATAACATTTATGATAAAAATGATAATAAATAACACAGGATAAAGTATAAATAAAATTCTTGTATAATAATGTATGATGAAATAAACACTTCTAGCTAAATCTGCTGATACCTTTTGTTATTACATTTAAGTCTGGGAATCTGAACGCAAGACACAGTAGCTAAATAAAAATTTGTTTGTTCTTTTCTCATCATTCTTTCAAGCTCGAACTAATACGTTGATGTTCTTGAATATTTTTAATATGTCCTCTGCTTTAAATTGTTCTTACTCATTTTGGTCATAAATGCATAAAATAGGTAGTCTATTTATCACTGACAGTATTATGAATTAAATTATCTTCCTAAAAATGGAGAACTTGCAGTGTTATTCTTTTAATTTATAAATTAGGAATTAAACGTGCGATGCCAGAAATTTTTAATCGAAATAAAATCAATAGAGTTTCGCTGGAGTAATCTTCCTTAAAATGGAGAACTTCTAGTGTTATTCTTTTAATTTATAAATGTAGTGATTACAAATAAATGGCGGTCTTTTGCATATAACTGTTTAGTATACAACAGCATTGAACCTTTATCTTAATAGTTTTCCGGATGTGTTATAAGTTTGTCCATTAGTATACGTGCCAGGCCAATTCCGATCGGGTTGTTAGATGCGAATCTAAACTTCGTGGAGAGATTAATGCGAGTGTGTAGGTTTTGTGACTTGTATTAATGGCCGTGTTTAATTCCTCGATCGTTGATCAGTTTTTTTGTACGGAAGAAAGAAGTGGAACTGGGGATCGAATGAACGATTCTTTCGTTTGGTTGGTCACCAAATGCTGCGACAAAGCTACGATTTTACCGAACCGTGATTTACAGATCGCAGACTTTTACATAGAACAAAAATTTTCTGCATCGATTGCAAACAAACAGTAACCAAATAGTACAAAACAAATTTTTTTAATTCATCAAGCATTGTCATAATTGCGTAAAATTTGCAGTCTTGTTGTTTTATGACGAACTCGCGTTCAGACCGGATTGGTTTACGAGGGTTGTAAATCCCCGATTCGAATGCGGCAACGTGGCAAAGACAAAGGGCAACAGTTTTAAAAAATTAAACGCTGTTTATTTTATTTGCAAGAGATTATTTTAAAATATTCGGACACTGAAAAGGCAAAAGGGGTTCTTCTTATTTTGTTTTAACATTTTGGAAAGGTGTATTAATTTCTTTTTTTGTTTAGTTTTCTTGATTGAATTGCGTGAAGTACGTATACTTAAAACAGTTCCTCTTACTTGATATAGTTACAAGGTTATAACTAGACAAGCGGACCTTTGTGCAAAATAAAAATTGTGCCGGTCAACTGTACGAAACAGAAGTTAAATCACAATGCAATTCCCCTTTTAATAATTTTAATAAGTCGAGAATCATTCAATAATATCATAAAATTCTTCTAATATTTTTGCAGTTTTGTATTTGACCAATCCATTTTTTTCATCAATGTATAAAATCCGGTATATGGTTATAACGAAGGAAATTTGTTAAGGGGGACTTCTTGTGTAACGACAGTGAAAACAAGTGATTCTTAAGAATTTTTTATATAGTAACTATTGGATATATCAGACTGGGCCTTTTTAGGATTTTAACAGACAGTCTTGAAGTGCAAGTGCTATTTATGTTGTTCTATTCTTCTTATTACTTATTGTATATTATAATATATAGCATGGACAAAATATTGATTATACTCAAAAATGTTTCAGATGAAAGTTGTTCAGTACCGAGGGGGGCATCATGTGGTGGGACTTTTATTTTTCTCGGTAGACACTCCAAGGTGAGGCGAAGGTCAACTTTCTTTTTTTAAATGGAATGACACGCTTTTTCATCCACCATCAAATAGTGCGTTTTAAGATGAGTTCAAATACCAATTACTGAAGGTCATTCAAGGTCAAACTTGCAGGGAAATGCAGAAACTGTGTGATCGCTTTATTTGTACTTTAGTTCCTGCCTTCGAACTTTCACACCAAAAGAATAACATGTGTTCAATATCAACATTACTCAGGACAACATCAAATGAAAACAAATATATTTATGTATTTCTGTGCTCTTCTGCAAGATAGTCAGTTTACTTTCATTACTATTCGTGCTAAGGTATCCTTCGCTGAACGATAGTACTTAAATAAGAGGTGAAAATGGAAATGTGTTCAAATTGTTTTGATATGTTTATGGTACTTGGAGAATGCAGGAAAAATTACAGAATGGCTACTAATTTGTATGCACAACGCTATCCAGATCGACTATCAAAATCGCAAATAGCATTTAAGAGACAAGAAAAGTGTTTTCTCCGTTCAGGTTCTGTCCTTAAAAAAAATTTCTGTGATGAAAACAAGAAAGTCGGAATATGCGAAGCTTGTGCTAAGATAAATGTTGAAATGTTGAGCATAGTTAGACAATCGTTTAATCAAAGAATTGTTAAGTGCATTGAAGTAAGAGGTAATCATTTTGAACACATACTTAAGTGAAGTACTTACAAAACGATCATAGCTTTTCTACATTTCCCTGCAAATTTGACCTTGAATGACCTTGGGTCATAGGTAATTGAACTCATCTGAAAACTCACTATTTGATGGTGGATAAAAAAACATATCATTCCATTTAAAAAAAGAAAGTTGACATTCACCTCACCTTGGAGTGTCCACCGAGAAAAATAAAAGCTCCACCACATGTATGTACAACCTCGGTACTGAACAACTTTGTAATCAATATTTTTGGATATATTCGTCCGTAACGCTCTATAAATTCCGCCCTGTAAAATGCAAGATCGTTTTATAAACATGTTCCACGGATCATGTTACAATTTATTAACAGTTCGATAATTAATTCGATTAATTATTCATTCGAAATAAAATTCTATTGCAATTGCAATATTCCAGACAGATTTTTCTATTCTGTAAACACAATAAACCCAGGTTTCAAGTTTTCAGATAATATTTGGATGTACTATAAGCAATGTAAAACGATTTCTAAAGTTTCTCCACCTAGAATGGACATTTGTCCCTTTGCGCGATGTTAGATAACCGGAACATTCGAGATAGCGAGCAATCGTCGACACGATTTTCCCAAAGGTTTGATAGAGAAGGTTGGACCCTTCAGGGAACTATTCGAGGGGTGAGGTTGCCTGGTGTCCCCGGAACTGAAGGATCCTCGTCGATTGCCTTTATCCGGTCGGTTAATCAAGCCGTAGCGCCCCGACGCGTGCAATTGCGCGTAATGAGCGAAGCGAGTAATGTTGTTCGAATGTCGTACGCGTATCAAGCGAATGTAATGGAATGGGTCATGTAGCGAGAACGGTAGACGATTGCGTACGGTACAAAGTGAGTATTCAAATTAATCCGTAATAACGGCCGGTGAATGTTGCCGATCATCCGTGCGCTCCAATTCAAATTCGGTCATTTTTTAAATAAAGTTTCTGATCACCCTGCTACAGGATACTATATCGGGAGCTAGGTTTATAACGAAGCCGGATCGTACGCTACACCGTGCATAAAATAACCGTAACTGTGTTTGCTAAACACCGGCCGTGGCCGGCCCCCGCTAAGTTAAACGATCCATAATTACTAATTTCCGATAATCCCGTGCGCCGCGAAAAACGTGCCCGCGTATACCGGATATTTCGTGAACGGCGCGGCGTCGCATTACTTTCCGGCGACCGCCAACCCGATAGAAATCAAATAAAAAATTCCTAGCTCCGGTATGATTAATTCTGTGCCACATTGAATGCCTGAAACGGGGATTTAATGATTGAACGCGCGCATACAGAACATCGCGTGATTGATAAAACGCGAAATGAGAATGAAATCCCGGCTGATTAAATGCTTATTTGCTGAAGCTGATCGATCCGGTGTCGATTTCTGCAGGCAGTTGGCTGACGTCTTTGAAACTTCTCCGATTGAATGAAGGTATACTATCGTTCATAACTGGATTATAAATGTTCGTATCAGGTCAAAGTTATCTGAAGTAATTGCAAGAAACAGGAATCAAATAGAAGTTCATTTCTTTTTCTATTAACCTTAATATGGCGGGCTGAAAATCATAGTGGTGTGAGTACCACTATGAGCACCTACCAGCCCCGCACAGTGGGCGAAATCCGGATGACATGGACAAAATTCGATAACTCAGTGAATTCTGCAGTAAATTTTTAGAAAATTGGTATCTCTAGGTTGTTTTGGACGTAGAATTCAAATTTTTAATAAAAATGATCAAATTCAAAATAGTCGATTCAATATGGCGGACTGAAAAATCAAAACTGAATGGCTTTTTTTGAAAATTGAGATATACGAGTTATTGGGGATTATCATTTTGAATTTGTTTTCGAAATTATGGAATTCAAAATCGCTGATGCAACCTGGCGGAATCCGGAGAATGTGTACAAAAATCGATAATTCATTGAATACTGAATGAAATTACTTGAATATTGCTAGTCCAATGTGTGTATTTGTGGTCGCTTATTACGAATATCAAATTAAAATTGTAAAATTAACAGTGGTGAATCTAGTATGGAAGACATTTCATGAAGACTATGTATATATATATATTATTTCATATAGTCACTATTTAATATATTCCAGTCACTATTGACTGGATTTGGTTTAATTGCCATTTTAATTATATTTGAAAATGCAAGCAACTATAAGCCTTTTCACCGCGACAAGGTACCGTCTAAGAAAAGGTTTTCGTGTTTTAAAATTTTTTTGTTTTTTGTTTTTTTTTGGTTTTTTGTTTTAAATTTTTATCTTTTCTTTTAATTTATATTAATGCGGGAATATTTAATTTTATGTTTTATGTAGTGAACACAATTTATTTTTAAATATATTTATTTGTTAATAAAAATTTGTTATTAACTTTAAAATGTTATTAAAACATGAAATAAACTTAATTCAAGCTATTTTTTACAACAGATTCACATAAATAGCCTTTTTTGATTCTGGGTATTCGCACTGAACTGTTTGCATGAAAATACATACAGTATTACATTATTAATATCTTTTCAATAGGCAAAAATAGGCAAACGGGGTTTGTTTCATAACTTTAAAGATATTTTAGAAGAAAGAGTTATCCTAGTTTTGTTCAGGTATAATGAGGCAAACTTATTAAATTGCGCATCGGAAATTTGCTTTTTTCATTCAAAATCGAGTTAATACGCTGGTTAATTACTAAACTTGAAAATAATTATTAAACATATTTCAAAAAAATATTAAACATATTTTATCGATACAATGTATAGAGAGCTATATAAGCAAATTTTTTTATAACTTCACATGCAACTCTAGCTGTGTACGAGGAGTTTGAACAGACAAAAGTATTATGAAATTCATTTTACTTGTTTTTCATAAACTTTAGGGTATTGTTAAAGACGTAAAATAATTGATTTCTGTCATTTAAACAAAAGTTAAAAATCGATTTTTGGCCGCCTTTGCGCCACTGTGCCCCGGTTATAATGACCGGTGTGATACTTTTGAAGTGAAACTTCTTTAGGCGCGGTAAAACCTCGACGCGGTAGGCGTAAAATCTCGACGCGGTAGGAGTAAAACCGATCTGGCGATGAAACGATGAAACAATGAAACAATGAAACAATGAAACGATGAAATGATGAAAATAAAACGATTATGATAAAATTCCGATGATGCTAAGTGGAGATATCAACGTGAACTTTGCATCGGAACGATCAAAATTATTAATAGAATTTTTTAGAAGTAAATTAAGATTGGAAATAAATAAATTGTAAATAATCCCAATAAAACGACAACAAGATCAGGAACAACTCTCGATGCAACAATTAGACAAAATTGAATCAAGAATATTTACATCATGTTTTAGCTATCACAAACCAATTGTTTCAATAATAGAATCATAGAAAATTAAATGTCATAAAGTGTTAATAAAAATTCGAAAAAAAATTGAAGAAAGAAGTTTCACTTCAGCCATGTGGTCTAAGCACACACTAATTTTTTATTTTATAATTCTTTAAATTATAAACTTGTTATCATCGGAAATAATTAGAAACATTTTTTCAACCAAGCATATATTACAATTAAAATTTCACAAACAAGAGGAAATAAATTCCATCATTTATTTCTTATAAGGCAGTATAGATTACATTTAGTGCTTGGTAGATTTAGTGTTAAAGCCATCATTTGTTTACCAGCAGCGTTAATCAATGGAGAACTTCATTCTTTCCTGAAAAATGGCAGCATATTCTTTCGTCACTAAACGAATAGAACGAACTATTTGGGATCATAGTGGTGTAAGTCTACCTTACGCACTTTTGTTATCAATCGCTGATCAACAAGACGGATCTACAAAACGTATTTTTTTAAATTTCATCCCGTCTCCACCGACCGCGAGGTATTGGAGCGTTACGAACCGCCATATCTACAGTGTTCTAGATTTCTCTGTGAAACAGCGCTTTGCATCGGAACTCGTCAGTATCGGAGCGCAGATGGTTCTGGGGCGCGAGCGGTGGGAAGACGAGCGCGTCGAAGTTGCGGGCTGAATGTCGAAACCGATATTCCAGGCCGATTTAGCAGCGTATGGTTTATTGGCACTGGCGGAACACTCGATGTGTGTTCGGCGTTGGTCGCCGTAGCTGGTGAAAAATATCCCAGAGCCCTTTCTCGCGTCTTTCATTCGGGTCTCGCGTTTCAAAGGGAACGGGTCTCGGGAAAAGAAACGAAGAGAAAGAAGGAAAAAGGTGAAACGGCAACGGGAAAAGTTCGGCCTGACGGTGCATCCGAGACCCAGAGGCTCTTTATGCCGATCCACGTCGTCTCCTGGGTTCTCGGGAGCCTCGCCCCCCGCAATTCTCGGAGCCGCGGGCTCGCTGGCAGCCAGGTTAGACGTTGTCGAATCAGCCCGTGTCCCGCTTTGTATTCAATCGCGGCCCCAGCTCGCAGAGAACAGGCACCGTTGCAGCTGCAGTCGATTTCACGAGTCTGCTTGCAACAGCAACGCCTACGGTTAAATTTACATCAGTTCAGGAGCGAGCAGGTCATCCTTTTTTCCAAGAACTGATTCACAAAGTGAGAGAATCAGGTTACCTTTAAATCACCGACAATCATTTCACCGACATACTTTTTTTTCGTACATGAAAACATGTAATGAGCCAATTAATAAAAGTTATTAATATAAGAATGCGGTCGAAATTCGGAATTTCAAATGAAGACCGCGATTAAACAAAATAAACATGCAAGAAAGATAATTTTGATTACAGTAATCATCGTCCTACCTTTATAATTGTAGCACGAATGGATAGCCGAGATTCTTCCGATTCCAATGAGTCCAAACACGATGTAAATCGGACTATTTTTATCGATTTCAGCACATAGTCTAGACGTAGATTAGGCCTGAGCAACTGCTCAACTGCCACTACCCCTACTACCGTGCTCCTTCTCGCTCGAGTGCGGTAGTATGGGTAGCGGCTCGAGCATTGGCTGCTCGTGAGCAAGCATTTGCCCAGGCCTGATGTAGATTACTCTTGACGTGGTACAACCACGTTGCCATCGCAACTCATACTTATTTATATTATTAAAAAAAAATTCTTTGTTCCGCTTTTATTACAAATAGTGCACAGCAGGTAAGTCCACCTTTCAATTTCTTTTCCATTATTGGTTTTCTATATGATGGTGACTGAATATTAATATCCCGATGTATTTGCATTATAATAATATAATTTTTCAGACGCATTATCCCTTGAGAATGATCCATACCTGGATCGAAACGTTGGGTGATTAATAAAATTGCAAATTTGCTGTAAAATTTCAAGAAGATCGAACCTTTGCTCCGATAGCATTTTCTTTAACGTAGATTACTCCATACGAAATCGGTTAAATTAGTCCGATTCACCTCGTGTTTGAACTCATTTTAATCACGAGAATCTCAACCGCTCACTGGTGTTAATTATAAAACTAAGACGACAATCCTGAATAGAAAATTTTCTTTATTCCATGTTTACTGTTTATACTCGTGGCACTATATGCATCGTATTCGTTATTTATCCTTGGGTTCTGAAATAACTTTGTTGAGCTCAAGAAACTGAATGGTGGGAGTTGAGTGGAATTGACTCGTACAAATTTAACCTTGCCGACTTTATGTTTTAGGTCGGCCCATAAGTTCGTGCCGAGGATATGTTTATATGTACGTTTCGGGATGTGTTTTGTAAACACAGACGGTATAATGTCTTTGCTAAAAAGGTGGCAAAAGGTTATGATGCATTTATGGCTTATGAAAATTTAAAAAAAATGCGAGAATATAAAATTCGATAGAATTTAGTACGATTTTTGTTGTTTTGGATCTACAAACGCTATTACCGTTGAAAATAATATTTTATTTGATTCCACTTGTTTAAAATTTGTGTAGAGAAATTGAATATTGCATAAACATCCACAGTCTAGTGATTAAATATTTTCGTAAACTTTAAAGGTATGTTTCAAATATTAATTTAAATAATAGAAGAGTAAACGGCACGAACTTACGGGACGACCTATTAAATAGATTTTATGATGTCCTGCTAGCGATAATTTCATTGAAAAGATCCATTGCAATAAACTGATATTTTTATCACAATAAAAGTGGAAAGAAAAAATTTACAGTGCACCATTCGTTGACAGATATTTTCTCAAGTGAAAATCGAAGTTAAAGTGAAGTGATTTCCGACGCTCGGTGAATTTCAAAACGATCATGAATGTATGTCACGAAGCGGAAACATTTTGTTTTTCTCAATCGTTTCTATCTAAAGCAACGGACGCAGCATCTATCAGGAAGAGATTCATTTAAATTGTTTCTGGTTTAATGAAGATGAAAGGAGATACACTTAGTGCAAATCTCGATGCTATGAATGGAAGCTGGTCAGCAGACTTTTAATAACTCAAATGTATCTAAAAAAGAAGTTCAATGACTTCGTTGCTGTATATTCACACGATAAGAAACTATAATCTGTCTGAAATATTTTATTTTACAGTTATTACATTCATAAATAAAACGATCACACCATTTCTACATTTCCCTGAAAGTTTGACCTTGAATATAAAATTCGATAGAATTTAGTACGATTTTTGTTCGTTTTGTATCTACAAACGCTATTACCGTTGAAAATAATATTTTATTTGATTCCACTTGTTTAAAATTTGTGTAGAGAAATTGAATATTGCATAAACATCCACAGTCTAGTGATTCCATATTTTCGTAAACTTTAAAGGTATGTTTCAAATATTAATTTAAATAATAGAAGAGTAAACGGCACGAACTTACGGGACGACCTATTAAATAGATTTTATGATGTCCTGCTAGCGATAATTTCATTGCTAGCTCATGAACTAATGTAAATTTAACCGTGCACTAAAACGCACTATTTGATGGTAGATAAAAAAACATATCATTCCATTTAAAAAAAGAAAGATGACCTTCACCTCACCTTGGAGCGTCCCAATACATCATGCCCCCCTCGGTATTGAGCAACTTTCAGGTGAAACATTTTTGCGTATAATCAATATTTTTGGAGATATTCGTCTGTAACGTTAGTCCTGCATTTTATGATGTCCTGCTGGCGATAATTTCATTGCTAGCTCATGAACTGATGTAAATTTAACTGTGCACTAGTGTACGCATTATAATCACTGCTACACTATGCAATACTGTCGCGCTGAGAATCGATTCGCGAGGACGTCTCTCCGGCTAAGTCGAGGATTACCATTGCTCGGGGAAACGATGTCTGGGACTCTCTGAGAGGATTCGGTCGGCTGATGTCTGTCGCGGCGCTCTTTGCCAACGTCTACCCGAATCGCGATCTAATTGTCACTAACGCGATAGTTCGAGCACTCTGCTTTCCTTCCCTCTTTCCAGCGTCGCGCAACTCGCCGACACGCTGCTAGACGTTGCTAGAGGAAAGTTCGCCCTCGACTGATTAATCGACGACTTACTGCCGCGATAGTGCTGCCTAATCCTAATGCCCTACGGTGCTCTAAAAGTAACGTTTTGTGGATGAAATTCGAGTTTTCATTGGAGTCTTCAGAAACTTGGATATCGACTGTTTTTGAAGTTGCTGATGACTAGACTGCGGGTACATTTTTGAGAAAAATAAGTCAATCAAATGCAACACACTGAGAACATTTAAGGAGTTTAAAAATACTATTATATTGTTTTCAACTCGTTTAAATTATTAACACTAGATTTACCGGATATTTAAGTAAGGTAAGGGCACCAGTAGTTGACCAGTTTTTAGAAAAACATAAAAAATAATGTTATTATAAGTTCTGCACATTTGATGAAAGCGAACCTCGGATGACACAATATCTGTTGGTTCAATGTTAAAACAATTACATGCGAAGTGAAGTGTGCATAGTAACAACGGACGTCTAAATTCATTAAGGTAAGTAATATACCGATATACTTCTATTTCCTTAACGTTTCTGTTAAGAACAGCTGTACAGTTCAGGTAAACAATCCATATGTTGTGAACTTTTCGCGACTGAATTATTTACTTTTTAAATTCCCACACCGTTTTATAAGTGATAAATGAATCGTTTCTGTTATTCTAACCTCAAAATAATAGTTTATTGAGGGGTCAAATTCTGAATACTGTTATTTGAACAATTTTCAGAAGTTGACACCCCAATAAATCAACGTCAATTACTAACGTGACTCATTTAAATTTGTTTACGATTTATAATGTATCCATTTTACATCTAAGATTGTTAGGAGTACAAAACATAATTCTAAATTTTGTAGCATACCGTGTTTTAGAGGATGACCACATGGTCAACTATTGATTGCTTCCACGGTCAAATATGGACTCGCAAAGTCTACTCTGTTCCGAAATTGAATTTGTTATAGAATTGATTTGTTTTATTTCTTATTTTATCCTTTAATTGTAATTTGTGCTGGTAATTGTTGAAACTAAATGATACTAAAATGATTTCTAACATTATTGCTTTAACCTTCTTTCTAGTATAAGTGGTCAACTACTAACGAACAGAAGGTCAATTACTAGGTTTTTCATTTTTAAGAGTGGTCAATTTCTGAATCAATTACTGAATTTTTAAATATTGTTTTAAATATAGACAAGGATGTATTTATTCAGATTTTTAGCACACTTTCAACAGTTGTGTATTAATTATTAAATGATTATAATTTAATGTTTATTAATAATATTCTCTTTTTTTAGTACAGATGTATGAGTAATCGTTACTTTAGCTGCGATTTATTTGAATTACAATTTTCTAATGTCCTCCAGCGTTTGTCTTTTAACTACTATCTTATATGGTCTCAGATGGATTAAGATACAGCTTGCGTAGAGGAGTTTTGAAATTGTTTGCTACATTATAAACGATTCATTCGTAATTACAATAAAAAATTGAGAGGTAAATTCAATTCTTCAGCCCTTTTATTTCAATTCTTTGAAATCTTTAAAGTAGATCTTCACATCGACCATTCCATCAATGAGAATACTAGTTCCCCTGGCTCAGATGAAGATATATACTCCCTACATAGACTCGACCGCCTCCATATTTCATCGGTGGTTGGACATTCTTGAAATCTATTTCCGCATTACGTCTTCTCCATACTAACATCCAGCTATCTGATTTGAATATATTAAATTTACTCTCATCTTAGAACAGAATTTGATGTTCGAATTCAAGGGTTTTATGAGAAAATTTCTTCCGAAATTCTATTTGCTTATATTTAGTTTTGCTATCTGATTTGAATATATTAAATTTACCCTTATCTTAGAACAGAACATGATGTTGGAATTCAATGGTATAATGAACAAATTTCTTCCCAAATTCTATTTTGTTATTTTTAGTTGCTTCATGAATGTGTAATTCTGTATTTTATCAAATACTAGAACATCAAGCTACACTTTTTGTGCTAAACTTATCTATGTAATATATTTAAAATTATTTATATATATATATTCAAATATTTAACAATTACCATATAGGCAACAGCCATTGTTTATCTGCAAATCTATGATGAATGTGTTTGTAAATATCATCACAATTATGTTGTAACTTATTTATTAAATGTATATTATATCAAATTTATTGAATTCGCATTTATTGATTCCAAATGTAATGAATTCTAATGTGTTATCTCGAAATTTTTTAAAATGTCGAGTAGTCAGGATAATTCAATCATTTGGTTCTGCCTGGAGCAACGAGAGTCAAGGGACACGGAATGTTCAAACAAGTTTGAAAAACTTGTTCCATGTTGTGTACTCCCGAAGAAAAGATCCATTGTAATAAACTGATATTTTTATCACAATAAAAGTGGAAAGAAAAAATTTACAGTGCACCATTCGTTGACAGATATTTTCTCAAGTGAAAATCGAAGTTAAAGTGAAGTGATTTCCGATGCTCGGTGAATTTCAAAACGATCATGAATGTATGTCACGAAGCGGAAACATTTTGTTTTTCTCAATCGTTTCTATCTAAAGCAACGGACGCCGCATCTATCAGGAAGAGATTCATTTAAATTGTTTCTGGTTTAATGAAGATGAAAGGAGATACACTTAGTGCAAATCTCGATGCTATGAATGGAAGCTGGTCAGCAGACTTTTAATAACTCAAATGTATCTAAAAAAGAAGTTCAATGACTTCGTTGCTGTATATTCACACGATAAGAAACTATAATCTGTCTGAAATATTTTATTTTACAGTTATTACATTCATAAATAAAACGATCACACCATTTCTACATTTCCCTGAAAGTTTGACCTTGAATGTCCTTGAGTCATAGGTAATTGAACTCATCTCAAAACACACTATTTGATGGTAGATAAAAAAACATATCATTCCATTCAAAAAAAGAAAGATGACCTTCACCTCACCTTGGAGCGTCCCACTACATCATGCCCACCTCGGTACTGAACTTTCAGGTGAAGCATTTTTGCGTATAATCAATATTTTTAATATAATCAATATTTAAAATTGAAAAACCATCTTACGGAATAATTCTATATAATTGAATAAAACATTAGGAAAACAACCGTATAGTTACAATATTTATTTACTAATTTATACAATATATATTTATTACAATATATATTTATTAATTTGTATAGTGGCTGAGAGTATAATCAGACAGCAGATCTTTATACACAATAAAAATCGTTTTCATGAATTACAAGGAACAGGAATCAAATAGAAACTTCTTCCTGGCTATATTAGTTTTAATAAACTGAAACGAATATATTACTGTGTAATTTTTTCAATTATCTTTATTTTTATTCTTATTATTGCATGCTCTCCGTAACGTGTAACTTAGGACAAAATTCAAGTAATCATCTAAAACGAAAAAAATCCAATATGAATAATCTTGATCTATGTAAATGTGGCTATAGCCTATACACAAAATGAAACAAAGAAACGTGTCCTGACAAAATGGCAGCTATGTGAAGCCAAATAATCATTTTTGGTATGAACATTTTTACTTTTTCAAGCAAAAAAGAGACTATTGTAGATATTGACATTATTTTGATACGGGCGATAGAGGTACCTGCATCTACTTCATATACATGTAGAAAGAGATCGGTTATCCGGTGAAATTCATAAAACATTGTTTCGCAAGAACAAGTTTAAAAATTCAGCTACCAATCTCTCGCAAACAGAATTGTATTCTTCAAACGCCAACAACTACGTTAACTTTACGAATTTAAATATTCTATAACACCTCTAGGTTTAACTACGTTTTGGAGAACTCTTTTTGTTCAAGTTTTTTTTATACAATCTTATAGATTTCGGCGAGAAAACACCGAAAATGAAAATCTTAATGCGCGGCGGAATTCATTAGTTAAAAAGTTATACGCATATAAAGTTGAACACTTGTAAGCCTTCTTGACAGATTACAGCGCCGCCATATTGATATATTTGCTAGGTAATACACACAAAATAGGCTAAATACTTCCGAACAAATCCATTAGATGACAGCACAAACACGTACGTAATACATAATAACACATTTACTAAATCAAAATGCGAAACATTATACCATGGTCGGGCCGGCCTTCTCCGCTCCCACGACAACCTAACCCCAAACCATCTTGGACTGTACCTTCTTTTTGAAATCCTGTATGTGATTCTGTATATTTTAATTATTGGACACCGAAAACGACCAATTCTATGATTATTGTTATAAATTTTCAGTTCGCACCGATGAGTACGACATTTTTTAAATATCCTCAACAATCCACAATCCTGAGCCCAAATAATTGCTTCTTCTTTACTACTTGACATGTCTCTAAAGTTAAAATTTCTAATACTTGAACTAGCCATTTCAAAATCAACAATAAACTTATTAATAATTAATTTGTGAAAAACACTTGAAATTGCTTATGTTTACAAAGTATGTGTAACCACTGAATTTCCATCTGGCGCATACGCTCATTATTATTTAGCCGAAACCCCAAATATACCATACTATCTAACAGATGCGCTGAATACTCACGATCTATCCAGCGCATGCGCCGAACAGACCTACCTACCTCTACCACTCAACGAATATCCAATATGGCGACGCTCTAACCTGTCAAAAACGCTTAAAACTGCTCATCTTTACACGCTTATAACTTATAAACCAGTGAATTCCTAATAACCATACACATTTTCGGAATGTCTTCATCGATATCTACAGGATCACAGAAAAAAAGTTCAAAAAAGTTAAGAACACGGAGTTCTCCAAAACGCAGTCGAGCCCACCTCTAGATAAAGACAACACAATGAAAAGAAAATCGATTTTTTGAAAAATGAAAAACCTAAATAACCCTGAAGGACTGTAAAGCAACTACTGCTGTATAAAGCGTTAAGCGACCCCTGATTTTTGGCTTTTCTCGAGGTAATCAAGGATGCATGTCGCCGACCAGAGAAATTTTATTTTGTTCTTTCGATCGTGATTGTGTCCCGTCACGTATTCAATCGTGACCACGCAGAGCTCAGCGTAATCCCTCGATCCCGTTGACACAAAGTTCGTATTTGCCGGCGACGTCTTCGATCGCGGAGCTAACAGAAGATACGCTCGCACCCGGATCTCTCTGCCGAGGGGATATCTCTGTCAAACGACGGAATGCGCATACCTTCCGGCGCTCGCATCGATCTTCAAAACGTCTAAGTCTCCCGCGATCCCATAAGCGGTCGAGAATTTCTCTGACGTCTCGATGACGGAAGTTCGTGCTGCGGTTTAAGCGGAAAAGTTCCCCGAAACCCGTGACGTTTGATCGATGTCGCTCGTATCTAATTTCGCAGAATTAGAGGCAAACGCCGGTCATATTAAGGAAAAGGAAATCCATCAGCCGTATACAGTTGCTGGAGTTCCTCGGGAAACTAGACCCTAACCCAATTTCATCCCTTCTAGCAGTAAGTTTCGTGCATTTACATTTTCGCCGAAGAATTTGACAAATACTGGCTACGTATCCCCGCTTGTTTACCACAAGATCCACCCTTTTTCAAGAAAAATAGTAAATCTCTGTCTGTAAGAGGAAGTATTGGGTTGAACGGAAAGTTCGTATTGTTTTTGCATGAAGTCATGGACGTAATTCACACAAATCTGTCTTTTTAATATCCTCTCCACTATAATTTTAGAAATTCGTTAAATTTTCTTATAAAATTAGCTTCGTATATACATTTCACCAAAATTTGTAAAAACCTCTTGATTGTGAAAATGTTTATGAAGCCCTTCGTAATTTTGTGAATTCATTAAATTCTCTTATAAAATTAGTTCTTTATAGAAATTTCATTGTATAAACCTCTTAATTTTAAGAAAGTCAATAAAAATCGGTATAATATGTAAGTTATACAGGGTGATCTAAGGTAACTGGTGATACAACCGAAAAGAGGATAACATAAGAAATCATGTAAAAACTACAGAATAAAATTGTTTCATAGCACGTTATGTTTTCGTGAAAATCGACTTTGTAAGTCCGTCAAGTTCGCGTGCTTAATATTTGTTAGAAGTAGAAACGGTAGGTCATGAACAGACGCGTCAGACGATTCCTATTATGTAAAGCACGCATGTTCGTCGAATTTTCAAATTCGACTTTCTCGAAATAAAGCCACATATGAAACAATTAAATTCTACATTGTAAACTTATTTTTTTTTTGTAGAATCATCTCACTTTCGGTTGTGCCTCCAGTCACCGATAACACATTGCATATTTGATATACTGAGGATCTACAATATATTTTAGTATATTACTATCTAGTATATTCTAGTATATTGTACTGTATTATAGTATATTATTCTATATACCAATATATTGTAGTATATTATTCTATATTCTAGAATGTTATAGTATTGTTGCGAATATGCGAGTATTGTTGCGTTACCCAAACGACAATATAACAAGGAGAAAGGACGGATTAGTTTCCTCTTCCTGCCCGAATAAAGGCAATGCGGAATATTTTCTATAATAGTCTCATTTTATTGTAGTTAGTAATGCCTAAGTTACGCGACCGCCCACGTAACAGTATGTTATACTATATTCTTATATATTGCAATATATTGTATTATATTCTTATATATTATAATATACTATGCTATATTCTTATATAGTACAATATATTATACTATATTCGTATATATTAAAATATATTATAGTATATTCTTATATATTACAATACATTGTACTACATTCTTATATATTGCAATATATTATATGATATTCTTATATATTATAATATATTATGCTATATTCTTATATAGTACAATATATTATACTATATTCGTATATATTACAATATATTATAGTATATTCTTATATATTACAATATATTGTACTATATTCTTATATATTAGAATATATTGTACTATATTCTTATACATTACAATATCTTATACTATATTCTTATATATTACAATATATTATACTATATTCTTATGTATTGCAATATATTATATGATATTCTTATATATTATAATATATTATGCTATATTCTTATATAGTACAATATATTATACTATATTCGTATATATTACAATATATTATAGTATATTCTTATATATTACAATACATTGTACTATATTCTTATATATTAGAATATATTGTAGTATATTCTTATACATTACAATATATTATACTATATTCTTATATAATACAATATATAATAGTATATTCTTATATATTACAATATGTTATGCTGTATTTCTATATATTACAATATCTTATACTGTATTCTTATATATTATAATATATTATGCTATATTCTTATATAGTACAATATATTATACTGTATTCGTATATATTACAATATCTTATACTATATTCTTATATAGTACAATATATTATACTTTATTCGTATATATTACAATATATTATACTTTATTCGTATATATTACAATATCTTATACTATATTCTTATATATTATAATATATAATACTATATTTTTGTATATTATTTATATTACACTATGTTCTAATATATTCTGGTATATTCGTCTATATTCTAGTATATTCTGGTATATTCTCCCATATCATATATTTTTCTACTACATTCTAGTATGTCATTCTATATTCTAGTATATTGTGCAGAGGAACAGACCATACAGTTCTTATATTTGTTTTATTAGGAAAATTTTAAATAATCAGAAGTTGGGAGCATAGATATTGTAATTTATTGTTGATATATTTCACAATGTACGTTACGATAGAAGTATTTTTGTATCATTTAAAAAATAAAAACTGTTTCTCATATCATTGATGAAAATACAAATAATAACATTTTAATTTACACTTGCTCACTTAAATAAAGATTAATTTCTAATTGATATAATTTCGTAATGATTCAACGAATGTACCCTTTGTTGGTGACAATGGCGTTAACGTTGGACATCTAAGTTTATGTTTTAATGGGCAACCGAGTTTGAATAACGAACTCATTTCGCGAAGATTCTGCAAATTAAGTTAGTCGAAATATAAACAGGGAGTGGTCACACAATGTTTGAGCAACATTTTACTTAATTCTGCGATAGTAGATTCTACGGCAATATTATGAGTTATTCAAAGCATCTCGTCGGATCGTGGGGAAACCTATCACGATCGATGACAGCTAAACTTTTCCCTAAACCATTCTCGACGAGGAATTTCAAGAACGGGCATAGCGTTAAATTTAGAAAGCTTGCACCGTGCATTATTAATCCCTTCCGATTCGTCCAACAGTTTATCGGTATCCGTTATCTCTCTTAGAACTTCAGAAGTCGGATTCAATCTCCTGCCAGCTTAGATTACTTCCGGCAAGTGTCTCGAATTATTTCGATAATTATTCAAAGTTAAACATGCTTGAAAGATGTTGAGTTCGGAGAGATTTGGTAATTTTTAGTAATTTGGAAGTCTTGAAATTATTCACGTGACTGACATATTTACAGGGACACGAATATTAACAATGATTTATACTTGATTATATTAACAAACATTTATAAAACTGTGAAGTTCATTGTGAGTAGATGAAGAATAAGTATGCAAAATAAAATATTTTTATGTGAACTGTAAGTCAAAATAAAAATTATTGGATTGTTCAGAAAGTTTTCGCCGATTTTCGATAGATTGCTATATTCAACTTATACTAAAAATCGGCGGAGACTTTCCGAACAACCGAAAAGATAGATTGTTTAAACTACTGCAATTTTCAAAGTCCACATTAGCACTCCGCTTAAAGTTTAAAAATGTCAAAATTTTCAAGTGAAATTCGATATTATACAAAGCATAAATCTTTTGGTGAGTAAGTAGAGTTCTCATTTTCACGTTTAATTTTCTGGTAAGTTCTTAAGTGTTTAAATAATTTTATCTGTTTACTTATATCAATATTATGCAATGTAACATTAACTTTATTACAACAAAGGCTACATATTAAAAATATAAAGAGGTCGCCGAAATTTTAATCACGTACATGCACTGCCAATAATGTTCAACTAATGTGTATTGAATAACGATTAAGATTCCAATAATGTTTGAGATTGATATAGGAATTAGTGCTGGTCCCAACAACTTATAAAAATATAAATCATTTGTTAAACCAGAGAAGTCGAAGAAGGCAGGGCATCATGTATATTGTACCTTATAGTATTATATTTCCAAAACCTAGGTGGATATGAGTGAATTTAAATAATAATCCAGATGTATAACATGACATTATAAATCAATAACATAATATCTGTTTCATCAGAGAATACAAGCATTATCCTCAAAAATAGCTTGCAATGATGTTCATACATTATTAACAGCATGTGACATTGTACAATTTACTTCACTTACTCCTGTGAATGTGTATTATCTGTGATTATTAATATATTTTTATCATCCAATCTCGTCTCTATGTCCCGGCAACGTTACCTAATTGCGATGAAATTTTCAACATATATAGGGTGGGGCAATAACATTGTCCACGTAGAACATTTCCGTTACTTGTAATAATATAAGAAAGTTATATACAGTGTTCACTTGAAAACTTTCCAGCCGAATATCTCGAAAAGTATGAAAGATATTAAAAAAGTGTAAAACACGTGTCCAAGGATTTCGAGGGGGAAAGAGGAGGGCAGTGTCAGTTTTCTATTTGGGTGGCGTTTTCAAGGTTAGTTGAAGATCAACTTTGTTTTTTCAGATGGAAACCAATATTTTTTATTATGGGATCTTATTGTACGTAAAAAGACCAGCAATTTTCGTAGGATACTTTTTTTTTATCCGCGTACTAGTTTCGGAGATATCAAGGTGACCTCGAAATCTCCGAAATTCCTTCATGCACATAAAAAATGTTTACATCACAATATTTCCCCCCTCTATAACGTGCAACTTTTGTATACATGATTTTCTTATATTATTACAAGTAACGGAAATATTCAAGGTGGACAAAATTATTGCCCCAACCTGTAGACAACTAACATGATTCTACAAAATGTATTTTTAAATATTGCATTACAGATTCGGACAAAAATATTCTAAAATCAGTATTTACTATTTTCTTCGTAATTCCTGTCAATTACAATTTCTTTACAAGTTTCCTTACGCACCATTAATTAAACTAATTCTTCTAAGTTCTTGAAATAACTGAAGTCACGTGGACCACTTTTAGGAAAATTACATCATTTCACAAGGGTGTATGGAGGTTTTTTGACTGACTGTAAGTATCTTATCGGATCTATCCAAGAAATCGTAAAAACCTCCTGTTTCGCAAGAGTAAAAGGTTCTTATAGAAATTACAATAGTATTGCAAAAAGGAGATAAAAGTGTTTAGGACCGTTCTGCCGGCAGCGCAGAGTGAACGCTTTCCAAGAAGTTGAAACGCTGTTCTCTTTCGCGAAAGTCAGTCTCCTTACACAGCGGATTCGCCAGACAAAAGGACGGTTCCCTTGGTCGGGTCCGATACAAATCGTCCCAGTAACGTCAAACAATATTATTCAAGCTGTTTGAGGAATTCCGGTGCCGTGATCGCAATTCCACGGTTCGGTTGACAACGGTCTCTCGATCGACGTCGCCCGATTGCGTACCCGGTGACGTCGAATTGCTCGCTTGACCAACAACGCTCCACTTTGTTCGGGTTTAAGACAACGGGGAGGGAAATTACAGCGTTGACTGGAGTCCGCGTAATGCAGGTAGCAGTGGGACGAATAAACCAACGAGAACACACACACACACAGAGAGAGAGAGAGAGAGAGAGAGAGAGAGAGAGAGAGAGAGAGAGAGATCGAGATCGAAAGACGAAAGAGAAATAAAAGGAGAGAAAGGGAGAGAGATCGAAAGACGAAAGTGAAATAAAAGGAGAGAAAGGGAGAGAGATCGAAAGACGAAAGAGAAATAAAAGGAGAGAAAGGGAGAGACTAAGGGAGAGAGAGAGAGTCAGAGAGAGAAATAAAATTCTACATTTTGAGCTCAATACGTAAGGACTAATGCAAATGTAACAATACGAAAAACTTTCTTTCATCATCTGTGAAATTTTTGGGGATAGAAATGTTCTAATCACTCTAGCCGTGAAGAAAATGGCACGGCAAGGGGTTAAATGCTACATTCATTTTCCTTTCCACCTCCATACAACTCTCACCTGTTACATATATTAACGTATCGTCTGCAAACATTTTTGTATTACAATCCTCCGGGCAGACGTTAACAAGATCATTTATGTATATTATAAATAATAACGGACCTAGAACCAATCCTGGTGGCACTCCATATTCCGTAGACAACAATTTTGAGCATTCATCATTAAACCTTACTTGTTGCGTTCTGTTTCTTAGATATGATCTAGGCCAGATAGTTCCAACTAGTAGCTCCAGAGCTATTCGGGGCACCTTCGCCGCTTAGGTTCTTCCCCCACTCTTAGACTTCATCGTTATAATGTATAGAGGAAGGTCCCACCACGAGAGCCGTGCTGCGCACGCAGCACTCACTAACTCTGCGGCTGTACGTAGTAGTGGGAAGAGGTTCGATGGCGGGGACCTTGCAGTTCTCGGAGGGGAATATGTTGTAACTCCCTGATCTAAGTCATTCTAGAACTGCTCCCTTAAAACATTTTCTCCAATAACCTTTCTCTATCAATCGTCTCGAACGCATGCTTGAGATCCATACATACCATTCCTACCATTTTTCTTTCACTACTTTTCACTTTCGATTCATCTATGACTGTTTGTAATGATGTTTCACGTGAACAATTTGTTGAAACAGAGAGAGAAAGAGAGTGAGATAGATCGAAAGACAAAAGGGAGATGAGAGGAGAGAAAGAGATCGAAAGGCGAAAGAGAGATGAGAAGAGAGAAAGAGAAAGAGAGAGAGAGAGAGAGAGAGAGATCGAAAGACGAAAGAGAGATGAGAGGAGAGAATGGGAGAGAGACGATCCCGAAACAGTCGTGGCCTGACAAATGAAAGACCGGACGCGGTAACCTTCTGCGGTCGCGTGGCTTTGCGTCGACGAGACGCTGTCCCGGACCGGAAGCGTCCGGCAATCTCATTGCTAGCGATTCAAATGAAAGGCTGAGGTCCCGGGAGCAGGCTCGCGCACGAACAAATCGGACGAATCCCATTTCATTTGCGGGTAGGGCCTTAAATTGCGAACGAGATCCTGTGGTGGCGCATCGCATATGATTGCTCAAAGCTCTCCTCCGTCCCGGAACAACCGTCCCACAAATCCCCTATATCTTCGTCCCTGCCCCGCCTGGACAGGACCAGGAGATTTATCTCCGTCTTTCAACTTCGACGAGTCTACGCCCGGTCTTTTCTAGGCTGAGATGGGGGCGGTGGCGTAATCGCGGTTGCCGGTAGGAATCGACGATGATGCCACACCGCCTTTTCTATACGACCGCCTGCTCTATAGAATCCAGTTCGTCGAACGGATAGATTCTTCGGTATACAGGGTGTCTTACCTGAATCGGGTGTCTTAACCTCTTAGCTAAGGCGAGACTAAATACGACATATGTAGAAACGATATTAGGGGCGGGGTTGGCTTGATGGGGTTGCAGGTAAGATGAGGTATCATAAAAAAATTGATAATCGAAAAATGTTAAACATTTTTGGAACGTACTAAAAGGAAGTAATTGTATTGTAACCTTAGTCCATATATACTTACATGTAAACCCAGTTTCAGATAATTACGTTAAAGCCAAGATTAAATCATCTGCGAGATGATAGTTGTAGGCAAAGTGCTATAGTCTGTTGAGAAGTCGCAGTGCCATAAAGCTAAGACGTTAGAGGCAACAGACTGTAATATATATTTTATTTCATTAATGCCCGTCACGACCGTATAGTCTTTCGGGGCACAATATTTATGCCGATAATCGCAATTTTTTAATTAATATAACTAAGTATTTAACGAATATAACTAACATAAGATAACTTTAATCCGAATGTCAAGAACCAAACCAACGACTATGAACTACTGCGACGCCCGGCTGGGGTTGGAACAATTAATACGTCGGTCGCCCACTCAACAATCACAAAAATTACACAAAATCAAAGCAATTTATTTAACAAAATGTAAACTGAGAAGTTTAGTATTTTGATATTAATTACTGTATTAATTTTGATATTAATTAAATTTTGCACACTCAATCTGCCAACGGCAAAATTAATTTACAATTCGGTATAAATAATTCCGTCATCCAGATATGGGTTACACGGCGATCAAAGTGTTAATTAGTACGAGTCATCTGTAATATTCTCCCAACGTTTTCTTTGGAAGTATGTAAAATTGCTGGATTTATAGCTCCGGAAATACAGATGTAATGCATAGCGATAACAGCGAATTGAAACTCTAGACGTGTAATTCTCTTTAACCCCGAGAAGGTTGACATTTCTGATGATTGTACAGATGGCAATGCTTACAAAAGGGACGTATTCAAGTTGCACAAACTGAATTTAATGAAACTTTTGCGAGAGATAGTCCTTCGAAAAATATTCGACAGATGTTTCTTTTATTGGACATCATCCTCATACAAGGGGCGGAAGCAGCCCGCACAGTTGGAGGTTAAAAACACACTCTTGAGACATCTCGGAAACTAGAGAATGTACGACATGTACACAATTTCTTAAATTATGTATTTTTGATTCAGGAATTTAGTAATACGGAAAAATCATTTGTTGACATAGTATAGTAATAGCTTTAACTGTTTTCTTTTTTTAAATTATGAAATTCGTATTTCGAAGTAGACTATAAATATCGTTGCAACGATATCAGTGGAGTACGCAGATTGAACTGAGGAGGCTAAATATTGTGAATAAATAGTTCTTCTTAAAGTATTTACATATATTTCAGACAATTTTTAGAAATACACTTGTTGTTACAATTGAACAATTTTATCAATTTCATGTAATAGTTAACCTCTTAAGGGGGTTGTTGTCGAAAAGCTACGACTTCAGCGATTTGGAGATTGTTGGATAGCCTCAACCAACTTCAACTATACCTTCTCTTTGAGATCTCGTGCATGATCCTGTATATTTTAATTACCGTTCGGTGACTGTTTATTCCAGATTAACTCTACTTGTAACCTAAGTTTAACTAAAGTTCTGGTTAAACCTTTTTTGGAGGACCAATTTTTTAAAACTTTTTTTACGCAGTCCTATAGATTTCGACGAGAAAATACCGAAAATGCAAGTCTTATTGTCAGGAATTCACTGGTTCAGAAGTTATACGCGAGTAAAGTTGAGCACTTTTAAGCCATTTTGACAGGTTAAAGCGCCGCAATATTGGTATCTTTGCTGGATGGTACACGTAAGATCGGCTAAGTAGTACCGAGCAGATCCGTTGGATGGCAGCACAAGCACGTACATAATAATAACACATGTACGAAATCAACGCGACGACCTAACCCCAAACCCACTTGGACTATACCTTCTTTTTGAGATCCTGTATATTCTCTTATCACACCGATGGACACTACATTTCTTAAATTTCCGCAACAATCCACAAATTAAAATTAAAATCAACAATAAAATGTACAACAAACGACAGAAAAATATTAAAATCAGCTTCATTTATCCACGTACTCCTATCTAGTAAACATACCGTGCCATTTAGCGCATGCGCTCAATACTACTTAGGCGATTCGCGGATATACCATATTATTCAGCGCATGCGCTCAACAGTCCTACCACTACCACCCAACGAATATCCAATATGGCGACGCCATATTATAAACCAGTGAATTCCTAACAGTAATACTTACATTTTCGTAATGTTGTCATCGATATCTAAAGAATTACATAAAAAAAAGTTAAAAAATTGTTCAAGAAAGTTAAAAACATCTGGTCCTCCAAAAGAAAGAACAGCCAAAGTTCTTTTGCGAAAATCTCGGAAACTAAGACCTTGACAACAAGGTTAAGGTCAAGCTCATTGTAGGTGGGTCCCCTAAACGTAGTATTTACTCTGTCTAGTGCTACGATCGAGTGGGACACTGTCATTTTTGAGATATTTATTAGCATGCTTGCCCTTAACGATGCATTAACCCTTTGCACTCGGAACTATTTTAACTCGAAAACTAAACTTTTCTTTCGACGTAGAATATTTCCATTCTATATGATTTTTTCATTTTATCGATATGAAACTGATGCAATTTACTCATACAGTACTTAAATGTTTAGTACTTTACTAAGTTTAAATAAATTTAATAATGTAACAAATATTTTGAATAATAACATAGCAATTTTTAATGGCGCCGGAGAGTCGCCGCTCGAGTGCTAAGGGTTAAGGACATGGGTACGACTGGAGGGTAAGTGTTTTGTTCTGTAACTGGAAAACAAACCAGGCGTACTCCGTCCACTGACAATTGACGCGTCGCGGCCCACACGCTGGAGAAAGGTGACACCAGTTTTGAGGAAAAAAATCCTTGGACCAAGGATCTCAGTGCAACATCTTACGAGGTTTCCGTGGGAAAATGAAATGACGAAGTCAGTAGGTGTTGCACAATTTTTGGATTACGCCTAGTGATGGGATCTGAATCACTTCTAATCGCTGCGATTCAATATCTACGACAAAAAATTCGATTCGCTTGCAACATAATTCGAAACTTAGAACTCTTAAAACTCTTGGACGTCTTGAAAGTCTTCATAGTCTTGAAAATCTTGGAAGCCTTAACACTTTGGAAGGTTTGTCAGAATTGAAACTCTTGAAATGTTAGCGAAGTATGTAGAATTATCAAATTCAATTAACGCTAAAAGCATCGGACCGATAAATGAATTGGAATGTTACATTGCGGGAAACTATACTAATAGACATTCCGATCGTTTACAATATTGGACAGATAATAGCACTAAATATCCTAATCTATCAAAATTAACTCGTAAAATTTTCTGTTGCGAAAGAGTTTTTTTTCTAGAGCAGGAACCATTCTTAATAACAAAAAAATTCAGATTAAACAGATTAAACATGATTTTGTTGTTACATAGAAAAATATAGTTATTATCCCATGAAACTTGACGTAATTAAATTCCCAAGACCTTCAAGATTTACTAGATATTCCAAGCTTCCAAAACATTCGAAACTTGCAAGATTCTCAAAAGTATAACATTTATTATGATTATCAAAACTTTTAAAATTTTCAAAACTTTAAGACTTTCAAGAGTTTTAAGAATTTCTGATTTCGAATAAATATCGAATTGATTCGAAACTCTGTGGTGATAGATTTGTTCGAAAACTTGCAAGACAGAGTATATGCCCATCACTATTTAAGCCCCAAACTAGTGATTCGTCCCGTTTTTATCTATACCAAAAGAATGATCTTTTCCCGAACTTTGGTAAGATCACATAGAACCGTCAGAACTATAACTTCGTATCACTCAGAACCTTCGGAACATATAGAACCTTTTAGAACCTTTAGAACACCGAGCCTTGAACTGTTACGAACTGTAAGTGTATTTTACGAATTTGAAATATATCTTTTCTACTGTTATGAACTAAAGAGTTAATTGCCTTCAACCAGTGGCAATATTGAACAGAACAACGCTCGAAACAATATCAGAACTAATCGAAAAATTTAACAGTTTCATTCGACCCGTGAACCAAAGCAAGGGTTTTGACAAATATTCTCTAAAAATCCTTGTATTTTCTGCTCCACCTACAACTTCACACCGCGGTGGTTTTAGCCGCGACACCCTGTAGATTCGGCACCAGGAGGCTCGGGGTAGGGCATTGTTGATTGGGGTTCGATGCCGAGTCTCGATTCCGCCGTCTATTGTCGAGTGGAAAGCTCGAGCGGAGGATCAGAGACCGCATAGGGCTGAATGAAGGAACGGTGCCACCGGTGGTGGATGCTGGTCGAGGGGGTTGTCGGGGTACAGCGAGCACAACGAGGAAAAGGGGGTTTAGGCAGCCGGCGAACGAGTAGAACCCGGCGTAAGCGGGCTTTCGCACGGCGATCGTTCCTCGAATAAAGAAGACGGAACTGGGACGACGATTCCGTTTGCGAGACGGATGAAAGATGCGGACGTCTCCGCACCCAAGGGCTCTGTACTCCTGTCCCTGGACCAGGAGTATTTGTCTTCCGTAACTCCTGCGTCGAAATCGCACGAAGACACGGGTTGCTTCGTATTGGATGAGAGAATTACGTGGATAAACGATCTTGGGAACAATTGCCGAATCGAATGGCCCTATATGCTTCGCGAAACGTGGGTCACTGATTTCGGGAGGAAAATGGTCGGGATTGTATTAGCAAGGTCTTGGTCGAACGATTTAGTGACGTTTTCTTTAACACGTTGACTGCCGCGCGCGTTTACAGTGAAATCTTCTTCAGGCCACGCGTACCGCTGTACGAAGCCGAATGAGTTAGCAATATCATGCCTAAACGGCAAAACACATGTTAGGAATAACAAAAAATTCCTCCCAAAAGATATTCTTCATTGAAAACTCAGAAAAGGGGAGATGGTATCCAAAGAAGATGATAACGGGATTGTGGTACTCAAATGGAGAGATACAGTAGAATTTTAGTAAGAATTTTATCAACAAAATACGCTCCTATCATGGTAGCAAGTACAAAAAAAATCGTAGCATTCGTACTGTTTCTCCAAGTCAACAGACACCTGCAACAAACCACTAGCTGTTGTTGAATATAATGTAGGAAAGTGTGGTATAGATTATTCCGACCAAATGGTTTCTTATGCCACCACAATTAGAAAAGGAATCAAGTGGTACCGAAAGCTTGGCATTCAACTACTTCTGGGAATTTCTATTGTAAATGCTTTGGCGGTTTACAAAATTGCAACAAAGAAGAATGTAAATATTAGAAGATTTAGGGAAACATTAGCTGCAAAATTATTTGGGTTGACTGAAAATACAACAAATCCTTGTCTTTGTCGGAGTCAGCATAATATCGCCGTTTGAAAAAATGATTCCGGCGGAAGCATTAGACGCGCATGCAAACAATGTTATGCGGATAAAAGTCGTCGAATGGACAGATCAAAGACACGAGAGAATTTAAAGAAAACAACAACTTATTGTCCAAGTTGTCCCGACCAACCCCAGTTTTGTAAAGAATGTTTTAAAGTTTTGCATTCTACATAATTTTCTTAATAAACCTTTTTGGCATTACTTTTATAACAATAGTTTATGCTAAAAAATATTCTATTATAAATTTAAGTTATATTAATAAATATAGTTTATATTAATTAATATTCTATAGTTCTGTTACTTCCTCTGCGAAATATCTTTTCAAACATATACGAATGTTCTGCGCAAGTAGTCAAATAAGCGTTACCCCAATACGGGTGACGTGGCGCGATCAGAAACTTTACTGTCACCCGAATACGGGTGACGTGGCAGTCAACGTGTTAAAGATCTTTGGCGGCTGTTGAAAATGAGTGAAGGGAAGAAAAGGAAAGGGAGCGTTTCGTCCTGGGCCCGCTTGAGAACTCGCCGGTAATGCTACCTAGCGGGCCCTGCCTTCGACACTGGGATATCGTAAGGACAGCTTAGGGCGGTATATACAGGAATCGGAAAGGGATCAGATACTATCCGGAAAGGCGTTGTCTTGTCTGTTTGTCCATCTGGTGACGAGCGTAGGAGGTAGCCGCCATAGATCTATTTCCTTATACCGATTACTACAGTATTTCATCGTTAATTGTCGTGAAATTCTGAACATTAAACGTCGCAAAACAATCCCTCCTTCCGCGGGGTATATCCCGTGACGGGCCGCGAGGCCCGAGAGGCCTCCGTAGCCGAGATGTGTAACATAATACGGTTCGAGTATATCGGTGAGACCACTACTAATCCAATGACAAAACTTCTTTATTTCTTATTATTTTTTTATGAAACCTTCACCAACATATTTATACTTTCAACAACAAATAAGATATAATTGCGATGATATTTACTTGTGTAATGGACTATGAAAGTTTCAGGCGCAATGAAGGATAGCGTATTAGAAAGCAAGAGACGCGAAGAGTCGCGGTCGCCGGCGTAGTTCAAAGGCCCACGTGTCTTCACAGTGTAATGCCAATAAAAAAACTTTTTTATTATTACTTATTTTTTTATGAGACTTTCTCCAATATATTTGTGACATTTTTCTGATTAAAATAATACCAAACACGATATAATTCGGATTATATTTACAATAATTTTCCGAAACATTCATCCTCCATTACTCAAGTAAATATCATCGGAATTATATCTTATTTGGTATCACTTTCATTAGAAAAATGCCACGAGTATGTTGGTGAAAGTTCCACTAAAAAATAATAAAAAACAAAGAAGTTTTGTTACTGGGTTAATTGTTGTTTTCACACCGACAATACTCCACCCGAATAATGTTACACTTCTCAGCGACCGAGGCCTCTCGAGCTTCGCTGTCCTTTTCTACGTTCGGCACAAGTTAAAGAATAGTATTATCTGAACGTCAATCGTCGCCGGCCGAACCTATGGTGACAACGATTATCGATGAAATACTGTACTGGATTTATACTGTTTTCTAAATACAAGAGAACAACAGTTTTAGTTTTTGAAAATTCGTTTCTATTCGTTTGTAAATAAATTAAAATTTTGAGTGATCTAGTGACTTTTGGGCTGAAACTATGACATAAAACATAACATCTTAAATATTTTGAATTTAATGCTAGACCAGTACCTTGAGGATTTGAATAACGTGATTACTAAACTGTGGGTTTTATGAATTTAGGATAAGCGTGAGCAGGTGAAGTTTAAAATATTAGAAAGATTAGAAAAATTTTGTAGAATTAAAAGATCTAATTAACATGTTTAAAGGAAGAAAGAAATTTTTATTTTGCACCTATTCCTTCCAATTATTGCAGATAATTTGCTATTTTGTATAATGCTCGACAGCCTAGTGATTACTAATATTTCGTTTGTTTGACTACGAATTAAAATACATGTCTCTTGTAATACAAATTTTATTTGTGCATTGTTACAAGAGATTTTGAGGGAACTTTTGAAGGAACTGTTTACGTCTGTCTTTTTAAAATGAAGTGCATTCTTTTGTATTAAGAACTTACGCTATGAATTAAAAATTACAGTTTGTGACTTGATATAAAAATAATGCTTGATGAACTAATAAGAATCGTCAAAGTCTTCTACGATTGACACGGCAAATATCTTTTGAGATCTAAGTAATTCCAGATTTTTATAGATTGAAATATTTTTGGTTTACCCTGTAATAAAAATCATCGCTCACCTTGTTTTCCAATGCAAATTATTATTGCTTAATTCCGTCAAGATTACTTTGTGACGCAATATTTTGCGTATAGTGATTGACACGTTAACAAAACATCTTCTAAATTGTATGAGCCATTATACAGTAATATCAAAAAGGATTTTTATTTTAAATTATTGCTTTAATATGGCTTGTTGTATTGTATTACGAAATTTGACTTTCACTGTTCCTTTGAAATATTCTCCATAATTTCATTTTATTGAAAAAATGCAAACTATGATGTACATTAATGTATACAGACTGTGGAAAAGAACTCTCTGGTATAAACAAAAGGAACACGTCGTTATATTATTAGATTGAAAATTCGGAACATTTCATGAGGTATAAAAATCACTGTATTTATATCCATCGTTAAAACTTCGTGAAGTATTATATTATGCAACTCTAACGAACTGTATCAATTATAAGGCCATGAAATATTCATGCTACACTGCAGATAATTCCTTTCCTGACGTCATTACTTTCAGTCTATATTCATTTGGAAGAGCACCGTTCGATATTGTACCGAAGATATTTAAACCATTTCATGTGTACTTATAAGATTGTATAAATATCATTCTAATCAATTTGTAATTGTATTTCAGCTTTCTTACGTTTCATTCAGTTTGCATTTTATTTTGTACAGCTCCTGTTTAATATGTAAAATACAAAAATAGTGATCCTAGTAATCTCAAAAAGAAAATGGGTCAAGTGTATAAAAAAATACTAATCCACTGACAAAAATGTATTATATTAAACTTTTGTCAACTTTATAACATTTTTCTGATTGAAATTACACTAGATACGATACAATTGCGTTCACATTTATTTGTTTAATTCAGGATACAGTCAAGCATCGTACGTACGTGAAATACAACAGTGTTACATAGCTACAATATTAGATTAAATCATTGCCGATTCGTATATTAAATTATGTTATATGTATATGAATCGTTATACAGAAATAATGAGGAATAATTAATACTTCTTCATAGAGAATGACGAGCTGTATTGAATAATGCTTAGAAAACTATATGTTTCTATTTAAAAAAAATGAAGGTGACCTTGACATCTCCAAAACTCTTAAATCCAGAAAAAACAAAAACTCTACAAAAACTTTGGTTAATAAAGTTTTACAATATCTCCAAAAAGAACGGAGGTGTTCAACTGCTAATTTTTACTGGTCCAGGTCGGGCCAGTAAATTACACAGGTCTACAATGCAAACTCTTGGAGCTATTATTGTAACTCTCTATTAAACTATTTGGATTATGATTTTGCACATATATTTACGAATATTTGTAGCACCTTAAAATAAATAATATATAAAAATATCCATTATCAGTATTTTACTGAAACGATAAACGTCAACCTGAATACGGACGCGTGCTTATATCGAGGCATTTTAAACTAAAATATCTTTAACACTAGGTTTACGGAGCACTAAAAGTGACTATTTTACATTATCGTGTAAAGATATCAAAAATGTGTATATCTAAATTTTGAGACATTCTTTTTATAATATGTACCCCAAAAAAATAAATGTATTGAATAATTCCTCATGGGTGCGTCTTTTCAATCTCGATAATCGTAAATTAAAAATATTACAACCCGTCATTTTGACTGGTCCCGTAAACCTAGTGTTAATATTTGCATTATGATATTGCACATATATTTATGAATATTTGTAGCACATTAAGAGGAATAATATATAAAAATATCCATTATCATTATTTTACTGAAACGATAAACGTCAACCTGAATACGGACGCGAGCTTATATCGAGGCATTACTGTAATTTTAAACTAAAATATCTTTAATATTTGCAATATGATTTTGCACATGTATTTATGAATATTTGTAGTACATTAAAAGAAATAATATATAAAAATATCCATTATCATCATTTTACTGAAACGATAAATGTCAACCTGAATACGGGCGCGAGCTTATATCGAGGCATTACTGTAATTTTAAACTAAAATATCTGTAATATTTTCATTATGATTTTGCACATGTATTTATGAATATTTGTAGCACATTAAAAGGAATAATATATAAAAATATCCATTATCATCATTTTACTGAAACGATAAATGTCAACCTGAATACGGACGCGAGCTTATGTCGAGGCATTACTGTAATTTTAAACTAAAATATCTTTAATATTTGCATTATGATTTTGCACATGTATTTATGAATATTTGTAGCACATTAAAAGAAATAATATATAAAAATATCCATTATCATCATTTTACTGAAACGATAAATGTCAACCTGAATACGGACGGGAGCTTATATCGAGGCATTACTGCAATTTTAAACTAAAAGATCTTTAATATTTGCATTATGATTTTGCACATGTATTTATGAATATTTGTAGCACATTAAAAGAAATAATATATAAAAATATCCATTATCATCATTTTACTGAAACGATAAACGTCAACCTGAATACGGACGCGAGCTTATATCGAGGCATTACTGTAATTTTAAACTAAAATATCTTTAATATTTGCATTATGATTTTGCACATATATTTATGAATATTTGTAGCACATTAAAAGAAATGATATATAAAAATATCCATTATCATCATTTTACTGAAACGATAAACGTCAACCTGAATACGGACGCGAGCTTATATCGAGGCATTACTGCAATTTTAAACTAAAATATGTTTAATATTTGCATTATGATTTTGCACATGTATTTATGAATATTTGTAGCACATTAAAAGAAATAATATATAAAAATATCCATTATCATCATTTTACTGAAACGATAAACGTCAACCTGAATACGGACGCGAGCTTATATCGAGGCATTACTGTAATTTTAAGCTAAAATATCTTTAAATTCGTCGACCAGACCATAGTGCGCGTGATGTAATAGGTACGTCCCAAGAATAAAGGAGCTGGATGTCGTATGAAACGAAGATTCCCGCGAAACGAACGAACGGAGAAACCGAAGAATACGAGCGCGTATCGTTGCGTCCTACTATTCGTGCTCTACCCCCGAACCCGTTTGGTATATCTGACTCTTCCGATAGGGTGACGCGAGACCGGGGGCGATGAAGCCATGGATCGACTTGACGAAATGAAACGTGGAAGCCGATAGACGCGATGCCGGGCTAAAACGGGGTCGATCGCGGCTCCTGGGGAAATAAGGAGCTCCCGAAGAGCGAACAGCGAACAGGGTAGCAAAGGGGGCCACAGGGGGTTAGGGGGGGTGGGGCGACGCCTGCGGCACGTAGATAAGATTCATGCGAGGGAGAGCCGAGAACTTCGACGAGCTGTGAACGAGGCCTAAACCCGGTTCGGCCCGACGCGACGACGACTACGCGAAAAATCCCTGCGAAGCGACGCGTTCTCTCTTTACGATATTGGCCCCGGGATGGATTCGATGGGCACAGTGATGCCTCTTCCTTCTCCTTCGCCTATTCCTCTATTCCAGCTACCACTACTCCTACGCCCCAACCTATATTCTAGAGCCACTGGAGGATTAAACCAGACTTACGACCGACTCGCGGTCTTTCCGTTGCCCGAGGATACTTTTGTTCGGATGATGTATAAGGAAGTTTTAGCTTAAGGTATTCCGAAACCTGCACATTGTGGCTGGCGAGTAGACTAAGGGTGCTTATGGAAATATACGTTTTTGTGTAGGCATTGGTAGGGAGTTGGGTAGCTTGTTTTTGGTCATTGTTGGAAGTAGAAGGAGGAGGATGGAAGCTGCTGCTGTGTTTTGTTCTGACGAATTTTATGTTTGTTGTTTGTTGGGAAATGGTCTTCTAAATAACTCAAAACGCTGGAGAATTCTTTAACTATGTGTTTTATTTGACGGCGCGGAAGGACGTCTTAACAGTTCGCCTGACGGACTCGAAGTGAAGAAAAAGAATATAGAAGGCGATGTAGAAAATCAGTCACCCGCTTCGAATATGGAAAAGCCGAAGGCTGCATCGTTTATTTCCCTGGTCCTTGGGTACGAGAAATACCAGGCCTATGGATCTGATGACATCTGGTCTACTATTTTACGTTATAGAAACGCAGTGTTTCTCATTCACAACTAAATTCATTTTTGCTCCTTGGCAGTTGCATTATTATTGCTAATAATCTAATATTGTTTATATATTTTTTTCTAAAAGGACGACGTGAAGAGACATCGGTAATTATTTACATTAGGGGCTTCCTCACCGATTTTGATGACGTTGAAATATGTTGTCAAGGTCAGCATTCTGAACAACTTTTTCCTATACATGTTACCGCCGCTCAGCTTTAGTTTCCGAGATATTTTCAAAAAAGTTTCAATATCTCGAAAAGTGATTGGAGTAGGTCTGGGTTATTTATACAGGGTGTCCCACATAAATGGGAACACCTAAATATCTGTCGTATTTACAGTCCTATCAAAAAACTTCAGAGGACAAAGTGACACTATTGCAGGGAGCAAATATAATGGTAAAGAAAAACATTTTTTATGTCGTGTTTTTTAATGAAATTTCAAGGTCACCGATGTTTTTTTAAATGGAATAATATATTTTTTTTACGATAGCATGATAGACAATAAATAATTGAACTTAGTGGATACTACCTTTTTGACCTTGAAATTACCTTGAACAAGAATTATCATGTTGGAGCGGATAAAATGTGGAAGTTTAAAACTTACGTGTTTCAGCAAAGATTACGCGTTGTTTACGGCGGGTGGACATTTACAAACCACAATAAATGCTTGAAATATTTTTTCATAGTAAACAGCGTATGTTTATGATAGAGTATGCATCATTGAGATCGTTAACAGAAGGTTAATCGGTTAGAATAAGTACGTCGTTCCTTCTGCATTATTCGAATTCGAAACGTGAAAGTGATAACAATGCGTTATACTGTACAGGAACGAATCGATATGGTTTTCACTTATGGCGAAAGCCAACAATCTTCGCGAATCGTTGATCTTTTCCAGTTATACTAGCACGTACCGTTTGAAAACAAAATTGTCCTCTATTGATCTCTTGTTTATGTTGTCTGTCTTTCTATTCCAACAGATACCTTCAAAACTGTTCGTTCAGAATTTGAGAATCGTCTGTATTATTGTTTAGAAAACAATGGAGAACATTTTAAAAATTTGTTTTAGTTATAAAGAAATTACAAACTTTCTCGCAGTATAAGTATGACTCGCTCTACTTCTCTTTAAATATCTCCGAAACTAGTGCGCAGATAAAAAAAAAGGTATCCTACGTAAATTGCTGATCCTTTTACGTACAATAAGATCCCATAATAAAAAATGTAGGTTTCCATTTGAAAAAACAAAGTTGACCTTCAACTAACCTTTGAAACGCCACCCAAATAGAAAACTGACACTGCCCCCCTCTTTCCCCCTCGAAATCCTTGGACACTTGTTTTACACTTTTTTAATATCTTTCATACTTTTCGAGATATTCGGCTGGAAAGTTTTCAAATGAAAACCCTGTATATATTGACCATAAATAACATGTTCTATGCAATGAATTTCAATAAGAACATGCATAAAATTAATTTTACATTTTTGGTGGAAAATACGAGATTTGGTTGTCAAAGCTAGGTGACACTAATTGTAAACACGTTCATTCAGCGTTCCTATCGTAGCATATGCCATTGTTTCATCAAAGATTAGCTTCAGCAGGATTATCTTCCAAGCTTATATCTGCTTTGTGTAGCAAATATAATCAACGAAAGGTGAGTTAACTTAACCCAATTACGCCTTAATCGAAGATAATATGGTTTATACTGAAACGTCTAATTTATCAGAAATGAAATTTCATTAAAGATGTTCTGGTAAAAGAATTTCAAAAGTGTAGCACGATATACACGAAATTTCCATTACGGCATTAAAAATTGAGGTCACCATGAAATCAACGGAAGTCACATTCAAAATAAAAAAAATTGTCACATCGATGTGAATGGCAAATTGGGACTGCGAGCTTTTCACTGGTACCCATTCTTCGCATTTTCATTATAAAGCTCAAACTGGATAAAATTTTAAAATTGGGATTTCCAGCTTTCCGGTTGCAACCATTTGCTACTTTTTATAAAGTTTGAACGGAATAAAATTTGGAAACTGATATTTCGAGCTTACGATTGATACCGCACACTGTTATATTTCATAAAATTCGAAATGCACAAATAAATTTCCAGAATTAAAATTTGTACACAAATTTACATGCGCCTGTCGGAGCAACTATTCCATTCAATTTCATTGGCTTTTTAATCACATTCTTATGTATTGCTTTGCGTAATAAATTCCCGTGTGTTTTGTATTTTATTTTTTCCCGCAATATTGTTATTTGTTCGATAAAGTATATATATGCATTCGCTAGTCCTTTTCTTGCTCTACAAACCTATCTAAACCAATTTTTCGGGTTAATTAATTTTAATCAATTTTCAGGCTTTTCAAATGAAAGTTCGAAATTTATTCTAATAATCTACTCGCAGATGTCGAAAATGAAATTTTTTGCTTTATGGAGCTTCCATTTTAAAAGCCTGAAAATTAGTTAAAATTAATTAATTCGAAAAATTGAAACAGATAGGTTTGTAGAGCAAGAGTAGGACTTTCGAATGCATATATATATATATATATATACTTTACCTAGCAAATAAAAAAATTGCGGGAAAAATAAAATACAGAAAACGCGGGAATTTATTACACAACCTAATAGTATTTTCACATCTGGTAAAAATAAAATTTTTGGGTTATGCAAAACAATAACCATGGATTTTATTGTAAGTGCATTAAATTCTTAACGATAACAACAAAACTAAATTAAGATAACTATATTCTTGTGTAGAATTCTTATTGTGGACGGAAAAGAGAATTCTAGCTTCTTGTATATACAGGCTGTCCCGTAATTGGTGGTACAAGCGAGCAGCGGTTGATTCTACGTGAAAAAATAAGTCGAAAATATGAAATAAATTTTTTTGAATTGACGCCTCGTTTCCGAGAAAATCGTGTTTAAAGATTCGTCGGGTTCGCGTGCTTTAGTATATGCTGGAAGTAGAATTGGTTCATCATGATCAGACGCAACAGACGATTCCTATCTAATCTTCCTATCAAATGAAAAAAATGTATTCCATATTTTCGAGTTATGTTCTCACGTAGAATCATCCCCTGCTCATTTGTACCGCCAATTACGGGACCCCCTGTATAACATATTTCATCAAAATATCAATATACAGGGTGGCCCTTGTAAATAACGCCACTTAGATATCTCTTCAGCTTATTGTGATGCAAAAGATTTTTTCTACGTAATGTGCATGGTGTCACAGGGCCAATATCGGGAAAGAACATTTTATTACCCAAGGTAATTTTTTTCGGAGTTATCAAGATCATCGGTATTTTTTGACACATAACTACATTTTTTTATTATTGCATCGTGCAGCGGGTCGAAAAATACATTTAGATATGTATAATAACATGACCTTGAAATGACCTTGATCTTCGAAAATTAAAGTTTTACGTAAAACTTATGTCGAATATCTTTGGACAAGACTCCTGAACTTGTAGATGCGAAGAAAATATTTTTGATCAAACTAAAAATATCGATCATCAAATATGTTAAGACAACCCTCACTTTCTCATAAGTTATCATCTTCAGAGATGTTCAACATGGTGTCCTTCTACGGTGATACATTTCCTGAAACGTGCAATGACCGACTGTGCAGATCTTTAAGTTGTTTCGGAATTAATATCAGCATGAGCAATAATTATTCGGTTTTTCACGTCCTCTGGTGTAGTTGGTCGTTCATGATAAACTGTTTGATTCTAGTTCTAGTTCATTTCAAACAGTATGTTGATTCACTGATAAATTGAAACTGATCAAGATTTCAAACCGTTAGGTATCATCAATATTATGATGGTAAACATGTTTATTTACATTCACGCTCTTGATTATCGAGTTTTGGCCAAAGCCTGCGATCTCGTTGGCATCAGGTTTACGTAAAACTTTAATTTTCGAAAATCAAGGTCATTTCAAGGTCATGTTATTATACATATCTGAATGTATTTTTTGACCCGCTACACGATGCAATAATAAAAAAAATGCAGTTATGTGTCAAAAAACACCGATGGCCTTGATAACTCCGAAAAAAATGACCTTTGGGAAAAAGTATTCTTGCCAGATATTGGTATTCTGACACCATGCACATTACGTAAAAAACATTTTTTGCATCACAATCAGCTGAAGAGATATTCAGGTGGCCTTACTTAAAAGGACCACCCTGTATACACCTTATTATTATGTGATATTTAGTTTGTGACATTTTCTGAAAATTTGAGCTGTATATTTAAAACCAGATCGACGTAAACACGTCTCCATAGATTTTATAGTAGATGCAATTTGATAGAGTGAAAAGATTATAGAAATTGTTTGCTTTGATCTTTTTTGAGATGTTAAGCGGGTTTGTTTACTAGGAAATGTTAAACCAATATTTCTGAAATTTGGAAGAAAAAAATTTAAAATATCCCTATTCTATATCTAACAATAAGTACCGTATATACAGTCACTCCCATTAATATTCGGACACTCTTAAAAAGACGATAACTTGTTTAATATTGGACCATACGATTTGGACTGTTTTGAGAAGTTAGAATAATTAGTTTACTACATGACGTGAAAAAGAAATTTTAAAACAATTGCAATTGGTCGGTATTGTAGAGAAAATACTAAAAGTTGTGTTTTACAATTTTTTTATGTGGCTTATATTGAAAATTTAAAACATCCATTTTGTAGATCCGTATCAATTGTACACATTTTCAAATTTTCATCCAATTTGGATTTCGTGGAAAACAGCGACAGGCATCGAATGACGCAAGAATCCTTCGATTTATTACAGTTTAAGGCCGAAAATTGTGAAAAGCTGCCATTTTTACCATCTTCAAACAGTTGTAGCTCATTGCACCGTTTGCCAATTTTGGTGAAATATTCAGAGTGTATACAGTTTACACAAATCTACAAACCGTATTTGTTGAATTTTCAATATGGACCCACATAAAACAGTTATAAATAACAACTTTTAGTATTTTCTTTGTAATTCCGACCAATTACAATTTTTTCAAAATTTCTGTTTTTCAACGTGTGGTAAACTAATTGTTCTAACTTCTAAAAAAAAATCCAAAGTCACATGATCCAATATTAAAAACTTAATCGCCTTTTAGAGTGTACGAATATTAATGGGAGTGACTGTACATACACAAAGTTTCATCAAAATCGTTTAATATTGCTATGAGTTATAGATAATTAAAAATAGCGAAAATTGAGGGAACTGCGATCTACATCAATCGTAAACCGAAAATTCAAAGTTTCTTACGTCTTTCAATGCCTATAGCTTTCTTATCCGTCAACCGATTTCGATGAAACTTTGTGCGTGTATGCATATAACTCAGATTTACGAAAGGCATATTTTATATTTTCATAACAATCACAGATGCAACAGTTAAAAATCGTCACCTTCACTTTGTTCTTCCAGATACCAAGCAGAAACAATTTTTTTACACATAACCTACTAAACAAATCCTTCCAACATCTCAAAAAACCTTGTCAGGTCTAATTTAAAAAAAGTTATCAGTTTTTATAGAGTGTTCACACAATGTTGCCCGCGACTGTACATATTTGAAACATCCACTGTTTCTTGTTTACTAAATATAGGTAGCCTCTTAACATTCAATACGCTTGCCCTTAATCCATCAATGCAGAAGCTTTGTCATGCTGTGTGAGAAAAATATTTTCGGATGAGAGATAAAGCAAGTGTGCTTCTTTCAGTTCTCGTCAATGGAAAATCTTCGACCTTTCACTTATGCAGCCATTTATTAACCTGGGCGGGTCCATTCATGAAGGCTGCTTTGTGGTAGTGGACTGCTCCAATACTGTGCTACGATTCTTCAACAGAGTTCCAGCCCTTGATGCTACCTTCAGACTACAAAAATCGGATCACAGGTCTCTATTCTTCTCTGATGCGCTCCAAGAATGGATGCGGCTATTTCAATGTTTCTAAAACGAACAGAGCTGTCGTGAATCTTGATATGGAAAACGAAGGCGATGGAGAGACGTCGAACCATGCATGTGGAACACAGTTCAGCGTCACTAATATGTTATAGCCTCAGTATGGATAATTATTGACTCGGCCTCGTTCGTAAGTATCAGGCTTTGGGTTTCGAGAACACATACGAGACGTGTATATGCGTGCAAATGCATGATAGAATGCTTCAAGCACAGTGGAGCTTTCTGTATTCGAACTAATAATAGTCACTTTTGTGATAGTAAACTCCATTTAGTTCCGTGAAAGTCATGTCAAAGGATCTAATGCTTCCAGGGCACAACGAGGTTACACAATTTAACAGGTAGACTACACCACATACAGTCGCAGACAAAATTAAGTGGACACTTAAGTAGACACTTAAGTGGACAATTAAGTGGTTCTTTAAATAAAAAACATACTATTTTTAATTTTATTGGTTTTCTTATATAATTATCAGGTATCATCTATGACAATTATGTGTGAAAGACGATATCTGTCAAATGACCACCACGACCACGTTTACAGACATCAATTCGAACATCGAAATTGTCGATGAGATTTTGGCATATTTGCTTGTTTAATTCACCAATTTCATTTCGAATGTTGTTTTTCAGGTCATGAATTGTTACTGGTTTGTTGGCATAAACTTTGCCTTTCAAATAACCCCAATGAAAAAAGTCTGATGGTGTCAATTCACACGAACGAGGTGACCAATTCACATCACCATTCCTTGAAATTAATCGACCATTGAATTTTGATCACAACAAAGTGTTGTATTCACGCGTGGTGTGTGATGTAACTCCGTCTTGTTGAAAATAAACATTGCTTATGTCGATTCCATTTAATTTCAGCCATAAATAATCAAAATTTATACAAAATTCGCCACAAACCGCCATAAGAAGTCCTCAATTCTTGACAACGACGTGGAATTGATGTTGATGGGTCGTTAACAAAACTTTCACGAACAGCAGCAATGTTTTCATTCGAACGAGTTGTTTTTAGTCTGCCATACTTTGGTTTATCATTGTTGAATATTCGAGGTAAATCTCATAATCTTGACCGCGAAATAATTGAATTCGGACACTCGTGGCGCCATCTATTTGGCTAGATGTATATAAGAGTGCGCAGGTCTCATAGCCGTATCTTGCTCGACGTATTGCGATGTAGTCGAACGTGTTCAAACTTTAGTTCGTAATATAAGTACAAAGTTATTAATAGTGTTAATGTTATTAAATATTAAATAATATACTTTAATCTCCGTATTTACGTAACTAACATGCAATCATTTACGACCCAAACCGCCCGAAAATCCCAACAATCATGAACAGATCCAGATTCATTTCTTAACTAAATTTCGAATTGTTTTCTCAGATGGACGATTATGTATACCGAAAAAATCACGTAATTTACGATGGGTATTTTTTATCGAACACTGATTTGCAAAATAAATTTTAATAACTTTAACACGTTTTTCAATTGTATACGACTCCATTGTTAAAATTGTCTATCTTTGTAAGTTAGAAGTACAAAAAAGTGACAAGAAACAAACATGGCGTTCGACAGATATTCTCATTCAACATCCTAAACATACTTTTGGATAACCCTGTAGAATCACGCTATGATAGTTGCGACATACAATATCTTTACACCCCGTGTATGGTCTAGCATCCATAGCGAACGATATAACTAATGAAAGAGGCATTCGTCGAATCCATGGTCGAGCGTATTTTTCCTGGGACACGTCGCTTCTTCGACAAGTTAACAGTTGATAGACATCCGTGGCTCCGTATCGGGGGCACAGATGGACGAAAGAAGGGCAAGCCTAAAAGGGAAGAAGCGTAGCCAGTCGCTTGTGACCAGGGGAAATTATTTATCGGCTCGGGCTCGGCCTCGAGGGATTTTGGAAACGCTCCATCTTCCGTCTCTCAAAAAACTGGAGCTGCCATTAACACGCCTTGTCCCTTCTCGCGACGAGGAACGGGCTCGCTCGCTTGGCAGTCCGGGATAAAAATTCGTCCGTCAACGGCAGATACGATCCTTCTATTTTTTAATCTCGCGAGACCGGCCGAATGAGCGCGTGGTTTCCCGCCAGCGCGCCGGCTAAAAAGAAAGTGGAAATGGGTTCGTTAGAGAAAGAATGGAACGAAACGAGGAGGTTTCTGCCGGGCCCCAAGGCTAATGAGAACCGATAAAATAGAAACGACCGCCGGTGTGCCTGCAATTACTATCTCGTGCAGTCATACAATACGCGTTTTATATCGTTCTTACGGGCAACGTTCTGAAAGACGCCTCAATCTCGACGATCGGATAAGACATCCGCGAAAATAACATCGGATCCTCCAGTCCCGCATCAAAGAGGATTCATCTTACTTCGCGATACTCTTAATGTTCAATCTCTCCTCAATATTCTGCCAGAGACACGTCATATGAAAATCGAGTTGAGCTAATTATACTATCCGACATGCATCTTCTCTTTGCGATGGCTAGACTAGATTGTATGCATTCATGACGGAAATGAATATGTGAAACAGGAAACTGTAAACTCGTTGCACGATATTAAAAATATCGATATATTAGCGGTAACTTATTAAAATGTTTAAGAGAGGAAATAACTTTTTGTTTAACTTTTATTTCTTGCAATCTATGAGTAATTATTACACTGCTAATTTGATGCGCTTGTGACAAGAAGGGTTGATCAAATGTAAATTGACATTTACAGAATTTAATATGCAGCTCATGTATTGTGCTATTAATACAGACAACTGTTATTTTGTATACAATTTTATATTTATTATTATTTATATAAATTTATATTTATTATATATTTATTATATTTAATTTATACGAAATTTATTTTTCATATAGACTCGCAGTCTAGCAATAAATTTTTTTTTACTTTGAAGATTTCTCATCTATCAGTCATAGTTTCGCGAGATTAACCTAATAAGCCTAATTTTAACAGGAACCATTTTGTGTGGTTGCACAATATAAAAATTATACACGTTTTTTCGTGCAGAGAACAATTTCGTGAAGCTCTCGAATAAATTGATATATAACTTTGTAAGGTTACAAATATTTAATAATGCTTAAATAATCTTCACAACGAGGGTGACAATTTTTGCGTATCATTTTTTCGTAAGTCTACTAAATGGTTGTGCAAAGCAATAAGAAAATTGAAGTATCTCAAATAATAACTATAATTAGCAGTCTCTTCCTGCTAGTCTTAGCGTGTCTTCTCTTCACAAATGTCTCGCTCACTATACACTGCCTTAAGTAGGTCTAGTTCGACCCAATCGTTCAAAAACTTTATTTAATTTCACATTTTCTGACGATTTCCTCGGAATTATAATCATTTTGGCTGAACTTCGTCTTGGAGAACTCCGTGTTCGTAACTTTTTTGAACTTTTTTTTATGTTATCCTGTAGATATCGATGAATACATTCCAAAAGTGTGTGTATGGTTGTTAGGAATTCACTGGTTTATAAGTTATACGTGTGTAAAGATAAGGAATTTTAAGCGTTTTCGACAGGTTAGAGCGTCGCCATATCTGATATTCGTTGAGTGGGAGAGGTAGGTCTGTTCCGCGCATGCGCTGGATAGATGGTGGGTGTTCAGCGCATGTGTTAGATAGTATGGTATATTTGCGGGATCGGCTAAATAGTACTGAGCGTATGCGCTAGATGGTTTGGGGTTAGGTCGTCGTGGGAGCGGAGGAGCCCGGCTCGACCATGGTATAATGTTTCGCATTTCGATTTGATAAATGTGTTATTATTACGTACGTGTTTGTGCTGCCATCTAACGGATCTGCTCGGAACTATTTAGCCTATTTTGTGTGTATTACTTAGCAAATATATCAATACGGCGGCGCTGTAACCTGTCAAAAGGCTTAAAAGGGTTCAACTTTATACGCGTATAACTTCTGAACCAATGAATTCCGCACAATAAGATTTTCATTTTCGGTGTTTTCTCGTCGAAATCTATAAGATTGTATAAAAAAACCTGAAAAAAAAGAGTTCTCCAAAACGAAGTTCAACCATAATTTTTATTAAGTTTAACCCTTGGAACTCTGGCGTTATTTTAATCCTGAAACCAAATTCTTTTTTCTAATTTAGAATATGTCCATTTTATACAATTCTTTCTTTTTATGTTTATGAAGCTGATCCAATGTGCACACGCAATACTTAAATATCCAGAAATTTATTAAATAAAAAATTAATAACCAGAAAAATATTTAGAATAATGGTGTAAGAATTTGTAGTGGTGCCTCAGAGTCACCCTTCGAGTGCAAATGTTTAAAGAATGAGGTCAACCGTTTTCGTAAAATTACGACGAAAAGCGATGATCAAACGCAAAAACCATTCAAAGCTAAAAGCATGACTCTCCGAAACAAAATCCCAGAAAACCCGGGGGATGATAAAGAGAAACGGTTTCCAGGCTGGTATTTGGCACCGCTAGAAATCTATAAAGATTAGCCATTGAGCGTCGTACCACAAAAAAACAGTGAAAATTTGTCGGACGGCGTTATCAAAACAGAAACAAAACGTCACCGGATTTACCATCCGCTATATGGTTTCGCCCGAATTTCGTTATTGTCCCCCCCCCCCCCCCCCCCCCTCCCGAAACTCTAATCGCGTACCAATACAGTGCCGACCGTTGATTCGGAATCAGCTTGATCTAGACGACTATTGAACAAGGTGGGTCGCGATGACGGTCGCGGGGGATGGTAGCCTGCCTCGATTTCCAGGTGAATCGATGTGTTATCAGAGGATGCCGGTTCCCGCGAAGTCTCTGACGATCCTGTGAGAGCGAGGGAGCAAGAGAGACAGGCACAGAGATATGAAGATTAAGTGGTGAAACTGCAGAGCAGCTACCTACCCTTCGATACATATTATAAATTTCAACATTTTGAACAACTTTTTCCTGTACATGCGAGTGGCGATCTCGCTTTATTTCCAAGACTGTTATGAGATTAATTGAAGTGGGTACCGGTATATAAGTAAATGTGAATTCAACAGACACGCAAGATACTTTATTACTTGAGTACTATAAATGAGTGCATTCCGCGTATACGTGCACTCCCGACAAGCGTTCAGAAAAAGAGACCAAACATTCAGTCAGTATGAGGACGCAACAATCGCACCAACGCAAGGCCGATTTCCAACGATTGTTAAGGACTGATTTATATTGATTTAACATTCCTTATACTACTTAAGTTTATATGTACGTTATTCGTTGAGTGTTGCTATATGTTGCATTTAGTGTTCAAGTTAAGGGGGAGAGTACGATTTCAGTGGCCCCTCGTTTTGAGGTTATATTTGTGTTCTTGGGGTTATTCAAGAAAAAAATGTATATATAACATGGCGTCAAATTGTCCTGGTTTAGCCGGTAAAGTAGATTTCCTGTTTTTTATAAATTTGCAAATATCTCGGTAACTATGCGAAATATGGCAAAATATCAAGAGACCTTTTTTTGTAGAAAATGAAATTTTATTCGCATAATCTTTGCATTGTAGCTGTCATCCAGAATTTGAACTAGTAATGGAAAAATCATGTGAATAGAATGAGTTGTGGTTAGGTCGTGGAGGGGGCGGATCAAAACGAGGGACCACGGAAATCATACTCGTGCCAAGTTAAGAGTTAAGAAATTATGAGGAGTATACTCTGGTGGTGTGGACCCCCACCACAAATATGCAGGTTAGGGGTAGATTAAATAGAAGGAACCACAAGGAAAGATAGAGTCGTGCTAGTAGAAGGCGAATGGAACGGTCGCTTTCAGTGGATAGTCGTCGACTTCATCAATATGATCAGGTATGAAAGAGTTTCAAGAAATCTTGGGTCGGACCGTCACTCAGCGACCACATTGGGTCATGTGTTTTATCACGAACTCGCGTTCAGACCGGATTGGTCTACGAGGGTTGTAAATCCCCGATTCGAATGCGACAACGTGGTACGCGATTCCCTATGACCACTTAAGGTGATAGAGGTGGTATGAATATAATAAATTAGGCACAATGTAACGAACAATTAGAGGACTATATTTTTAAAAATAAAATAACTTTGATTACATGAGTTGAATACACTGATCGAATCTTGTGGACAATGTTTCGCGGACTGCGTTTGATGATGAAGTGTGTGGTGATGATGGATGGCGTAAAAAGGTAAACTCGGTGTGGGCGTGAGTTTTACTGTGGTACAAGCGGATTCGTTGCCATTTCCTGGGAATTGGTAAGGAGCACGGCCGTCTTAGATAATTGGTCAACAAAAAATGGAATGGAAAGGGAAAAAAGGGCCGCCTCCAAACCAGGAGTCACTCGTAGGTACGCTTGTACTTGTATCATGTTTGGGATTATTTGAATTAGAAAAAAGAGACAAATACGATGGTATAAGTTTCACAAAAAATTCAAAAATTAGAAAAGTTACAATCTATTGCTTCTCTCGCATTAGTGTGAGTCTTGCCGATGCTCACAAGGCGGATTCTCCCAGTGGTGGGGATAAAACGTCGACATTCACGGCATAGACCTTTGCTACACTCGCGGAGAGAATACTGCACAGTGAGTTTTAACACTCTCCGTGCGTAACCGTTTTTGCTCGATTTTTCATTCAGACTATTTCATGTTTTGCTTATAGACCGATAAATTATCATAAACTATTTCATTGTATTATCGATCGATAAGGAGTAAACACTCTAAAGACTAGATTCAACATCATGTTCTATCTTTATATGACATAAATACTCACTATAGAATTAGATGTATATTTTGAGCGCGTGTACCATTGGTGGTACACGTGTTAATTGAGTTTTTACAGACAATTCTTGCAGTCTCGCGTATACAGTTGTGCACGGGACCTTTAAGCTCGCTCTACCCATATTCCTGAAGAGGACGGCGACCTATGTTAACGCATGCAATGCCGCAGGCGCTCAATTACAGGCAGAATTCACTGTAGTGGTATCGATAGTTTTTCGCGAATATCTCGGAGACTAAACGGGACCACCGCTGATATGTAAATGAAAAAGATGTTCAAATTCTCGCCGACATTCGATAATGATCAAAACTGGAGGGTAGGTGACTGTTCTGCAGTTTCACCGAGAAAGAGAGTGAGGGAGAGAGAGAGAGAGAGAGATAGAGAGAGAGAGAATTTGGGTGGAGTAGTTTCGGCTATTATTCGGATAAAATAACTTGACCCCGATAGGGGGACGCCTCGATTTAATGGCGTCCGTGGCGGAGGCATCCTCAAGCCGAACGCTGCCATTATTAGAATCATTGACGATTCATTTCCGGCATATGATAGAGGGTGTTTGACAGCACGGAACCGGGTCAAGCCTTACGCGTCACGCCGCGCGTCGTTTTGTCATCGTCACGGGGATCGATCGATCCGAGAGGGTTGTGCTTCGGAAGACCTACACACAGCACCGCTCCCTCGTTCGATCGCCAGGAAAATATTGACTGTGCATTACGCGGAACCTACAAATTATTCCTACCTCTTTCCTCCATCTCCTCCTCCTCCTCTTACCACCAGCAAATATGTATGATACAAAGCCGCGACCGATCGAAGCACGACTCGGCCGGAAAAAATATCAGAAACACTCGTCACGGTTCAACGGACCCATCGTGGATCAGAGATCGTTAAAGTATGGCTTGTCCCGAACGTTTTCGACACGATTACATTGCAAGCTGAAGTACACTGTCGCTCGCAAGTCGATTGGCTTGTCAACACAAGTTTTCAAACCTTTTCCAATCGTTGATCGAGGAGTTTATTTGTTCATGTGCTTGTAATGGTGAGTGGTGAACAGATGGTGATGCTATTACACTGTGGGCAATGCCAATGTTGCGTTTGTAGCTGAGATCGACATAGACAAGTATCTTCCGTTATTAACATTAATTTTACGGAACGCTAAAAGCGACTATTTTGTATTACTTTATAGAAATACAAGAACGTGTCTATTCAGATTTTTAGCTATTTTTAATAGGTTGGGAAAAAGTTTCTTCATTTCTTCCCTTTGGATGTCGTACCATGTCATAACTCTGTTAATATTAATCGGATCTGGCATTGCTTAAGTGCGTCTGAAAGGTTGATATATCATATATTAATTCAAAATTAAAAATTGTGATATTTGTTTATTTAGCCAATAGTTATTACGTGTAGAAAATGAGTAAAATAAAGAAGAAATTCGATACATTTTGAAATTTTCCTAAAAAAAGGAAAGAATGCAACTCAAGCTGCTAAAAAAACTTGCGATGTTTATAGACCTGATACAGTATCAGTACGTATGCCACAAAGCGGATTCAAGAGTTTTCAATCTGGAAATTTTGATGTCGAAGACACACCACGTTCTGGTCGACCAGTCACTGAAAAAGCCGATGAAATCATGCAAACAGTTGAACAAGGCCGGTTTTACCTAAAAAATGGCAAAAGGTAGTCGATCAAAATGGCACATACTTGATTTAATAAACTTCATTTAGGATATGAACAACTTGATTCATTTCTCGGTTAAACTGTACTTTGGAGGACCAATTTTTTTCAACTTTTTTTTATTCAGTCCTATAGATTTCGATGAGAAAACACCGAAAATGAAAGTCTTATTGCCAGGATTTCACTGGTTCAGAAGTCATACGCGTGTAATGTTGAGCACTTTTAACCCCTTCGCTTACAATATCGTCTGAGAGGCGTGATGAAGATTCTGAACAGAGTCTAATAAAGATGTATGCTATTAATTTCCTTTAAACCGAAATATAATTCTATTTTGTTGTTGTTAATGTACAGCCATTGGAGAACATATAAACATGCAATAGATATACATTTTCTCCTTTTTCTAAGAAATTATGAACTACAAAGAAATTCTAATCACTAAAACCGTAAAATAAATCGTAAGGCAAGGGGTTAACTAACCCCAAACCAACTTACACTATACCGCTCAGTACTACTTAACCGATGCACTGAACACCCACCATCTATCCAGCACATTCGATCAACAGTCCTACCTCTACCACCCAACGAATATCCAATATGGCGACGCTCTAACCTGTCAAAATGCTTAAAATTGTTCATGTTTACACGTGTATAACTTTTCAACCAGTGAATTCCGGTAACCCAAACTTGAATTTCGTGTACTAAAACTTACACGTCTATCACTTTCTCGTCAAAATGTGTAGCTTCACATACGGAAAACTTGAAAATTCTTGGTCCTCTAAAGTACAGTTCAGCCCATTTCTGCATTAAAATGCGAAGAAACTTTCTCCCCAACCCAATATTATAATATACGCACAAAGAAATAAATTTGTTTAACGCTTCTCCATAGACGTGCCTTTATAATCTCAATAATCGTAAATTAAGAACGTGTAAACCTAGTGTTATACAGGTGTCTCACCCGATTTTGACATCTTGATTTCTTCGCTATTGTTAGAACTGCCGAAAAATGTTTCAGATAAGAATTAAATGGTGCTGAGTGGGTCATAATTTGGTGTTATTAGTTTATTCGTGGGTGAACGCGTTAAGGTCATATGAAGGTCAACTTCGTTTTTTTAAATGGAATTATGTGCTTTTTAATACATCAGTCGATGCAGTCGAACATTCTTTATAAAAGAAGTATTAATCTATGTATGTTGAAAAATTAGTCGTTTAGGAGATATTTCGATTTAAATAATTCCAAGACACCATAAGACGTTCGCTTTTATTTCTTACAGAAAAGGTTCAGCATTACGGCAATTTGTACCACGGCATTTTTGAAGTTTTGATCGACTTCACTGTACCCTATTGCAAACGTGGCAGTGCATCTTTCATTCAAAGCTCAACAATGCGATTAATAAAAATAGTTCATCAAGCTTTGAGCATTCATTGTAAAGAGAAACCTCTGCCTTTTATATTTACGGTGGTTTCAGTTATGCAGAAAAATTTTTTTAATTTTTACGGACGTTTCAATTTGTGCATAGAAATTATAGTATGTATAGAAATATGTATGGGGAATGTATAGAAATTATACATATTTCATTAACTTTATATTAATAAAATTGCTTCAACACGTACCTATATTTTTTTAACAATCATTAGGACTGAAGATGGGTATATTCATAAGCGCAATGCGCATACAGATTAAAATATAATTGTTCTCCAAGACACTATTAGCGAATTAGTATTATTTTTCAAATAAATAATTGTATCTTTGAAGAACAAAGTAGATTGTATAATTTATAAGCGAAATTTCATATTGTAAAACAACACAAAATAAAAATTGTTTGCATCAATTGGAACACTCATGAGCCAAATAGGAATTTCTTTAATCCTTTAATTACGTTCACAAGCTAAAACTAACACATTGATAATCTTAAATAAATCTGGGTGTTGCTCTAAATTTCATATATGTCTTTCCGTCACAAATGCATAAAATTTCCAGTCTATTGATATAAGGTTTCCCAAAAGTCGTTAGACCATTTAAACTTCTAATTTCTTTATAAAAGAATAAATGTAAATTTTTAAAATAAAAGGGTTAATTCATTTTTAAATGGTTTAGTAATTTTTAGATCACCCTATAGTATATGTCAAATTCTCTAAAGAGATTTAAGTTATAAAATTTGCACATGCGATACGCGTGCTCCCAAAATTTAAAACAAAGAGAGTGACAAATTTGTTACACCGTTTGAACTCAATTCGACGCGTTAATTCCACTCGTTTGGTCACAACGCTTTGATCAAGGGCGGCGGAGCGAACTGTCCGAGATCACATCGCGCAAATGTAGTGCAAAAATGACAAAAGTTGCTGCATTAATCCAGACAGACGGGTTCGTTGAATCTACCACACGGCAAAGTGTCAAACATCGAGTGCAAATTTGTACCCGACAATCATCGAACCCGATACGTCGTAAGCTTTGATCGAAGCTGATCTATCGATTGAAAAATCATGGCACTTGAATTTCAAGGTTTCATAATCCGTGTATAACACAGTCCTAGTACAGGAGAACTTTGATCGTTGCACGAAACGGGACAGAAATCGCATCCAAAAATCGAGGTTGTGCAACGAAAGTGGTAACGAATCATAGTGATTCGAAGTGTCGATCTTCTTTGGTTTTTACGTTGACCACGATCCACACCACCAGTTCCAGAACATTGAACACCACGTGGTGGGAGTGTTTACCAATCATTGTGATTTGTAGTGTCGGTCTTATTTTGTTCCTACGTAGTCTACAATCCCCACCACCAGTTCCAGAACCTTGAACACCTCGTGGTGGAAGTAATTACCAATCATAGTGATTTGTAGTGTCGGCCTTCTTTTGTTTCTACAATCCCCACGACTAGCTCCAGAACCTTGAACATCTCGTGGTGGGAGTGGTTACCAATCATAGTGATTTGTAGTGTCGATCTTCTTTTGTTTCTACGCAGACCACAATCGCCACCACCAGTTCCAGAACCTTCAACATCTCGTGGTGGGAGTAGTTACCAATCATAATGATTTGTAGTGTCAGTCTTCTTTTGTTTCTACGTAGTCTACAATTCCCACCACCAGTTTCAGAACCTTGAACACCTCGTGGTGGGAGTGGGTACCAATCATAGTGATTTGTAGTGTCGATCTTCTTTTGTTTCTACGTAGACCACAATCCCCACGACTAGTTCCAGAACCTTGAACACCTCGTGGTGGGAGTGGGTACCAATCATAGTGATTTGTAGTGTCGATCTTCTTTTGTTTCTACGTAGACCACAATCCCCACGACTAGCTCCAGAACCTTGAACACCTCGCGGTGGGAGTAGTTACCAATCATAATGATTTGTAGTGTCAGTCTTCTTTTGTTTCTACGTAGTCTACAATCCCCACCACCAGTTTCAGAACCTTGAACACCTCGTGGTGGGAGTGGGTACCAATCATAGTGATTTGTAGTGTCGATCTTCTTTTGTTTCTACGTAGACCACAATCCCCACGACTAGCTCCAGAACCTTGAACACCTCGTGGTGGGAGTGTTTCCCAATCATAGTGATTCGTAGTGTAGATCTTCTTTGGTTTTTACGTAGACCACAATCCCCACCACCAGTTCCAGAACCTTGAACAGCTCGTGGTGGGATTCGCTAATATGCAACGAACCAAGATTCCGTGCAATAAACAAGGTTGCAACTAGCGAGGCTCTACTGTAGTACGAAACGAAATATAACATAGTTCCAAACAGACTATAAGTGTTACTAAGTGGTGCAGTGTGCACAATATATTTTTTTAATCAATATTATATTGCATAGTATAATATATTTCGTTTTGGATTCATAGTTTTTACATTATTTGATAAATATCCACAAAAATCGCTACATTTTGACTGGTTTTTTAACTTTAATCACAGTTTGGGCACATTTTGCGCCATTGATAAGTTAAGGGAAAATGTAGAAATTAGGCAGTTATTACCAGATTATTATAACAAAAATCGAATGGTTGAATAGAAGTGATAAGGCGTTAGGATAATTGAAATGATGTCACATTATTCTCGATTTATTAAAATTATTAAATGAGGAAATGCATTTTTATTTTTCATAAAGAAGCGCCGACTAGTATATTACTAGTAAAATACAAAGCATCATTGAAATAAAAAATTTGCATTCCTATGAGATACACATAGTGAAAATAAGACGTTTAATTATATGTGTTGATCACACTTATATCTTTGATTCGTCCATGTTAGGTAGTTAACAAACCACATAAAGTGTAACACTTCTTACTTCTAATAATATTTAGATCGTGCAGATGTTGCTCTTTGGTTTTACTCTTGTGCAGATAACCATTTCAGTATTTTCTTTAATAATTACTTTCTATTCTGCTCACAATACTACGATATGTAGACTCGAAATGGACAAACTTTGTTATATAGATTTACATTTTTCAAAATTGGTAAAACAAATTTGAAACATTTAAGCTTTAAATATCGTTGCATATTTTGGTTTTCCACACAAAGATTGCAATATTGTCTGCATATCAAAAGGAAAGTATGGCCTATCGTATAATTACTTATTCATAGTAATTCATAGTATACTACTTATCAATTAGTTACTGCGACAAAATTCATGGGACCACAAGTCAGATTGGCCGACTCACCTGCAACAGAAAAGTAATATTATTAGACATATGTGGAAAATAATTTGCCATAACAATTATAAGTAGTTTTCGCAAAATGAATTTCGCAATGAAACGGTAAGATAGAAGAAATGTAATTGTTGTGCTCTCTATAGTGTGAAATAAATAGGGAATATTTACCAATTTATGGAAAAAACAAAATGGAAAATGAAAAAATATTGTCATTGAAGCATTCTACACTCTTTTTTTATTGAAAATATTAAAAGTGCTAGTCCAGCATTAAAAATATGGAAACTCTGTCATTATTATATCTTTATTCAAAATATATACAGAAACATGAAAACAATCACGTAGAAACATATTTATAAGTAAAATCGATTATAGTAAAAGCGAAACCTAGGATGTTAAGTAGAAATATGTACAAATTAATTTCTTAAAGTGTGTTACAACTTATAACTTTTATTTACCGAAGACGATAGTGGATATTACTTTCATGATGCAACATATCTATGAATAACCATGTGAGACATCAATAACTAAATATTTAAATGTCCAAATACTTGTGCGTTGTTCTGTATATGTGTAAATGTGTACATAAACATTTGCTGTCTTGGAATTTGTCTCATTTTACTGTGGAGCATAGATCGAACAAGTTTAAAATTCCATGTGACCAAAATCAAACTGTTCTTCTTTTTGTTGGGTAACAAATATGAAATAAAAATGTTCTCCTTTAATACAAACATGATTTTGAACAGAGAAGTCTTGCAAAAACATATTGACGGAAATACGATATTAGTTAAAGATGAGATAAAAAAAATTGTAATTTTTGTGTGTCAATTGTTACAATTAGATTCTAAGAATTAAATACCACTAGAAGCAACCCATTATGCGATAGAAGATATAAAATATTGCGTTAAGTAACTAAATTGTAAGGTAAAAATGGGAACTAAAAATATCAGAATTTTTATACGTTAATCGTCATCAGTGTAATAGGTTTGTTATAATCTTCAAGTAGACCTTCGTAATCGCCTTCATCAATATCCAATGTAAGTTCATTAGAAGCAGCAGCATCTTCACTTAAGCTGAAGGACCCTAGACCCTTCAAATAGGACGCCAAATCTTGACATTTCTTATAGCTTAATCTCTGTGTAGATAAGATTCCCGGTAATTCCCGGAAATGAAACGGCTACTGCCGGCAAGCTTACACTTAGGAATATTATTGGTCGCTATTTAAAACCAAATAAAGACAATTATAGAAACTATCTAGTTCTTAACCGCCGCTAGATCCCCTGAAATGGCAACACCAAAAATCCTCAGTTGGTTTAATCCATTTGTACAGGGTTATCCAAAAGTACCTTTAGGATGTTGAATGACAATATCTGTTAATCGCCATGTTTGTTTCTTGTCACTTTCTTGTATTTCTAACTTAGAATGATAGACAATTTTAACAATGGAGTCGTATACAATTGAAGAACGTGTTAAAGTTGTTAACATTTTTTTTACAAATCAGTGTTCGATAAAAAATACCCATCGTAAATTACGTGATTTTTTCAGAATTATTAAGCAAACCCCAAGCCCACTAAACCTAACCTAACCTAACCCAGGCCTAACCTAGCCTAGTCCAACCTAACCTTGCCAAATAAAGTGATATAACTAGTTTAACATGGCGGCTTATGTAGAAATACATAACTATGCGATGATTTCTGCACATATACGAGCCATGTAACAGCCTCTTTCCCATTGATTTCACTAAAACACGCGCAACGTGCTGGGCCACTTCTTGCGGCTTCCACCCGGGATCATTTTGATTTCATTCATCAGAACTGTCACTCATTGTAACTTATTAAACTTATTAAAGACAAGAAACAACAGTATAGGTTGTGTTAATAAGAGAAAATAGCGGATACGAGTCATTAACGTAAACAGTTTGTTGCGCATGCGCAGAGCATTTCCACGTAACGTGACCAACCCACATCACTCTACTGGGCATGGGAAATATTTCGGATAAATTTGGAGCCAATCGAAGGTGGGTGCTAAAAGGAACTTCACTCAATGTTTCTACGTTTAATAATAACCGTGATATAAACTGTTTTGTCAAGGTAGTTCTCGTAAAAATCGGCAAAATGACAAACTTTGATGGTCTATATCTTCTAAAAAATTTCGAGGTAATTATATAGAAAAGGTCTGCGTACTCCGATTTTGATGAAATTTTAATATATTATAGATTTCAACATTTTGAACAACTTTTTACTTTTCCAATATAGGGGGGTCGCTTTTAGTTTTCGAGATATTCGCAAAAAGCTATCGGTAATGGTAATTTCATAACGGAAACCTTCTTTTTAGAAACACTGGGTGGGTGTGTGTGGTATTGTCGCTTCTCATCTCCACAACGTGTTTACAAACAAAAAATAAACAGATGCGGCCCGAAAATCCAGGAAATGGAATAACAAAAGAATCAAGCAGAATTAACTCCTGTAGATAACTCTGATCATACATAGATAGGCTGAGCTTTCAATTTTCAAAGACATTTCCTGGATTTTCGGGCCGCATCTGTTTATTTTTTGTTTGTAAACACGTTGTGGAGATGAGAAGCGACAATACCACACACACCCACCCAGTGTTTCTAAAAAGAAGGTTTTCGTTATGAAATTAACATTACCGATAGTTTTTTGCAAATATCTCGAAAACTAAAAGCTACCCTCCTATATTGGAAAAGGAAAAAAGTTGTTCAGAATGTGTTGCTCCATAACATATTAAAATTTCATCAAAGTCGGAGTACGCAGACCTCTTCTATATAATTAAAAATTTCGAAAATAATAGAATGATAGCTCAACCTCCCGCCCCCACCCATTTTCACTTAGACTACAACATATTTCAATTTCAGCAGAATCCGAGATATAGTCTCAAAAAAGTGCTTTACACGGCTTAAAGTCGACTCTACAGGGAATAATTCGTATTCAAAATGTTGAAACACTTGACCTATAATAAGCTACCCATTTGTAATCTCATAAATTGTCTAAAATGGACCGCTCTAATTGGGAATACCCTCTTAAACATATGAAGCCTCATTATAAATAAAATCACCGACCTAAACTCTCAAACCTTAAAAAAGAGGACCCCATCTCCAGCGCATCTCGGTAATTTATTATCATCGTAACTCGCGTCGCCAGCTTAGAAGCGTCTCTAACCCCGCATAGTCTGCGACCCGACATCTTCCCTTAAAGCGCAACCGCTGCAAAAGCTCTCTGGTTCCCGTTCAGGCGACAATAGTTAATAGACACCGTGGCTGCTGGTCGCATCTCGCGGGACATTGTAAACAAACCGGCGACGATTCCCCGTATCGTCCCTGTTGTCGCTTCGGTATTTCAACGGCGGTCACCCCGAGCTTTTTCCGTCGCGGGGCCTGCCATTTGATTAATCCATTAGCCGCGCTACAAAATTACAGGCCGCTGCGCAAACTTCCCGTAATATCCTTTCAGCAATTAAACGCTAATTAGTTCCTCGAAACCCTTTGAGATTAATGTTGGCCGGCTTGTGTAGTTGCGCGTACCTGTCAAGACACGGTGTATATACGGAGATGAACATATACACAGTGAACCGGACGAAGGGGGAAGGGGGAGGGAGGGAGGGGGGAGGGGCACGAGCCTTTGTCGTCTTAATGAAACGTCACTATCCAACGTCCCTCGGTATTTCTGACCCGGGAAGGATGCTGCATCCTAATCGTTCCGACACGCTCGATAGCCTCGCCGATGACAAGGACACGCTATTCGTTTGACCCCGTCATATGGGGAGGGGAATGAGGAGGGGGGGCGGCCGGGTTCCACCGGAAAAGATGGAACGCGGGCAGAGAACGGTTCAGCAAAGGTGGAATCGATGAAATGGACCGCGGCCACCGCAAACGGAGCGCGGAGCGGATCAAACAATCGCCGACGGATTTTTCAGGGTATCTCTCGGAAGAGCGGCGGATATCAAAGTTAAAGCGACGTCGGTTGAAACGCAAATCGTATCGTCGAACGGCCGAGGTCTCGGGCTACCCGGGCATGGAAAAATACAGAATTTCGATTGAAACGGAGGCCGGTAATTAGAGGTTACCAGGGAGGGAATCGCTGAAAGCTTCGGTGTCAAACTTTTCCCGTGGATTGAAACGCCGAATGCTTGTGCGTCCCTTTGACTTGACAAGCCCCCGGAAACAGCGACAGATCGCGAGACTGCTGCGAGCCTTTTTCCTCGTTGGAGAACGTCAAACGACCCTTCCGAGCCGACGATGGATAGAGGACACAATAAACTGGCGTCGTCGAGTGTGTGCGGGGTGGAGGGGCGACTTTGAAAAAGCGACGCGCATGCTAGTCGACGGTTTTCAACGGATCTTGAGGCGCGAATCGCGGAAAAACGCGGGGATATGCATCGCTACGGGTGCAATATACACGCGTTCCCGCCGCTGGCCCAGATTAAAGAGAGTTTTATGCGAGGCGCGGCGCGCAGTTATTAATCCTTGGAAAAGCCACGTCAGGACGACGCACGGAGAGAAAAAGAAAGAAACTACGCGAGTGCGGATAGGTTATAAGAGCGACGCCGCTATAAGCCAAAGGGCAAAACGGAGGTGGAGATCGACTGTTCCCTCCGGTTTCGCTCTCATCGGTCTTCCAGCTCGTTGACGGCGTCGTCATCGTCACGTCCGCGGACCAATTTTTCCTCTCTCCAGCCTCGATCGATCTCGCGAATGCTGCTCGCTGCACCCTAACAGGGATTCTCGGGTGCCAGGTTCGAAAAATCGATTTTCTAAAAGGTGCAGTACCGGACAAAATAATATCACAATAGGACATATGTACATATTACTCACCCTATACATATATTAGATTTGTCCTTCATAGTATCCATGTAGAGTTGCAAGGTTGTATCTTGTATACCAAAGAAATTGGAGAAAATAATGTAGACATTATTATTTATAAACTGTTTCAAATAATGGTATGGAAATTTTTACTAGGGCCTTCGAATCATCATTAGAGTGCAAAGGGTTAAACAATCGGTGACCTCAATTTTTTGTTAAACTAGTTTTTTTTATTAGAGCAATCTCAATTTTTAGTTATTTTAAAATTGGTTTGTTTACAGCTGTGTAGACGAGTTAATAATTAATAAATGTGAAACAAAGTTATACCACATTGTGCTCCAAAGATTCAAGTATCTGTCTGTATAAAATTTTGTTTGCAGAGAAAAGGTAATTTTTCTTTAAAACATTAGAATTTTGTTGAATTCTTCACGTTACTCTAGAAGTTGATATAGCCATTAAATAAATAGGCAAATGCAACCATAATGCTGTATTCTACGGGTTCTAGGACATACTAGAAATTTTCTAATAACTATTACAAAAAAATGAGAGAGGAAAATAGTAATACTGTTTTTTGCAAGCAACGTAATTTTGTATTTAATTATTTTCATGAAAATGTCGGTGACCTCCAATTTTTGTAAATGGAATGCTATATATTTATTCATACATTATGGAAGCGTGTGTCAAGACAAATTCATTCGTATACGACACATTGACCTTCAAGATCATACAAGGTCAGAAATGGAAGAAACATTTTGAACATTTTGTACTAATGCGTTTACAAGTCTACTATATGGACCAGAGTATAGTAAATGTTTAATATAACTTCCCTGTGCATGACTACATATTTCGGCTCTATTAATTACATTCTTGCTAGCTTCTTCTAACATTATCCGAAATATTAATGCACAAGATTGCGTTAGCTTCCCTTGCAAGTCTAAGTCTAAGAAATATTCAGAATTTTGCTGCCATTTCTGACCTTGAATAACCTTGAAGGTCATTGTGTTGTATACGAATAAATTTGTCTTGTTACACGCTTTCATATGATATAAAAAAATATATAACATTTCATTTGAAAAATTGAAGATCACCTTCATTTCTAAGAAAATAATGAAAACACAAGAAAATTACATACGCCATTATGTTACTTACCAAAAACAGTACGACTTTTTCCTCTATCATTTTTTTCTAATATTTATTATTTGTAAGAAAAACGCTGGCTAGTGGTAGCTTGAACACCCTGTATATTCTACCAAAGTTATTGAAACATATACTGTGAATAGTGTTCTGTAACAAAATCCACTAATATAATTTTGTTCAAAATCATACATAATTTTTGTTTAATTTTATCCATTTTATTTATCAATGAATTAACCAATAATTAGGTTTTAATGAATAATAAATTCGCCATTAGTAGCTTGTGTATGATGAGTCATTAGGATGCTAAATGCATCATTACAATCTGTTCCCGGAAACGACTATGATTTACGACTTGAATTATTACATATGTACAAAATATTATCAGAATAATGAGTGTTTAAAACATACCTCGTGGAAAAGTGTAGATTAAACATAAAGTACGGTTTATAGTGATAATGAACTTGGAATAGAATACAAAAGTATTAGTAATATCACGTACTGCACTGTTTAATGATTTATGCCGCATTGTAAACTTCACAAAACAATACAATACATGAAATGAAAAATACTTTTTCGTAAATCTCTCAAACTAACCTAATCCATATTTAAATAACGCAATATTTATCAACATTACTATTTATATCTTCAAAACTATACCCGATATACGTATGTAAATCTCATCAATCCTAAACAAGCAATGCAAATGGACGTGTACATACCAAAATAACTTAATTAATACCTTCAAAATTAAATCTATTTCAAACTTCACCCGTAAACAGGTTAATAAATATAATTTTCAATGTACAGTGTGGGGCAATAACTATGTCCACCTTGAATATCTTTGTTATTTGTAATAATATGGAAAAATGTTATCAACAAAATTTGCATGGTACAGAGGGGGACATGTGACACAAACATTTTCTGCGTGGGTGGGGCACAGAGGAGATTTCAAGGTCATTCCTATTTTTTTTAATGGAATGCTATGTTTTTTTATCGCAATGTGATAGCCGGTGTTGAGACGACTTCAGCGAGCTACCATTGAAGGTCATGCAAGGTCAATGGATAAGACACGCACGTGATGCAGCGATACGAAGATTGAAACTTTGCATCGACGCAAACGGCCACCGCTTCGAGCATCTCCTGTAATGTAAGCAAGTTTATTTTACTACCACATTTGACCTTGCATGACCTTGAAAGATAGCTCGCTGAAGTCGTCTCAACACTAACTATCACATCGCGATAAAAAACATAGCATTCCATTAAAAAAAATAAAGATGACCTTAAAATCTCCTCTATGCCCCCACCCACGCAGAAAATGTATCACAAATTTTTTTCCGTATCATTTTTCCATATTATTACAAATAACGGAAATATTCAAGGCGGACATAGTTATTGCCCCACCATGTATGTATGTTTGTATACTATATGAAACTAAAGCGTAACGACGATTACTTGTGTTCATAAAATCACTCAGGGTATTGATTTACGATTACCAAGATGCTAAAAAAATTGGTGAATATCTATAAATTCCAGTGTAAAATAAAATAATTTAAAATTAATTTCAATATTCATATTAATATTGAAATACATGCCATCAATGGTGCTCCCTTTTCATATGTATGCAGATGTTTCATAAACTGTCCACATATTTGTACTGATATCTAGATTCGACAATTATAGAAATAGTGTATCCTCTGTTAAGAAATCCAATTGTATTTATTTACTGAATTTGCAAAACTCGCAGTATTTTTAATCGAAACAATATATAGGTATTAGTATGTTTTACAATTCGTTATAAACAATATTTGGATTTCATTTTGAAGTATATATGCCACAACAAACGAGAGAATTACATTGTTAGATGAAACGTAACTTTTCGTTCCTTTTAAGAACAAAGTTATTTTCCAACAAATATAACGTAGAAATACCTGCACATTAATATAATATTATAATAATTGTACCAATAGGATAATCTAAGTATTAACAAATGTAAGAAAGTATACTCATATTACGGTCTTTGTTGGTTTAACATCGATGATCTCAGAAATATTTCTTTAGCAAGCACTGGCACGATTGTAAAGAACCATTATCCGAGTATTTCTTTAAGGATCCGCTGTTCTCAAGAGTAAAGATCAGTTTTATATTTCTCGTTCCCTTCCTTTCTCTTTTTTTCGAATATAATGGTACTCGCTTCTGCGAAACGCGACAAAGGATCCCAGAACGAATATAAAGGTATACGTTTCTGGCTGAGAACACCAGGGATAAAATAAAATTGTCCTCCACATTGTAGATATCTGGACATACCAGTATATGGAACATTTCGCGATGGGCAGCCATTCATAATGCCAAAATCGATCATGGAAAACCCGCTACGTTTTAACTTCAGCTATCTACCGAATATGCAATGGCAAAATATGTCTTTGCTGACTTATTGATCTTCTGTTAGGTACAAATATAATAGATACGTTCTAAGCTCTTTGACATATTGCAACATATATCAAAGGTAATTAATACATACAAGAAAACTACGAGAGCGAAACGTCTGCTTCTCCCACCAACCTCTCTTTCATGCAGCGCGCATATTCGTTGCGTACTCTGATGTCTCGTTTCTTCGTTGCACCATTGTACCGTGCTTGATGGAAGGGGGCAGAGGGCGCTACGGTGTGGACGGTGTTGCCTCAATTGAGGCAAAATTGCCCATCACTGATATAGGGGATAGGTACTGATATTTGGTCCCCTTAGAGTTTCAAATCCATTTTACCACTCTCCTCTCCCCGACTCCCACTCACCTCTTCTTCCACTTCGTCCAGTCTCACTATCGCCTAATTTTTCAGCCTATTTCAGCCTTCTTTTCAGCGGGACCTGTTTATTACGGTGGGTTCCGGAACCACCTTCTGCCAACAACACGCGGCGTGTCACCCCCGGGACTTATACCTACGACCTAGGCGGTCTCCCATCAAAGTACTGGCCGCGCCCAACGCTGTTTTACTTCGGTGATCTGACGAGAACCGGTTTTTGCAGCGAGGCAATGGCAGTTGACAAAATTGTTCATTAATACATGTTTGGCCATATTGGAAAGAACTAAAGGGGAATTCAACGTGCGATAAATATAAAAATGACAACCAGTGTTAATATTAATTCATGTCTCATATTATCCCCGAAATTATTTTGGGAATTGAATATAATGAAGAAAATATTCTATATGGAATAGTACAGCATATAATTATTCTTGTAATCTAAACTTTTGTATTTGTAATATAAAATATTATTAGTATTTATAATTGTTAACTCCATCTAGAATGTTTTCTTTGTTATTTGTAACTTGCAAAATATATTTTATGTAACATCAGACGAGATTTGATATCAATACGGATATTTAATTTTTCTTCTTTCATCTTTTTATCTATTTTGAATATGTTTAAAATGTATATTAATAAAGAATTTCTTTTTCCATTCATACATTTTTTGCTCACATTCAGTACTTTCTAAAAAAAAGCACTTACAACAATCATGAATAGGGGAAATATAAATTTGTAAAGACATTCGATGAATTTAGAAACATTGCTGTGTTCTTTTCAACTTGTTTGAAACGAAAAAAGTACACTTTCATTTAACCAGCGATGTTAAGAATTCAATAATTCAACAACGCAACCAACTAGTAATGTTATAGATTGACATATTTATAAAGAACAAAGAAAACATTAATATCTCGTTTCAGTTTTTTATTTTAAGTAACCAGTCTTACCTTCCGCAAACGCTTCTTCAGAACAAAAGCGATTCAACTTCTCTTCATTAGCAGAAATCGCAATAGTCCGTTCAATGTGAGTTAATCGTTTATTGATACATAATAAATTACCAGTAATGGTTCGAATTAATCTCGTCGAATTGTTTCAATATCGTTAAACGTCTGGTCAACCTCCATACAAGCGCAAAATACAATAGACGCAATCGAAGAATTAAGTGTTCATAAATATTTTAGCATTATTTCACGACATAACGACCGCATTATATAGGTCTTTGAATTCGCCTTGTTATAATTGATATTTTATTGTTGTCAGCTATATCATTATTAACACGTTGACGCTCACTCAGGAATCGGTTTTGAACGACAAAAGCAACATTTTCTTTGTTAATTATTTGATTCTTTGGGTGTTCGATGAACTTACAGAATAAAATTATTATTTTTTCTAACAAAATTTTCCGGCTGAACTATATTTTAGTGGACCACTTTTTTTAAAGTGTTTTTTATTTAATCCTGTAGATTTAGACGAAAAAACTCCAAGGAAGTAAGTTTTATTGTTAGGAATTCTTAAGTTTAGAAGTAATACGCGTGTAAACTTGAACAATTTTAAGACTTTTCCACAGATTAAAGAACCACAATATTGGTACCATTTTAGCGTTACACATTCGAATTAAACACATAGCAGCATCTATTTTGAGGTAATTCGAATTTAGAGGTATTTAATCATGTTTGCTTGGGCTAGGTCTGGTAAAAATGGAATTAAATTGCCAATTAATTGTGGATTTTTCTGAATTTTAGGGTTGCATATTCGAATAACCTCAGTACATAACCGATCCCACGTCTACCACCCAGCGAATATACCAATATGGCTGCGCTTTAATCTGTCAAAAACGCTTGAAATCGCTCAATTTTACATGCGTATTACTTCTAAACCAGTGAATTCCTAACAATAAAACTTACATTTTTGGAGTTTTCTCATCGAAATCTACAGGATTACATAAAAAACAGATAAAAAAAGTGGTCCACTAAAAACAAGTGTATCCAATCTTCCTAAAAATTAGAGGGTGTCTGTTCTTGTAAAGAAATAAGTCACAGTCCGTATACAGTTCTTTTTCATAAAGTAGAGTGACATTGTGTTATGTACAAATATTATTCACATTTGAACAACGTGTATTCCACGTGTTATATCAAAACGGTTGTCACATTCATTCTCCCAATACATACCTAACCAACAAAAAGAAAGAGTAAAAGTGAAGGCATAAATTTTAAAGATATAGAGTATAAGTTGTACAACAGTATTAATAAGTACGATAAATATTGGTACAAAAAATAGACAAATGTTATTAAGTCGTCTCTCCAGCCGACCAATAAAAAGAGGAGTCATTTTCATTGTGAAAAATGGTACTTAAGAAATGTTCAGATTTAAACGGTTTTTCAAACTACAATTTTGAAAAAAAATGATTTCATCGTTTTCAAAACTGATGAACATTTATAAAGTGGTACATATTTGATAAAAGTTGATTTTTTTACCAAACGAACAGTTAATTCTTCGATTAGAACCATTGTGCAACGTAACGCAGACAACAGCGCAATGAAAATTGCAGTTCCATTTCCGGCGTGCTCTGTTTAAAAGTTCCGCGGCATTTCGATACAGAAAAGAGCGAGGAGTATTTCACGATCCATAAAAAGCCAGGCCGGGGCCGGACTTTCACGGTTTCAAATACATTTATCACGCAATTAAAAAGCGATTTCGCGGCGTGTTAATTTGCGAGGATCGTTGCGGAAGAAAAGTGCCGAGGTTTTCGCGAGGTTCTTGCCTTCCCGGGGAATGGAACGGCCCACCGAAGTTTTAATTCTGTGGATCGAGCGTTTCCGCCCGGAATTCCCTTTTTTTATTCCCCCGTGGAGGAAAAGACCGTTCCTAAGGAATAAAAATTCTGAATCCTCCGCGGAGGTCAGATTTGCAAAGTGCTATCCGCCGTCTCTTTCCCGACTGGATCGTTATCGGAGACTATACTACTTTTCCACGCAGCGTAGCGTCTCTATGACGCTATCACCAGCACGGCTACTACAAATGCCGATGTTCCTGGGAACGACTCTATCAGGCGCAAGGACCCAGATCGTTACCACGGTATTTACGCGTCGAAGATCGACCGACAAATCCAGATCCCCCACCGACCGCCAACCGGTTATTTTGTCGGCTTGCGGGACAGTTGCGATGCATCCCTAATAGATGAGTATAGAGATTATATTTGTGAATTATTAAGAGCGCTTCTTCGAAAGATCGACGGCGTTCCTTGTGACCTGGCAATCGATGACACGATTGTTTACTGGTTTCTTCGAAAAGCAGATATTTTGATGGACAGATTGTCATAACGCGACGAGTTCATATAACTCGTAAATTATTTATTGTAAACGGACATGGTGGGAATAAAAGTTGCATGGCTTCGAAGGGCGCGCATTTGATGTGATATTTCCTCATTTAGTATTTAGAGCACCATGTAAGCTCGCAATGATCCGACCTGGGAGTACTATTAACGTATTATTAATACCAGTATATATATATATATATATATATATATATATATATATATATATATATACATATATACAGGGTGTTCCGCATAAATGGAACACCTAAATATCTGTCGTATTTACAGTCCTATCAGAAAACTTCAGAGGACAAAGTGACACTATTGCAGGGGGCAAATATAATGGTAAAGAAAAAAATTTTTTATGTCGTGTTTTTTAATGAAATTTCAAGGTCACCGATGTTTTTTTAAATAGAATAGTATATTTTTTTACGATAGCATGATATACAATAAAAAACTGAATTTAGTGGATACCACCTTTTTGATCTTGAAATGACCTTGAGCAAGAATAATCATATTGGAGCGGATAAAATGTGGAAGTTTAAAATTTACGTGTTTCAGCAAAGATTACGCGTTGTTTACGTCGGGTGGACATTTACAAACCACAATAAATGCTTGAAATATTTTTTCATAGTAAACAGCGTATGTTTATGATAGAGTATGCATCATTGAGATCGTTAACAGAAGGTTAATCGGTTAGAATAAGTACGTCGTTCCTTCTGCATTATTCGAATTCGAAACGTGAAAGTGATAACAATGCGTTATACTGTACAGGAACGAATCGATATGGTTTTCACTTATGGCGAAAGCCAACAATCTTTGAGGCAAGCAGTACATTTGTATCGTGAAAAATTTGTGAATCGTATTTGTCCTTCGTTACACGCATTTTCCGTTGTGGTAAAACAATTTAAAAATACCGGTAGGGTATGTTCTAAAAATCGTAATAATTACTGCAGCGTGTGCTTCAATTATGTCTCAGGAAATCCACAATGCCTACAGATCATTTAATGCAAGATTGCAATATTGCATAAATGAGGATGGTAAACATTTCGAACATTTATTATGATAGGTAAAGGTTAACCCGCCGTAAACAACCCGTAATCTTTGCTGAAACACATAAATTTTAAACTTCCACATTTTATCCGCTCCAACATGATTATTCTTGCTCAAGGTCATTTTAAGGTCAAAAAGGTGGTATCCACTAAATTCAGTTTTTTATTGTCTATCATGCTATTGTAAAAAAATATACTATTCCATTTAAAAAAACATCGGTGACCTTGAAATTTCATTAAAAAACACGACATAAAAATTTTTTTTCTCTATCATCATATTTGCCCCCTGCAATAGTGTTACTTCGTCCGCTGAAGTTTTCTGATAGGACTGTAAATACGACAGATATTTAGGTGTTCCCATTTATGTGAGACACCCTGCATATATATATATATATATATATATATATATATATATATATATATATATATAAATCAATAAATAATGATATCAATGATTATAATTAATAAATGATGTCGCTACTTGCGACCAGGCACACCTGTGTCAGATTACAATAGAATGGCCGATGGTTATTATTTGATCTAACAGAAACTCGTATCGCATCGCATTTTATCGGAAATTTTTGTTAATTTTGCATAGGTTATGCGTGTAGTATAGATTTTAATTAAAACAGTCCGAGTATGGGAACAACTTGCAAATAGTTTTTAAAATATGCATCGATTATTTGCAAGCACAGAGGTCAGTTTCATACATGACGATATTAATTCCGGAGCATGTTATAGGTAATACGGAGTTCGAGCTGTAGAGAAGCGTATGTGATAGTATAACATACGGTTCAGTTAATTGAAAGGGTGCACACCGGAAACTTTGCAGCTTATTACAACGTTAATTTTAAAGACTTCACGCTGGAACTGTGATTATATAGTACATCAAATTTCAAATAATACGACCACAATTTTTTAATTTGTTACCCTCGTCCATCCAAGTGAAAACAGAACAAGAACCCTTTTATAATATTCAAACAGCATTAAGCATACCATAAGAAAGCGTAAACACTATGACGCAGAAGGAAGAATAGCAAATCTGCTAAATAATATAAGGAGTCTGCTAAATTCAGAGGATAACATAACAAATCTCACCCAACTTCATAAGCTTAATAGTACTATATCAAAGACTGTAAATTATCAAATTGTCAGCCAGTGGAGCAGAAATATTTGAACAATTACACAGCGTTTACTAATGACTAGACTGCGGATTTTGTGGATTTATTACAAAAATGAGTAGGTATAATTTAAAACAAGACCAATATTAGAAGAATTTAAACATACCACTATATTATTTTAAACCTACTCAACAGAACAAGAAAGAAAATACACTTTTCTTTGTTCAGTGCCGAAGGGGACATCGTGTGGTGGAACTTTTATTTTTCCCGGTGGACACTCCAAGGTGAGGTGAAGGTCAACTTTCTTTTTTTAAATGGAATGATATGCTTTCTTATCTACCATCAAATAGTGCGTTTTGAGATGAGTTCAATTACCTATGACTCAAGGTCATTCAAGGTCAAACTTGTAGGGAAATGCAAAAAAAGTATTCCTTGAGTGGTAGAGGTAGGTAGGTCTGTTCGGCGCATGCGCTAGATATATCGTGAGTGTTCAGCGCATGTGTTAGATAGTACAGTATACTTGTGGGATCGGCTAAATAGTACACATACTTTGTAAACATAAGCAATTTCAAGTGTTTTTCACAAATTAATTATTACTAAGTTTATTGTTGATTTTGAAATGGCTAGTTCAAGTATTAGAAATTTTAACTTTAGAGACATGCCAAGTACTAAAGAAGAAGCAATTATTTGGGCTCAGGATTGTGGATTGTTGAGAAAATTTAAAAAATGTCGCACTCATCGGTGCGAACTGAAAATTTATAACAATAATCATGGAATCGGTCGTTTTCGATGTCCATTAATTAAAATATACAGAATCACATATAGGATTTCAAAAAGAAGGTACAGTCCAAGATGGTTTGGGGTTACCATGGTACCATGGTATAATGTTTCGCATTTTGATTTAGTAAATGTATTATTCTGTATTACGTACGTGTTTGTGCCGCCATCTAATGGATCTGTTCGGAAGTATTTAGACCATTTTATGTGTATCACCTAGCAAATATATCAATATGGCGGCACTTTAACCCGTCAAAAAGGCTTAAAAGTATTCAACTTTATACGCGTATAACTTTTTAACCAATGAATTCCGCACAATAAGATTTTCATTTTCGTTGTTTTCTCGTCGAAATTTATAAGATTGTATAAAAAAAACTTGAACAAAAAGAGTTCTCCAAAACGCAGTTAAACCTCCACCTTTCATACCGTTATCCCTTGTATCATATTACTATTTTCCGCACTGTTGATATAATAAACTTTATTATAACCTCAATAGTAATTCTAAAATGTAACCGCTTGCGTTTCACTTTCAAATGAAGCACGAACTGTTACGATCGTCTAACACTTCTGCGCCTTGTATTTACACATTGCGATCGCAACAGAAAATAAATTACGTGCCGCTAGATTGCTGAAACGTCACGCTGGGCTGCGAGGCTCGGCAAAATGAAGTCGGAGGGACAAAAGATCCTTCTTCTGTGTGAAGCAGGGCACACGAAGCTCGGGCAGGTGTTTTGCATATTTTCCCAGAGATCGATAGCCGGCGTCCGAGCGGCGGCGTTCTCTAGTGTCCGGTTAATGTTTGAACCAAACACACGACAATAATATAACAACGGTACCGGTGTGCCCAGGCGTTCGATTAGCTCCCCTACTAGGCTGGAACGCGAGTTACGCGTATCTACGTGTAATACGTAAACGCGCGGCTAACAATAAGTGGACACGCCAGCCCCTTTCACCGACACGTTAGCTCGCGCTAGGATAATTTCGTCGGGTTGCTTTATTACAACCGGCCAGCCAGTAAAAGTTCCGACTCAGACCACTCGTCCGTTTCACGATCCATCAACCCGAGTACGATTAACCCTTCACCTCCTTGACCATTCGATTTTTTGCGACAATCGACGGGAAATGGTCTCCGTACGACGACGAGCTCAAACGCGGCCAAAGACTCGGCGAACCTTTGCATAATCGTATGGCTACGGTCACCGTGTTTGCCGACCTGCTGCGTGGAAAATTTCTACTTGGCTTAATCGGAATTGCGAATCTCGCAGAAAAATGTTGTCTTTGACTGGGTAATTTGTGGCTCCATTTGCATAAATTGTTTTATCGAAATCGAAATAAGAGAATAATTTCTTTTGTTAATTTTTATTGCTCAGAATCTCTTTCCAGTGGAATACGATCTTTAATAGAAAATCAAAGTGAAGCAAACATGTCCTCTCTACAATTTTGTAATTGTTTGAAACCCCTTTGCAGCGAAATACAATTTTTAATGGAAAATCAAAATGACGGAACCATATATTTTACAATTTTTTAATTGTTTAAAACCCCTTTGCAGCGAAATACAATTTTTAATGGAAAATCAAAATGAAGGAACCATATCTTTTACATTTTTTTAATTGTTTTGAACCCCTTCGCAGAGAATTACGATTTTTATTGGAAAATCAGTAGGAGGGAACCATTTATTTACAATTTTGTAATTTTTTTTCCTATGTAACGCGATTTCTAATGCAGACAGAATGGCGCAGTGAAGATGTAATTTCGCGTAAAATATCACATGATTATAGTATACTCAAACATTTTATATGTCAGAAGTATATTGTGAATTTGATGCAGTTTTGTCGAAAATGAAAGGAACACAAAACAGCAAACGTATCAGAAGAATATAAAAGATCGATTATATTATTTGTGATTTATTGAAATTATTAAAAGAAGAAATACATGAGAAATATATGCCATTTTTATTTTGCACACAGGTTCCCAATCTAATCATGCGTATAATACGGCTTTTCATGTATAATAAAAATTATTTGCATCAATATCAAGCAGAAAATGATATTTCTTTGTGACCGTTTTAATTGATTCATAACAATATAAAAGTCAAATTCTTCTGATACATACTCAATTTTATCGTAAATGCATAAGATTCGTAGTCTTGTTATGAGTATGTGCAAAACTTTGAAATGTTAACAAATACGAATACCATATTATTTTATAAAAATGGAAATACATTTCCTTTATAAAAATAAAGTAATTATGAGACTAATTTCTGTTAAATTGAATGTGTTTGTTATATTTTAAAGTTTTGCACATACATACATAAATAAGTACCGTCAGAAGCAATGAATAAAGTACGGAGTTTTATACAAAATCAAAATTATCAATCTTAATTGCAAAATGTAGAAGCATCATAGACATATCAACTTGCTACTTGTCAAATCGATTAAGCGAATAAAATACAAAATAGGGAAAGCTGATAAAAAAGTTGGTGTGTGCATAGACCACATGGCTGAAGTGAAACTTCTTTCTTTAATTTTTTTTCGAATTTTTATTAACACTTTATGACATTTAATTTTCTATGATTCCATTATTGAAACAATCGGCTTGTGATAGCTGAAATATGATATAAATATTCTTGATTCAATTTTGTCTAAATGTCTTGCAAATACTGTATCGAGAATTATTCCTGATCTTGTTGACGCTTCATTAGGATTATTTACCATGTCCAATTTTAATTTACTTCTAAACAATTCTATTAATAATTCTGATTGTTCCGATGCAAAGTTCACATTGAAATCTTCACGTAACATCATCGGAATTTTATCATAATCTTTATTAAGCAATGCCGAACCTTCAACCGTATATGCTAATAGAATAGAATTTCGTTTCATCGTTTCATCGTTTCATCGATTCATCGTTTCATCATTTCATCGCCAGATCGGTTTTACTCCTACCACGTCGAGGTTTTACGCCTACTGCGTCGAGGTTTTACGCCTAACGCGCCTAAAGAAGTTTCACTTCAATAGTCATATTTATTTTTAAATCCTATTTTAATCCTATGCCATTCGATGGTATTAAACCTAATTATTAATAACTGCTTTAGTAGTAAAATATCAAAAAACTGGATTGGTGGTTAATCGATTTGGCTTGTGAATGGCTCATATACGTATGTCTTTACTTAATTATTTTAGAGAATTGAAAATTATCAAATAATGTTTTTAAATTCTTTAAATTTATGTACTGTTTTGAGTTTGATCTTCTTATTCTTGTCATCACTGTATAATCGGAAGTCTACTAATATATAATTTTACACGTGAAAATCTTTTTATCTACTGACTAGAGATTTAATGAGTTCAGGAATTTCAAGAAAAACGTAACAATGTTCTGTGTGAAACCCACACAGATCCGACGTTTGCATTGTGAGATTAGTACATAAATTAGTATTGTATATGAATGAACATATTTCTTATAAATATAAAATGAAAATAATGTCTTTGTGCAATTATGTTGCTTTTCGCAATTATATTGTACTCTGATGGAAACTAATCGATTTAATCACATCTAATCTTCGAAAAGAGCAAAAATCAACTTTTCGAAACTATCTGATTAATTGGCTCAGCTGTTTCCAATTCATTCAGATCAACCCGGCCACATTTAAAACATTCAAATTAACAAATCATGCAGGTTTTTCAAGTCAACTGAAAATCCAATATGAACAATCGGAATAGCTTCGGGATTTAAAAGCTATTTATAAATTATTGTCCGATGCGAATCGTTGTTCACATTTCAACAATCTGGTCGAAATACGTTGTGAAATGGCTAGTAATATTGATTCCTATAGTGATATTCAAATTCGTGAATAAATTCAATATACATCCTTTTCTCGTCAAATATCGGTTGCTATCATAATAGATAGCATAAATCTATAGATTTACAAATCTTTCTAGAAACAATGGATTATCTAATAATATTGAAACTATAAAGGGTTACGAAATTCTGTATGAATATGATTCCAAGAGAGAACTAAAAAGATTAGAGATCGTGCTTAGCTAACAATCTACAAAGAAGGAGGAAACGAGTGCTTCATTTAATATTATACATACATACATACATACATTTAATATTATACAGGGTGTTCATTTGAAAACCTTACAGTCATACTTATACTGCGAGAAAGTTTGTAATTTTTTTTATAACTATAACAAATTTTCAAAATGTTTATATATGTTTTATAAATGTTTATAACTATAAAAAAATGCTAGAATTGCGTTCAGGGATGCATGAACTTAGTAATAAAACAGTTCACTTACGAGAATATGGCACGAGTACGATTTCCGTGGCCCCTCGTTTTGATCCGCCCCCTCCACGACCTAACCACAACTCATTCCATTCACATGATTTTTCCATTACTAGTTCAAATTCTGCATGACAGCTACAATGCAAAGATTATACGAATAAAATTTCATTTTCTACAAAAAAGGTCTCTTGATATTTTGCTATATATCTCATAGTTACCGAGATATTTGCAAATTTATAAAAAAACAGGAAATCTACTTTACCGGCTAAACCAGGTCAATTTGACACCATGTTATATATACATTTTTTTCTTGAAATAACCCCAAGAACACAAATATAACCTCAAAACGAGGGGCCACGGAAATCGTACTCTCCCCGATAATATAATTCCTGTGATTAAATAACGATTTGTAAACCATCATTTTAACAAACATGCAGCTGAAGTGTTCATTCACTGGACAAGTCACCCTATATACTGCGAAATCTAAGAAGGGATGCTCTCAAGATTTCCAAATTAGGAAATCTTGAAGATGTTCTCGAAATGTCTATATTACGAAATTCTATGGAACTGTCCCTGTACTAAATCATTCTTTGTCCAGGCTGCATCCAGCTAGAGCATAGTCATCATTTGTATAAACATAGGTGTGGAATAGGGCGTTTTCCGTTCTCAAGAAAAAGATTAGAAAATTCTGATCGAAATATGCGCAGAGAGAATTCTCTGTACGTAACACTCTTAATGAAGAATGAAGGGAGATGAACAAGCAGATCCGTTTTTCTGAAAACGTTGGTCCGAGAAATGGCTTCCTTATGGAATTCATGGCTTGAAATGTCGCGATAACGCATTTGTTCCTGTAGAGTTCGTGCAGATAAAGTATTCATGTTTCCAGAGATTCAATTCCACGACGGGATATTTGATCGCCGACGGTCACGAAACATCTTAACAGGATGTCACCGTCAAAGTGTCGATAAAAATTCTACGGCAGAAAGCTTTTCCTTAACCCTCCTGCCACAGTCGTCGCATCTACAGAGTGCGCCATTCCAATTTCTTTCACTGAACATTTTTAGAACTGTTGATACCGAAATGTGTTGCAAATAAAAGATCAATAACTTTGACGAGCACATCACTTGATGTTCGTAATTTTTATCGAAACATGTTGTGTACAGAGTGTTTCGAAACATGTTGGTACAACTTCAAAGATGGATTCAATACGCAAAAATGAAAAGAAATATTCATTAAAATAGCAACTACAATTTCTCTTGAAAATACGCTTATACCTTCAAAGTACTCGGTCATGTGTGAATCGTTGAAATGTTTACTAGGTTATTACATATGTATGTAAATTTTTTATTTTAACGTGAACATTATCAAATGTTTTGATCCTATTTTAAAACCTGGAATTTAAACCTTTGCACCCCGAATTAATATTAAATTTTTTTTCCAAAAACTATCTATCATTTTATATTCTTCAAAAGACAGTTTCTTGATCGTTACTAATTTTAAACAATTTTGTAATGAATTTATTTTGTTTATCTAAGTAAAAAAGAAATTTACATTTCTAAATTACCAGTTTGAATATGCACCGAGTTTATAACATTAATTACATTTTCTAGTTTCGTTTAAGAAATTTCCAGATTGCCAATTTAAAAATCCATTATATTTTATAATATTAATTTAATTTTTGATTGTCTCTTAAGACATTTTTCAGTTGCCAATTTAAATATGCAATTTATTTTATAATAATTAATCATACTCAATATAGGAGTGTTTCATGTTAGTCTTTGGCATTCAACGCATTTTCTTATCCTTAATTTTACTTTTAAAGAGACATCATATCAGTACTAATAAATACGATCTTCACTATTCTTGTACTAGTGGAATAATAAATGTGAAACGACGAAAATGAAAATGATAATCTTGTAAATGGAAAATGTAGACGACCAAAAAGAAAAACTAAACTATGCTGCAGTAATAGAATTTAACAACTTGTAATTTTCTGACAATACTTGTTGATTATAATGATACTTAGTTTGATTCAATAACTTTGTTTAATAATAAATCATGAATGTCCAAAATTACTGTTAAAAATCATACGTTAAAGTTAGTATTCTTTTGTTATGAATTTGACGCTGTTTGTAGAAGCTTCAGAGAATACGTATAACTGATTCTACAGATGGTAAAAAGAATTCATTTCATCAATGTTGTTTAATAAATAAATCTCTAGACGTTAATTGACTCAGTTTCGATAGAACGAATCACAGGATCTTCTCTTGTTCATGATTCATGTTCAGTTTCAAGCAGAAACCAATTACAGACTAGCGTCAAGTTTAGTAGAAATCGATAACAAAATATGATAATGAATTGATAACATTTTCTTACACTTTATTATTCTTTATTCGCAAACAAACACGAAGCACACACAAGAATGCTATTCTAAGTGGAAAGGAATTTGTATAAGACAAAAACATGATGAACAACTTCGAGAATCGCATGACGTCTTAGAAATGTCATTTCAGGCCTGCCTCGCAATCAGATGAACCACTTTTAAATCACGCGACAGCCATCGCTTTGTAGCTGTCGCGTGATTATACTGTCGCTGAAATTGGCCATTCGCAGGCTATGTTAATCAATATTTTATTGTTAGTATTATAATATCATATACAGGGTGCCGCGCGCAAACTAAAACAAGCTCCTAATCGGTTGGAAACACAACAAAACATTAGAGATTAAATTTAAATCTAAACCTACCACGGTCAAACTACCGTGGTTTCTTTTTCTCCATTATTGAAATTATAGAACGGCTATCATAGGAACCGAGTAAATTGACTTCGTTATTTAAGCACATATTACAGTATTTAATCGATAAGTGTCGCCAAATTCTGAACAAGAAGTGTCGCAAAACAATCCCCATTTGCGCGGGATATACACCGTGAGAGGCCGTGAAGCTCGATATCACTGTATTCGGGAAAGTCTACGGAATCTTTTACTGCAAAGAACAATTCAATATATTTTATAATAACATCACAATATTTGTTTAATGTTGAAAAATATTTTTTTTTCAAAGTCATGTTTCTCAAAAACTGTGCGTGTAGGCGAGAAAGTAAGGGCAGATTCGGAATCAGCGCAAAAACTCTATAAGAACCACCCAACAGTTATTAGGAAACATAGTAAAAAGTTGAAATTTGTTGGACAGTGTAATCGTCGCCACCATGGGTTCGGCCGGCGACGATTAACGTTTAGATAATACTATTCTTTAACTTGTGCCGAACGTAGAAAAGGACAGCGAAGCTCGAGAGGCCTCGGTCGCCGAGAAGTGTAACATAATACGGGTCGAGTATGTCGGTGTGAAAACAACAATTAACCCAGTGACAAAACTTCTTTATTTTTTGTTATTTTTTAATGGAACTTTAACCAACATATTCGTGGCATTGTTCTAATGAAAATAATACCAAATAAGATATAATTCCGATGGTATTTACGTGAGTAATTCAATTCTAAAATATCCCCACATCGCGAATATTTTGCTCTTTTACGGATAACATTTTTCAAGCACAAATACTGCAACAGCTCATCGTTTCGAGTCGTTAAAGCTTGTAATTCGAAAAATTTCATTGTGTACCAATTAATTAATATATAACGTTACAATAGAACGATTTGTCCTACAATGATAGTGAATTATTTGACCTCGATTTCCATCGAAATTAGAAGAAATATCAAAAACAGCAATATTTATATCTATACCAGTACCATCTATGAGATGTAAGTGATATCTGGAAAATTATTAAAGTCTATCTCGATAAAGAAGCACATCGATTATTTTGGGGGAGGGACTGCCGCACCTAGCCTAACCCAGACCATAACTTTTCTATAAACAGCGACCCCCACCCAATAATATCTTTGGAACCTTACTCAATATGATGACCTTGACAATATATTAAAACATTATCGAGGTGGCTCCCTTATTATAAATATTCACTAAAACTTAAGACATGTCAGTTTGTTATCATAATACTGACTGTGGTTCTAGGTTATTGTTCAATACATCTCACTTATGTATATGCGGGGTTGATATCTTTAATGAAACTGTACAAAAACGTTTATTCCGACTCCGCTGAACACGACTCTTCGGCGTATCTTTTTGGACTCTCTCTCGCTTCGTCTTTTATCTCGAGTTTGCCCTGGTAAAATTCCTAAACACCCTGATTGGCTAACCCCACGCATTGGGTCCTTCCAATCAGGGTTATTCGTTTTTCCGTTTCACCGCCTATTCCTTACGCCCTTAGCGCGCTTGTTCTTGGAACGGCGAGGCGATCGGAGGGGATGAATTTGTCGTGGGACTTTCCTTCGGGCCACCCGCGCCGGTCCCCGTGGCGTTAGACCGATGAGTCCGCCTCGAGTGCTCTTAAGCTAATCCCTTAATTTACGACGGTCTCTGTTTACTATTGAGGACTTTCGGAAAAACTCTACTAAACATGCGACGGCAAAAATCTGGAAATCGTCGACTCAAAAATAGTTTCGTTGAACGAGAGTCGTAAATTACGTTGGCCGTTTGCACGAAAGAAAAAACTTTCTCTCGTGCGTACGACCGGACGCTACACTGACCATCATTGCTCGCTGACCGTGATTACCCTATTCTCGCTATAACGTCAGTGACTTTAGATCGCCCATAAGTGAACGACGCGGTACTAAAATCGTTAAAGAGGTGAAGGAATTTTCTACAGGGCGGAAGTTCGAGTACCTTGAGAAATGCACCGAAGTGTAAGAATTCGCGGCGGAACTATTTCGATTAAGGGAGCGAAGGCAGCGGGAACTGGAAAAGAAAAGTTAATAAAGTAGAGAATATTATAGTTCCTCGGTGTTTGATCGACGAAAGAATTATTCCAGGCTCGTCGGACGGGTGATGGGGAATCCGACGGGGCTCCAACCAGGCGTTGAGAGGCAAAATGTGAGGAGTGGGGATGGGGCAAGAGAAATGGAAGAAGAGGTTAAAAGGGGGGCTCAAATGGAAGTAAACAGGGCGTAATAGGGGGGCACGTCTTGGGATCTAGACACGCGGTTAAGTTTCCGCCGCGGGGAACGAACAAACATTCGAGTACGCGACAATTGTGGATCGGAACAGCGAACTCGGTACACACACACACGGGGGCGGCACTGCCGATTTCCTAGAGGTTTTTACCTCGGCCTCGATCGAGAACAGTATTCCTTGAATGCTCGCCGATATACGCCCCCCGTCCCTCGCGGCTTTCCGTGAGAGCCGGGGGTTCGGTTAAAGGGAGAAAAATCGCGGAAACGCGGAAATGCCGCGAGCCATGCGACGGAATCTATCGTCGACGATTCACACGAGCATGCCACAATTTTCCTATCCCTATTCTCGTTTCGCGAGGACGAATCGCGAACCCTCCTTTAGCGTCGCCCGAATCCCCCTCTCCCCACCCACCGGGAACGACGAGCCGCTTTGTTCGTGCATGCATCGCTGTTCAGCCGCAGATATCCGAGCAAAGGATTCGTTTCCTGTCACTGAATCCAGCGGAATCGCTGGCTCGTGTGTCTGCATACCAATATGAAATGACGCGACTCCTGCCGCGATGATAGTCTGCAATTAAAACGCCTTCGGGATTAAGTAATAGTTCGGGTGGACGCCACTGTGCATCATCGCGGGACGAAAATCGAAAAATTAATATTCACGCTAGAAGATAATATTGTTGCGGAGGCTTTGGCTCCGCCTCGTCGCAGAACACAGTTTATTAAGACGTAGAAAACACTGAACACAACAATTTACTTACAATAGCGATCAATTAACAGTCTTTGATTTATGACAGTTCGTTTTACGGCATCTCTCTCTCTCTCTCTCTCTCTCTCTGTATTTGACATCTCGAATAGATCTGTTGACCTTCTTCTGGTCAACAACTCTGTGTTGACCAGAGACCACAACATCGATCCGGGGGTCGATTTCCATCGATCGAACGGTCCTTTGTGATATCTTCAGCATACCGCAGGGAGGAAGCAACTTTATTAATGTCACGATTCCATATCATCGTAACAATATGTTAGAATTATACGAATTTAATTTAGTGAAATGTTTATGATACAGACTTATTTAGCTATTTTTTAGAGGAAACCCTTCCTTATTACTTTCAGTTCTTTATAACTTTATAACTATAGGTGCCAGGAAGAAAGACTTGGACATCTTCCTGTGCCTTAATAGCAGTGCCGTATCCAGAAACCTTATTGTACCACGGTCAGTCGCGAGCAGCAGCTGTTCGTCTTCTCACAATGAGACATATGGGCAATATAGGTAAATAAAAGTCATGCCAGCAAATAGATATACAGTACTCTCGCGATAGAAACTGCAAGGTTGTACACGATAAGTGCAATTAAATTATCACCACAACTGTGAGCTATACCCCTCGAGGAGACGAGAAGCTCGACTGTTCGACTCGGTCGAGAAATTTAACATGATACGGGTCACTGTATATCGGGAAGCCAATACTAATGCTGTTCTCGAGAGGGAATAAGAAATGAAGCACGAACTTTGATACGCGTGTCCGACCATCGAGAGAGCTCAACAAGAACTCCCCCGGAGACACAGGCCATTCACAGGGCCGCGCGGCATAACTCGCGCCGATCGGCAAACCTCGATCGTGACCCTTTCTTCCTTTGCCGCCTTTGTGCCCTTAGATCAGGCATGTCCAGAAGTAGCTCACTTGGAGGCAAATTCGAGGGAGACGCCTACTTCTCCAGCCCGCGCGTCTCGCTCCCCGTGGCGGCCATAGTCCTCCGAGTTCCTCAGATCCGTGCCTACCGCTTGCAATATGTACCGCGTGTGGCGCGTTGGGTCGACTCTCGGACCTACGGTTGACACGGGTCTGAGGAGCTCGGAGGACTATGGCCGCCACGGGAAGCGAGACGCTCGGTCGGGAGAAGTAGGCGTCTCCCTCGAATTTGCCTCCAAGTGAGCTACTCCTGGACATGTCTGCCTTAGATCGTCGCGGCATTTCACGCTGACCGGCAAACCTCGGACACGACCGTGCTTTTCTGGGGCATAATAATTTTGGCTACGTCCACTCATCCATCACTCACTCACTCACTCACTCTCTCTACCTCTCTGCAGTCACACCCGCGTTCACGAGAAATCCAGAATGGAATTTATAATGATGCAGATATAATAAAGCAACGTGACATGATATAATTAGAGAATATAATTTGCTATCAACGCAGAGAACTCTTGTAACTAGTAAGTAATGTAGGCATTATAACTATACACCTCGGTTGCGGCGGGAATAAATGCAATGACAAAATTTGTTTGTTTTTTATTATCTTTTTTTATAAAACTTTCAGCAACACATTGGTGACATGTTTCTGATTAAAATGATACCAAACACAAAATTAAGAGAATCATATTTACATGTTTAACAGGCGATAATATGTTTCGGACCCAACGAAGACAGCGAATGAAAAAGAAAGAAAAAGAAACCAGAAGTCGAATACTCGGAAAACATCAAAAGCATCTATCGCTGAAACATAAATGCAAATATAAATTTTTTTTTAGTTTCCGTTGTTTCCTTATGAAACTTTTACCAACATATTTGTGACATTTTTCTGTTTAAAATGGAGACAAATATGACATAATTCGGAACATATTTGCCTATGTTCATTTGATCTTTAAAAACTTATTATCATCAATTATAGAAATAAATACGATCCAAATGATATCGTGTTTGCTGACGTTTTAATCGTCATTTTAAGAAAAATGTCAGGAATGTATTGGTAAAAGTTTCATGAAAAAATAATAAGAAACAACAAAGTTTTGTCATTGCACTAGTGTTGACTCATCGATATACCTGACTCGACATGCTGGTGCCGACCGTTTTGGTCGGTCGGCTCGATGATAGCGGCAAAAGGTAAAGGAATCTCGAGGAATCGTGCCTGTCTCGATGAGTGCAACGTTTCGGATCCGAGGTCGCTGCTTTCATCGCGACAACACTGTATCTTCTATTTGTCTTTGTTCCGTAATGTTTATAATTTGTTTGCTAGCTACATAAGCATAGAAATCATTGCACAAATACTTCGAATCGTAACATAATGAAATTATACATTTACTTGTGTTATCGAGATGGTTATAAGAGAACAATCAGTAATTGTCTTTGAACTTTTATTGATTATGGACTATATTGTGCACGAGTAGACGATTCGTAAGCTGTATAAAAATTTGTTTATTGATGCCTTTTACAATAAGTTCTGGAGGCTTATTTAAATGTCAATTTTTTGTGCCGCTTAGTACACTTTAGAAGCGTAGAACTAAGAAAACCAAGGAATACCGTTTTGAAATTTATATGGTATCAAGTTTAAACTTTATGGAACAAGTTTTAGGAAAATTTAGCTGCTAATATCCGCTACTCTGCTTGTCGTATCTTTTTAAAATTTTCTTAGACTGTCGAGACATCTTGTCGTCAGGTAATGAATGCATGCATTCTTGATGGATAAAACACATATTTTAAATTTTCAATATAGGAGCAGATGAAAAGGTTATAAAAATCAACTTTTACTATTCTTTTTCGCAATTCTGACCAAACTAAATTTTTTTGCAATTTTCATTGCACATCTCCTACTAAACGAGTTCTTCTAGCTTTACAAAAACACTGAATTCCTCTGTTACATTTGTAAGAATCTTTTTCTGATTTAAAGTGTGTTCGATCATTTATGGGATCATTTATACTTCTTATATTTATTTTTCCATTTTAAAGACACTATAAAGCCAAGCTTTAAGTTTTAAAATAATATTTCTAATAGTATATATTGAAATTATAAAGATGCTTACATGTGGCATGATTCAATAAATTTCTTTATTCACGCATTTATTGTAATTAAGATTGCACAAAATCTGAATAAAATCAATTATCTATTTATTATACGGCAAAACAATTTCAGTCACTCGTAGTGCTTGATAATAGATGTAGTGTGAATATGAATTTACAGTTTCTTGACTCTGATACCGCGACTAGTCTTACATGAAATTGTAATATCGCGAAAAGTGATTTTTATCCGCGTTTAAACCACTATGGACATTTTTATCGTAGCTCCGACTTCTTAGATATTCTTATCTTTGTTCTATTCTTATGAAGCAGCTTTGGGTCGGTAAAATAGTACTCGCGTTTTTGCGAGAACTGGCATTAACCCCTTGCCTCGTAATATCATGTGAGAGTCGTGATACGGATTGCAGGTTGAACGCGAAAAAGAGGAGTAGACATTGTGGTTCGTTTTTCGTGGTCGTATAGTCAGCCTCGCTTAAAATACTCAAACGGTAAAGCGATTATGGAATATATTTTCAAGAAAATATATGTTACTTTTTATTCGTTTGTAAAAGCATAAATAAATCGAAAGAAGAAGCATATAAGATTAATAAATGGTTACAATGGAGTACATTACAATGAATGGAATTTATTATTCTAATAATAATAGTAATCCTATCAAATTACATGCATTTTAATGTGCACCTCCATACTGTATGGTAAATTTAATGATTCATTTGATTTTAAGTAATCAAATATAAGAATGCATCAATTCTTAAAGATATCAAATAAAATAAAACATGTCTTTCTAAGTTTAACAATGGTTCTAAACTGTATAAAATAAATACATCAATTTTATTTTGCTTATGTTGTTAGTTTACATTGTGGAGTTCGGATTGACACTGTGAATCACATATAATGCATGGGTCAATTGACATGTCAATTTACAATTCTGTAGAAAAAGATAGAATTAACAATGCTTCTGTTCGACTTCAGCACGGCGAAGACGATGTAACAATACGAATAAAAATAATAACATATGTGTCACGAAATAATAGTTATTTAAATCTCAAAATTATTTTTATAGGTCTTTAGGATTTAGAGGTGATTCAGACAATGAATAGTAAATATTAATAGTTCAATATATACTTCATTAGATGCTAGTGTCATTATCTATCAAAAAGCATTATTAGACTGCGAATCTTTACGCAGAATAAAAATTGTCTGCATTAATTGGAAGAAACGATTGTCAAGGAGTAATTCATTCCTTTTCTTAATAATTTTAACAAGTGAAAAATAATATTCTTAAATTCTTTTAATGTTTCTAACCTTTTACGTTTTACCTACGGTACTCTTCCGTATGACACGATCAAGAAAACTGTTTAAAATGGCTGTATAATACGTATTTTATGTTGCAATATATTAATTGCAAGGGTACAAAAAATTGCTTCCAACAAAAGTATTAGCACATAAGGCTTTTAATTATACAAACGCATATGAGTTAAAGTAAAAACACAATATTAGGTCAATTTTTTGTATTAACCCTAACTACTGGATCTACAATTTCTGAATATTATATAAAATTTTATAATCGTTGATTACAAAACATAAAAGGATGGAATAAAATGATCCCAAAAACTACAAAAACATTAGTTCATTCCATGCCAAACGAAATATTAGCTGTATGAAATAAATAATAATATACTAGAAACTTATAAGTGTGCCAATATTTTTGTTTCAGCAAAAACTATTTTTAACCCTTAGCACTCGAATGGCGACTCGGAGGCGCCACTACAAAGTGCTACACCGTTATTCAGAATACTGTTTACATAATTAAATTTATTTATATGTAATAAATTACTAAACATTTAAATATTGTATGAGGTACTACATCAGTTTCGTACGCATATAATGAAAAAAATTTTGTAGGATGGAAATATTCTAGGTTAGAAGACATGTTTGGTTTTTTAGTTGAAATAGCTCCGAGTGCAAAGGGTTAATATATACATTAAAAAAATGCTGCCTAACTATCTCCGTTTAGTATTCAGTTAATAAAATAAGGGCCGATGTAATCCTAATATTATCCTACAATTTTATCACATTTTTTGGTACTCAAGGTCACCTGAAGGTAGTGACTTAAGTATATTCAAATGTATTTTTTCAACCACTACAAGATGGAATAAAAAAGATAAGTTTTCCCAATAAAAGATAACGATGACCTTGAAACAACTGAAAAAATAACCCTCCAAAAAAAAATTGTTCTTCTATGATATTCCTCCTTCGATACCATTTAAATTATGCCATAAATATGTTTTGTGCCATTAAAAATCAAGGAGATATTTAGGTGGCCTTCTTCGGCTGAGAAACCCTGTATACTGTATCGTTCTTTTTTTATTTGTAATTAATGATTATAAAATTTTTTCTAATATTCTAGAATTGTAGATCCAGTGATTATGATTAATACAAAAAATTAACCCACTAATATGTAATATTATGCTTTAACTTTCACGTACAGTGGCCCACAAAAGTGTTCGTACGCCCTTTAAATCAGAATAACTTTCTTAAATTTTCACCAAATCACTTGACTTTTTTTAGCAATTAGAAGCATTGATTTAGTAAATCACGTGCAAAAAAGATTTTGAAAAAATTGCAATTAGTAGGAATTACATAAAGAAATAAAAATGGCACTTTTTAAAACTTCTTTATTTTAGCTCATAATGAAAATTCAAAATATGCCTTTTGTAGATCTACGTTACTTATGTATATGCTGAGAACTTCATCGAAATCGGTTGACGCAGAAAAAAACTACGCGCATCGAAAGATGTAAGAAACTATGGATTTTAAGCAGAAACTGACCAGAAGTCGTGAAAAACTGCGATTATCACCACTTTTAATCGCTTGTAGCTCATGCGTTTGTTAACAGGTTTCGATGAAATTTTCAGTATATGTTTAAATAATATAGATCTACAAACCGCATATTTTAAATTTTCATTACGTGCTGAAATAATAAACTTTTAAAAAGTGCCATTTTTATTTTTTCATGTAATTCCTACTAACTGCAATTTCTTCAAAATCTTTTTTGCACACTTTAAAAGTAAATCAATGCTTCCAATTGCTCAAAAAAAGTCAAGAAGTTTGATCAAATTTTAAGAAAGTTATTCTGATTTAAAGGGCGTACGAACACTTTGGTGGGCCACTGTATGTACGATTGAATAATTAAAAGCCAGGTGTGCCAATACTTCCGTTCTGAAGTATATACAGTCTTCTTAAAGAACTTTTGGATCACGTTATACAGGAATCTACAGGAATTTCTATTAAAAATACATAAATGCCATAGTCGAGCCGTAATAAATGAGTCGTATAATATAGCGATGCTTTCCTGCATTGGACGCTCTCAGAATTTTGATATCCGTGAAACTACTCGGTTGTCATTGGAAGCGTTTTAAATGACGCCAATAATTCGAGCACGAGCAGAGAGCACTAAGAGAAATGAGGAGCTCTGTGCTTCACCTGAGCCAGTTTCATCATCCAGACAACGAAACAATGGAATTCTGCACGGGGTCCTCCATAGTCTGGGTCAGTGATGGTATATGATCTCGGTTTTTTCGCGCATGCGCGACTAAATGCAGGAACGTACCGTACGTCTTATATTTGTAGGGAAAGTAGGGGAGAACTGTTATTGGCGGCAAACCGGGCAGAAGAGTGCAAGACGACACGACGAGACGACCGTACTTCGAAATTTTGGTAAGTTAATGTTAATATATTCGATTTCATAATGGCAACTAATATTGGCGAAGGAGCTACTTGTCAATTCATATTTGAAAATCGAAAAAAAAAATTTGCGAAACTATGCGGGGTGACCAAGGTACCCTATTTTAGCCCGACTTTGTACTTTACTGATGCTAAAATCATCGCGCATGCGCGAAAAAACCGAGACCATATTCCATCACTGGTCTGGGTCCGGCTGTGCCCCGTTACGACCGAGCATCGCTGTTTTTCCTCGTTACGACGAAATTTGAATTTTTTATAAAGGCCCGGCCAGTCGGATCGAAAGTAGAAACGGGCCACGACGTAACATTGATGCTTTAATAAAGCAACTACCTATGAACGCGGAAAAATGGTGCTTGCTGCCCGTGCAGCGTCATACAACCGCAAGAAATTTAATAACAGCGCGGTCGTTCCGCGGCGTTTTTGTCCTCGCAACTTTTCTGGAATTTTATCAGAAAATCGGAACGTCACCGCCGCGCCATGCGGAATAACACGTGCGCATAACAAATGAGCGCCGCGCGGAGAAGACGACACGCTGGGCGTTCAACGGAAATGGCAAAAAAAGCTTCGGCTGTCGTAGTTTTGAAACGTCACCCGAGCGAAAATTTATCGCCATTTTGCGACAGAATTTTTGCGATGAGAGAAGCGTTAATGGTAGACGATAGTGTTGGGCGTTATTCAAATAAAATTTTATTTGAAGAAGAGTGAGGAATTAATTCGTTATTCAAATTTAGGAGCGCCATTGTACGTTGTTTGTTATTCATCAATTATTATTTGCAGTTACACTAGGACTAATATGTTCTCCATGTGTTGTAAGGTGGTAGCATAATGAGAAAAATATTTTCAGACATAAAACATTAATACTATCATCTACACCAGTAGCAATACTTTTTTCTTTTGCCACAATAAAGAATACTTCAACTCGAATAGAATTTAAAATGATTGTTTCGAATGGCGAGTGGTATTGAAAATAAGTTCAAAGAAAGCAACTTAATTAATTGTTTTCTATAAATTTTAATAATGCATTTTATGTATTATTATTACTAGACAACGGATTATTATGCGAAATAAAAAATTTCTACCAGAAACGCAATAAACTGGAGTGAAATCGACATTTATTTTGTTTCTTAATATGTTTAATAGCCTGAGAATAATATAACAATATTTTGATAGACTTTTAATGTTTCTACTGTCTCATATTACACCTACTTATTTTTGTCATAATTGCAGAAAATCCGCTGTCTAATTATTACATTGATATTACATTTAGTCGTTTATTTCGTATTTCTACTGATTTCAATTAAATGATATGATAACGATATGATAAGTGGAGTTGGCAACAATACAAATAAAAATATTTAAGGTGTCTAATAATTTTCATTACTTACGTTTATTTATAAAAAGATGTTCCTATAGATATACTTAAAAATATATAAATCATTCTTTTAATCGACAATTATATTTAACAAATAGGTAAAATTCATTTGTTGTTGTGAAAAACATTTTTCCAACAGTGGTAGACGATAATCTATAAACACGAAAGGAGTTCGTTACGAGTAGACTGGATTTTTACGCAAAATAAAAATTGTCTGCATTAATAGCAAAACATTCGAGCAACAGACATATTTATTTCTTTCCTAAATCATTATAATCAAATGAAAACAATGCAACAGCATTTTGAAATTCTTTAAATGTGTTTCATATTTTGGAACTTATCGTGAAAGTATAATTGAAAGAAATACTAAAAAGAATTAAAAAGTTTAACAGTATCGACATATTTTCGCCTTCTTGAAATTATTAAAGGAAAAATTAAGTTACTATTGAGCTTGTCTTTGTTACAATTGATACAGACAATTTTTATTTTGTTAGTTCTGAACAGACTCTGGGTTTTCATGCAAAACAAACATCTTCTAAGTTGATCCTAAGAAATGGAAGCTTGATGAGAATGTATTTCTTTTTTCAATAACTTTAATGAGTAGAAAATAATGTGAAGATATTTTTAAATTCTTCTAATATATTTATAGTTCTGTTTTTCACTTGTCCATGTTCGCCATAAATGATGTCAGCAAAAAAAGATAAAATTGCTGTTTCTACTTTATATTTGATACATTATTAAAGATTGATAGAATGAAAAAATATTTACTGGCAACTACAATTTAACACTTATGTCAATAACTTTGTATCCTAGCACTCTCTTCCAATATCTTTTTGAAATATCGTTGACGGTTTTTATTGACCAATAGCAAGATTATTGTAGTTTTTTATGATCTTGGGTCATCACAGGTTAATTTACATTTCAAGCATAACAATATGTATTAACCTATTGTCCTACAACAACGAGTGAGACTCGTGGCAAGAAAGGGCCAAAAACAATAAGGACGATCCTGGCTCGTTGTACTTCGTTCGTGACAAACGTAAACAACACTAACACGAAGATTACTAATTTTCTACGAGTTTTCTCAAAACATTATTAATTTAGTTTTAACTGCGTTTTGGAGAACTCTTTTTTTCAAGTTTTTTTTTAATACAATCCTATAGATTTCGACGAGAAAACACCGAAAATGAAAATCTGAATGCGCGGAATTCATTAGTTAAAAAGTTATACGCATATAAAGTTGAAAACTTTAAAGTTTTTTTGACAGGTTACAGCGCCGCCATATTGATATATTTGCTAGGTAATACACACAAAAGAGGCTAAATACTTCCGAACAAATCCATTAGATTGCAGCACAAACACGTACGTAATACATAATAACACATTTACCAAATCAAAATGGGAAACATTACACCATGGTCGGGCCGGTCTTCTCCGCTCCCACGACGACCTAACCCCAAACCATCTTGGACTGTACCTTCTTTTTGAAATTCTGTATATTTTAATTCCTGGAAACTGAAAACGACCGATTCCATGATTATTGTTATAAATTTTCATTTCGAACCGATGAGTACGACATTTTTTAAATTTCCGCAACAATCCACAATCCTGAGCCCAAGTAATTGCTTTTTCTTTACTACTTGGCATGTCTCTAAAGTTAAAATTTCTAATACTTGAACTAGCCATTTCAAAATCAACAATAAATTTATGAATAATTAATTTGTGAAAAACACTTGAAATTGCTTATGTTCACAAAGTATGTGTAACCACTGAATTGCCATCTAGCGCATACGCTCAGTACTATTTAGCCGATCCCGCAAATAAACCATACTATCTAACACATGCGCTGAACACTCACGATATATCCAGCGCATGCGCCGAACAGACCTACCTACCTCTACCACTCAACGAATATCCAATATGGCGACGCTCCAACCTGTCAAAAACGCTTAAAACTGCTCATCTTTACACGCGTATAACTTATAAACCAGTGAATTCCTAACAACCATACAGACATTTTCGGAATGTCTTCATCGATATCTACAGGATCACATAAAAAAAAGTTCAAAAAAGTTAAGAACACGGAGTTCTCCAAAACGCAGTCGAGCCTTAATTTAAATTAAGTATTAATATACAAATTGTTACTGATACATTATCCACTTTCAAATTATAAATCATTTTTGTTCACCGATGAATTGATCATAATTACTTCCCAGACATTAGTTGTGCCCAAACGTGTTTATTACTTTCACAATTCCTTTCGTTGCGCCGAAATATACATGTCATAAGACGCACACATTTTGCGCAAGTTCGAACACACGGCTAAACAGCTAAATGGCTCGACGCGGCGCCGACCTTCTTGTTTATTATGGCCCGAGTAATCGGGAGTTAGCGGGTAAGACAAGATGTTAAAACTATAACATGCAAGATCATTGAATATCGCACAAAATGTTGATTATTGACGTAAGTATTACATAAAGATATTTTAAAAACTCTTTAAAGTGATTCCTATAATTTCTTGCTACGTTATCATTCTCTAAACCGATTGTATTTTTCTAAAGTATTACAATCAATAATCGAACAAATGACTTTTCCATTAAGGACCGTCAATATCCAGGCGTTTTTTATTGTGGCCATGAAAAGCTTCTTTTTCTGCTCTTGATTTATTTAACATATAATTCGACATGATCCCCTTTGTTATTTTCTCCTCATCTCTTGCATACTCTTCATTATTTATGAAATTTATTTTCTGCCAAGTAACAATTACAGCACAACGGTATTTGATAGCGTAGGCAATTGAGTAATTTATACGCCGTGTCATAATTATACCATCTGATATTTAATCCGACGTATGGTTTTTTCCGCAGTATATACTTCCCAGCGGTTTCAAAGGAAAATTTTCCATTAGAATAATACATGCTGCACGGTGAGCGGACTATACAAAATCCAATAATATTATTCTCTTTGAAAAATTCATTGTAAATTAATACGTACCAGTCGCTTCTCCGGCTCTGAAGCCAAATTGAACATTCCATATTCACTGTTCCGCGCGTTTCTAGCACCCCGTTACGAAACAGTCCTATCAACGGGTTGAAATCGGTAATATCTATGCTTTTCATGTTTGACTCTTGAAACAGTTATGAAGACCGAAATAATCTTATAACGGTAATGAAACGGTTAAAATTTTGAATTAGTTACGAAATAGCTATAATTCTATGACCATTATCACTTCTGTTTCGTGAAAACTGCTATGATGTGCAGTGTATCAAGCAAAACTTTTATTCCACTCATTTTCCCGAATGCAGAGAAGTTGTGGCAAGCAGATATTCTGGAAATATTATAGGAATATATTCAATGTGCATTCTTTTATACAGTGTATCTCACGATCTCTAACCACTTCAATATCTTGGTTATTTCAAACAATACGAGAAAATGTTACTTACAGAAGTTGTAGGGTTTAAGAAATACATAATATGGTATACAGTGAATTCTCGATAATTGTCCGAAATATGTGGCCTATAATTGTCCCTGAACTATCCCTACCACCGCGGGGTATGCCTCGTGAGAGGCCAAGAAGAATCTGTCGCCGAGGAGTGTAACATATGTTACGTACAGAGAATTATCTTTACTTTATTTCAATCAGAGTTTTCTAATCTCTTCCCTGAAAACAGAAAACGCCCTATTCCACCCTTTGCTTATACAAACGATGACTATGATCCAGCTGGATGCAGCCGGCACAAAGAATAGTATACTTGAACACGAAGTGTCGCCGGCCGGACCCGTGGTTGCGACTTTTAACGATTAAATACTGTATTTGTTTTTGTGTCATATAATTTTTTATCATTTTATAAATTTCATAGCAAAGGACGCATTTGCCGATAAAATGAAGGACGGATGAGATAAAGTCCGATTCTCTCTAGAAGCCTAAAGAATGCAATGGGACGTTCTAGCAAGTCAATCATCATTTCAGATATCCTACTCACGATAACCATCGAACTCTGTCTATCAGAAATTCATAAATAATTATTTTCCAACGTTCGCGTGGTGTACGACAATGACAATGGGGGGCCTCTCTGTTTGCTCAACGGGAAATAAGGAACGTGTTACGCTCTTCCTTGGAGGAACGGCATTTCTCGTATCGAACGGAAGCTGTCAGCATTAAAGAGACCATGGAGACACAAAGCGAGGGCACGCCGCCGCCGCCGCCGCGTAAACTCCTTAACAGAAGGCGCGGGTGCGCTTGCTCTTGATTCGACGCGTTTCGCGATGTCGCACAAAGAGCGGCATCCTGCATCGCGACGTCGACAGCCGCGCAAAACCATTTCCTCGAGAAAAGTGAGATCCATTTCGCGTCCCATTCTCTCCACAGCTTTCCTCAGGGATTGCGAAAAGATGGCTGAGACTCGCGCAGTCTGTTCAGGTAAACGTGGTAACGAGGAGTGGTCCCAAATCAGGGTTTATCAGGTTAAAATCGTTCCAAGTCACTTTTCGCAATGATTAAAAGAAATACAGTAATGTTTCGATATACAGTAAATCCTCTATAAACGCATAAGCCTCGGGGGGATAGTTATGCGTTTATCCGTGAGGGGTAGCTATTCTTTTGAGCTTCTAAGGCCGAGCCGAACGTAGAGAAGGACAGCGCGTGTAAAGCGAGACCACGTACGGTCCTTCGAACTGGGCCAGCGACTGCGACTATCCACGTCTCTTTCTCTCTTTCCCAAACGCTATCCTTCCTTATGCCCGAAAAGTTCATCGTCATTTAAACCACTAAATACTACAACAGTATTTACACAGTTGGAATCATATCGTGTTTGGTCTTTTTTTAATCAGAAAAATGCCACGAATATATCGATGAAAGTTTCATAAAAAGATAAGTAATAATAAAAAAAATTAACTATTGGTGTTACATTGTCATGACGCAGGGACCTTTGGATTGTGCTGACGACTGCGACTCTCCGCGTCGCATTAGTAGTGGTTCACACCGATATACCCGAGCCGAAATCAGATTACTAAAGTGGAGGGGATATAGTTTCTGCGTTTATCTGGTACAGCTTATATGCGTTTATAGAGGATTTACTGTAGTATACAGGATACAGGAGCTGATCAGCTACAAATCGCGAGGTCCTGGGTTCGATTCTCGATGTGGCCGGTGCCCCCTCCCTTTTCCTAAGATCCTACACTTGGCGGGAAGTCCGGGATGGGGGGAATACCGATCACCGCAAGATGGCGCTAATGGCGATTACGGACGAAGAAGTAAACAAAGCGAGCGTAGCGAAGAGATTGCACGTGAGCGAAGCAAGTTGTAAGCAGTGATGGTATATGGTCTCGGTTTTCTCGCGCATGCGCGACGATTTTAGCGTCGGTAAAGTACAAAGTTGGGCTAAAATGGGGTACCTTAGTAACCCAGCATAGGTTCGCAAATTTTTTTTCGATTTTCAAGTATGAATTGACAAGTAGCTCCTTCTCCAATACTAGTTGCCATTATGAAATCGAATATATTAACATTAACTTACCAAAATTCGAAGTACGGTCGTCTCGTCGTGTCGTCTTGCACTCTTCTGTCCGGTTTCCCGCCAATAACAGTTCTCCCCTACTTTCCCCACAAACATAAGACGTACAGTACGTTCCTGCATTTAGTCGCGCATGCGCGAAAAAACCGAGACCATATACCATCACTGGTTGTAAGTTGCAGGTTTTGTGTTGATGGCGCTGAGGCCAAACAAACACAAAGATACGATGACGTTGTGACGGACGAATATCGTTCTAGGATGGCCGACTGTGGTATGAGGAACCTCCCAGATTAAATACCGTATGGAAAGTGGAAAAAGTCGGACGGTTCCGTGGGAATATACAGGAGCTAGCCCTTACCACTCGAACCGCGACTCTAAGGCGCCACTACAAATTGCTTCACTTTATTCAGAATATCGTTTACATAATTAAATTTGTTTATATGTAATAAATTACTAAACATTTACATATTGTATGAGGTACTATATCAGTTTCGTACGCATATAATTAAAAAAATTATGTAGAATGGAAATATTCTAGGTTAGAAGAAATGTTTGGTTTTTTAGTTGAAATAGTTCCGAGTGCAAAGGGCTAGTTATAAATCGCGAGGTCCCGGTTTCGATTCCCGGTGTGGCCGGTGGTGGCCTCCTTTTCCCTAAATTCCTACACCACCAATTGAGAGAATCAATGTAATTTATAGTTATTGACTATATCAATGAGTAATACGATCGGAATCGTTGAATAGAAAAACAGGGTTCCATGGAAATCACCAACACAGGTTTCACTGACACAGATTTCACCAACAATATTTCATCTACTCCAGATTCGATCGACAACGACTTTGACCGACAATGATTTTGACCAGCACACGTTGATTATATAATTTTTTCACGATATACCCAGACCTAACCCAGACCTAACTATTCTGCACTGACACTTTTACTTTTGTATAAAAATATAATTATTACACTATATAAAATTAGAGGCAGTCGGCTAACGTTGTTGTTGTTGGCACACAATGTTACTACTGGATAATACTGTCGTCGACTAAAGTCGTTGTCGGTGAAATCTGTGTCGGTGAAACCTGTGTCGGCGGTTTTCATGGGACCCAGAAAAACAGTGTCTGCATTATTTAACTCAAAACCTAAAATGATTATACAGAAGAGAAAATGTTGATATCTCACTCAAGCGGATTAGATTACGTTACTTAATAGTGTCGATACACTAAATCAGATGTACATAAGAAATTATGTTCATATAAATTCACGATAATACTCGTCGACTATCCAAATACCATTAGTAAATAATATAGTGGATCAGAGATCTAGATAACTTCTCCAGAGTTTAGCGCTCTCACAATTGGAAACCGATTATGGAGCAGTGATCATATAATCAGTCAAATTAATCGCAGCCATTTAACTTAAGCAGTTGTTCAACCAAATTAGATAACCACAATGTGAATTAAGTGCATTTATTATTGTCAATTCAATTTTCTATTATTCAATTAAAGAAAAACAAGATATGTCGTTTGTATGATAATTATTGCATTTAGAGCAGGTTTTCTACAGAAATGTTTACACTGTGAATTATATCATTTATTGATTATAATAGGGCTTTCAAGAGTTTGCAAATATCAAAAGAAGACATCTGTCAAAATAAAAAAAAATAAACAGAAATGAATAAGGTCAGGGTTTTATTAATATCAATAAAACCCAGTGATATTAATAGGTTTTTGTAAGAAAATTAGAATAATTATGTCTCTGCAGAGTTTACAATTATTAAGAGATGATTTCAGTTTATATTAACCTTTACCATTTTTTTCAATTTTGGGCGATCTATGCTAGGTTAGAAAAAATGTGGTATCTTCCTTTAGAAATAATTTAAACTCTAAATATATTTTGTTTCTTAAGTATTTAAATTTTAAACAATTTCGTCTTGTTCTCTCAACGGCGCACTAACTAACTAACTGTCTAGTAGTTGCTTTAAAAATTAGATTTCACACTAGTAACATTTTTGTACAGTTGAATAACGTACTAGGGATATCGAACAATTGAACCAAAGTTCAGGACTGTGTTTTTTGTAATATATTATTTTTTATATACACACACTATTATATACAATAATACTCTTACATATTATATCTACGTATAGAATTTTATGCAAAATTTTTGTAAGATATAACGAAATGAAAATTTTACATTCTGGTGAATGTACATTAGTAAATGTAAACTAATTAACAGTTTAGAGGTACAATTCGTATAATTACCATTACATCCAACGAAGTCGTTGAATTAGGCCTGTCATACTCTCGTTGGAGTGTACAATATTTGGTTGCCTTGGGCAAACGTCCATTATGAAACACTAGTCGATAACAGGAACACGACCTCAAATTAATAATAGTAATATTATGTTTAACGATACGTGCATTTGTTTACAGCTGATAACTTGACCCATTAAAGAGACGATAAAATATACTGAAGCAGAGGATCAGCATTTATATTTTCCGTCGAGGATTCAATTGAGAGCTCAGAATGCGAGAAAAACGACATTTAACGTTCAATCGTGAAAACGAGAACGTCTTCTGCAAAAAAAGGAGCAGCTGAAAGTTTCTCCGTTGCGGAAATCTCTTCTGATTGTTCCGAGTAACAAGTTTGTTGACTATTTCATTTCCAATCGAGCGAAGTGGAGAGAACAGATTGTTTTCACGAAGGTTGTTCGATTAACGAGCGACTAATACAGTGGAAAATATCTGAAGTAGAATCTCGGATTAACAGAACGAGGTTCTATAGACGGCGAGGTTCGCGCGTTATCACGAGCCAGAGATCTATACTTTAGGTTCACGCGAGCGATTATTACCGCTGGATCGTCCAGAATTCAGAGTAACCGAGGCGAAAGGCGAAACGAGGCGACGCGTGCTCGACACGGGCCTGTATCAGCCACCTCCGCAGAAAGTTATGTCTCGAAAATCGCCGAGCACCGGTTCGATCGATGGCATTTATACGCAAATAACAGCCCGGGAACGTGACTTCTGGTTGAATGGTCTCACCGGTGGTTTTATTACCATTCCGGCACGAAATCCGCGGCGGAAAATAAATTTCGAAAAGGCAGCTCCTCCTGGAGACAAACGATTCGATTAACCTCATTTGCTGGCACCGAACGACGAGTCTATTTTGGATATTTTACACTCCGGGACAAAAAGATAGGACATCTTATATTTTTTCTGATTTGGTACTATAAACTAAAGGAAATCAATATTTTAATATGTCGCAACATCTTTGGACGTGCCTGTATGTACAGGGTGGGGCAATAACAGTGTGAAGTTTGAATATTGCCGTTATTTGTAATAATATGAAAAAATGTTATATAGAAAACTTACACGGTATAGAGGGGGACATATTGTGACACAAACATTTTCTGCGTGGGTGGAGGCATAGAGGAGATTTTAAGGTCAACTCTATTTTTTTAAATGAATGCTATGTTTTTTTTATCACGATGTGATAAACCAGTGTTGGGGCGAATTCAGCGAGTTGTCATTGAAGGTCATGCAAGGTCAAATATGGTAGTAAAATAAACTTTATTACATTACGGAAGATGCTCGAATTGATGACTGTTTGCGTCAATGCAAAGTTGCAATCTTCGTATCCCTGCATCACGTGCATGTCTTATCGTTTCTGAACTTATTCTACCACATGCTGTATTATTTCATAGACCCTCACTTTTACATAAACGAATGGTTTTGTAACATTGTTTATGTTGAGGCAATACATCGCGTATAGCTAGAAATGTAAACATATCATCAGCTCGTAATGTGAACATCTCACCAGTTCGTAACATTAACATGAATCAGTCAGTCAGTTTCGGTCGATTGTTAAGTCAAGTTGCTGCGTGATCATCAAAATGAAGTTTTCATTCGAAGAGCAAGTGGATATGATCCTCATTTATGGAGAAATGCGACAAAATTCGATAAGAGCTCAATCCTTGTATGATGAACGATATCCAAACCGTACACATCCTTCGCACCGAACATTTGGAAGATTGTGCAAAAAATTATATGATACGAAGATTGCAACTTTGCATTGACGCAAACAGTCATCAATTCGAGCATCTCTCGTAATGTAATAAAGTTTATTTTACTACCATATTTGACCTTGCATAACCTTCAATGATAACTCGTTGAATTCGTTCAACACTGGCTATCACGTCGTGATAAAAAAAACATAACATTCCATTTAAAAAAATAGAGTGGACCTTGAAATCTCCTCTATGCCTCCACCCACGCAGAAAATGTTTGTGTCACAATATGTCCCCCTCTATAAGGTGTAAGTTTTCTATATAACATTTTTTCATATTATTACAAATAACGGCAATATTCAAACTGGACATAGTTAGTGCCCCACCCTGTATAATGTACTAAATATAGTCCACAATATTTACTTCAACAGAACTCTAGGAATGAAAACGTACAGTGGCCCGAATTAATATTCGGACACTCTATATAATACAATAACTTTGTCAAAATTAAACTAAACGACTTCATTTTTCTTTAAATGTAAGGATTAGTTTACTGTGTAACGTGTAAATAATTATTTATATTAATTGTTATTGGTCGGAGTTGTGAAGAAAAAAGTAAAGGTCGCGAATTTTAACTTTTTTGTCTGTGTATGTAATGAAAATTTAGAGTATACCTTCTGTAGATCTCCGTAAGTTATACGTGGTGGGGAAATAACTATGTCCACCTTGATTATCTCCGTTATTTGTAATAATGTGAAAAAATGTTATGAACAAAAGTTTATTTTACTACCACATTTGACCTTGCATGACCTTGAATGATAGCTCGCTGAAGGCGGCTCAACACCGGCTATCACATGGCGATAAAAAAAACATGGCATTCCATTAAAAAAAATAGAAATGACCTTGAAATTTCCTCTATACCGCCACCCACACAGAAAATGTTTGTGTCACAACATGTCCCCCTCTCTATCGTGCGAATTTCGTCCGTATGTGATCATCTTTAAATGTTTGTAGCTCATAACAACGTAACCCGAATTCGATGAAACTTTCTATATGTGTATAACTTATCTAGACCTACGAAAGGCGTCTTTTAAATTTTTATTACAGACGCAGATAAAAAAGTTAAAAATTGTGATCTTTAATTTTTTCGTCGCAATATATTGAGGTAAAACAGAAATAAAATTTATAAAACAACGTATGAACTGTGAACGAGATAATGAAATGATCAATGAACAACTAATCACATATGCTGTAAGAATTGTTAGAAATAAATACGTTTTATAAAAGGATATTTTCTTCGAAACATATTTGTGTTATGGATTGGTCAACAAGATCCCCGGTCCTCAACATTATCGCGAAGTTTTAGGTATATTTTACCAGTGCCATATACCAACATGGCAGACAATTTCAAAATATTAACGATATAAAACAATGCATTTTGGACGAGTGTGAGAATTGGATTCTCTGGTTGAAATGACTCATAGATAGACTGTGGATTTTATGTATTTATGACAAAAATTAGAAAGTACAATTTAATGCAGGGAACAGATTGAAACATTTTTAAAGTATGAATGTCTCGGTTTGAGTTGTTTAAAATCATTAAAGAATGAACGAAATTTTAATTTGGCTCCCGTTTCGTAAAATTAATACAGACAACTTTTATTTTGCATAAAAATCCGCAGTCTACTCATAGTTCAGAGTGTGATGGCCCAGGTAAAAAATACTATGAGGAAAATAAGACGAACAATTACTTCTTTTTCTGACACAAAACTTTTCCACACGAATTGCATAAGTTTCAAAATTTTGAACACCGTTTATGGAACCATTTTTTACAGCTCTTACAGCGACTCCAGTCGTCGCGTCTCGTACAATTGTACTGCTCCCCATAACCCACTTCTTCCTACGTTGAGCATACTTTCGTTTATATTCTTTTGGCATGTTCTACAAAAACATTTAATAACTATTATGCAAGAATTTACGAGGGGCCAACTATCCCCGAAAAAATTGGGTCACCTAACGCGAGAGTCAAGGAGCGTTGGCTTGCTTGTTTTTCCAATAATACTACGACAATGTATCATCACCAGAACGTAAGCATAATTTCTTAACATTATATTAACACACTGCATTCAGAAACAGCCATTACTTTCCCGCAAAACGTGAGTAAATTATACTGTAAAGAACACGTAAAAGACTTTTGAATGTATACTTTTTTAGTTTTTAGTTTATACAATTTTTAGACAGTGGTTCGAACGGGGAAAAAATTAATTTTTCGAATGTTAGGTACATAGGTTAAGGTTGCTTAAGTCGTACCAGTGCTTAAGTCATACCACTTGAATTTTGAACGAACTACGGTGACAACAGCAGAACGGCAACCAAATATACATCTGAGTCAACCAAGTTGTTTTACGTATTATTGTCTGCCATAAACCAGCCTCATTATAAATCCTGTCATCGAGTAAGTTTATTTTAATTTTCTTATAATTTTCCGCATATGTTTAGTAGTTAATCTTGCAAGTAAATTATTCATAAAATTATGCCCCTTATTAAATATAAATTCAGTAGAATTTACACAATCGTTTGGTTTAAACGAAATCGTATTAATTTTATTCAATGTTAGGTTATGTTTACTTTTAAATTTAACTTATGCCGTGTCTTAAGTCGTACCCATACTTGTCAGCCGAAATAACGTCACCGCAGAATAAAGAAAACATAAAAAATGCGGCAAATAAAAGAAACGCAGTAATTAAAAAAAAGGAATTGGCATTAAAAATTAAGAAGAAGAAAAGCGATTGGTTTTGTTTTATTTGTGGAGAAGATCGGGAGGAAAACATGATTCAACGCTTGAAATGCAAATTATGGGTGCACGATGTATGCGCTGGAGTTAACAAAAGAACAAAAAAAATTTGTATGTAATGTTTGTACTAACTGAATACATTTGTGACATGTAAACAGATTAATAAAAAATACGTTTTAATTATTACTGTTACTTAATTGAATTCTTAGGTACAACTTAGGCTATAGGTGGTACGACTTAGGAAACCGGTTGCTTTAGTTGTACCGATGTAAGCTTTTAAAGATTTAGTTTATTTTACGTGAAAGCATGTAGATTTTCTAATTTCGTTATAATAAATAACGCCAATATTAACACAAGTTTTGAATAACACATTTAATTTCTATTTATTTGAGAAATAATAAGTTTTATACCGTTTTTTTCTTAAGGGGTACGACTTGAGCCACCTTACCCTAGATTTTTCATTACAATTTCATTTACTAGATAGTTGGAGTATTTAAACCAATAAAACTTTTTTATAAATATCACATATTTCTAGGAATAATACGATATGAAAGTTAGGAAAACAGGAAACCTGCGATTGCGACTTATAAATACGTCTACATATAAACGCAGCCATAAGAATCTAAAACATTAATACACGTGAACAATGTTATAATTTGATTATGTTTATAATAGATGATTTATTTAACGAAGATATAGATAATGTAAGTGTTATTTATTTACTTAAAACACAAATTGAAGAAAGAAGTGTTTTGGATAGTAGAATTAAAGTTTAATTTGACATAACTTTTTTACGTCAAAAAGCGTCAGGATATAACTTGTCGCAAATTATGTAACACACTTTAAAGTACATATCCAACCAGGTGTTGGCTGCGAACTCCTGCGAACCTGGCACTGAGATTATTGTTTTCTAACTACAGTCAGTCGCATGTATCCGTACGCCCTTTAAAACAGAATAACTTTTTTAAAAACTTTTACCAAATGACCTGATTTTTGTGATCAACTAGAAGCATTTGATTCCTAAATAACGTGCAAAAGATTGTTGAAAAAATAGCAATTACATAAAAAAAGGCACTTTTAAAATTTTGTGATTTGTCCACGTAAAGAAAATTTAAAATAAACGTTTACTAACTGAAAATTTCATCGAAATCGATTAACATACACACAAGGTATAAGCGGTTAAAAGTGGTGAAAATCTTAGTATGCACAGCTCCTGGTCAGTTTCTGCTTAAAATCCACATATTCGTACATCTTTCGATACGTGTCGTTTTTTTTTCACTGTCATCTGATTTCGATGAAACATGCAGCACATTCTGAACAGAGTTTAATAAAGATGTATGTTATTAATTTCCTTTAAACCGAAATATAATTCTATTTTGTTGTTGTTAATGTACAGCCATTAGAGAACATATAGACATGCAATAGATATACATTTTCTCCTTTTCCTAAGAAATTATGAACTACAAAAAAATTCTAATCACGAAAACCGTAAAATAAATCGTAAGGCAAGGGGTTAACCTTCATAGATCTACAAAACGCAAATGTTGAATTTTCATTACAGGCCCAAATAAAAAAGTTTTACAAAGTACTTACATTACATGCGTATTTTTAGTGAATGTTTAATAACATTTTTTTCAATTTTTTGCCACATAACCGTTATACCTGTGGCATGCTTTCCACAAATTTTCAAACAGATTTGTTGGATAGTTTGGTTTTTATTGATTTTTTTCCGCTTTTTGGCTAAATGGGACCACTGTGCGGCGTGCGAATAACACCTCAATATAGCTTACAAGGAGACCGCACAGCCTGTCCCTCACGGATTTAGTTGAGATTTTACAGAGTCATAGATGTCGTTCCCCTGATTACGAAAATACCCCACTATAGGGGCAGACATTTAATAGTTTTTGCGATATTTACAATTACAGTTACATAACCGTAAAATGTCAGTTTAGTTCAATTTCTTACCAAGCCACTTCTACGCCACTGGCCCGGGTTCCATTCCCTTCGTAGTAATTTTTAATTTATTTTTTTACATGTAAAAATGCATTTTCAATGTTTAATAAATTTTAAATAAAATATTTTTATTCGCTAAAGGGCTAATTGAAAATGATACTTATTATTTTACAGAAGAAACACTAGATCTATTACTACATACATAACAGATAATAATTATAAAAGAATAATAATATTCAAATAATACATAACAAACAACAGGTGTATATATATATATATATATATATATATATATATATATATATTTCTTTCAAAAATTCACATTTTACGGTTAGGAAACTTTAATTGCAAATATCTTGAAAACTATTGAGTGTCTGCCCCTATTATAGGGTATTTCCGTAATCAGAGAACGAGATCTATAACTCTGTAAAATCTCAACTAAATCCGTGAGGGACGGGCTGTACGGTCTCTTTGTTACAAAAACAATAGAAACTCGCAACGCGTATAGCCTAGACGAGATCGAGTCATCTCAGAAGTAATGCCATCTCACCCGGAATTACCCTGTGGGAACCATGATTTCCGAATATAGTCTGCGTACTCTCAGTGGTACTCTCAGTACTAAATTACTAAGCCACAAGCTCCTAAAATTTCGCAGCTCCATTCGAAATTTCGAAACACGCACCGATCTTCCGACGTTATTTGGAAGCTGATGCACGTCGCAGTTAATTGCATGGGATCAATCAAAAGTGAACGGAAGATTTCAGTGGCCGAGCTGTTCGGTTTCCAGATATCTGTTAAGGTCGATCCGATCGATCAGCTTCCGATGTAGGTCGATGCAAGGGGACGGACGGGAGTATTGGAGAGGAGAGGCGAGACGAAGAGGAGGATCATGGATCGGCGAGCCCGGAATCCTCGGAATTGCCGTGCCATCGGGACCGATTAATTTGTCGAGCAGCCAAGAGAGTAGTCGTACGGCATTGCCGTCGGGATTTAAGCGAACGGAGGCCGCGAAAGGGAAATAGCGGAGTACCCATTCGACCGGCCATCCTACGCCGGGTCGTTTCGCGGGTATCCATCACCGATGGAATGGACTCTGCTTTGCCCCTTTCGACGCCATAGCGGAAACGGCCACCGCGCCGCGCCTGACGCTCGTCTACTTTGAGGACCAGGCAAAATTCATTAGCGACGATCTTTGTCAGCCGGTCCGCTCGCGAATATTTCCTTTCCACGCAACAAAACTGCCGTCCATGGCCGACGCAAACTCCACCGCTATCCACTATACCTTTTGTGCTTCTATTCTCTCTAATTTCCGTGCCGGAATAAGCAGTAATTGCGGAACAACAGTGTGACCAAAGTGATCGTTTGTCTGCGGAAGTGTACCAAGTTTGGTCGGAAATTGTGGTATAACAGAGACAGAAGTGATTCTGTGATATGGGAAAAATTAGTTGGTAATAGATATTGCTTGCATCATCTAAGAATAACATCAAGATTGTAGGATAGTATAGTAAATGTATGAATGAAACTAAATACCTTCTGAACGGGGTTGTTTGTAAGTGCTACTACAAAATCATTATGGTTATTGATTTCTAATCGGGACTCGAAAAAGATCTAGAACCGTTTAATAGATTCTATTCAAAACATGAACCGTGAAACATTTTTTGAAAAATGTTCTAACATTAGGAATGTTGTCAGAACATTTTTAATTATTTTGTAGCAGCACGTACAAACAATCCCGTTTAAAAGGGATTTAGTTTCTGTGTTTCTTCTCAACATTAGGAATGTTGTCAAAAACGGACAAAGGCAAATTCTTGAAAGTGAATGTTTCAGTTTGAACAAGACCTATACAATATCAGAATAAAAATATTTCTGCTGCAGGAACACATATTATTTTCATCAATATTAAAAGAGTTTTTAATCATTGCAACAAATACTGACTACTATTTAATGAGCAGAACTCCAGCAATATTATATAATTACTATAGTTAAAATGCAATTTTGTACACATTATAAATTGTAACATGCATGTAATTAATTTATAGAAGATTATTTGTGTTTCTCTTATGGAAACTTTGTTAATACACGTTCTGCATAAATTGTTTTTACAGAACTTTTAATATAAATATTTTACAGTATCGGTTCCATCAGAACATTTTTTAAAGATATTCAAACCATTTCTATTAGGTTGTTGCATATGTAATGTCCGATTCTAGAATTCAATTGTTATGTAGCGTTTTGATCAAGAAATACTATTACAATCTATCAGGTTATTATACATCATTTTAAGTTGAAACGGTTTTGAAAATAACTGTTTGAAACAGTTATATATCAGTTCTGACTGGAACAGTTATGAAGAACCGAAATGATTTGTAACTGTTATGAGAATATCGGATCTCGCTTGTATCGGTTACGGTTACGGTTCTTGAGAACCGATATTATAACGGTTCGACAGAGTGAGTCGGAAGAAACAGAACACCTAAATATCTCCGTTACACTTCGTTGTACAAAAAAACTTAGGACAAAGTTACACTGTTTGAAGGGTCACATGTAACGGTGTAAGGGAAGAAATTTTCAAGGTCATTTTTTTATGAGATTTCAAGGTCAACGATGTTTTTTTAAATGCAATGATACATCTTCCTTAAGGTAATGTTGTAGCTGACAAAATAACGGATTCATTCATATATCACAATATGATCTACAAATGACCTTCAACCCAGAAAAATGGAATAAATAAAATTCAACGTGTAAGATTCATTTGCTTTATTTCTGTTACGCAAAATGTTCAATATTCCTTGAGCTGCTTACATTCAAATGTATCGCAATACACATCGTAATAACAGATTCGGTGTTGACAGGAAGACATTTATGATATCATAAATACCTTCACCTATGCGTTCGTACAGAATCGTGTTTATCAACTACTAATTACTCTGAAGACCTTCTTGCTATCAGATTTCCACTGTTTCTAAGATTTCTAATCTATCAGTTTATCGATGAACGTTTCACAATGCGTTACTCGGAGGAAGATAAGATTGATATGATTTTCATTTATGGAGAAAGTCGACAGTGTTTAAGAGAAGCAGTGCGATTGTACAAGGACCGATTTCCTAATCGTAATTGCCTATCAGTTTCCGTTTACTTCAATGTGATGAATAAATTTCCTGAAACTGATAGTGTTGAAAATAAAAAATGTACGAAGGTGAGGACTGTAAGGAATGAAGCAAACACAATTAATGTTCTGGCAGCAGTGGATATAAACCCTCATGCTAGTACGAGGCAAATCGCACGAGAAAGTTGCATTAGTCAAAAATGTGTAGTGCAAATACTCCATGAACAAAAATTTCACCCCTTTCACCTATCAATTCACCAAGAACTTCATGGTAGAGACTTTGTAAATCGTGTAAACTTTTGCCAGTGGGGATTGAGACAATTGATAAACGATAGAGCATTTTTTAATAAAGTATTATTTACCGATGAAGCTTCGTTTACGAATCACGGGCAGATAAATTTAAAAAACATGCATTATTGGTCATCTGAAAATCCGCGGTGGTTACGGACAGTCGACAAACGAAGACTATGGTCCGTCAATGTTTGGTGCAGAATTTTAAACAACCAAATAATTGGGCCTCACTTTATCACCGGAACATTAAATGCAGAAAAATACATTGCATTTTTACGAGAATCGTTACCAATTCTCCTAGAAAATACACCCTTCGACATTCGTGAAGATATGTGGTATCAACATGACGGATGTCCAGACTATTCTTCCCGTGTCGTAACACAATTCTTGAATAACAAGTTTCCAAATCGTTGGATTGGACGTAACGAAAACATATTATTGCCACCTCGCTCACCAGATCTTACACCCCTTGATAATTGTGGGCTGAAATAATAAAGTTTTAGAAAGTGCCATTTTTATTTTTTCATGTAATTCCCACTAATTGCAATTTTTTCAAAATCTTTCTTGCACGTGATTTACTGAATCAATGCTTCTAATTGCTCAAAAAAGGCAAATGGTTTGGTCTAATTTTAAGAAAGTTATTCTGATTTAAAGGACGAGCGAATACTTTTGTAAGCCACCGTATGTACTTTGACAATTTTGATTGGTTTACTTCATTCTGATTTAAATAATAATAGTATGTACTTATATTTATATAATAGTATTTATTAGTATTTATATAATAGTGTGGGTGTTATATTGTGATAATAAAAGCTTAAAATATATTAACCTTCCGGCTGTCGCGCGCGTGTACTCTGTACACACAGATCGGTTTTAAGGAGTGTTCCGTCGCAAAACCCTTCGTGCCCAGGGACAAACGCGCGACCGAGGTCAGGTAAATTTCTTAACTGTACCGACCATAAAACAGTAAACCCCGACGAAGGTACAGCTGATAGCCAGATGTGTCGAAGGCCCCGTACCGCGCTTCGCTACGAAAGACAACTACACCCTTTGTCACCCTGCGTACTCCACTCCTACTCCACCTCAATGTTTCTACATTCCCTCTCTAATTTTTCGCCATCTCCACCACTTTTTCCGACACACCCTACAACCAATCATATGCAATTTTCCAAGACCACACCTACATCCGAGCTTTCCTAAAATCTTACGCGACTCCACAAAATCTGAACTCTCATGAACCTTCTTGACTAACGAACTACCGACACTGACTAAGTATAGCCGAGTCTAGCTTAGATTTTAACCGAATAAACGAGTTTGTTCTCCGGAGTTGATCTCTACACCCTTCTTCGTAAATCCTGTCCTATCCAAGTTCCCGAATTCGAGGTGTCCGATTCGACACCACAAGGAGATAAAGCACGTAAAACCTTGTCTGCCAGTTTCGGTGTTTTTAGTCTTCTCTTGTCCTTCGAAACGTTTTAAAAATTGTTACGATGTGCGATGTAAAGACGTTTTAATCGTGCAATATGGAAGTGTACTGTGGACAACAATCGAGTGGACCATTCAGATTATCAAATTCTCCTATCGACATCGTAAAACGACTAATAGAACCAATAGAATATATAAACAGACATCTGACAACAGATAACTGGTACAGCAGCTTTCCGTTAGCCACGTATCTACTAAATAAAAAAATTACATTCATCGGGAGCATGCGTAAAAATAAAAGCGAAATTCCTCCTGAATATCTTCCGCGAAAATGCCGAGAAGTTCAATCTTTTTTATTTGGATTTCGCCATGAGGCAACATTAGTGTCGTATGTACCGGAAACAAATAAAGTAGTTGTCTTACTGTCTACCATGTACGATTTGCCGACGACAGACGAAGAATCAAAGAAACCGGAAATAATTCTAGATTATAACCGCACAAAAGGAGCAGTCGACACTCGTAGATAAAATGTGTGCTGCATATTCTGTATCCAGAATAACCAAACGGTGGCCTTTAGTTTTATTTTTTGCGATGATAAATATAGCCGGAATAAACTCGCAAATATTATATTACGCGAAACATTCTCAACAAGAGAAAATATCGTCGAAGGATTTTTTTTACATAATCTAACGTTGTCTCTACTGAAAGAACAAATGCAATTACGTGCTAAAATACTTTCGTTACCTATGGATATTCGTACATTCCTACAGGTTCATGCACCTGTCGAGGAAGAGAAGAAATCACAAATCAATCAGAAGCGCGGTGGATGTAGACTTTGTAAAAATAGCAGTACTATATTAAAATGTTCTAAATGCGATCGATTTATATGTAAGAAACATTCTACAACTTGCCTAATGTGCGAATGTTGTCAATCTACAGAATCATATAGAGTATCTCATCGATAATTGTCCACAACACCAAAACTTACTCCATCGTCAATTAAAAAAATATATATGTATGTATAATCGGAAAAATTTTGATCAGAGAAATATTACAAGTATGATGGTAAAAGTCTCCTAAAATATTAATTAAAAATGAAAAAGTGTCGTCATTGCATTACTGTTGCCTCACCGAAGTTATGTACCTGACCTATACATAATGACCATACACCTGTATATGATCCGAATTATATAGTGTTTGGTATCATTTTAATCAAAACAATGTTCAAATCTATTAACAAAAGTCTCATAAAAAAATAAGTGATAATAAAAAAGTTATTCCTTGGTAATACATGGTGAGGACGCGGTAGATGTAGACTTTGTAAAAATAGCAGTACTATATTAAAATGTTCTAAATGCGATCGATTTATATGTAAGAAACATTCTACAACTTGCCTAATGTGCGAATGTTGTCAATCTACAGAATCATATAGAGTATCTCATCGATAATTGTCCACAACACCAAAACTTACTCCATCGTCAATTAAAAAAATAGATATGTATGTATAATCAGAAAATTTTGATCAGAGAAATATTACAAATATGATGGTAAAAGTCTCCTAAAATATTAATTAAAAATGAAAAAGTGTCGTCATTGCATTACTGTTGCCTCACCGAAGTTATGCACCTGACCTATACATAATGACCATACACCTGTATATGATCCGAATTATATAGTGTTTGGTATCATTTTAATCAAAACAATGTCACAAATCTATTAGCAAAAGTCTCATAAAAAAATAAGTGATAATAAAAAAGTTATTCCTTGGTAATACATGGTGAGGACGCGCGAGCCTTTGAACTGTGCCGCCGACTGCGACTCTCCGCTATCCTTCCTCGCGCCCGAAACTTTAATTGTCTATTACACAAGTAAATATCATCGGAATTATATCATATTTGATATGATTTTTATTAGAAAAATGCCACAAATATCGTCGTCGAAGTCCCATAAAAAAATAATGAATAATAAAGAAGTTGGAAATTCGGATTAGTGTGGTCTCACCGATATACCCGAGCCGCATGGTGTCATATTTCTCGGCGACCGAGGCCTCTCAAGCTTCGTGGCCCCTCAAGGGGGTACACCCCGCACTAGTGGGGATATCTCAGGGACAATTATGTGCGAGACATTTGGGACAATTACCGATGAAATACTCTATTGATTCCTAAAATAATTAACATATAATGCGATTATTACTTCATATTTCATTGTAGCACTTGCATAAAACATATAGAAGAAACATTTGTAATGTTGGAAGATCGCGGTGTACAGTGGATAAAGCCACGTGGTAGAGATACAGAGGAACCAATGCACCATTACCGATTAAACTATTTATTATAACATAAACTACAAAAACTGATTATCATCGTTGCATCCTTACAATCCACGCTACCGCGCATTCCACACACACTCTCTCTCTCTTTCTGTTTCCCCCACTCTCCGCCTGTCTGTCCTAATGCGCGTCCACACTGGAAGTCATTCGCTACAATTTGTATCTCGAACAACTTAACAGAAAACAAATCAAACTCTGCGTCATGATTTCCAATAGAATATGTGACGATAAAATGCCAAATTCTTCGAAAGCATCCTTCCCATTGTTTACGTGTACTGCGTGCCCTACGCGCCTATCATCGTAATAAAAAGAGGCGCGCCCTCCGGACGGTTAAAATTTCTATTATCGAATAAAAGCAGCTAAATTTGATAAGTGAACGTACTCACAAACGATGAAATTTAAACATGCATCGTCAAATTCGAGTTGATTAAAGTAACCATAAACAAGATTCGTGCATCGATTTCGAAATAGAGAGCAACAAATTTTTTAGAGAGTCGGTGAAATTACCTATTGAGTTTTTACGATACTCTGATGTATATAAAACTCCAACACCACGATAAAGTATTCATGCCGCTTCAAAGAAGCCATTCGTGCTTGCATTTCGATATTGAATGTCTATTTAACAACCGAACCAAAAAGATCCTTTTTTATCAATCACTTCGACTGCGCATGTTTATACTATCTTTATATTTTATACATTGGGTTATCAATACATTCGCGACAACTGACGTGAATTCACGTCTTTTCAAATTCTTTTATTTTAAATAACAGATTTTTACAAGATTCACATTTCAAATCAAATTTTCTAATTTTTATCCTCGCCCTGTCGATAAAAGTTTGTAGCAACCAGCTTCAGAATTTTCTAATTTTCGCTGGCAATCAGTATTAGAAAAGCAGAAAATTTGCCGGTCGCGAATGTGTTAATAATGTTAATATGCAAAATAAAGATAGTCTTTTTTTAGTTTGAGTTTTCGCGTGATAAAAATTCAAGGGAATACTTGATTCAATTCAATACTGTCAGTTTGTTATCAATATATAGAATCTGTATTTTGAAATCCAGTGTTATCAATTTTCAAGCTTCTTATGTTTCATGGAATCAAATGTTTCTTCTTGTACGATATTTGTGTTTTTACTTTTGCTTTTGTACATTTTAAAATACGTGTATTCAATTATTGTAAAATATTGATGTGGTGCATGTGTCTACCTGTGATTGAAATTTAAACTTTTACTAGACAATGCCTTCGTAGAATCAATGTAAATAATGTGTGCACGAAATGGAATGCATAACATTTTTAGAAACATCTAATTGAATACAAGAAACTCGTGCATCAAGTATTATTATCATATATATTTTTCTAAATTACGTTGCCAATTTCAGTGTTAAAGACACATATGAAAATTGACGAATAAAATGTTAATGAGACATTATTAAATTATATTTTTATTTTCATTTTTAAACGTACAGAAAAAAATAGAGCAACTAACAAAATTTGTTATTGAAGGCTAAATAAGGTTACAAATATGGTTCATGTATATCATTAGTAACAATAAGGTGACTAACTTTTATACAATGGAAAAGAAGACAAAAATAACTTGATGTGAAAAAATTGTAAATAGAAGACACATTTAATTCAATGCAATACACTATAATATATCAAATGCATAATAAAAACATTTGTAACATTTATATTGTAATTATGCTTACATGTTTATTAATTATTATTTAAGTGAGTACTACAAAAGAATGACTGACCCCGCTAAAGGAGGACGATTGCTCAGTTTAATAACAAGAAAGTTAGGATTGTTTAACACTAGATTTACGGGGCCCGTCAAAATGACGGATTCAAAAATTTTTAATTTACGATTATTAAGAGTGTAAGGAGGCATTCATGAGGAATTATTAAATAGATTTACTTTTTTGTGTACATATTACAATAAAAATCGCTCAATATCTAAGTAAATACAATTTTATTATTTTTATAAGGCAATGTAAAATAATCAATTTTAGTGCTCCGTAAACCTAGTGTTAATTGTTCATGTTTCAATCCATGCCAGTGTCTTAGAAGGGTCTTAAAATACATTGATCATGTTCGTTTTTGCAGTAAATTCACTTTGAAAATTCATCTAATACTTATTAGACAGGAGTCGGTTGATATTTGTCGTTTTTCTCAAAAACGAGGCGTCGAGCAAACAAAAATGTGCCACAATTTCGAAAACACCTTGTACAATTGTTATTTGTCCGTTTTAAATCCATATTAAATTTAATTCGTCTTTTATCAATAGATTGCGATTTTTTATGCACAATAAAAATTGTTTAGATTAATTACAAGGCGTAGGATCCACATAGGTATTTAGTTCTCTCTTTAATAATTTCCAGGAGTTTAAAATACTGCAAAGATGCTTTTGAATTCTTTAAATGTTATTACTGTTTTGCATAACTTTTACATAAATGCATAAAATCCCCATCCTAGTTATGAATATTTAAACATCGAAGTAAATGTAGACATGATAAATATCAATTTTTGGTTTTTACCAGAAAACTGTCAAGTAATCATTGTAGCTGTGAAGAAAATAATACTCCAAGGGGTTAATATAACGCTGATCGGTTTTGTGAATGAAATAAATGAAATTTCTGTGGAACACACAAAATTCGCACGGCATTCAACGTGTTAATTCTGTATTATTCTCGTGCCAGCGTTTCCATTAACGGAGTAGTGAAAGGTTTTATCTAGCATTATGATGTCCGTAGCATTGATCATTTCCAAGGAAACTATACGTTGCGAAATGGCCAAGGAGTGTCTACACGGGGAAAGTCAAGCCCACCCTCCGTTTCCTTTCCCTCAAACTTGCCCACCCAACGCAATCACACGATCGAGTGAACTTCCCAATCTCGAGTTAACGGTGAACGTTCCTCGGCTTTCTGCCTCTCCTCTCTCTCTCTCTCTCTCTCTCTCTCTCTCTCTCTCTCTCTCTCTCTCTCTCTCTCTCTCTCCTTCCCTTCTTCGATCTCCATTGTTTCCGGGACTATTCGTCCCTCGTTTTCGATCCCTTCTCATTCGATGCTCGGTTTTTAATTTTCGACTTCTCCGCGCCGAGAAGAGACCCGCTTAAACCAAGGGGCCGCCACTTAGCTCGCTTAAGGTTATCTGGATCTCGTTTGAAAATAATCCAAGTTCCGGGTGCTCCCCTATTGGCTGCGCCTCCACGATCTACCTGTCGCAATTAGGGGCGGCGATATAACGCGGAAACGCGCTCTTCTCGGAACGCCTGCAGGCATCGTTGCACTTTCCGGGGCCGGAACTAAAGAGCCGCCGCCGGTCTCTGAAATTCTTCGGCCCGAGGAGAGGAGATCTCGAAAGATTGCGAGATACCCTCGCGAAGATTGCGCGATCGACTCGAACGAGTTCACGAAACTTCCCGGAGCGAACAGAAAGACTGAGAATTATCATGCCTTCGCCGAGAATAGCTCGCGCGAGCTTAGCTACATTGCTGGATCTTGTACGGATATGTGATTAAGGGAGAACGGGGTCGAAAGTAACAGGGAGCCGAACTAGCTACAGTATTTCATCGATAATTGTCCAAAACACGGGTCTGCGGAGGGACAATTATGCCGGAGGATTATCATTGTTTGAGGTTTGCCGAACGTAGAGAAGGACAGCCGAGCTCGAGAGGCCTCGGTCACTAAGAAATGTAAACATACCTAATCCAAATTTCCAACTTCTTTATTAATCACTATTTTTTTTATGGGACTTCGATGACCATATTTGTGGCATTTTTCTAATAAAAATGATACCAAATATGATATAATTCCGATGATATTTACTTGTGTAATCGACGATTAAAGTTTCGGACGCGGGGAAGGATAGCGTATGGGAAAGAAAGAGACGCGGAGAGTCGCAGTCGGCGACGCAGTTCAAAGGCTCGCGCGTCCTCACAATGTATTACCAAGGAATAATTTTTTTATTATTACTTATTTTTTTATGAGGCTTTTTCTAATAGATTTGTGACATTGTTCGCATAGTGTCATATTTCTCGGCGACCGAGGCCTCTCGAGCTTCGTGGCCCCTCAAGGGGGTACACCCCGCACTAGTGGGGATATCTCAGGGACAATTCTGTCGGAGACATTTGGGACAATTACCGGTGAAATACTGTAACTAAATATATGTCGGAGGTTGACTGAAAGTATTTTCAAACGGTTCGCTCATTGCTCTGTACACACGATCGGTTCACAATCACACAATATACAAATTCCGCCGCGCAAGCACAACTCGATCACACTTTGTACAATACAAAATCTCACAAACGACTGAGAGACACGTTAACGAGTCCACGGGTCACTCAGAATATCTACGTATTTGCGTTTATGTTTCTCCGATGCGTATCTGACGCCAAAAAATGCGATGCGACTCCGTACGAGGTTACGAGAAGAATCCCACGAGCATTAAACAACGCAAAGTCGATCGCCTCTTGATATTGCTCTGGAAACAGAACATGGCCTGTTACGACTGAAATTCGCTCAGGCTATCAGGAGCGTGTACAGAGATGTACACGACAACAAAATACAGAAACTATTTTCAAAAATACAAACACGCTATTCCGCCACCCGTGGTCACGTTCAACAGGGCTCTAGGCCATATTTCCACGGAACCCTATCTCGCATCTCTCTTTCCGCAATCCGCAAAGAAATAAAACAATAATACAAATGTTACAAGAGAATATTACAACCAGCATTACACGTCGTTGCCATCGGGCTGCGTCGCTGCGCCTCGCCCCGACATATATTTGAAAATCATCAATCTTCTATTGAAAACAGAAGAAACCGAGTTATTCTTACAGGACTGAGAAATGGCCACTGTATGTGCGTCGCGGCGTCGGCAATTAGGTTAGCGACGATCGAACAACGCGGAGGAACTTCACCGAATATGAAGTCCTGTCGAAATGTATGAATGTATAAGTGGACTGTAATAGGTTGGCAGAAAACGCGGACAACTACGTGGACTAAAAATGTGTGTATTTTCAATGTGCTTTACATGAGTCGGACTTTATGAATCACACTGTGTATAAGTGTGTCGCGCTTATATACAAATCGGTTTTTGGGAGGATCCGACTATTAGCCTATTGGTATCAAGTGGATTTTGGGCCATGCCCTTTTCGAATTGCTAGTGACCACCCACTACAAGCCTTGTGGGGGTAGAAGATGGCCGCTACAAGCCTTGTGGGGGTAGAAGATGGCCGCTATGGACGGGCCCAAGGAGGGAGGAAACTGCCGAATTTTCCTTGTGGGGGGTTTCTGACGGCAAGGCTCGTTAGGGTGGCTCGCTCGTGTTACCGCTGTTGACCTGGCGCTGTACGGGTTTATTGCTTTATTGTTCGAAGGCTAGGAGACCGGAGATGCACGTGGGTGCCAACTGGAAGCCGTAACGCAATCTTCGGGGTCCTAGTCCGAGGTACATCTGTTTTGGTTTAACAACTAAATTGCAAGTTATACTAAAAAGGAGCAGAGTTAATCTAAGAATTCTCCGTCGCCAGGTCGTAAATCGAACTGTTTTTTAAGCCTTAACAGCCACTGCAAATTAACACACCAATTTGTACAGTATTCTCTCCGTAAGAGTCGTAGAGTAGTAGAGAAGCTTAGCGATTGAAAAAGAAAGAGGGATAGAGGTTTGAGCGTTCGGCAAACATCAAAAGACTCGTGCCAGCTCAGCCTTTTAAACTAAAAAATCAAAATTCCTTATTTTTGGTTTTTAGTCAGTGAAACTTGTGCCATCACATTCGTCTCTTTTTTTCTGACTAAAGAGACACCGAACACGATATAATTGCGAGCATAATTACTTGCGCAACAAGCGATTAATGTTTCGGACTTAACATCTACAGAATTTGTGTCTCCACCATAAATGTGAAGTTCGTAATATCAATTGCTTGTTTCACAAGTAATTATGATCGTATGGAGTCATTCTAATCAGAAGAAAGAGGCGAATACGATGGTAAAAGTTTCATAGAGAAAATAAAAAATTAGAAAAGGTCTTTTGCTTTGTTTGCAATAGTGTGAGTGTCACCGATACTCGGCAACAAGATGGATCGGTCGTCCAGCATGTTTACCGTTTGATTGTTTCCACGGGGGATGCAAAAACTCTGTATAAAAAGCATAAAACTCCGACATTTACGGCAGAGACATTTGCGACACTTACGGATAAAATGTCGTATTTTTTCATCGATTTCCAATATATTGTCGCAGTTATCAAATACCACAATATATTACAATGGAAAGTTATTATTAGACTTGTAGATTGTTATGAAAAATAAATATGTTCTACATCAATTGCAAGGAACGAGGGATTCCTCGAAATTGATTTCTTCTTGTAATAATTTGAATAGTTGAGCGGTAATATAACACTGTTCTTAAATTCTACTGATATGTTTACTATTATGTGTTTTATCTACTTATTTGTGTCATAAACGCATAAAATTCGCAGGCTACTCACTACTTTTGATTACACAAACACTAATCACATTATTAGATTTAACATTACTTAAATGATTGAATTATTCAATTATTGGAGTTAATATTTGGTACAGCAAATGTACGTTCATAACAAAAATTAGCAACAACCGTCGTTCCAGTTTGAGTATGAAACATTGTGCATCGAAGAAAGATTTCATTTTCATTTTCTACAGCACAGGAGGCATCCATGATGGATTGGAAAAAGAAATAACTGTAAAGAAGAATATAATGCATCTGATATTTAGTTGCACAACAAAGTAACACAGAAGGTTATTAATAATTATTGACATCATATATTTGACAATTACTGACACTTTCTCTTTTGAGCTTTAGTATTCACGATTGAATCATATGCAACAATATAATTTTATATATTCTCTCAATTCCCACGTGCAACGTTCGGTTCAATTTATGTTGAATCACGGGAGTTCAATGCTTAATAAATTTATAATCGATACTCCTATTTACTCGGCGCTTATTGTCTTCTACTTAAAACATTCAAACAATTCCATTAAAAAATTGCTAAAATTCAACTGAAATTAGAAGTGAATTGTCTGATAAGCCGTCTAAAAAATATGAACACATTATTCGCATGATATTTATTCAAACCCACTATAAAGATGAACATTAAAATAGCTTTCTGGTATATGAAATCAAGAAAAATGTAGAAATCAATTTAATTTGATGAAATAATTTTTAAAACAAACTTTTATGTATTCGCATAGTCTTTGCTAATCCCTTGTAATGTTTGCGTATCTACTTTCAATTTTTCACACATATCTGGGGTTATAATTGTTTGATTGGTCCATACTAGGCTTGTACAGCGGTAACGTCTCGTATGCTTACACCGCTGACACTAGTTACAACACGCTCATGTGCACGTTTCAAACTGTTGTAACTTTAGATACGTAGAAAAGTTTGGAATACGGTTTGTGTAAAAGTTACACGGTTTAGTACCTGCTATGTCTCAGCATAAAAATTAACTCCGCAATTCATTTACAAAAGATAAATTAATTTTGCTTCTACAGGTTCATACTCGTCAAGTAATGTAAATTTTCTTTCATAGTTTTGGAAGTTGACATACAAAAACATTGCCATAACCATGAGTCTTTTATATACCATTGCATAGGTTGAAAAAACTGCAAGAAAATATATACACAAAACATAGGAAAACATGTTATGGAATTTCATGACAGAAACGTTCAAACTAATTAATGATCAAATGTACGAGTGGTCAAAGTGTTGACTGATAGGTATAGCCCGCGCAACGAGAGTTGGCACAGAGAAACTTGTGGATACCACGTGATGCTCCCACTACCCGCTACACGTCTTCCGCGATTGGCCGAATCGCTCGAGGAAGACAGCAAACGAGCGTATTGAGTGTGACTGTAAAAGAGAGATGCGGTGACCATGAAGTAAGATGGTGGTGACGCTGAGCGCCTATGTCGACCGTTCCCGCCAAAACGTAAGCGTAAGAGTGGGATCCACTGATCAGTGGTGGGATCCGCAGCCTTCCGTCAAGAGTGGGGACTCGCCGTCCCCCCTGCACCCCACTGACGAGATTTTGTGCCAACTGTCGTTGCGAGGACAATATATTGTAGTGAGATTGAATTAAAATTATAGTGTTGTCGTACTGACAAGCTGTATAACATAAAAGTGATCGCAATTAACTATATAATTATATGTAATTATTGATTCGGCCAGTTCATTAATTGAAATCATTAGCTACAAGGTCCATAAATATTTAACTCTTCTCGATCCAATTTCCAATTATCGGTTTTTAGAAGGCATGTAACAGAAACATATGTTGCATAGTATGACAATTATTGTATTCGAAGCAAGCTTTTCAGACGAATAGACAGGGTGTTTGCGAAATCGTGGTACAACCGGCAAGGGGATGATTCCTCACATAAAATCTAGTCGAAAATAAGGAATATAGTGTTTTCATACGGGGCTTCATTTTCAAGAAAATCGAGTTTGAAAATTCAGCGAATACGCGTACCATTAGATAGAATAAGGCTCTCGTGTCTGATCATAACCAACCAATTCTACTGTATGCATATACTAACACTAAACCTACCACCGCCGCACATAAGGCTAAATAATTAAATTACGACGACGAAAACAGATATAAAACTTTTCTGTAAACTAATGACAAATACCATCATAACGTACTCTAAGAAACAGCCCACAATATAGCGTCGGAATTTTTTTTGTTAACGCAACACAGTAGTTGGTGCGCATGTGCAAAGTAAAGTTATCTTTCGGACGGCCAATATCAATTAATTGCGCCAGAACTGTTGACGACATAATTGCGTTCTTCCTATTTCCTTCAATTTAAATTTGCCAAGATCTCTACGGGACATTCCATGCCAACTTGATTACTTTTTGCAGGCATCATCGTCGATTTTGTTCTAAATGAAATATGTTGTAGTCCATGTGAAATTAGGGGGGGGGGGTTTAAGTCATCATTTTGCCGGTTTCGAATTTTTTTTAGAAATGGCAGGCCTTGAAAGTTTTCAATTTTTGCCCATTTTGGTGAAAACGGACCTCACTTACGAATTTTTATCTCAGGAACTGTTTGTCCGATCGAGCTACATTTTTTTTGTTTTACTCGGAAAGGATTGGGCTATTACGAAATAATTTTTTTAACCTCGGAAATCAACTTTAGAACGTCGAAAAATTTAAACAAATTCTTTTTTTACGTCTTCTTCGATGACGGACCCCAGTGATTTAAATTTTGAAAAAATATGGTTATATTCCCTGAAGTTTCCCCTTTAAAATGAGCCCTTGAGAAAGATAGAGCCATCTAAATTGCTGTCACAATGAGATGGTAAAGTACGCCGTGTACCTCCGTTTCAGGTAGAGGCGAGTCGTGCGCACCGCTTTTATGGTCCGTTGTCTATACCGCTGGTCTCGAGAAAACACCAAAAGACTTGCAATGCGCACTAGCTTGCAAAGACCATTAGACAATCAAATTCTCACCCCTAAAAATTTATTTGAATGGGCAGAAACGTCGTTTTCAAATATAACATTTAATTACGTCACCCAAGATGAAATATCGACCAATTTCAAGTTCAAGGTCGTCATTTTGAACACTTGAAGTAGCAGTGAATACGTAAATAACATGTTACATGTAAATCGTCGTAGTGTTCGAAGAGTGCTTTGAGACATTTTATTCTCTATTGTAGTTGATCTTGCGTGACCTTGAATGACCTTCATAATAGACCATTGTATTCGTCTTGAAATACACTATCAGAATGTAAATAAAAACCATACCGTTCCATTTAAGAAAACAGAGTTGACCTTCATATCTCCTTGACATCTCCACGTATAAAAACATTAATGGCATCAGATTACGAGCGCCTCGATATCAAGTAAGTTTGGTGCGATGCATTTTCTTCTATCTTCAAAAGCAAGCGAGTTATTCAGGTGACCTGTTTATAGTGCCTCACCCTGTATAACTATGTAACACCTCGCATACTGAATATTGTAGTACTTAAGAAAGTTTTCGAAAGTATGAAATGCAAACATCAAAACGATTACATATTTGTATTAAAATAAATATATGGTAAATTTTTACAGGAAAGTTTCAACACTGGTATTGCAACGTTTTGTTTTAGATTCTAAAATAACAATGAATTTATAGAAACGAAAATACTGACTATTTAACTCTCACAAGGCGGATGCTTTTATTGATTTCATGACAACCACAGCTAGATCGTAATTACATTATCCTACTTAACTATCATCGTTTATCTTCTTACTGGAGCAAGTTAATAATCTGAACTGGTTACTATAAAATTAGAATTTATATATAAATGACACATTTTTAACTCTGTCTGTTCTTCTTTGTGTAAATGGTTATGTTCTTCTACCTTCAGGTATTCAGTTCAATTTTTCAGTAAATACTGATCTTTTCAAAATATATCATTTTATATGTAAAAAATCCGTTGAACTTCTGTTATTTTTCAGTAGTTTAAACATATGTTACGTCAAATATTTTGAGGATTAGAAGATGCATGACTTTTCTGTTAATAAACATGTAAATTCATTTGAGAAGTGTATCAAATTAATTTCCGCAGTTAATACACTTTAGAGACGCACGAGGCTTAATAAAAATCATTGTTCCTTAGAATTTAATATATCTTTAGGTACAATATTCTCGGCGTATATAGTTATTTCCGGTGTCCAGTTTCTTCCAATATCAAGCCTGTCCCGTTGTTAACGGTGCAGTGTTTGCTCGGCAGCTTTTTCCTTCGTAAATCCCTCAAGGCCTCGAATCAGCGGGTCTTGAACACTTTCGTACAAAATCCCCGTGGACTCATACCGATTCCTCGGTCTCGCAGATCCTCCTGGACGCAATAAGTACGCGTTGAACAATGTAGCCGAGAAAGAAAAGACGTCCTCTCTCCGTGGACGGAGAGGGAGAATTGAAAAAGGGTCGGTATTAGAAAAGGTCGGCCCCTTTGTCCGGCGACTTCATTGTACGCCCGACGAAAATATTCACCGAAAAGGTTACGCCGATGAAAATCCAGCCTGTCCGTTGTCCGCGCGTTATCGCTCTATACAAAGAGACCGATTAAGGTATGAATAATTTATGTCAGCCGGCTCGTTGCTATTTTAATAAAATGTACATATACAACGGCTCCACCCTAACGAAAATGTCGAGCCGAGCCGCCGGAGTATTATAGTTACTGCGGATTTACTTCGCTACACTTTAGGTATAACAAAAATGCAATATCTTCGCGTAGAATTCTAAAATAATTATATAATCATAATAATAATGATGATAGCGACGATTTTAAAAGAACAAAATGGTCTACGTGTATACCCAAGGGTGCAATGTACAAGACATCCTACTGAGCACATTATTTCATACTTCTATTCCTTTTTGTTTTGTTAAGTTTTCATTTGTCACGACAACGTTGAATTATTAATAAAGTTTCTTTGGGTGTGTCGTCACATTGTGACGTCACTACGCCTTACGGCACGATACTGAATGCCAACAGAAATTTGTCGCTTACTCGTACTTGACGTGGAGCTGTAGGATTATGGGTATACAATAAACCACACTCATTAAAATACGAAATAAAATTTATTCTAATATGTCTGAAGACACGTTGTGAGGCACGTCTTTAGTGTTCGACAAAATAGAGTGAGGATCGCTCTGGAAAGAAAAGTAAACGATGATCAAAGAAACAACTGAGAGTCGAGGGTCCAATGCACTGATCTCTATACTATGGATACGGGATTCGGATTCTGGAGATGTCCCGAATTGAACGTAGATTTGGATGCCAGCGCCGCTATCGTTCGACCAGTGTACTGTACCCCTCGTACTCCTCTTCACTTCCGTGATCCTCTATACTTCGCCATGTGTTTGCGTCCCTCTAGGTGGCGCTGCTTCCAATCGATTTGATTGGACGCCATTAACACGCTGCAAAATAAAAAGTGTCGATGACGTCCAATCAATTTGATTGAAAGCAGCGCCATCTAGAGGGACGCGAACACATGGCGAAGTATAGAGGATCACGGAGGTGAAGAGGAGTACGAGGGGTACAGTACACCGGTCGAACGATAGCGGCGCTGGCATCCAAATCTACGTTTAATTCGGACCCAAAAGCTGTGTAGCTGGCTTATGGCAATACCGTATCCATAGTGTATATACAGGGTGTCCCACATAAATGGGAACACCTAAATATCCGTCGTATTTACAGTCCTATCAGAAAACTTCTTTAATGAAATTTCAAGGTCACCGATGTTTTTTTTCATGGAATAGTATTTTTTGCGATAGCATGATAAACAATAAAAAACTGAATTTAGTGGATACCACATTTTTGACCTTGAAATGACCTTGAGCAAGAATAATCATGTTGGGGCGGATAAAATGTGGAAGTTTAAAACTTACGTGTTTCAGCAAAGATTACGCGTTGTTTACGGCGGGTTGACCTTAGGAAATCGACAATGCCTACAGATCATTTAATGCAAGATTGCAATATTGTATAAATGAGGATGGTCAAGATTTCGAACATTTATTATGATATGTAAAGGTCAACCCGCCGTAAACAACGCGTAATCTTTGCTGAAACACGTAAGTTTTAAACTTCCACATTTTATATGCTCCAACATGATTATTCTTGCTCAAGGTCATTTCAAGGTCAAAAAGGTGGTATCCAGTAAATTCATATTTTTATTGTCTATCATGCTATCGTAAAAAATATACTATTCCATTTAAAAAAACATCGGTGACCTTGAAATTTCATTAAAAAGCACGACATAAAAAATGTTTTTCTTTACCATTATATTTGCCCCCTGCAATAGTGTCACTTTGTCCTTTGAAGTTTTCTGATATTACTGTCAATACGACAGATATTTAGGTGTTCCCATTTATGTGGGACTGTTGCTTTATGTTGCTGCTTTTCTCTTTCCCCTGCTCGGCAAGGCAGTCCCCACCACGTCCACTCCGACTGTCCCTTCAACAGGGGCCCCGCGATGCTACACCGACGGCAGGTTACTCACGGTGCTGAAGGAAGAGTCCGAGTGGACGTGGTGGGGATTGCCTCGCCGAACAGGTGAAGAGGAGAAGCAGCAACATGTATTTTTTGAGCCTGCGTCGCCCATGCCTGCTGTAGAGGAATGGTTCAAGGGGAGTTTCTCTCCCCTCCGGACAGATGTTCAACGAGTGGGCCCAATACAATTGTTTGCGTTCCGCGTACCTGTTTGGGTCCCGAACACCCAGGGCACGGCAGTGTGTGGGTTTAGTTGGAATGTCCAGCTTTCAGCTGGGACAGACCAACATAACCCTCTTACCTCTCAGGCTCTTCACCTCCGTGATTCTCTATACTTCGCCATGTGTTTGCGTCCCTCTAGGTAGCGCTGCATTCAATCGATTTGATTGGACGCCATTAACACGCTACGAAATAAAAAGTGTCGATGACGTCCAATCAATTTGATTGAAAGCAGCGCCATCTAGAGGGACGCAAACACATGGCGAAGTATAGAGGATCACGGAGGTGAAGAGGAGTGCGAGTGGTACAGTACACCGGTCGAACGATAGCGGCGCTGGCATCCAAATCTACGTTCAATTCGGGACATTTCCAGACTCCGAATCGCGTATGGATAGTATAGAGATCAGTGATCAGTGAACCCATGACGCGGACAGCATCGATGCAATGCATCATTTGTATAGGTCAGAGGTGGAGAACCTGCTGTCTCCGTGAGTTTCTTGTGGGGCCTTCATAAAAGCTAGCTCTGGCATTAATTAATATTTAATTATATAGCTTACGACAATTTGAAAATTAATAGAATTAAATAAAGAACGGTATGAATGTAAGTTTTACTGACTACTGGTGGTAATAGCCAATTGTATGTTAGCGGCAGCTCATTTTAAGGAGAATAGTATGCAGATACCCCGATATATATGCTTAAACAAATAAAAATACCAACAGTGAAATATAAAAAATTATAGCGGTCTCCTTTATTACTGCCTAATCTAATGTGGCCTCTAATGGTAAAAAGGTTACCCCACCTCTGGTATAGGTGCTTGAAAGTCAAGCGATCGAATGTGCCTAATAAGTAAGAGTAGTTTATTTTTGTCAATTTGTTTCTTAAATAAATTCCAAGAGAAACAACGAGACACTACTGTGTGTATTTAACAACATTGTTCTGACTGCTTTAGAGGGAGAGAGCCAAATGGATTGCAGTAGTGCCGCGAAGAATGCAGCGACCTATGGGCAAAACGTTGCATTCTACGCGACAGGCACGATTCCTCGACCTTTCTTTATCTTGTGCCACCAATGTCGATCTGAGTGACTCAAATCGCACCAGTGTGTCGGTGAATACTAATACAATGACAACGCTCTTTTGCTTTTTCTATCCGGATACGATCCGAATTTAAAGTATACATATCTGCTTCACACGAGTTTTGTTGTAATATCTTCGCAGTAATTAATTTATAAAAAATTGTATATAGCTTAACAATGCTTTTAGAAAACTTATAACCATTTGATTATTAGCGAGTTTAATTTTCGACCAACTTTTTGACGTATGCGGTAGGTAGAGAATCTATTCTTAATTTAACGTTCTACAGCTTTCAGTGTGAAAGCATGTTTTCCTCGGAGCTAATGCTTCATGATGGGCTAAACACTTTTTGCAAAAAACTTGCATTTTACGCAAGGAAAGTGTTGGTTTTTATTCAGAAAGCTGCAAGACTGGTTTATCTCCCTTTTTGTAGTAGTTTGCTTTGAATCTTGATAATGGAGGTCATCGTTGTTTCCTCTCGTTAACGAATCCGGAAGGCTTATGCAGGTGTTTTGCTGTAATCTGATATTCACTGTTCGTTCTTTTGGGTGCTAACTACATTGCGGATTGTATGCATTTATGATCAAAACGAATAAGTGGAACTTAAAACAGTGACAAGATTAAAAGAAAGTTATTAATGGAAGAATGGAATTTCAAATTCTCTTCTGTTTCTTATAATTAACGAAGACAATTTTTATATTGTGTAAAGATCCTCAGTTTAACCCTTGTGTAGCCAACCAGAATGTTCACTGCTGTTGGCAAACCGGGGTAGCGGCAATTTTACTGTTATTTTATTTCACTGAACGTTAATCTACGTGAAATTGCACAAAGAATGGGGATCTGAAAGGATTTCGCGATATTTTGTCAGGAACATTAAAAAATTACTAAAGGAAATATGGAAATGTGTACCCGGGTACCCGGTTGGCTACACAAGGGTTAATGATAACTATACTGCAGATTTGATGCATTTATGAGGAAACGGAGTAGTTGCATTTCGAAGCAATAGTAAGATTTAAAAGATTGAAGAACATCTTTTGATCTACTATATTCATTAAATCAAAAAATAAATTTATTAGAGACTTGTTTTCTGTAAATAATGCAGAAAATTTTGATATTGCATAAAGATCCGCAGTCTAATAATAACAGAAGGATATCATTCCGAAATGTTCGCGTTACATGCCACTTATCTAAAAAACGTCTGTAATCCTCTATAACAAAAACAATATACTCATTGATTTTCAAGGTCTACAGATATCGCATACGTGATATTGTTGATTTTGAAAATTACAGCGACCTCAATATATTGTGAATAATATTAATTTATTTTGTATATTTGTAAATTTAATTTATTTATTCGAACGTCTACATTGCGAAGATATCATTGAGCAATTTTCTGGAGTGAAAATCCGAAAACTAAAAATTAAAATTTTTGAAAGGCTGATTAATGACTATAATTATACATTTTTAATTATACCAGAAACTCTTTTATTATACAATTATTATTGTATTATGTCATTTTTATTATCAATAAAAATTTTAAGTAACATTATTTAAAGTTTCTTGACAAGCCATTTTTTATAAATGGGGTCCCAATTTAAATTTTGTTCACGGCACACTAGAAGCTTAAGCCAGCACTACTTGACAGCTATTGATGTTGCCGAACTGAGGATTTAATACATGTCCACTTACAGTATACAACAATCAATACTATTATAATCCATTCGCTATTCGTGAATCACGAATAATACTGTATTCGGTTAAACCTTTTTTTGAAGGACGATTTTTTTAAACTCTTTTATGCTGTCCTATTGATTTCGACGAGAAAACACCGAAAATGAAAGTCTTATTGCCTGGAGTTCACTGGTTCAGAAGTTACACGCGTGTAAAGTTGAGACTTACCCTCAAACCAACTTGGAATATACCTTCTTTTTGAGATCCTGCATATGATTCTGTATATTTTCATATCGCACCGATGAACACTATATTTCATAAATTTCCGCAACAATCAACAAATTAAAATTAAATCAACAAGAAAATGTACAACAAACTGTAGAAAAATATTAAAATTTGCTTCATTTATCCACGTCCTCCTATCTAGTAAACATTCTGTGCCATTTAGCGTATGCGCTCAGTACTACTTAGCCGATCCGCGAATATACCATATTATCTAGCGCATGCGCTCAACACTCCTACCTCTACCACCCAGCGAATATACTAATGTGACGACATTTTAATTTGTGAGAAACACTTGAAATTGCTTATGTTTACACGCGTATAACCATCTATCCAGCGCTTGCGCTCAACGGTCCTACCTCTACCACCCAACGAGTGTCCAATATGGCGACGCCCTAATCTGTCAAAAACGCTTAAAATTGCTCATGTATACACACGTATAAGTTATTTTCGTAATGTTCTCATCGGTATCTACAAGATTACATAAAAAAAGTTAAAAAAGTGTTCAAAAAACTTAAAAACCTCTGGTCATCCAAAAGAAAGAACAGCCCTGTATTCACCTAAAGCAGTGGTTCTTAACCTTTTTGAAGTCAGGCAACACTTTCGATTATATGAAAAATTTACGGAACACTAAAAGTAATGATCCAAAAAAAAAAACAAACAAAAACATCCCGAGAGAAATAGATTCTATATTATAAAAATCATTTATATAAAAAAATTCGGCTTTCATAACTTCGCGGAACACTTGCAAAAAGCTCGCGGAACACCCGCTAAGAACCAGTGACCTAAAGAATAACAAATAAAATCGATTTATTCGTTGCTCGTGAATAACGGATAAATCGATTTTATCCGTTACCTTTTCATTCGTTATTGGAAATAACTTATGCCGAACTCTGTCGGATGGCAAATAATCTTTGAGATACTAGTTTCCTAAAAACCGATAAAAGGAGCCAAGACGATAACTCAGTAACAGATGCCTATTTTGACAGGAAACGAGAGGTGGCGGACACGGGGGTGCCAGCCAGGGTAGCGGAGGTGTAATGTCAGGGGCAGGGGTTCGAGCCGGTCTAGAGGCTCTGTTGGAGGCATACATTATGCTAAGTCGGCCATTAGAGAGTGAAATATGTTTCGCGTGCCCCAGTCAGTTACCGGCCGAGGAGAAGGCACCGTCTCTCCTTACCTTACGTTACCCGTTTACTCTCGAACAAACGGCGAGCAAGGCCGACCCGTTGTATAGTATCACCAAGGCTCGTGCTCCCCGCTTCGACTTATTTGCAACTCTAACAACCGTTAATTGGTCCCAGCTCTTGGTCCACGGCCGCGAACCCATCTCCAGATGAGCTGATGGATGGCTCGCTGTTTCGACACCATTCCTGCGGTCCTTGCTTTCCGTTTCCTTCCACGTTCTTTCGATAAAATATATATAAAAATAAGACTATAGATTTTTTATAGTTTACTACAGCCACATTTTTCTTCTTCATTCTTTCCAGATTGTATTATACAAGTGAATTGAGTATTGGTTGCCACTTTATCATGGAAAAGTATAGAGACGCGCAGCGAGGAGAAATGGTTAGAAGTTATATGAAAAGTAATTATTGGAAATGTGTGTTAATAAATGTACACTGGTACATATAAAATAAAATAATTCTTTATTTTAGGGCGCGGAAGGAAGCTCGTTACCGAACGCAAACTTTCTTTCAACTGACTCTGAGAGGAGGAACGTTTGGAACCCCTAAAGGAAACCAGGGTCACCTCGTATCTCCAGACTATTTAGGTTAGGCCCCACAGTCCGGCTCTTGAAACAAAGTATCAAATGGGATACTTCGAAATCTTTGTTTAGCAACGATTCTGAGAACGTTGATTCATTTTTGACAGCGAACAATAAGTTCATTGTGCTGGTAACTTATTGATACTCCAACAGTATTGAATTTGTTCGATTATTCAGAGAAAAGATTTATGATCGTGATATCTCATGCAATGCTGATGTGAACTGGTCACAAAGATCGTGCGACGTTAACACCTTTAGATTACTTTCTCTGAAGTTATGTTAAATCGTTGGTTCATTCCAATCAACTGACAACACTAGGATTTGGTATGAAATATTCAAAATGTTTCTTGCATTTCTGACCTTGCATGACCTTGAAGGCCACTGTTCAGTATACGGATGAATTCGTCTAGACACACGCTTCCATGTAATATAAAAAATATACAGTATTCCATTTAAAAAATTGAATATCACCTTCATATCTAACAAAACTGTCCTCTTTCATTTTTTTCTAATACTTACTTACTATTTACAAGAAAAATGCTGGCTAGTGATAGCGCGAGCACCCTGTGTATAGCCTTGTAATTTTTCGTTCATGATTTAATTCTCATTTCAATCACAAGATTAACACGTATCCTTTAAAATAAAGAATCTCAATGTGACCTTTACATCTAAAAAGCAAAACAGAAGAAAAGAAATTACTACATTGCATGCTACTCTTGAAACCATGCAACTATTGTTTGTAAAGATGTTTGATAAAACAAATAGTTCATGAGTCAATATAGGTGGCACAGTTAAATGGCTCATCCTGTATGCGCAACGCGTGTTTGCTATTGACAGCGTTCGGCTGTATGTCTGCGAAAGTTTACGAACGTGAATCCACAGTTTTTCTTTACCTCGAAGACATTTCACCAAGGCGATAAGATGGAGAACTTTTATCGGAATCACAAATTCCATCGAGATTCCTCCGTTACTCGGGTTTGGCAGAAGAATGCGCGTTCGCGTTTGCACTAAATAAGGATCCCGTTATGACATTTAAGGAACGTGCGCGTGGAATCGATACGGTTCCGGAGGAAATCACCGAGGAATTTCTTCCTGTTGGTTGATCCGGAATGGCGGAGTCGCTCGTCAACGGGTAGAGTATCAAGGAAACCGGAGCGACGTGCATCGGTGGATTAAAAATAGATTGATCGGGAGACCGAACATTTCCTATCCGTCCGATTCGATCGTAATAGGTCCGGAGGTACGGTCATATTCTGGATAACAATCGATTGCACTTAAAGATTCAACATATTAACCCTCGGACGACGGACCTATCTCGCAACTACTATTGTAATGCCTTGATATATGTCAAAGAGATGTACACGGTGTTTGTGAAAAATTTATTTCCACTACCTTGGGATGTTCCCCTTGAATATTAAAATTGGGTTTAACTGCGTTTTGGAGAACTCTTTCTTTCAAGTTTTTTTTATACAATCTTATAGATTTCGACGAGGAAACACCGAAAATGAAAATCTTAATGCGCGGAATTCATTAGTTGAGAAGTTATACGCATATAAAGTTGAACACTTTTAAGCCTTTTTAACAGGTTACAGCGCCGCCATATTGATATATTTAGTAGGTAATACACACAAAATAGGATAAATACTTCCGAACAAATCCATTAGATGGCAGCACAAACACATACGTAATACATAATAACACATTTACTAAATCCAAACGCGAAACATTATACCATGGTCGGGCCGGCCTTCTCCACTCCCACGACGACCTAACCCCAAACCATCTTGGACTGTACCTTCTTTTTGAAATCCTGTATGTGATTCTGTATATTTTAATTACTAGACACCGAAAACGACCAATTCCATGATTATTGTTATAAATTTTCATTTCGCACCGATGAGTACTACATTTTTTAAATTTCCGCAACAATTCACAATCCCGAGCCCAAGTAATAGCTTCTTCTTCACTACTTGCCATGTCTCTCAAGTTAAAATTTCTAATACTTGATCTAGCCATTTCAAAATCAACAATAAACTTATTAATAATTAATTTGTGAAAAAACATTTGAAATTGCTTACGTTTATAAAGTATGTGTAACCACTGAATTGCCATCTAGCGCATACGCCCATTACTATTTAGCCGATCCCCTATATACCATACTTTCTAACACATGCGCTGAACACTCACGATCTATCCAGCGCATGCGCCGAACAGACCTATCTACCTCTACCACTCAACGAATATCCAATATGGCGACGCTTTAACGTGTCAAAAACGCTTAAAACTGCTCATCTTTACGCGCGTATAACTTAGAAACCAGTGAGTTCCTAACAACCATACACACATTTTCGGAATGTCTTCATCGATAACTACAGGATCACATAAAAAAAAGTTCAAAAAAGTTAAGAACACGGGGTTCTCCAAAACGCAGTCGAGCCTTAAAATTGTCTGGCATGTATTGCTTCATGAAAATGATAAGATTAACTTTATATAGACTTTTTACTATTTTTATAATTGTTCCGTCGTAAGGGAACCGTACACAAAGGTTCTTTGTTTGGACTTTATTTATGGCGCTTTCGTAACCAAGAGGCCACTTTCGAGGATTACGCAAACGATGCAACATTTGACGACCAGTCGAACCATCGTCTGAACCTCGTATATTTTGCCTCCTTAAAAGTTACGCGTCGTAAATCTAGTACTAACGAAGGACATTCCCAACCGACAAGTACGGTTCTCAAGTTGCCAAGAGCCGACCTCGGAGGGAGTCAGGTATCATCCCACACACTTTGTCCAGGACAGGGCTCGCTTAGGGCAAATCAACTAGTCATCAAGATTGCGTTGATTGCGGAATGAAATGTTCATCAGGAACCAATCAGTGCATTTCTTCTGCATGGCAAAAAGTGTCACCGTATTGACACCCAAACTAGAGGAACGCCTGCACGATACGATGAAGGGTCCTCACAAAAAGAACGCGATTCTCAGTCAGTCGCCGTAGTGGTACTGCATAGGTACAAATTTTACCCATATCACCTATCAAAAGTTCAAGACCTCACTGGTAATGACTGTCATCGTCGTTTAGAATTCTGTGAATGGGCTCTTCGCTAAAGTGCTGATTTTTTTCAAAAAAAAGTTATGTTTACAGACGAAGCGACCTTCACAGAAAATGGGAATTGTAATTTAAAAAATATACATTTCTGGTCGGAACAGAATCCACATTGTTTCAGACAAATTGGGCAATTATTTACATTAGGGGCTTCCTCACTGATTTTAATGACGTTGAAATATGTTGTCAAGGTCATCATTCTGAACAACTTTTTCCTATACATGTTACCGCCGCTCAGATTTTAGTTTCCGAGATATTCGCAAAAAAGTTTTGTGGCGGCTACTTCCTATGCTCGTCAACAGAGGGACATTACGACAACACCTTTCCCGCTACTACCTGAATCTTCCTCTGTTTGTATATATACCGTCCTCAATTGTCCTTACGACATCCCGCGTCTAAGGCACGGGTCCGCTAGATAGCCTTACTGATGAGTCCTCTAGCGGGCCTAGGACGAAACGCTTCCTTCTCCTTTTTCCTCCTCTCACACACTTTTCAGCCACCATAGTTTCAACATCTCGAAAAGTGATCGGAGTAGGTCTGAGTTAGGTCTGGGTTACTTACATATATATTTATATATTTATATACTAGGTTATTATATATTTTCTTGATTGTTGCAGATATCCAAGAATTCGTATAGTTTCATGCTTATTACTCTGTATGCTAACACAGCTGACAATGAAATGAGTTCGCGTTCGACACGATTCATTTCACGTTTCAGTTCGTAAACATAACCCGACAAGACAGTGTCTCAACTGATTGAAGTCGTTTTAAGTTGTGACCATGGCCGCGTTATCGGCGGCCACAATTTCAAATCTATCATAGACCTACTCCGATCACTTTTCGAGATGTTGAAACTTTTTGCGAATATCTCGGAAACTAAAGCTGAGCGGCGGTAACATGTATAGGAAAAAGTTGTTCAGAACGATGACCTTGACAACATATTTCAACGACATCAAAATCGGTGAGGAAGCCCCTAATGTAAATATTTACCACAAATTGACCATCAGCATCGATGGAGTTTCAACGTATGGGTTGGCATAATCGACACTCATATTATTGGTCCATATTTTATCGATGGACCACTGATTAGACCGAAGTACAAACACTTCATAATGGAAATTTTACCCACAATATTGGAAGATGTGCCACTATATGTTCGTTTAGAATGTGGATGCAGCAAGACGGATGCCCTGCACATTATTCTTTAGTAGTAAGAAATGCTTTAAATCGACAATTTCCGAATCGTTGGATTGGAAGAGGCGGTCCAATTCATTTTCCAGCACGGTCACCTGATTTAACGCCCTTCGACTTTTTCTTATGGGGCCATTTAAAGAATGAAGTTTATGCTAAAGCTCCAACTACAGTGGCCGATATAGAGCAATGTATTATCGCTACATGTCGTAAAATATCAGCCGATACATTGAACAACGTAAACCAGTCATTATTTGATCGATTTCAAAAATGCCGTGATATAAATGGCCGATATGTTGAACCATTCCTGTAAATAAACGCTAACGTCTTATTACGACAGTAATGGTGTTTTAGAATTTTCTACATTGAAATATTTCCTGACCTACTAACTTTTCGACATACAAAGGTTAGTACTTTTTTATAACGAATGTCCAGCTGCATCGATTGATGTATCAAAAAATACCTTGTTCCATTTAAAAAAACAAAGTTGACCTTTATATGACCTTTACGTGTACAGTCATGAAAAAACTAATAACATCGGAATATGCTCCACTCGATACCATTCAAGCTTCCGCTGACACATTTTTTGCTACGAATAATAATAGCGAGAAAATCAAGATGTCAAAATCTGGTGATACACCCTGTATAACACGGTGTAAAAATTGCGACAACCAACCTATAACATGATGTGCTTAAAACATGGTTTCCATTCTTCCCCATTCCTCCGATATGTATTACTTCTAAGTTTCCCTTAACACGTTCAGCGCCCACTCCACAATCATAAAAATTACACAAAATCAAAGCAATATATTTAATAAAACAAAAACTAAGAAGTTTAGTTTTGTGATATTAATTACTGCTTCAAACCTCTTCTATTCCTCAGATCGTAAGGAAATTTTGTACACTCAATCTATCAACGTAAAAATTAATTTTCAATTCTGTATAAATAGTTCCGTCACCCAGATATGGGTGACATGGCGCTGAACGTGTTAAGTGGACTTTCTCATAACATCATTCAGAATAAAGATGATATTTATGAATTTTTTTCAGAAAAAGTACAACCTTTTATAAGAAAACGTTTTGTCCTAAGTTTGTACAGTCGTTTAGTATACAAAAAATGTTGTTGTTGAGGGTGTCATTTATAGACGGCGGTTATTGCACTGCTTACAAAATATGGGGTGAAAAAGATTGCCATCATAACTCCTTATTAATTCTGAAATGAAAATCCGATTGAAATTTGTGAACTACATATCAATGACTATGGTATGAACAACTGTGGGGCAAAAAATCAAAATGGCGATGTTTAACAGGAGTTTAATCGTAACGTGCCAAAAACGATCGATTTAACGTGTAAAAAAATTCATGCTCCAAAATCCATCGTTTTGGTTCGGTAGCCAATATAATAACGAAAATAAAGTCGCACGAATTTTTCGAAGCGGTTCACAACTCTTTTTATAAACGTGTCACCGTTTTCACCCCATATTTTGTAAGCAGTGCAACGACCGTCGTCTATAAATGACACCACAACAAAATTTCAAGAAAAAATTTGTTGTATACTCAAAGAGTGTACCAGCTAAGCACACAAAGTATTTTTTATAATATGTATTGTTGCGTGAGCGGCCGCGTAATTTAGGCATGGCTACAAAAAGGGTCCAATCCTGTAGTAAACCAGATACTCTTTATTCGAGAGAGGAAGTATACTTATCTTCGCACGTCCGTTCGGTACGAGGTTCGTGAAGCGACTTGTCCTTTGTCCCTGTTATGTCGTCGTCCAACCAACGACGATATAACAGGTGCGTCAATCGTGCCATATTCGTAACAGTACATACAGTTCCTAATTATCATCTTTATTTTAAATGATGTGTTGAGAAAGTCCACTTAACAGGGTTTCGGTAGAACATGGAACCAGAGCTTTCAGAGGAATACTAATGAAAAATAGTGTGATTTTTACATTATTCAGCCATTTGAGATCATAGTCAGTCATCTTTAGCGTTGTTATTATTAATATATAATTTTCTAAAAATTTTATTAGGACATGCAGCTATACAATGGAAGGAGGAATAGGCTGGCTATCGTTATTATTAACACTAATAATCAAGGGTTAAAATTCGAGTGTTTATACCCTAATAACATTTATGGTTGGCATCTCGCTGGGCCTACGTTGCAGTATTGGTTGGCCAACCGTTAGAAATGTCGCTATTTTCATCGTTGGGCCAACGCACGCGACCAACGATCATACCCGACATGGAGCCTACGTCGCTATAATACGCTTGATCTGATTTTCTCTTTTACGGTTGTTTTCACAGAATACCACAAAATAATATTTAAACAATGTATCTCTACAGTGGGTCCAGGTTCGAGTCCGTCGAGGGTACGAAATTATTTTTCTTTGTTCCAATTTTACCGTAGAGTGTATAATATATGTATATATATATATATATATATATATATATATATATATATATATATTGTTACGCGAGCGACCGCGTAATTTAGGCATACTTAATAAAAGACCGTTATAAAAAGGTAATTAATCTCTTTATTAAAAGAGGAAGGGAATTGCACGTCCGACCGGTACGACGTTCGTGAAGCGACTCTGTCCTTTGTCCTTGTTATATCGTCGTTTAGGCAACGACGATATAACGGGAGTACCTATTTTGCCACATTCGTAACAATATATATATATATATATATATATATATATATATATATATAAATAAGTTGATTGGAATGGGTTCGAATAGGGCTTTTTCCGTTCTCAGGAAAGAGATTAGAAAATTCTGATCGAAATACACGCAGAGAGATTTCTCTGTACGTAACACATGGCACGACTACGATTTCCGTGGCCCCTACTTTGAAGGTTAAATTTTTGTTCTTGGCCGGATTTAAATGTATAACCTAACCTAACCTAACCTAATCCGTCAATAATATTCACTGCTAATTGGGTTTTTATATATAGACATTTCTTGAGTCTCGTATAAGCAGTTGTGAACGGAGCCTTTACGTTCCCCCGACCATTATTTCGGGAGGGAGGCAGTTGTTTTGCAATTTCACCGAAATATAAATATACTCTGAAACTGCGCAGCTGATCAAAAAATGTCATAAGAAATCTACTTTACCGGCTAAACCAGGCCCATTCGATACCTGTGACATATACTTTTTTTTCTTAAAATGACCTCAAGAACACAAATTTAACCTCTAAATAAGGGGCCACGGAAATCGTAATCTCCCCTAGTACTTTAGGTTCCATAGAGATGACGTTTGAAGCCATCCAAACGTTTCCTATCCGTCCGAATCGCCGGTAATAGATCCGGAGGCACGGTCAGATTCTGGATAACCGTTGGCCCGTCGATTGCACTTAATTGCGACGAACGTGCGCGCATATACGCAGCGTCGGATTCCAGGCAAGCCGATAGTGCTTGCGAAGGGATACCAGATCTGAGTCAGTCGACTGGCTACCTACTCGATGACCAAGTCGTAAGAGACTGCCATGCCTAGGATTCTCGGTTGCCGATATCGCAAGCATTCTCGACAGGGCTGCTCGATACCCTAATCGAGTGAACGAGCAAGCGAGGAGATGCCCGTTGATTGACGTACGGAGGAGGACCCGCAAAACCCGTCTGTATATCCTTCGATTGGTCGACCGAGAACGAGAAGATGGCGCGAACACTGTTACGACGTCGATGGCGACGAAAATGTTCTAACGCCAGCGGCGTTGCAAAACGAATAAAGAAACTTTTCTACAGTTGCACACGAAATTTAATTTTGTTCGTCGTTTATCCGCGATAACTTGAATGCTCCCCCGAGTTCGGATTAGTTCTTCCGCGGCGAATATTTTTATTGCGGCAGTTACGGTGTTAAGATCCTAACGGACGGCGGAGCTTAATTAAAGAACCGAAGCGGAGCAAGCACGCCTGGTCGCATATCAGTTGCAGAAAACTTTACTTTGTATGTAATTATAGTTTCGCGGATATTTGATTGAATTCTTTTAGTGCCTCCGGGCCTGCGGAGATTGCGGCGTGTTTCAAAGGTCGTCCGAAGGTCATGAGCTGACTGGGGATTCTTATGAAAAATAAAACTTTTCTGCTTTAATTACTGGAAACGGGAGTTACAGTGGATCGAAGAAAAATTTGAACACTAAATACCAGATTCTCGAAAAATTGTACAATTTAAACAAATAAATATTGACAAGACACATTTAAGGTGGTTCGGAACCCACCTTAATAAACAGTAGGTCCCGCTGAAAAGTAGGCTGCAATAGGCTGAAAAATTAGACGATAGTGAGAGTGGAAGAATGGAAGAAGGGGAGAGTGGTAAAAATGGATTTGAATCCCTGAGGGGACCAAATATCATTACCTAACATAATCTATAAACACATTTAAAGTATAATAATTCTGAAAGAAATGAACATATGACAATAAATTTTGGGCTCATTGTGAAGCTAGACGCCCCGAGTTTCATACTCCATCGTTCATGTTATTCTACGATTTTTGACATGATGTACCGAACGAGAAACTTGAAACGCGTTTTTCTTCTCGAAAATATTATACATTGAAATATCTGTGAAAACATTCGACAAATTTTTCGTCACTGAAACTACCATAGATTTAAAGATCGAAGCTCTATGTAAAAATTGATGTACGATTTGTTTAATAACCTTTGAATGAGAGATCTGCTGCCAACTTTATAGTAGTATAAGTTACACCATGAGGACTCTACACGATCGAATTTGTTCCCAGTTTTTGTTCCATGAAACAGTGATAAAATTTGTACATCAATTTTTAAGGAGTCGTTGTAAAGAGGAGGCTTCAATCATCAAATTTATGGCACTTTTGGTACGATAAAAAAATTTGAAAGTTCTTATAGACGTCTGGATTTGTATTCCACCTGTTACATCATGTAAAAATATCTTACTGCTTTGTGAAACTACTTTGTGTTCGTTTGTATCGCGCTGTGATGCCGTTCAAGACTCGACGTCGCCGAAGATCGTAAATCCTCGACTCAGGTTTTCCTGACAACGCGTATTTAAAACGAATTTCCTACGACCTGGTCCGGTTATAGGGATAGTAAATTTGTATCTAGACACTGATTTGGTAACACAAGTAAAACTTCAATATATTTCAACAATAATTAAACAAAATAGACGGTGTTAGGATGGAACGACGAGAGACTGTTTTTTGCGAATGAAATGGCTATCCTACGTGACGGATGAAAAGGGAGTGAGGCTTAACTATCTAATAACAATTCAGTCGGCTCTTATCGGCTGAACACTTTGTGAACACTGCTTTGTGAAACTAGAGGCTTCAAGTTTTGAAATGCGTCGAGGCTTATGGTTGTATTAATGTTTTTACGAATTTATCACAATTTTTCGAGTATCGAAAATGTAATGTTACAATATTTTTTGGATCCACTGAAAGTACGTTTGTTCTATTGCAAGTATAATTATGTTCTAGTTGTAACCGTTTCAGTTGTGAGTCGCTGCAATAATAAACTATGTAGAAAACCGTCATGAACTATAATAAAAATAATATCTAAATGATTGCATGTAAGTCTGTGTTTTGTTAATAAATGAAATATTGAATTACGAGCCAACATAAAGAACCGTAGTTCAACGACATTCATAACTTTCATCATGTTTAAGAATAGTTCAAATCCGTAATTAAAAGTTCAATTGTTAACCAAGTAACGATTTCAACTACACCTTTCTCTAAAGTTTGTGACTCCTTACCATTTTAGCGGTTTCATGACAAAAGTTTCACCGACGGTTAATCAGACGCTAAATCTCCGTGGATAGGATTTTGTAATTACTAGAATTCATCTGAAAATATTTTTCAAAAGTTCATTTCTCAGGACAATATTCAATTCACACGCGAACTCGTTCAAAGCTTTCTAACTCGCGTAATTTCCAAGAGCTCGCATTTCCATACGTTTTTCAGAAGAATTGCAGACAATTAGGGAAAGTAATTAATTTTTAGATAGCGTCGAAAGTAAATAGCCCCTAGTTAGCAAACTTCCAGAATAAACCCGGAAGATTACGGTAAAAATGTGTTACGAGTTTGATGAATAGGAACTATTCTCCTGCTGTGGACAGGTCTGCCGGCAGATTCAGGATATCTCTATCTTCCATTAAACAGGATGCGCTGAGGTTCGTTTAATAATGTCTCATTGTCTTTGTACGGAACGCCTGCCTGCGGATAATAAACCGTTCTCTTTCTTCCGCCAGTTTTCTTTTCCCCTTACCGTCGTTTTCCACTTTCGGCTTCTCGAGTCAAACTCAAACCACCGTTCCAGATCCTTCTGCTATTATTAGCAGCCCCGAGTAACCCCCTTTCTCACCCTCTTTCTCTCTCCCTCTCTCTCTCTCTCTCTCTCTCTCTCTCTCTCTCTCTCTCTCTCTGCCGTTCCCACCCTCGAAAAGTAATTCGACTGCCTGGCGTATTTCAATAATACGGAGAAAATCATCGTAATTTCGCAGTCGCGACATCGCGTTCATGAATTGCAATTATCTCTTCTCTCTTCCCCTAATTGTTTTGTTGAACTCTCGTTAGCCCCGGTTCTCACTCTCTCGGGAGAGGAAGTATAAGCGATTTCGCGAATCAGAACTTCTTCCGTCGAGCCACGCGATGCGGTTTGCTCTGAATCCCTTATTAGCGACGAAGATGGAGATACCCGAGAGAAGTCTTTCAACGTTCCCTCGAATAACAAAGCAACGTTTCTCTCTGCTCCTCCTTGCCTTGCCTCGCTCTCCCGTTATTTTTTTGCCTCTCGTCAGGGAAGAAAGGAAAGCTCTGTCCTCCGGGACAATCTATCGATTGCTCCCAGCTGAAATTACCGAGGAATTTATTTTAATTGCCTCGGTTTCTCCGCAATAAATATCCATTGACTTCGCGGAACGAAGTCGCCAAGACGCGCAACGGCTGCGACGCTTTCAAAGACTCGTGACAACTCGGTTTTCTAATTAGGAGGCTCTTTTACACGGTTGCATTCCTCTCACGCAAAGCATCAAGATGCTATTCTGGTTTCTGCGGTCTATTTTTCTGCCCGCTTCGTTTCGTGTTTCTTCGTCAATTGAAAAATTGATGCAGTACACAGTTGTTAATTTCTTGACTATCTATTTAAAAAGATGTATCAAATTCTGCTATGTGTACTAATAGAGAGGTACAGTGGATCCAAAGTTGCTGTACTGATGTCTTATATGTACAGTTCATTTCCTGATTATTTCAAATGATGAACCATAATCCACTATGTGCACTAATTCAGAGATACTAGTGTAGGATCTTAGGAAAAAGGAAGGCACCGCACCGGGAATCGAACCCGGGCCCTCGTGTTGGTAGCCGATCGACTAACGCGCTCACCCACGGAACCCTCGCCCCTTCTTCCTAATTTCCTACGGTATTTGTGGTCTGGGGAGTCCTAATCCCACACTAGCGAGCAGTGTAGCCAGATTTCAGAAAATAATGGCGCAAACTCAGAAAAGAAAAAGCGCCCAAACTTAATAATAATTATTTAAAAATATATGAATTTGTTTCAATAATTATTATTTTTATTTAAAATAGATACTACTTCTTCAACATCGTTAACCTGATCTGTTTCATTTTCAATTTCAGCTTGATACATGTTGAAATTAAACCTTGAAAGCATATGTTGAGTAAGTTCTGTGGCGGCTACTTCCTACGCTCGTCACCAGATGGACAGACAGACAAAGACAACGCCTTTCCCGCTAGTACCTGATCCGTCGCCGATTCCTATATACAGGGTGAGACACTAATTATTGCCACCTAAAATAACTCCAAAAGTATGACAGTAATAGAGCAGTTTTTGAAATAAAAGTTGCATCTGACAGCAGGGACCATAGTGTGGCGTTAATCTTTTGTTGCTACGCGGAGTCGCCTCAGAGATGTGAATGTCATCTTTGTATTTTTAAATAGAATCCTATGTTTTGGTACCTGTTTGCTGATAGCGGCTCTTGGGACGAATCCAATAAGGTGCAACATTATGGTCTTTGAAGGTCAGCAAAGGTCATTTCTGACAACGATAAGTGATAGGAAATACTACTCAATCCGTGATAAAAAAATTGCAGCATTACATTGATAGCAATCACTTTGAACACGTTCTGTAAATGCAAGTTTATTTCGCCTTTTTGTCATAAATGACCTTTGTTGACCTTCAAAGATCTTAATGTTGCACCTCGTCGGATTCGTCTCAATAGTCGCTACCAAAAAACAGGTACGAAAACATAGCATTCTATTTTAAAAAAATAAAGGTGACCTTCACATCTCTGAGACGACTCCACCCAGGAACCAAAGAAGAACCCCACACTACGGCCCCTGTTGTAGGATGCAACTTGTATTTCGAAAACTTTTTTACTACTATCATACTTTCGGAGTTATTGTAGGTGGCAATAGTTAGTGCCTCACCCTGTATACCGACTTAAGCTGACCTTACGACAGGCATGTCCAGAATTAGCTCACTTGGAGGCAAATTCGAGGGAGACACCTACTTCTCCCGCCCGCGCGTCTCGCTCCCCGTGGCGGCCGAAGTCCTCCGAGCTCCCCAGACCCGTGCCTACCGTGGGTCCGAGAGTCGCCCTAACGCACCACACGCGGTAGGCACGGGTCTGAGGCAGTGATGGTATATGGTCTCGGATTTCTCGCGCATGCGCGACGATTTTAGCGTCAGTAAATTACAAAGTTGGACTAAAATGGAGTACCTTGGTACCCCGCATAGTTTCGCAAATTTGTTTTTCGATTGTCAAATATGAATGTTTGACATGCGTATGTTATATTAAAATTTTATGTGTATCTACATATAATATACAACGTACATAATCTACATAAGACGTACATACGTTCCTGCATTAATCGCGCATGTGCGAAAAAAACCGAGACCATATACCATCACTGGTCTGAGGAGCTCGGAGGACTACGGCCGCCACGGGGAGCGAGACGCGCGGGCGTGAGAAGTAGGCGTCTCCCTTGAATTTGCCTCCAAGTGAGCTACTTCTGGACATGCCTGAATTACGATATCCCTGTGTCTAAGGCAGGGCCCGCTAGGTAGCCTTACTGACGAGTCCTCTCTACCGGGCCTAGTACGAAACGCACTCTCCTTCCTTTCCCTTCTCTAAAACATTTCCAGCTACCGCCAAAGTTCGAATGTTTTAGAACAAATAGAATTTATAGCAAAAAAAAAATTATAAACATTATTGAATTTAACATATTTAACATGTACCCATCTTTTATGCAGAAACATAAGTCAGAATTTTATCGTAAGAATTAGTTTGGGAGAATTAGAATTAGTTTAGGTTAAGAAATGATAATAATGAAATTAGCGCTAGCGTCAGAACAAAGACGTGCGAAGTTATGGTTGCGTCGTTGCCGCAACTTCTGAATTCTGCAAATCATCACTCACCGACATAAGAGTTGGATAAAACGAAGAAAAAAATGAATCAAAAGCAAAAAGAGAAGACGTAATTTATTTTTTAGAAATCGCCCAAATTGCGATTTTTACAAAGAATTAGCTCAAATTAACTTTGAAAATCGCCCAATTTGCGATATAGCGCCTCTCCCTCTCCTATTTTCATCTTTACGTAATTCAACAGCCGCTTCAATTGATAGAATTTTCTTTCATTGCATAATTTTGCTCGCAACTGGCCTTCTGGAAAGTCGGCCATAACTTTGTAAAAAATTAGAAGGTTTGCTCTAAAATACTATTCTAGATAATTCTAGATAAAGAATTAGAACAGGATGTGGATGGAAGTCGACAAACAATAGTGATACGCACAATTGCATTCGTGATGAGAAAACTATTTTAATATATTGACAAATTGCGTGATGACAAAAGCGCGTGCAGATCTTGCTGAACACAAAAATAGAAGGAGGGGACGAAAAACAAGATAATAATTACTAAAAACAACGTTCTCCCGAAAATGGGCGCTGATTATAAATTCTGTGAATTCCATCATGTTTTGATAGTTGTTTCATAGTTTTAGAGAAAAAAATCTGCAAAGAATCACTTGTTTTCAGCTTCTTGATCAAGCAGGAGACCTAAATCGATAAACAGATTACACCAAGAGAGTTCACTTCTCGTCGAAGCAAGCCAAACTGTTGGACGTTTGATACTCTACAGCGTTTAAGGACTCGCGAAGACAAGAGTGTCCGTACGTGACCGAACTTAATCTACTTCTGATTCGTTCGACTGCTTCCGTAAATACTTGACTCCCTTCTTTCGTCGGCTGTTTCGAAACGAAACGTGAGGATCGGGCTCGCACGGAGACTACCGCAGTGTGCCTTTGCACACAGGATTACCCGTTAATTACCGCGCAATTATTCCCGTATAATAACTCTTCGATGTAACGGGAGAAAGTTTCCGCGGAATTCTCAAGTCACCGTCGTGCACCGGCTTCAAACTGAGACGAAGTTTAAATTTTTAAGCCGTCGCGGGAAGTTATAAATTACGTCCGATCGTGACGGTTGTACACTCCTTAAAATAGTAAGGCGAACTGTTCATTATTGATATTAACGTGGACGACGAGCAGTTGCGATGGTGTCGTGGCAATTGTACCTGGATCCATTAGAATCCTTATATATTAATTTATTTAACCCAGCGTTAGTTAGGTGGGGTCTCACAGACCCCAGAGATTTTAGATGTATTGTAACACTGTAACAACGCGTGACAGAGAGTCGGGCCTGAGTGTACCTTCCCCTTCCGTAATCTACTACTCGACGTCATTGACGACAGGTTGTTCCGCGCAAGCACATTTAGTGTGCATACGTGTAAAGTGTGTTGGAGTTGGTTGGAGTCCCAACTGTGCAATTACAGAAAATGAAAACTCGGAATCTGAAGATTAAATGTTAATTATCGTATTAGATACTTATAATGTATATGTCCCATCTGTAAACCAATACCAAAGTGCCTAACAAATACTGATTTATATAGTTCGTTCGTTGTTAAAGTTAGGAGGAGTCTATTTTCGTTGAAAAATATAGATGTTTCATTAGTTGAGTATTTTTGAATAATAAAAATTTAATTTTGTAGATCTGCGTTTTTACTCTGAAAAATTACAAGCCTCTTAAGCAATACCTAATCTTATATTCATGAAAAAGGTATTTATTTCTATAATAAAATATATTATTCCGGTGGGTCTGTGAGACCCCACCTTACCACTATCGATACATTTTCCCACCTTACCAACGTCGGGTTAATGTATTGTCTAGCTCACTTTTTTGGGTTCGATGTTAATCCTTTTATTAACATAATACTGTCTGACATTGTAATTATTCATATTTGTATCGTCGAGAATATTTCATCCTCATGCATTCAGAATATTTTTTGCCAATATCTATCGCCATCATTATCGGCGAAAATATAAAAAAGTGTTCCCAAGCTTTTCCAAGCTACTTAAGTTACTTTATAATTGTTACATAAAGGTATCATCATAACCATAATTGTCACACAAAGATTCGTATTCATATTATACATATTTAATATACGCCTGCATAATTCGTTCAATAATCACATTCACGATTAAATAGTCAATAATTTAAACTGACTCCTAAAAAATTAGAATTTCGATAAAACGTCAATAAAACGTTCATAAAACTTCAAAATGGGTATCTGCATGAAAATCCGTAATTCACTTCTTAATACGTTCACCAGTATATCACTCATATGTGTGTAATATGCTGTGTATAGTTTGCAAAGGTCATTTATCATAAAAAAGGCGAAATAAACTTGCATTTACAGAAGGTGTTCAAAATGATTGCCATTGGTATCAATGCAATGCTGTAATCTTCTTATCACGGATTGAGTAGTATTTGTTAACAATATAAATGACCTTTGCTGACCTTCAAAGACCATAACTTTGCACCTCGTTGCATTCGTCTCAATAGACGCCATTAGAAAACAGGTACCAAAACATAGTATTCTGCAATGCTGCAATCTTCCTATCACGGATTGAGTAGTATTTCTTATCACTATAAATGACCTCTGCTGACCTTCAAAGAAGATAATGTTACACCTCGTTAGATTCGTCTCAATAGCCGCCATTAGAAAACAGGTACCAAAACATAGCATTCTGCAATGCTGCAATCTTCTTATCACGGATTGAGTAGTATTTCTTATCACTATAAATGACCTCTGCTGACCTTCAAAGAAGATAATGTTGCACCTCGTTAGATTCGTCTCAATAGCCGCCATTAGAAAACAGGTACCAGAACATAGTATTCTGCAATGCTGCAATCTTCCTATCACGGATTGAGTAGTATTTCTTATCACTATAAATGACCTCTGCTGACCTTCAAAGAAGATAATGTTGCACCTCGTTAGATTCGTCTCAATAGCCGCCATTAGAAATCAGGTACCAAAACATAGTATTCTGCAATGCTGCAATCTTCTTATCACGGATTGAGTAGTATTTCTTATCACTATAAATGACCTCTGCTGACCTTCAAAGAAGATAATGTTGCACCTCGTTAGATTCGTCTCAATAGCCGCCATTAGAAAACAGGTACCAAAACATAGCATTCTATTTTAAAAAACAAAGGTCACCTTCACATCTCTGAAGCGAGTCCACCTAGCAACAAAAGATTAACACCACACTACGGCCCCTATTGTCCGATCCATCTTATATTTCGAAAATTTTTCTACTACATACTATCATACTTTCGGAGTTATTGTAGATCACAATAGTTAGTGCATCTACCCTGTATTATTAGAGTTACGAGGGGCCTACTAATAATCCCAGCGACTCCCTGATTTCGCATCAGGTTCGTTCACGACATACCACATTCCAAAAAGAGATTTTTCAAACCTAGTGGCTCTCCAATTTCGCATTGGGTTCGTCCACATCCTACAGCTCCCTGATTTCGCATCAGATTCGTCTGTGAATTATCCAACCTCCCAGCTGTTCTCCAATTTCGCATTGGGTTCGTCCACGCTATTCTACAACCTCCTAGCAGCTGCCCGGTTTCGCATCGGGTTCGTCTGCGCGTCGCTCCTAGCGACTCTTCAATTTCCTATTGGGTTCGTTCACTAAGTTCCAACCTCCAGCAGCTCCCTGATTTCGCATCAGGTTCGTCTGCGCTTAATTCTATTCCTAGATCCTCCCAGATTTCGCGTCAGGTTCGTCCTCGCCGTCTACAATCCTAGCGGCTCCCTGATTATGCATCAGATTCGTCCGCGCACCTAACTAACAAATTCAATCCATATTCCAAGGGTAATAACCCTTCCGCCGGCCTCTCATGCTGCTCGCGGCCCTTGCTCGTAACAGTGTAATTAAAACGAATCCTAAGTCAACATACAGTAACTCCATTAGTAGTCGGACACTTTTAAGAAGAGAATAACTTTTTTAACTATTGTACCCTACGACTTGGATTTTTTTGAGAAGTGAGGACAATTTGTTTATTACATGGCGTAAAAAAGATTTGAAAAAAATTGCAATTGGTCGGAATTACAGAGAAAATACTAAATGTTGCATTTTACAACATTTTTATGTGGACCTATATTGAAAATTTAAAAGATACGTTTTGTAGATCTTTGTCAATTATTTATATATTCTGAAAATTTCATCAAAATCGGTTAACGTTGCAATTAGAGCTACAAACGATTAAGGGTGTTAAAAATTGCAGTTTTTCGGCCTATAACTGTAATAAATAGACAGCGAATCTTTATGCAGCTATAATATGTTGAAATATGCAAGACATATGCAAAATATATGGCAAATGAATCTTAAATATATGTAACATAATTTATTTGTTGTAGTTTAAATTACAATATGTTACAATAGTATTTTCTAAATTATCGGTTGTAAAATTGTGCCTTGTATCGGTTAAAATTAACTTATACGCCGAAAACGATCTCTCCACATCACACGATGTTATAAGGGCATATTTGTATTTATACCAGGTATGTAGAAGTATGTAGAAGTAGCTCACTTAGAGGCAAATTCGAGGGAGACGCCCGCCCGCGTGTCTCACTCCCCGTGGCGGCCGTAGTCCTCCGAGCTCCTCAGACCCGTGCCTACCGCTTGCAACATGTACCGCATGTGGCGCGTTGGGGCGACTCCCGGACCCACGGTAGGCACGGGTCTGAGGAGCTCGGAGGACTATGGTCGCCGCGGGGAGCGAGACGCGCGGGCGGGAGAAGTAGGCGTCTCCCTCGAATTTGCCTCCAAGTGAGCTACTTCTGAACATGCCTGATTTATACCAATACTGTGCTGAGATTTCCTGTGGCCCTTCGACATTTGCACCTTTCAAAATATTAATAATTGTAGCAGTATATTGTAGTTGCTATGTCTTTGTAATACAGCTTGAAGTTTATGGTTAATCTGAAAAAAATGATATGCATGTCTAACGGATTATAAATTAAGATGTTATAAAACGTTATTCTAATCTTAAAATAATGTCATTCGGATCTAACTTTCTGTCCACAATCGCCGGGTATATCTTTTACGATTCGAATAGCTTTTACAGTAAACGTCTTCTCCCTCTACAGTAATAGAATTTCCCCTAAAGCAGAAATCCAGTTGGACACCGTTACACGTTTGCAAATTTTCGCCTTAGGTATTGAGGAGGTATAGGTGGAATAATATATGTGACACCGTAGAATATATCCTCAACTCGCATTTATTCAAAGCAAACGTCCGGTGAGCAAAAAGGAGACTTGTTGTCTCGACGACGACTCATTACCGAATGCCCTGTAAACCTTTAGAAAACTCTCCAGGAAAAAGTGGAAATGAAGGAGAGGAAAATGAGGAGAAGGGCAATAGAAAAGGATGCAAAAAAAGGGAAAGTTCGCCCGGGCCTGACTGTAGACATTAAGCAGGCCCAAGTGAAAACTGGAAAAGTCAGCGGAGAAGGTTAGGCCTGCGTGAATCTGGTCTCCAGATGTATACTAAGATCGACCAGGCCCGCGCCAAGCACAGAACAATAGGCAAGGAAATAAAGAGTTTTCCAAAACGACAGCGGAGTAGGGCAACGCTAAGACTGCCACAGTATCTTCTCAATACAGTGACCCCGCGATCTAAGTCCTTTTTCAGTTCTCTGCCAGTACTTAGATCGTGAAGGGACACTATTCTTTTCTGACCGCGTTGAAGGCGCCAAACGTAGAAAAGGACAGCATGCAAATACGGACCGCGCGGCCGAAGCCACAACAAAAAATAGCGTATCTGTGAGGCAATAATAGTGCAATAATAAACCTTCTTTATTTTTTACTTATTTGTAATGAAATTGTGCCAATATATTCGTGGCATTTTTCTAATTAAACTGATACCAAATATGATATAATTCCGATGATATTTACTTGTGTAATAAACGATGAAAGTTTTGGACGTAAAGAAGGACAGCGTATAGGAAAGAAAGAGACGACAAGAGTCGCGGCCACCGACACAGTTGAAAGGCCCGTGTGTCCGTACAATGTAATGCCAATCAAAAACTTCCATCGTTCATTACACAAGTAAATATCATCGAAATTATATCATATTGGTATCATTTTCATTAGAAAAATGCCACGAATATATTGGCAAAATTTTATTCAAAATAAGTAAAAAATAAAGAAGTTTTGTGATTGGATTAGTAGTGATTCACACCGATATACCCAACCCAGGATCAGATTACGCGGCATGTTTACACTGCTCGGCGACCGAGGCAGCTCGAGCTTCACGGCCCTTCCGGGGATACCCCGCAGTTGGCGGAGTAGGCCAAGGGACATAGATCGCAATGTTCCGTTGGACTTAGATCGCGGGGTTACTGTATTTGAATTTTTAAGCACGATTTCAATCTTAGCACCACTTATCGACTCATGTAAATGAATAACATGATATCTTTGGAAATATTATGCCTGGTTATAAGATAGTTTAGTAATAGACAGATGATCGGAGGGATATTGATGACAATGTCCGTGACTGAGACGGCCGACGTAACTATGTTTATCTTCTATCTATTTCGTATGTTCTTGCTTAATAGACTTTCAACCAAATGTGCACGTATGCAAAATTTATATATTTATGCAATAAATATGCACTTATGCAAAACATATGCAATATGCAAAATATGTAAAATAGAAAGTATATTTTTGGATTCCCCTAATGACAAAACAAATTTCTGTCCAGGTCTCAAAATTTTACCTACTTCCTATATAAATATGCATATGCATAAACATCTGCTGTCTAGTAATAAATGTAAGGATTCTTACATTTTTCAACGTCTGTCGTTTTTTTTTTGCATCAACCGATTTCGACAAAATTTATAAAATGTATATAATTGGCGCAAATTTACAAAACGTATCTTTCAAATTTTCAATGTAAGCCCACATAAAAAAGTTGTAAAATACAACTGTTCGTATTTTCTCTGAAATTTCGACCACCTGAAATTTTTTCAACATTTTTTTATCATGTCATGTAGTAAACTAATTGTTCTAACTCCTCAAACAAATCCAAGTCGTCGGATACAATATTTATAAATGTTATCGTCTTTTTAAGTGCGTCCAAATATTAATGGCAGTTACTGCACAAAGTGGCATGAAGTTTGCTATGTATAAATGGAATAATTATCGATAACGTAGAATAACAACTTGTTTTTAACTGCAGCTGTTGAAAGTGTTGGTATTTTGATCGAAACATGGATACAATCGGAACTTGATAGATAGCTTGTTTTGCATTCGTTCGTGGATCCAACATGCAATTGTAGGTTACAACGTTACATCAACGTTGAAAACATGTCAGGGGACTTCTACTCGAATTCAGAGTAAGATAAAACTGGCAACATAAAACGTAAAAAAATGTCCTGGCAGGTAAACAGAAAAAAATTCTGTAACTTGAATGAGGCACGCATTTCTGCGAGCTAGGATAGTAAAACATGCGTGTGCTTAAAACGTGAAACCATAAACAAATTTTCAAGCTCTGATATCAATGTTAATTTAACGAGTGCAAAAAAATACTTGCGTGTTCTATCTCAAAACCAACGGATCCCAGCTGTGCATATCATAAACCTCCCGATATAAAAATTTACAAAGAAAACGTATTTGGATTTAAAAAACAAAATATGTGTTACAAAAAGAATTACTAGACGCTAGACTTTTGGTATTCATGAACTCTTATTAAATACAAATGTGAGAAAGAATGTCGAAAGTTAAGTTTATTTAGGTGTAAACGTTTTCAAATTATTTAAATCTCTGCTGAGTTTCACTATTCGTAAATTACATTAAGCATATATTAACTAAATTTTCATTTGCAGCCACAAAAAATCATGAATAAAGAATAACAGGGACATTTAAATAGATATATTCTTTTCATATTATTTTTAAGAAATTTACATTATTGATAAAGACAAAATTAATACAGAATAATGAAATTTTATACTTCCTGAAATCTATGATACTTCGATGTAAAATTATAAATTTACATAAACATCTGTGGTATACTGATACATAGTTTTAAGTGGAAATGTTGCAAACAGTAAACATTGAAAATGCGTATACATGGACATTTGTCTAACAACCGTGGAAACTGTCATTGTTTCTTTAATAAATACATATTGTACATGGTATTGTTAGAAAACAATTTATGCCTTAGTATGGGATATTACTGTTTCATTCTGGTGGTTTCAGTGATTACAGTATGCAATCAGCCATTACATGTATCAACTACTAATATCGCGATTATAATGAGCACACATGTTATCAGTAATGTCAAGAATAAACATCAGGGATGAACCCAAGAGATTAAAATGTAAAATAAAATGTTTGTATAAGTGACTTCAGTCTCCTGAAAATTTATTCTGATGATTTGCGACGCTAAGCTTGGGTGTCTGACCAATGCTCGTTGTTTCTACTTGGCATGAGCCTTGCTGAGGCATTTTGATCAATTTAATAACGCTGGTTGATACAAATTCAATTGTTAAGGTATGCTAAAGGTACTTTAAAAGTCAACAAGATTAGAATTATACAATAATAAAAATTAGATAGTAAATACTGTTAATTAAAAATATAATGCGTATAAACCAAATTATAAATTTTATGTAAGAAGTTGATAACGTGAAAGAAGCTAACTAAAATAATAATAGAAGGAAAATTATATTACTTACTTTGTATTACGACTGACCCCATTATTACCATCCTCATGAATATGATCAGATCCTATCCTAAGCAGAACTTTTCTGTAACTCTTCGCGATTTCTAGCTTGCACAACCCTTTCACTTATTAATGAACTAGGACCACCAGTTACCTCTATTTTCAGTTAAAATACTGGTCACCATATTGTCCTATTTTTATTATATTACTTTCAAATTTATAAAGGAACTTTCTATTTTTGTAAATAAAATATTTTCCGTCGGTTCATTTAAAGTCTCGTCCTCAAAGTAAACTACAGCTAGCTAATTCCATTGCTGCCTTAATTTTGGTCTGGATCATTAACACTTTAGGAATCTTAGACGTTAGTTCTAAAAATAATGGAATTAAGCAATGGTTACTAACAGGCAAGAGACACATGATACCTCAAATGTAATATATAGTAAATACTTCAAAAAACTATCCAGATTACAATTGCAAATTTGGATGTGTTCTTAAGTTGTGCTACTTTTTCGTTGATAATCATTAGACTACAAATAAATTTATGGAATTTCTAAATTCGTAAAATACAAGAAATGTCTTAATTCTAATTTCAATGAAATAATCTAGAAAAGTAGGATATTCAACAGATATTCGAATAATTTAATTAACCCCTTGCACTTAAACATCGAGTCACACTCGTGTTGAAGATTTCGAAGAGAGTCCTATAAATATCTATGTCAATAAATTCCTTTAAACTTTAAACCAACGTGAAATTCTATTCTATTGCTGCCAATATATTATTATTGGCTAAATACATAAGCATACAATAGATTGTATCCATTTTCTTCATTTAAGGAATGATGAGCGACGAGAAACAACCCTAATCACTTCAGCTATAATTTAGGAAAAAAGGGATATTCAATGAAGAATTGTTTGTTCAGTTTTTGTGGTTACAATATTTGAGCGACATTGGCTTCGAATTGGAGGAGTGGTGGACAGTACAAATACTAATTCGATTATTAGCACACGGGTGTTTATCTACCTACAGATGACCCATGAAGCACATCGTAAACATTCGATGTTTACCTTTTTGTCCACCTAGATTCATGAAATCGACCATTGTGCGGTGGCGCGGTATTATCTGATTTTCGTCGCTTATATCTCTATGTGTGCTCACAACCAGTAGGTATTAAAGTGCTTAATGAGCCGGCCACTGCGACGACTTCATAAAATCGATTTTCTAATATTTCGTGCTGTCTCAAAATGTACTATTACAGTTAAAGGACAATCACTTGGTTGATACCAATTTCAAACAATTTTCCTTACCAATTATATTGAACACACCTAAATACATTCCTATTACTAATCTAAGTAAAGAAAAATTAATATTGTGAAATACAATGCATATTTTTGTTTTTTATTTATTTATTTTAAGTCGCTCTCAACTCTTTGTTAAGGTTATTTTGGGCACCACAGTATTTGATGGCACATGGAATAAAATGCATATTTAAACTGGAAATTTAAAAATGTCGAGTCACATTCGACATAGGAGTACCAAAAGTTAATATTGTAATCAATGCCAGTTGATTCCAAGTTATGTTTTTAATAAATTAGATAGGCAAGCTTAACATCTATTAATTTTTTAAATTCTAATGACATATTGCCATTAATTTTAAAAAGTTCTTTCAAAGTTATATTTAAGCTTAGCAGAGAAGAAGTTTTGATTGATCATTCATTATTTTCACGAACAACCTCATACATCATACAAAATATCTTATAATTCATTCATTCATTCATTCATTCACTCATTCTCTCTCTCTCTCCCTCTCTCCCTCCCTCTCGCTTTCCTTCTTTCTCTCGATCGGATATTTTAAAATTTCGATATAACCCCAGATAAAAAACTTATAAAATGCAACTATTACTATTTTCTTCACGATTCATCGTGTCATCTAGAAAATTTATCCTCTTAACTCCTTAATTAGTTAACTGTTTCGACCTCTTTGGAAAATGCGTATCTAAATTGCGTCGCACAAATTTAGCGATGACGAGTATACTCGATAAACACAGAGTATGTGTAATATGAAATTAGTTTGTAATAAAATGACTTTTATTTTTTCATTTCATTACTCAAATTTATCGCAAATTTGTCGCAACATTACAGTCCGATATTTATGTAAATGAATCCCTGACCAGATGATAAAAAATAATCAAATATGTTCAGGGACATATCTCAGCAGGTAGGTAGTCCACAACTCAATTAGGATGATCCTTACAACTCGAATCCTGCACACGAGCTATAAAAAACGCAGCCTCTTGAATACATGTAAAAAGGAAACGAAAGGATCCTCATCCCGTTTTTTATTACTAGGCGCGCCACTTATTGCATAGTCTAAAGCAATGTATAAATCAGTAAATGCTTCTGTGATGACTAATAAAAGACAACGATACATTTACGAAAAATAATTCATACTATATGCGGTTTTCTTATATTAATTATTTATAAACTTTTATTTGTCCCTTTTATTTCGACGGGACTCAAAATATTTCAAACATCTGGAAGTTCACGAATATATTTTAGTTTACACTAAAACTACAATTTAAACTGCAAATTGTCCCTACTTATTACTCATGACGAATATACTCGTCATAGCACAAAATTTTGAACTTTTTTCGTGACGAGTATACTTGTCGAAAACAGTTAACTGGTATTTTATTGTACAGAGTGTCTGAATATTAATTCTGGCCGCTGCGCTGTATGCACGCAAAAAATAGACTTCAATAAAATTCAATCTATAGAACGCTAAATACACCGCGCTCACCAAACAACGTCACCGCATATCTTTCGTTCAACAGATTCCAAGATAAAAAATGCTTCAGATATCCGTGTTCAATTCATCCGACTATATTCAGTAAAACCCAGAGATTCTCAGGACGTGGGTCCGTGCCCCGTCGAAGATGAACAATTATCGCCGGCAAATCTTTCTCATTTCTGCTTGCACCTCCCAGCTCCACCGCCCCGTCCATTCGCGTTTCTCATTCTTCTGAAAAGTGAACTGCGGGACGGAGATTCCGGGCGACAATTCAGGATCTCATTTCGTTCTCGTCACGCCTCGAACCCGGTGGAGAGCCCCCGAGCCACGGCAGGCTACGTCATGCCGAGCTATGCCACGCCACATCACTTTCTCTGGAGGGGGATGAGTTGTGGGGAGGGGGTTGAGGGATTATGAAAATCTATAAACGACGGGCAAGAGTGCCGGATAATCGGTGGCCGTCTCCCGTTCTGCTCCCGAGCAAATTATTTCCTGGGAGCCGCAACTCTCCGAGGCCCGATAAAGGTCTGCGAGAACGGGGGTTGGGGGAGGGGGGCGGCGATGCTCTCTGTTTCGATGGGGGCGAGTATCGCTGACTATGCCGATGATTATCGCAGCACGATCGAGCCTGTCTGTCGCGATACGAGAACGACAGGCTCCCCCGCGGTGCGCCGGTGTTTATTGCGAGCGTACACGGTTATTGTATCGTGGTTAATAAGAAAATATCGCCGCCTGTACGAGCGGATCATTGCTCCCTGGTGACCCCTGGTGAACGATTGTGCTTGGTGAATCATTTCTCCCTGCTGTGAAGACTGGGAGGACCGTGATTTTTTTTTATTGCGGATTATAGAGTCAGTCACAAAAATATTGGGACAAAATATAATTTTGGTTTAACTGCGTTTTGGAGAACTCTTTTTTTCAAGTTTTTTTTATACCATCTTATAGATTTCGACGAGAAAACACCGAAAATGAAAATCTTAATGCGCGGAATTCATTAGTTAAAAAGTTATACGCATATAAAGTTGAACACTTTTACGCCTTTTTGACAGGTTACAGCGCCGCCATATTGATATATTTGCTAGATAATACACAAAATAGGCTAAATACTTCCGAACAAATCCATTAGATGACAGCACAAACACGTACGTAATACATAATAACACATTTACTAAATCGAAATGCAAAACATTATACCATGGTCAGGCCTGCCTTCTCCGCTCCCAGGACGACCTAACCCCAAACCATCTTGGACTGTACCTTCTTTCTGAAATGCTGTATGTGATTCTGTATATTTTAATTACTAGACACCGAAAACGACCGATTCCATGATTATTGTTATAAATTTTCATTTCGCACCGCTGAGTACATTTTTTAAGTTTCCGCAACAATTCACAATCCTGAGCCCAAGTAATTGCTTCTTCTTTACTACTTGGCATGTCTCTAAAGTTAAAATTTCTAATACTTGAACTAGCCATTTCAGAATCAACAATAAACTTATTAATAATTAATTTGTGAAAAACACTTTAAATTGCTTATGTTTACAAAGTATGTGTAACCACTGAATTGCTATGTAGCGCATACGCTCAGTACTATTTAGCCGATCCCGCAAATATACCATACTATCTAACGCATGCGCTGAACACTCACGATCTATCCAGCGCATGCGCCGAACAGACCTACCTACCCCTACCACTCATCGAATATCCAATATGGTGACGCTCTAACCTGTCAAAAACGCTTAAAACTGCTCATCTTTACACGCGTATAACTTATAAACCAGTGAATTCCTAACAACCATACACACATTTTCGGGATGTCTTCATCGATATCTACAGGATTACATAAAAAAAAAGTTCAAAAAATTTAAGAACACGGAGTTCTCCAAAACGCAGTCGAGCCATAATTTTGAATTCTAAGCTTTGTACTCTCAACGGATATGCAATTACAGTGAATTCTCGATAAGTGTCCACAACACGTGTCCGATCGGGGACAATTATCGTGCGGAAGATACTATTTTTCGACCTCTGCTGAAGGTAGAGAAATGTTACACATTACGGGTCGAATATATTGGTGTGAGACCACTACTATTCTAATAACAAAACTTCTCTATTTTTTTAATTTTTCTGTGGGAGTTTTACCAACATGTTCGTAGCATTTTTCTAATGAAAATGATACCAAATATGATATGATTCTGATAATATTTACTTGCGTAATAAACGATAAAAGTTCCAGACGCAAAGAGTCGATGGCCCTTGAACTGTACCGGCGGCCATGACTTTCCATACACTGTCTTTGCGTCCAAAACTTTCATCGTTCATTACACAAGTAAATATTATCAGTATTATATTATATTGAATTATTATATTGGAGAATTGGTATCATTTTCGTTAGAAAAATGCCACGAATATGTTGGTGAAAGTCCCATAAAAAAATAATGAAAAATAAAGAAATTTTGTCATTGGATTAGTAGTGGTCTTCTGGTATTATGTTACACTACTCGTCCACCGAGGTCTCTTGGCCCCTTACGGGATATACGCCGCGGTAGTGGAGATAGTTCAGGGACAATTACGGGCCAGACATTTGGAACAATTATCGAGAATTCACTTTGTGTAAAAAACAAAGTACAGTGTAAACTATGTATTACTAAGAAACGGCTGGTCTCTTATTAATTATTGCTGATAAAATTTCTTATTGTAAATAAAAGAAAAATCTTAAAATTGGTGTGGGGCTGTACATCTAGCAGTGGTGTGGGTCAAATTGCGTTGATAGAGGATATTTTAGATATGTATACGTATTTAAATATTCTACAATATGATTTAAAAAGAACTGACACAAACTGTGAGCAGCTTTGTGTAAATTTCCGTTTGTTATTGAAGCAGGATACCGGATTTGTTCAGAAATGGTATAACTGATTAATTTGACGAAATTATTTACACGTGTTCTCACAATTCTCAATCAATATGGAACAACAACTTCTTCTGTTTCCATCAAACTTCATTCTCGTCACTATTCACGCGAGACCGTAATGATCAGTACAGTGGAGAAATATTGTAATATAAAAATTGCAAAGACATTATGGAATATTACAAAATTTAATATGACGGCAGAAATTGAATGAGCGAAGGTACGAATTTTTTAGCGAGCTAATGAATTTGCATATAACGAAACAAGAAAACGTGGACGAGTTTGTAAATCGAGCGGAATGATTAAAAAGGCAATATCGAACAACAGCTATTTCTTCCGTTTCCATCAAACTTCATTTTCGACACAATTCACACACTCTCTTTCTCTCTCATTCTTCCACTTTCATATCGAAATAATCAAATTTACCTCTGACTCCGTTTTCATTGGCTGTTTTATGAAAATGTGAGTTAGGGTAATTGTTTGCATAGTCAGTTAATGTGCTCCTCATCTGTCTATTTGACACAATGGTAAAAATGAAATGAAGCGTTAAATAATTAACTTTCCCAATTATTTTCTTGAAAATAAAGTAATAAAGATTTACACAATATGAAACTCGCATACTTGCAGTTTTCAATTTCGTTCTCACGTGTTCGACTTCGCTTTGTTTCAATCTCGTCGTCCTTTTGATATTCGAAGCTATACATGTCTAGCTGCATTCTGATGTACTAACTAAATTCGTATGAATTTACAAAACACATTTTTGAAGTTTTCGTTACAAGCCCAATTGAAAGAGTTGTTAAAATTAATTTTGTCTGTTCTTTCTTTAGGAGGACCAGATATTATTAACTTTCTTGAACACTTTTTTAAATTTTTTTATGTAATCCTGTAGACATCAATGAGAACATTACGAAAATGTAAGTAATATTGTTAGAAATTTACTGGTTTATAAGTTATACGTTTCTAAACATGAGCAATTTTAAGCGTTTTTGACAGGTTAGGGCGTCGCCATATCGAATATTCGTTGGATGGTAGAGGTAGGACTGTTGAGTGCATGCGCTGGATAGACGGTTATACGCGTGTAAATATAAGCAATTTCAAGTGTTTTTCACAAATTAAAGTGTCGTCACATTACTATATTCGCTGGGTGGTAAACGTTGGACTGTTGAGCGCATGCGCTAGATAATATGGTATATTCGCGGAACGGCTATGTAGTACTGACCGCATGCGCTAAATGTCACGGTATGTTTACCAGATAGGAGCACGTGGGTAAATGAAGCTGATTTTAATATTTTTCTGCAGTCTGTTGTATATTTTATTGTTGATTTTAATTTTAATGTGTGGATTGTTGCGGAAATTTAAGAAATGTAGTGTTCATCGGTGCGATATGAAAATATACAGAATCATATACGGGATCTCAAAAAGAAGGTATAGTCCAAGTTGGTTTGGGGTTAGGTCGTCGCGTTGATTTCGAACATGTGTTATTATTACGTACGTGATTGTGCTGCCATCTAACGGATCTGATCCATACTACTTAGCCGATCTTACGTGTATCGCCTAGCAAATGTACCAATATTGCGGCGCTTTACCCTGTCAAAAAGGCTTGAAAGTGCTCAACTTAACACGCGTAAAACTTCTGAACCAGTGAACTCCTGGCAATTAGACTTTCATTTTCGGCGTTTGCTCGTCGAAATCTATAGGACTACATAAACAAAAGCTAAAAAAAATTGGTCCTCCAAAAAAAGGATCAACCGTAATTTTTAGTATTTCCTTCGTAACTCAAATTCAACGCAATTTTTCCGAAATTTCCGTTACATATCATTAGACTGCGGTTCTTTATACAAAATAAAAATTGTTTCAATCAACTGCGACGGACAAGAGCTAAATAAAAATTTCTTTTATGCTTTAATAATGTTAATAAGCTACAATTAATACATTGATATTCCTAAATCATTTAAATCGGTCTACTGCTTTAAATTGCACCCACTCATTTTTGTCATAAATCATCTGGTAAACTAATCCATCTAGCTTGGAAGAATACCTGAAGTCGTTTAGTCCATTTATAAGAAACGTAATTCCGATTTAAACCATGTGGGTCAACTATGAGACTGACTGTATTTACAAAAATAAAATCAACGAAATCAACTATCAGAACAGAATTCCACTCGAACAGATGCGCTTCTATTCACTAATATAAGACAATTATTAGCCTATTTCATTCTACAGTATCTAAAAACAGTATTACATTTACGCGACAGAAGAAAAAGCAGAGTTTTATTTTGAAACATGTCGATATATCGAGTTTTACATACAAACGAATTTTCGTACCGAAGCTAAAAATAAATTTTACCAAATATTGCTTCTTGCCTTACAATATCAATTCTGATCCATATATCTTTCAATGCCAAAAAAATGTATTAAGTAAATATTTCATTTCATACTTCATATATAATTCCAACAAAATTATTTCATTCGCTGAAATTTCGCTTTACAGAGAAAGTATTATTTTATCCGCACTGCACTGCATCGAATAGTTTGAATAATATTTGAAATCTTTTTTCGCGATATTTTTCCTATATTTCATCTCCGGTCTCTATTATTAGCGACTCGCTACTCATTTAATCTCGAATAGCTTTACGGTTGTACCAGCTGCAGCACGGTCAAGGGAAATTTGTTATTTTACCAACCAGGCATGCCAATGAAGCGATCATTTCTAATATTTCCATTTCCTTCCCTCCACATATTTCGCGATCCTACACTTGAGTTTTTAAACACACATTTCCCGCCATGCCCTGCATTCGAAGAGCCAATGGGCTTCGTCGCAGCTTTATCAAAACTCTGTCCACAATGCAATACTGCAGAGTGATTTTTTGGAATCGACAGATATACTTTCGCCGATAAACAAACAGATAATATTTACATTAGCGTACAGTGAGTCAACCGATGCGTACACAGGCAGAAAACAATCGGCAACTACATGCAACCACAGTCAAACAAACAGTCAAACAAACAGTCAACAAACACGTTCAAACACGATCAGACATCGAGTACGCGCAATAAGAGTTCATCACTCAAGATTTCTACTTTATTGTATTTCCAAATGATCTCGTGTTCGTTTTATTTCCCGAACGAGGAACGAATGTTTGCGAGATGCTTCAACTTCTCAACTCTCGCGGTGTCAACGCATATAGTATCAGCAGAAATTGAGTTTGTTCAGCCTCGGTTGTCGACAGTAATATTTATTTTCCAATCATTTTGTAACCTAAAATCATTTTGGACCTAAAGTTTATCTTTAACAATTTTATCAGTACTAATTGTATTTTTCTGTTTGGATATACAGTGTGAGTGTTGAGCGATACAACCATAATGGAGGTATCGTCTTATCGAAGGAAGTTGAACATGCAGGATAACGATGTCATTTATGTAATACTCGGTTTCATAGTGAATTAACAACGATAATTTACTTAATACCTACATATTCGTGCTCATGTAATAAACAGACAACAATTAATTCGTATGTAGAAATTACAATTCATTTGAAACAAAAATTAATTCGGTAGCTTCATTTTGTATCAATTTAGAAGTCATTTTAAATTTAATTATTTTCTCACTATTTTAAGATTTTTAAGCAGGAATATTAACATGTATATTCTATTCTATAATACATTATTCTTTTTGTATCAATTTAGAAATCATTTTAAATTGAATTATTTTCTCACTATTTTAGGATTTCTAAGCAGGAATATTAACATGTATATTCTATTCTATAATGTATACATCCCACGACTTAAAAGAATAAATGGACTAAAAAGATACAAAAAGATATTGATGAATCTATTGCATCAAAATTACAATATTTTTTCGAGACAAGATTATCCAACAGTTAATTGAATGACGGAAAAAATACACGAAAAATAATTAACATTTTGGAGATTGTAAAGTGTACAATTTTTCAAGTAAATAAGCAAAAAGTTTATTTTAAAGAAGCACCAAACTAATCTCTGAAGAAACATTGCCCTTTGCTTTTATAACTGCCTCTAAATGACGCGGTATACTATTTACTAAGTTTTTTATATAATTTTTATCAATTTTTGCAAATGCTGTAGTCAAAGAGTCAATACAATTTTTCTATCATTACGACTATCTAATGGAACTTTAGAATCTAGTACAGTCCACAAATTTTCAATATGATTTAAACCGGGCTCTGTGCTGGCCATTCGAGTAACTTAATGCTTGAATCTTGAATAGATTGTTGAGCGTTCTTTGCTGTATGCTTTAGGTCGTTGTCCTGTTGAAATATAAAATCTTTATCTGAGCTCAGTTTTAGCACTGATGATTCTAAATTTTCGTTTATTATATTAATATACTTGTCTGCAGACATTACACCATCAATGGGCACTAATATTTCAATCCCATGATACGAAAACCATCCCCACACCATCACAGATTTTTACTATCTATCCACTTAATTCTGTCCACGACTGTAATTATAGCTTCAAAATTCAAGAACAAAGACCACAATTATTATTGCAACTACCTAATAATAGATGCTCAATTTGTGTGATCAAATACTTTAATCAGTGGTAGAACAGTAAAAGTATCTTTCTGATCCAGGTACGTAGAAAACCGTTAGTGTGTTGCAATTTACTTCCATTGATACGCCTCATTCCGTTTCGTTAGCCGGTGAATAGGGCTGAACTGCATTGATTTCTGTGCCGTTAACGTTTATCGTTCTTCCCATTTACCCCTTAAAGCCCCGTTAATGGGAGGAGGAAGAGAAAACAAATGATTGCATCCTGGAAATCGATCCGGAAGGAAGCGGTTGGCGAACGAGACAAGCTACAGAACGGGCCACTTTTTCTTCGTTCCTCACTCTACTTTTATTTCTTGCCGACAGTCAGCGATTCGTGCGCGATAAGAAAACCGAGAGGAAGAGAAAGAGAAACACACACACACACAGAGGGAGAGAGGGACAGAGGGGTAAACAACACAGGGTTTCCGCTTTAATTTGCGAAACTTTCGAATAATCCCGAAAAACGGTTTATACTCCCGTCCGGATGGATATGCGGGAGAATCTCCGGAATAGTAACTAGAAGACACCCTCCCGCTTGATTTTAGATTCCGTCCAAGATCCGACGTATAACTCCCAACCCCCAACCACTCCTCTATCCTCTTAAACATTCCGCTCAAAGGATCTGCGTGTTTCGTGCGCTATACGGCCCGGCGCGTGTTCAGCGAACAAAGGGAAAGATTTCTGGATATTTGTCCTGTGCGAGATTCTGCCAAGAAAATCCCCGATCTATGTCTGACTTCTTACGTGTGCCAATAATTACAGCTAGACTTGACAAAATCAAAATTGACCGTCTGTAATCAGAAGGCATCGGATTTTATGCATTTATGGAAAAAATTAGTAGGTGCAATTTGAAACAGGAAAAACATTAAGAGCATCGATATAGTGTAAGTCGTAGCTCAAGTCGTACCCCTTAAGAAAAAAACGGTATAAAACTTAGGATTTATCAAATAAATAGAAATTAAATGTGTTATTCAAAACTTGTGTTAATATTGCTGTTATTTATTATAACGAAATTAGAAAATCTATATGCTTTCACGTAACATAAACTAAGTCTTTAAAAACTTACATCGGTACGACTAAAGTAACCGGTTTCCTAAGTCGTACCACCTATAACCTAAGTTGTACCTAAGAATTCAATTAAGTAACAGTAATAATTAAAACCTATTTTTTATTAATCTGTTTACATGACACAAAGGTATTCAGTTAGTACAAACATCACATACAAATTTTTTTGTTCTTTCGTTAACTCCAGCGCATACATCGTGCATCCATGATTTGCATTTCAAGTATTGAATCATGTTTCCCTCTCGATCTTCTCCACAAATAAACCAAAACCAATCGCTTTCCTTCTTTTTAATTTTTAATGCCAATTCCTTTTTATTAATTACTGCGTTTCTTTTATTTGCCGCATTTTTTTTTTGTTTTCTTTATTCTGCGGTGACGATATCTCGACTGACGAGTATGGGTACGACTTAAGACACGGCACAAGTTAAATTTAAAAGTAAACATAAAATAACATTGAATAAAATTAATACGATTTCGTTTCAACCAAACGATTATGTAAATTCTACTGAATTTATATTTTATAAGGAACATAATTTTATCAATAATTTACTTGCAAGATTAACTACCAAACATATTGCAGAAAATTGAAATAAACTTATTTGATGACAGGATTTATAATTAGGCTGGTTTATGGCAGACAATAATACGTAAAGCAACTTGGTTGACTCAGATGTATATTTGGTTGCCGTTGTATGTGCTGTCGTCACCGTAGTTCGTTCAAAATTCAAGTAGTACGACTTAAGCACTGGTACGACTTGAGCAACCTTATCCTACTACATGCAACTTTTTTAAACAGTTAAATGGAAGAAGAACCTTTTATTTCGCTCCTATCGTTCGTAATTAAAGCAGAACATTTTTATTTTTAAAGATCCGCAGTCTAGAGATATCAGTCATGGGCAAAGAACATTTCAAAATATATTACGATGACAAACACATTATTAACTTATAATGTATTTGTTTCTAATGTCATATCATTGCAAAATACTTCTATTGAATACATAAATCAATTCACGAATTCCTTGTTATTTTGTATTTAATTATGTTCTGGAATGTGAAATTCTTTTGTAATTTGTATCCATGATCTCGTTGAGTACAGAATACCGAATAATTGCGCTTGCTACAGTGTTCTCCCCAAAATTGAAAGCTCGATAGTTAAAATATTTATCTTCTACTTCACGGCGAACTATGCCGGCTGCAAAGAGCATATCGTGCTAAATCTAAGGAAGTACTGTGATACTTTTTATTTAGCTGTGATACTAAAGATAAGCAAGTAGTTTTATCTTTATCAGATCAAAAATATGAAAAACTATTATACCTATTCGGTATTCGATAAGCCCTTATACATGGTGTTAATTTTAACCCGAACACCTTAATGATTTCTGCCACTATTAAAAGCAAGAAAAAATGACTAAATAGGATGTACACGGTTTTGATGCGTGCATCAGATAATAATTTAAAAAAATCCTTTGAAGGTCATTTGAACGGTTTTTTAAAGGTCTCATCTTTTCAGTGTCAAGATGAGTTCAACGACCTACACACAATGACCTTGAAGTGACCTTGAAGGCGAAAAATCAGTTTCAGTTTGAAGAATACAAAAGTAATAAATCTAAAAATAATATGCAAAAAAGATACGGTGACCTTGAATAAACCGTTAAAATGACCTTCAAAGGATTTTTTTATTACCATCTGATGTACGCCTTAAAACCATGCACATCCTATTTTGTTATTTTTTCTTACTCTTAATAGTAGCGAAAATAATTTAGGTGTTCGAGTTAAAATTAACACCCGGTATACTAATTACAGAAGTATTTCACATTACATAACATGATTCACCTGTCAACTGTTTTCATGTCGAGTATACTCGTCGTGGAACAATGGCATTGTAGTATGAAAGAAAGCACGAAAATAATGCTAGTTTAAAATTAAGTAACCTACACGAGTGCATGTTCTTAAAATGAAGCAAAAAAGTTAACAGTTTAAATACAAATTGCCAAGGTATTCAGTAGTTTAGCGATATTTTATTTACAAAAGCAATCAACGGTGCCTATTAATGATTGTAACGAACAGGATTTCAGTAAAAATCTATTGTCCTTCTTAGCGCAATGAATGCTATGTCAGTCCTTGGGGACCGACGCTACAGTATCATTAAAAAATAATTTAAATTCTGTGATTCATAATATTAAAAAGTAAATTCAAAAATAATGTCGACACCTCTTTTTTTTGCGCACAGACGCATTTATCGTATTTACGTGCTGTCTACATGAAAAATGAAACAAAACTAAAGAAAGTTAAACTAACGTGTTTAATGTGTTAATTTATTACAATGGAACATATCCGAGTGGTACTTTTGTACTGGGGTATAAAAACGGTTTGAATAAATTAAGTCCCTCTACATCTAGTGAGAAGTGAAAATCAGTTTAGAGCATTCTTACGTGTTTTGTGGCCATATTTCTGTTTCTAACCATTACGATCTTATTTCCTGCCATCTTTTGAACGTTCGGACAGCAAACTTACCTGAAATAAGAATAGAAAGAATATAATGAATTAGTGGAAAAGAACACATAAAAAAGTAAAAGAAGACAACGAAAAATGGTTTTATTCATAAATTTCATGAATTAGCTGCATCACAATTTAACCATCATTGATTATTGAATTGATTATACCTCTTTAAAACAAAGCTTCAAAGCTTCATGACATCTTTTTCTTTGAAAATCATACCTAGTACTGTACAAATCCAAAAATACGGAATCAAATGTTTGCGTATTAGTTAGTTATAAATATTTCAATAATTTTTTATGTTTGTGGTCCTTCTATTTAAATTTTGCTTTGCTTAAAGAAATTAATGTGACTATAACAATTTGTTTCATGGACTATCTCAGAAACTATTAATTTTCAGAAGAAAAGTTGGAATTTCTGTGATTTTAATACAGAACTCGTATATGTGCACAGGTTTATTCAAAACTTGATTAGGCTATATATTATACATAATAAGAATTGTTTTTAATATTTTCACTTCTTGAATATGAATTATAGTTGTTATAAAAATGCATCGAATACATTTTCGAGTTTCGTATTATGACAAGAATGTTTAGAGTAGGTTTGAACTTGAGAATCGTTTCAATTTATAAAATGATATTTTATTCCATAATTAGTGTTGTCAATTAAAACTGTAGTAGAATAGAAGCAATTCTTGAAAGTTTCCTTTATTTATTTCTGAAAATTGTAGAAATGGAGAAGCTTGTATAAAGCACGGTTTTAAAAACTTGTTTGCAGTATCAAAAAGCTATCTATCCATTTTTAGTCAAATAAAATAACAAAATGAAAAATACAATCCCCATCTACGTGTCATTTTTCCATTTCTATTGAAAAAATTTAACAATTACACATGAAATCTGATAACTCGAGTAGAAAATTCTTTAAAAATGTCTATATGAACGAAACTTGTATGTTAACACAAATAGATAGCACTCTTATAATATTTCTTTTAAAATTTTTCTCGATTCTGATTATTACAACGTAATATTTAAAAAAATGGAAGATTATATAAAGATCTGGAACCTATTAGATACAATTATAAATTTTTCAATAATATTTTAAAAATGACACTTTATAGATAATACAAAAAAATATTTTTCGTCTGGCTAAATGGCAATAGTCACTTGACCTTTAATCTGCCATTGTTTCAGATATGGAACAAATTCAAAAATTCATTCGATTATCTATTATCTATCGCCAGTTATTGGTTATAAAATATTTTCCTACTTAAATAATGATTGAATAATATCTCTGTATTTTTGTTGTAAATGTAATCTCTCGAGAAATTCAGTTTTCAGTGAAGCACTAGAATAATAAAAGTTCTTCTTCGAAAATAGCTTTAATAGAGAGTTTGTTTACAAATTACTTAAATATGTACAGATGTATAGAATTATTGCTTCTTTCACTTAGACAGCTCATGCAGCTAATTATTTTTCACAAAATTGTACTAAGATACTATTGTTTAAAAATCATGAATTTAAGAAATATTTTAATTATAATAGTGCAAAGTATTACAATTATAAGTCTATTTATTATTATAATACTATTTGTCAATGATTAGAATATCTCCTAAAAGTCAAGACCTAAATTAATGACTTTTCTGTATAAATAACGTAGTAAACTTTTTTAGGAAACAATTAACAGCATGGATTAATAAATTTAGAATTAGACGAATGTATTCTTAACCAAACCATTGTCATCTACTTACATACATCCTTTGTTATAATTAGGGAGGTTATGTCTGCACGTTGTGTATTTTATATTTGTATATTTACACTAATTATTGTACATGAGTTAACATAAAAAAGTGTATAAGTCGAACATAAAAAACAGAAACGTATTAAACACACAATTATAACTTTCTTGGATTATTATTAATTTTACTCTAGTTTTAATCTTACTATTAACTCGCGCCTCAACGTATGAAATCGGTCACACACTCTATGCGCAAACTCCTTGCGCACACGCACACTCATACGCACATGCTGAGGAAGGTGCCTGATATTTCCAACATCCTTTATATGTATATCCAACTACAGGGAAGCTATAGTACATTATAATCTCCTCGAAACCATTCACTTCTTAGCTCAATCAGTTTTATATAAATGAAAGATTTCCAGTGATTTTCATTTATACATTAAAATTAGATACCATGTATAATCAGAATCCACCAATAATGCAAATCATACAAATCTCATTTATACAAATTATTTTGTGGTTCGAGGTTTTCGTTCAATAAATATCACTTGTATGCGGGGTTGATGTCTTTAACACGTTCAGCGCCCACTCCACAATCATAAAAATTACACAAAATCAAAGCAATATATTTAAAAAAACAAAAACTAAGAAGTTTAGTTTTGCGATATTAATTACTGTTTCAAACCTCTTCTATTTCTTAGATCGTAAGGAAATTTTGTACACTCAATCTACCAACGTAAAAATTAATTTTCAATTCTATATAAATAATTCCGTCACCCAGATATGGGTGACATGGCGCTGAACGTGTTAATGAGAATGTACAACTCGTTTATGCCGACTCCGCTGATCTCGACTCTTTGGCGTATCTTTTCGAACTCCTCTCTCTCCCGCTTCGTCTTTCATTCCGAGTTTGCCCTGGTAAAATTCCGAAACCCCCTGATTGGCTAACCCCATGCATTGGGTCCTTCCAATCAGAGTTATTCGTTTTTCCGTCTCACCGCCTATTCCTTACGCCCTTAGCGCGCTTGTTCTCGGAACGGCGAGGTGATCGGAGGGGATGAATTTGTCGTGGGACTTCCTTCGGGCCACCCGCGCCGGTCCCCGTGGTATTAGACCGATGAGTCCGCCTAGAGTGCTCTTAAGCTAATCCCTTAATTTACGATGGTCTCTGTTTACTATTGAGGACTTTCGGAAAAAACTCTACTAAACATGAGACGGCAAAAATCTAGAAATTGTCAACTCAAAAATAGCTTCGTCGAACGAGAGTCGTAAATTACGTTGGCCCTTTGCACGAAAGAAAAAGCTGTCTCTCGTGTGTATGACCGGACGCTACAATTTATATAATCATAGTAATGATCAAAGCGAAGAAGGAGATACAGAAATAAACTGTCGAGCTCATTAGAATTAAGAGACGGCAAAAGGAAAATCAATAGATACATACCAGGAACTTAAAAACAGAATAATCCAGAGTAGAGGGGGTTAGCAGATATTATCGAAGCAGCCGCAGCATTTAATTTCCTCTATGATAATCAGTGAATGCGATTGGGAACAATGGATAGCTAATTGATATAGAGGGTGTGCCACATAAATGGGAACACCTAAATATCTGTCGTATTTGCAGTCCTATCAGAAAACTTCAGAGGACAAGGTGACATTATTGCAGGGGGCAAATATAAGTAAAGAAATATAAGTAAAGAAATAAGTAAAATATAAGTAATTTATATTAAAAAATATAAGTAAAGAAAAAAATTTTTTATGTCGTGTTTTTTAATGAAATTTCAAGGTCACCGATGTTTCTTTAAATGGAATAGTACATTTTTTTACGATAGCATGATAGACAATAAAAAACTGAATTTAGTGGATACCACCTTTTTGACCTTGAAATGACCTTGAGCAAGAATAATCATGTTGGAGAGGATAAAATGTGGAAGTTTAAAACTTACGTGTTTCAGCAAAGATTACGCGTTGTTTACGGCGGGTTGATCTTTACATATCATAATAAATGTTCGAAATGTTGACCATCCTCATTTATGCAATATTGCAATCTTGCAATAAATGATCTGTAGGCATTGTCGATTTCCTGAGACGTAATTGAATCACATGCTGCGGTAATTCTTACGATTTTTAGAACTTATACTACCGGTATTTTTAAATTGTTTTACCACAACGGAAAATGCGTGTAACGAAGGACAAATACGATTCACAAATTTTTCACGATACAAATGTACTGTTTGCCTCAAAGATTGGTGGCTTTCGCTATAAGTGAAAACCATATCAATTCGTTCCTGTACAGTATAACGCATGGTTATCACTTTCACGTTTCGAATTCGAATAATGCAGAAGGAACAACGTACTTATTCTAACCGATTAACCTTCCTTTAACGATCTCAATGATACATACTCTAACATAAACATACGCTGTTTACTATGAAAAATATTTCAAACATTTATTGTGGTTTGTAAAGGTCAACCCGACGTAAACAACGCGTAATCTTTGCTGAAACACGTAAGTTTTAAACTTCCACATTTTATCCGCTCCAACATGATTATTCTTGCTCAAGGTGACTTCAAGGTCAAAAAGGTAGTATCCACAAAATTCAGTTTTTTATTGTCTATCATGCTATCGTAAAAAAATGTACTATTCCATTTAAAAAAACATCGGTGACCTTGAAATTTCATTAAAAAACACGACATCAAAATTTTTTTTCTTTACCATTATATTTGCCCCCTGCAATAGTGTCACTTTGTCCTCTGAAGTTTTCTGATAGGACTGTAAATACGACAGATATTTAGGTGTTCCCAGTTATGTGGCACACATTGTATATATATTCGAAAGAATTGTTCGAGGAATCAAGTCGTGAATATAGACCCCGTGAAAATTCTATACCTCCACCGAAGGCGAGTTTAGGTAAAATCCACAAGCAAAGTGTACATACAATATCTAGAATCAATGCCCTTGGTAATTGGCTGCGAAACGATAATTAGCCGCACGCAACGTCGTCTAGTAATACGTAGGTCGATCGACGGGCCAATAGTAGTATCGATAATCATCCGATAACAGTTCTGTTGGCAATAGAGTTACCTTGATAACACTGATCGATGCCTCGGTGGCCGGTGATGTTGATCGAGCTCTCCTAATAATTATCCAAGACTGACTGATACAATGCACGCGTGACACCCGCGTGATGTATGTAACGGTTACGTTAATATCCATGCTAATCCCTCTCCATCGAGACAAGTGTAATTGCTATTCCTCGATCGGTCGAGGAGGGTCTCGTAGCACCGACTTCGGGACAGAGGGTTTGATTCGGTGGTGATTGCCGATTAGGCAACCCAAAGATAGCTGTGACCGGCTCCGAGAAATTGACAGGTTCGGGACCCGAATAACTACGGACCCACGGACGTGGACATTGGCCGGTATTCAGAATCGAGCCAGAGATTGGATAGAATCTTCCTCGAGTCTCTCCAGGTGACTCGAAATTCGTCACGTTCAGCTAGCAAAACCATCCAACGACGAATTGCGTCTACCAGTCAATGCTGCCGGATCTTATAGTACTTCTGATAACCCTATTTAAACCTAGCTATCCTAAAATCCACATTAGCGCGACTGCTTCACAACAGAATGCGTTTCTTAACCTCCGGACGATCTCTGCGTGGAAATTCGGTTGCAATCGATTTCTAGATGCTGTACGTTGTTTACTTATTCTCTGAAGATGAGTTAAAAACAGAGATAGAGCAGTTATTCTTTGTTTCGTGTATCACATATTCTAAATTTTAGAGCAATTAAATATTGCAAATGTGCACGTATTTTTAAAAAGCAGTGTATATTAACAATGATTGTCTTGTAGTAATTTTAAGTATGTTCGATGATTAAAACATTCGTCTTCAATTTCTATCGTCTGTCGGAAGTGTATACAGGGTATTGGCGCTAACACTAGTCAGCGTTTTTCTTGTAAATAGTAAATATTAGAAAAAAATGAATGAGGAAAAAGTAGTACTGTTTTTTATGCGCAACACAATGCCGTATGTAATTTTTTTGTGTTTATACTATTTTGTTAGATACGAAGGTGACCTTCAATTTTTTAAATGGAATGCTGTATATTTTTTTTTATGTCACATGGAAGCGTGTGTCATCCTTATACTGCACAGTGACCTTCAAGCTCATGCAACAGTAAATGGCTACAGTAAATGTTCAATATGACTTCCTTGTGCACGAATGCACATTTCAGCTCTATTAATTACATTTTTGGTGGCTTCGTCTAATGTAGTCTGTGATACTACTGTATATGCTTGTGCTATTTTGCTTTTCAAGTGGTTTACATTTCTCTCTCAATTTACTGTCTTTTATTTCCATGGCACTGATGATAAATGCCTATCATGTCCACCTCCTCGTCCATCGGATAATAATACATTACTATGCGATATTATTAATCGGTGTCGGAAGTAATACTGAAATTGTCTCATCATAGAAGATACGTGAAGTAAATACTCTGATAGTGAATGACAACATCATCTAATTCGTATGAACAAGGAATACTTGTAAACACATTGGTATGCAATATTCAAAATGTTTCCTCGATTTCTGACCTTGCATGACCTTGGAGGTCACTGTACAGTATACGGATGAATTTGTGTAGACACACGCTTTCCATGTGACATAAAAAAATATACATCATTCCATTTAAAAAATTGAAGGTCACCTTCACATCTAACAAAATAGTATAAACACAACAAAATTACATACGCCATTATGTTGCGCATAAAAAACAGTACTACTTTTCCCTCTTTCATTTTTTTCTAATATTTACCATTTACGAGAAAAACGCTGGCTAGTGATAGCGCGAACACTCTGTATATTACCTAACCTCTTGCCCTAAAATTACGTCTCAGAACCATGATGGATTTCGTGCAACAAATTTCATTACTTTTAACTTTCTATCATAACTTAACATATGTAGTAACAGTAGAACCATTTTACATCGATATTATAGCAATAGAAATTATTGTATGTGTTTAGAGAGTCAGACGAAACAAAATAGTACGTTTTAATCTAAAAATATGTTAGAGAAGATGTTATTGGCTCAAGGTTCGATCTTTTTGAAATTCAACAACAAATTTGCAATTTAATTAATACCCAACGTTTCGATCCAGGTGTGGATCATTATCAAGGGAATATTGCGTCTGAAAAATTATGTTATTTTAGTGTAAATACATCGGGATGTTACTATTCCCAATCTTGAAGAAAACCAATAATGGAAAGACAACAAAATTTATTTTGAAAGGTACACTTACTTGCTGTGCACTATTTTTAATAAAGCCGGAAAAAAGAATTTATTATTAGATTTTATTAATCTAAAAACTTTGGAATTGAATTGTAAAGCAAAGGGTTAAGTCCTAAAAAGAGAGAGGAAGCATAGATGATTACTGTGACGCGGCGTCACCATCATTATCATGAATTGCGGAAACGAATTGATAATGGATCAAGTAGGTCACGGGTTCCACGAATTGTAATATAGTACAGAGCAAATGAATGAAGATAGGGTGAACTTGTTGAAAAGGGCCCTTCCTTCTGATTTTAACGGGACATTTTTTAATTAGATTGCTTTAACCTACAAGTAACAGGATAAATAAAAAGAACTGTCGGTCGGACCTCGATGACCTAGAAAATATATAAAATATTACTGAAACGGATGAAAAGACTATATCTTCATGGGATATTTGTTCCTTGCTGGATTTTCCTATGCGAGGTCGGGGCAGCCTTTTCCACCCGCTCCCCTCATGGCCTAATCTCGAATCACTCCAATTTATTGATTCTCATTATAAATCAAGATGTGTATTTTGGAATTATTATTTTTGAATTGTTGAAGCCACTTACGTGAAATTCCAGATATGTTTCAGTCCCAGATAATAATCCCTGATGCGCTTAACAATTCTAAACTCGCAGAGTTAGTTTTGGATATCTGTTAGCTAGTGGTAACCCTGCATGTACTTTTACAGTAGTTGACGAAGAGGGAAACAGAATAAATATTTTGGGAATTCCCTTATTTTTTAAAATCACTAATGAACTGCGATATTGATTTACAATCACGGTTATTAGACTCCAAGGCAGCACGCATAGTCCTTCATTGATAATGAAAGTGTTAATTATGTTTCGGGGTACCATGATCACTGATAGTTTTTAAAAATATAATATAGAGGGATAAAACAGTTAAGAATTATTTTCTTCACTTCCTTCTTCACAACTCCGACCAATAGCAATTTAAGATAAAAGTTTTTGCATGTTATCTAGTAAATTAATCCTTCTAACATCACAGAAAAACTTGTCATATGGACAAATTTTAAAAAAATTACTTAATTTTAAAATATGTACTTAAGTAGCTGTCCGCCATTGTACCAAGACGTTACTGTAACAATCTTTTATATAAAATAAAACCTGTTTTGCACGTATGTAGGTGCATTTTTCAAACATTCCAGCTAAGGGAAGAAGAAGAGAACCGTATCACGAATTTGCAGTAAAAAAAGATCTCGCGACGTTGCCATAACACGGGTTGCAGCAAGTTACATGGAGAATCACGAAGTGGGTTGCACCCATTTCCAGCCGACCACCCCCGACGCGGTGGTTGGCGTTCGTTTAACACGATGCGCCGTTCGCACCGGTTTATCGTCAAATGAAACGGAAGAATTCAATTTAGATTTCCCACCCTGCAGTCCTTCGCCTCTCGCGATCCCGGCAGCTTTCGGTGCCAGGGCAAAGGGGGTGACCATATCCCATCACGGCACGATCGTTTCGAAGCTAGAGAAAAGTCGCGGCGACGGTCCGGAAAGTGTTTTCCGTTCTCGTCCGACGGAACATAAATCTCTAGCGGGATAAGAATTCTAGATGGCCGCGGCTGCTGATCGAATTTCACGCCGCTTTGAGCTCGTCACCGGCAACGTTGCCCATTCGAAACCTACTCGAACTCGTTTCCCGCAACTTTGTTCGAAATTAAAGCTCCTACCTCGCCGAACCGTCAAATTTGCAGCAAGATAAGTAAGGAAATTGTGTTGTCGCATAATAAAATAATCGTGACTATTTATAATGCCGCTGAAACTGTGGGCACTTTATTGTTTGTTGCAACAACTGACTGAAAATTTTATTTTTCACTATTGCTGTCAAATTTGTAGCAAGGCGAGTGAGAAAATTGATCGCGCAATTGGAATTTCGGCGAAAAATAAATTAACTATTTGTAGTTAACATCAAGTTTCTTGTCACACTCTTTCTTACACCTCGGCCCAAAATATGGTGTTGTCGCATGATGAAAGAATTCTGATTACTTATAGTGCCGCTGATACTGTGGACACTTTATTATTTGTTGCAACAACTGACTGAAAATTTTACTTTTTACTATTGCTGTCAAATTTATAGCAAGGCGAGTGAGAAAATTGATCGCGCAATTGGAATTTCGGCGAAGAATAAATTAACTATTTGTAGTTGACATCAAGTTTCTTGTCACACTCTTCCTTACACCTCGGCCCAAAGAATGGTGTTGTCGCATGATGAAAGAATTCTGATTACTTATAGTGCCGCTGATACTGTGGGCACTTTATTATTTGTTGCAACAACTGACTGAAAATTTTATTTTTCACTATTGCTGTCAAATTTGTAGCAAGGCAAGTGAGAAAATTGACCGCGCAATTGGAATTTCGGCGACGAATAAATTAACTATTTGTAGTTGACATCAAGTTTCTTGTCACACTCTTTCTTATACCTCGGCCCAAAAAAATGGCGTTATCGCATGATGAAAGAATTCTGATTACTTATAGTGCCGCTGATACTGTGGGCACTTTATTGTTTGTTGCAACAACTGACTGAAAAATTTATTTATCACGATGTTGACGAACTGTTAAATTTGTAGCAAGGCAAGTAAGAAAATTGGCCGTGCTATCGGCATTCCATTTAAAAAAACAAAATTGACCTTCAAAGCTCCTAAACACATCCACTTACAAAGACGTCATGTAGAGTAAGGTTGCTCAAGTCGTACTCCTTAAGAAAAAAAAAACCGTATAAAACTCAGGATTTATCAAATAAATAGAAATGAAATGTGTTATTCAAAACTGGTGCTAATTTATTATAACGAAATTAGAAAATCTATATGCTTTCACGTAAAATAAACTAAATCATTCAAAAATTTACATCGGTACAACTAAAGCAACCGGTTTCCTAAGTCGTATCACCTGTACCCGAAGTTGTACCTAAGAATTCAATTAAGCAACAATAATAACTGAAACGCATTTTTTATTAAACTGTTTACATGACACAAAGGTATTCAGTTAGTACAAACATCACATACAAATTTTTTTGTTCTTTTGTTAACTCCAGCGCATACATCGTGCATCCATGATTTGCATTTCAAGCATTGAATCATCTTTTCCTCTCGATCTTCTCCACAAATAAAACAAAACCAATCGATTTTCTTCTTTTTAATTTTTAATGCCAATTTCTTTTTATCAATTACTGCGTTTCTTTTATTTGCCGCAGTTTTTTTGTTTTCTTTATTCTGCGGTGACGTTATTTCGATTGACGAGTATGGGTACGACTTAAGACACGGCACAAGTTAAATTTAAAAGTAAACATAACCTAACATTGAATAAAATTAATACGATTTCGTTTCAACCAAACGATTATGTAAATTCTACTGAATTTATATTTAATAAGGAACATAATTTTATCAATAAGTTACTTGCAAGATTAACTACCAAACACATGCAGAAAATTATAAGAAAATTGAAATAAACTTACTTGATGACAGGATCTATAATGAGGCTGGTTTATGGCAGACAATAATACGTAAAGCTGCTTGGTTTACTCAGATGTATATTTGGTTGCCGTTGTATGTGCTGTTTTCACCGTAGTTCGTTCAAAATTCAAGTGGTACGACTTGAGCAACCTTTCCCTACATCACGTAATGTCCCTCTTGATACCATGTAACCTTTGTAGAAACATTTGTTTTGTACAACGCACAATGTAAAAGTTATTCGAGGTGGTCAAAATAGGTGCCTCACCCTGTGAAACAGGGACCTCTAATTATGGACCGGTTATTTCGAAAGTGGTATAAGTCCATCTTTTCTGCTTTCGATAATCGTTTATAAATAAAAAGTTCGCTCTAAACTATTTGTTTATTTTGTGATTTCTGAATTTTTTCCAAAAATGGACTTACACCACTTTCAAACTGAACGGTCCATACTCAAAATATTGATTTTCCTCTACAATTGAATCCTCATGCGTCGCGAACAATCAGCTAGATCCTGTGGGATCATTAAGCCAAACGATAGAGCGGCGACATTTCGCAACTTCCTGAAGTCTGTGGGACTTCAATGAATCTTTGAAAGGACGACCCAATTTGTCCGGCACGCAGTAATTCAGTCTGGAAGTTCTCGGCCTGCGTGGTCCAGTCTCTTTCGTAGGTTTTCCGCTCGCGGACACCTTGAACAGGACGGAGGACGCTTCTGGGTCCTCGACGCGACGTCAATGGGAACGAACGGTCGCAACGGTGACCCGAATTTCTTGCTGGACGCAATCGAGGAGAACGGGATGCAGCACGTGAAAGCAGAGCAAAGCGGAACGGAACAGAACGGAGCAGAACGGTGGAGAGCAGAACGTCGCTCGGTGTCGCCGATAGAAGGATGAGACCGCAAGGCAGGATTTCGTTCGTGTTGGTTTCGCGATAGAACCTTGTTTCTATATAACCGCCCGCGTGCATAAGCGCGAGCATGTGTGTGTGCGCGCGCGCGCGCGAGTCTCGAAAACGCCGGAAAGCGGATAGAGGTACGGTGAACGTTGGAACCGGGAACACAATGGAGCTCTTCAACTCTCCCGGCGAGCACTCGACGTCGCAAACAAGCCCCTTCGTGAACTGGCCGGTCCGCACGGCCGGAGTGACAGTAAATTCCACAAATATAAGCAGCCGAACGAATTACGCCGCGCCGCAGCCCGCTGGAAATTCGTTTCCACTCACCGAGCGAGCTGGCCGGCTCGTCGAGAGAGAAAATGCGAAGGACGTGACGCGCGATGGAAACGGAACGGAACGAGAACGGGACCAGAAACAAGTCCCGTGTCTAGAATCCGTGTCCTATGCGCGCATCTGCTGCGAAACGGCCACGTTCTTCCACGATCCACCGAAAGCCAATCTCCAACCTGGGGTTATTTGCATGATTCGTCCAATTCCGGTATAGTGATCAAGCATTTGTCTGGCGCGATTCGGGCGACGATACGCGAGCCATGCCGCGTCAAATCGCACGGAATTTGCCACATGGTCGCCGGTTTTTGGCAAAGGAGGATGGTAAAAAATGGCCAAAACTTGGCTAGTTCTGGCACTTAAAATATTGTTATGATGTCTTTCCATAGGTCCTAAGGAATTGTAAAAACATGATCTTTTAGGGTGTATATAATGAGAAAGTTAAGAAAAATGCAAACCAAGTGGAGCGTTTGCCAGGCGAAGTATTACGGTTCGCTGATTTTAAATGATCAAACTTTTAAATGAATGCATGCAATATAGGGATTCAAACGCTGTTTTGTTACAAATAGTCGATATTTATATCACGCATAAAAGAAACTGTTCAAAATATTAATTAATAAACGCAAAAATCAATTTCTATCTTTTATCCATTATAGTTTGCTTCCTCTAAGTGGTGGATGAATATGGAGAATATTAAAAAGAGTCTAATTAGTCGACGTATTATTGTAAGATCTGCAGCACAGAATTGTTTTTCCTATATTGATTTCCACGGTTTTAGAAAATCGGAAGAAATACACAGACATAGTACCATTTTATTTTCGATGTTTACGTTTTTCTTTGACCAAATTGGTTTTATACATTCCTTACGCGTTGTTGCGGAGTACTTCGCGAACGTTTCGCGATTGTCTTCGCTATGTATTGGGATCTGACATGGGGCCGTGGACAATATACAGGGTGTCCCACACAAATGGGAACACCTAAATATCTGTCGTATTTACAGTCCTATCAGAAAACTTCAGAGGACAAAGTGACACTATTGCAGGGGGCAAATATAATGGTGAAGAAAAAAATTTTGATGTCGTGTTTTTTAATGAAATTTCAAGGTCACCGATGTTTTTTTAATTGGAATAGTATATTTTATTACGATATCATGATAGACAATGAAAAACTGAATTTAGTGGATATCACCTTTTTGACCTTGAAATGACCTTGAGCAAAAATAATCATGTTGGAGCGGATAAAATGTGGAAGTTTAAAACTTACGTATTTCAGCAAAGATTACGCGTTGTTTACGGCGGGTTGACCTTTAGATATTATAATAAATGTTCGAAATGTTGACCATCCTCATTTATGAAATATTGCAATCTTGCATTAAATGATCTGTAGGCATTGTCGATTCCCTGAGACGTAATTGAAGCACATGCTGCAGTAATCCTTTGCCGCATATTCTCTGGCGTTGTGGGGCCCAATCCAGCGTCTAGGATATTTCGTATTTAGCACCGTTCTAGCAACTTTAGAATAATGCACTGGACAACCATCATGTTGAAACCCACAACGCCAGAGGATATGCTGCAAAGATTACTGCAGCATGTGCTTCAATTACGTCTCAGGAAATCGACAATGCCTATAGATTATTCAATGCAAGATTGCAGTATTGCATAAATGAGGATGGTCAACATTTCGAACATTTATTATGATATGTAAAGGTCAACCCGCCGTAAACAACGCGTAATCTTTGCTAAAACAAGTAAGTTTTAAACTTCCACATTTTATCCGCTCCAACATGATTATTCTTGCTCAAGGTCATTTCAAAATCAAAAAGGTGATATCCACTAAATTCAGTTTTTCATTGTCTATCATGCTATCGTAATAAAATATACTATTCCAATTAAAAAAACATCGGTGACCTTGCAATTTCATTAAAAAACACGACATAAAATATTTGCCCCCTGCAATGGTGCCACTTTATCCTCTGAAGCTTTCTGATAGGACTGTAAATACGACAGATATTTAGGTGTTCCCATTTATGTGGGACACCCTGTATATAGCTCTCCAATATGGCGACGAAGTGCTTGGTCTTAACATTCTATTGATATCTTTTTTTTGGTTTTTACTTAAAATGTTTGAAAGGAAGGAGAAAACATTGTGTTGAGGGAAAATCATCGGTATTATGGACAAATCCAGCTGAGGATAGCAGTGTTAAATTTAGAACTAACATATTTTGTTATATATTCTCAGTTTGATAAAAAAATATTTAGCATCAAAAGTTACCAGAAATAATAGTTTTATTTTTTCAATGTTGACTAAATTAAAAAATATTCATTATACGAATATGTTACATAAAATTTGTTTATTTGAAAAAATATGTGATGAGAGTAAAGCAGTTCACTTCACATACTTCATTTCAAAGTGTGGAAACGGCCCAATAAATGTTTGCTCGCTCCACTATCACAATCTTTCACTGCACAGCAATCAAAATATTTTTTGCTACACGGTGGAAAAATTGGAGCTTCCATAACGTTATTTTTGGCACGAGTACGATTTCCGTGGCCCCTCGTACGATTTCCACCCCCTCCACGACCTAACCACAACTCATTCTACTCACATGATTTTTCCATTACTAGTTCAAATTCTGGATGACAGCTACAATGCAAAGATTATGCGAATCAAATTTCATTTTCTACAAAAAAGGTCTCTTGATATTTTGCCATATTTCGCATCGTTACCGAGATATTTGCAAATTTATAGAAAACAGGAAATCTACTTTACCGGCTAAACCAGGCCAATTTGACACCATGTTATATACACATATTTTTCTTGAAATAACCCCAAGAACACAAATATAACCTCAAAACGAGGGGCCACGGAAATCGTGCTCTCCCCTTATTTTTAATTAACACCTGTTTTGACACTCTAAGTTTATACTGTAATTAACACCTGTTAACACTGTATATAAGCTGCTATAAGCCAAGTCAACCCAAGCTTAGAGTATTTATACTTTTCGGCAGCAGACGGCGCCACTCAAAATGTCAGATCCCAATAGCACGTGACGTGCGGAGAGTGTTCGATCGAAGGACCACCCACACCGAGCGTGTGAAAAAATTGTGTGAATGATTAGAGGACCACAGAGTTTATTTACAAAGAGATACAAGTACAAGGTTGAACGACCTTCCGAAGAAGTCCCGTAACTTGTGAGACCCCGACGGTCTTTTGCTTGAGAAACAAGTTGTTCGACTGAGCTTCAATGAAGTTCTGACCAAAGAAACGACTCCAACCCACCTCAGGCCCGATTCCCATTCCTCTCTTTTCCGCACGAGGTAGATACAAAATTTGGCAACCGTGCCGAGTGACTCCATATCTAAGGCCCATCGGTGACCGTGAACCGTTACCTTCATCCTGGAAAATCGCTCGTCCGGGCTACGGTTTATGACACGTCGACAATAGCCGAAAAAAACCCTTAAAACCGCGCTGCAGGGTAACCTGGACATCTGCGTGCCAAATATCGACCGGTTCGACTGACCCAGACGGTAAATCCGCGTCCGTGTCATAAGTCGTCCTCAATTACCTAGCCTCGACACGCGTAATGAAACTTTTAATCATTATACATATACGTGCACTGCAATATCTAAAGGTAAGTGTTTAATTATGTGGTTATGACTTCGTCCAGACGGTTTTAACTACTATTAAGGTGCAAATAGATAAACATGTGAATCCGTTCACACAGGCGAAATTGTTAAGTCCTTGCCTTACGATTTATTTTACGGTTCGAGTGATTAGAATTTCTTTGTAGTTCATAATTTTCTAGAAACAGGAGAAAATGTATATTTTTTCTATGTCTATATCTTCTCCAATTCCTATACACTAAAAGCAACAAAATCGAATTTTATTTCGGTTTAAAGGAAAGGCTGTACTTCCGAAAGGCACCGGTGGCGGATCGAGACGAACCTTGGTCGGTATTATGAGGGATAGGGAAGGACCTCAGATATAGAAGTTTAGCTTCGGCAATTTATGCGTTTAAAAGATACAGCTTCTCAGTTATAAATCCGTCATAATAGGTTTTCGATGCTTTAGACCAGTTGTGGGCACGCGTGGAGCCCCTTAAACGCCTGCTGCTCCTACCCAGTGCCGTACGTCTTATGTTTGTGGGGAAAGTAGGGGAGAACTGTCATTGGCGGGAAACCAGACAGAAAAGTGCAAGACGACATGACGAGACGACCGTACTTCGAAATTTTGGTAAGTTAATGTTAATATATTCGATTTCATAATGGCAACTAGTATTGGAGAAGTAGCTGCTTGTCAATTCATATTTGAAAATCGAAAAAAATTTGCGAAACTATGCGGGGTGACCAAGGTACCCCATTTTAGCCCAACTTTGTACTTTACTGACGCTAAAATCGTCGCGCAAGCGTGAGAAAACCGAGACCATATAACATCACTGCTCCCACCAACCTCTCTTTCATGCAGCGCGCACGTTCGTTGCGTACGCTGATGTCTCGTGTCTTCGTTGCCCCATTGTGCCGCGCTTGCTGGAAGGGGACAGAGGGCGCTACGGTGTGGACGGTTTTGCCTCAATCGAGGCAAAATTGCCCATCGCTGCTTTAGACGCTATATTCAACAACAATGGAAGAATGCCTGAGGGATATGTAAGCATGTATGTATCATGAGTGATGGTGTGGTGTGATCTGTTTATGTTTTTTCCGTTGGAAACGCGATGCTTAGGGAAATGTGAGACAGTTCGAGTCGTATCGTGGTGCGTGCTGAAAGTCTAATTAGAGTTGGTCTGGGTTAGTTTCCTTGGCCGGGAGGGTGTTTGGGGGCAGCAGCCCTTCCCCCAAAACAATAGACGACTTTCTACTTAACCCTTTCGCTACTGCAGTCTGCTCCGCCGCAATAATGCCCCTGAACGGGGCACCACGCCGAAAAGTGTGCACATTGCACGTCGGCTCTCGTATACACAGGTCCTTGCGTGCCGACTATAGTCACTCGTACCCACAGGTCATCTCATGGATGCCGCCTATAAGTGGCGCTCGAAGCGAAAGGGTTAAACAAATTTGTGAGACAATACGATGACATGTCCGAAGCAAATCATGACAATGATTGAGCTCCTTCCACTAAAGGATCTGTATTTTTTAAACGGTTGAATTCCCGAAGTTAAAATTTTATATTCGAGGTCCTTCTACATACTTCATAACATGCTCCAAATTTCATACCGATTGGCCACCGGTGCCTTTCGGAATAATATCCAAAGAAAATTAATAACATTCATCTTTATTAGATTCTGTTTAGAATCTTCATCACGTGTCTCACACGATATTGTAGGAGAAGGGGTTAAAACGATTTTTGCAACAGAAGAAATTTAAATTCTGTACTTGCTAGCCACATATCTGGATCTAATATTATTGAAAATATCTGCGGACACCTTGTGAGATCGGTATATGCCAAGAGCCAATCATTTGTAACTCTTAACGGATTAAAACAATGTATTAAATATAAATGTCACCGATCAAGGCACAGAATTTTCGTGATAAAAAAAGGAGGCTCTACAAAATTCTGGATACTAAATAAAACTGCTAAATTTTGGTCGTACATTTCGTTTTTTAAACAATAAGTCCTATCATTTTGTCCCATTCAATTTACATTTTCCTAGATAAATTCATGCGTAGCAACAGCATTCTAGTTTTACCAACTGAACCAAATAAACAAGAACACTATAAAACGATGTATGCACATGAAATTTTATTTAGGCTCGACTGCGTTTTGGAGAACTCCATGTTCTTAACATTTTTTGAACTTTTTTTATGTGATCCGGTATGCGGTAGATAGCAATTCAGTGGTTACACATACTTTGTAAACATGAGCAATTTCAAGTGTTTTTCATAAATTAATTATTAATAAGTTTATTGTTGATTTTGAAATGGCTAGTTCAAGTATTAGAAATTTTAACTTTAGAGACATGCCAAGTAGTAAAGAAGAAGCAAGTACTTGGCCTCAGGATTGTGAATTGTTGCGGAAACTTAAAAAATGTCGTACTCATCGGTGCGAAATGAAAATTTATAACAATGATCATGGAATCGGTCGTTTTCGGTGTCCAGTATTTAAAATATACAGAATCACATACAGCATTTCAAAAAGAAGGTACAGTCCAAGATGGTTTGGGGTTAGGTCGTCGTGAGAGCGGAGAAGGCCGGCCCGACCATGGTGTAGTGTTTCGCATTTTGATTTAGTAAATGTGTTATTATGTATTACGTACGTGTATGTGCTACCATCTAATGAATTTGTTCGGAAGTATTTAGCCTATTTTGTGTGTATTACCTATTTTTTGTGTATTAGCAAATATATCAATATGGCGGCACTGTAACCTGTCAAAAAGGCTTGAAAGTATTCAACCTTACATGCGTATAACTTTTTAATTAATGAATTCCGCGCATTAAGATTTTCATTTTCGGTGTTTTCTCGTCGATATCTATAAGATTGTATAAACAAAATTTGAAAAAAAGAGTTCTCCAAAACGCAGTTAAACCTTTATTTACGTTATCAACTACATAAAAATTAACAAATTTATATGACGTCCTATCTTTTTGTGCCTGTCCCTAAATCATAAGTCGCTATAGCTCATTAACCAGTAAGTAAAGTATTAATCTTGATCACCAGTGTGTTCCCAGACGCGATCCATTGAATCGCCGTGAATCGTCGAAGAACAGAATCGATTCACTGGCCGGCCGCGATCGATCGTTTACAAGTTGGAAGCCGTGGATTGAGCCCGAGCTGGGATCTATGCGAGGAATCAACGAACGCCCCCGAGCGTCTGATTAATTGCCTTTTCGCGAACAAGGCGAGGCCCGTTCGATTCGGATCGCGATCGTCGTTTAATTGAATGAATCGAAGAGGCAGCGCGGAACGGTTTCCACGAGCCCGCGTCAAACGATTCGACTTCAAGGAGTAACAGACTCGGTCGGAGGCAAAATTCGAGGTAGAACGGGACTGGAACCGCAGAAACTGCGGGCAGACGTGATTACGTAAATGCTCGCCATATATTCGCGACCGTATCGCGCTTTGTTTGCCCCCCTACCCTCTACCTCCTACCCCCCAGCCATCCCCCCGGAACATTCGAAACGAAAACAGAGAAAAAGTTGCAGCGCTCGGCGCGCTGTATCGACAGCCCGAGCCACGGCCCGTAGAAAGGAAATGGACCCGTAATGGAAAATAAAATGTTTACGCCTCGCGTCGCTTTAATTTCGCCTCGGCCATGCGCTATTCACGCGCCGAAAATCCCGACGAATGGCGCAAAATGTTTGACAAAAAAGAAATAATGTATATGTATAACACAGTCCAGTTTTACAGTTCTATGAAAACGCGAATGAAGTTGATCGCGTGCGAATTACTCGGCTTTTGAATAATAATTCCGGCTCGAATTTATTATAAAACATTGTATCAACTATTGACGACATTTTATCGAACTACCGACGACATTGATGTTCACTTTATGCTTTCTACTCGCGCGCATTGTGCGGGCCAACGTTCCTGCGTTTAAGCTTTCGCGTGCGCAAAAAAAGCGTAAGCGCGAACTGAACCGATAGCGGGTCATTGCACGGCAAATCGATCACTTTTTGCCGTCCGTGTCCGGGATTTTGCTCGAAATGATATATTATGTAGTGCGCCGGGAACTTAGGGGTGGGGGGCTTTACGTCATCATATTGTTGATTTCGAATTCGTTTACCAAATCCGAACCCTTGGATGATGTAATTTTTGATGATGTTCGGGAAAACATGCTGTGTGTGTTTCCGAATATTTATCTTGGATATTGTATGTTAGATTTAGTGGAATTTTTCAATTTTAATCTAAAATGATTGCTGTTTTATGCTAATGTTTGAATAATTCAGATATTGATTCTCCAATATTTGACGTTATAAAAAAATTATTTTTAATTTGTGTCCTTTATTAACTGTTTCATTATGTCATTTTTATAGTTTCTTCTCTATGGGGGCTACAAATGGTCTGAATTGTTTCATATACAACAATTTTGGTACGATTATTTATTCTGTTTCCTTCAATGACTGCAATTGTGGAAATTTTTAGTGAATATTGTTAGCCTAGTACTAGTTCCACAATAGAAAAACTTCTCCGCATAGATCGTTATAGAACATTACATACTACAACTACAACTATATCATGAACATTTATTTGTTATCTAAAAAGTTTTACACAATACATTGAACCCACCATAGCAACACATCAAAAGACAACTTTGATTAAGCTTATTTCATTTTAGAGAAAGAGTCATTCAAATACCTCAAAATATTTGTTATTTATTTGTTTCGATTAAACTTAGACTATCCTGAGAAAACGTCACTCCCATTAATATTCGGACACTCTTAGAAAGACGATAACTTTTTTAATATTGGACCATACGACTTGCACTTTTTTGAGAAGTTAGAACAATTAGTTTACTACATGACGTGAAAAAGAAATTTTGAAACAATTGCAATTGGTCGGTATTGCAGAGAAAATACTAAAAGCTGTTTTTCACAATTTCTTATGTGGCCCTATACTGAGCATTTAAAAAATAGAATTTGGAGATCTGTGTTAATTATATACATTCTGTAAAATTGATTAAAACCACATGACAGCGACAGACATTGACAGATGTAAGAATCCCTGGATTGATTACAGTTTAAGGCCGGAAATTGTGAAAAGCTGCAATTTGCACCATCTTGAACACGTTGACTGCCGTGGGGGTCACCGGTGACCGGCAGTCGACTTGACTGCGGTGCCGTGGGGGCCACCGGTGACCGGCGACGCGACCAATAATAAAAATGCATAATTAGAGTAAATATCGACAGTAATAAATTTTTCAATAATACCATTGTTACTATAATGGTTTGAAGAAATGAATGTCATATAGAGACCCCCACCCATAGACTTATAGAGATAGACTGCGCGACCTGTATGAAGCGCTGAAGTCGGGACAGGTCAGAGAGTGAGAGAGAGGGAGAGAGCAATAGCATGTGTGGTGCTCTCTCTTCCTAATTGACGAGTTGGTTGGGAGAGATTCTGCTTCTCCTACTTGCTTCTAAATACAGTCATTCCCATTAATATTCGGACACTCTTAAAAAGACGATAACTTGTTTAATATTAGACCATACGACTCGGACTTTTTTGAGAAGTTAGAATTAGTTTACTACATCACGTGAAAAAGAAATTTTAAAACAATTGCAATTGGTCGGTATTGCAAAGAAAATACTAAAATTTGTGTGTTACAATTTTTTTATGTGGCTTATATTGAAAATATAAAACATCCATTTTTTAGATCTGTATCAATTGTATACATTTTCAAATTTAGAATCCTTCGATTTATTACAATTTAAGGCCGAAAATTGTGAAAAGCTGCAATTTTTACCATCTTCAAACAGTTGTACCTCATTGCAACGTTTGCCGATTTTGGTGAAATATTCAGAGTGTATACAGTTGACACAGATCTACAAAACGTATTTGTTGAATTTTCAATATGGACCCACATAAAACAGTTATAAATAACAACTTTTAGTACTTTCTTTGTAATTCCGACCAATTAAAATTTTTTCAAACTTTCTTTTTTTCAACGTGTAGTAAACTAATTGTTCTAACTTCTAAAAAACAAAACCAAGCCACATGACCCAATATTAAATACGTAATCGTCTTTAGAGTGTACGAATATTAATGCGAGTGACTGTATAGCACAGAGTACTAGAGACCAGTATCGCCTGAAACACCTAAAACTGTCTGGATTTTCCTCTCCTCCTTTTCCCCTTCCACTATCCCATTCCACTACCATGAGTACACTCCAACGTCCCCTACTAAGACCGTAGACTGGTCACGTGACGTGCCACGCAACGTGTTACATATTACTCTGGTCATCAGAGAAGTGGTAAACCGTATTCCCCTCGATTTAACCGATTTGGCGACACTGCTAGTGACTCGGTAGTCTCCCTCAATGTTCTTTTCGCCTGAGCTCCGACCAACTATCGGTGTGCGAGTGAGATAGCACGACCCCGCGCCGCCATTGTTGGCTTCAACTCGCCCGTTAGACGGCTCAGTCTATCTCTACAAGTCTATGCCTCCACCACGAAAAATGCATTAAACATGATTAGACAACTCAACTTATCTACTCTGAATAACATTTCAACATAATATGCATCGCATAATAAAAAATTCATGTTGGCGCCATGGGCAAACCACGTAAAATGCGCGCGGCAGTCAACGTGTTAAACGGCTGTAGTTCATTGCAACGTTCACCGATTTTGGTGAATTTTTCAGAACGTATACAGTTGACACAGATCTACAAAACGTATTTGTTAAACTTTCAATATAGAACCACATGAAATGATTGTAAAAAAACAACTTTTAGTATTTTCTTTGCAATTCCGACCAATTACAATTTTTTCAAAATTTCGTTTTTGCGTCATGTAGTAAACTAATTGTTCTAACTTCTCTAAAAAAAATCCACGTCGTATGGTCCGATATTAAAAAAGCTATCGTCTTTTTAGGAGTGTCCGAATGTTAATGGGAGTGACTGAACATTTCAGAATGTACAGCAGAAGTTTCATAGATTTTGAAAGAAGTTGTAACTGAAAATTCGAAATAAATCTGCACATTCGCTCGCTTTGTAAATAAGCAGTGAGAACATTTAAAGTTGCAGATAGTCGAATATAATTTGTATTGATATTCTTTACACATTATCTACCGGCGATTATTCCATAATGTTTGGAAGCCTGCGGTGTATGCCTGAGAATTTTTTAATAGATCCTTGAATAGCAACAGGAACATCAATCATAATTAAAAAACTCGCACTCAATAACGTAATCTAATAATTTCGTTTGGGATTATTATGTAAAAGAAAGATTTTTAAGCTTCCATTTGATATAGTACAATGATTGAAAAGCCTATTAATAGGCTTCCGGTAGATAAAGTGTAAAGTGATCTTCAAACACTATTTTAAAATAAAAATCAATCTCAACCAAACTTTAAGCTTAAAAATGTATGAAAAATGCATACATTATACGCACTGAAGTTTGTAATAGGTGAAAGAGCATTTTAATTATAAGAGTAACATTAATAACATAAAACATGTATTGAATAATATGAATAACATAAATCTAAATCTACCACTGCCAGACAAATGACCAATTTAAACTTTTTTAATTTGCACATATTGAAATTCTGAAGATGCATTCATGAGAAATTATTAAATAAATTCCTTTATTCAAGCTCATTCTATAATAAAAATTATACGAAATCTGAATAAAATTAAGCTTTTCATTTTTATAACATAATACATGCCAGTCACTTTCAATGTTCGGTAGATTTAATGTTAAAAGAGTTGTTCGTAAAACATTGGTCCCTGGGACGTACGGAAGGTCCGGTACGGACGTCCATGGGACGTCCCGGTGCTATCTGGGACACTTTTCAGTACGTAACATTTTGGACCAAAAAGTGTCCTCAACTTTCCAGTTGTTGCGTCATGCAAAAATATCTTAGATAAAAATGAGCGATATGTGGTAAAAAGTAAAGTTTTCACGCTTTAAAATAAGTCCAATCAGATATCGACAATTTCTCGAGAATGACAAATTAGGCGTATATATATTTTTCGATTGCACTGTATTTGAACATAAAAATATAACATATGTTGAACTCACTTTCAAACTCCTATAACATTACAACAACTCTCGCATTTAAAAACATTTATTTTTAACGTCGTACTTTTTAAAACGATTTGTTATAAATTATTATTTATTCATTTTACGTCGCTCTCAACTCTTTGCTAAGGTTATTTCGCGACAGGACCTACAGTTTATTAAGGTGGATTCCGAGCCACCTTAGGGACCACCATTTGTTATAAATGTTAAATTTCAATCCCGCTTCTTCTGACAATTCGAAATTGTTGTTTTGAAACAACACAACCGTGCTCGCTAATGTATGCGCCTTGCGATCATAATTATTACCCTACTCTTATATCACTTTTTTTTTCAATTTCGTCCACGTTTTCGAGCAAATTGGCCGGCGTGCGTGGTCCACGCAGCCTCGTCCTGCAATCGAAGCACGAACAGGAGGCACGAGTGGCCGGCCGGAACCGTCCAGCCGCGCACCAAGAAGAAAATTCCAGCAATAAACGCGGCTGGATACGAGCCAACTATTTTTATCGCTCAGCCAGGGTGCCAGCCGTTCGTTCGGCTCGTGTTGCTCCTGCAGCCGGGAGTCCGTCTAAGAAATAATGCTGGCCGTACTGTAATCGTTGTTCCGCGACCTACGGCTCGATGCACAGCCATTCTTGCGAACGTTTCCATCGTTACGGGTGCACGACGTCCCGGTGAAATACCTCCGTCACGACGGGCAGACTGAATACGTGTAACGAGCCAGTTTTCACCGGGAAATCTACGGCCCGTCGAGCGCAACACGGTAAATCAGGACGATCGTCGGGTGCATCGTTTTGTTATTAGGGACAAATTCTTCTGCGGTCTACCTGCAACCGTGATGTGCAACTCGTGACCGCCGTAGTTGCAGTGGTTCCACGCTGGAGACGTTTCAACAGACGGAAACTGTATTGGGGGCGAACGCTGCGTTCTTGGATGCCAGTTGCATCAAACGAACTGTATTCTTACAGAAACTTGTATCGAGAAATCATAAAACTGTTAGAAGATAAAATTAAAAAGTTATGGTATAAGAGTGAATGCGTTTAATTAACAAATTTTGGTTATGAATAGCTATTATGAATCACTAAAATTATTTTCACTACTAGTAACCATTAAAAATAACCGGAATATTTTGTAGTTACTAGTAAGCATTACTCTGGTGAACAAAATTATACTTTTTTTTTTGTCACAGAGAACATTTATGTTGTTACGTACAGAGAATTCTCTCTGCTTTATTTCAATCAGATTTTTCTAATCTCTTTCCTGAGAACGGAAAACGCCCTACTCCACCCTTTGCTTATAGAAACGATGACTATGCTCCAGCTAGATGCAGCCGGCACAAAGCATGATTCAGTACAGGGATAGTTCCACAAGATTCCCTAATATGGAAATCTTGACTCTTGAAACAGTTATGAGGAACGAAATGATCTTATAACGATAATGAAACAGTTAACATTTTTAATTAATTACGAAATAGCTATAATTCTATGATCATTATCACTTCTGTTTCGTGAAAACTGCTATCATGCCCAGTGTATCAAGCAAATCTTTTATTCCACTCATTTTCCCGAATGCAGAGAAGTTGTGGCAAGCAGATATTCTGGAAATATTATAGGAATATATGGAATGTGCACTCTTTTATACAGTGTATCTCACGATCTCTAACCACTTAAATATCTTGGTTATTTCAAACAATACGAGAAAATGTTACTTACAGAAGTTGTAGGGTTTAAGAACTACATAATATGGTATACAGCGAATGCTCGATAATTGTCCGAAATATGTGGCCTATAATTGTCCCTGAACTATCCCTACTACCGCGGGGTATGCCTCGTGAGAGGCCAAGAAGCCTCGGTTGCCAAGGAGTGTAACATATGTTACGTACAGAGAATTATCTTTACTTTATTTCATTCAGATTTTTCTAATCTCTTTCCTGAGAACGGAAAACGCCCTACTCCACCCTTTGCTTATAGAAACGATGACTATGCTCCAGCTAGATGCAGCCGGCACAAAGCATGATTCAGTACAGGGATAGTTCCACAAGATTCCCTAATATGGAAATCTTGACTCTTGAAACAGTTATGGGGACCGAAATGATCTTATAACGATAATGAAACAGTTAACATTTTTAATTAATTACGAAATAGCTATAATTCTATGACCATTATCACTTCTGTTTCGTGAAAACTGCTATCATGCCCAGTATATCAAGCAAAACTTTTATTCCACTCATTTTCCCGAATGCAGAGAAGTTGTGGCAAGCAGATATTCTGGAAATATTATAGGAATATATGGAATGTGCACTCTTTTATATAGTGTATCTCACGATCTCTAACCACTTAAATATCTTGGTTATTTCAAACAATACGAGAAAATGTTACTTACAGAAGTTGTAGGGTTTAAGAACTACATAATATGGTATACAGCGAATGCTCGATAATTGTCCGAAATATGTGGCCTATAATTGTCCCTGAACTATCCCTACTACCGCGGGGTATGCCTCGTGAGAGGCCAAGAAGCCTCGGTTGCCAAGGAGTGTAACATATGTTACGTACAGAGAATTATCTTTACTTTATTTCATTCAGAGTTTTCTAATCTCTTTTCTGAGAATGGAAAACGCCCTATTCCACCCTTTGCTTATACAGGGTGTCCCAAAAATGTCTGAGTTCCTTTAAAGGGGAGGTTCCTGAGGCCATTTGAAGCGACATTTTCCTTTGCAAAAATGGCCGTTTCGGCTTTGTTAAGGAGTTATTAACGAAAAACACGGACCAATCAGAGCGCGACCTAGAGGCGTGTTGGCAGAGACGGCCGCGCGCGACAGAAGTCGAGCGATGGTGATACACCGCGGTCGAAAGCAAGGAACAAACAAGAGAAGAAAATTTTTCGAGTCCTATGTCGGATAGTTCAAATTTGAATATGTTGTAGTCTTTAGTAGCCTATGAAGGAATCTCGAAGGATTTTTCGAAATCTTAAAAAATGTTGGTTTTATAGACGTGTAAAGAATTTGTTTTCATTAAATTATAACACTAGAACTAACGTACCGAGGAAAATGAGTTTTGAGGAGCTTGTAGTGAACACGTAAGAGTATCTATTGAAAATATTTCGATTTGGAATAAATGGTTTTTTCACCATTTATTTTGCAAATGTTTTAAACAAATCCAATTTTCCTATAGCCGGGACTGTTTTAAAAATTCGAAAAAAAAACGTGATGACAGCTTGAAGTCTCCTCTTTACGGACCTATTTTTTAAAAAGGCAGTCGCTTTAAAATTGACGGAATTAGAATTATTTTAAAACCTTGCTTACCTTGATACTCCTGTAGAGCCCCAGCGAGGTGAAAATGATTCCTGTATTCACAAATAATTCTGCGTGAAACACTGAACCTGCCCACTCGTTAAATTCACAAGAGCATTTTAATTATTCGCTCTATGAAATTATCGAGCAGAAGGGGTCAATGTCCTTTCACTGCACGATCCGGCCCACATTGTTGATTTATTCACGATCACAATAAAACTATTCACATATATCCATTGGGTCCACAAACGTTGAAAGAAATCCACACAAATGATTCACAGAAATCCACATATCACGCACAACTAGTTCACATTTGATGCACGTAAATCGATCATTTCGACTAGCCGGTCCGCGAAAAACTGTCCATGAAATCTGTCTGTCTATGCTGACGATCGTAGGAAGACTAGTTCAGAACAGCTGACGAGGTTAACGGCCTTTCAACAGCACACTGCCGATTTTCATTTCAGCAACTGTTCGATGGAACCGTGTTTTCAAATGGAATGGGAAGAGTAAATGACCGCCCCTCTTCAAATCGGGGGTCATTCAGGTATGCTTCTACCACCGAGCGTGGCCATAAACCAGCGCCTTGTGTCGAAGCTCAACCTTGACGATGGCTCGACTTCTGGTTACCAAATGTGTACAATAGGTCAATAAAATGCTAAAAGTTTTAACGAAGAGTAACGGCTTTTTGGGAATATTGCTACTAGCCTTTCTTACACCGGTATACGGAATACCGGTATTTTGTGCTAATTTGCAATTTCGTGAAACCGGTATTTGCTAAGGTAAAATACTGGTATTTTCGGTATTAGCTATAAATAATAAATATTTTTTAGGGCATCTACTATTATTTGAAATTTACAAATTAATTTTTCTGTAAATAACGACTTTAATAAAGAAAACGAAAAGGAAGAAAAGAAAATAACAAGGTCAAATTTAATTAAGTTCGTCGTCAATTTCCGCAAAAACATTTATAAAAAGCAAACACAAACCTATCCAGAAGAATTCGTTGAAGATGATGTTGATGTTAATATCGAAAAAGAATTGTCTCTCGAGAAGAAATTACAATTAGCTGCATATAAAAAAATTTCCGGGCGGTTAGACAGTATTTGCGAACCGTAAGCAAGGCGATTGGGCTCATTCGATGCCCCACGTGCTCTGCACGTTTTCCAAAATATGCCATCGTTTATGGCCATCGATGGAATTTTCATGGAACCGTCCCAGGTACGGTGGCAGGTACGCTTGTATCCCCTTGATTTGAACGAAGGATGCGGAAATAAAGAACTCGGCGATGGCTCGACTTATGTTTACCAAATGTGTGCAGTAGGTCAATAAAATGCTAAACGTTTTCACGAAGAAGTCAAGGCGCTTTCTTCGTTTATTACATTACGACAACACCTCTCTGGGACACGCGGATCCCCCGCGTGCGTCACTCGGGGAGGCTAGTAGCAATATTCCCAAAAAGCCGTTACTCTTCGTTAAAACTTTTAGCATTTTATTGACCTATTGTACACATTTGGTAACCAGAAGTCGAGCCATCGTCAAGGTTGAGCTTCGACACAAGGCGCTGGTTTATGGCCACGCTCGGTGGTAGAAGCATACCTGAATGACCCCCGATTTGAAGAGGGGCGGTCATTTACTCTTCCCATTCCATTTGAAAACACGGTTCCATCGAACAGTTGCTGAAATGAAAATCGGCAGTGTGCTGTTGAAAGGCCGTTAACCTCGTCAGCTGTTCTGAACTAGTCTTCCTACGATCGTCAGCATAGACAGACAGATTTCATGGACAGTTTTTCGCGGACCGGCTAGTCGAAATGATCGATTTACGTGCATCAAATGTGAACTAGTTGTGCGTGATATGTGGATTTCTGTGAATCATTTGTGTGGATTTCTTTCAACGTTTGTGGACCCAATGGATATATGTGAATAGTTTTATTGTGATCGTGAATAAATCAACAATGTGGGCCGGATCGTGCAGTGAAAGGACATTGACCCCTTCTGCTCGATAATTTCATAGAGCGAATAATTAAAATGCTCTTGTGAATTTAACGAGTGGGCAGGTTCAGTGTTTCACGCAGAATTATTTGTGAATACAGGAATCATTTTCACCTCGCTGGGGCTCTACAGGAGTATCAAGGTAAGCAAGGTTTTAAAATAATTCTAATTCCGTCAATTTTAAAGCGACTGCCTTTTAAAAAATAGGTCCGTAAAGAGGAGACTCGGAGCTGTTACCTCGTTTTCTTTCGAATTTTTAAAACAGTCCCGGCTATAGGAAAATTGCATTTGTTTAATACTTTTTCAAAGTAAATGGTGAAAAAATCATTTTTTCCAAATCGAAATATTTTCAATAGATATTCTTCTGTGTTCACTACAAGCTCCTCAAAACTCATTTTCCTCGGTACGTTAGTTCTAGTGCTATAATTTATTGAAGAAAAGTTGCCACTTTTCTTTACACGTCTGCAAATCCAACATTTTTCAAGATTTCGAAAAATCCTTCGAGATTCGTTCATAGGCTACTAAAGACTACAACATATTCAAATTTGAACTATCCGACATAGGACCCGAAAAATTTTCTTCTCTTGCTTGTCGCGTATCTAACAGCTGTTCGTGCCGCGCGCCTCCGTAATATCGCGGTGCAGCGTTCGCTTTAAATAATTCTAATTCAGTCAATTTTAAAGCGCCTGCCTTTTTAAAAAATAGGTCCGTAAAGAGGAGACTTCAAGCTGTCATCACGTTTTTTTTTCGAATTTTTAAAACAGTCCCGGCTATAGGAAAATTGGATTTGTTTAAAACATTTGCAAAATAAATGGTGAAAAAACCATTTATTCCAAATCGAAATATTTTCAATAGATACTCTTACGTGTTCACTACAAACTCCTCAAAACTCATTTTCCTCGGTACGTTAGTTCTAGTGTTATAATTTAATGAAAACAAATTCTTTACACGTCTGTAAAACCAACATTTTTTAAGATTTCGAAAAATCCTTCGAGATTCCTTCATAGGCTACTAAAGACTACAACATATTCAAATTTGAACTATCCGACATAGGACTCGAAAAATTTTCTTCTCTTGTTTGTTCCTTGCTTTCGACCGCGGTGTATCACCATCGCTCGACTTCTGTCGCGCGCGGCCGTCTCTGCCAACACGCCTCTAGGTCGCGCTCTGATTGGTTCGTGTTTTTCGTTAATAACTCCTTAACAAAGCCGAAACGGCCATTTTTGCAAAGGAAAATGTCGCTTCAAATGGCCTCAGGAACCTCCCCTTTAAAGGAACTCAGACATTTTTGGGACACCCTGTAGAAACGATGACTGTGCTCCAGCTGGATGCAGCCGGCACAAAGCATAATTCAGTACAGGGACAGTTGCACAAGATTCCCTAATATGGAAATCTTGAGAGCACCCCACTTAGATTTCACAGTATATAAACCCTCGAATTTTAACCGTCGGGGGCAGTACTTAATTTACAAACGGGCTATACACGTCGTTACGCTGAATCTCGGTTTGGAGTTGGTTGTACAGTGGCGTGCAAAAGTATTCGGACACCCTTTAAAAACGAATGACTTTTTCAATATTAGTTCAAACGGCTTGAGTTTTCTTGAGATGTTAGAAGGATTAGTTTACTAGGTATGGTGTAAATAATATTTTCCAAAAATTGTTATTGGTCGGAATTGCAGCGAAGAAAGTAAACATCACAATTTTTAACTTTTTTATCTGTACCCGTAATGAAAATTTGAAATACGCCTTTTGTCGGTCTAGGTAAGTTATGCATATGTACAAAGTTTCATCGAACTCGGTTAACGTTGTTATGAGCTACAAACATTTAAAGCTGATCACATAAGGGCGAAATTCCCTGAAAATGCAGAAAATTTGGGACTTTTCTTCACAATTTTTACCATTAGCAATTTTTATAAATAATTATTTACACGTTACCTATTAAACTAATCCTTCGAGCATTTAAAAAAAAACTCAAGCCGTTTGAACTAATTTTGAAAAAGTTATTCGTTAGTAAAGGGTGTCCGGATACTTCTGCACGCCACTGTATTTAGTGAGATCGGGCCTAGTCACCCTTTCGAATCACGTAACCTTATAGATTCCGCGAGTACGGTATTAATCTATCTTGGCATAATTATTTCAATCTCTCTGTGTTCCCCGCATCGCCAGTGACTCATCCAACAGGCAGTAGTACTTAGGTAACTACACCAGTGATGGTATATGGTCTCGGTTTTTTCGCACATGCGCGACTAAATGCAGGAACGTATGTACGTCTTATGTTTGTGGGGAAAGTAGGGGAGAAGTGTTATTGGCGGGACACCGGACAGAAGAGTGCAAGGTATATTTATATATTATATGTACATACACATAAAATTTTAATATAACTTACGCATGTTAAACATTCATATCTGAAAATCGAAAAAAAAATTGCGAAACTATGCGGGGTGACCAAGGCCCCATTTCAGCCCAACTTTGTACTTTACTGACGCTAAAATCGTCGCGCATGAGCGAGAAAATCGGGACCATATACCATCACTGAACTACACAACATTGTTCATACACACTCAATTCTTACCGTGACAGTAACAGTTGTAACAGAACCAGTTTCTTGTAATATGCAATTTAGTTCAAGGTAATTTTGAGTAACAATTGATTTTAACCCACCATTCAGATCCAGTAATTTTTAGTTGACCGCTCCCACATAATACAATCTTACCGCTCGGGTTGTATCAATTACTTTATAATATTAAAGTTACGAGGCCGTTACTAACATATCGTAGGAGCTACCTGATCTTGTATCAGGAACCTAAAACTGTTATCCAACCTATGCGGCTCCCTGATTTCGCATCTAGTTCATCCGTATCCTACAGCTCCTCGATTTCGCATCGGGTTCGTCTGCGCGTCTTCCAACCTCCCAGCAACTCCCCGATTTCACATCGGGTTCGTCTGCGCGTCTACCTCCTAGTGGCTCCCCAATTTCGCATCCTGTTCGTCCACGAAGTCTCTCAGATATCCCAGCGGCTCCCTGATTTCGCATCAGGTTCGTTCGTGCACCTTACTAACAATAAAAACCATATTCCTCTTTAAACCATAAATCGCTCGCCAGCCACGAGCGCGTTTTTGATAGGTTAGAGCGTCGCCGTATTGGATATTCGTTGAGTGATAGAGGTAGGTAGGTCTATTTAGCCCATTTTATGTGTATCGCCTAGCAAATATATCAATATGGCGGCGCTTTAACCTGTCAGAAAGGCTTAAAAGTGTTCAATTTTATGCGCATACAACTTTTGATCCAATGAATTCCTCACAATAAGATTTTCATTTTCGGCGTTTTCTCGTCGAAATCTATAGGATTATATAAAAAAGAATTGGAAAAAAAGAGTTCTCCAAAACGCAGTTCAACCGAATTTCCTAATCCAGTAGTTTGTCTGACTGATATTATAGTATTGATGTCTCCGGGCGTTTGTGTGTGTCAAGGGATTCATGCTGTCGATTATGTTTTTAATTTAGAGAAGTTTGACTATCCTTTGAGAACGTTGGACTGTGAACTTTGAACTTTGATTGTTATTTGAGAGGAGAACCTTTGATATTTGTTACAGTGGTGAGCATCTGAAACTTTCTCCTTTAACGAACCGCAGGTTAAACGAAGGTATGATAAATCCCATCCAGGGCTATCAAATGGCCCGTCTCCACGACTCGACGCGAGAAATCTACTTCGAAGTCGACGGTCAAAGTTTTCGCCGACAGATACGCTCCTGTTCTTCCCCGACCGGCAACTTTGATCCCTTAATATACTGCTCGTGATGCAGCGCAACCTATATCGATCTAATTATTACACCGGTAATAAGAGCCCGTGCGCGGAAAACCAAGGTGGAGGATTACCCGAGTTTCCCGCGATTGCGTCAGATCAGCGGGAAACTTTCTGGCCATCGTAGGAGTGACGTCGCGCAGCGGGACAAAGTGCCATTTCAGCGCTTAAAAATTATAACTAGACTCCGGATCCATATGTGAAATAATAATATTCGGTATCAACTGTAGCAAACACTAGCCAAATATAAATTGCTTATATCTTTAATCATAATTAATGAATTTGTTCCGTCGCAAGGGAACCGTACAAAAGACCTTTTCTTTAGACTTTATTTATGTCGCCAATATGACTCAGAGGCCACTATCGAGGATTAAGCAATTGACGCACATTTGGTGACCAGTCGAGCCATCGTCTAAACCTCGTATTCTTTTTGGTCTCCTTAACCCGGCGTTGGTAAGGTGGGAAAATGTATCGATAGTGGTAAAGTGGGGTCTCACAGACCCACCGAAATAATATATTTTATTATAGAAATAAATACCTTTTTCACGAATATAAGATTAAGTATTGCTTAAGAGGCTTGTAATTTTTCAGAGTAAAAACGCAGATCCACGAAATTAAATTTTTATTATTCAAAAATACTCAACTAATGAAACATCTTTATTTTTCAACGAAAATAGACTCCTCCTAACTTTAACAACGAACGAACTATATAAATCAGTATTTGTTAGGCACTTTGGTATTGGTTCACAGATGGGACATATACATTGTAATTAGCTAATACGATAATAAACATTTAGTCTTCAGATTCCGAGTTTTCATTTTCTGTAATTGCACAGTCGGGACTCCAACCAACTCCAACACACTTTACACGTATGCACACTAAATGTACTTGCGCGGAACAACCTGTCGTCAATGATGTCGAGTAGTAGATTACGGAAGGGGAAGGTACACACAATCCCAACTCGCTGTCACGCGTTGTTACAATGTTACAATAAATCTAAAATCTCTGGGGTCTGTGAGACCCCACCTAACTAACGCCGGGTTAAGAGTTACGCGTCATAAATCTAGAACTGACAAAAAATATTCCCGACCGAGAAGTACGGTTCTCAAGTTACCTAGCATCGGCCTCGGAGGGAGTCGAAGTCTTTCTCCAGAGCAGGCTCGCTTTGAGCAGACCAACGAGTCATCAAGAATTCGCTGATTGGGGAATGCAGCGTTCGGCAGGAACCAATCAGTGCATTTCTTCTGCATGGCAATGGGTGTCACCGTATTGACGCAAATTCGAGGGAGACGACTACTTCTCCCGCCTGCGCGTCTCGCTTCCCGTGGTGGCAGTAGTTCGCCGAGCTCCTCAGACCCGTGCCTACAGTGGGTCCGAGAGTCGCCCCAACGCGACACACGCGGTACACATTGCAAGCGGTAGGCACGGGTCTGAGGAGCTTAGAGGACTACGGCCGCCACGGGGAGCGAGACGCGCGGGCGGGAGAAGTCGTCGTCTTCCTCGAATTTGCGTCCAAGTGAGCTACTTCTGGACATGCCTGAACTAGAGGAACGCCTTCACGATACGATAAAGGGTTCTCACGAAAAACGTGACTCTCGGTCAGTCGAAGTCAAGCTTTCAAAGTATCTAAATCACCGAAAAACTAGGAAGAACACATTCGAGCGAGGCAATTAGTCTCTCAAAATCGAAGTCTAGTTTTTTCGAAGAATTCATCTGGTTAAACAGTACTTTGGAGGACCAATTTTTTTTAACTTTTTTGGGAAGTCCTATTGACTTCGACGAGAAAACACCGAAAATGAAAGTCTTATTGCCAGGAGTTCACTGGTTCAGAAGTTATACGCGTGAAAGTTGAGCACGTTTAACTAACCCCATCTCAGCAACACACGTGCGACGACACGAGACCAGCAGCAAAGGAGCAGCTTCATCGACACGGCAACCTCGTCGAGTGAACTACGACAGCACGCATCCCATGGTACCTGGCTGGGTTCTGACGCGGAAAGGAACTCGTCCAAATATTGTTGATCACTGGTAGGCGGGTGATGTGACGGAAATTTTCAACGCTCGCAACAACATGGACAAATAGACAACAACTTTTCCACTATTACCCGATCCGTCACCGATCCGTGTATATACCGTCCTAAACTGTCTTTACGATGTCCCCGCCTATAAGGCAGGAACTAATATAGGCATGTCCAGAAGTAGCTCACTTATAGGCAAATTCGAGGGAGACGCCTACTTCTCTCGCCCGCGCGTCTTGCTCCCCGTGGCGGCCATAGTCCTCCAAGCTACTCAGACCCGTGCCTACCGCTTGCAATATGTACCGCGTGTGGCGCGTTGGGGCGACTCTCGGACCCACGGTAGGCACGGGTCTGAGGAGCTCTACGTCCGCCACGGGGAGCGAGACGCGCGGGCGGGAGAAGTAGGCGTCTCCCTCGAACTTGCGTCCATGTGAGCTACTTCTGGACATGTCTGAACTAATAGATGGGCATGGCCTTTTCCTCCTCGTACATACATATTTCAGCTGCCGCAAAAATCCCTTAGAACCGAGACCAGCGTCGTTATTACACGCGCCACGGTGAAAGCAAGAACGAGTTAACTCGTTTACGATCTCCGTTCCTTCAGTCATCGCATTACCGATGCCCGGCATGCTAATGGCTTCGGATACCGGATAGCTTGGCCGTGGAGCGAGACGTCTTGTCGAGAAGCTGCGTTCTCGGGGAGCATGCAGCACCGCGACAACACGAGGAACGTGTTACGTGACGGTCCTCGGCTTCCATCTTTTTCTCCGAGCAAATATATCCACCGGCATATTCTCCCCCGCTGCACAGTAAGCTCCGGGATTGGAGGGACGCGGCTGACTTCGTCACGGGCGGAACGATGCTCCCACACGAACACGCGTATACACGTATAAGCGTTCTCAGCAGTGTGATATGCATCGGTGGACCGAATGTCTCGAATAATAATGGAAGAGAGCTAGTTCCCGGACTAGCATGGTACGTAACAAGGGACAGGCTGCATGCAAATAAAGACGAATGCGCCGGAAGACACGAAAGAAGATACCAGCGTAAGTGGGATATTAGATTCCAGCTAGCTGCGAGCAGCTAGTCGGCGAATGTATTTCGACTGTGCCCGAGATTATTTCCCGGAACCTGTGATCTTGCTAATGTTCTGCGGGGGAGGCGGAGCGTTGACTCATGATGAATTAGTGCAGTGGGGTATTTGGGTCAAGAAGGTGATCAAAACTCCCTCTACCAAAATATTATAATAATATCTACTTTAGTGCCGCGAAGAATGCAGTGACTTCGGGTCGGAAATATTGCGTTCTCCGCGAGGGGCACGATTCCTCGAGGTTCTTTTATCTTTTACCTCCTAATGCAATGGCGAACCTTTTTTATTTTTAATTATCCTTTCATGAAACTTTTACATTCGTGATGTTTTTCTGATTAAAATATAGAGTCTAGCAGGGTAAGTAGAGGTAAACGCCCCCCCAATGCTAATATTTATTTTTGTAGTTTGCTAAACAATGTTCGTGGCCTGAAACACTATTTTGTAAAGTTTCAGATCTGTACCCTTTCGCGTAGCGGTAATATGGGGGTAAAACCCCTAAATATTATCATTTATTTTCTCAGTTATTACTTAAGATAATTAGATGAAAAAAATGTGAATAAAACTACAAACTAGCTATAATTGAGATATTTTTTTGGAATTGTAAATCAATTATTAAGAGTAGAGAAAGCATTTATTTTTAGGGGATGGTTCCTGGGATCAACCCGTTGAGTGACATCCATAGGAAGAATCAGGAGTACTGCCCTGTTATTGAATTCGTATTGAATTATGAAATAATTATACTCTAATAATATAGAATTAGATGTTTCCTTGTTTTCGGAGCAATCGGAGAACACGCCAATGTTACATACAATATTTATCAAATTCTATTCTCTGTACACGCGATTGTGCGAATGGTAGCAGGACATCCGCAATTATTTATTATTTATCCGTCGGGCGTTATAAATCATAAATTGTGATAGCTTCCGAAATATTAAGGCACATATTCGATTCAAGCGAGAAAATGGCAATTGTCGACACAAATAGCGATGGAGATTAAATATACATGTACATATTCATAACATTATAATTCGCTTTAAATTAATTAACCTCTTCGAGGATACTGATACGCATATGTACATTATGGACGTTTAGTGTTTTTAAATTAATATTACTCTCTATAACAATAAGAAAAAAAAACACGTCGTATTGAAGCAGTGATGACCATTCAAATTTGTGCTTACCATATTTTACGTATCTTTAAAAACAACAAAGATATTTGAGGTGCAAACGTTAGGTGAGTCACCCTTTATACAGGGTGAGGCATTTAAAAGAGGACACCTGGATAACTCGTTTGTTTTTAGAGAAAGAGGAAAATGCCTCAGATCAAACTTATTTTGTATTAAGGGGCTTATCATCCGATGTTACTAGTTTTTTAACAGGTGGAGGCGTCAAGGAGATATGAAGGTCGACTCTGTTTTTTTTTAAATGGAACAGTATGTTTTTTTACTTACATTCTGATAGAGTATTTCAAGACGAACACAATGACCTATTATTAAGGTCATTCAAGATCACTCAAGGTCAACTGCAAGAGAAATTAAATTGTCTTAAAGCACTCTTCGAATACTTTTGTGTATTCCTTGGTTGTTGGCATACTGCTCTCGTAATTGCCGACAAGGGTCACAGAACGTAAACAAACATTCAATCACATTGTATCTTGTGTATGTACACAAATGTTATTAGTAGTTTGACTGCCGATTAGAGTACAGCTTCGCAATATTCAATATCCAAGTATACCGCGAAAAACCAACAACCAAAGTTGACATGCAGGAACGAATAAATAGAGCTTGCTCTGTAATAGATAAAAATGAAATTTATCACGCAGTGTCATCGGTATTGCAACGTTTTGGACTATGTATCCATGTTCAAGGTCCCCAATTTGAGCACTTATACTAGCAATGAGTACGTAAATAACATGTGGCATCTAAATCGTCGAAGTATTCGAAAAGTGCTTTGAGACAATTTATTTTCTCTTGCAGTTGCCCTTGAGTGACCTTGAATGACCTTAATAATAGATTATTTTATTCGTCTTGAAATATTCTATCAGAATGTAAGTAAAAATACATACTGTTCCACTTAAAAAAACAGAGTTGACCTTCATATCTCCTTGACGCCTCCACATATAAAAAAACATCGGATGATCAGCCCCATGATACCAAATAAGTTTGGTCTGAGGCATTTTAAAAACAAACGAGTTATTCAGGTGTCCCGTTTTAAATGCCTAACCCTGTATATTAATAAGATAACAGAGCAGTATTGATACTTTTATGTATGTCGCTCAGAGCGATGTACCCAAAAACCATCCCAAAAAAGCATATATTTTTTCTACTCTTAGTAATTGATTAACAGTTCCGAAAAAATATCTCAATTCGAGCTAGTCTGTAGCTTTCTTGCGTTATTTTTCATCTAAATATCTTAAGTAATAATTGAAAACAGAAATGATCAAGTTGAGGGACTCTACCCTTATATTACCCTTACGCGAAGGGGTAGAGATCTGAAATTTTACAGAATAGCGTTTCAGGCCAAGAGAATTGTTTAGCAAACAGCGAAAGTAAAAATTGACATGGTGGCCGTTTACCCCTCCCGACTCTGCCACTCTTTCATTCGTTATACGAGTAATGTCCAATTCAGTGTTGTAGGAACCTGTGAGATAGAAGAGAGGGAACAACGTTGGACAACAAAGGGTTAATGCGAGCCACTGTAAATTGAAGTAGACAAGTCGGCAAGTGAGGGCAGGTCGAGCAGCCTCTCGTAAATCGAGCGAACGGTTTCCGGAGCCGATTGGGACGCGCGCCCGCCAAAATATATCCGGAAGAGACGTCGTCTTCGGGGTCCGATCGTGGAAACGACGAAACGCAACGACGTGTAGAGATTGCCGCGAACCTCGCGGCGCCACGCTCCTCGTCTGAAGAGTAGCCGGAGATGGAGAAACAGAGGGTGGAAAAGGGATGATAGGGGCGCCGGGGGTGAGCAGAGCATGTCTCGGTGCCGGGAAAGATAAATCGCGTGGGCGGGCCACGGCGAAGAAGCTAACGGGGTAACAGCTACTCGGGAATATAGTTCCCGTGGCACGCCATTCGTAACGCGATATATCACCGGCAGAAAAGTTTTGGCGGGGAATCGAATAAAGAAAGAAGAAAGGCGCGGGGCAAGAAACCGGGCGAAGGGGATCGAGAGCTCTAGGTCCTTGGGCAGCGATGAACGGCGTCGTTCGTCGCTGAGACCGAGCACGCGAAGAGTTATCGGCCGAAATCCGTGGCCGATGCTACGCCTACTCCGAAGACTATACACAAACTCCCGCGACTCCCCCAGCGAGGTTCTTATACGTCGTTTCTTCGAGCGAGCAGAGTCTAACGAGATCCGTAATCTACTATCTGTCTGTTACAGCGGCAACCTAACGATGCTCTGCGGATGTGAATAGAGTGATTCGCGTAATTTGCAAACACCCTTTCAATCAGAATGCTTTTTTTAAACGTGGACCAAAATTATAATTTTAAAAGAATTGAAAACATTGCTTCGGCTCGTAGGACGTATAATGAAAGATTTGATGAAATTCCATTAGGCATCGTGAAGTAAATAGTAAAAATTGTTGTTTTCAACGTTTTGTAGATTCTATGAGCTACATACGATTAGAAATGGTAAATATCGCAGTTATAGACCAACAACCGTAAAAACTATAATTTTCATAACTTTTAATCGCTTGGAGCTCATAACAACATTTAACAATTTTCATATAGCTTCTAACATGTACATACGTGAGCAACTAGAATCTAAAAAATGAAGGGAAGGCTGGATGGTCAGAAGTGCCCTTAAAACAAATTAAACGACCCATGAGCTATTGGAGCCATTCGATAGGTAAACTTTTAATCCTATATCTCAATTAAGTCGGTAGTTATCAGGAAAAATGGAAAAAACAATTTTTGTACCATTTACCCTACATAGTTGAAAATATTGAAAAATATCGAACGGATGTAAAATACATAGGTACACATACTGCAATTTGTTTCGGTTTTCTAACTTGAAAATCCTGGTTGTGAAAAATCAAAAACCCTCAAAGGAATTGGAAAAATCACATTGAAGCTCAAAAGCTTCATTGTTTATATATGTAGAGGATCAGTGTTTTGTTATAAATAAATTGTGGATCTTTATGCAAAATAAAAATTTTGTACATTATTTTTAAGGAGGGCCTATGTGAACAGTTTTTTCTGTTTATAATAATTTGCATACGTTGAAAATAATAAATTGATGTTTCTAAATTGTCTTAATCTATATTGTATTTTAAGTTATACCTACTCATTTTTGTTATAAATGAATAAAATACGCAATCTAGTTATAAGTATTTGTTCATATATTTTTCTTATATTTTTTGTCCAGTCGCGCCGTGGTAAATAAAAAAACGATAAAAACCGCCTTTTGTCGACGTCTTTCATGCGAAAAACAAGTATAAAATTAAATTTCTTACATTTCATGTATTCTGTAAGTGTCACGCAGTCACGAGATTGCGGTTTATGCAAAATTTAAATTAATTGAAACTGATTTCTTCTGTTAACAATTTTTATAAATTGAAAGTAATCATTTTCTTATGAACATAATCTGCAGTGTATTTTTATACTGTAAAGGGATACAAATCCATGGTGTCGCGGCTATTGTGAACGCGTCAGGTATTTTCTTCGAAAACAAGTTATGTAGTTTACTGGATCATAAGTCAGTTTGTCACCAAGTGTGTACTGTGCAGAAATGATAAGTTGGCTAGGAGACGACACGGACACAACAGGCGTACTCTGCTCGCTTCGCTTGACTTTTCCTTTTACACTTTTGTAGTCTCGCGCGTTTTCTTTGTCATGCGATCCGATTTGTAGATGTAACTGTTCCGGCCAAAGCAAGTATGACAAAATGGTCAGAGTGTGAACAGTGGTAAGGGTATGAGACACCAATCGAATTCGCATTCCTTTGATTAATGGACTTGTCATCTGTGCACAATGCTTGTTTAACACTGCGTTAGACGTAGTAATTGTGCCATGAATGTCGGTCGATTAAATCAGTGCGTTTCTATGGTTTGAGCCTATGAGTAATGCGATGATTAAAACAAGGAGGTTCGACTATTTTCTACCAGGCACTTTTGTTAAAATAGTTCTCTTGTTTCTTACATAATGTAAAGAATATTCTCTTGCAAATGAAAAAGAAAGAGAAGATTAAATGCCGCGTGTTTTCTATATATTTAACATAGTGTTAAAGGACAAAATCAGTGTACTAACCAAAATGGAAACGTAATATCAAGGAATGCTACTCATTTTTGTGATAAAGTATTCATTTTTAAATGGCTTCGATAATATTAGTACTTTTTTTCCCGCAATTTTGTGATTTGTTAGGAGAAGTATATATATGCACTCGCAAGTCTTTTTCTTGCTCTACAAACCTATCTGCTTCAATTTTTCTAGAATATTTTGCCTTTCGTCGTGGTCAAAGAGCTACGGAAGCAGCTCACGACTTTCGTGATGTGTATGGAGTATAATAGTAACGTTTCGAGTAAAATAGCATCTACTCCATACACATCACAAATGTCGTGAGCTGCTTCCGTAGCTTTTCGAGTAGAATAGCATCTACTCTATACACATCACAAATGTTGTGAGCTGCTTCCGTAGCTTTTTCGAAAATAAAATTGGTAATTATATAGAAAAGGTCTGCGTACTCCGATTTTGATGAAATTTTAGTATATTATAGATTTCGACATTTTGAACAACTTTTTTCCTTTTCCAATGTAGGGGGGTCGCTTTTAGTTTTCGAGATATTTGCAAAAAACTCTCGGTAATGTTAATTTCATAACGAAAACCTTCTTTTTAGAAACACTGGGTGAGTGTGAAACACTGGGTGGGTGTGTGTGGTATTGTCGCTTCTCATCTCCACAACGTGTTTACAAAAAAAAAAAAATAAACAGATGCGGCCCGAAAATCCAGGAAATGGAATAACAGAAGAAACAAGCAGAATTAACTCCTGTAGATAACTCTGATCATACATAGATAAGCTGAGCTTTCAATTTTCAAAGACATTTCCTGGATTTTCGGGCCGCATCTGTTTATTTTTTGTTTGTAAACACGTTGTGGAGATGAGAAGCGACAATACCGCACACACCCACCCAGTGTTTCACACGCACCCAGTGTTTCTAAAAAGAAGGTTTCCGTTATGAAATTAACATTACCGATAGCTATTTGCAAATATCTCGAGAACTAAAAGCGACCCCCCTATATTGGAAAAGGAAAAAAGTTGTTCAAAATGTCGAAATCTATAATATACTAAAATTTCATCAAAATCGGAGTACGCAGACCTTTTCTATATAATTACCATGAAATTTTTTGCCTCCTGGAACTTCCCTTCCAAAATCCTGAAAATTGATTAAAATTAATTAATTCGAAAAATTGAAGCAGATAGGTTTGTGGAGCAAGAAACGTACTTGCGAATGCATATATATATATATATATATATATATATATATATATATTGTGACGTTGCAGATTTTGCGACGTGGCCGCTCATTTTGTGAAACTTGGACACCGTCCTTCCTGCGTCCGAACGCCTGACCCTTCGCGAGTCGCGTAACGTCTCACGGAACTCGGTAACGGAAATTCTCGTTTCGATTCTACGCGTAAGGAAATCGTTTCGCTTCGCGTGGTATCCTTGCGATACCTGGCGCCCGATCATCGTACGTTGGTATCGTTATCGAGTCTTCGAGTCGCGTTTTTGTGCCGGGTGGACTTCGTCCGTACGGCCGGCCGAGGCCCGGTCTACGCGCCTATAAAATCCCGGAGTTGACCCTTCTCTCGTCCACGAAAAAGGGGACGTCACAATATACTTTACCTAACAAATCACAAAATTTCGGGAAAAAATAAAATACAAAGAACGCGGGAATTTATTACACAACTCCATACATAAAATATTTACATTAACAAACTCTTGTGTATTTTCTGATAACTCCAGTAATAAATATTGACATTTACACATTCCATTTTCATAGTTTATTTTCAAAAAACTGAATCAAGACCAAATTTCCTTTCGTTGATTGGAAATTTATTGTAGAAAGACTAAACTAAAAATGTTATTATATCTTAATAATAGAAATGTATAAAGATCCGTTTTATGGTAATATCTAAATGAATGGTCCAAGATGGGAAACCAAGCATTTTCAACGAATTGACAATAGTTTCAACACTACGGATCATATAAAAATGTTGTGCGTACGATTGAAGACAATCCAAGTAGGACACTTAATCAAAAATTTTCAGGTTGAGCTTTATGGTAGAAATCTGGCAACCTAATGCGGTAGTAGTGGAACGAACGTATTCCTCACTCAAGAATGAGATTCATTTAAATAATCTTTTCCCAATGCTGGCAAGCGAGAATCGTCGAGTCGTTGGAGACTGACGCTGTCCAGATACAGTTTCATTTGGTAGCGTTGCCAACAGCGATCAAATGGACCGCATATGGTGGGACTGCAGCAAGGGGCGAATACTGGAGGCAACGACACTCTCCCTACCAAACTCTCCCCCCTGAAACGACTCATGATCGCGCAAAGCTAGCGATCGATGCAAGAAGAGTCTAATCTAATCTCTAGTCTCAGACTAGATGGGGCATAATAAATGGAACATATGTGACATCTATTAAAAACTAATATATTAAATTAGAATGGTAAATTTCAGTTTGTAGAGGTTAGGTTATCCCAAATTCAAGTTACAGAGGTAAAATAATATTAGCTCTACATACAAATTAATTTGAAGCACTCACAGTTAATTAATTGCAACTTTATTTTGAATTTAAATCTTTCAATTATCATATTGATTAATTAGGAATCAAGCGCGCAAACTGACAGAGATTATTTTGGAGAGCAGAATGCATTTTAGTTGTTTGTAAATAATCATTACATACACGAAGAAAGAGCTACGAATTAATTTGTGGACCTAGCACAATTGAACATGTGCTAGATAATCCCATAAAGCAAGTTTTCTGATAAATTGATCCCATAAATTGTTGTCTGACAGAGGTTCGAGTTATCGCCATTCGACTGCAGGGCGAATCAGTTAACTGTATCTCCTAAATTTTCTCATGAAAGATTTGTTGCATAAAAAAATGTTTCAAACAAAAATTGCTAGATATTAACCGGTACGTACAATTGAATAACTAGATTAGTTACATTTTATTGTTTTATCGATATATGAAAGCGACGTTGCAGAGCTTCATGATGTGTTATATTTAATTATGCAATTTTTGAGAGTATTGAATGCCCAGTAGAAAGTTCCTAAGGTATATGAGATAAAAATTAATAATTATAGAGGTAATATTCGATTAAACTCTGTTGAAAGTACAATAACAAAACTATTTTAGTTTTAATTATTTCTTTATGAGACTTGCTGATATATTTGTGTCTTTTTTTCTGATTAAAATTAGACCAAACACGATATAATTTGAATCTCGTTTACTCGTTTAATTCACGTTTTTATTATCAAAAAGCTCGGGTCTCACCGATTAGTTCGGATCATCGACGTTTTCCTGTATCGTGGATTAAACAAGTAAATACGATCCAAACCGTACAACGTTGGGTACCATTTTAATCAGAAAAGCGTCACGAATATTTTGGTGAAAGTTCCATGAAAAAAGTCATTGCAAACAAACGTGTTATCATTGAAATGAGCAAACATGCACATACCGTCCGTCCATCAGGAGATGGCAGTGATTTTCGACAGTGGGGTGCAGGGAACTGCGAGACCCCCACTCTTACGCTTACGTTCTGGCGGGAACGGTCGACATAAGCGCTCAGCGTCACTACAACTCTCTGTTCCAGTCACACTAATACGCGCGTTTCCGTCTATGTCGAGCGATTCGGCCAGTAGCGGTAGACGTGTACCGCGCAAAGATTGCAAATCGAGTTGATCGGACGTCATTGACACGCTACGAAATAAAAAGTGTCGATGACGTCCAATCAACTCGATTGAAAGCAGCGCCATCTAGAGGGACGCAAACACATTGCGAAGTATAGAGGATCACGGGGTGAAGAGGAGTACGAGGGGGACAGTACACCGGTCGAACGATAGCGGCGCTGGCATCCAAATCTACTGTTCAATTCGGGACAAAAAGCTGTGTAATGGCTGGGTTATGGCAATACCGTATCCATAGTATATATATATATATATATATATATATATATATATATATATATATATATATTAGTCAGTGGCGGCCTAACAGAGAGCGGCCAACCAGCGCAGCGCGGCGGTGTGATTGAGACGCGGTGTGTTTGAGATTCGGTATTATTGAAGCCAAGTGCGAAAAAAACGGCCAAATGCAATTGAAGGGTGGTGCGATCAGGGTGCAGGTGCGGAAGGCCTGCCTTCCAATTAGGATATGAGAAAGCATCGCGGAGGCCTCGGAGGTCTTCTGGTGGTTAATCTCTGCGTGAGCGAACGTGTGAAATAGCACTGTGGATGAGCTTTGTGTGAGCGAACGTGTGTTAAAGAAAGAGAATAAAGGACCCTGTTGTCAAAGGTGAATATTTTTGTTCCTTTCCTCAACGCGATCCGAGAATTCTAATCCCACAGATGTTTCTACGGTAATTTGGGGCGCTGAATCCGAATCTTCAATCCGTTTTTTAAGGTTGGTTCTGGTTTTCGCGATATTGATATTTTTACAATTTCTGCCAATTGAAAGCCATTTTATTCAGTTAAAAGTGATCAATTAGAAATGGAGAGGATTGAACTGAGTCCTTTGTATTGTTTGAGTTCCGTTTCACGCATTAAACTCTAACAGTAGTCGCTCATCATGCCATCATCCCAAAATCCTCGGCATCGTCTTTCGATTCTAGCCATATCTTGGTGTAGCTGCTCTCCTTGCTCGTCGCTCGTATCGCCCAGGTTTTCAGGGAAAAATCCAAATGGGAATGAAGAAAATCGACTATGTAACGCCGTCGCGACATTTTCCACACGTTCCTAAACAAAACCAAAACGTTTCGAATCCAATTGAAATGATTTTTCCATCGGTGCCACCGTCTGATAGTCGTAATGACAACGCAATGCTGCCAACATGCAAGAACTCGAAAACAAGAACCAATCTTGACAAACGGATCGAGGATTCGGCTTCGGCGCATCAAATTACGTTATGAATCGTTCTCATCTGCTCGTGTCCAAAAGTTGATCGGAATTTGTAAACTTGTGTAACCAGCGTGCAACAGCCATGGAGCATCACAAGAATCGCTTCCGCAGCGCATCTGTTCAAAACAACCATGTAGACAGTCCATCATCTTTAAAGCATCCACGGTGCGTTAGCTGCGACGGAACGGTCGTGCATTAAGTCTTTCTTCGGGAACAAGAAAGAAGGAGGGACGCGGATGTTAATATTTGTTCCTGTAAACCTAGCAACAGTTTCAGCGAACGTTAAAAGCGGCCGTGGATGCATTGGAAGGCCGAGATAAGGGAAGCACGTTGCAGAAACAGTGCAGCACCGGCGACAACCGGATGTGTCTGAAACGAGCCGACGTGTAAATGCAATTTTCTGAATAAGAACGGCAAACGAGCTCCGCCGCTTTTCACCTATCCGAGCGGCTAGCTGTGTGTGCATGTTAAAAGATGTACACCGAAGTGTGTCGTTAGCGGCGTCGGGACGCGGCGCGTCGCGGCGTGGGGCTCGTCTTGGGCATCGCGGTCGAATAGGAGGCGGGCCGAGCAAGAAGGCACAATGGGTAATCGCACAATGGGGGCTCAATTGGTCGACGACTATAGGATAGCTGGTGCAGCAAGCAACCAGGAAGACCTGCATAAAAAGGACAATGGACGATGCCAGCGGGAAAAGCAAAAAAAAAAGGCAAGAACCGAGGCGAAACAGACGGAGCACGAGTTGAAACCTAAGAGGATATTTTGATTTTGAGCACCATTCTTCTTTACCAGCCTTTACATTTTTTTTCCAAAATAACTATTCTGCATTTTGGCCGAGGAACACACATTTAGGGGTATTTAAAGAATATGAATTATTTTTCTAAAGTTAAAACAATCAAAATTACATGAGTTATTCAGAGTTATACAGGGTGTCCCACGTAACTATAGAACAGGCTGTGTAGCCCAAGCGGTTGGAAATAGAAGAAACTGTTATAGATCAAAGTTAAATGGTAGCTAAGGGTGTATAATGTGGAGATAACCATGCACTTTTGTGCAGCGGTGCATCAGAAAAATGCAACAGCTCCTTTTCTTTAAAATGAAAATCCATGGTTTGGACTGCAGCGATTGATGCAGATTTTTGGACTCTACACATCCCAACGAATAACTTTAGGATGTAAAAAAGTTTTAAAAAGTGATTATTTTTTTCATGTAATTCGTACCGTAAAAATTACAATTTTTTAAAAATCTTTTTCGCAAGCCATTTAGTAAATCAATGCTTTCAATTTACTCAAAGAATGTGAAGTCATTCGGTGCAATTTTAAACAAATTATTTTGATTTAAAGAGCGTTCGAATACTTTTGTGAGTCACTGTATGTGTTGAACATGTAAATAATCAGATTACAAAAATGATTTTTCATTTGTAAGGTTGTACATAGATACCCGTACCTGCGTTTTATTGTGGGCGCGCTTGTGACTCAGAATTGCTAGTATTCTGTTCCCTATCTTCCATGCTATAAAATGTTGTAGGGTATAATCGATCCCTGTATTATCGACGGGTATGATAGCAGGAGGTGCGATGAGAGCGTAGAACAGACATGGGCACGGGTGGAGCTCCTGAAACGCCTGCTTCTCCCACCAACCTCTCTTTCATGCGCGAGGCCTGCGCACTGTTCGCGACGGGCGAAGCACTTCTTTCCTCTATGGCAGAGATGGGCAATTTTGCCTTAATTGAGGCAAAATCGTCTACACCGTAGCGCCCTCTGTCCCGTTCCAGCAAGCACGGTACAATGGGGCAACAAAGACACGAGACATTAGAATACGCAACGAACGTGCGCGCTGCATGAAAGAGAGGTTGGTGGGGGAAGCAAGCGTTTGAGGAGCCCCAACCGTAGCCACCACTGCTCTATGGTATCGGCGCATGCTGGTGGGGGACAGTGGGCGTTATGGTGGGGACGGTTTTGTTTCAATTGAGACAAAAATGCCCATCCCTGGCGTAGAAGGTTGTATGGAAGAATGTATAAGAGTATTGACGATTTGCGGATTTTGGTTCCTATTGTAAAGTTATGGTTGCTTGTTGTTAATGTATATATATATATATATATATATATATATATATATATACAATTTTCTTTTCATTAGAGTTTCTTAGTAGCATAGTTGAAATGCTACAAACAATAAATAATATGCTGAAAATACCGTTAATTGTACGGATTTTATGCCAAACTCTGCGAGGGAGTAATCAAAACTGCACGCAATTTCTACTCAGCATTATACAATATATATATATATGTATTCAACATTAAAAATATTGGGTCTTTCCCGGGTCTGAACCACTGTGCGTCGTGTGTGCGATCGGTCGTTAACCGACACATGACTGTACTTAACAAAAATGTAATAGATTGATTATTTAAATATTCAAAATGAGAATAGCCGCTTAACAGGGTCGAGTCTCTCTTGTGGAGGACCGGTGTCGTCCACCACCAACTTTCTCGAACACAGGGAATACCGGCGATTAAGCCGAGATCGGCTCGAGAACGCAGAGTCGCGATTATTGAAGCACGGCGGGCGTGGATATTGCGTTTTTTTCCGATCTCGAACGGTCGTTCGAGTTCTAATGAGAACGTTGTATTACATCGGCGAGAGACCGAGCGGAGCTCCATCGAGCCACGCTTTATAAATTCTCGTCGATCTGCTGAAAGTAATAAGCGATCCGAGGAACGCTCGCCGAGAACAAGCTAGAGGAAATCTCTCGAAAATATCCATTCTCGTTTCTTCCGATGAAGCATCGATCGCCGCCGCCTGAACCTTGTCGAACCATGCGCGAATGCAGACTCCGGATCTACACTTTCTACTGTTTGAACACGAACGGCTGCGCCGAATTATTAAACGAATATAGATCGCTCCCTTTTTTCAAGGGTCCAGGGTTTCTCGATTAAGTCGAGGGCGCACAGATTTCCTGGGTGAATTGCACGGATGATAAAGTGGATAGGGGACTGCACAGGGGAAAGAAGAGCTTTCCTATGCACTAGCCGACCCCATTTTTTATACGATTTTTAGATCCCATGAATTATATTCAGCACTCAATCCAGCATGCACACGTTTATGTTTAAATTAACCCTTGTGTCAATACCCAATATTTTTCATGACGTTTAATAATTTTGTACTTTATAGTTTCGACGCGTATTATCGTGCCTCAAATGTCAATTAATCTATAATTACTCAGGAAAGTAGAAATCTATAGTAATTGTGTTGTTTGTCATTATAAAAATTTTAGAAACAAATTGGAAGTAACCAGGTATCCAGGTTTTGTCATAAGGTTCAACGAAAAAATGCACGGAATCTACAGTAAAAAGCTATACGCATTTTTGACATTTACGTACGTTTGGGAAGGACAAGAAAACGATTGCAGCTTATGTCCAATTCTTCGTGAATTTAATGGATATTAAAGGCCCGAAAGGCATTCAACCAGCACAGACTTGCAATTTCAGATGGTATATATTACTGTGATCATCCGATACTTTAAATAAACTCATTCTGATGAGATTAGATTTAATCCTTTCCGTTCTACGAAAGTATAATAATAATTCTACAGATTTTATGCATTTATAGCAGAAATCAGTGAATCAAATGTAAAAAAACAGTAAAGACATTTGAAAATACTTTTGTATTATTTTCATTTAAATTGAGTTATCAAGAAAACAAATGAATCTTTATATACAGTGGGTGTAAAAAGTATTCGTACACTTGTAAAAATCAAATAACTTTTTTAAAATTAGACCAAACGACCAATTCTTTCGAGATGTTAAAAGGATTAGTTTACTCGATAATGTGTAAATAATTTTTTCTAAAAATTCTTATTGCTCGAAATTGTGAAGAAAAAAGTAAAGGTCGCAATTTTTAACTTCTTTATCTTTGCCTATAATGAAAATTTGAAATACGCCTTTACATGCACAAAAGTCGCAGATTCTCGGTCTCTTCAGGGAAAATATATATAAATATAACTTCTGAACCAGTGAACTCCTGGCAGTAAGACTTTCATTTTCGGTGTTTTCTTGTCGAAATCTATAAGACTGCATTAAAAAAAGTTAAAAAAATTGGTCCTCCAAAAAAAAGTTTTACCATCCTTATGTAATCACCTTTAAATGTTTGTAACGCATAACAACGTCAACCCATTTCGATGAAACTTTGTACATGTACATAACTTACTTAGACCTATAAAACGCGTCTTCTTGAGATATGTTATCTAACATATAAAAATAATTGAAGTCGTTAGATCCAATTTTAAAAAAGTTATTCGGTTTCTAAAGGTGTACGAATACTTTTTACACCCACCGTGGCTCTTGTATCCTGCAATTAATGCAGACAATATTTATTCTGCATAAAAGCTCGCCGTCCACTCATGTGCGTGTGTGTTTTGAACGCGCGTGGTATTAACCTGCAAACTCGAGAGCACGGAAATTCGACGGATTTTCAAACCCATGTTTCACGAAAACGAAGCGACATACCAAAAAACGTTGTTGCTTTTTTCGTTTTTCTTTTACATGTATAATCACTAAACTGCGGATGTTCATGTAATTTGCAATTTGTGTAGACGAATTTTTAAGAATGTGGAATCAAATAAAATCTTATTTTCGGTGGAAGTAGTCTTTTTAGATCTGACACAAATAAAAGTCGTATTAAATTCTGTCGAATTTTATATTCTAGCATTTTTTGAAAATGTTCAGAAGTCATAAACTCGTAAAGATTTGTAGTCTAATAATCAGGATGAATATTAATACGATCTACGTTTCTTTGCTCATTGAACGTGAGAGAAATGATAAAAATCTTTGGATATCGTGAGTTTTCAATTAACAGAATATTCCTATTTAATTTTTATGGTTTCGGACATCTATACAGCAAACAAATGGACAAAATCCATGTATCAGTTCATTATATATAGTTAATTACAAATATAACAGTTTTAGAAGTTTTTGGGGACGTAGACTCTAATTCTTGTATTATTTATTTTGTATTTTATTTACATTGTTAATTGGTTTCGAATGTGGTTTCAAGCAAATAATGTTTTATGAACGTATCCTGGGAAGTAAATAGTTAAACAGTTAATGTTAACAGAAGTTACGACTTTTACGAATTGTGAGTTTGACACGCCTAAATTAATTTTAAACGAATGGAGGTATAAATTACAAAACAAGTAATATCAACAAAAGTTAGCATAGGAATTGTTATTAAATTATTATTAGTAGCGTTATATCCTGTTCCCTCAACTCGTTGAATAACTCTCTTCTACTTATTACGAAATTACTTCCCAAAACAAAAAATTCGTTCACGGTTACAGCTGCAAGTTGCTGCAGTTAAATTTTGCAGTCATCTCAACTGTAACCTAATAATGGAAATCCCAACTATAATAATGGAAAATTTTAATATACCCAGCCACTCCAAAAAAGTTACAGCATTCCTATCCTAGTTAGTGAGAGGCAAAATGTAAAAGTTTTTAGGCAGAAACTGATAAATGCTTGTGCTATAATAATTCGCTCTTAATTGGCAAAAGAATATTCGCTTACAAACGGAACGTGGAATTAACACTGAGTTTACGGGTTGCGTTAAAATGACGGGTACTAAAATTTTTAATTTACGATTGTCGAGATTGTAAAAATCCATGATTCAACAAAATTTCTGTCGGTATTTATTATGAAAAAAAAAATGGATAAAATTTTACATAGACTCCTTGTGCTCCGCAAACCTAGTATTTAACAGTCAAGACGCGAAGAGGACTGATACATTACATCGTGAGAGTTCAACTTTTATTTATTTAAAGAATGAAAACGGATATAAGTCTTTGTCGTTCCCAGTCTATTTCAATCAAGTATCAACTTATGGAAAGACCTAGTTATAAGTTAATTCATAACATGAGAATTTTTTAATGAATTTGCACATATTTTATCGAAACGGTACACTGCTCACCGTATAGCAGCTGCTCCTAACATAGAAACAGTCGAATCTAAGCAAGATTACTTTATTTGCCGGCAGCGTTTGGTCTCCCGTTCACCCCACGACGAACGTGACTGTCGTTAGACCGGCTGAGACAAAATTGCTCCGATTCGCGAACATCCCTCTGCCAGTTACAAAGCTGCGCCATTTTTCCCGTGGAGCTTCGTAACGCGAAGATAAATAGTCCATCGGTGCGCAGCCAGTCTGCAGAAAGAGAGAATATCCCCGACTTCTCGATTTCTCTTTCCCTCTCCCTTTCTCTCCCCCCCCCCCCTCTCTCTATCTCTTTCTCTATAGCTATATGATTTCTCTCGGTTTCGATATACGTAGAAATCCAAGCGCGCGCCTATCTCCAGAAGTATACGCGTACATATTTCCAGACAAATTCGTCGCTGTTATTTTTCACGTGGCGCGCACCGTTCGGCTGTATCACGGCAGCCGGTCGAATCGAATTCAACGCGCGATTTAGTAAAATTAATGGATACAGCCGAAGGCACTCGTGGCAAGGCAACCGGCTTGGATTCCATTTGACGCGACGTCGGGTTGCATCGAAAAATGCGGCCCGATTGTAAATGGTGTTCGATACGCGGCGCGGCACGGGCCTTTCCGTCTCTATATTTATCGTCTTTTAGGAGGATTGATAAAAAATTGATCGAACGATAACCTTTAACGATAACCGATAACGTTCCCGCTCCTCGGGTTTCTTCGACCGGCCCATCCATCGACAAGATAAACGCGAGTTCTCCGCGGGAAGGAAACCCGACGACTTCGATCGCAATTTCTCCCCAACGTTCCCGTCGACGGGCCAGGACCCGGCTCCCGTTCTGCCACCGTCCTAATCAGAGGGAAGGGTCGTGGCGGCGCGAAGCTACGGTCAAACGTGCGCCAATTAATGAATTATGCAAGCCCGAGCATGGGTCGGCCGCGTTAAACGTCGCGCAGCCAGCCCTGGGACACTGCAAAAACGCCTGTTTGAATTAATCGACGCCACACCGGCGATGTTTCTTACGCTGCAACCCGAGGTGCAGTCCACCGGAGGTGATATTCGGGCAAGAATGAAATGTAGAGATTTTATGATTAATTTATCAGTTGGAGATTTTGGTATTGGGTAGAATGAAGGTCGCCAGGTCCCACAGTGGGGTATTTGGCCCGAAAAGAGCGCAAAAGTTATTACAGCATTATTTGTAGGCTTAAGGTAATAATATCCCTTTTGCTACCAACGACGATATGTCTCGTCACCATAATGTTGCGGTACAATGCTATAGACGAGACAGATATCTAGTTTAACGGTCAAGATTTTGTTAATCCGAACGCTTTATACAGGGTGGCCCATTTAAGAAAGGCCACCTAAATATCTCTTCAGCTTATTGTAATGCAAAAATCATTTTTTACGTAATATGCATGGTCTCAAATGACCAATATCTGGCAAGAATATTTTTTCCCCTAGGTCATTTTTGTCGGAGTGATCTAGGTCATTGGTGTTTTTTTTACACGTAACTAAATCTTTTTATTGTTACATCGTATATGTTTCACCGATGCTTTTTCCGGGAAACGACAAACGCCGGGATCGTGATGCAGGAAGACTAGGAACAGGAGTTTCGAACCGAGGGTACCGAATTCACCGAACTCACTGGTCAGAATTCCAAACCGGGTTTCTACGGCTTGTTCGTCTCGTTTAATTTTCAATAATTTTTACAAAACGAGCAGATCGTACGTATCACGACTTCGCGGTTACTCTGACAGAGGAGTAACGTACATCAGATGTAATTGAAACTCGATAATGCTTCGCCTGAACTCGCAGAGGAGAGAAACGGACTATCGGGTAAGATTCACGTGTATTCGCAGAGGAAAGTACAACGGAACTACTTTTGAATTTCTCCGAACTATGATGTTACCCGTTTCGAGGGGTAACCCCACCAGTTCCACGCACGGGAGCTCCTTTCGCGGGATCTAAACACGCTCCGCTGTTAGGGTGACGCGGGGGTCGCGGCGACAAACCTGACAATACAATAATCTTGTCTAACATGTAGCTGATCGAAAAATACATTTAGATATGTATAGTAACATGACCTTGAAATGACCTTGATCTTCGAAAATTAATGTTTAACGTAAACTTATGTCGAACATCTGTGGCCACGACTCCTGAACCTGTGAATGCGAAGAAAATATTTTTAATCACACTGAGGCCACTCGAGCTTCACGGCCCCTCACGGGGTATAATTTTGTGACACTTATCGATTAAATACTGTACCTTATAACAGTTATGAGACTCAAGCGGCTGTTAAAATGTGTGAGCGAAGGAAAAGGAAAGGGAGCGTTTTATCCTGGGTCCGCTAGAGGACTTGCCAGTACGGCTATCTAGCGTGCCCTGATTTAGACACGGGGATATCGTCAGAACGGTTTAGGGCGGTATACAGGGTGTCCCACATAAATGGGAACACCTAAACATCTGTCGTATTTACAGTCCTATCAGAAAACTTCAGAGAATAAAGTGACACTATTGCAGGGGGAAAAAATAATGGTAAAGAAAAAAATTTTTTATGTCGTGTTTTTAATGAAATTTTAAGGTCACCGATGTTTTTTTAAGTGGAATAGTATATTTCTTTTACGATAGCATGATAGACAATAAAAAACTGAATTTATTGGATACCACCTTTTTGACCTTGAAATGACCTTGAGCAAGAATTATCATGTTGGAGCGGATAAAATGTGGATGTTTAAAACTTACGTGTTTCAGCAAAGATTACGCATTGTTTACGGCAGGTTGACCTTTACATATCATATTAAATGTTCGAAATGTTGACCATCCTCATTTATGCAATATTGCAATCTTGCATTAAATGATGTGTAGGCATTGTTCCATTTAAAAAAACATCGGTGACCTTGAAATTTCATTAAAAAACGACATAAAAATTTTTTTTCTTTACCATTATATTTGCCCCCTGCAATAGTGTCACTTTGTCCTCTGAAGTTTTCTGATAGGACTGTAAATACGACAGATATTTAGGTGTTCCCATTTATGTGGGACACCCTGTATATACGAATCGGCGACGGATCCGGTACTACGGGAAAGGCGTTGTCTTGTCTGTTTGTCTGTCTGGTGACGAGTGTAGGAGGTAGCCGCCACAAGACTTTTTCGGTTCTCCATTACTGTTGCAGACAGTACCGGTATATGTATAACAGTTTGAAACAGTTATTTTAAGATCCTTTTCAATCTCTGCTCAGTTTCCACCAAATGTATATTGAAGAAATTTCAAATACACATGCAACAGAGGTTACTCGTCTTCTGTGCGAGTAACTTATCCCTCTGTTTCCTCGCGATTTATACGCCGACCTCCGAATTAAATCGCGAACTTGGCGTAGGAACGAGAAGAACAACAGAACCGAAAAAAAGATGGAAATCCGTCGCGAGAGCAGAGGAGAGAGCAAGGGGGACGCGAAGGCTCGTCGAAAAACTTTTTCCCACGGCCGGAGGCACTGTCGACGAGTGCTGCGACGATGGCGATGGCGATGGTGAAGCGAGTAACGACGCCACCGCTTGCGCCGGGGGGTGGATAACGGGAGTTGATTTAAGCTGCTAGACATTAGCACCTCGCTGCCGAGTGGGGGCCGCAGGGATGGGGGTCTGAGGGGGGGAGGGGTGATAGAGAGAGAAAGAGGCAGGGGTGTCCCCTAGTCGGCACGGGAGCATCGCGTTACCCAAGGTGTCCAATCGAGATACGGAGTTTTGGCTGCTATCTCCCCTCTGGCTTTTCCAACCCCTCGGACCACTCGAGGCGACACTTCGCTCCTACACGTTTTCGCACCCTCGGCGCGCCATGCGGCAACCAGGGGATCGGAGATCTTGGAAACTCACTTTGGAAACTTGCACATTCATCGCTTTTCGTACCAGTTGCCGGGTACGCTATCCCCTGCCTACCCGCCTAACCATATTCGTCGCGGAGAACCGCGGACTTTTCGTTCCGGTTGGAAATTCGTTTTGTCCGGTAGACTTTCGCCGGCTCGCGATCTCCCCGTTCTCCAAAGGTAGAGTTTGCTGTGGTAGAATGTAGGAAAAGGTGGAGTCATAGGGAATGATGAGGTTATTGTTTATTTCGCGGCGCTATGCTTCTGTGGTAATTTCGGGAGCGATGGACCGGCGGGAGAAACGGACCAGGAAAGTATTTGTCGCACTATCCACCGAATGTGGAATGCGTCAGTATTAATTTGTGTTATCGAAAGTGATCGTGCTTGATTCTGAGTTCTACGTTTCACGTTTCCGAAATTGTGAAGACAATCAACATTTTAATTTTTGGTAGGTAAATTTTCTTACGTTGTCATAAGTTAATAAGATTACTTTGTTGTTTGTGCCACTGGTTTATCTCATACTCAAAAGATAAGCTTTAATAACACTTCGCTATAATTTTAACCTAAATCTGTGATGTTTTAGGCAATCGTAACGATTCGGATAGGCAGTCCATCTTTATATTACGATTGGGGTAGATGAACTACAAGTACATGTTAGTGACGAAAGAAGATTTCTGTTTCTTCAGATAGCGAAATGGAGAAATAAATGAAAACTGGAATGAAATTCAAAGTGCCAGTTCTAACGAAAATTACAACGAAACGAGCAAAACAGATAACTGGATCAAAAGTGTTGAAATCATTATTGAAACTCCAAGTTTGAAAATATTTGGACCTATTGCGCGAAAAAATAAATTAGTGTCCCGGTTTCATATGATGCTTTATCTGCGAGAAAATCGGGTTTCAAAATTCGATGAATCGTCTGACGTGTTCATAACCTACCGGTTCAACTTTTTACAAATACTATGGGCCCAAATTTGACGGATTAACAAAGCCGATTTTTTCGTAAACAAAGCCTCGTATCCAAAAATGTTATTTAATATTTGTGCTATGGCATCAGGACCACCCCCCCCCCCCCCCCTCCCCAGACCAAATACCGAATGGAGATTGAGAAAAGTCGGAGAGTTGCGTGGGTGTGTGCAGGAGCTGATCAGCTACGAATCGCGAAGCCCGGATTTGGTTCCCGGTGTGGCCGGTGCCCCCCCTTTTTCCTAAAATCTTACACTTGGGGGCTCGTCCGTAATGGCGGGAACACCAGATAACCGCACGATGGCGCTAATGGTCGTTAGACTAGATGTCGCACGTGAGCGAAGCGAGTTGTAAGTTGCAAGTTGTGTGTTGATAGCGCTGATGCCAAACAAACAAAAAATAAAAGACGATGACGCTGTGACGGACATTCGAGGACGAATGTCGTTGCAGTATAGCCGAGTGTGGTATGAGGGCCCCCCAGACCAAGTACCGTATGGATATTGGGAAAAGTCGGAGGGTTGCGTGGGTACGTGCAGGAGCTGATCAGCTAAAAATCGCGAGGCCTGGGTTCGATTCCCGGTGCCCCCTCCTTTTTCCTAAAATCCTACATTTGGGGGCTCGTCCGAGATGGGGGGAACACCGATCATCGCACTATGGCGTCAATCACGATGACGGACGAAGACGAAAGCAAAGCGAGTGTAGCGAAGTGATCGCACGTGAGTGAAGCGAGTTGTAAGTTTGCAAGTTGTGTGTTGATGGCGCTGAGGCCAAACAAACACAAAATAAAAGACGATGACGCTGTGACGGACATTCGAGGACGAATGTCATTGCAGTATAGCCGAGTGTGGTATGAGGGCCCCCCAGACCAAGTACCGTATGGATATTGGGAAAAGTCGGAGGGTTGCGTGGGTACGTACAGGAGCTGATCAGTTACTACAAATCGCCAGGCCCCGGTTCGATTCCCGGTGCCCCTTCCTTTTTCCTAAAATCCTACATTTGGGGGCTCGTCCGAGATGGGGGGAACACCGATCTTCGTACGATGGCGCCAATCACGATGACGGACGAAGACGAAAGCAAAGCGAGCGTAGCGAAGTGATCGCACGTGAGTGAAGCGAGTTGTAAGTTTGCAAGTTGTGTGTTGATGGCGCTGAGGCCAAACAAACACAAAATAAAAGACGATGACGCTGTGATGGACATTCGAGGACGAATGTCGTTGCAGTATAGCCGAGTGTGGTATGAGGGCCCCCCAGACCAAGTACCGTATGGATATTGGGAAAAGTCGGAGGGTTGCGTGGGTACGTGCAGGAGCTGATCAGTTACTACAAATCGCCAGGCCCCGGTTCGATTCCCGGTGCCCCTTCCTTTTTCCTAAAATCCTACATTTGGGGGCTCGTCCGAGATGGGGGGAACACCGATCTTCGTACGATGGCGCCAATCACGATGACGGACGAAGACGAAAGCAAAGCAAGCGTAGCGAAGAGATCGCACGTGAGTGAAGCGAGTTGTAAGTTTGCAAGTTGTGTGTTGATGGCGCCGAGGCCGAACAAACACAAAATAAAAGACGATGACGCTGTGACGGACATTCGAGGACGAATGTCGTTGCAGTATAGCCGAGTGTGGTATGAGGGCCCCCCAGACCAAGTACCGTATGGATATTGGGAAAAGTCGGAGGGTTGCGTGGGTATGTGCAGGAGCTGATCAGCTACTACAAATCGCGAGGCTCGTGTTCAATTCCCGGTGTGGCACCGTGTTCCCTCATTTTTCCTACGATCCTACAGAACTATCAATTACTGACCACCCTGCATAATAATCGACGCCACGTGGCGAGATATTTCGTCTATCGATGCAAAAGGGTTAAATGTGGGGCAGGCGTCGCGACTCCCGACCGTGCAAAAAAGTTATCGTCCTCGCGAAAATTATTCCCGTCGTGGCCTGTCCGTAACTTTTTCCGCGCCGGGATATTTATTGGTGGGCGAGTTGAACCTAGCTTGGTAAATCCGCCGAAAATCGGGGCCACGTGCTGGAAATGTTTAATGAACATGCAGGTAATAAAGGCGGCTTTTGTTTTCGGGTCGCGGATAATAGGAAATCGGCCGATGGGACACAATGGGGTGTTATTAAAGCGAAACTTCCTATTCATTGTTGCTGTTACATCGTCCTCGACGAATTTTACGCCCGGCGCGTCGTGCTGTTTACCAAAGATTATTATAAAACCAAGGGAACAATTTTCGCGATGACGTTTCGACGCCGATATAGTTTCTACTGTCCACGAGATTGCTATTTCGGTTATTAATAGATGCTACCGCGAATAGGGGACGAGGAATAATTCGAGTGGCTGCGTTCGGCTTATTGTTTCCGCGTTTTTCAACAAGGTACGCCCTCGTCTTCAACCCCTTCTGGTAGACGAGGGTCACGAGAGCACGGCGTTGGGTTACGCGTAGGTATTAAGAGCACATACAGTCTCGTCCATAAGCATCCATTCCTTCAATATCTTTCACCCTCATACGCTCCTTAGAAATTGTGGCATAAAAGAGGCTAAGATAATGTTTCAGACATTTTTGTTTTGTTTTGTAACGTCATATTTTAGAGAAATACTTTTCACAACACAAGCAAAAAGAAATCAATCGGTTTACAATATTAAAAAAAAATACGTAAGTGGTTGAAAATTCACTCTGACAAACATATAAGGATTAAATAAGATCTTTATTAAAAACTTTTTAATGATAGATAAATTAATAATTTTCCATTATTATAAATTTTTCTTTCGAACTGTGTATTTATTGGGAATTAGTAAATAATGATTCAAATTGACACTAGAGACGGATCAGGGTTAAAGTTTTCCAAAAGTAAATGTTATCAGGTTGATTATAATTTATACTCTGTGGAAAATAAAGGGAGACAATTGAGAAATGAAATTACACAACAGTATAAATGTATGGATAGCGAGACATTGATTCAGTAGTACAGGTTATGCATTGATCAGACATTGTGAACCACTGTATTTAACTAGTAAGAAACAATTCATACCCAGATTAAAACAACGAGAGACAATCGACAAATGAAATTACACAGAAGTATGAATTTGCGTACAGAGGCGTTAGGAGCGGCGGGCATATACAGGGTGAAACATTTATACAGGGTGTTGATTTGAAAACTTTCCAACCGAATATCTCGAAAAGTATGATAGATATTAAAAAAGTGTAAAACACGTGTCAAAGGATTTCGAGAGGGAAAGAAGGGGGCAGTATCAATTTTTTATTTGGGTGAAGTTTTCAAGGTCATTTGAAGGTCAACTTTGTTTTTCAAATGGAAACCTATATTTTTTATTATAGGATCTCATTGTACGTTAAAAGACCAGCAATTTTCGTACGATACTCTTTCTTATCTGCACACTAGTTTCGGAGATATTTAAAGAGAAGTAGAGCGAGGCATATTATTGTGTAAAATTCTTTGACGCAAATCGTTGATGTTTTCCATTAAGGAAAAGGATTTTTTTACTAGCACGTACCGTTTGAAAACAAAATTGTCCTCTATTGATCTCATGTTTACGTTGTCTGTCTTTCAGTATAAGATTGTACTATTTAGTCAAGTGTGAATCATCGTAATAAGAGATACTATATCGTAGTACAATAAATTGTATGTAGAGCTATTCCAATACATACCTTCAAAAATGTTCATTCAGAATTTCAAAATCGTCTGTATTATTGTTTAGAAAACAACGGAGAACATTTTGAAAATTTGTTGTAGTTACAAAAAAATTACAAACTTTCTCGCAGTATAAGTATGACTCGCTCTACTTCTCTTTAAATATCTCCGAAACTAGTGCACAGATAAAGAAAAGTATCGTACGAAAATTGCTGGTCTTTTTATGTACAATAAGATCCCATAATAAAAAATATAGAACTGCAATAAAAAACTGATACTGCCCCCCTCTTCCCCCCTCGAAATCCTTGGACACGGTTTTTACACTTTTTTAATATTTTTCATACTTTTCAAGATATTCGGCTGGAAAGTTTTCAAATGAACACCCTGTATATATGTATAATGAAAATATTTCCACTATTTTAACGAGTGATTTTAGGAATAAACTTTTATAACGACATGAAGAACGTCATAAGTTAACAAATGTTTGCTTTAGAGGGACAATTGTGTAAAGACGATTTATTTCTTATGTCAGATTTTGACTTTCAAGGTTGTCGACGTATTTTTGAGTATTTTGGGTGGCGTATTTTTGCCAGTGTAACGTTACAGCTAATAAAAAGACGAGCTCAGCCTTACACAATATGTTGACATTCAAATGACCATTGGTGAAATTACATAAGAAATGCAATGTTCCTTTGTTTCACATTATTACCAACACCTTCTTCTGGAATTTTTAATACTATTATTTATCTTTATTTAACAGTGTTATTTGAATAATAATCGAGATAGATTAGGTTGTTTCAATTCACTGATTTGATAGTGTATGCAAACCAAACTCGAATTTACTGAGCAATGTATATGTGAATAACTTTGTAAATTTATTACATACCATGTCGGCTAAAATTAATACATCTTCATTGTTAATCACTGAATTTTGTCTAAATAATCTAAATAATCTTTGAACATGTAAAAGACAATGTATATTGACTGTTTATGATAATGAGCAGAAAAGTAATAATTGTGTAGATAAGAAAAAGTAGAGCTAGAAAGAAAAATGAAGATTAAAACGATGCGAGTTTAATTTTAAAATAGTTTTATGAATTGAGGTCATAGTAAAGCAATTCGAAATTGTGTAAATGTTTATTTTTAAAGGTGAATCGATGGAATAATGTCTATGATATCTTTAGTCGAACATTCTTGTAAATACAAATCGGTCTTAACCAGCTGTATAGCTCGATTTTATATGTGGGTGCTAAGAATTTTTAAATACTTTATTTATCACATTGATGTCTCTTCAATTTCAACGACGAGTATACTCGTCAAATAATAACTGGTTAACCAACTTTCAAGTTTTGAAGACAATTGTCGACAATTTCTCTACAAAAATGATATATTTTTATCATCATATTATTGCAAATGGGAAAGAATTGATCTTTATTGATGTTAGAGTAACATTGTAGAAAATTCTAAGAAATTGAACATTTCCTTATTTTTTCCCAAAAGTTCTATTATTTTACAAGAAATATTTGATATAACTTATATAACTTTTACGATTCCAATAAAATGGGATATTGAGTTTGGTTTTCTCATATGGGGATATGTCAAATATCAAGTTTATAATGAATTCTCTACGATACCAGAAAATATGAAGGGAGAATTCAATATGCATGAAGTACCATTCCACCAACTACTATGGATCGTGTAACATCATCATTCCTGTCTCGTAAACGAAAATATGTACAAAATAATGAAGGTTATACCGAACATTCTTTATAGAATAATAACAACTTTTAGCAAAAATAAGAGACGTTGCAATATCTTCATTTCCTTCAAGTGGCCATGAATTTTCTTCACGAAGTCATTTCACGGTTGACATAACTACACGTTCACAGTCGATTTTTATCAGCTAAAATAACACGATAATAAAAATATTTTACACTTATATTTATTACTAAAAAATCGTCGATAACTTTGCAAAATCGAAATAATGGCTATAAAGAGAAAAAAACATAAATCACTATATTCAACATTCGAAAGCAAATAACTTTTCCTTTGCACAGATTTTTGTATTTACGTTACAGTAACAACATTATTGTAGAAAATATTACAATGACGTAGAAACTTTGATTCATTTAATTCTTTTAGTACCGATTGAAAAAGTAGCTAAATGAAGAATACCGTGCCAAATTGATGTAGATAAGGTTTTTGTGTAATATTACAAAGCGTATGTATCAACATGTGCATAATGATATATCGTTGTCAACATTTTGCAAATGTAACCAACATCGATACATCATTGTTCAGCACTCTATCAGCTAATACAGGGTGACCCAGAAATAACTAGACCATTTTAAAACATTCTTATTTTTCAAAAATTGACTATATTATAATTATATAATTATAAATATAATGATAAATATAATTATAAATATAATTATAAATGTAATTATAAATATAATTATAAATGTAATTGTAAATATAATTATAAATGTAATTATAAATATAATTATAAATATAATAGTAAATTAAAAAGCCTGTATAAAATAAAAAATGTACGAAATATCATCTGAAGATTTCTCCCGTAACTATTTCTAAGGGAAAAGCAGCACGAATACTTATAGGACTGGCTGTACTCTTGAACCATACTCGAAGCATCACGGGGGGCACGTGTTCTGGCACGCGTAAAATTTCTCTACAGTTTCCCTCTCGAGAAATGAAGCGCATCCCCCACCCTCGAACCTTGTACATAGTCGACCATCTTCCAGTCTCTCGTCTTCGTCGCAGCGGAATGCTGCACAGTGGAATGAAACGACTTGAGGGTCTTCAGAAATCAATTTCCGTAATAATGTAAAATACACAAAAATTAGGTCACTTGATAAAGTATTAATTATATTATAATATATGCTTAAACCGATGCTTAAAGTCAGCAGAAAATCACAACTGTCACTACGAGCTCTTATGGTTCTATGATATACGTAACTGTAATTCATGGTACTGATAAATCTTACTTTGAAACATGCTGTCTAACCCTCGAACGGCGGGCCATTCTTATAACTATACAGGGTGGAAATTATAAAGCGTTAAAATATTTCAAATGAAAGTTGTTCAGTACCGAGGGGCACATCATGTGATGGAGTTTTTATTTTTCACGGTGGACACTCCAAGGTGAGGTGAAGGTCAACTTTCTCTTTTTTTAATGGAGTGATATGTTTTTTATCCACCATCAAATAGCGCGTTGTAAGATGAGTTCCGTTACCTATGACCCAAGGTCATTCAAGGTCAAACAGAATGCTCTCCCAAATATTATATCATTGTCTGGGTCCCCCACAATTTTGAATTTTGTGGAGGGAATTTTCAATACCACGAGGCTTCTTGCTTCTTGTGCGTTCGTTGTAAGATCAGTTGCGAACTAGAGTCATAAGTCAGAACATTTCTATTTTTATATCCTCTGTTTATACCGTATTTCACACTCGTTTTGATTAAAGTTACATACATAATTATCCGGAACCTGATTATTTTCTTATTTGTGTTTTACCTCTCTTTGAGGCGTGTATTTCAGAGGCTCACTAACTGCAGTCTGAGCATTGACACGACACATCGGTATTTCTGTGCGTTTCTGATCGTATCGGCAGTCATTATTAAAGTATTGTGGCAATATATTGTGTGCTTTCTGTGTAATATATTACGTTCGTTCTCATAATTCGGACATTGGAATATGATATGGGTCAAGTCTTGGAAAATGCATATCTGATAATTAAACTGCAGATCTTTGTGCAAAATAAAAAATGTTTGCATCGATTGCAAAACACAATAGCCAAATATAAATTTCGGCTGAACTGTACTTTAGAGGACCAAAAATTTTCAAGTTTTCTGTATGCGATGCTACATATTTTGACGAGAAAATGATAGACGTGTAGGTTTTAGTACACGAAATTCAAGTTTTGGTTACCGGAGTTCACTGGTTGAAAAGTTATATACGTGTAAACATGAGCAATTTTGACAGGTTAGAGAATCACCATATTGGATATTCGTTGGGTGGTAGCGGTAGGACTGTTGAGCGCATGCGCTAAGTAGTACTGAGCAATCAGACTTTCATTTTCGGTGTTTTGTCGTCGAAATCTATAGGAGTGCATAAAGAAAAATTTAAAAAAATTGGTCCTCCAAAGTACTGTTTAACCAAAATTTCTTTCTCCTTTCAAATATTATATTAAGGTGACATTAATACGTTGATGTGTTTAAATTTTCTTAATATGTCCACTGCTTTAAATTGTGCGTACTTATTTTTGTCATAAATGCATAAAATCCGCAGTCTACTGATAATAAAGTGAATGTCTGCACACTCAGTCCACTCATATAAATTAATACAATTAACGGAGCATAAAGGGTATAATGTAATGATTGGCTTCTCAAAAATGCATTAAAATATATAAAGCAGAAGCATCGTTTCGGATTTCGGATTCCGTCAAGTCGTTCCGCCCCACTGTGCGCTGTGACTTCAACTTCGCTCTTCCCTTTCTATATTCGTAGAATGGGACTTTCTTTACACGTATCGACAAGAACTTGATTTCCACGATGGTGTTATACAACATAGAAAAGCGGCGATTCATCTCGTTATAGAACTCGGCATTGAAATTCGTCGATTATCGAAACGTGATTACATGGCACCACGGAAATGTTTCAAACTTCGGGACGGTTTTCTTCGACGGAACACGAGTAACGCGGTCTAATTTAAAGTTTTCTCGTTCTTGTATTGATTTCCTGACGTTGCGTTTTCCGACAGTTTCCCCCGTTCCCGTTCCTATAACATCGGGAGCGCTCCACGGAATAATTTAGCTTTTGCGGGGTCTTTTATAAATTTCACATTTCCGGCCACCAACAACAGAGCCCCACAATCTGAAGTATTAGGTTGTGTTATGAGTCCGTTCGCGTCGACTCGCATCTCGAGAAGTCTTATCTTTAACTGTTGCAAGTTCTAACTGCAATGTTTATACGTTATTAAATTAGTATATAGATCGAGCCTGAAGAATCTTTCTATTGCAAGAGTCTGTTAGTTGACAAGTAAAGTAAGTTACGTCTCTAAGTATTGTGGGAATTGGTCATTTGTATAATACTTCATAAAAATTAAGGCCAGAATGTAGCTTTATTGTTAAAAAATAAAGTAAAAGATTATTAATTACGATAACACAATTTGAAAGAAAAACTACGTTTATTTTGACAATCGACAAACAATAAAGTAACGAATTGTCAAGTGCCATTATTGTACTTAATTGCGATATCTCTTCTTTGTAGAGTAACTTATGTCATACGGCAATTGATGTCTGAGTAATCTTAATCCATTTTGAAAGTATCAGGTTGTTGCATATGAAATGTCCAATTCTAGAATGCAAATGTTATGTAGCGTTTTGGTCAAGAGATACTGTTACAATCTATGGGGTTATTATATTGGTTAAACTGTACTTTGGAGGACCAATTTGTTTTAACTTTTTTTTATGCAGTCCTATAGATTTCGACGAGAAAACACTGAAAATGAAAGTCTGATTGCTAGGAGTTCACTGGTTCAGAAGTTATACGCGTGTAAAGTTCAGCACTTTTAACTAATCCCAAACCAACTTGGACCACCATCTATCGCGCATGCACGTAGACTGCGGATTTTATGCATTTATGACAAAAATGAGTACGCACAATTTAAAGCAGTGGACATATTAAGAAAATTGAAACACATCAACGTATTAATTTCACCTTAATATAATATTTGGAAGAGGAAAGAAATTTTGGTTAAACAGTACTTTGGTGGACCAATTTTTTTTAATTTTTCTTTATGCAGTCCTATAGATTTCGACGAGAAAACAACGACAATGAAAGTCTTATTGCTCAGTACTACTTAGCGCATGCGCTCAACAGTCCTACCTCTACAACCCAACGAATATCCAATATGGCGACGCTCTAACCTGTCAAAAACGTTTAAAATTGCTCATGTTTACGCGTGTATAATTTTTCAACCAGTGAACTCCGGTAATCAAAACTTGAATTTCGTGTACTAATACTTACACGTCTACACTTTCTCGTCAAAATGTGTAGCATCACACACAGAAACCTTGAAAATTTTTGGTCCTCTAAAGTGCAGTTCAGCCATTATATTTACATCACTTTAAGGTACAAAGCTGATCTTAAGGTCTTACCTTTAATTTTTAGTTAGATGTCCAATTTTGCTTTTAAATAAAGTTAATTTCACTGTCAATCAATGTGATTGTCGAATATTCATTTTATATGAGTGGAAAAAGAACATTTTAACGGTAACATCATGTGATGTTTGGTCAAAATTTGTCGATTAATCAATGCCCTATTCGTCGACGGTAAAGATGGCTACAAAATGGAGATGAGAATCTTGTAAATGATAAACATGAACGACATAAAAATCCGATTTCTACCTCAATGCAATCAAAAATCTTGCAATTCGTTCCTGGAATACGTTGATTAGAATGATGCTTACTTTGATCCCTAAGTGGACTTTGTAGAAGATTATGTTTACTTAACGTGACTGTTAACAATCGGGCATTTCGTATGTAAAAAAGTAGTCAACACTTTCCAATAAACACAATATATTATTATATTAAGTATCTCATTTATTACAATAATATTAAACAAACTCATTCGTTGCTAGATTCTCATCACAGTCATCGGATGCTTATGCACGGCAAATATGTAAGAAGCATGACATTTAGGCACGAAAAAATATGAAAGAAGAATAAATATACACGAAATATTTTATATTGATGCATTTCACACTTTTATTATAGATTTTTCAATAAATACAGTTTTCAACTTTTCAATTTAATCAATAACGAAATTGGGATCGCCGTCGATCCAAATTTTCATTAATGATGTTCTACTCTGTCGTACTTTTTAAATATTCAATAACACTTGGACAAATTCACAGAATTATCAGTAGCATCAAACTAATCTCACTGTACCACTGAAATCTGAAATGTAAACTGAATTTCAAATTAAATGTCTAACACTCAATGAATGATTCAATATTCTGAAAACATACATTATTGTGGTCCATAATTAGTATGAATTACATGCATGCACTCTCGGGAGCATGTTCCTATGGCTGTTATGTGGAACGAATTTACAGATAGATTATACGTTAAATTATTTTAATATAGGTAACCAACGTTAGCATGAAATGTGCACAAATCGGACAAATAACATGTACATTAATATATTGCATATGATTTTAAACATAAATATGCAAAGCATGGGCATTATGCAGAAAATACAAAATAAAAGAATGTTTTCTTAGAACCTCCTAATCACGAAAAATATTTGTGCCGTGGTACCATTGCTTTATCTGTTTTATATAAAAATATGCATTTGCATAAACATCCGGAGTCTACTTATCACTTTCTACATTCGCGCAGCTTTTCAATGCTTGAAAAAATGTATGATAGATTGGAGGAAAAAATTTCAGCAAAACCAGCATGTTCTTCTTCTTATCTCCAGAAACATCAAGCACAGATGGGTATAAAGCTTCTTACAGTATATTTTTCAACTGCAATGATTTACCACATCGAGTACGCTGAATATTTACAATTTTAAGAGGCTTATACAATTAGTAATAAGTAATATGTAATCAATAAATTTTTTATTAAATATGAAAAATCGATATAGTGAGCGGATCGTGATCGTAGCTCGATTCGATAATAGCAACAATTCTCTGTACGATGGTGAATTCTTTTCCACTCTTCTTAGCGCAGAGAGTCGCGAAAGCGGAATTTGAGGGTGGACAGAAAGCGTGAAAATTCTACGCTGGTAACTCTGGTACCGACCCTAAAGGAACCTCGCGGAATCATGTCGGTCGCGTAGAATGCAATGTTTCGGACCCGACGTCGCTGCATGTATTGCGACCACTGTGTTGTGAATGAAGGCACTGCTTTATAATTTTTTTGTCATTTTCTTATTTATTCACTTACTGTCTATTCTGTGGTCACTTACTTGCACATCTGCTTTTATTACAATTTCAGCATTTTAATAATTTCGAATTGACAGTAGAAGTAAAGTAACAACTGTATATGAGAAAAGAAGTTGCAAGGTAAGTCGGAGAATTGTTATTTGTTTAATTATATCAAGAGGCAATATGTTATAAATAATTTTAGCATGATCTTAATCTTAACCCATCACTTACTAGTACATTCACCCCATGTCAAACGTGAATGAACTTATTGCACGATCTAATAATTTCAACGTCCGCTCATTTATGTATTCTGTACACCTAACAGTGGTGTGATCGTCCTGCTCATCTACGCATGAAAATTGAAGCTGCGGTGACATAAAACTTTCAATGCTCGGACAGTTCCATGTATCGTCACCATCTCCGTTCCGCGCATGCAATTGCGTTATGAGTGCGGCACGAACGTAGTTTAAATTTTAAACTTCGGTTATTATGATTATCTCATTTTACTGAGCATTTCTTAATTTGTGTTCTTGCTTTTTTAGCTTGCAGTAGTTTCAGAGAGGACTTCTCGTTCTGGATGCCACTTTTTAATCCTCGTATGGTCCTCCTTTATCGCAGATAAATTCGTAGAATCGGCCGTTCTGCATACAAATAAAAATAACTTTTGTTTCTTCCGTTTCGGATAACTGTAACTGCTAATTTTGTAATAACCGTGAATATACATTTTTTAGATTGTGTCCCACTTTGCGTGACCCATTATTTTTTGGTTATCTGCGGCCGTGTTATCAGAAAATTTTTTAAAACATACCTTAATAGTATCGAGTGTTCTATAAATGACAATAAAAAAAAATGTTGAAGATACTTTGTTTATGTAGCAAAATCAAGTTCACCTTGGTTAACATACATAAGGTCAAGTTTTCTTTTTTAGAAGATTGTAGGGGACTTCGCGACATATTCGAAAAGCATGTTACTTGATAATTTTTTGAATCAGTACCAGGTTTGCAAGAGTAGAAATAATAATATTTCTGAAAGGAATTTAAAAACTTTTTTGGCTTCATGAGCAATTCAATTATTGCTAATTTAGAGTAACTAGGTTTCTGTTTAAAAAATCATTGGTTCAGTTTCAAGTAATACATTTATTTCAAGTGTTCTAATCATTCTGGCACACACTGTATTAACCAAGAATTGGCGCTTGTACAAAAGAAATGTGTTACATAAAGTCTTGTTTAAATAATATATTGTAGCAAAAATTGATTTTCAAATTTAACCCTCTATGGACACACTTATTTTTTGCACCCTCCGCAGACACATTGGGTCGTTTGTGTCCAGGACTATTTTTTTTACTGTTTTCGGTTTTCACAAAATCCGAAAATATTCTAGAATACTTATTCAAGTATCTACTTTAATACTGTCGTGAGCGACAAATAAAAATTTTACGGATTAATTTGGAAAAACAAGGCACCCCTTTCGTTGCCCTTCGAATGAATTGAAAAGTGAAATTTTTTCCTAGACGTAAACGACTCGTTGTGCCAGCGTAGATTAATAAAAAATAATGTCAAGCACACGTGACTAACATGGCAGTCAAAGTGTTTAATAAAAATCGAATTAGTCTGTCCAGAGAAACACGTGACCATAAATAAGATTGCGGGACTAGCATCGGTTTTATCAACGTAGCATGAAGGTCTTATTGAAGAATATACCGTCTAAACTGCCTGTCTATTCGACCATACCTCTCTGTGACACGACACACTCGCACATCATCGTGAACACGAGATAAGCAGCCGAAAAAGAAAATAATAGAGTGAAAAATCACAACCGACAGGAGAAGAGCTGGCAGAAGAAGAAGAAATTGCGTTTCTGAGGATGGATAAATGTTTCCGCGACCGAATGCGGCAACGTTCGGGGGCCGGGTCCGCTTCAGTAGCATTTAATATAAATTATTTACCCGACCGTAAACTTTTGATCCGTTTCGCGGCTCGTATCGCTTTCACGGCATGGCCCGCAAACGCCAACTTCTCGATATTGCTTATAGCGCTTCAGTGTGCTCCCAGACTTCTGTAAATTTGATATTTCATCCGGGAGGCACGTCCTAAGGGAGTTCGAATAACTCCGCCCCCGTACGTAGACCGTCCGTCCCGACGTCTTTCCACGTCGCTCATCCGAGCCCGAAAGTCCGTGGCAGCAGCTAGAGATCGCCGGCAAAAGAATTCCCGTGAATCCCGGCGATTGTTATTTCATCCCGAGGCTTTTACCTCAGGTTAACCGTCTGTGTACACGTTGCACGGTGGTTCAAAACGACTTGACGGCGATCAAAAATCTGTAACGTTGTCTCTGCTTTATACAGGGCGAGCCACCTAACGTTTTCACCTCAAGTATCTTTGTTGATTTCAAAGATACAGTGAAGAGCAAAACTGAATCAGCACCATTTGAAGTAGTATAACTTTTTTAAAATTATTACGGATGACTCGAGTGTTTTTGAGAAGTTGGAAGGATTATTTTATTACAAGATGAGTAAAAAACTTTTGAAAAAAATTGCAATTAGTCGGAACCGCGGAAAAAATAGTAAAAGTTGACATTTACGACTTTTTTATCAGGGCCTGTATTGAAGATTTAAAAAATTGATAATGCACACGCAAATAAATTATATATATGCTGAAAATTTCATCGGTATTGGTTAATTGGTTTATGAGTTATAAACGATTGAAAGTGGTAATAATTGCAGTTATAAGTCGAAAATCGTGAAAAACTGCAATTATTACCACTTTCAATCGTTTATAACTCATAAACCAATTAACCAATATCGATGAAATTTTCAGCATATATATGATTTATTTGAGTGAACATTATCAATTTTTTAAATTTTCAATACAGGCCCTGATAAAAAAGTCGTAAAAGTCAACATTTACTATTTTTTCATCGGTTCCGGCTAATTGCAATTTTTTCAAAAGTTTTTTTACTCATCTTGTAATAAAATAATCCTTTCAACTTCTCAAGAACACTCAAGTCATCTGTACCAATTTTAAAAAAGTTATGCTGTTTCAAATGGTGTTGATTCAGTTTTGCTCTTTACTGTATATTAAATGTCTTCAGGACAAAGTTGAATGGTAAAATGAGGCTCGCACGATACCAAACAAATTTTTGTTTTTCTGTCATTTTATTTTAGAGATATCGAGGTCACCTTCATTTTTTAAAATGGAATCAGCCTTTTTGAACATGTACAATGATACTCCCTTTCATTACGAATTCAGTGACTATAATTACTGAAGGTTATTCAAGGTCACGGACAGAGATAACGTATAAGATTTAAAATATTGTTACGGCGGCGTGAACAACCCCTAAGGAATAATTGAATATAGGGGTTGTCAACGAACTGTTGATCGTTGAACAGAAGAGAGAGAGAGACAGAATCGACAGCCGAGCAGAAAAGACATATTCTGAAATCGATATATTTATATAAAGTCATAAGAGTTGTATTATTAATAACGTTTGTAAATAAATATCTCATGATGCCGCGGCGTACGACGCGAAGTAATAAAAGTCGCAACAATATGAAAACAGAATACGTTTATTACCAGTGACACTTGGAGTAAATGGGGACTGCATCAAAATCGTTCATTCTTTTCTAATGTCTTGTTTACATAAGACATAGCGGAATCGCGCTTGGAAACATACTGTTAGTAAATAAATCGCAGCGTAATCGGCTAGAGGATGTTTGAAAACAGTCAATAGCATTGAAGGACCTTAGCATGTTTACTACAGGTGTCACTGGTAATAAACGTATTTTGCTTTCATATTTTAAATCTTATATCTTATCTCTGTCCGCGACCTTGAATGACCTTGAGTAATTATAGTCACTGAATTCGTAATGAAAGGGACTATCATTGTAGGTGTTCAAAAACGGGTAGTTCCATTTAATTAAATGAAGGTGACCTTGATATCTCAAAAAAATGACATAAAAACAAAAATTTTTTTGGTATCGTGTGAGCCCCATTTTAGCATTCAACTTTGTCCTGATGACATTTAATGTATCTTTGAAAACAACAAAGATGTTTGAGGTGAAAATGTTAGGTGACTCACCCTGTATAAGTAACTGTGTAACTAATTTAAACAACATCTCTAAAGTGAGAATTCTCAGAATGGTCAATTAAAGTCATAGAATCTTAAGATCTCGTCGTGACAGTTGTGATTTTCTGCTGACTATAAGCATCGGCCATAAGAAAACAGCAAACATTAAAAAATGGAATTTTCTATATTATAAAACAATTAATTCCTTCGCTAGTAAGATCAACGTTTTTCTAATTTGTAATATTTCGAAAATCGATTTTTGGTCGCTGTCAGACGTTCGCTCCACTGTGTGCCGATCTTCATCTGATAGCCGACGTTTCCCCGAACGAAGTCACGTAGACGACTTGATATCGTGATAACCACCATCTAATCCAAGCCATTTAACGGCGGTGATTTCTCAAAACTCACACCGAATTAGCCCCGCCGCTCCATCTTCGAGCTACACTTTTGCAAATTTCATGGAACACGTTTCGCCGCGTAAATTCCCGCGGGATTCGACGCCTGCTGCATCGTGTCCTTCCATTTATCTTGTTATATATGGTGTCTCAGTATTGATGATACAACCGTGGAGATTCTACATGATAAAATAAGTCGAAAATGTGGAATAAATTTTTTCCATTTGAGGTTATGTTTTCCAAAAACTCGTCTTTGAAAATCCATCAAATTCGCACGAATACAAAGAGAGATTACAGTGGCCATCAATTTTTATAAAAAATTGTCTGATCAATCTAGACCAAACATAAGCCGACCCATATTTTTCCGTTTTCGGTAATACTTATTATTTATAAAGATATTTTACTTTTAATCTTTGTAATTTCCATAAAGATTGGGTTCCAAGCAATTTATTATAGAAACTATAAAAAATATGTAACTCAAGTAATCTTTATTACTTTTGTTTGAGAAAAATAAAATTATAACGGTAACATTTATAATGATAATTATAATGGTAAAGTCTCCGAATACTCTTTGGTCACATAGTCAGCACATCATGAATCGTTTCTTTATGCCTTCAGTAACGAGACTAATATGGTTGCCGTCCGTTATTGAAGAATGTAATCTGAATCGTCTTTTGAATCTTGGATAATGATCTGTGTTCCGTCGCAAGGAACCGTACAAAGGGTCTTTTCTTCAGATTTGTTTATGACGTCTACGTGACTCTGAGGCCACTTTCAAGGATTAGGCGCTCGATGCACATTTGGTGACCACTCGAGCCATCGCCTAACTTTCGTATTTGTTTCGCCTCCTTAAGAGTTACGCGTCATAAATCTATCACTGACGAAGGATATTCCCGACCTAGAAGTACGGTTCTCGGGTTACCTAGCTTCGCCATCGGAGGGAGTCGGGCACGGTCCCACGCTTTCCTCGGGACAGGCTCGCTTAGGGCCGATCTAAGAGTCATCAAGAAAGCACTGATTGGGGCATGCAGAGCTCGGCAAGAACCAATCAGTGCACTCCTTCGGCATGGCAATGGGTGTCACCATCTTGACACCCCGAAAAGGAGGACCGCCTTCACGATACAACGAAGGGTCCTCCCGAAACCGCGACAGTCAGTCAGTTGCGATCGAACAGTTGAACGTATAGATCTACGAAAACGATTGAGGACACTTTCGAGCGAGATCAGCGAGTCTCTCGAAGTCGACGTCTAATTCAATCAAGATCTAATACAATCATTTCAAATTCAGAGAATTCGAGTGGAGTCATCGTCGTGAACTCCCGCGCGTATAAGGCAGGGCCTGCTAGATTAGCCTTACTGACGAATCCTCTAGCAGGCCTGGGACGAAACGCTAAATCTCTCAAATTCTAAAATCGATATAATCATTGAATCGGCTATATAATATTAATTTGGCGGGTAGTAAAACGGTGATTTCGGGATCGACGCGTCCATACGATCGGGCTTGAGATTTACAACCTCAAGCGCGCACGAGTCAACCGCGCGTCGAGCTCGAGATTCGCACCGTACGAACAATCTGGGTTAGGTGGAACATGGACAACCTAGGTTAGGTGGAACGTTAAATTGATACTTTATTTTGAACGTGGTCAATATCACTTTATCTCTTATAGACCTGATCAGGTCTAAGGCGTTAATAAATAAAAAGAGCAGTGCCATTTGGTCACATCTGTAGAATGCGAAAGAGTTAAAATAGATATGACATTAAATTGTACCTATATAGTTTAGGTATCATTAATTAAATAACATGAATTTTGCAGAAATCTGTAGCTCTGATATTTGACACTTACCGTGTTAATGGAACTTCATTAAATCAAATCAAGAATTTGAAGTGTCTTACAAACTGGTGATTTAGTAATTAGTGCAACCTAATTTCTTGTGACACAGAATGTTCTAATGTCACATATAGTCTAGTTAAAATAATTTTAAGAACATGAAAGCATCGAAATGTTTCAAGATATTTAAAACTCTGTTATTTTAGTTTCATAAGGTGAGGTTACTGATCAACATTTTTTGAGCGAGTTTACATTAATTTTCATAAAATAATTTATGAAGTATTTAATTGCTGATACACATCTAACAATACTATAGCCACCATTATCCGCCACTTGCACAATAAACGTATTTTGCTGAAGTCTTTATAATTCTAATAATTCGATGACCCACTGCCCATTTTTCGTATACATTAACGCTAAACCAACCAAGCATAAAACATACAAAAGTGAAACGACTTATAGAAGCAAGAAGATTGGATTAACTTAAACTTTGTGCGATTTTCATTACAATATGTGTTGAAATAAAGAAGACAATTCAGTCACTTCCTATGAAAGCGTTTTCATAATTTTAATAATAGTGAAATAAAAAACCGGTCATTCGACCGTGGTAGGTTTAACAGCCCTCTGAGGGCACATATATCGAAAAGTTAACGGGTTGAAAAAACAACAAAAGCTTTCGTAAATAACCAATAAATATGGAGCTAGAAATATGAGAAGCAGAAGTAGCAACCTCTCGCCCAATATATTCAATGTTTTCCCAACGCTTATTGGAAAAATGAAGTTTGCCAACTTTTTGGGGTTTCCGGAGCCACTGTCCACTATGCGAGTGTGAAACGGGGGCGAAATAACACCTAGATATCTAGTATAAGGGGCGAGAGAAGTGCCCGCCGTTGGGGAACATAGGCTAAGAATTTCACCGTGGAAGAATCACAATTGCAAAGTAGTTTCGTAACTGGCTCCCTATTAGGCAGTCAAAGCGGAGAGTCCACTGGCACGCGGTCCTCCCTCTTTTTCTTCTACAGTTTCTACACAGAGTAGAGAGAACAGAGAGAGGGGGGGGGAGAGAAAGAGAAAGAAAACGCCAGAGAGAGAGAGAGGAAGAGAGAGCTCGGTTGAATCGGGTCGACCGTGTCCCGAACAATTTGCAGCGATCCGTTTTCGTGGAAGTTGCCATTGTTTGCCAGATTGCCGGCGGTGTGACGGTGGAATTGCTTTTTAACTACAGGATCGCGGGGACAGCCGCGTAAATTAGGTTCGCGCCACCGCTCGAGTACTTGAAATTCCGCGAGTTAGCCGAAATTTTGGACGTATACTCCGGGGAGATCCGGAGCCAGCCGCGGACATACATTTACGCGTCGACGATCCACACACCGTGCACGTATATGCATGATCTCGCCTAATGACCAACGTAATTATCCCGCGAAAACGACGACGGGCCCTTTGCGCGACTCTGCGGCGACGACACATCAAACGCGACTAAAAGCGACCAATATGCTAAAGACGATGGTTACGGGTGGGCACGAATTAATGCGACCGATACGTCAAAGGCGGCGAAGTCAAAGAAACTAATTACACTGTCCGTCAAATTTTAACGCCTTTTATCCGGTGTAATAACCATTAAGGCTTATCGGACTTGACGCGTCGAATGCGAACTTTGAAGTCACTTTTGGTATTTAACTCTTAACACTCGAACGGCGACTCAGAGGCGCCACTACAAATTGCTCCACCGTTATTCAGAATATTGTTTACATAATTAAATTTGTTTATATGTAATAAATGGTTTAACTGCGTTTTGGAGAACTCTTTTTTTCAAGTTTTTTTTATACAATCTTATAGATTTCGACGAGAAAGCACCGAAAATGAAAATCTTAATGCGCGGAATTCATTAATTAAAAAGTTATACGCATATATAGTTGAACACTTTTAAGCCTTTTTGACAGGTTACGGCGCCGCCATATTGATATATTTGCTAGGTAATACACACAAAACAGGCCAAATACTTCCGAGCAAATCCATTAGACGGCAGCACAAACACGTACGTATTATATAATAACACATTTACTAAATCAAAATGCGAAACATTATACCATGGTCGGGGCCGGCCTTCTCCGCTTCCACGACGACCTAACCCGAAAACATCTTGGATTGTACCTTCTTTTCGAAATCCTGTATGTGATTCTGTATATTTTAATTACTGGACACCGAAAACGACCGATTCCATGATTATTGTTATAAATTTTCATTTCGCACCGATGAGTACGACATTTTTTAAATTTCCGCAACAATTCACAATTCTGAGCACCAGTAATTGCTTCTTCTTTACTACTTGGTATGTTTCTAAAGTTAAAATTTCTAATACTTGAACTAGCCATTTCAAAATCAACAATAAATTTATTAATAATTAATTTGTGAAAAACACTTGAAATTGCTTATGTTTACAAAGTATGTGCAACCACTGAATTGCTATCTAGCGCGTACGCTCAGTACTATTTAGCCGATCCCGCAAATATACCACTATCTAACACATGCGCTAACCTGTCAAAATCGCTTAAAACTGCTCATTTTTAAACGCGTATAACTTATAAACCAGTGAATTCCTAACAACCATACACACATTTTCGGAATGTCATCATCGATATCTACAGGATCACATAAAAAAAAGTTCAAAAAGGTTAAGAACACCGAGTTCTCCAAAACGCAGTCGAGCCTAATAAATTACTAAACATTTGAATATTGTATGAGGTACTATATCAGTTTCGTACTCATATAATTAAAAAAATTATGTAGAATGGAAATATTATAGGTTAGAATAAATGTTTGGTTTTTTAGTTGAAATAGCTCCGAGTGCAAAGGGTTAAGTAATTGAACCTTTTAATCGGGGATGACGAGTTAATTCGGAATTCAATTTTGCTCACATCCTTCATAAACTTTGCATTTTTTTCTTGATACAACGAATAGCTCTTTCACTTCATTGTATCATGATATTTGTAGCGGTACTATTTACTTGTAAAGCTCTTTTGCTGCTTGTTGCTGCTTTTGTTGCTCTTTTGCTTTACTTGTAAAGCTCTTTGCTGCGATAAAAATTGTGGAACCTCCAACTCACCTGTAACAGAAAAGAATTATACCATTAGATCTACATAGAATTAATTTATCCATAACAATTATAAATAGTTCCAGAGCGCTGTAATATTTTTGTAAAACAAACTCAAACCACAATTTTGTTGTAGGAGAATATCTTTTAAAATGTTGAAGTAATAAAACATTTGTTTTATAAAATTGTAAAAGATATAAAATCGTTATCATGTATCCTCAAAAAATATAAAAATATCTATTGTAACGAAAACGGTACCTACTGAGAAAAGAATTCTTAATAATCTTTTCATTTACTCTACTTTCAAAAGGTCGATTGTTAACCCCTTGGCTACCATATACGAAATAACTCGCGATTCAATGTTGTTCATGCAACGCCACAGACGAGACATCCCGCGACTCAATAGCGTTTGTACGATGCCACAAAGTGCCTCGCAAGATTTTCACTAGAATCACTTATAATGTAAAAAAAATCTAAAAATGCCACGAATATGTTGGTGAAAGTTCCATAAAAAGATAATGAAAAAGAAATAAGTTTTGTCACTGGATTAGGTGTTGTTTTCACACCGACATACTCGACCCGTATTATGTGACTTGTCTCGGCAACCGAGTCCTCTGGAGCTTCGCTGTCTTTTTCTACGTTCGGCACAACTCAAAGAATTACTATACCGAAACACGAAGTGTCACTGGCCGGACCAGTATTGCTTGCGACTTTTATCGATTAAATACGTTACTACACAAAAAATTCGAATTTTTTGTAGTATAAACATGTAACGTGCAGCTTGATATTTCAATTTTTTAAAGTCGAAATGCTACACAATGGAGAGTACTCGTTTGTTTCGAAACCAAGCTTTCTGGAACATTGTTTGACGGCCACTATTACTGCAGAGGATTGAAACATTTGAAGTGAGAAATATCAATTGATATCAAACAAAAAGGTATCAACCTCAAATGTTTATAGAAAAATAAAGAATTGAGTCCCAAATCATAACTTTGCACCACCCATCTGATAGTAGTAGTTATCGTCTGTCCATATATAAATTTTTTGTATCAGACAACATTAGTTTTCGCCATTATTTCCTAAATTGAATGTTTCTCTGCAAATAGCAATGCAACACTTCTGCGCCGTTCCGCTAATGCGGGTTTCTTCTACAATTTTGTTCGTCTTAAATGCTAATACTTTCTTAAAACTCGTACATTTTTGACATGTGTTTTAATACGAGCGCCTTCTGCAATTGTGTAGCGGACATTTTCGAATTCAATAAATCGGCCGTAAGGGGGGAAAACATTTTACAGCGCTCGAAAATCGGTGATTTTTAGGAATTTTTTTCTTAATAACTACAAAACGGATTTTTTTCAAACTTTCTTGGTGTCATGTTCTGTATCTAAACGATACAAAAATTGGTCTACATTAACGATTAATATATTTATTGTCGAAATATTTATTTTACTTCACGGCTCCGCGTCGCCCGCATCGTCATTTTGTGTACATTCTGTAGCCTACAATTTTCATATAAAAACAGAAAGCAAAGTTTTTCTTAATCCTTATGAAATTATGTCATCGACGAATTAAAAAAATTCCGAAAGAATCAAAAAATGTAAAAATTTTGAGGTTTACCAAAAAGTTACGATTCTCGCGAAACAATTTCGGCTTTGTAATGCGGGAAAAAAAATAGAAAAATGAAACTATTTATAAATTTTTTTAATTCATCGACGACAAATTTTATAAGGATTAAGAAAAACTTTGGTTTTCTGTTTGAGATGAAAATTGTAGGCTGCAGAATGTACACAAACTAACGATGCAGGCGGCGCGGAGCTGTGAAGTTAAATAAATATTTCGACAACAAACATATTAATCGTTAATGTAGACCAATTTTCGTATTGTTTGAATATAAACCATGACACCAAGAAAGTTTGAAAAAGATTCGCTTTGTAGTTATTAAGAAAACAATCCTAAATATCACCGATTTTCGAACGCTCTAAAGTGTCTTCCCCCTTAACCACATATCATTACGGGCTCGACTGCGTTTTGGAGAACTCCGTGTTCTTAACTTTTTTGAACTGTTTTTTATGTGATCCTGTAGATATCGATGAAGACATTCCGAAAATGTGTGTATGGTTGTTAGGAATTCACTGGTTTGTAAGTTATACGCGTGTAAAGATGAGCAGTTTTAAGCGTTTTTGACATTTTAGAGTGTCGCCATATTGGATATTCGTTGAGTGGTAGAGGTAGGTAGGTCTGTTCGGCGCATGCGCTATGTAGATCGTGAGTGTTCAGCGCATGTGTTAGATAGTATGGTATATTTGCGGGATCGGCTAAATAGTACTGAGCGTATGCGCTAGATATCAATTCAGTGGTTACACATACTTTGTAAACATAAGCAATTTCAAGTGTTTTTCACAAATTAATTATTAATAAGTTTTTGTTGATTTTGAAATGGCTAGTTCAAGTATTAGAAATTTTAACTTTAGAGACATGCCAAGTAATAAAGAAGAAGCAATTACTGGGGCTCACGATTGTGAATTGTTGCGGAAATTTAAAAAATGTCGTACTCATCGGTGCGAAATGAAAGTTTATAACAATAATCATGGAATCGGTCGTTTTCGGTGTCCAGTAATTAAAATATACAGAATCACATACAGGATTTCGAAAAGAAGGTACAGTCCAAGATGGTTTGTGGTTATGTCGTCGTGGGAGAAGAGAAGGCCGTCCCGACCATGGTATAATGTTTCGCATTTTGATTTAGTAAATGTGTTATTATGTATTACGTACGTGCTTGTACTGCGTGTTAACCTGCCAAAAAGGCTTAACACTAGAAGGACTGAAACTTAGTATATACCTATATTGCCCAAAAGCAGTCAAAATGACTGCATTGTGAAAGAATAACTAATGTGTAAAGAAAGTTTAAAATTAATTTTTAATATTTTTTATATTATTTACAGTTATATAACAAGTTATTAGTAAATATTAACAAGAAAAAAAATTTACTTTTCCTGGGCATATTGATGACACTTTCATTTTCATCATTGGTGGTCGACTCTTCTTCTAATTGAAATTAAAAAGCAGTCAAAATGACTTCCTTGGGCAATCTAATGTTAAAAGTGTTCAATTTTATATGCGTATAACTTTTTAATTAATGAATTCCGCGCATTAAGATTTTCATTTTCGGTGTTTTCTCGTCGAAATCTATAAGATTGTATAAAAAAACTGGAAAAAAAGAGTTCTCCAAAACGCAGTTAAACCTCATTAAGTCTTATCGAATCTCCTTACAATAAATAAATCAACAACTGTTCTGTTCTGTTTCTTGTCCGTCAGTCTCTAACTAGGGCTTCTTAAACGTTTTTGCAGTGATACTCGCTGACTCCGGAGGCTCGAGAAACGCGAAAAGTAGAGCAATGCCAAGTGCAGAGCCGCGAACGAGGGGACGAACAACGAAAAGCCAACGGGGTGGACACACAGTATTACACGGACAATCAAGTTGAAACGGAGTTTCGGGACCGTATCAACGATAGAGGCATTGTGTGCCCGCCATCCCGCCGGCTCCTCCGGCTTCGGACCACAAAGGTGTACCTGCATACCCTGCAGGTATGCTCCGTGCATTATTCTCGCAGACCCAGCACGGAATTAACGTTCACGCAACTCTCTGCCCAGTTTGGAATTAACTGGTTCCGAGAGCTCGATTCCACGGTTGCAGGGCTACGGACGAGGGACCACGGATCAGGACCAGGATCGGGACGTCCTCGCGTACCCTGGAGCTCGTTTCGCATGTTTAAATATTTTACAGGCGTGGGTGGGCTGAAACTTTGATGCGACGCCAGTGATAACTCGGCTGATCGAGTGCGTGATCCGGCTGAGATTAGGGTAGAGTACAGTACCAGACAGCATACAAGTATCGATCAAAGCTAGATTTCACTTCTACTGTTAGTTCACTGCACTATCAATGGGGATACGAATGAACACTATAATTCTGAGCAATATATTAACACCTAAGTTCGCCTTCAAAATGTATTTTAAAAACGCCATGATTCAATTACAGTGGAACTCCGTTTACATGAACTAAATTTCAGCAGTCTCTGGTGAACTCAACTCTAGCTGAGCGAAATCATAGTTAGTTGTGGGAGAAAGGTGGACTCCAATTATACGAACCACCCGATTATGTGAATCAACTTTTCTCCCGAGAGGTCCATATAAATGACGTCCTACTGTAAACGATATTAAATATTCACCTATTTCAAAATTATAAGTGGAAACCTAGTGAGATAATAAAGTTTCATCTAAATCCACGGACAGTTACGCTATAGATAACTATACACTGATACTGTAAAAATATAAATGATGTCACTCTTCAACTTCAATGTGAAATCTGTATTGCTCCGCTAATTTCTGAAGCTTTTGACTTTTTACAACCCCGATATTCTATCTAAAAATCCGAATTAATTGCGGTATATTTATCTGGGTATTTAACATCTGTTCGATTTTTTTCAGAATTTTCGCATAACTGCACTCCCGGTCAAGATATAGAGTTAAAATTTTACTCAACATGTTTTTGTTCGATGGTCTATCAAATAGCTAATAGACTACTTCATTTGGTCGCAGGAAATTTTTAACTATCCTACCTTTAAGAGTAGGCTATACTCTTTAAGGAAAACGATTTTCTTAAAGGAAACTTTTCTAAAACGATTCCATATTATTAACCACTATTTGTACTACAAATTACTTTTTTAACACATTATCTATCGGCAATTATTCCATAATTTTTTAAAGTCTACGGTCCATGGCATAGTGGTCCCAATCGAAAAATTATCTGTTCACGACTTATAGCATTGTTTCAAGACTTAAAGACCGCTTTATAACAAAACATGTATAGTGACAATTAAAAAATCAAGGTGAACTTAATTTTTTCTATAAAAAAAATTTTTTTAATCTTCCATACCTAAGTTTATAGAAGAGTGAGTACAGCTTTATCATTGTTGGAAAGATTTCTTTGTCAGAGCACCAGAAATTGTGATTATAAGTGAGTAATAAATAATATTGAATAATGTGTATTATTTAAACAAATGTTGACAGTTGGAATTTGTCTTCGCAGGTGTATTTTTATAAAAAGAAACACAACATTGCTATTTACACCATTCCAGGCCTTTCAAGTTTCGCTGTCCTTTTCTACGTTTGGCACAAGACAAAGAATAGTATTATCTGAACAATAAACGTCGCCGACCGGACCCGTGGTGGTGACGATTATCGATGAAATACTTTAATGGGTTTTATTATCTTGAACTGCCATTATTTGGCAGTTTTATCTTAACGCGTTGAGTGCCAATCCAGCAAGCCCAAAAATTCCATAAAATCGGAACGATTTATTTAATGAAATATAAAGTGAAATGATTTAATGTATGACACCGGGTAGTCCTTGAAACGCCTTGCATTTTCTGGATGTTAATGAAATTTAGTGACATGGCAGCCAACGTGTTAAAAGAATCATAGTATAGCCTTAGGAATCTCTTAACGCTCCGCGCGGTTTCAGCTTTAAACAATAATAATTTTCGTTTTGCGGACGAATGGGGAAGTGACATTGGTACAATTATACAGGCAAAAGTATGTTAAAAACATTCTACTTCGAAAAAAAGCGGGAATATTTGGGACATAAAAGGTATTCCTTGTAAGTTATATAAAATGTTGACGATTCACCGTAGTCAATTGAATATTAATTTTTTAAATAAATTTTGAGCAATATTTCTTACAGACAAGAGCATTCTTAAGTACGAGAAATGTACTATTGGTAAAAAAATATACGAATATTATTAAACGCTTTTCATAACTACAATTTTTAAAAAATTCAATCGATTTCGTCGTTTCCAAAAGCGGTGAACATACATTTGACAAAAGTCGACTCGGATAGTTGATTTTTCAGCAAATGAACAGTTAATTCTTCGATTGAGACCACTGTGCATGGTCCAGAATTTTTTAATAGATTTTTTCGTTACGATTTTTTAATAGATTCTTCAACAGCAACAGAAACTTCAATCATAAACCAACAACTCACCCTCAATAACGTAATCTAATAACTTTATTTTGGATTACCGTGTAAAGGAAGATTTTTTTCACATCTTTCTGGTATAGTGTAATTATTGAAAAGCCTATTAATAGGCTTCGGACAGATAAAGCGTTAAAACTTGATTTTTGTTGGCCGAAGTGTGTATTCAATGTAAGCAATTACGTATGCGATGTATGACGCATGATCGATGTGTCCAGCGCGATGAACGTTGTAATGTACGTTTGGTTGTTATGTCGGCAGTCGTCGGCACAATCCAAAGGCCCGTGCGTCATGACAATGTATCACCAATATTTAATGTTTTTTATTATGACTAATTTTTTTATGAAACTTTCATCGATATATTCGTGGCATGTTTCTGATTAAAAAAAGACCAAACACGATATGATTTCAACTGTGTAAATACTGTTGTAGTATTTAGTGGTTTAAATGACGATGAACGTCTCGGGCGCAAGAAAGGATAGCGTATGGGAAAGAAAGAGACGCGGAAAGTCGCAGTTGCCGGCCCATTTCAAAGGCCCACGCGTGGTCTCGCATTACACGCGCTGTCCTTCTCTACGTTCGGCTCGTCCTTAGAAGCTCAAAAAATAGCTACCCGTCACAGATAAACGCATAACTATCCCCCCGAGGCTTATGCGTTTATAGATTATTTACTGTACTAGCCCAAGTGATACAGAAACTTAAAGTAGCCAGTACCGCACGTCTCTACCCTAATTGACGCCAGATTACGGAACTAATCATCTGTTTCCTCGGCCTTATCGTTTCGACGCGACTGCTTCGATGATTATTCAGTGGGAGCCGGTTAACAATTGAACCAGCGCAGCACCACGACGCGTCACACCGCGCCGAGGCTGAAATGATCTCCGAGGGCTACTAAATCTCGTTAACGTCGCGGATAAGCAAAAGCAATCGGGAATTAACGAGCTACCGCGAATCTCTCCGTGCCCGACGCTTACTCGGCGATTCTCGCGAGCCGCTTTTTTCCTCACGATTAAACGTCCCCGGAGGGTCGGAGACTCCGGGGGACATCTCTCTTCTCTTGGCCGGGACTAAAAAAAATCAGTCGGCTGGCGAAAATACAGTGGCGAGGCGTGGCGTGGCGTGGCGCGGCGGCGGGAAGCATCGCGCGCCGCCACGCCGGAATACGGACAAAGCCAACGAGCCACGTTCCGTTTCGTTCCAATTCCCCGCGGCATCATCCCCAATGGGTTTTCCACCTCCACCCCCTATCTCTCCTATCCCTCACCTCCCTCCCCTGCACACCAGCACCAAGCGCGTCTTCGACGACATTCCAATTTATTCTCAGCTGTTGGCTGGCACGCTTTACGCCTCTCCTAGCCCCTCGTCCTTCTTCGTCCCTCAAGGCGTTTCTTCGTCTTCCTACCTGGACGCCATCCCTCTGTTCCTTCCCTACTTTCATCTTCGACCGACATTCGACAACCCAGCCAACCCACCGACCCAGCATCTCCTTCTTTCCTTTTGCATCCGCCATTTCCTCTCCGCTGACTCTCGTTTTAATCAATAACGTATCTGTTTTCCCTCGGACCCGTTGCTATCGCGTTACCGGAACGACGCACAGTGCATCGGACTGCAGGATTTAGTGACTTTGTAACGAAATGGCGGCTTTCTTGTGTCGATATCTGACTTCGTGTTGATTCTTGTTAGTGGAATTGGTGCACCAGTTGAAACAGCTGGTTTTTATATTACTTAAATTAAGTTAATGTAATTATTAAGTTAGCGATTCAATTTTTGAGGAAAACAATTTTTGGAGAAACCTCTCGCGTTCTGGTATACTCTGCACGAAATATCTATAAAGCCATCATGTTTCTTGATAAATTATTATTATTATTCTTACTATTATTGTGGTATTTGCCATTTTTAAAAATTCGTTTTGGCACGAGCATGATTTCCGTGGTCCCTCGTTTTGATCCGCCCCCTCCACGACTTAACCACAACTCATTCTATTCACATGATTCTTCCATTACTAGTTCAAATTCTGGATGACAGCTACAATGCAAAGATTATGCGAATAAAATTTCATTTTCTACAAAAAAGGTCTCTTGATATTTTGCCATATTTCGCATAGTTACCGAGATATTTGCAAATTTATAAAAAACAGGAAATCTACTTTACAGGCTAAACCAGGCCAATTTGACACCATGTTATAATATACATTTTTTCTTAAAATAACCCCAAGAACACAAATATAATCTCAAAACAAGGGGTCACGGAAATCGTACTCTCCCCTTTGTTTTGATCGATAGTAGCTTTATTTGATTTTCGCCACAACGAATCATGCATGTCATCGAAAACCATGATTCTTTCATTTCGCTGTCATAGAAAAGAATATGCTTCAACATCCACAGCCCACTTGTAATTAATCAGAAGTAATTTTGAATTGTAAATAGTACAATGCATCACAATAAAAATTGAAAAAATGTTCAGTCCTTTTTCTTCTGCAGGATTATGTAAGAATCATTTTTTGGACTGTTCCATTCTCAAAGTATAATTTTAATATGTTTAATGCCACAACAATGTCAACCATATGATGAGTGTCTTCTTGTAAACATATCTATGGTATTCAAGTTCCTTGTATTCTATATTAATTCCTAAACTATTTGTAACACTCTCTATTACAATTGCGACAGAAACTGATATACTGTGAACAGAGTGTAAAGAACGTATTACAATAAAAGCATTATTGCAAAACGGTAAGAAATATATTATATGAAGATAGCAAGCAGTATAATAATATTGAATTCTAACATAAATTCGTTCGGTTGCAAATATAATTATAATCTAATGTTAACTATTTAGTTGTGCCTCATTGCAAAAGCAGACAACTGTGGTTAAGTAAAAACTATTTATAGTCATCGACTTTATAACTGATCGACTGTAATTCTCTACTTTGTTAATAAATGAAAAGAATATATTTAAAGTAACCGAGTGTTTTGGAAAGTTCAAGTCGACGTACCTAGACAGACTAGATTTAAAATAAGATAAAAAGTTTCCATAAAAATCCTCGACGTTGAATAATTGAGAAGCATTACAACCTAATACAATTAATAGAAATGCTCTTTTCTCTTCTGTAAAATGATGGAGGACAAAGAAGTTCTAATCATTGTAACCGCACAGAAAATCATATAGCAAAATGTTAATACTAAGCCTAACACGGTCAAATGACCGGTTTTTTATTTCACTATTATTAAAATTATGAAAACGCTTTCATAGGAAATGAGTAAATTTACTTCTTTATTTCAACACATATTATAATGAAACCCGCACAAAGTTTAAGTAAATCCAATCTTCTCACTTCTATAAGTCGTTTCACTTTCATATGTTTTATGCTTGGAAGGTTTAGTGTTAACAAGTTGACCATGAAATAATATGAAATTAATACTGATAAGTCTCCTGGTTAGATATAGGTCTCGATATTATAAGTTACAGTAAATTCGGTTAAACTGTACTTTGGAGGACCAATTTTTTAAAACTTTTTTTTATGCAGTCCTATAGATTTCATCGAAAAAACACCGAAAAGGAAAGTCTTATCGCCAGGAGTTCACTGGTTCAGAATTAATACGAATGTAAACATCAGGTCACTCAACAGTAATTAAAATATATTGCTGAATACCCACCATCTATCCAGCGCATGCGATCAACAGTCCTACCTCTACCACCCAACGAATATCCAATATGGCGACGCTCTAACCTGTCAAAAACGTTTAAAATTGCTCATGTTTAAGCGTGTATAATTTTTCAACCAGTGAACTCCGGTAACCAAAACTTGAATTTCGTGTACTAAAACTTACACGTCTATCATTTTCTCGTCAAAATGTGTAGCATCACATACAAAAAACTTGATAATTTTTGGTCCTCTAAAGTGCAGTTCAACCGCAAATTCTACTGATGTGTAAAGATGCAAATAATAAAGATTGTAACCTAATATTAACAAAATCTGCTATCCAATTAGTCTTTAATAACACTCCTTAAATTCTCCCGGTGCCGTTACTGTTTTATTATTTCACCTACTCGTAATAAGTTTTCTTACAAATCGCGCAAAGAAACCGCAGTCTAGACATCAGTGTTGACAGAAAAGTTCCAACAAAATGTCCCTAAATTTTCCGGTCCAGACCACACTGTTCCGTGTTCCTTCACTAGGGGCGATCGTTGCCCCTTAAGCGCCTTGGACCTGTTCATTTATTATTTTTCCTTCGTTATTCTCGACCGGCTCCTCCGACTTCCACCGTTTCTGTTTCCCTATCTGCGCCTGCCGTTTCATCCGCTCCTTTTCATCGGCAAGGAGTTTCGTCGCTTTGACTCGGGGGTTTATTAGCGAGCTTTATCCACCAACTTCCCAATGGTCCGAGGAGTCCCGGAATAAAAGCCTCGTAGCTTCGAAACTTTTGCCGTACACATACACAAACACACACACACACACAGAAAGAAAGAGGGAGAGAGAGAGAGAGAGAGAACCCGGGCGCAGATGGTCAGAGCTCGGAAGGAAAGAGGCGGAAGAGGGTAAACCGGGGAGAAAAGGGGCGAGATGGCAGAGGAGGAACGCAAGGATGGGGGACGCAAGGAGGCGAGGCATCGTCCCACAGAAAAAGGGGGAGGGGACACAGAGACGGGAAGGTGGAGAACTGGATGGCAACTTCAAAGAACCATTCAGAGGTTCTCGAGTCTTTGAAATTTTTCCGTTAAAGGAGCTACAGGCGTCGATCGATTCTTCAGGTAGACCCGCTCGGGGGACAACAACGACGAAAACGACGGGAACTACGAACGAGAGAAGCCGGTCGATATATCCTAGCTTATCAAAACAGTTTCGAAACCCCGGGACCGCCCCCTCTTTCTCGTGGTCCGTGCACACTGTATCCGACGGCCTTTGAAGAGCTTTGCTGTGCGTCACGATATGTTAACCACGGATAAAGTAAAGAGGCTCCGAGGAAACGCGAATAGTTGATACCGTGCGGCGCGGCGCGACGACGGCACGTTTGATGAATCCGTCCGCGGAGTCTAATTTGCTCTATGCTGCGAAAAACGCCGCGGCACAAGAGACGTTGTTCTTTGTTACACATTGTAATTAATAACGTAATCCTCCTCCCACTGGCTGAGGTCGACGGACCCGCGGAACACGGATTTCCTGTACGCTGCTGTACGGAGAGTGATCTTCTTTCACCGTCTAAAGTTTCGTCAAAGCGCGCCGCGAACTTGGCCAAACCAAAGTACAGATTTAAATTCAACAAGTACGGGTTTCTTTATGTCCGTGTAATTCAAACTTTGGTATGAGAAGAAACGTCGCTATTATCGGCTACAAGGGTAGAACGTGAAATTTTTGGTAGTCGCCAAACTGCGGATTTTTATGGAACCGGTTTTATAGATTATTTTTAAAAACCAGAATGAAAGTAAAAGTTAATTTTGTATGTTGATCCTTGCAGACGTTTCTCACGATTTCAGGCGTGGATAAATTTATTCTAAACCTTGTGTATCAATGTTCTTTAATATACTGGCGATCCTTTCCATTGAGACCTACGTTAATTTATCTGGTAAACTTAATACAGGGTGGATTAAAATACAGAGTAAAACTTGGTAAGGTTTTGTAAATACAATAAAAAATTGTTTAGGCAAACTGTATATGTGTGTATCTGTGACAGTTAGTATACAGTCTTTTTAAACAATGTTTTGTATATTCAATGTACATTTATTACCACATGAAATACCTGTCTACAGTCATTTTAAACAGTTTCTTAATGGCGTTACATGGACGTCTAACTTGTTTTAACTTCTTTTGATTGCAGGTACATATCATAATCGAGTATTGAGAGATTCGTCTTAATTAGATTGCGGACCTTTCTGCAAAATAAAAATTTTCTGTATCGATTGTAAGAAACAGGAGCAGATCAGCAATATCTTTCCTTGTATAAAATAAATAAATTACAGGTAGCCTTCCTATAACACGGTAGATAGGTTCCTATAAAATGCTGTGTTGTATGAAACTGTGCTATAGGAGACGCAGAGCCAGTACAAAAAGGGTTACGTTTCGAAAACCTATTAAAAACAAACCTTTTTTCTTTAATTCCATATAAGCAACTTAATTTTTATTGAAATTTTTTTAAAGTGCACTTTATCCTTTTAGATACGGCGGGACTTTCCGTAATACCGTATCTCTGAGACGGCAAGTCTCGCCGCGGATGGCGCGTAAACTGTGCATGACGCTTTCCGCTATAATATCGGAATAGAGTTATAAATGAGTAAATTATAATTTATTTATATATTTTCATACACTATTGATCATTATTCCTTCCCGTCATTATTTCAACGTAAATTTAGTTTTTAAATATGTTAAACAAAAATCATGTTATCTAGTGTGTAGAAGTACAGTGTTGCACAAAGGTTTTTGCAATTTTGTTATCGTGTTAGAGCGAAACAGTGTTATAGGTTGCAGTGCTGTACGAGGGTTCCCACAATTTATCCTATCGTGTTATAGCGAAACCGTGTTATAGGTTGCCGTGTCGTATGATGGCTACCTGTACTAATATTGCATCAATATTCCCAAACTTTTTCTCAATCTTTTTACTGTTATAATTTTCACTTACTGACTTTTGTCATATCTCTGCAGTCTGATCATGATGGATATTACAAAGAAACAAAGAGTTCAAGTAAAATTGTATTTCCAAATGGCATGTTCATTCATAGTCACCGGAAGTCTATTCTTTATGTACGCCATTTTAAATATAAGATGCCACTATTTTTAATCGTTGCTCATTTATAAAATTAATCACAATGAATCTCCCAACACTTGACGATAATATACAAGGTAATTGATAACTGGTAGTGCGACCGAAAAGTGAGTGATTATACATAAAGATATAATTCAAAAATGTAGAATACAATTTTTTCATACGAGGCTTTATTTTCGAAAATATCTACTTTGGAAATTCATCAGGTTCGCGGGTTTAGCATTTGTAAGAAGTAGAATTGGTAGGTCATAAACAAACGCGTCAGACGTTGCTATCCACTAACACGCGTGTTTGCTGGATTTATCAACTCGATTCTCAAGAAAACAAAGCCTCATACGAATTAAATTTTATTCTACATTTTCACATTACTTTCTCCTTTTTTTGGTTGTTCCACCAGTCACCGATCACCCTGTATATTTAATATGTGTCAGTAACGAGAAAGATGGGACTATTAATACAATTGTTATGCATATGTAAAAACTTGCTGCGCATTTTGGTTCATCCTATATAAGTAGTAAATAATTTCAACCAGATGTTACTAGAATTTAGATTGAACATTTAGAACCACTGGTCAAGATGGATCCAAGTTCTGCCTTTTCAGGGTTACAATCATTTTAATAGTATTAATGAAGTAAAAATATTGTTAAATTAAGTTGAAAAATCAGGTATCGATGAGAGTGAAATAAAGACATTAAATTGCAACACAAAATGTTTAAAAGGTGCTTCCTTCAGACTTCCTTCAGATCTAACAAATAGACAATAATAGCGGAATATTATGTTAATGTACTATACTTTTCGACTCGAAACATTATTTGTTGATCCAACCATCATTCCAATGAATTTTTATTTGTTTTAAATGATTTTTGGTTGAAATTTTCAGCATTCATGTGCCAACAATTAATATTTCGAATGTTGAATGCATACTTGCAATTTCATTGGAAAAGTGCGATTAGTACATATGTTTATTTCATGTCACTTGAAGAACTCAGAAATGTCCGAGTATTTGTAAACAGTAGCTTAAGTGAGAGCACCTTGATAGAGTTCTCGTTGCAAATGTTAGAGGTGCGTGCAACGCTTCACGTGTTCAACTATGTATTGCCACCATTATTCTGTAACATGACGGCGACTGTCTCATTAATATGTATGTAGGAAGGGAACAGTAAAGAGTATTTCCAGTCGGACGCGATTTTACAAATAGCTCTTTCACAGTAAAAGCAGCAATTGTACGATGGAATCGTATTCGTTTCTAGATGTTAATTTTGAAAAACGGCACTTTCGTCTGAAGCGATTATGATAGTTTCCACAAAGTATATTTTGTCGTGGAAATGATATTTCATTAGAAAAAGTTCTTCAAGACATCTTTCTTCCGTTGAAAATCAATTCCAATTATTATAACGAAGACAACCAGGTATCTCATTCTTGTTAGGGAAATTTGAAAATGCTTGTGAAATTGTTTACTTTGATTTCTTTCATTAGTTTGCATCACCCAAATGTGTTTAAGAGTATTATTGAAATTAATTGTCTGATTGAATTTTTAGAACCACTTAGATAGATTAACGATTTTACATTGAAACAGCAATCGTTGAATGGAAAACTTATTCAACTGAAGCATTCTTATATTTCTATCGCGTTTTTTGTAACATAAAATCATTTGGTTATCTTCAATAGGTTTTTTTCAATTAGTAACACAGTAGAGAATTACAATAAATCAAGTACAAACTCGTTGACAATAAGTAGTTGACTAGAAATAGAACTTTTTTCCATTCCCAAAAAAATAAAAGCTGTCTTATACGGATATCTATGGAATATAAATTTCAATATTCACACATCATTTTATAACTGTTTTCTTAGAACAGAAAATTCAACAGTCAAAATATTACTGTTATATCAGTACTAATTGAAAATTTTAACAGTGTCATTCGACCCCTTATCTAAAATGTCCGAGTACAATTCTGTCACGATAAAAACTACAATGATGTACACGTTAAGTGCAATACAATTACCTCCACTACTGCCGTGTATACCCATCGACTCGGTTAAGAAATGTAATATGTTACGAGTCAAGGTATATCGGTAAGCCAATACTAATGCAATGACAAAACTTTTTCGTTTTTTATTATTTTTTCATGAAATTTTTATCAACACATTCGTGATATTTTTCTGATTAAATTGTGACATAATTCACATTTGTACTTTAAAAACTTATTATCGTCAATTGAACAAGTAAATATGATCCAAATTATATCATGTTTGGTGTCATTTTAATAAAAAAAATGTCATGAATATATAGCTAAAAGTTTCATGAGAAAAGAAATGTAGTTTCGTCATTGCGTAGGCATTTGCTCACAGATATAGCTGACCCGACACGCTCATACCGATTGTTTTGGCCGCTCGGCATAACACTGGCGGCAAAAGGTAAAGGAATCTCGAGGAATCGTCTCTGTCTCGACGAGTGCACTGTTTCGGACCCGAGATCGTTGTTTTCATCGCAACAATACTATATATATGAACGTTGGCACAAGCGAGACGATGTAACGTTAATAGAGTTCTTGTTGCAAGTGTTTGGTGTGCGTGTAGCATTTCGCGCGTTCATCTATTTCGAGCATTATCCTGGAACACGAGGGCGGCTGTCTCATCAATATGCATGAAGGAAGGGAACAATAAAGAGTGTTTCCGGTTGGGCGCGAATCGACGAATACGTGCTGGGGATGGAGGAGGCCGCAGTGGAGGAGGGTCGTGTAGAAAGGACGCTGAAGACGCGACGCGCGGCAAAATAACGCATAAATCATGGAGCGAGCGGGTTTATTAGAACGCGGAAACAAGTAGCGGCGCAGCCGCGGGCGAATTCGGTTGTTAAGATTTCGTACGTCAGCCGAGGCTGAATAATTTAGCCCCGAAAACAAACGATCTTAGGAAGCGGGGCAATATATCGCTCCGAAGGCGGGAGAGACGAGTCCCGTGTACACGTCGCAGCTGGCTGCATTGTGCGCGAAAGTAATCATGCTAATGTATTCTCGCTTGGATGTCGCGCCGCCGTCGACGGCGACGGGGCACACCAGCAAAGTTTATTCTTAAACACGATTAGCAATCTCGAAGACTCTCCTCGGACCGGGCCGACCGGCGAGCCCGGGTCCTTTCGAAAAGATAGGAAGTAAACCGAGCCCTACGAAGCACCCTTTAATCTAGAGGCTCGCAAACACGGGATCAAACATTCACGAACGAGATACCCTTCGGCGGACCGTCTTCAGCCTTCCGGCAGTTTGGAATTTTCACGCGACCGGCCATGCGTTGGATTTCAAACATTTTCCCATTTCCATCTATGAGATTTTGTAGGAAATACAATAAAAGGGTTACGCTCTACTCGCAAGAATTAGCTTAAACAATTTATCACGTTGAGATACTACGTAGCTCGAAGAAACTTACTCGCCAGAGAATATTTAGTTTTTCACAATTATATATAAATATATTTCTGGTTTGAGGTCACCTGAAGTTAAGTCTTAAATTAGCCAAAGAGTCGAGACAACGCGCCATCGTGATTGTAAAATTCAATTTCTACTAAATACTTCAGTCTTTAAGCATATACAGGGTGTCACCTAACGTTTTCACCTCAAATATGCTTGTTGTTTTCAATGATACATTGAATGTCTTCAGGACAAAGCTGAATGGTAAAAACGGGCTCACACAATACCAAACAAATTTTTGTTTTTGTCATTTCTTTTTTAGAGACATCAAGGTCACCTTCATTTTTTTAAATGGAATCATCCTTTTTGAACACGTACAATGATACTCCCTTTCATTACGAATTCAGTGACTATAATTACTCAAGGTCATTCAAGGTCACGGGCAGGGATAACGTATAAAATTTAAAATATGAAAGCAGCATATGTTTATTATCAGTGACACTTGTAGTAAACATGCTAAGGTCCTTCAATGCTATTGACTATTTTTAAACGTCCTCTAGCAGGATTACGCTGCGATTTATTTACTAACAGTATATAAAAAACAGTCAATAGCATTGAACGACCCTAGCATGTTTACTACAAGTGTCACTGGTAATAAACGTATTCTGCTATCATATTTTAAATTTTATACGTTATCCCTGTCTGTGACCTTGAATGACCTTGAGTAATTATAGTAACTGAATTCATAATGTAAGAGACTATCATTGTAGGTGTTTAAAAAACGGTAGGTCCATTTAAAATAATGAAGGTGACATAAAAACAAAAATTTTTTTGGTATCGTGTGAGCCCCATTTTACCATTCAACTTTGTCCTGAAGACATTTAATGTATCTTTGAAAACAACAAAGACATTTGAGGTGAAAACGTTAGGTGACTCGCCTTGTAGAATTGTTTTATAATTCGACCACTCTGACGTTTTGCGGAGCACTAAAGGTGAATATTTTATAATCATTTATGAAAATGACATGAATGTGTCTATCTAAATGTTTAGCCATTTGTTTACAATATATACTCAAAGAAATCAATTTGTTGAATAATTCCTCATGGATGCAGCTTTACAATCTCAATAATTGCAAATTAAAAATTGTAGAACCGTAAATCTAGCGTTAAGCTACATTCTCGAACGATGCTCGAGTCTGTTAGATGTTAGTAGATTTAATCAAGTGGACCATTCGTACAATTCGGTAAAAATGGATGGCCTCACTCGGGTAAAGTACGGAAATGTTTGGTCATTTTTGTGACAAAATCATAAAATTTTAACATTAAGGCGATAGACTAACGAATAGGTTTTGCCTGTGAAAATATTTATTGAAGTGGACCTGTCTTAAAAATGTTTCGGATTGTCCATTATAATTTGTGGCTAATATTTTTTTTAACATGTTATACATTATTCGTGTATTTTTCTATGTCTTCATCAAATGTCTTTATCCCGAGTCTGACTCGATATTACAATTCAAGGGGTTAAAGAATTCTGAGAGCCAAGCACGCCAATAAATGATTCAAAGATGGCAGCATCCACTCCATCAGTAAACTTAGACATAGTGTCTAGACAGTTCTGAACAATTATTCTGGGACCGAGAATATTTTATCTCATCAGCGTGAGCGCAAACAGAAATACTGACAACTTATGTTATATCACGAAAGTTTAATAAACGACGGTGACATAATGTCGTATTACACTTCAGAAAATGGAACGAATTACATTTCATTACTTTATACAGCCATTATAATATCACGAAGAAGCGATTTGTTACAGTTTTCCTTGTTTATTTTATATTTTATATTGATAACCGCATTATAAAGAGAAACCTGTGCGAAAAACGCCTTCTATTTGCACGTTCATTAAATTGACTAATTCTAACAATTACAAATAGCCATCCGAGGAGAATAAAAATTATACGAAAAGGGATTCATTAGCTACAATCCGTGTCCAAAAACTCAAGGTCGATGTTTCCAAGAAATATTTGATAACTACTGTTGACAATACTGTGCCGTCTTGTAAGTTTACATGTATAATCACAAAACTTACAAGTTACTACTGGAATGAAAGCATTATGGAATTCGTTATATTCGTAAGTACATTTTTTGAAAGCTTCAAACATTTCATTTGAAGCCGTTCGAATACTTTCGCGGTTCACTGTAGGTAAAAGAAGCATTGGAGATTTCATTATAGCAAAACTACCACCCCTTCTTCAAACGGACTCGCCAGTCACCTGTATGCTGAAATAAACACATAGAAACCGACGTAGCTTATTTCCGAAACCATCGCGTACTTTGCTACTTAAGAAAAACAGATGTAACCTATTTACGAAGGAAGGGTCACGAATTAATTTATACACCCAACTGCAGTCTCATCAAAAACAAAAAATTCCCTTTCAGGCCACTCTGTAATACACAGCCCGCCAACCCGCCAACGACGGTGTTAACCCACGCTCTCCAAGCAAGTCCTGGTAGACGACATCAAAACGTCCCCAAAGAAACGCCCAAAATCGTACCCGTAGACATCCGTGCAGCAGAGCTGTACTTCACTTTCAGACGGAAGAATATCGCGCGGAGGGAGCAGGTGTATAAAAATGGGCCAGCTTTTCGCGCGGTGTGGGCGGACCAAAGGGAAAGCTTTTAAAAGGATCCGCATAAAAGGGGTGGCGTGGTAACGAGCATCGTGGAATACGCGTAATCTCGCATTCGGCTCGTCGTCGTCGTATCGTTGTTGTTATTAATGTCACGCTCGCCTGTCATCAATGGATTCAACGAGAAGAGATGAAGAATCTGGGACAGGTAGATTTTCGTGCGAGCTTGTCAACGGCGCGCGTCCCATAGGCCTGGGTAGCCTAACCTTCTTGCCGTCGCCTCTTTAATTTCTTTCCCGTGAAACGAATCTCCGGCGTGACGGGCGCACGACGCGCCGCGTCGTTGCGTCGCGTCGCGTCTAAAGTCCCGAAAACCAGCACGGCGCATCGCGCGGATAATGCCTGGGAGAAGAGGGAACGCCGAGGGATTCCATCTTAAATGCGGTTAACGCCGCGATGTGCTCGCGACTCCGCGAGCTGGGTGGCGAGAAGAGAGGGCGCCGCGGAAAGCGAGCGCGAAAACGTTGGAGAATATAGGAGGAGGAGAGCTCGGGCATTTTCATTGAAGAGGCAAGAGGGAAACGGAAGACCGACACGGAACCCGCGGAGGTGGACGGGGTGGTTTCGGGCAACAGAGAAGAGAGCGTGCGTTCCAGATTTCTAAAGGCGTTCAATGATATTTCCGAAGAGAAGGAACGAAGGAGGGCTCCGGATGGCCGCAATGAAGTTGGATTTAGCTGGAGGCTGGATGGCGAACCGGGTCGCAGAGAGCTCGAAGACGTGCTTGTGTGCTCCCACCTCTCATTTTCTCTTCGGTCCCAGTCCCTGCAGTTCTGTCTGTCTACCATTCTCTACCCTATTGCACTCCGCTCCCTTTGTCGCCCCCGGTGTCTTTGTCTTCTCGCGATACGCGTGTGTCTACGCGAAGACTGCTGATCATGCCAGCATACCTGTTATACGGCTCAAAGTTTCTCTATGGATGTGTGCGCGTCGCAGTCCGATTAAACACGAACGTATGCGTCCAAAGTGATGTGGAAGATAATGCGTAACTGTGCTAGACATGGGAGAAAAGCTACGGGAAAAGTAAGACGATCTGTCTTGGATAGTTGCGATGGATACCGTCGGATGCGCACGATCTCGCAGTTAATATTTTATAAAGACGACGCGCGACTTCGCAAACCAATGCAATGAAGATGCAGCGAAGTATGTTTGTACCACGAAACTGCAGCTTTACTTTAGCCAAATGCTTTATTACAACAAGGAGTGACAACTATACCAACGATGTTGCACAACAAACGAATGATGGGATTCTGACGAAGTCGTGGAGGTGAAAATCCCTCCACCAGAAAATATAAGAAAGTAGGGCACTGGGCCTCTACCAACAGATGTATGGCGGCTACCTCTTACACTCGTCACCAGATGGATAGACAGACAAAGACAACGCCTTTCCCGCAAGATCCGTCGCCGATTCCTATATACAGGGTGTCCCACATAAATGGGAACACCTAAATATCTGTCGTATTTACAGTCCTATCAGAAAATTTCAGAGGACAAAGTGACACTATTGCAGGGGGCAAATATGAGGGTAAAGAAAAAAAATTTTTATGTCGTGTTTTTTAATGAAATTTCAAGGTCACCGATGTTTTTTTAAATGGAATAGTATATATTTTTTACGATAACATGATAGACAATAAAAAACTGAATTTAGTGGATACCACCTTTTTGACCTTGAAATGACCTTGACCAAGAATAATCATGTTGGAGCGGATAAAATGTGGAAGTTTAAAATTTACGTGTTTCAGCAAAGATTACGCGTTGTTTACGTCGGGTTGACCTTTACATATCATAATAAATGTTCGAAATGTTGACCATCCTCGTTTATGCAATATTGCAATCTTGCATTAAATGATCTGTAGGCATTGTCGATTTCCTGAGACGTAATTGAACGTCGAACGAATTTATACAAGGAATTCTTACTGGTATAAAGTATGCTGCATATTTACGCCAGGATTTGTCGGGTCTTTTAGAAGAAATTACGTTATTCGATCGGGAGCGCATGTGGTTTCAACATGATATTTGTCCAGCGCATTATTCTAAAGACGCTGGATTGGGCGACGAGGAACAATTCCATGACCAGCCCGTTCTCCGGATCTGACACCATTGGACGTTTATCTATGGGGCAAGATAAAATATATTGTGTACAAGGATAAACCGACAACGCCAGAGGATATGCGGCAAAGGATTACTGCAGCATGTCCTTCAATTACGTCTCAGGAAATCGACAATGTCTACAGATCATTTAATGCAAAATTGCAATATTGCATAAATGAGGATGGTCAATATTTCGAACATTTATTATGATGCGTAATCTTTGCTGAAATACGTGAGCTTTAAACTTCCACATTTTATCCGATCCAACATGATTATTCTTGCTCAAGGTCATTTCAAGGTCAAAAAGGTGGTATCCACTAAATTCAGTTTTTTATTGTCTATCATGCTATCGTAACAAAAAATATACTATTCCATTTAAAAAAAACATCGTTGACCTTGAAATTTTATTAAAAAACACGCATAAAAAATTTTTTCTTTACCATTATATTTGCCCCCTGCAATAGTGTCACTTTGTCCTCTGAAGTTTTCTGATAGTTTGAAGGGAGGAGCAGGCGGTTGAGGGGCCCCTACCGTGCCCATCAGAGTTCTAGATGCAACAGAATTTGGAGATGAATCGGACTGCGTGAAACTCCGATGTTGCCTGAAAGTCGCTAAACGGAAACGGCACTGGGTCCTCTGTATTCTTTCTGGAACCATAAATTATCGATTCCTCGGGCCCTGGTACTATGTGTGGGCCTATGCTATGTCAAGTGCCATTGAGAGCGGTACGGCAGGGCTGATTTTCCCAAAAGGGTCAGCTTGTTTGTGCTTCCCTTCTGAAACCCTTTTTGACAATCGTTCGAAAGTAACTTGATCCTGCCGAACTTTTATTATACCGGTTCTACAATATCTGTTCTATGAGAACACTTTTCAAAGAAGTTCCTAAAGAAAATGTTTGTTTACATAAAAGTTCTACAGGAATTTCTTGAACGGAATTTGTAAGTTGAAACAGAAGTTTTATAAAAACGAGAGATAACAATTGATTTCGATGCACGCTTGTAACCTCCGAAGGAATTTTAACAGGCACAGTTTGTTGATAGTAGGAGAAAGTTGATAATATATGTCTACGTAACTACTTACGAAAATCCGGGTTCTCGGGGATATATTGGCAGACTTCTTTAGTATCTAAATTTCCGATTCTCGAAAAATTGTCAATATTTAAACAACGATTATTTTGTTAAAACGAAATAATATAAAAATAAATTTGGACTTATTTTAAAGTACAGAATCTTAATATAAAGACCAACCGTATACAACACGTGACTAATATAAAGTATAGAAGATTTACATAATTTACATACGTAGAAATATAATGCAGGCACTTTAAAAATTTCATTATTTATTTTTTTCTCATTATTGACTTTAGATGCTTGACTATAGATTTATGCACTTCGATAAAACGTTACCCGTCGCTCCACACTTTCATATGCATAACCAAGATGAGTTAACAGAGATCAATGATTATTTAAGGAAATAATGTTTTAGCAATAAAAATACATCTGGATAATCAGAATATGGTGGAGCATTTATGACACAAATGAGTCGATCAGAGCAGTTGATCAAATAAAGTTAAGAATATCAAGACATTATTGCCGATTTATTAAAAGTATTAAAGAAAGAGAAGAATTTTGATGTAGCTCCTGTATTTTGGAATTGATGCAGAACATTTTGAATTTCTATGAAGGTTTATAGTCCATTGTGTCTTAAATATGATCTTAAATTCGTATGATCATCTTGTACATATTCTTTAAAAATATAAATAGCCAGGATATTGAGCCGTTCATATTGAAAGTGACCTATGTCCATTTGTCAATTATTTTCTGTTAACCGTATTAACGTGTACAACTTGAAGTTATCTGTCATAAACAACATTTGCTGTTACGTATATACAGAGTATATACGATAATTTTGGACACATGTTTTCGCAGTTAGTTCAACAATTAAAATCATTACTTTGAAAGTGGCCTAAGCCCAATCAATTATTGAGAATGTCCGAAAGTGCGAATTTTCAAATATCCGAAGGCAGTGATGAAGATAATTTTAAGGAATTAGTATTTAACAAGTTAACCTCAGTTTTTTGACAGTGGCTTTAGTTGAATAATCAGTACGTTTAATTAATACAGTGAAACAAAATTCACGCAATACACACTTACAATTGAATATAAAACTTAAAATATTAAATTATATAAATTATTACACTCGTGGGGAAGAATAAAAAAACAAGACCATTTAATTCAGATAGTGAACACGAATTCGTAACTAATGATTTCAACAAAAGAAGTTCGAAAATATTGTGTTGACACCACTTTATAAAAATATAAGACGAACTACAATAGCGAAATAGAAGGATATGATGGACTTAGTACGATATATACCACCGGTGCACCATGACATCCCTCCCACATACACAAAATGCAGATGAGCAGTAAATTGTTATGTAATTTATGTAGTTAGAAAATTTCCCGAATTGCATAAATTGTGTTTTTGAAGTGTTGTAAAGAAATATAAAATAAATTGAGTGTTGTTTTTCAATTTGAAGCATTTTAAATTATATCGAATGGACTTGGGCTCTTTCAAATTTTACAACGAATCTGGTTGTTAACTTTGAAAGTGGCTTGACTCCATTTTTGATAAGAAAACACATATTATTCTCTTAAGAATAATAATTATTTTAATAGGAATTGTAAATTTAACTCTTTTAGATACACTTAAGCAGTATGACACATTGTTATCCTATAGGTATATTTATAATTTTATTGAAACGCAAACTCTTAAATATCTCAATTTCAGTACAAATGGACTTAGGTCATTTTCAAAATAGGCGGCTCAATATGTTTCTTCCATATTTTGCATGCAGGAACATTTGCATTTAGTTATTCGCAATTAAATCTGCCATTTGAATACCACGTGAGTTTCAATGTCTAACAAAACGGCCGTCGCTACTAACTTCCCAGAGCGGTCTTGCTTCAATTGTCTCGGCTGTTGTCGCCAAGCAATTGGTTCGCAATCTTTCACGATCAGTTTTCTTTGCAATTCGATTTCTCCTGGCCACGCTTGACCGGGCTCGTGACCATTCCCTCGAACAGCGGGCTCTGCATGTTTCATTCGGCCGACCACTCGGGTCGACTCGCAGGACAGAAAATGAATATTTAAATCCGGAACGAGCTGTTCCTTCCCGGTACGTCGGTTACTATCGGTGAAAACGGTTCAGGTCCTTCGGAACAGGCCGATGTTCCATCCGAATTCCCCGATAATTATTCTATCGTGGCTATTCATGGATGGACCGGGGCCGATCACCGATGCAAATTTCGGAGATTCGTGAGGCGCGGGGTGATGAGGAAATCGATCTACGCGTGCCCGATTGCCGGGGCCGTTTCTGATGGCGACAGACAGAGGACAGAGCAGCCGGGCTATGACTCGTGAGAGTCACCGATTGGCCGGTCACGTAGTACGAACGTTAATTACGCTTCGGTCCCCGACTAAGAGAGAACTTTGTTCCCGTGGGATTAGACCTCGGCGAATTCCGGAATCATGCGGTGGTTCCAGCGGTGTTAACATCGGGACGCCGGATACATACAGATCAGGCAGGACACGCTGGTTCACGTTGCATCTCTTCCGTGTCGTCCCTTCCTTCGAGGTCAGTTAAAGGTCGATCCTATGGGACCATCGCGGACGGTAATCCGCGCGTTTACCATCCGTTGCATCCTCTCCGTCGGCGCGCAGCTTTCACCCGCGTAATCACCAAGCTTGGCTAATCGAAATTTCTTACTGCCACGACGCGAGCTCCGAATGAAATCCTGAGGAATCCCCAGTGAGTCGGGAGACAGGGCCGCTCTGTTAACGCTCCGATCTTCTACTAGGCGAAGCAATATCGCACTGTACTCTGCGGACAGCGAATGCTTCCGACGATTTCATGGCAGCCATAACTACAGTCGGCGGCAATATTAAGTGGACACCCTTTGAAAACTAATAACCAGATTGCGGGTATTTATGAAAATGCATACTTTTATTGAAAATAGGTACACCAATGAAATCTAGACAACAATTTATGTCTGGTTTAAGTAATTTTGAAAATGTTCTTTTTATTTTGAATATTGCTTATGTTTTGCATAATGCATATTATTGCATAGTGTTCATATTTTTTGCATGGTGTGCATATTTTTAGTACTTCTCTCATATATTTGTAAACAAAAATATAATTATTTCGAATAAATGGACTGGTTATTTTGAAAATGGTGTAAGTCCATTTTTTCTTCCATCCAGACATTTAAACGTTTGAATTTTATTCAATTCAAATTTTTCAAATAAAGTGTGTTAAGTTCGGCAATGTTTCTAGGAATTTAGAAATATTTAAATTGATTACATAAATGACTTTTATGTGAATTTAACTGAAATAATATATTCTTTCTGGATCATCAATGGACTTACACCACTTTCATAACCAACCATTATTCCCATATAATTTCCTCTACTAACGAATTTTAAATTGATCAAAACGTATGAATATTTTAAATTACTTAGTGTGAATTTTTATGAATAAGAAGTTCACCCTAAGTTATTTGTTTATTCTGCGATTTTTGAATATCTTCCAAAAATGGACATACACCATTTTTATAACCAACCGTTAGGCAATTTCATTTACTGACGAATTTTAAATTCATGAAAGCATGGATATTTTAAAATACTAAGTGACAATTGTTTATAAATATTATATTCGAACCATTCAATAATGTCGGTTAGTATACATCGTTGTGCAGATGCTTAAGTCATTGCCGTATTATTTTCATTATACAGTATTTCACGGTTAATTGTCGTGAAATTCTGAACGATAATGGTCGCAGAACAATCCCACCTTCCTCGGGGTATACTCGATGAAGAACCATGACAGTGTAACATAATACGGGTCGTGTATATCGGTGAGACCACTACTAATCCAACGACAAAACTTCATTATTTTTTATTAATTTTTGATGGAACTTTCACCAATATATTTCTGTCATTTTTATGAATAAAATGATATCAAATAAGATATAATTGAGATGATATTTACTTGTGTAATGGACGATGAAAGTTTCGGAAAATTATTGTAAATATGATCCGAATCAACTATTATCTGCACGTTAATTGTCGCCGGCCGGACCCGTGGTGGCGACATTTATCGATGAAATACTGTATCTGCAATGAGTAGAACTTCTTTATGAGTAATAGTTCCCTACTTAAAGAAGAAAATATATATTTGTCGTATCTCTACATTTACTTCAATCTTTAAATATTGATACTAGACAGATCTTTGATTTCGATTAAATTTTATTACAGGCACAGATAAAAAAGTTAAAAATTGTGTTCATTACTATTTTCGTCGCAATTGTACTCGAATGTACAAGTGAGCACTAGGTGATTTCTTGTGAATAAATAAGAAAAAATATATTGTATAATAATATTTTTCATCCAAAGCTTCGTTTTTGAGAAAATTGAGTTTTGAGTGATACGCGTGTTATTAAGATCGGAACTGTCTGACGCGTCTGATCACGACCAACCAATTCTACTTCCTACATATACTACTAAACCATGCGAACTCGACGGATCTTGAAACTCGATTTTCTCGAAAACGAGGTGTCAAACGAAAAAATTTTATTCCTTATTTTCGATTTATTTCTACATGTAAAATCACCACTTGTTCGCTTATACATGTTATTCGGTCGCATCCTATATAGTTTCATAATACTCATCACATAATAGGGAAATTCATGATTTTTTTGGAAGAGAGTGTTCAACCCAATAGTTTTTTAGTAAAAATATATTATTCAGTTACTGGCATCATATGAACTGTCAATTGTGCAATGTTGCAAATTGCTTTAAATTTTCCAGTTGCCGAACTTCCCTTAATGTTATTAGGTTAGTCCACAAGTTGAGTCGTTTTCATAAACGAACTGTGGAGAAACATCACAAGCAGAGCACTGGAAGTGATTTGGAAAAATATCAAACATTATCGTTTATAGTGCTGCTTCTTATTCTAATATACAATTACACAAATGTGACAATTGGCATCTTTCATTTTTTAATATAAAGAGTGTCTAGAATTGTTTAGACATCGTGTCAGGGTTTGTGCTACGATTGAGTGGGGCACTGCCATTTTTGAGATATTCATTGGCGTGATTGTATAAAATTATATGTCACGCCTATCATAGCGGGATTCTATGTCTCTTGATCGGTGGAGATCTATTAAAAAAATGGTCCGCAAAATTGACCTTGACCCCTTTTTCAAGGTCAAATTTTTTTTTTAATTTTATCATTTAGTACTCGTCGCGAGGACCAAAGTCTCAAAGAAACCATGGATTTCATGTCAACCATTCACATAAAAAACGACTGTAAGCTTTCGTAAATTATTTTATTCCACATGTCTACCGCGTGTCCCAAGATAGTATAAACGTGGAGGGGGTGATTCTACAAGAGAAAAGAAGTCTAAAATATAGAAAAATGTTTTTTCATTTGACGCTTCGTTTTCGAGAGATTAAAGTTTGAAAATCCGTCAAGTTCGCGTTCGTAGCGTTTGTAAGAAGTAGATCAGGTAGACCATGAACAGACGCGTCAGACGATTCATATTCAATATCAAGCGTATTCGCCGTATTTTCGAACTCTAATATCTCGAAAACCTATACCATCATGGGACACCCAGTAGACATGTGAAATAAAATAATTTACGAAACTTTAAAGTTGTTTTTTATGAGAATAGTTGACTTGAGACCCACGGTTTCTTTGAGACTTTTATTCCTCGCAACTAGTACTATACGATGAAACTTAAAAAAATGTTGATGTTGAAAAAGGAGTCAAGGTCAATTTTGCGGATCATTTTTTAAAATAAATCTCCACCGATAATGAGACATGGAATCCCGCTATGGTAGTCGTGACATCTAATTTTTCTACACCCTGTACATCGCTCAACATTCGCACTTTAGAACTTGTGAACTTTAAGAACTTTAAGTGTATTTTACGAATGTGAAATATATCCTTTCTTACTGTTTTTAAACTAGAACGTTAATTGCCTTGAGCCAGCTGCAATATTGAATAGAGCACCGCTCGAAACAAAGAGTGTTCATTCTTTAATTTGATAGATACACCAGACACACGATTTTTGTTATTGTATCCAACCAAGGGTGAGAAATTGCAACATAGAAGCTTCGATAAATATCGTTTAATTTTTATTTTTAAGTTATTTTTAAGATGTTATTTTCTTCAAGTACTCCCACAAGTGGAATTTAGTAATTCAACAAAACAATAGTTTAACACTAGAACTAGGAGCCGTGAAAATGGCTGGGTTCAAATTTTTTATTCTAAGATTATTGAGGTCGTAGAGCTACATTTATGAGGAATTATTCAACGAATTTATTTCTTTTATATGATTTATAACAAAAATCGTTGAAATTCTGTGTAAATACAATCTGGTCATGTTCGTTTAGTAAAATGAAAGAGGCGCTTTTAGTTCTCCGTAGATCTAGTGTGAAATAGAATATTCCATCAGCTTCTCACATTTTTCTCTTTTCCCACCTTCTGTGTTGGTTAGTAGCCTAAGTACTTGTCGGTTGATAGCTCATGGTACGTCGATGAGCAGCACAGATGCGAGGAGATTGGGATAGAAAGGAAACGTGCTAATCGCGCCTCGAATGAGAGAAACGAGAACCAGTTAGCTGCAATAGATCTCGTTCGACGCGCGAGATTTAATTACCTCGGTTCTAGTTCCGCAATTTACAGTTATAAATAATGTACAGGGAGCAGAGAAGACGTAAAGGAGCCAGAGAAAACGTCGAGGAAATTATAGCCTCCAGAAAGCAACGGGTCTGTTCTCTTTTACTATATGGCAACCGGAACTTTTAACCATCGATTATCGTTTCTAATATATTGACGCCATCTTATAGCTAAAACGTACGATCGTAGACTGTTAAAAAGTGCTTTTATGATTCCGTAGGAGGAACGTGGAACTGAATTAACTCAACATGATTTAACCCTTCTATTATATTCATCTAATTAGTAATATCGTTCCTGTGAAAATGTATAAAAATAAAATAATAGTTAGAAAATTTAACAGCCTCTATTAGCATCACAATATTTAGAAAAGCCTGATCTAAGGTTTGTTGAAATGTTTCTATAAAACGGCGTGTAGGCCCAAATATTTTATTTAAATTGTATATAAATATAAATATTGAGTATATAGTGTATTAGAATTAGAAAACTGCAAACTAAATTGAATTAAAAGGTGAATAAAAGTGTAAAGTTGTAATTGCTACTTCTGTATTTATAGAACTCGTTTCCATGTTGTATAGTAGTTTTCCATGTCTTCGCAAATTAAATAGTTTATATTTAAGAATATCCCTTCAGTATTATTAAATATAAACTATCTAATTTGCGAAGACATGAAAAACTACTACACAACATGGAACGAATTTTATAAACACAGAAATAAAAGGATCTTAAGGGAATATGTTAAAAATGGACTGGTTAAATGCATTAAATCATTACTATAGGAACAGAAATAAGATGTGAGCCACTTTGGCCTCAATCAATATTGAATTATTGCAGACTGCACTGTAGATTACTTTCCGATTTTCTCGGATTCTGAAAGTGCTTCAGGAGCTCTTAAAATACCACAATTTAAAAAATTACTGCAAAATTAAAAATTCATGGACCCAATTTTTCAATCAATCAGTACGTGCAATATCTCAGAAATCGTTACAATTTACCTATAGTATATACAATTTTAGGTACGTAATAAAAAACACTATTAAATATTTGCGATAAAAAATTTGGTTTCGTTAACAAATTTGCACTTTCGAACCATGATGCTTCTATTGAAACGTTTTTTCGTATATTGAATGCTTCACGAGATAACTTCCTATTCCTGGTTCTACCACTCATCCTACTCAACTCTGATTAATAACTTATCGTTAGTCAAATAATAGTGTAATGCAGATTTCTTCTTGATAAATGGTTCACCTGTTCAACATTCGTGAAAGATTAAAAAAGAATAACTAAATGATTCGAAGGTAACTTCGAAATTATTACTTAAGGGATTGCTTTGACAATCACCCGGCTCGACTGCATTTTGGAGAATTCCGTGTTCTTAACTTTTTTGAACTTTTTTTAATATCATCCTGTAGATATCGATGAAGACACTCCGAAAATGTGTGTATGGTTGTTAGGAATTCACTGGTTTATAAGTTATACGCTTGTAAAGATGATCAGTTTCAAGCGTTTTTAGAGCGTCGCCATATTGGATATTCGTTGAGTTCTAGAGGTAGGTAGGTCTCCTCGGCGCATGCGCTGGATAGATCGTGAGTGTTCAGCGCATGTTTTAGATAGTATGGTATATTTGCGGGATCGGCTAAATAGTACTGAGCGTATGCGCTAGATAGCAATTCAGTGGTTACACATACTTTGTAAACATACGCAATTTCAAGCGTTTTTCACAAATTAATTATTAATAAGTTTATTGTTGATTTTGAAATGGCTAATTCAAGTATTAGAAATTTTAACTTCAGAGACATGCCAAGTAATAAAGAAGAAGCAATTACTGGGGCTCACGATTGTGAATTGTTGCGGAAATTTAAAAAATGTCGTACTCATCGGTGCGAAATGAAAATTTATAACAATAATCATGGAATTAAAATATACAGAATCACGTACAGGATTTCAAAAAGAAGGTACAGTCCAAGATGGTGTGGGGTTAGGTCGTCGTGGCAGCGGAGAAGGCCGGTCCGACCATGGTATAATGTTTCGCATTTTGATTTAGTAAATGTGTTATTATGTATTACGTACATGTTCGTGCTGCCATCTAACGGCTCTGTTCGGAAGTATTTATCCCATTTTATGTGTATCACCTAGCAAATATATCAATATGGCGGCGTTTTATCCTGCCAAAAAGGCTTAAAAGTGTTCAACTTTATACGCGTATACCTTTTTAACCAATGGGTTCCGCAAAATAAGATTTTCATGTTCGATGTTTTCTCGTCGAAATCTATAAGATTGTATAAAAAACACTTGAAAAAAAGAGTTCTCCAAAACGCAGTTAAACCAGAGTCAAAGTTAATACACATTTTCTATTTCTAATTTTCAAGAAAAGACATAGTTTTCAGGAGGGTTCACCTCCAGTTCGTTCACAAGAATGTGGTACTGATCTGAATCCTCTGCGAATGATCCTTAGACAATATATACTCATAGACTCGGCTTCAGATAGCCTGCCTTGTTCCGAGATTAAATAGCCTAGCCGACGACTCTTGTGGGCAAACTGCTATAGTCTGTTGAGAAATTGCAGTACCACGAAGCTGAAGTGTTAGAAGAGAAAGGGAGATCACCGTCGCATCTCATTCTATATAAATATTTATGGAAACTGTAACTATAATATACATATATATATGTATTTTATTTCATTTCTCGTTCATTTTTACTTTGCTCGTATTATTTAAAATATGGATAACTCATTTTGTTGATTATAATTCGGAAAAAGTTAAATTTCATTGTAGAAGTTGATGATATGAAATCTTTATTTATTTCCTAACAACTTACATTATTTAAAAAAAGAATAGTAAGAACAAGATACATGCATATGTCGAATACAATTAGAGTTGGGCAGTATTTAGAGAACAAATTATTTAAATAACGATTCGAATAAAAGATACTTTATTTTTATTCGTTATTCGAAGGTTCGAATAAAAAAAGTATCTTTATTCGACAGATAAATTCTCGTCTCATGTGCTATCCACCATTTTGAATTATCTCGAACCGTGACTTATTGGCGCCAGATACTCTTATATCTGAGAACACTGCATCCTATGCACACACTATACCTATGCCGGGTATATAAGTATATATGGTCTAAGCAATGATCTTACAAGCTAAATTACATGATAGACATTGTCATTAAAATATGATGCTGTCGCCGATCAGTCATGCGCACTAAGCCAGACATTTTCGTGTTCCATCATCTAGAAGTGTAAATTTGTACAAACATTCGCAATTGAGTGACGGGCGAGACATTTCCAGCGGCTATTTATTTAGTAGCTATTTATCTGGTGGTAACTGCGTCATAATGTGTCCCTGTGATCTGCTACAGGGTTAATCCATTGCAAGTGAGGGAACATTATCGCGGTAAATGTCTGTACAGTGGCGGCTCGAACAACCGCTCGTCGTAAACTTGATTTTAGAGGCTCTAATAAAATCGTAGATTCAACCGCGGCGATCCGCGGCGATCCCCGGTGTTAGGGGCGCTTTTAAAAGCCGGTAATTTGTACGTGTGACGTGTATCGGAAGATTCGAACGGTTTATAAGCGAAACGGGTCGCGAAAAAGGATCAGGATAATTGGGTAATTTATCCGACGAAGCCCAGCGGTGAGCCGGCAACGGATTCCAAAAATAAATTCCGTCGTTCGCCGGCCCGAAGTAAATTAAGTAGCCCATGCTCGATTTAGACGCGAGTTAATTCTCCACGACGCGACACGGCGCGACGCAACGTCGATTTGACGGTGATGATACAAGCGCGCGACGTTCCGCGGAAACGTGCGAATGCGCGCGATGGAAATCGCGTGTTTACTCTAAACCGTGAACGCTTTGAAGTCATGAATACGTAACTCGCGCGCAGCCTCCAGGCACTAGATGTTCGAATTAGGCTCGGTTCGAGAAAGCGACGCCGTCAGCAATAACGCCTAATTGCATAATTTATACAGTATAACACGCCCTCATCGGCGAACGTCGCCGAAACGCGGTTTCGATCCATGAGTTTCCCAGAGACCCTCAGACTCGAGGCAAGACTAGTTTTAAGACGGTACTGAAATTTTAAAAAATCAATTTTTATTTTTCCCTATTTTCTTTAAACTTCATACGTTCCTCAATGTGAAAATATACCCATTTACAACTCTTACGTATTATAAAACGATTGATTTCTTTCTATCGGTGGTGTGGGATGTATTCTTTAAAATTTAATGTTTGAAATGTAGCATAATTTGTTGATTTAAAGAGTGGATGAGATATTATTCTAGGATCTTTTGTGGAGCTATTATATTTCTGAGCAGCGTATAAGGGTTAAGTATAAGTGTGAGTCTCGAACATGAAAGCCGTTCACTGCAAAAGTGGTGTAAGTCAATAGTTTTCTGTTTGGTTTGACTGTTTTTGTTTCACTTAGGGACATGCGAGAACCCGAAAATATCGGGAACCCGATGGTCGGGACAAGTCGGAAAGAGGTCGAGTCTAATAAATAAAAAAGCGGAATGCAGACATTGTCATCATGAATTATAAGCAGAGTTATAATGAACTTAAAGAAAAAGAAATAAAAATATATTTTGAAGAAAACAATATACCTCGAAATAATGCCATTTCAGACTGGTGGATGGAAAATTGCAAAAGATTACCAATATTAGCAATGGCAGCTCGACGATATATAGGTGTACCCGCAACTCAAGCTACTAGTGAACGGCTATTTTCCACAGTTAGAAACATTATAACATTGAACCGAACAAGATTGCTGACAGAGAATGTCGAAAAATTTTTTACATGAAAATTTATAATAAATAATTATACTTATTACTTATTTGTGCACTATTCCTATTCCATATATTCTAAATAGTATAATTTGATAAGAATAAAATAAATAAGTGAAAAGGAAAATAACATAATTTGCCGAAAACACTTAGAATAAAAAATCCGAAACTATGAATGTATTAATTGAAACGAATATACGATTATTTTGGGAATCCCGATTCATTCGAGAATCCCGACTTTTTCGGGAATCCCGATAAATTCGAGAATCTCGACATTTTCGGGAACCCGTCCGATCCCGAAAAAATTCTGTGTTCCCGACCCGACCCGATATTTCGGGTTCTCGCACACCCCTAGTTTCACTGTTTGGAGTGAAAATAAAGTAATTATCGCGTTTTATAATACTTTTAGTTAAGTTCTCATGATCCAATGATTAACAGTTTTAACTTGCACCATTATTACAATAAACGGCTCACGTCTACAACAAGATTTGTTTGAATGCAGACAATCAATTTAGTTATTCTTGCAACATGCAATCGTTGCAACCATAGATATGGTATTTTTGTGTTTTGTTCGAACTGCGTAATTGGAACACGATATAATATACAGGGTATCCCAGGCAACTGGAACAGGCTGTACCTCCTAAACGGTTGGGAATAGAGGAAAATGTTATAAGAAAAAGTTGAATGGCACAGACGGTGCATAATACGCAACTAATTTTATGCACTTTTGTGCATCGGTGCATCAGAAAAATGCAACTGCACTTTTTTTTTTTAAATGGAAACCTACATATTTGACTGCACCAATCGATGCAATTTGTTGTGCTCTACATAAAAGTACTAACATACTTATGTCCTAAACTTATTCGTTCGGAAGTTATCATAGCTAAGATTCTTGTAGATTTGTGAATTATTTCGCTCTGTCGGCAAGTGATCTGGAGTATCACGCAGTGCTCCATTATAATGTTTGTAACTTTTAGTCACGATAACGTCCTAACGAATAAGTTTAGGGCATAAGTATGTTAGTACTTTTACGTAGACCATAACAAACTGCATCGATTGGTGCAGTCAAAAATGTAGGTTTCTATTTAAAAAAAAAGTGCAGTTGCATTTTTCTGATGCACCGATGCACAAAAGTGCATAAAATTAGTTGCGTATTATGCACCGTCTGATGCCATTCAACTTCTTTTTATAACATTTTCCTCTATTCCCAACCGTTTAGGAGGTACAGCCTGTTCCAGTTGCCTGGGATACCCTGTATAGCTTAGTTTATGTAAACAAAGATATGAAACGATATATGATAAGATGACTTATTATTCTGTTTTTGATAAAGGGTCCTAAGCATTCAGTGCATTTAGTTTAGCGTATTGTCAGTTTAGTTCAAATTGCAACATTTTTGACTACGTGTACGCCTAATGAATAATGTTATTAAGTTGTCCCCAGAGTTTCTTGCGCAATGTATACGTTTCATGTCGTTATATAACGCGACTATACAAGAACGGCGACGTGATCTGTTCGTTAATATTTCATTACATCTTAAGCTTCCTTATTAAATTTCCTAATCCCCCGTTAAGCAAACCTTTGTTACGATGCAAGCTGTTAGAAGGTTGCGAAAATAATTGCTACATAATCAATCTTGTCTTCCTTATTTCTATATTAACAAATAAATTATTCTGATTTTGAGTATCTTTTATGAGCAGTAGTGTGGTAGTCGATATGTTGAATTATTGTTGACGAAACTTATTTTATATGCTACTCAATATATACATATACATGTACAAGACTCATATCAAATATTTCCTTTAAACGATCTTTTCGTTGTACATTTCTAATCGAATTGGCTGTAGTACAGTATTTAATCAATAAGTGTCACAAAATTCTGAACAAGAAGTGTCCCAGAACTATCCCCACTCTTGCGGCGTATACCCCGTGAGGAGCCGTGAAGCTCGAAAGGCCTCACTCGCCAAGAAGTATGACGTCATCCGGGTCGGCTACATCGGTGAGACCACTACTAATCCAATGACAAAACTTCTTTAGTTTTTATTATTTCTTTATTGAACTGTCACGGACATATTTGTGGCATTTTTCTAATGAAAATGATACGAAATAAGATATAATTCCGATGGTATTTACTTCAGACATGGACGATTAAAGTTTCGGGCGCAAGGAAGGACAGCGAATGGACAAGAAAGAGACGCGGAGAGTCGCAATCGCCGGCACAGTTCAAAGGCCCGTGTATCCTCACAATGTAATGCCAATAAAAAACCTTGCTATTATAACTTATTTTTTTATGAGACTTTCACCAATATATTTGTGGCACTTTTCTGATTAAAATAATACCAAACACGATATAATTCGGATCATATTTACAATAATTTTTCGAAACTTTCATCGTCCATTACACAAGTAAATATTGCCGCAATTATATCTTATTTGGTATCATTTTCATTAGAAAAATGCCACGAATATGTTGGCGGAAGTTTCATAAAAAAATAATAAAAAATAAAGAAGTTTTGTCACTCGGTTATGTGTTGTTTTCACACCGACATACTCGACCCGTATTATGTTACATTTCTCGGAGACCGAGACCTCTCGAGCTTCGCTGTCCTTTTCTACGTTCGGCACTAGTCAAAGAATAGTATACCTGAACACGAAATGTCACTGGCTGGATCCGTGGTTGTGACATATATCGATTAAATACTGTATTCTCATTTTTAAAATCAACACGGTGGCTGCTAGCGCCTTTTTTCCCATGTTAATTTATATAATATAGTTAGTTTATATAATTTTGCATCAGCATCATAGGTTCTTAGCGACCACTCTACCAATGGGTTCTATTTAGTTTACATACACATAATTTATATGAAATGTCTGAAATGTATATCATTAATAAAGGAAATAATTGCAAGTTGGTGTTTTTAACCGTTGAATGGGTCTTTTAATTCGATTGGAAGTTTGTTTTTATTTCTAATATGGTTAGTAGCTAGACAATCTTGGAGGATATGAGTAACTGTGAATCCGACATTCCAGCTGTTGCATTTGCTGGGGGTCTTCTGCGACATCAACTATTCATGTTGAAGGGATATATGATTGGGAAATCATATCAAAAAGTGACGTTTCTTTCTTATCGGCTAAGGCCCTTTCCGAATTAGCCGATAGGTGGCTTGAACGAAATAACGCGCCGCCTACACGTAGATCCACGCCCCCTCATTTGCAAACGTTTTTCTGAGTAATGTTTCGCGAAACGTCGTGTTGGCGTGAAAACTGGCAACGTAGCGGGATTTCCAAGGAGCCAGCGTCGGGAGGCTTCGCGGGCCCATTGGCCGGACCGACCGCTCGGCCCTAGTGCCAAGGCCCCTCGGAGACCCGAAGTTTATGACACCCGCGGGCGTTATTGAGACTGTCGAAACGAAAATTCTAAAACACAATCTTTACTTTGCAGATGGCCGAAAATATGAAAAGACAGTTTCCTCACAAATAGCTTTACTAGCGCACGTGTCCCAAACTTCGCTAAGCATTTGCACGCCAAATGTTTTATTGGCGGTACCGTTAGCCGCTACAATGTGTTAATATCGCGTGGCCCACTCTTAAACGCGTGAGGATTGTTTGGTCCCGACGGTTTAGACCACTCGGTGGGGTGTTTTCGTAGATGTTACTTCTTCTATAGCTGTTCCATTTGTTGAGTAATTTGCTAGTCAGGGTCTTTTAAAGTCTCTGTGCGAGATTTCTGCATTTAACATGTTGGCTATTAACATATAGGGGCGACGATATTATTTATTCAGATTTCAAAATAAATTTTTAAGTTATTGTATTCGTTATGCCAAATGTGATTAATATCCAGAAAATGCAAGAAGGTCGAAGGACTACTCAGTGTCATACCTTTGTGGGATCAGGACCCCCCAGACCAAATACTGTATGGAGATTAGGAAATGTAGGAGGGTTCCGTGGGTATGTGTAAGAGAGTTGATCAGCTACAACCGCGAGGGTCCCGGGTTCGATTCCCGGCGCAGAATTCCTCATTTTTCCTAAGATCCTACATTTGGGGGGGGGGGGGGGTGCAGTGGCTGAGTGGATAGAGCGCGCGACTACAAACACTGTGGTCGTGAGTTCGAATCCCACCGCCGTCACATCTGGAAATTCTTCTATGTGATATTATACTGCATTGCCCAAGGTGGTTCGGAGCACACCTTTATAAACTGTAGATCCTTCACGCACACGTCCATATACACATACACCCATCGTACACTCACCGATTACAGTACCAAATCTCATTGTTCCACCCCCGTCGCCAATGACCTTGGCAGTTGAAGCGACGTTAAATAACAAAATAAATAAATAAAATACATTTGGGGACTCGTCCTGGATGGGGGGAACACCAATGCCCGCATGGTGACAGAAAACGAACGCAGTGAGCAAGCGTTGCGAAGACGGTCGCACGTGAGCGAAAGGACGACGAAGTGAAGTAAGGGGCACATCCAGGGAAAATTGCTGGAGAGGGCAGTAGGATGGCGTTCCCGAAAAGTGACGAAGTTGATGACGAGTAGTGTTGAGGGCGCTGAGGCCAAAAAGACGATGGCGCTGTGACGGACATTCGAGGGCGAATGCCGGAGCAGAATGGCCAAGTGTTTGATCAGGACCCCCCAGACCAAATACTGTATGCAGATTAGGAAAAGTAGGAGGGTTTCGTGGGTATGTGTAAGAGTTGATCAGCTACAAACGCGAGTGTCCCGGGTTCGATTCCCGGCGCGGAATTCCTCATTTTTCTTAAGATCCTACACCTTTAACCTTTTCAATTTTTATTTCATTAAATAAATTACTTTGATTTTGCAGAATATTTGAGATTGGCATTGAACGTTTTTAGGAGGTCATAGCTGAAGCGTCTTTGGCCATTCTATCGGCAATTTCATTTCCAATAATTCGAACGTGTGAAGGAATCCATGTCAATATAACTTCTTTCCTGTCATTCTTCAATAGAGATACTAGTATTCAAACAGTTTTCAAATTTTGACGCTTAATTTTGAGATAACAACTCACTTCATTCTGATTACGTTGTAATATCACTTTATTGTACAGATGTTGCTCTACGTGCTGATAGGTATGCTTTTGTTTTTACTGTTAATTTGTGTTCATTTCAGGTTATTGACTTTAAAATGGACAGGTAGCAAATTCGTATAACTGTCTTACATCAGTATAAATTATGTCATAAAACTGCAGAAACGACCTGTAATATTAACGATGCACTATCACAGCGGCAAAGTATTGTCGAGAAATTGACAAAACGCCCAAAAGATTGCAACGATTAAATCCGGCATTGGTCAATTGGAAGGGCCCAATTCTTCTACTCGCTACAATGTTCGACCACACGTTGCACAACCAACGCTACAAAAGTTGAACAAATTGGGTAATGAAATTCTGCTTCATCCATCATAATTCACAATCCTGGCACCAACGGAGTACAACTTTTCCAAACACCTCGACCACCACTAGCAAGGGAAGATATTCACCAACCAAGCAGCTGCTGAAAATGGGTTCGAAGTCTTCATCAATTCTACAACTCCGGAATTTTACGATACTGAAATTAAAAAAATAATTTCTTGTTGGTAAAAATGCGTAAATCGTAATGGGTTTTATTTCGATTAAGAAAGTTTATTTTGTGTCGGGATGTATGGTTTTAAAGATAGGGTTTGAAAATCGACAATAATTTCATCCAACTTAATAATATGGTTAGCGTTTGGTTCGGTAATCATTTTCATAATTACAGCTGCAAGATGCAACGTATCCCTTTATAAAATCTGAAGAATGTTATATTCTTACATAAAATACAAAATCATAGTCGTCATGCATACATGATAGCTAATAACAAACTTGTAAAATCCTGCTGCAAAAAATTTAATAGTTTTTCCGACGAAATTCCTAAAAATTGGTAAAAAAGGCATTTAAAACCGGAATACGTCCCACAAAAGGCTCGGAACCGGTTCGACGGAACTTTCCTGCAATCCCAATTACGCGAAATTAGTAATCCGCCAGAAAACAGTTGCCGAGAAAACAGGCACGAGGAAGTTTAGCTGTTCAGGTTTGGCGAACCTTTTAGCGGTCGCATCGTCTCGTGCGGTTTTCGAATATTCTCGTTGGACGCCTTACGAAATTTTTCGCGCGATACTGTTTGAAATATTAATCACCCACGCGTATTTTTCATCTGCATTGCGTCGTTGGAAGAAGCGAGAAACGACGATAAACTGAGTGGAGAAATGAAAGTGGGGAAAACTCGACGCTTGACCGCTGTATATCCAACTTTCACTGCGAGAGCTCTGCTTGCTCGAGTGCAACCACCAAATTATGCAACGAGACATTGGGGTGCTTGTTTTATCGTGGAAAATAAAACTATCATTCGCGCATTGCTGCAGCATTATTCTTTATCATCGTAGTAATCATAAAAAGATGATAATCGAATAATGCTAGACAATTATCGAACGTACCAAAAGAAAGTCATTGTATTGTAACAGTTAGGGCGTCGGTAGTACACAATGAGTCGGGAACCACGCCTTTTACATTTAGAGTTGTACAATTGTTCACGTGCTGGGTCAACCTTATTTTGTGTGCGAAGAATACTTACACTAAATATATATTTAAACATGATAGGTCAATTATTTTTGGTACATTATAATCTTCATTCTATCTACTTCAAAGTAAAATATTAAAAATTGCAATATTTTGTCTGTTGTACAAATAACGTCAGTCTCTGAGGTAACCCCATCTCTCTGGGGTAATTATCGTTCTCTATTATAGTTAAAATTATATTTTTGTAATTAGATAATATTAAGTATATTCGGTTGGTGCTTATCAAATGTCGGATTTTCTCTTGAAATAACAAGAGAAACACTTGCTGCCCAGTCTACATTCATATAAGAAAATTATTTGAATATCAGCGGCATCCATATTTGACTCGATCTATTTAAGAATTGATTAAACAAAAAAATCTAACCAAAAATTATGAAATCATAGAAACAAATGTTTACGAATAAACGAAATTCGACATTTCATGTACACCAACCTAATAATTATGATTGTCGCTGTGGAAAAACTGTGATTCTCACTTCAAGTCCATACAAAACTGAACTAAAAAGTAGAAAACTATCCGGAAAAAAAAGAAATGTCCTGATTCAATTCATCAGCTATTGGAAAATATTGAAAAAAAAACAAAAAAAACAGTAAATCTATTTAAGAAATGATTCAACGAAAAAAAACTAACCTAAAATTACGAAATAATAGAAAAAAATGTTTACGAATAAACGAAATTCGACATTTTATGTTCATCAACATAATAATTATGATTGTCGCAGTGGAAAAACTGTGATTCTCACTTCAAGTCGATACAAAACTGAACTAAAAAGTAGAAAACTATCCGGAAAAAAAGAAATGTCCTGATTCAACTCATCAGCTATTGGAAAATATTGAAAAAAAAAAACAAAAAAAAAACAGTAAAGAAGTCCACAGAATTTGAAGATTGCAAAGGTGTGTACAGTAAATATTCGATCTAAGCAAACGAGAACTGTACGATCGTCGCAAAGCGTCTATCCCCACCATTGGGGGTATGCACCGCGAGGGGCCAAGATGCTTGAGCTGCCTCGGTCGTTGAGCAGTGTAACATGCTGCTTCACTACTTCACTAATATATTTAATGGTTCAGTTGATGGTATGTACAGTGGCTTTTGGATATAGATGAGGATGGCGATCCGTGCTTATACGCATTATCTTTTTCTACGTTCAACGCGCCCGGCAGGGTCACAAAAATAGTCGAATTACACGATCTATGCAATGGCACGGTTCCGAGTGTTTGTCTAAGATCGAATATTTACTGCATTTAGGAAATATAGGCATTAAAAATTTTACGTGGCAATTCAGCTGTGTGAGGGAATAACATTTTTTCCTCGGGAACAAGCAACGAAATTCATCTATGATAGGCGCTGGTGCGAATTGCTTTATTATTTGACGAACGTCGGAGCGAATTCGCGTATTTTTCCTGTCGTTCCCCCGAGCGTAATAAATGAATGGATTTTTTGGTACGCGAAACGATGACCGTTAACGGCGTTTCGTCCATTTGCGTCTCTCGTTCCGAGGAAAATGTGTCGTATAGCTTTCTAAGAATCTCAGTTTACGACGCTGGCAGTGCCGGGTAATAAAAGCGACTTCGGAACGACCCGGTCGTATACTTCATTTACGTAGCAACAAATTCGGAATTAAAAACTTTTCGGAATCTGCCCGAGAATCTTGTCCCGCGCATTGTGAACAACCATAAAACTATTTCCCGAAGATCGTCGAAACATTGATCACCCCGAAAGAAGAGCATGATCACGCCGTAAAAGTAAGAGAGCCACGACCCCGTGTACATCCCAGAGCAAACTTCTTGATAGCTTCTCCTGAATCATAACAATTCACCTCATAAATTTGCTTAAACTAGAAGAAAGTGTACTTTCGTCTGCATAAACCTATTCCCATTTCACTCAGCGAAACTTACCGCGAGTACCGACGAATGCGTCTATCGTAGATTGAATCTTCCGCGGCGAAGGCAAGATCACTTCTGATTACACAGGAACTCTTCTTCTTTTTTCTCGATCTGTCATTGCACCCGCTTTATGTGTATTCTGGAGTCCCTCTCGAGTACAGAAATTATAGAATGGAAGTTTGTATTTTCATTTTGGTGAATCGTGTTGTCACTTAAAATTTTTATAGTTCTGACCAAGGGGAGTAAAAAATGTTAAATGAACATAGGTGGTCCTACAACTGATACTTTTAATGTAAAGCATAGTTTTATATTCTCTTCTGACAGCATATAAAGAAGTAGGTATGAGGTTTAGAAGTTTTTCTTTCATTTACTTATTTGATTGTATGGCGGCTACCTCCTATGCCCGCCAACAGATGGACAAGTGCGACAATCTTCCTCTAATCTTCCTCTGTTTGCATATGTACCATCCTAAACCGTCCTTACGATATCCCTGTGTCTAAGGCACGGGTATGCTAGATAGCCTTGCTGGCGAGTCCTCTAGCGGACCTAGGACGAAACGCTTCCTTCTCCTTTTTACATCTTTTCATAATTCAATAGCCGCCAAATTGGTGACCCCGACAAACGAACAACACGCTACCTTCGGAGCAGAGGAGACGATAACATCAACAAACCACGGACAACGTCGGGAGGACTGGAAGGTGACTATTCTGTCACTGCCTCGCCTCAACTACTGCCCGACCAACAACGAGGACTTCTCCCTACTATGCGCTCCTGACGTCATCTTCGCAGCACTATTTGGTTTAACGTTTTCGCATCTACATTTGTGCGATGTTTTTTTCCATTGTTTGTGCGACTATATGAGTCCTGCAAGCGGCTTAGGGAGCTACTCAACTTCGTCGATTCGACAGCATCACTGGCGGGCACACTGGCAACACACATTCGGGCGGCCTCCTTGGATTCCAACAGAGATCAGCGTAATTAGGGGAAAATTTGTCGAGATATCGTTGACCACTGGAAAGGGGATAATGTGGAGGCTACCTTCTAAGCTCGCCAACAGATGGACAAGTGCGACAATACCTTTCCCGCTACTCCCTGAACCTTCCTCTGTTTGTATATGTACCGTCCTAAACCGTCTTTACGATATCCCTGTGTCTAAGGAACGAGTCCGCTAGATAGCCTTACTGTCGAGTCCTCTAGCGGGCCTAGGACGAAACGCTTCCTTTTCCTTTTTCCATCTGTTCATAATTCAATAGCCGCGAAAATTGTATACAGTATGGGGAATATTTTGTAAGCTGTAAAAAGTAAATTTTTTCAAACCGAATTTTTAATGTTATTCGACAAAATGGAGGTTACACTAATTATTAATACTTCTAAATAAGAGGAAAATGATTATTAATGTTGAGTTTATTTGTGAAAAATGCCAGTGGCTTTATAGAAAATTCGTATTTCCTTCTCCGTTAAATTACATTTTTATGTTTTCCTTTACATAAATAAATGATGTATTTATTTTTTTAAACCGACGTATATTTTTAATTATGTGTAATATGGTACCAAACACAAATTTTTCATTTTATGTAAATATAATAAGAATCTGTCAAAAAACATGGTGGTTTTATTGAAATTTCGGGCAGGTAATATCGGAAACATTGACGCCTGCGGAACGAGCTCAGCGCGCACCTTGGAAAACGATGGTCTGCAGTATCGCATTCGTCTTGACATAATTGGATCATCGTTGGTTTTCATTCACGTGGAGGTATCGGTACGGTTTCCGGCGAGCGCGAGCCACGGAAGGCCGATGTATGCGAAGGGGGCGTGTAGATTAGGGAAGGATAGTCGGGGAGAGCATGCGGGGGTGGGAGCGTGACAACGACATCGTATTCGTGACGGTGTAGGGGGTAGCCTCGGAGCAAAGATAGAGACGGCAGCGGTAAACGGAAGAGGCATTGCTCGGGACAGCCCCGAAGAGGGTCGAGGTTCGAAGAGGCGCCTAGGGGGTGAGGGTTGGCGAAGAGTAGGCAGCCGGAAATGCTTGGGGGTGGTGTTACAGGTGCCGAGGTGCGAGTGCTCGCACGGGGCAGGCTAACGGTAACGCTCGTCGAACGGAATATAGAGTAGGTAGCGAAGTACGTAGGTCTAAGGGAAGGGTTTGCACGAGAGACCTACAAGTGGCATGCCTCGACAGCGAGCGTGTGTGCTCGCTCCGATAGTGCTCGCTCTCTCCTCTCCGTTCGCTCCTTTTCTCCTCTCTAACCATCCATCTATCTGTCTCGGTCTCTTGCTCTCGGTAAACATTGTACTATCCTTTGAGCCCCGCCGATACCGGCGCACGCTGTCGTCGTCGTCGTCGTCGACGTACGTTTCTCTTTATAGACATTTTCCGAAGTGACGTTTGCGTGGCCAGACGAGGCTGCCGCATCGAGACGACGCGCGTGCACGACGAACCACTGGGAAACGCAAGGCTGCGTGAAAACTTCTCGAATGTTCCCGTTCGATTTGGCAGGCTTGCCTAACCGACCCAAACCCCTGGCACTCGGTGACGGTTCGCCGAGGATCGACTTTGCTCCCCTTTACTCTATCCAGAGCTAGGTAAAATTTTAGAGGACAAATATTTAAAATAATATTTTATCTGATCGCTGTTCTACAATTCAAATAAAATACTGTTCTAAATGAACAGTATTTCCGCAGCAGAGGCAAGAAATGGGAGTAGACATCATAGAAGAGTTGCAAGAAAGAGACAGTGATATCCAACAGCAAGTGCAGTATAATAAGATAAGAGACTCTAAGTACAAGCTAAGGTAGAAATACAGGGTGTTTCAAACAAAATTGTGTCAGGACAATGTTGTTGGGATTGGAATGATGCGTATTGTAGTCTGTGAGTTTTTTTTTTCAATGCCATTTCCATCTCCGATATTCGAGCTTATCGACATTTTTTTGCAGATTAATATGTATTTTCTATAATGCAATTTTGTAGTCGACATCAAGCCAAATTCTACGGTATGTAACACTACGACCATGAAATGACTTTGAATGAATAGATTCTCAATATCTCCAAAAAGATTTGGAAAGTGATTTTTTTTCCCATGGAAATTATTTATTCTACATCAAATTTCCACATTTGTTTTGAAGAAATTATTCTATGACAACCATCATATCTATCTTTTCTTCTTGACTGTACATGTTTAATGTTGCTGACACAAGAAAGTCACTAGGATTGGCTTGGGGTTTGGATAATAATTATGTTCGTGAACATGACACAAAGTTTAAAGATTTTGCATGCAAAGCAAAGAAATGGAAATTCTTTCCATTCAAGGTCGTTTCAAGGTCTTAGTGTTGTATTTCGTTGAATTCGTCTTCGGATCTACTACAACAATGCATTATAAAAAACACAGGTGAATCTACAAAAACTACCACAATATGCCTCATTCTAAACCAAAAAACTTTTTCCTGTCATAACTGTGCGTATCGACAAAGATAACGAAGATATTTGGATGCTGAATTTATCCGAATGTTCAAGAAAGGGGCACATATAATGTGCAATACGTAGGTTAAGTTAGTATTATTTATAATCCAAATCTAGTTAGGGGTTAGGTAACTAGCTTTAGCAATTAAGATTTAAGGACCATTTTATAAATTAGAGGATGTATGTGAAAGGGCACGATATGAATGCCTGAAGTTACGAAAAAATGTATTGTAAACCGAGTTCTTTTTCATAGCCGAGAGGCTGAAAATTAAACTTATCTATCTATCAGCAAAGTTTCTGCAAATAACATATATTTATTTTGATAATCTGAAATAGGGAGTTCCAACATATTCCCCTCCGAGAACTGCAAGGTCCCAACCATCGAACCTATTCCCACTACTACATACAGCCGTAGAATTAGTGAGTGCTGCGCGCGCCGCGCAGCTCTCATGGTGGGAGCTTTCCTCTACTGTACATTGTAACGATGAAGTCTAAGAGTGGGGGAAAAGCATAAGGTGCAAGGTGCCTCAAATAGCTCTGGAGCTACTGGTTGGAATCAGTGATGCCAGATCGATTAAATCGAGGGGAATACAGTTTACCACCTCTCTGGTGACCAGAGTAATATGTGACACGTTGCGCGTGCGCGACGGGGACGTAACTCGCGCGCGACACGTCACGTGACCAGTCTACGGTCTTACGGTTGGAGTGTGCTCATGGTAGTGGAATGGGATAGTGGAAGGGGAAAAGGAGGAGAGCAAAATCCACCCAGTTTTGGGTGTTTCTGGCATCAATGGTTGGAACTGCCTGATCTAAAACATAACATTCTGTTATGTAGCATTACCCCTTCCACAGTTGTATCCAATATTCGGACACCCTGTAGACATCTAGTATAAAATATTTGATCGTTTCGAATAAAAGAAAAAATAAATAAAATATTTGTCTATTGGTGTCGAGTTGTTGCGATAATAGAAAGCAATATGAAGGGATGATAAATAATTAACACCTATGTTGGCAAACAAATAAGTAAGCAATTTTAAAGCTGTAGTATTGTACAGCAGATATACAGAGCCGATCAAATGACTGTTTCACATATCATTATACAAATAAAAGGGATGTATTTATTCAAATATTTAGCCACTTTTATCATGATATCGAATCATCATTCGAAGGAATGAATCTATCGAAAAAATTCCTTATAGATGCATCTTTAAAATTTAAATGTTCTTAAATTAAAAGATTTGAAATCTGTCATTTTATAAGAGTCCTGTAAGATTCCTTGCCTAAATCTTTATCTTGATACTTAATATTTTTAGAAGAATATAGAAAATCGTTGAATCAATTACCTCGTATATGCCGCGCTTCTTAAAATGAGGGTTTTTGAATGTTCGTTAAAAATTGAGAACTGTGGTAAGATGAGACGAAATTAAAATAAGATTATCTACATTGTGTAAAAATAATAAGTCGACTTGCAGGTCAATTTACATTTTTAAAATCAGTGAGGAATGTATTAAATTGCCACTAGAGATGTATAAATATTGAGAGGGAAATTCTATTTGTTAGTTTCAGAAAACCGATTTGTTTACACTTCAATGAGTGTTTACACATTAAAGATTATGTCTCAAAAGTTTTAGGCACAAATTTGAAGTTGCCATGTCATTATTTATCAATTAGTAATTGCAAAACTGTCGATTTTCATAGAAATTACCATTGTTATAATAAGAAAATAAAACGGAATGTTCTTTCATCAACCATAAGACTCTTTATGGTAATCATAAAATAAAAATAATATGAACTTTTCATTCTGTTATCGTTCTCATTTACTTTATAAATTTAATCACGCTATAAATCTATTAATTACATTCAAGTATACACGATGTTTCCAACTGAATGGTGTAAACGGGATAAAGGGTGACTACACTAACAAAATAAGTTGAATATTAACAATAAAATTTTGTTATACGAACCTCTGTTCCGAGAAAATTGAATTTTAAAATTCATCGGGACTGCGCACTATTAGATACGAATCAGCTACGGGATCTACTTATTCTGCATACAAATGTACGCGTACTTGACGAATTTCTTAGGAATTATTCAAGCTGAGGAAATATTTTCAAATAGAAATTAAATGCAAGGGGGAACATTTTTCACATAGACGAATTTTTATTTAAATTTGAAAAATATAAGAGATAAGATTTATTTTTTAAATGGAATCCTACATTTTTTCAATTTCGTTGATTTTGTATAGTATTAAGGAAAATGGAGAAAATTTGTGCAAATCCTATCTGAAAGTGTACTTTGAACATATAGAACGTTTTGAATTATTTTAACCTATCTTTTGTTATTTCAATGTATGTCTCACTAATTTTTGAACAAACTTATTATTACTTTAAGTTGCTTATTATATTGCAGGTGTTGAATAAACTGTACTGACGATGTGTTTGCCAAGCACAGCTGTATCCATTGAATAATTGTAAGATAAAGTGGAAAATAAAATATTAGCAAAAATCACCAAACTTGCAAAATGACAACACAAAATTATTCTCCAAGTATATCAATTACTCACTCATTCTCCATTATTATGAACATTAGTTAAAATATTTAATCAAAAGTTTCTGGTGAACACAAAGTAAAAGATATACTTTTAATAGGACTTTTATAATAGAATGATCAATGTTTCAAGTGCTGTCGCTCAGTTCAAAATTGATAATATTTTTTATATTATTATTACTATCATTCGTTTAATAAATGTAAAGTAAACGTGTTAAACTAATTCATCATGTTCCTTTAATATGCGTTACTACTCTAAAGTTAGTTGGGATCAAATAGATGCCTTTTGGTTAATGCAACTTTAAAGGAATTACTACGAGATTTACTAAATGCACTCAAATAAATTACCACTTGAGCCACGGATTTTGTTAGTGCATAACTCCCAGCTCGAAAAGTTAATCGAAGTAAGTTTCAATAGATACTGAGCGTGTAGAATTTATAGAAACTGAGAAAACAGACAAACGAGCAAATAGACTGCAGCATCAATAAGCTCTCTAAAATCCTCTTCAGGGATTGTAGGCAATTACTGAATTCAGTAACTAGAAACACTTAGAATCTTTCTGGGAAAGAAGATTAATAATTAAAGTTATTAACCATTATAATCATATGTGACGCTATTTCTAATTACAAACGACGCAAACTAAATAATGCAGTGTACTTGCTCGAAGGTTTTTAGTTACTAACCTAAATAAAGGTTAAACAAGATTGGTCATAAATAGAAAATGGTCAAAACCTGAGCATCTCCTTAACTTGAAATTTTTATAAACCACTATATCAAATCCTTGGTAATGTATTAAAGAATGCTTTATTCATATTTCAACTATTTTGAAGTTATATAGATCAAATTAAATTTGATATTGGGTCAGAGTTGTAATAATAGAAAGATATAACAAGACCACAATCTGGAAAGCTTCAACACATGAAATATTCATATCTGAGATCTACGTATAGAACAATGGTAAATTAGTGTTTTAGATGCCGGAACTTCCTAGATTTTGTCTATTTTCAGAGATACACTTTTAACTCTGACCGATTGTTATTGTTAGATTGTTCCACGTAACCTCAAAACGTCGTTATTTTAGAAATCAATCGTTCATTCGAAACAATTCAAGAACTAAATACAAGAAAGATATAACCTAAAGAAGAAAACAGAATATTTTCAATTAATGATGGATTAATTATGTAGTTAATAACCATAATGAATCATTACAGATCTAACCGTTACAATCTCCTAGCTTTATTGGAGCGTGCAGATGTGACTGATAAAACAAGTTGGGACTATAAATACGATACATAAGATGTTATTCACGTTATAGTATTTCATCGATAATCGCCGCCACCACGGGTCCGGCCGGCGACAATTAATGTTTAGATAATACTATTCTTTGACTTGTACCGAACGTAGAAAAGTACAGCGAAGCTCGAGGGATGTTGAAGGAATGTTGAACTCGGTCCGTGACCTTGAATGACCTTGAGTAATTATAGTCACTGAATTCGTAATGAAACGGACTCATTGTAGGGTGCCGCACTAACTATTGCCACCTCAAATATCTTTGTTGTCTTCAAAGATACGTCAAATGTCTGAATGACAAAGTTGAATGGTTCAGTGGGGCTCACACGATACCAAGAAAATTGTTGTTTTCATGTCATTTTTTTAGAGATTTTCAAGGTCACCTTCGTTTTTTTAAGTGGAACCGCCCTTTTTTAAACACGTACAATGACAGTCCCTTTCATTACGGATTCAGTCACTATAACCGATTCCTTCCCATTTTTCTTAGATCAGATCTATTCGAACTCTTTCACCATTAACTTCACTCTTCTTTCATTCAACACTGTAATAGCTATTCCGTTTGTTAAATACTTATATTGTTACCACAAGTGTTTGATTTTTGCTGTGATAAAATATAACGAAATCCAGAAACCAGCTCGCATACTTCCCAAAGATTGTGTGAGCACGCGTCACATCGCAAACATTACAGTTTTCGCGACGTCGGTGACGCCACAACAAGTAGTATAAGGAATGTTAAATCAATATAAATCAGTCCTTAACAATCGTTGGAAATCGTCCTTGCGTTGGTGCGATCGTTGCGCCCTCATACTGACTGAATGTTTGGTCTTTTCTTTCTGGACGCTTGTCGGGAGTGCACGTATACGCGGAATGCACTCATTTATAGTATTCAAGTTGTTGCGATGCAACCGAACTATATTAACGCGCGGTTTTTGTCGACCGTAAACTCACTCGAGGTTGTAAATCTCGAGATCCCGATTGGACGCGTTTCGATATGTGGGTCACCGACTTATCACCCGCCAAACTAATTTTGGGTGACTGGATTCGTAGTGAGGAGCGATGGTTGCGTGAGACTTTGATTGCGTTGTTGAACGATGTTCTGCGACTGCTGTCTGAATGTAGAGTCTAGTTCTTTCGGAAGTTGAGGAGCGCCTAGGCTGCCTTCGTACTTGTAGGCGTTCCTCTGTTTTCGGAGGTTTTCGGTGTCGCTGAGTAGAAATACGCCAATTGGTTCTTGCCGATGCATTTTCCCAATCGGCGCATTCTTTACGGATCATCACCACCCTTCCGTTACGCCCTGAGCGTTCGTTGTCTTGGGTAGAGTGAGGATGATACTTGCAAGACCGTGGAGTCCTTTGGACCTTCGACTGCGTCGTCGGAATTCCTCGAAGTAACCCTCGGTAAAGGACGACTCTTCGATAATTATTGGTTTATGACACGCCACGGCTATTGAGGAAGGACGGAAACGAAAGTTGGACGTCGAGTGGTCGCCAAATGTGAAAAAGGTCTTAATCTCAAAAATAGCCTTTTCGTCACGTGTCATAAACCCTGTTGACGCGAACTCCCCGTGCGCGTGTTCCCTTGCGATGGAACACAAGTAATAAAGTATCTTGCGTGTGTGTTGAATTCACATTTACTTATGTACCGGTACCCACCTCAATTAATCTCATAACAATCTTGGAAATAAAGCGAGATCGCCACTCGCATGTACAGGAAAAAGTTGCTCAAAATGTTGAAATTGATAACATATATCGGGGAGTAGGTAGCTGCTCTGCAGTTTCACCTCTTAATCTTCATATCTCTGTGCCTGTCTCTCTTGCTCTCTCGCTCTCCCAGGATCGTCAGAGACTTTGCGGGAACCGGCGTCCCCTGATAACACATCGATTCACCTGGAAATCGAGGCTGACTACTATCCCCCGCGACCGTCATCGCGACCCACCTTGTTCAATAGTCGTCTAGATCAAGCTGATTCCGAATCAACGGTCGGCACTATATTGGTACGCGATTAGAGTTCCCGGGGGGGGGGGGGGGGCAATAACGAAATTCGGGCGAATCCATGTAGCGGATGGTAAACCCGGTGACGTTTCGTTTCCGTTTTGATAACGCCGTCCGACAAATTTTCACTGTTTTTTGTGGTGCGACGTTCAATGGCTAATCTTTATAGATTTCTAGCGGTGCTAAATACCAGCCTGGAAACCGTTTCTCTTTATCATCCCCCGGGTTTTCAGGGATTTTGTTTTGGAGAGTCATGCTTTTAGCTGTGAACGCTTTTCGCACTTGATCATCGCTTTGTTGCACAATACCGAAAATCAGCCTAAATGCGTCTATTGGTTAAGGACAATTCCCCACTATTCGAACCACTGTGGGGCGAATTTCTAGTCATCATCATCCGATTCCTTCCCATTTTCTCAGACAGATTAAATCGAACTCTCGCACAACTAGCTTCATTCTTCATATATTAGGAGGTTGAATAAGTTCTCGCTGTTTTCCGAAAGGTGGTAATACCAGAACTGCGTGAATTTAGTTTCAGATAGTAACGTATCTATAATGAAGTACTACATACATGCAAGGTTAAAATTCAGTGTATGTCATTCCACTGAAGTATAAACAATTTTTCTTTCACTGTGCTAAATGTCGAATTTCATGCCAAAGAAAGAGTAATTGCGGGGAATTTTACTACACTATTTTATTAAAAAAAAATCTGCAGCTGAAGCACACAGAATTCTTGTTGACACCTACGGCGACCATGTTCTGTCGGAAACAATATGCAGAGATTGGTTTAGACGCTTCAAAAATAATGATTTTGATCTTGAAGATAAAGAACGCCCTGGCGCACAACAAAAACTTGAAGACGAAGAATTTGAGGCATTACTTGATGAAGACTCGTGTCAGATACTAGCTGAACTTGCAGAATCATTAGGAGTTGATCACACAACAGATTCGAAACGTTTGAAAGCATTAGGAATGATTCACAGGAAGTACGTTGGGTGCTGTACGAGTTGAAGCGATTTTTCAGCATGACAACGCGCGGCCACATGTTGCAAAACCGGTGAAAACGTTTTTGAAAACACTTAAATGGGAAGTACAACCCCACCCGCTGTATTCACCAAACATTTCCCGATCAGATTACCATTTGTTCCGATCGATGACACATGGCCTGGCTGAGCAGCGCTTCCAATTTTATGAAGATATCAAAAAATGGGCCCACTCTTGGATTGCCTCAAAAGACGTGTCGTTTTTCCGACATGGAATTACTATGCTGCCAGAAAGATGGGGAAAAGTAATGGCTAGCGAGAGACAATACTTTCAAGAACATATTTTTTACCAATTTTTTAAAATAAAGCATTCATTCCATAAATAAAAACAGCGAGAACTTATTCAACCTCCTAATATTAATAGCACTGTAGTAACTATTCCGTCTTATTAAAAACATATATTTTTGCCAAGTGTTGTGATTATTGCCGTGATAAGATATCACGAATCCTGAAACCAGCTCGCATACCTCCAAAAGATTATGCGACGTTGGTGATGCCTCAACAATAATCATTGTACCAAATATGGTTAATATCTGGACAATGCAAGAATGTTAAAGGATTAATCAGTATCCTACATTTGAATTTAATAGTTATTTTATTAAATAAATTATTTCGATATTATGAAATCTTTGAGGTTGTCACTTTGGGAGTCAAAGTGTTAACTTCTCAAAACTTCATTAAAGTATTTAAAGCAGAAGCAACGTTACAAAGTTTGTCTTTCGTCAAGTCGTTTGGGCCCACTGTACGGCGTTTCATCTTTTTCTCGACAGTCATAGGAAAAAAATTCCGCGACATATCGTAAACGATAGATCGAGTGTAGTCGTTCCTCTCGATCACGTTTCTCTTTGCCCGTCCGATTCATCCGACCAAACGTAAACGTCATTTTGTCCTTTGACAGAGCCTCTCCCGCCGCCTACAGCTCTTTATAGGGCTCCTATCCCGCCTCCCTTGCTCTCGAGAGCTTTCGAACACTTTTATCCGGCGAGACGCGGCCACAATCGTTCCTTTCTGCGAGGACGGTGAAATCATAAAACCCGATCGTCGACCGCGTAATCAAGCTTCCGCGAGAACGACTGGGAATATCGACGATAATCGACAACCGATCGCGCCATCGCCGGCTCTCGTATCACACCTCTCCTCGATTTCCTCTATTCACTGAAATAAACGCGTTAATTCGTCTCCGCGAACGACGAGACTCGGTCGCGGTTTCCGTCCACAGTATACGCTCGAACAAACCCCCCCGGCTATCTTTTGCAATGGTTGCCGGTATCGTCACCTGACTATTCGACACAACGTTCCGCGACGCGACGGCTCAATGGAAATTACGCCTTCGCCAAAATACCAAGCTTTTGTTACGAGCCGGAGTCAAACAAAACTTAGACGCGCGAAAAAATTACGAAATATTGCTCTTCATTGCCCCCTAAGTTGACTATAGGGGCACTTGTACAGTCAGGAACAAAAAGACAGAACAGCCAACGTTTCTTTATGTTTTCATATCATGCATATGAATTACAGTCTGTCCCAGTAATATTGGGATACATTTACCCTATTTACTTGTTGAAATGTGCGCTCTGTTTATGGCTCACGAGCAGAGCATGGTATAGATGACGCCTATAGCGGACCAGTTCTATGTGGGGACATGTCATCTGGCTATGATGAGTAGTCGCAGGCCTGTTGTTATTTTGTCGTTGTTGATTGGTCTGCCGCATAAACTTATAGAGATATGAAGCGCTGTATGAAGCGCTGAAGCCGGGATAGGTCAGAGAGTTAGAGAGAGAGAGGGCAATAGCAAGAGTGGTGCTCTCTCGGTCTAATTGACGTGTTGGTGAGGAGAGATCCTGCTTCTCCTACTGGCTTCTATATAGCGCAGAGTAAATACTAGAGCGGTAGTCACCCTCAATGCTCTTTTCGCCTGAGCCCCAACTATCGGTGTACGAGTGAGATAGCACGACCCCGCGCCGCCATTGTTGCCTCTCTCCCCCCCCCCGCACCCGTAATACAGCTCAGACTATCTCTATAAGTCTATGGCCTGCCGTCCCGCCAGGAAAGAAAAGAAAGCCGTATGAGTTCCGTTTTGCTGTATTAAATATTATACACCACACTGTATGAGTATATCTCCTACCACGATCCACATCCCAACATTACTAATTCAAAATTGGTAAATATATAGAAAAGGGAACCCAGCTCCAATCGCGTTGTCCTTGAAATAGGTTGTCAAGGTCAATATTCTGAACAAGTTTTTCCTATACTTATAACCGTCGCTCGGTCTTAGTTTTGGAGATAATTGTAAAAAACTTTCGTTAAATTTAGATTACAAGTACACTTTATTCCCCTACAAGCTGTCATTGAACGGTAATTAAAATGTACAGAATCATATACAGACTCTCAAAGAGAGTCCAAGTAGGTTTGGGGTTAGGTCGTTGGTTATGTCGCATTGCATACTGGAACCGTACGGATGCCCGAGAGCTTAAGAAAATAAAATAAAATAGGTCGTTCGAAGGGGAGGGAGGGGGGAGAGCACCGGCCGTCAGGCCGATCCGACTACGCTTACAACGTTCCGCATTTCTCATGGATTTATGTACATATGTATTGTCGGGCCGATCTAACGGCCCAGATCTAATCCAGAATTAACCCAAACCTAATTCAGAATTTACCCAGACCTAATTCTAACGAACTTCAAATCTGTGGAGGTCATAGATTTTCAATATTTCATTTTTGAGTATGCCCCATTAAAACTTACAGAATAAACTGTACTCGCAATCTTGATTTATTTAGAGTTTTTTTGCAAATATCTCTGTAGCGGCTGCTTGTAAATATTCCCACGGTAGAGACAGGTTTCTTTTTGCCCTGAGCACGGGACGGGCCTCTTTGTCTTTTGGCTACGGTTTGGGCCTGTCACCGGCGGTCAAACGAGCGGCATTTCCGCCCGTCCCGTAGACAAAGCCCACTTTCTCTAACTTCGAGGAAAACTTTCACCGCGTCAAGGGTGCTTCGCCAGAAGCGGTTTACGGTTTTTTCTACTAGCGCACTTCCCCTTGCACGTGCCGAAGACGAGGCCGCAGCACTTGCCACATGACCGGAAGTCCCCGAATCTGGCGGCACGGTTGGACTCCGACCTCGCTACTAGACACCCCCTTCGTCACCCGGCCCCATGATCGTAACTACCCTTGCCGTTCTCGGGCCCGTTTCAGAGTCATCTCTCCCACGCGTATTTACAGGAGTAGGGAGTAAAATTGGAAAAGGGAAGACCGAGGATTTAAGGGCGACAACTCTCGGCCCTCCGAAACACAATTGCATCATAGTTTAGACAGATTCCAGTCAGATAGCGGTCACACTTTCGTTAGACTCCGATAAACTCGTTCCTGCGTACAGTTTCATTTTCGATACCACCGCGCTTGTTAATAACCAGTTATTATACTTTTAATAAATTGTTGTGTTTTAACTTGTGTGGTTTAGTTCTTTACGAACGTGAAGGTGGTCCTTCGAGGTAGTGTGTAGTACATAAACTTAGTCGGCACACCACGTGCAAATACATCAAAGCCCGAACGATTACATAATAGACCACGGGCCAAAACAATCTCGGAAATTAAGACCGAGCAACGGGTATATGTATAGAAAAAAGTTGTTCAGAATGTTGACCTTGACGACATATTTCAAGGGCAACGCGATCGGAGATGGGTTCCCTATTCTATATATATGTAGGATCTCAGGAAAAATGAGGAATTCCGCGCCGGGAATCGAACCCGGGACCCTCGCGGTTGGTAGCCGATCGACTAACGCGCTCACCCACGGAACCCTCCTACTTTTCCTAATCTCCATACAGTATTTGGTCTAGGAGGTCCTGATCCCACATATAATTACCTAAAAATTTACTAAAAAGCCCTCAATTTTCAAGCTTAGATTGAAATACTGTTAACACCTCACCTTGCGGACACTTATCAGTAGAGTTTTCAATAATTCAACTACATCCGAAAGTAACTGAAAAATTTGCTGTTTCACAACAATCCTCAGAAAAATTATTGAGATATGTTGCTGAGATCAACTGGTTGGTTCGCAACTAACATTGTTACTGCTATTAACCTTCCGACGGTGGGAGAGCCTGGGAGTATTTTGACCCGGAATATAATGATCGTTATATAATTACTCAGTTTCTGGCGGTTGTATTAGATGAACAGCTGTTGCATTAAGAAAAACAGAAAGACCAACATGAGTACAAAAAGTATCTCCAAAAAAGCAGTGAATAATCCTAAACATCATCAGTTGCACTGTTGTAAAAATGGTCCTCCGTCCGAGGGTTAAACAGTTTATTAAGAACTCCGTAACTATAAATCATAAATATTTAAAAATTACGAAACAATTTCCGGTAGTTAATGAGTTTGATTATTGTTAGTCGGAAGTATTACAAGTGTAAAAGTCCGTATCAGGTCGCGGAGACGGCATTTTGACTCACTGTTGCACCAGAGCTGGCCTGAGCGACATGGCGGCGAGACTAGGTATGCGAGCGAACGCGAAACGAGCTTATAGAGGATTCCCTAAGGGTGATCTTGGCCCCGGCCGGTAGTCAGAAAGAAACATAAAATGAACGCATTCATTCGGAATGGAATGGTTCCTCGTTGCTGGACGCAACGCTGATATATTTGATTAGATACCCCGGTAGCTCTCCTCGCTCTGTCAGTCTTCCTATTTTTCCTCACTCCACGCACGTTTATGAAATCGTTTCATAACGCCCACTAATACGTAACTATCTGGCGGGTAAGTCTGTGTAAGAAGGGTGCCAACAGCAGCGCGCACCGTCTTGTTATAACGTCAGGCGCCCCTCACCATCGTCGACGAAATCCAACCCTCGCGCGCAGCGTTGCTCTTTTCTTCACTCGGCGTCGGAAGGGAGGAACGGAGAAACGGAGAAACGGAGGGGAAGAGAGAACTCGGAGTAACGACAAGTGAGACGCCATTTGGTCTGGACATTAAACTGATATCGTCTTAGATTTTCCATTTTTCCGAAGTACTTACGTCCCTCTATTACTGTCCTCCGCCCGCGCCCTCCAACCTCTCGTTATTACTCGCTCTGATTTTGATCCGCTAATACAGCCCGTTCCGTGTTCCGATAACGCTCTCCGGGTATCGACGACCGTTATGATATTTTATGCCAGTCCGGCTCGCACGATTTCTATAATACGATCCTCATTTCGAGAGCGAGGTTTCGCACGGGTATCGGGCAGGTGCGACGTGGTAACTTGACACCGATTATTTTGCATTTAATGAACCGGTACGTTCGTACGGAATGGGATATTGGTTTCAGGCGGGTGATGTTTAATCGACATTATACGATCAGTGTTAGTATTGAGTCCCAACGTAAATTCGTTCGATTATGTTCGATATTGTCTTTTCATTTATTAACACTAAACCTACCAACTACAAAACATATGAAAGTGAAACGTTTTATACAAGTGAGAAGATTGTACTTACTTAACCTTTTTACAATTTTCATTATAATATGTGCTTAAATAAAGAAGTGAATTTATTAGGAGGTTGAATAAGTTCTCGCTGTTTTCCGAAAAGTGGTAATACCAGAACTGCGTGAATTTAGTTTCAGATAGTAACGTATCTATAATGAAGTACTACATATATGCAAGGTTAAAATTCAGTGTATGTCATTCCACTGAAGTATAAACAATTTTTCTTTCATTGTGCTAAATGTCGAATTTCATGCCAAAGAAAGAGTAATTGCGGGGAATTTTACTACACTATTTTATTAAAAAAAAATCTGCAGCTGAAGCACACAGAATTCTTGTTGACACCTACGGCGACCATGTTCTGTCGGAAACAATATGCAGAGATTGGTTTAGACGCTTCAAAAATAATGATTTTGATCTTGAAGATAAAGAACGCCCTGGCGCACAACAAAAACTTGAAGACGAAGAATTTGAGGCATTACTTGATGAAGACTCGTGTCAGATACTACCTGAACTTGCAGAATCATTAGGAGTTGATCACACAACAGATTCGAAACGTTTGAAAGCATTAGGAATGATTGACAGGAAGGACGTTGGGTGCTGTACGAGTTGAAGCGATTTTTCAGCATGACAACGCGCGGCCACATGTTGCAAAACCGGTGAAAACGTTTTTGAAAACACTTAAATGGGAAGTTCAACCCCACCCGCTGTATTCACCAAACATTTCCCGATCAGATTACCATTTGTTCCGATCGATGACACATGGCCTGGCTGAGCAGCGCTTCCAATTTTATGAAGATATCAAAAAATGGGTCCACTCTTGGATTGTCTCAAAAGACGTGTCGTTTTTTCGACATGGAATTACTATGCTGCTAGAAAGATGGGGAAAAGTAATGGTTAGCGAGAGACAATACTTTGTTGCATCACATTAAGCTGAAGAAATATTTAGGTGTCCTTACTTAGAAGTACCTCCCTGTATATGTCATGGGAATACTGTAATACATACAGGGTGCCGACGAATAACATGTACAAGCGGGCAGAGGATGATTCTACATGTAAAAATAAATCGGAAAAAAAGGAATAACGTTTTGTCGTTTTGCGTCTTGTTTTCGAGAAAGTCGAGTTTTGAAAATGCAACGTGTTTTGGCCCGTGGTAGATTATGTGATCGTTCGGGCTTTCATGTATTTGCACGTGGTGTGCCGACTAAGTTTATGTACTACACACTACCTCGAAGGACCACCTTCACGTTCGTAAAGAACTAAACCACACAAGTTAAAACACAACAATTTATTAAAAGTATAATAACTGGTTATTAACAAGCGCGGTGGTATCGAAAATGAAACTGTACGCAGGAACGAGTTTATCAGAGTCTAACGAAAGTGTGACCGCTATCTGACTGGAATCTGTCTAAACTATGATACAATTGTGTCTCGGAGGGTCGAGAGTTGTCGCCCTTAAAGTCTCGGTCCTCCCTTCCCTTCTCCAATTTTCTCCCTACTCCTGTAAGTACACGTGGGACAGATGACTCTAAAAATGGGCCCGAGACCGGCAAGGGTGGTTACAATCATGCGGCCGGGTGACGAAGGGGGTGGCTCGTAGCGAGGTCGGAGTCCAACCGTGCCGCCAGATTCGGGGACTTCCGGTCATCTGGCAAGTGCTGCGGTCTCGTCTTCGGCACGTGCAAAGGGAAGTGCGCTAGTAGAAAAAACCCTAAACCGCTTCTGGCGAAGCACCCTTGACGCGGTGAAAGTTTTCCTCGAAGTTAGAGAAAGTGGGCTTTGTCTACGGGACGGGCGGAAATGCCGCTCGTTTGACCGCCGGTGACAGGCCCAAACCGTAGCCAAAAGACAAAGAGGCCCGACCAGTGCCCAGGGCAAAAGGATACCTGTCTCTACCGTGGGAATATTTACAAGCAGCCGCTACACAGCGAATACGCGTGATAATAGATAGGAACCGTCTGACGCGTCTGATCACGACCAACCAATTCTACTTCCTGCATGTACTCAAGCACGCGAATCCGGTGGATCTTGAAACTCGATTTACTCAAAAACGAGTTGTGAAACAAAAAAATGTTATTTCTTTATTTTGATTTATTTTTACATATCGGATCACCCCTACCTACTTGTAGTCACTTAAAGGGTTTAAGGAGATTTAATTATTACATACTCAAATCTACTAATAGTACCATATTTTTGGTGACAAATACAGTGTGTTATTTCTGCATAGTGGTTCGTGCAATTGTTTCAGGCTATTGGGATCTGACATGGGGGCGTGGACAATATATATAGCTATCCAATATGGCGACGAAATGCTTGGTCTTAACATTGTATTCATGTTTCCTTTTTTGTTTTTCCTATCAATGTTTGTAAGTATGAGTGAAACTTGTAAGTGGGCAGTTACAAATCCTGCAGAAAGAAAGATTGTTAAAGGAGAGCGGCTTTTTAAAGTATCTTTTATCAAATTATTCATTTTACAACAATAAATTTGTTTTTTAATATACCTTCTAAATTTACAATTATAATTTCATAAATTTCTAATCGCCTAGAATTGGTGAGGACATATTAATTACTCCACAAATAATTGTACAAATATCTTCTCTTAGAGGCACCAATGCCACAGGCATTACTGAACCAAGAATTTTGAAAGTCTTTATACGCTGGTTAGATCTTTCAATATGCACTCTAGCTTTAGCTATTTTAGCTGTTAAAATAGACTGTTCTTTGCTAAATTGTCTCGTATATTTTAGAAATGGAGGTCTTATAAATTTCAAGCAATTCACACCACATACTTCATTTCAAAGTGTGGAAATGGAGCAACAAATTTTTGCTCGCTCTACTATCACAATCTTTCACTGCACAGTAATCAACATTTTTTTTGCTACGCAGTGGAAGAATTGGAGCTTCCATAACGTTATTTTTAATTAACACCTGTTTTAACACTGTAAGTTTAGACTGTAAATAACACCTGTTAACACTGTAAGCTGCTGTAAGCCAAGCCAAGCTAAGCCAAGCCAAGCTTAGAGTATTTCTACTCTTCGGCAACAGACGGCGCTACTCAAAATGTCAGATCTCAATAACTTTCGTTACATGTGCAATTACAGGAAGACATTAAAGGAAAACTATGATTGGTTTAAAGAGTACTACATCAATAAAACCTCTTTTTAAGTGCAGTGGCGCATGTGCAATCAACGATTGCAATATTTCTGAAGCGAAAATGCATACTTTTTTACATAGAGAGATTCATCTCGTCATTCTTCGCAATAAAGTATTAGGGTAGAATAGCAAAAAAATGATTAATTATTGAGACATTTTCAAAAAATATCTTTATTGAAGATCGTTGTCTGAAATGTATTCAATGTAACGGAGAAGCGTTTGATCATCTTCTCCAATAAAAATACTTCTTAAAAATATCTCGGCAACTAATAATTTTGTTGTGATTCTATAGCAATAGTTTTTTATGTATAATGACGAGAGGAATCTATGTATGTAAAAAAAGTATGCATATCCATTTTAGTAAAATGAAGCAATTTTTGATCGCACATGGGCCATTGTACTTGAAAAAAATAAGGACCTACGCATGTAGTACTCTTCAAATCATTCATTTGTTCCTGTGACATTTTTCTGTATATTTAACTGTACATACTTGTAACGAAGTTATAGCCTGACATAATTGAGCGAACCACCCTGTATATCTGCTCTATTGAAAACTTTTCGCACATTCTTTAACACACATTCGATTCGAAAGCGTTCAATAATTCCTCGGTCGGAGACGTTCAATCGACAGCTCGTGGAATCATTGATGCAGACTTTATTCGATTCCTGTGTCTGAGTCAATTTCTTCAAATTTCGAAGAAGGTAATCGCCAGAAATTATCGGGTAAATTCAGCGAAGCGCGTGGGGATATTTATTATGCAAAAATGCCTGGGGACTCGAAATAGCGCTATTGGATTTGAACATCGCCCTATCTTTCGCGGGATAGTGGGTAATGTAGATTCGGTTGGCCAAATAGGAACAATTAAACGTAAAATTGCGGGTGGGGAATAAAGCGGTTCGATGATTCCGGGTTCGTTCAACCAAGGGATGGTCCGCCAGACCGCGCGAGTATTTATACATTTGCTTGATATCGCATCGCGCGAACAGAGAGATATCCGAACACCGGTGTTGTTTGCGAATCGCCGGGATATTTACATTGCAAATACGATTCCTTGACTTTTGGATTCGACAACGAGGGGAGCGAGGCTGGCCGGGAAGAGTAACGGCGTTCTCGATTCGCGGTAAATTGCAGACCTGCATGGACCTCTCCCGTGTTATCTCGCGCCGCCGCGCCGCCGGCACCGACGTGCAAATTTTTGCCGGCCAATTTTGCGCCACAGTCTTGTATTACCTTAACGACCTTCTTCCTTCGTCTCTCGGCCAGCATTTTTGCTCGTCGAACATTTAATACGTCGCTCTGTACCGCCCACCCGGACCCCAGAACGAGTATTATGAAACGCTAGGAGAAACGACGACAAGCGAGTTCGCTCCATTTTTACGCGACGATTGTAAATCACTCGCGAATTTCATTACCTCGAACGCGCGAAAAATTCAAATACACTACGACTCGGCGAGCAGGGAAAGCACCGATTCGAGACTTCCAATGTTCGAATTAACCCTCTGAAAAGTGAGACGAGACGCTGCTGTGATTCAATCGCTTCGCTTGCGCAAAATTTTATGAGGTCATGTTCCGTCATGGAGCTGGAAATGTGAAATTTTTGAGAATTTCTTATCTCAGAAATTGGAAAACTTGATTAAGAAAATGTTTTTGTATTTGAAAAGGTTTATTTAAGGGAGTGCCTCGTAGTTATTTTATTTAAAGATATTTATCAATTATTAAGATTTGTGTCGTGTGCTGTATTATGTAGTTCTTGAACAAAAGACTTTTTGAAATATTGATTTAAGACAAAATATTGGATGATGTAATGATGTTATTTTTAAAAGATAAACCGCTTGTTTTTTGATAATCAAAAATATGCAACGAGAATATATGCTTCGTTCAATGATTAGATTATATGTATAGTATATTACATAAATCATATCGAATATTTAATTTTAGATGAACCAATAGCTAGCAGCAATCGTTATTGCCCTTTTCACAAGACTATCGTTAGGTCAGCCCTAACTTTGTAATTGCTAAGTGTTTTTAAATAAAAATATTATGACATACTAACTAAAATAAATGTTTCTAATATGCAAACGATTTTGAATAAAACTTCATAGTGTTTGACAAAAAATTTTCCGAAAGTCACGTTTTATTCGATTTCCGAGAATAAAGTTTCGAAAATGTGTCCTCACAACCAAATCCTTAAATTTATAATAAATGACAAAATTACAGTCAGTCACAGAAGTCTGCAAACTTCTGCCTGTAATATGCACACACTGTTTGGGTCCATTGTTTGTACATTTTACATCATTTTAAAGTTTTACTTCCCCCTTTTCAAACGTATCTTGAGTTTATTAATTTTATTAAAAGTTTCTTTTGTTTCAGATTAAAAACTATGAGTGTTTAAAACGTTGATTGTCAGAATAGTGTCCATGAAAGTGACACAAAATCAGTACAACTTATTTAATAATATACGAATAGAAAAGACAAGAGTTATTACAGCAATTACTTCCGTAACCTCCTTGTATTTTGTAAATACTAACGAAGTTTAGTTTACTTAATATATTGTAACAAAAACTGATTTACGAGTTAACACAAGTTAGGTCGGTTTCCTAAATATTGATTTAAAAATCACTCTTAAGTTCAATTTTTTAATATTAGTGCAATAGTCTTTCTTAAATTCATTTTTTAACGTTGCTTTAAATTTTTGATCAAATCGAAACAAAACAACCTATTAGAAACGTTCGACTCTTTCAATTCGATACTGAATAGTATTTGACTCTACACAAAAAAACATTTGACTAGATTAAACAATTTAAGACCAGAGATTCAAAATGATACACACATAACAAGTTTTTCAGATAAAATATCGTTCAAAAAATGAACGTCAGGACTCACGCATCCAATTTCTAACAATGCAAATAATCTTCCAAGAGGCTTTGATTTTGGGAAGAGGCTCACTCAAAATATAAACATGTTCCCAGAGTACACGACTTGCGACGCCATAACTGCGCGCTAATTCCGTGTTCCGATAATTGGCCCTTCGGATAATCGAAATTCGGCTAATTGCCGTTCCCGTTACGCGACATCCGGATAATCGACGTATTTAGATTCGATATCAGTTCATAGTAAAAGAGTAACGCCCATGCTATCAGAATACACAGTGCTCTTGGTTTCGCATGGCTGCAAGGAAGAATCTTCCGCAAAGGACGCGTGCAACGAAGTTTCATAATAATTTAGAAGTTTGGAGACCAGCAAAAAATCTCCGGCGCGTACAACATTCGTCTTTATTACCTTTGAAATTCCCTATGATGTTCCACTCCCGCATCTTCTACACTCGTAGCGCAATACGCTCGAGGGATATTGCGCGCTCCAGATAAATATGAAACGTCGGCGCGGAAAATGGAGGAACATTGCTCGTCTCGCCGCGATTCGCAGCGAATAATTTTTTTTGCTGGCGCACCACCCTCGCGAATCCAACGTTTAAGACGTCCGCTATTGTTACGGGGCCCCACCGGCTTCAGTCGACAGCGTTTTCCCCCGTGAAAGACGGCAGGGAAATTCTTCGTCGGCCGATTCTCCCTCGCATCGTTCGGCACCCGTTTTCCGCTCGAGAAATTACGCACACCCACAACGCGTCGAATCAAGAACGTTTGGGGACGAAAATCTTCAAGCTTTTATCATTCACTTACACTGTGCAACGAAAAAGTATTGGCACACTCGGATTTCCAGAAGTCGTAAAATAATATTTTTAAGAGTAAATGGAAAACAATCTTATTTATTTTAAAGTATCCGCAGAACTATGAAACTAAAATATTTCATTTCATGCAATAAGTTTTCAAATGTTATTTGAACATAGTACTTTATTTGAGGAATGTTGTGAATATTTGAATCTCGTCTTGAAATACTTAATTCATTTTAATTGATTTTCTACTTCTGAAATATTTTTGTTGAGAATAATGGTTTGCATTCATTAAATAATCTTACATAAAATATTACATTTGATGGATATTGTGAATATTTGAGTCTCGAATCTTGAAATATTTATTTATGTAGGTATATTTTCTTCATTTTAAATATATTCTTTTAAATAATGGTTGGATTTCAATACATTTATTTGTAGAAATTGTTTCCTAATGGTAACATTCTTTGTATATTTATATTGTTAATCACCAAACCGCAGTAGGAACGTGCAGCGTATAATAAAGTGGTCATACGAAGCGCAGTCATTATTAATGCGGTTTCTTTTAAGTATTAAAATGGAGCAAGAAAACATACTTAATTTTATCAGAAACACCGTTTACTAACATTGTTTAAAAGTTGTTCTTAATGTCTTTTAATAACTCAATGACGGAAACTCTTATAGCCCACAGAATGAGTTGAAAAAAAAACACATTACATATAGGATGATCCAATACTTTGAATAAGACTAAGAATTTTATTTAATTCCAGATTGTTAAAATAAAGTATTTCATCTTGTGTTTCACATTGTTGAACTGGAAATATTTTATTTTATGAATCAAAATCTTGAAATGAATATATTTTATTTTGTGATTTAGATTATCAAAATGCAAAAATATTTTATTTTTGAAATTATATATCCTATTGAAAGTAATATTTTTTTAAAGTCACATAAAATCGAAAATATGAAATTAGTAGAAGTTGTATTTGAAATTTTCATTTCCTCAAATATTGCCCACCTCTGCATAATTTGTTATGTAATGACAAGGAAGCTGATTTTTTTATTTTTGTTCTACAGACAACGCTCAGTACGGTTTCCCTCAAACTGACCACGCACCGAGAAAACGGGAAACGAGAGGAACGAGCGCGAGCAAACCTGAGCCAGAAACGGACGAGTTGCGACGTCAGAAGGATGAGGGCGGAACGATTTATGGCGCCTTAAGGCTGCCGGCTACTTTATGACGACCTTAATGTTTGCACCGTAAATTGGCTGGCTTAAGACACCGAGGCAGCCCAAAAACAGTAAAGTGGTGATCCCCTCGCCGTGACTGGCATCCTCATGTCGCGCGAATAATTCCCCCTCGACTCACGGAAAAAATTGCCGCGACAGCGCCGAATAAAGATCCGAGGACGACGTACCCGCGCCGCGAAATAACGGCCCTTAAAAGGCACGCGCGGAGAGTGAAGACGTGTCTCCTAGAGCCGAGTACCATTAACCCTCGTGCCATCAACAGTTCAAATTTTGGCACACTCATTTCGGTTGGATCAACTTGACGCGGTGCTAAAATTACATTTTAACCATCGCAAGATGAATGTTTTTGGGAACACTCTAGACGATAAAGATTACGTCCATTAACACGTTTGCAGCCACAGTGACACATACAGTCGAGTCGGAAATTAAGCTGACACTCTTTAAAAACTAATAACTTCTTTAAAATTGGACCAAGCGACTTGAGTTCTTCTTTGAGATGTTACAAGTACAGTTAAAAAAGTTAAAAATCGTAACCTTCGAGTTTTTGTTTAAAATTCCGTGCCACTGCAATTACAAACAAATTTTTTTTACATATTACCTAGTGAACTAATTGTTCTAACATCTCAAAACACTCAGTCGTTCGGTCCAATTTTAAAAAAAGTTATTGCTTTTCATAGGGTGTTACTTAATTTCCGACCCGACTGTATATAACATTTACAATTTCGCAGTTTTCTTAAAGCTAGTCAAATTAATTTTACACATTTTGTTATCTAACCTGTTGGGACGTGGATGAAGTGGTGTAGCTATAGCAGTCACTAATCACGGATTATGCGATTTCTAATATTTGATGTAAAATAAGATAATACGAATAATACGACAGCCAACACACGCTTTCTCTGCTACAAGGCAGGACGGAAGACATAAAGCAGCCGGACTGCGACTGCGCATTACACATAGATGACGTTTTCTCGCGCATCCCAATCCATTTGAGGCGCCATCTATGCAGTAGGGAGGCTACTGCTTGGACTGCGCGTGAGCCATTAATACAGCGTACAACTCAACATAACCATTTGCTGTACGATTTTCTTTACGGCTATAGTGAGTAGGACGTTTTTATTTCCAAAAAAGCCACGAAAGAAGATAGAAAATTTATATTTTTAATAAGCCTACCGTTTACTTCAGTGCATAAATATTGATCACACAAAGGAATAAAATTATATTTCATCTAAAAAGAAAGGCATAACAATCATATATGTTAAACTTTGTTTAAAATCTTTATCATGAATCTGACTCGTTAAAATACGTCAAAGGGTTAAAATTGTACTCTGCAGTATAATGTTCGGAGACTACGTGTCTTTCTTCTGTTAAATTGTTTTAACATTTTGTAAATGAGGTGCGTTTAACAAAATATTTGAACAGCAAGGTTAGGCTGCGAAAAATTCGCTTTCTCAGTTTTATTTAGTCACAAATGCAACCATGTCCGAACCAGTCCAAACGTTTCGCCCGCTCGCACAGTGGTCCCAAATCCTGAAAACACGGCCAAAACCTCTAAACGTACTTTAATGCACTCAAAAATTCATACCCGGGAGTTTTCAGGGTCGCTGATTACGAATATGAAGTTTAAATTCCAACACACGGCACGAGTACGATTTCCGTGGCCCCTCGTACGATTTCCGCCGCCTCCACGACCTAACCACATCTCATTCTATTCACATGATTCTTCCATTACTAGTTCAAATTCTGGATAACAGCTACAATGCAAAGATTATGAGTATAAGATTTCATTTTCTACAAAAAAGGTCTCTTGATATTTTGCCATATTTCGCATAGTTACCGAGATATTTGCAAATTTATAAAAAACAGGAAATCTACTTTACCGGCTAAACCAGACCTATTTGACACCATGTTATATATACATTTTTTTCTTGAAATAACCCCAAGAACGCAAATATAACCTCAAAACGAGGGTCCACGGAAATCGTACTCTCCCCCAAAAAACAAAATGGCCGATTAAAATTTAGACAACAATTCGCGTTAAATGTGTTTTGAGTGGTTGATAGGTAAAAATGTATAAATGACAAGCAAAATTCCACTTTGTATATCAAGAATTAGTATAATTGTACAATAAATTATGTACATAAGATTTAATCATCCGAATCGTCATCGATATCAGATCCTTGTTTGGAACCATCTTCTTCTTGCGTAACCATTTGCCCTTCCTTATAAGGTGCAAATGGCAAAAGCAACAAATTTACTGCTTCCGGAGACAAACTATTCATTTTTCTTGTCGGCAGTTTCCTTACACTTGAAATATATGGATCTGATGCCACCATAACAATTGTAAAATCGCATTTTTAAAATCCATAGGAAAGAAACAAAGCTTACCCTCGTATGAGCAGAGTGGCGCCTAGTGGCAGTTGGTTTATATAAATTTTGAAAGATAAATGTATTAGCAACACGTCAGAAAAGGAATTTTGGTGGTACTCCGTGGAACTTGTAACTTATGTCTACGTTTCTACAATACGCGCATCAAGTTTTACCTTCTACGTTCTCCAAAGAATATCTCCATCGTGTAACGTAACGACTAACAATTTTGGAGATACAAAAACAGATAAACATTCTACTTACTGCCAGGAACCGCATCCATTTTGCAGAATTGAAATTGATGCACTATTTTGAAAGTTATGCACTTTAGAAGGGGGCGTTCAATTTCCTACTAATGGGCGCGACAAATGCTCATCAAACGAAGGCTAACTTTGAACTGACTACTGAACCGCACCATAACGTTTTTACCTTTTTCCCTTCTGGCATTCAGTGATCATATCGTCACTATACCAAACCCTACAATTACAAACTCCTAGGAGGTAGTTTATTTTTGAGGTTTTGGCCGTGTTTTCGGGATTTCGAACCACTGTGGCTCGTCTCGAAGAATGTTAGAGATGCGAACTAATTTTTTCTATAAACTTTCCAGGTTTCCCGTTGTGCTCGGTGCAACGCGGAAACTCATCACGCGTTAAACACTTTTTTAACGAATATAATTATTGCCGAGATCGCGGAGCACGGCGAGGTCGTTTTACTGGACGAGCGGTTTAACTTGAGGTTAGTGAACGAAAGAACGAGGTTGAGGAGAGGGGTGGGTAGGTAAGGGAACGCAGTGCGTTCTCATCTAGAGGAAAATAAATTGAAGACCACCGTAGCGTACGAAGCACAGATTGAATTCCATCGTCTTGGATTTGCAACGTTTATAAGAAAGCATTCAATTTGGTCGTTAATGGGGAGGGGTCGGAGAGAGGCTCGTATAATAAAGTTTCTTACAGAATTTGTTCGAGCATATTTAATCTACGGGTCGTCTATCTTTTTTTCCTAATTTCCCGGCGCAACGAAAAGTTCCCGTGCTCGATATTGCCGTGGCTGGCATCGTTACGAGGGGTAGAAGTGTTTATCGGTGTGTCTGTCGTCCACTTTCCTCGCACGCTCGGCACTGCAAACAGGGTGCACCCAATGAGAAGCAACTCGAGCGGAGGGCGAAGCACACGAGGAAGAACGACCATCGTTGCTCAATGAAAAGCCTCTTGCCCGAGTCCTCATAATTGAGACAATGAGTGGCGCTCGATAACTAAGCGTGGCGCACTGGCTAGCACGTTACCCCGACGTTATTTCTCGAGTGCCTCGAAATTCCGCCGGGTAGAGAGCATTCTTGAAAGTGTCGACTTATTATTTTCATCCCTTAACGCCGCGCAAACATTTGCATAGCGACTCCAGCCTTTAAGACAGCCGGAGAATTCGCGAGGATCAGATCGCTCGGAAACTCCTGAACCAGTGGTTCTTAACCTTTTCAGTGATCGGCACCCCATTGAAATCTAAAAATTAATTCTCGCACCCTCTTGAAAAATGTGTTTCTATTTCTGTATTTTGGAAATTACATCTATTAAAACATAATTTATTTATTGGGAAAGTAGTTTTCATCGAAAATTTTGAAACTTTTCTCGCACCCCCAGGAGTGCACACAACCAACATTAAGAACCACTGTCCTAGACGGAGTGAAGAGTCGTCAAAGTGTCCCCTTAATCGCATAATTTTTGGGGATTTAAAAGTCTCGTGCTCCAACTTTACCTATCAGCGGAAGAAATGGGTTTTACTATTAATTTCGCATAATCAATATAGATGTTTGAATGAAAATATTCTTCTGCTGTTTTCCGATTTGGAACTAAAGGTAGTTTGGTGAGTTGGAAATTTAGGTTGAAGTAAATTCCCAAAGAAGTTTTGACTTTTTAAATTATCATGGACATTTTAAAAACTATATAAGATGCAAGAAAGAAGTTAGATTAAAAGTTGTAGTGTCCTCTAGGAACTGTATAACGTCGTAGGGAACACTACAACTCTTAATTGAACTTTTTTCTTGTATCTTGAATAGTTTTCTAAATATTCCTTCATGAAAACTCAAGATTTCTTTGGCAGGGTGTTCTCACCCCGATGACTATATTTTCATGCCGTGAACTACATTGGAACAAAGTTTCGAATTTTTTTTAATTATCATGTAGCTTTTCTTTTAAATACTATCTTATACTGAAATTCGCTATTCCCATTTCTACATTTCTTTTATCTAAAATTCATTTCTAAAAACAAAACAATGTATTATACGCAAAACATTTACCGTTGAGAGTTTCTTTGCCAGTGCGTACACTGTTTCTCAATTTTTATTTTTCTGTTATATTGTACCCTTGTATTATAAATGTATGTATAAATTATAGTATATAAAAGCTAAATTTGTAGACACGCAATTTAACAAATCTTATAGAATTATAAATATTTACAATCAAATTATGAATGTTCTAATTTTTATATTTAGCTTTGCGTAGTTTAAGCTCTTATTATTAAATAGTTCGATGCATATGAATCTTCGTATTTAACTTTCATTTGCTCATGGTCGTGATATTTTCTTATTAATATTAAATTCGAGGGTAAAATTTGAAATTCTAATTAGGGTTCTAATATTCAAAATTAAGGTAAGAAGCAATTCTCTCATCCACGAAAATATTGCTTTTGGTAAAAATAAAATAGTTTGTAACATATTTAGGACTTTATTGAATTGTTAAAACAAGAATCTGTTGTGTCGTGAAATACTTCTTAGAAATTAAAAATGGAAAACAAATTATAAATAAACTAAATAATTGTGAGAATAAATGATACACTAAATAAGTAAAAATAACTGGTGGAGTGCATAAATGGAGTACATATGTAGACAGAAATGAATAAGCAAACATGACATTGAACAATAAAGTTGCCAAAGTAAATTAATCCAAACATCCGAACAGAAGATTAAACACAGAATAAAGGGGAGAAATAAATATTAAACGGATAGCAGGATATAAGCTCTCGTATATAAATAATTGTATAAATAAATGCTGCAAATAGACAGTCTAAATGCCCTTAATCCATAGTGGACGAATCTCCATTAAGATTTTTATTTGTTAATGTCGTAGCAGTATTTTTAAAGCAACTTCTTTTGTATACTGTGATCTTCTTAACACCCAATTGGATTGCTGATACTGTAGATCTAAGAATTAAATAAAATCGAAAATAGTATTTCTTGTTACTAATATTAACCGTTTCTATCTATTAAAAAGTTTAAAACTGAACATAAGTATTCCCCTTTTGGATTGATATATTAATAGGCAATAATGTTTATGAAATCATAAGAATTTGTATATCGTTATAAAAAGATTAGAAAAGTTAATATCGCCGAATTTTGAATATTTGAAACATGGAATAAAAGCTTTTAGAAATTTGATGGTTATTAGCTGAATTCCGAAAAATTAACAATGTTTTCATATTTATTTACGGGGAAATACAAATAAAGTAACTTTAGAATCATATAGCTACAAAAATGGAATAAAATTCTTTAGACTGTATGAAATATATTAATTCCATAATTTTACTTACTATTCATTATTTGCCATAAATTTTGATTATTTCTCATATCGTTTATTTTGCACACACAGAATATTTTCGAAGGCAGAAAATGTTTTCAATAAAGAGCGGAATGTGTCAAAGTCAAAAGTTGTGAATTAAATATTATTTCGTAATACTTATAATATCAAATAAATTATATTGTTACGAATGTGGCAAAATAGGTACTCCCGTTATATCGTCGTTGCCTAAACGACGATATAACAAGGACAAAGGACAGAGTCGCTTCACGAACGTCGTACCGGTCGGACGTGCAATTCCCTTCCTCTTTTAATAAAGAGATTAATTACATTTTTATAACGGTCTTTTATTAAGTATGCCTAAATTACGCGGTCGCTCGCGTAACAATATTATAATATGAATAGTTAAATTTCAGGTCCAGGTTACCTCTATACAATTTTCACTAAATCATTAGATTGCAGAGAAGAGAAGACATACTTAATAGTGCTCATTAAATTTTCCTAAATACGTATGAAATTATCGAATCTCTCTCGTTCGAGTGCACTTTAACCCTTTTATTGTAGCACCACAAAAATTAAAAATGAACGAAAAATACTGAGATGAATTTATGATACTGAAGAGTAATTCATACATGAGAATAAGGTATCGATCCTAACACTAGAATATGATTTCAAGAAAGAATATGATTTCACATTCAGAAAAATGTACTTGTAATATACTTTATCCCAACTCCACTGGCACAATTCAAAGTTCAAGTTGTTTCGTTACCTTTCTAAAGTTCGAAACGCTTCAGAGTTGCAACTACTGGAAAGTTTAAACTGTTCAGAACAACAAGTTTGAATTCGGAGTATTCCGAAATGTTCGGAATTCGAACATCACTTGCAGCTAGTGTTTGTTCTCATGAATTCTTTCTCGAGAGCTTTTCGAGTCATTTCACAATTGCTTATTTCTCATTGCTTTAAACAGTCTTTAGAAAGATTGAATAGACTGTTTCAAGAAAACAATTAGAGTTAGCAATCGCAGATGGCCTCCAAGAATATAGGGTTAACCAAGAAAACGATAAATTCCTGACTTCAAGGAATTTTATATTTTGGCGTCCAATAGAAAAAGCACATACAATTAACAACAATTTTTGGACGTTCCGTACACGAATTTTTCTACTTCCACATATTTTGTTACAAAATGAACCAAGCAGACTGTCCGGCACCACATTAACGTTATAACTGCATCGTAAGTAATATATGGGTGACACGATTCGTTTATAAAACTCGAAAATCGGTTTTCATTACAGTCTAGTTGTTGCGTCAAGTCCACGAGCGTGAATGCCGCGGATTACTTGTTCGCTTTAGTAAATGTATTAGACTGGTTTTGATAATGAGTAAATGTACAGTGGCCGAAATAATGATAGGTTCACTAGTCGCGTCGGCTGGTCCACTGCTTCTACTTTTGTTTACGTTATCGAAAGTGTACTGTGGTATTTGTTATTGTTCCGCAAGAATGTGCCCTACACACTATATGAGCAGTCAGTCGAATATTAAAAGCGTTAGCGTGAAGACGTGCTTCTTTCAAAACACTTTGAAAATTCTCGGGTACAACATACGAAATAATCTTAGGTTCACGGTGAAATATATGAAAAATACTATTGATAGCGCAAGTTTTGGAACGTTTTTATATGGTTAGTACACAGATTAATAAAGTATAAAAATTATAAAAAATATTTTATGTTCGTTTAATATTTTTAAAGCACAAGGGCACGGGGAAAATCGTTAAATGATAACGAAAAGGGCCAAATTATTGTCTTTCACAATATGGGTCTCTCTAACAGAGAAATTGCAAGAAGAATTAAAAGATCTTCAAATGTTATAAACAATTTTTTAAAATTAAAAGAAAAATACGGCAGTAAAAAATCTACGGGCCGTTCAAAAACATTAACACAGAGGGACAAAGGGAAAATTTTGCAAGAAGCACGGAAAAATAAACTTGATGCTTCTAAAATAAAAACAAAATTAGTCTTGCCAGTTGGTGTTCGACGTGTGCAGCAAGTTCTGAGATTGAATGGAACATTTAAATATTTTAAATAAAGCGAAAAAACCACCGCTAACTAATTCTACAAGGAGGAAAGGTTAAAGTTTGCAGAAAATCATATGTCATGGACTGAAAAATGGAAAACGGTGATTTTTTCTGATGAAAAAAAATTTAATTTGGATGGCCCAGAGGGGTTTCAATATTACTGGCACGATCTGCGTAATCAAAAAGATGTGAAAATGACAAGAGTCCATGGAGCAGGATGTGTAATGGTTAGGGCTTCATTTGGCAATAACGGTAAGACTCCGATAATGTGGTTCCTGCCAAAAGTCAATGCTGAAAAATATCAGGAACTACTAGAATGCGTACTGGATGAATATGCCAACGAGATTGCTGGGTCTAATTTAATATTCCAACACGATAATGCAGCGATACATCGTGCAAAAACAATTCAAAACTGGTTTGAGAGGGTAAAAGTTGAAGTTTTACCCTGGTCATCAAAGAGTCCGGACTTATGTCCCATTGAAAATCATTGGGGGATTTTAGCACGAAAGGTTATACGGCAATGGAAAACAGTATTGCACTGTTTCCGAATTAAAAAATGGGATTAGAGTTGCGTGGTCTGCAATTAAATTAGAAACTTTACAAAAATTAATTGAAACCATGCCACGCAGAATATTTGAAGTGATAAAAAACAAAGGAAGTTCAACTAAGTATTAAACTATTTTTATTTCTGTTTTTATTATATTTTTTATGTAAAAATATATAATGAACCTATCTTTATTTCGTACATCAATTTTACGGTTTTCAATACAAAATTTGTAATTGACACAAATTAAATTATATTATTCATTTGAATTATTTATTTGGTAAATGATATTAGAAAGAATAAATAATAATAAATAAATTCAAAAATACTATATAAAACACATGTTTATGTTAACAAATTAAAATGAACCTATCATTATTTAGGCCACTGTATTTATCAATTGTATAATCTTGTCGTGCTGCGATTTGTTTGAAGTGCTATTGCACAGTGTTGTATGGGTGCGTTTCGTTTCAAGTGACCTTTCTAAGTGTGTTTGGTGTGAAAAATGTCCGGTATTTATACCTTTTTGGTGTTCGTTAACGCATCAATCAGACGTGCCATCGTTTGGTCACAGATATAGCCCGCGCAACGAGAGTTGGCACAGAAAAACTTGTGGGTACCACGTGATGCTCCCACTACGCGCTACACGTCTTCCGTGATTGGCCGAATCGCTTGAGGAAGGCAGCAAACGAGCGTATTGAGTGTGACCGTAACAGAGAGATGTGGCGACCATGAAGTGAGATGGTGGTGACACTGAGAGCCTATGTCGACCGTTCCCGCCACGGACTTAAAGGACTGAGCATAAAGTGGGTTTATGGGTGAGAGGAGTCGTGCCGCCAGCGGGGAGGGATGGTAGACGGCGGCCATGTTGGATGGCAAAACTAGTGTTGCCATCTATATAACGTTGCGGGAACATTGATATGATTTGATTCTGAAAAATGAATACATAACAAGTGTATTTGTATATATATCTGTATATATATATAAAAAATATTGCACACTCGGCTCCAATATAAATTTATAAATAAATTATGTGTATCTATTTCCCGCATGATTGCATTGCAAATTCGCGCAACTGGTATTTAAAGTTGCCTATAGATAGCGTTGGGATATGGTGCAAGATTTTTACGCGCATGCGCGGCCAAAACAGTAATGTATCTATATCATGATGACAGAGGTAGTGGAGCCCTGAGACAGTTATATTGGCGGGAATGTCTCGAAACAATCTATTCCGGACAAAAAGACTTCAGGACGTGTCCTACGAGTTACAAAATATACACAAATACACATGTTATACACTCATTTTTCAGAATCAAATCATACCAATTTTTTAAAATTCTGCTTGGTGCTCAAGGTACCCATTTTATCGAGAATCTTACTTTACTGAGGCTGAAATCGCCGCGCATACGCGTGAAATCTTACACCGTATCCCAACACTGCCTATAGAGCGCGCCACTGTGTTTGCCATCCAAGATGGCCGACAAGTTGATACCCCTTCCGTCTTTCGCCTCACCCCCGCAGCATAATGCACAGTCCTTAAGTCCGTGGTTTCCGCCAAAACGTAAGCGTAAGAGTGGGATCCACTGATCAGTGGTGGGATCCGCAGCCTTGCGTTAAGAGTGGGGACTCGCCGTTCCCCCTGCACCCCACTGACGAGATTTTGTGCCTACTCTCGTTGTGCGGACAATAGATTGCAGGGGCTCGCGTGCGGTCGCTGCATCTTCGGTCGCAGAGTGTGTGTTTGACGAAAGCTACATGTTGTAGAAAGTATGAATGATTGACTGAAATAAATGTTGTTCAGGGACTGTACACTAGAAAATAAACCAAACGTGTGTAGAATCTACAAGATGCAAAAAGGTTAATAAAGAAATTGCTATAATAGATCTTGTTGCTTCTATTCTGATATTGTTAAGCGACTTCGGATTATATGCATTAATGACAAAAATGAATTGGTGAAATGAAAACTTAAAAGACATTGTTATATTGTTTTCGACTTATCAAAATAATTAATTAGACAGGAATAAACAGTTATTAGGATGTTCGGAAAGTAATTTCCTTTTACAATGGAAAACGAAAGATCATTTTTCATCATTTAGTGACCTTTCTGTTCCATAATCGTCTGTCATCTTTCTGGCAATTTGGAGATGCCATGCTCGTTATTAACAAATAACTTTTGACGTCTTCATTTGCAGTGAAATTTACACCGCTTAAAGAGTGTTGAATGGCACGAGATAAATGGTAATCTGATAGTACATCGTCTTCGTAGAAAATACACAACTCTTTCCTTGCTTGCAGTATATGTTTACTCTTGCGGTGATCAAAAAAGCAAAATGTGATGTAAATGCCTACTTTGATTTTCCACATTTGATGGGATGACAAAAGAAATGCTTGAAAAGTTATAAAGCAATATAATCCACGAAATGACGTGTGAAATGTCAGCTGTCAAGATTTACAATGATTTCGCCACTTGATATAAGATTAAGTAATATCTAGTCTGTGGACTTTTATGCAAAATAAGAAATGTTCGCATTGATTGCAAGACACTGGAGCCAAATAGAAATTTCTTTCTTCCTTTAATTATCTTATTAAGCTGAAACTGATACACTGATGTCTTCAAATCTTTTTAATCTACTCACTGCATTAACTCTTTGACGCACACGATTTTAAAGAAAAAGAAAACCCAAGTTGCACAGAATTTAAATTTGTGTGCACACTACAGATTTCACCAACCTTAATCGCAACAGTGTCAACAGCTTACTACTGCGTTTTAGCTTGCATAAATTTATCATAGCGCATTTACCGTTGGTTCATAGCATTGCCAATAGCACGAAAAACTTTAAATAAAATATTAAACTGTATGACTATGAGTAACTTCAACTTTTCGAGGCGGTTTAAAATATATCCCACCGTACATATAAATCTAAGCAAAATGTGGGGCAGGTTTTAACCCACCTAACCCCAAAGAATTAAATTGTCGTACCCATTGTTGTCATAAATGCATAAAATTCACAGTACAGTAGACTGCGGATCTTTATGCAAAAAAAAAGATGTTTGCATTAATTGTAAGATACAGGAGCTAAATAGGAATTTCTTTCTCCTTTTAACCCTTTGCAGTCGGAACTATTGCAACTAAAAAACCAAACATATCTTCCAACCTAGAATATTTTCATCGTACATAAGTTTTTTTCATTATATGCGTACGAAACTGATATAGTACCTCATACAATATTTAAATGTTTAGTAATTTATTACATATAAACAAATTTAATCATGTAAACAATATTCTGAATAATGGTGTAACAATTTGTAGTGGCGCCTCAGAGTCGCCATTCGAGTGCAAAGGGTTAATTATCTTATTGAGCTGAAACTAATACATCGATGTCATTAAATCTTTTTAGTATATCAACTGCTTTAAATTGTACGTATCCATTTTTGTCATAAATGCATAAAATCTGTAGTCTAGTAATAACAAACGGAAGCAATGCCATCTCTCCACGAAAAACGAAATTACCCTCTGAACAACCCTATAATGAAACTATTCTTGCTATTCCGAAAAATTTCATCAACCTTATTCAAAAATAAAAAATTTCGCAATATTTCTTTCAATTTCTAGAAAATTATCGATGACCCCACGCAGCCCTAATAGCAATCACGATTGAACCGAGGGGATCACCTGTGATCCTTTTTCGATCCTGGTCTCAATGGAGACCGATATCCGGCAGGAACGTGCTCGTACACGTGACAGGGCTAACTAGCACAGTACGTGTGACGGTATAAACATCGAGACGTTCCATGATGAATACGGCCGGTAATTAGCGAATGGTAATTACGCTAAAATGATAATGACGCCGCTTCCACTGAACCGGCAGCATGCTTGCCAAACTATTGTATAATTTTACGCGTGTCGTCGTATCGTGTATCCGGTTATCCCTATTACGCGTTTCGCAACTTATTAATAATAACAACGCTAACGACGGGAATAACAATAATAACAAACACCAACGGGGAACAACAATAACATCCACGGGGATCGTAATACCCGGCGATTTTCCAGGGCATCTGGCTCGCGGTCGAATGATTTACAATCGTATTATTGGCTACGGGTTTGATGCATACTTCAACGTGGGAACGCTCGATAAGTGTTCCGGTTGTTAGTGCAAACTTTCCGCGAGCGAACAAGAGAAATCATTGTGACCGTGCAATTGAATTCGTCCCAGTCGACCGGATAGAGAAATTTCGCGATTGTTAATTTCCATAAGCGGCCCCCGTAAATACTTTAACAAATTGCCGCCGCCCTGAGGGGGAGGGTCGGTGGGGGAGGGACTGGAGGAAAGGGGTTTGGGACGAGCTTTCGATTTTCGGTGCGGGAAGGTCGTCCACCGAGCACTGCTTCTGTACCGTGCTCGTAATGTCGCAAATGGGATGATAATAATTATTACACTGAACGAGCACTTTGCGGTGAACAACGGTGATCGCGGTAAAACATTAATGATAATGGCATCGTTTTCTCGAAATTGCCGGTGGAGCGGGGACACGGTCGCGCGGCGACGCGTAATTTTATATAGTCCGATGCTTAACGTCCATCTATTTGATAATCGTCGGGCTCATGATGGTTAATTAGGCGACTTTTAAGTCCCGGAGCCCGACTCGACTGTCGGTCGCGGCGATCGGCTAATTCGTTAGAGTATCATGGCGGCGGCCGTCGCCTTTCAATGGAAATCCACGGGTATCCCCTAACGAACGGGTAACTTGGACGCTCTCCACGGGAAACTTCGGGCCGAGAACGGCCCGACGCGACGCCACACGGCGCTCACGTTCGCAACGATGCAATTTCGCGGGACAATCGGTGGACGACGAGCCATCGATGACATCGAAAGAACGAGAGCACAAACGCGACTAATTGGAACCGTGGTCCTCGCGAAAGTTCACCGGGAGAATCGGTAATTCCCATTTATAAAAGCCTTTGTAAACGAGAAGGCACGCTACCGTTCCCGTTCCTTACCGTTCCGTCGCCAGACTGGCTGTCCGCTGCTATTATACAAGACGGTTTGTAATTAAGTTGCCAGCTAAATTATAACTTAACCTTAATCGATTATTTACGTTTGCTGTAGCATACCGGGCGACAAAACGCGACGACAGATTCATAGTTATAACACCAGTTTTCTCTTTCGACTCTGTGAACCGATGCAAGCCTTCCGAGCATAAGAGAAATTCTTGTTTATGGTATGTCAACAAGTGAATGATGTGCTCTGTGCGACAAAAAGATAGCAACTGTTGAGACGTGTTTATTGTATGCCCGGGTCGAATTTCGGTTTCGGTCTACGCTGCGGTCGATTATGAGCGATGTCGTTTTTCAGTCTTACTGGTGTCTCTTTGACAAATTTATTAATTATTATTTCGTTAGGAAAGTCAGACTGATCGCACCGCTTTCAATGGCACTTGTCGTAGCGTAGGCCAACACATAGCGCCAGGGGGTTGTGCCCCTAAGCTTGATTTATAGTGTGGCGGCTACCTCCTATGATCGCCAACAGATGGACACTTACGACAACACCTTTCCCGCTACCATCTGAATCTTCCTCTGTTTGTATACAGAGTGAGTCCGAAGAAACAGAATACCTAAATATCACCGTTCGTTGTACAAAAAAACTTCTTAGGACGAAGTTACACTGTTTGAAGGGCCACATGTAACGGTGTAAGGGAACAAATTTTCAAGGTCATTTTTTTTAGAAGATTTCGAGGTCATAGATGTTTTTTTACATGGAATGATATATCTTCGTTAACGTAATATTGTAGCTGACAAAATAACGAATTCATCCATGTAACACAATATGACCTACAAATGACCTTCAACCCAGAAAAATGGAATAAATAAAATTCAACGTGTAAGATTCATTTGCTTTATTTCTGTTACGCAAAATGTTCAATATTCCTTGAGCAGCTTACATTCAAATATATGGCAATACACAACATAATAACAGATTCGATGTTGACAGGAAGACATTTATTATATCATAAATACCTTCACCTATGCGTTCGTACAGAATCGTGTTTATCAACTACTAATTACTCTGAAGACCTTCTTGCTATCAGATTTCCACTGTTTCTAAGATTTCTAATCTATCAGTTTATCGATGAACGTTTCACAATGCGTTACTCGAAGGAAGATAAGATTGATATGATTTTCATTTATGAAGAAAGTCGACAGTGTTTAAGAGAAGCAGTGCGGTTGTACAAGGACCGATTTCCTAATCGTAATTGTCCATCAGTTTCCGTTTACTTCAATGTGATAAATAAATTCCGTGAAACTAGTAGTGTTGGGACTACCTTAATTAGGTCTATTAGTATTTAAAATAGTAATATTTTACCTATGCAGATCCATGGACCGGTGAAAATATCTTTTCTGACCGTTCATGCAAAAGTAAATGACATTATTTATACATCATATTGTACATTGGTTTTTAAATTGCATATTACAACGTGATCCTGGCGTACTATGTACTAAATCGAGAGCAATCATTTTGTTCACGGACCGACAGGAATATAAAGTACAGTATTTCGTTAAAAAAATTTTATATAGTGTTATTACTATACTGCGAATATTTATGTAAAATAATAATCTTCTAGATTGATTGTAACAAAACAGAAGTTATATACAAATGTATTGCTTCTCTTAAGAATTTTAATGTTTCGAAAATAATACAAGAACATTCTTAAATTTATGTAAAATCTCACTGTTTGATATGTCTGTTATTCATTTTTGTCATAGATGCATATAATCCGTAGCTTAGTCATTACTACTATTATTAATAATATTTTATATAGAATATCTCAGTCTATAACATGTGATGTGCAGATTTCCACGTTTATGGACGTACGGCCATGATGGAAGCGATTCATGCGACTGATAATCCGTGCATGCGTTAGGTTACATCAATCCTGATCAAATTGAAATAGAAAGAATACCCTAAAAAGTACGTTACACAAAACACTAGTTAACATAGCATAAAATGTTCGACTTCCTTGAAAGTTTTTTCATTATTCATCAATTCATCAATTCATTATTAAAAAAAAAAACACGGACCAATCAGTGCGCAGTTACAGCTAACGGATTCCTGCTCGGCGCGGCAAGGCGGTTGATTCTACTCCTCAGAGGTAGCGTTGTTGTCGCGTCGTGCTCGAGTCGTGAACAATACAATCGAGTAAGCATGCGTGCAATTACTATTCGGTGTTAGATAAAAAGAATTCGACTAACTTCTTATTACGGCGTCAACAAAACACTATCCCTACACCTGTATACCAAAACGTGGTCGCTAATGACCTCGATGTTAATGTGACCTTTAGAAATAATCAGTTTAATAACAAATCTCTGTGAAATTATTTATTTCTTTCATAGAGTCGTCTGTCGTGCGATGCGACAGAAACCAAACTAATTTTATCGCATGCATCGTCAATTTTGACGCAACCATAAAATGTGTATTGTTTGTTTCTGGTCGTTGGGTCATTGGTCGGTGGGTTGGGAGACAACCATTATGCCGTCTTACGATATTTAATTAGGAGGAGACGTTATAGTTTTTCGCAGGGTAAATGTGATATTCGTAGCAGTCACGTTAAATAATTTGCATCGTTCGAGCGCTACGATTTCTTCGTACCGAGATAGCGCGTTGCGCGGGAGATAGCAAACTGACGGAAGACTTTGGCGTTATTAACGCTCGCTGCGGTCTTTTGACTGTGGCCGTGACTCGTCACGATACCTTCGCGACCTCAAGATTCAAGATTTTCATTCCTGGCACGATAACAGCTAGGTAACCGACGCGTCGACGACGCCCTGCGACCAAGAGGAAGGTCGTGGTTTAATTATCTACGTCTCTGGCGTCGACGCCGACGACCTACCGTCCGCCTTTGCTCCGACGACGTGACACCGTTTCTAATTCCGCGTCCCACTCCCCCACCCCCAACCCCCTTGAACCAACCCCATCCTGGCCGATTACATTATTAATATCAACGCCAAGGCAAGCTGGCGACGGGGCAACGAGTTTTTGCGAGGATCGCGAGACGCTGGAATATGAATGTAATGCGCGCGAAGGCACGCAGCCCGCCGGGAATTCGAATTAGTCGTGTCGCGTTGTCTCGCGTCGGTCAGACTGCGAAGCCAGACCCAGTCACCCTCGCGAGGAACGCATCGAGTTACGGAAGATGGTGCACAAACCCGGCCGACGGATGAATGAAATGCGAGCAGGGATTTCCGACTCGAGAAAATTGGATCCACCGCACAGTGTGACGAGCAATGGACAAAAGTCAAAAAAGTGAAGTATAAAATTCGTAGATTGTGGTATTCTAAAATACTGATAAAGAAACGTAGATTTTTAATACTAGTCAGAATTTTGACTAAATGTTTCAATTTGTTGAAATTTTGACTGATTTTGCTGAAATTTTCAACATGTGTATAACGAACATAGATCGACAAAATATACAGGGTGGGGCAATAACTATTAGAACCTCAGATATCTTCGGAACTATAAGCTTCACAGAAATATTTGCTGAAATAAAATTGCACAGTACGAAGGTAGCCATCCGGTGGCGATAATAGTTTTTTTGCAGGTGGAGGTACTTTGGACATTTGAAGGTCACCTCCATTTTTTTAAATGGATCGGTATGTGTTTGCTTCCGTATCATGATAGAGGATCTTAAAACGAGTTCAACGACCTAATACATAAGGTCATTGAATGTCACAGAAAGTAGAGAAAGGCGATAATACTTACGGTTTTGGTAGTAAATGAAACATACGTATTGTAAACAGTAGAGGAAGGCGTACTGCTTACCGTTTACTTCACTGAGAATAAACACTGCTTGAAGGACACATTAATAAATTTGCAGGATAAGATAAACATGATAAGATCAGTATCGATCAATCGGTCAATCTGGCAAGATGTATCCGTTTGAAGAGCAAGTCGATATGCTTCTTATTTATGGCGAATGCCCACAAAATTCTGTAAGGGCGAAAAACTTGAATGCTGAACGACATCCATATCGGTCTTAGCATTCGCGGCAAACATTTAAAAATGTGTGTGATAAACTTAGGCAAACCGGTAATTGAAGGGTTAATAAAAGTGAACTATGACCTTCAATGACCTTATTTAGTAAGTCGTTGAACTCGTTTTAAGATCCTCTATCATGGTACGGAAGCAAACACATACCGATCCATTTAAAAAAATGGAGGTGACCTTCAAATGTCCGAAGTACCTCCACAAACTTATAGTTTCGAAAATATCTGAGGTGCTAATAGTTATTGCCCCACCCTGTATATTTTAAATTTTTCATACGGGCTCAAATGAAAAAGTTTTATGAAGTGCCTCTTTTACTTATGCATGTAATTCTCACCAATTGCAATTTCTTCAAATCCATTTTGCACGTCATTTAACTACTCAATGCTTCTGAGTGCTCAAAACAAGTCAAGTCATTTGGTGCAATTTTAAAAAAGTTATCCTGATTTAAAAGGTGTTCGAATACTTTCATGGCTCACTGTACTTGTCACACTGTGCACTGTCCCGAATTACCGCCGAACGCAAGCTAGAAGGAATTCGTACGAGGATCGTATATACGCCGCATGAACAAGCTGTCTACCTTGTCGATAAGTTACACCTGTACCCTAATCCTCGACGATTTTGCACTCGGCTTCTATCACCGAGGATCCACGCGAGCGTTTAGGTTACGGTGATCCTGGGAGATGAATCTTTCGGGGAAAAATTTTAGACGACATCTGCGCTTTGATTGGGTGTTTGCAGGGTGTATTTAATGAAGAAGATACCCGCGTCCAAAGTTCTTTATAGAGGGAGTAGCGGTCACTCGTATCTTTCGCTCGCTGCCATCTTCTACCGATCACAGATGCGTAAAGCACATCCAATAATGTACCGTAGAATCGTGTTCAATATCAGTGTTATATTTACTTGTATCAATTATAGTAGCCTAATCGAGTAACCTAATCCCTATACCTAACCCCTATACCTAATCCCTATACCTAACCCATACCTAACAATTATATCTTATTATTTCTAACGCCTTCGACATTTAGTAATTGGAACGAATTGAAGACCTCGCGCAATGGTTCAAATGCCACACTTTGCTGGACAAAATTCATTCTCCAATTAACAAAAACTAAGTGTGTTAATGTGATCTACAGGGTGGAAAATATAAAGCGTTACAGACGAATATCTCCAAAAATATTGATTATACGCAAAAATGTTCCAGATGAAAGTTGTTCAGTACCGAGGTGGACATTATGTGGTGGAACTTTTATTTTTTCCCGTGGACACTCCAAGGTGAGATGAAGGTCAACTTTCTTTTTTTAAATGGAATGATATGTTTTTTTATCCACCAACAAATAGTGCGTTTTAAGATTAGTTCAATTACCTATGACTCAAGGTCATTCAAGGTCAAACTTGAATCAAACTGGATTCTCGGATGCGTTGTTGGGCCGGACCTCCTACGACCTAACCACAACTCACTCTATTCGCATAATCTTTCCATTGTAGATGTCATCCAGTCTTTTATACGTGTTACTAGTTCAAATTCTGGATGACAGCTACAATGGAAAAATTATGCGAATAGAGTGAGTTCTGGTTAGAGAGGGTTAGAGAGGGCTACTAATTACCAAATGAAGTGTACTCGTAATCTTAATTTGACTAAAGATTTTTGCAAATATCTCGATAACTAAAACCGAAGGGCGGTAACATGTATAAGGAAAAGTTGTTCAGAATGATGACCTCGACAACATATGTCAAGGTCATCAAAATCGGTGAGGAGGGTAAACTTCTAAATAATTACAAAAATTTTTATTCCTGCATGTATTATAAAAAGAACCCTGCAGTCTAAATAAATTCAACATCGTCATTTTTCTAAGGTAACGCATGCCAATCGCTTCTATTACTCAGCAGGTTTACATTTAATATCAATTCATTTAGATGAATCATTTTAGATCATTTGGCAGGTCGGACGTCAATTTTCGTACATGCAGAAACTGATCTATTTTCCGCGATATCCCCTAAATCCACCACATCCCACTAAACCCTAAAACAATGACGAACGTCTAAACACAAACCAGTTCTGTAACCTAATTATCCTCCGCGAGTAACGCCCGCGGGATTTCGAAAATTCAATTCACATTACACAGAAAGCTGTCCGACCAGCGCGGTTCCATTAGAGTGACGATCGGATCGGAACCGATTACGGCAATCTTTAACCGGATCGCGCGAAAATCGTGCCGCTTGTGATCGATCAAATCACTTTCCCGTCGAGCCGTGTTCACTCCCCCCGAAAAACTGTGCCGGTGTGTAATGGACAAATCACGTTTCTGCGAACGATAATAAGCGGGATCGGGTTTCAGGGTGGACGTTATCGACGCACGCTTAGCTGATTTGATTTCCACAATTTCCTGGGGAGCCGCCGCATTGTCATGCGAAACGCGAATCGAGTTATAATTTAGAGCGCGCGCCGCGTTGGTTAAAACGAGAAGGAATAGCACAATGAGAGGAAGAGGGAACGAATGAGATGGGGATATATATATGGAGAGAGAGAGAGAGGGAGAGAGAGAGGGGCGGGAGTAGAGAGAGAGCGGGAGTGGAAGAGAGAAAGAAAGAGAAAGATCTGGGAGGGTAGGGATGGGAGAGATGACATTGCGAGAGGGTGGAAAGTGGGAAGTGGTAGAGCGGAAAATAATGCAGCGTGCAGAATTACAAATTACACGCTACAGGAGCACTAGGTCCCTCCTCCCAGTGCCGGTAGCGGTAGAGAGGCTCTGTTCGTTCCGTTGATTACACAAACAACATTCCTGGTCGCACAGAGGGCGAAAGAGAGAAGGGGCGCGGCCGGGAATAAGGGATGGAGGAAACTGCGTGCGGCTTGGTATCAAACGTACTCGTTACAAAGCCGGCTATTAATCTTTATTACAAACAATCCTCTGTGTTAATTCCGTGTAATTTGCCGCCAGTCATGCACCGCGACATCCTTTGCCTACGGGATACGGGTCGTCGTCGTCGCCGGCTGCGAGTTGCTTTCTCGCGGACCACGAAAACGTTTCGATTTAATCGTATCGTTCTAACCCTCGGGGGAATCTCTTAGTCCCTCCGACGTTTCTCCCAGTGTATACAGTGGCAGCCGGCAACTTAAGTAGCCCCTTTCTAATCGAATAATTCGTTTTATAATTGGTCCAAATGGCTTGAGTTTCTTTGAGATGATGGAAGAATTATTGTAGTACTGAATCATTCACAATTTTAAACTATGAAACTGCACTACGTTTTAATCGTACCGGATCTAAAGACGACTTAACATATTTATGTCATTTCTCTGATTGAAATTAAACACAACACAATGTAGACAATATTTACTTTTTCATTCAAGATGCAGTAGAACCTCGGCAATCCGTATTAATCAGTGGTACATGAGTGTTCGGATAACAGAAAATTCATAACAGATATTGCAGATATCATCGGTTCGAATAATCGAGGTTCCACTGAATCGTCAATTAAACAAACAGATACAATGTAAACTGATACAGACACACTGTAGAAAATGTAGGTGTTAGTGATAATTTAAAGGCGTTACTATGGGTGGAATAATGGTTTCTCAAAAGATGAAATGAAATTTCTTCGGGTCCGTGGGCTTAGGACCAGATCGTAGAACTGTGCATGGGTTAGCACCAGATCATGTTCTATGCAAGAAGCAAGCACCAAGAGCAGACTGTGTATGGGTTAGCACCAGATCATGCCCTATGCAAGAAGCAAGCACCAGGAGCAGACTGTGCATGGGTTAGCACCAGATCATGCCCTATGAAAGAAGCAAGCACCAGGAGCAGACTGTGCATGGGTTAGCACCAGATCATGTCTTGTGCAAGAAGCAAGCGGCAGGAGCAGACTGTGCATAGGTATAGCACCAGGAGTAGATTATGCATGGTGATAGCACCGGAAGTAGACTGTGCTCGAATCAACCACCAGGAGTAGACTATTTACTTTGTTGCTCAGCGCTACTTATAGTCACTGCTTGATGGTGCGAGGAGTGGAGAGCGCTGTATCGATCTCGTGGGGATAGATCGCTGCGCTGGAGGGGATGCCGCGTTATCGGTAGGCAGGAGCATCTTTTCTTACTTTTATCCTTATATTTTTTGGATTTTATGGGGCTCTTTGGTTTTTAAGCAACATCTACTCTGTAAGATGGTTCTTCGTAGAGTGTTACTAAATTGCGTTTATGGGGGAGAGTACGGTTTCCATGGCCCCTCGTTTTGAGGTTATATTTGTGTTATTGGGGTTATTTCAAGAAAAAAATGTATATATAACATGGTGTCAGATTGGCCTGGTTTAGCCGGTAAAGTAGATTTCCTGTTTTTATGAATTTGCAAATATCTCGGTAACCATGCGAAATATGGCAAAATATCAAGAGACGTTTTTTGTAGAAAATGAAATTTTATTCGCATAATCCTTGCATTGTAGCTGTCATCCAGAATTTGAACTAGTAATGGAAAAATCATGTGAATAGAATGAGTTGTGGTTAGGTCGTGGAGGCGGCGGAAATCGTACGAGGGGCCACGGAAATCGTACTCGTGCCCGTTTATCGATAAGAACGTGACATACAGTGTGCAAAAGTTTGTACAAATTGGCGAGAAAATGTATTGATATTTTCCTGAAATTTCAACTGTTTCACTTTAGCCAATGACTTTTCCGGATTTATCTCGACGACTCTGTAGAGGAACGCAGAGAGCAGGGAGGGTCGCGGCTGATGGCAAATATAACGGCGTTAAATATCGGCACCGCGGACCCGTTAAATTTTACGTTGCAGTGCTTTTTACGCGGCCCGATCTTCCGTGAAATGCGCACCAAATTTTCTCGTTATATACGCGCAACGGCCGCGAGCGCCGTCGTTTCATGCCTCCGTAATTTGTTACAATTATTTTTCCTTCCGCGAAATAATTGCGAAACATATTTAACGAGCCGCGGAACGAGCGCAAAGGAAGATTACGAGGGACGTTACCCCGAGTGCTGCCTTCCGATTATTATGAAGCTTGTATGTAATATAATGCGAAACTAACTGAAATATTTGTGCACGGATTTTTTTTTTTCGCTAATGTTAGCGTCGTGGAAATGGCAGGCAACGGTGAGATTGTGTATATAACCGAGTATTTTGAAAACTGTTCGTTGTCTGGGAGGAGGTTGTGCATTTTACTTTCGACCGTAGGCAGTATAATTAATAGACTGTCGATTTTTATACGCAATAGACATTTTCTAAGTTAATTGTAAAAAACGGAAATTAATGGAAAAATTGTCCTTTTTAAGTATCTTAATAAGTTAGAAGAAATGTAATGACATCCTCAACAATCTTTAATATGTCAGTATAGTTTTCTTATTTGCCATATTCATTTTTCTTATAAATGCATGAAATCCGCGGTCTAACAATAATTATTGTATGGTCAGACTATGAACATTTGATTATATTCGATTTGTAAGTGTGGATAGCCGTCTTTCAATCGACTAATTTAAGTGAAATTGTGGGTTTACTATTTCAACATTAACTTGGAATTATTTTTAAAGAATCGAAAGTTACATTAGGTTTAGAATTTTTCAGCAATGTACCTAATCACCTACATGCATACAAAATTAGAATTCCTAAGTATGGAAAAATAGTAAAATAGCAGGTTGTAAATTGCGGAAACATATTTAGGAAAACATTTAGTTAAAATTGGTTAGAAAAACGTTTGAACAAAATAATCACTAGACTGCAATGATTAATTTGAGATTAGTTACGTTTAAATGTAAATAACATATTAATAAAATGCAAAATTGTTTTGTTTGAATACATATGATTTATGAAATTTTATATGTGAAAGGATAGGTACGTATTTGTTCGTTTGCATTCAAACTAATGGAGGGATCTAAATAATTATTTTTGGAGTCTTTTAATTGACGATCATTAAGTATATAATTATTTTATTGTGGGATGTATTCAATGAATTTATTTTATTCAAGTGCAGCTTTACGCAACTATAATAAAAATTGCGGAAAATATAAATCAATGGATTATTCTCATTTTGATAATACAATACATGTAAAGTAGCCACGATTGATTCTGTGCAATTCCAATAATAATAATACTATGACATAAAATAATTGGAATTGAAGTAAAGTTCTTAACTATCAAATTTTATTTATTAGAAACTTCTAATTAACTAAGTGTGACTACTCAAAATTCCACTAAGTTGAATCTAATTATTCTTATCAGTAGACTACCACGTTTGAGGACCACGGTGCATATGAATTATTGAATACGCGAAGATCAATATTTAAAACACAAATAAATGATTACATTGAACTAAAAATAATTTACGTTCTCGTAATTAGATTTATTTGGATCCAGAATATTTATTAAATTATTATTTGATCTAATCATTACCTTTCTATTTACTTAGATTTATTTGGATCCAGAATAGTTATTAAATTATTATTTGATCTAATCATTACTATTATATTTAAACACCCTCATCATTATTGTCAATTGATACTAGCTCAATAATTTTTCAATGCTCTCAGTTGAAGTTATTTACGATTCGCCCGAATTGAATTTTTTATTTGTACTACATGTGTGACAAACATTATTGCATGTGCTGTGCACTCATGCACTACACACGATCGCTATCTGTAGTTTAGTAAAATCAAAGCTGTTGCAAATTTTTACGATGTTGTGTACTCAAATTGAAATATAAATATTGCCTGGGCTTTTACTTAACTCTTATACAGCGTAAATTGAGAAAAATAATGTTACTTTTAAATGCGTATATCAAACAAATGGATCCTTTAAATATCTGTTTACGTGAGCACTTTCAGAATTAAAAGCACATACGTCGTACACATTTTTGCTGTATACTGTACGATTATTATTTTCCGTGGTAAAGTACAAAATATCATTTGTAATGTTAACTTTTGGGGTAATTTTCATTTGCTGGTAAACACTAGAAATATATTTACTACCACATTCCGGAGTTTGACGTAACACGCAAGTTTTATAAAAATTTGAATTGGATTGTTAACACCCCTTGTCAACCATTTATATGTAGATATGGAACAAAATATATACAGAGTGTCACCTAACGTTTGTACCTCAAATATCTTTGTTGTTTTTAAAGGTACATTAAATGACTTGAGGACAAAGTTGAATATATGAATGAGGCTCACATGATGCCATAAACACAATTATTGTTTCCATGTAATTTCTTAAAGAGATATGAAGGTAACATTAATTTTTTGTAATAGTACCACCATGTTTTAAACGCTCACGGTGATAGCTCCTTTCATTAGAAATTCAGTGACTATAATTACTCAAGGTCATTCAGTCTCGCGATTTTTGTTACACTACATCAGGGATGGGTACGGTAGGGGCCCCTCAAACGCCTGCTTCTCCCGCCAACCTCTCTTTCATACGAAAGGCCTGCGCATTGTTCGCCATGGGCGAAGCACTCCCTTTCTCTATGGTAACGGCGGATGCTGGTGGGGGACAGTGAGCGCTATGGTGGGGATGGTTTGTCTCAATTGAGGCAAAAATGCCCATCCCTGCACTACATGCCTGAATAAAAAAAATTCATTCAATCATTTCCTATGGAAAGAACTATATAAGTTATAAATTACATTATATTATCAAATCGGTCATTTGACCAGTAGTGGTAAATTTACTGTAGCGAACGATTAGATATGGTTTGCCAAGCCAATTTTGCGGATAACTACCTAAAGATGACTGATGAACACCAAAAAAGGTAAGATGAAACCCAAAATGAGGTCGCATAGCAGGCATCGTTAGTAGCAGATTCACGCTTCGCCATACTTCATAAAAATACGTCATTCCTATATTACCCATCGTCCCTCGGGGCCTCGTTGGTCGTAGTCGCTTGGCGGATTCGATCGGTAGCAGAAACCGAGCGTCAAAGGACACCTCTGTGTGCATTTAAATCTCTTACGTCGTTACAAGTTAACGAAGTTCCTGATGGGAAACTTCATCAACGGCAGCCGGCTATCAGATGTCTCGTTGATCGCTTGAGGAGTTTCTTGCGCGGAGCAACATGCTGCTACAGTCTTATCAGTGGCTTCAAGGGCCCACGACGATCTCAGTGTAAAAGAAAAATCCTCTGTTCCGTAGCGCGAGGCAGACGAGAAATTAATCGAGGGTTTAATTAAGCGAAAGAAGGAGGACCGAGGAGGAGGACTGTACAAATTCTTCTGCTCCGCGGTGCGGCTTCTTTAAGAACTCGCTCGGCTGTTTATCGGATTCCTTCCGCGCGGTTTCACCGTATCAGCGAGGACAATTTTCCTAGGCAATGGGATTTAGATTTACGCAAACGTTAAGAGCCCATCGCCGCGGAAGCCAAACCAGGCTCGAACGATCGTTCCGGAGTGGAAACAACGGGCGAAGTATCTTCGAGGATGATGCTCGGCACGATAAGAAACTAGACGTCCTCGGTATCTGGCTGTTCCCGACGACCCCGTAGGGTTTTCCGGTCGCTTATCCGCGCGGCTAGACCCTGGAAAAACCGGCGAACGAGCGGCCGACGTCGGTTTTACTCTCCGCGCGCTCGAAGCCCCGTTGAAACGACTACAAACACTTGATACACTCCTGGACAAAATGATAGCACGTACATATGTGCCATCTTTAATTTCTCGATGAATGCCGGTAGTGCTCACTTAAATTTGCATAATCTGATACACTTAATGGGCCGGATGATCCGGATGAGGCGGTCAAATGTGCCCACAAACCAAATTGATCTTTCATCATACCTGTTGGATGTACAGACAATTTCAAAATTGTCTCGACTTTCTAAAAACATCCTTGTAGTAAACGAGTGTAGTATAGGGGCTGCAAGATGTGTCGCAGAAGCTTCTTGCCAGGAAAACCCTTGACGCACCAAATAAACAAAATTAGACAGCGGCCCGTAGGTATATAAGAACCCCGTTACCTTTTTCGAACACTCCAGTACAGTGATGCCAGATCGGTTAATTCGAGGGGAATACAGTTTCCCACATGAATACTGGCGTCTTATTGAATTTATGGCGGCTGAAAAGTGTGTGAGAGGAGGAAAAAGGAGAAGGAAGCGTTTCGTCCTAGGCCCGCTAAAGGACTCATCGGTAAGGCTATCTAGCGGACCCGTGCCTTAGACGCGGGATGTCGTAAGGACAGTTTAGGACGGTATATATACAAACAGAGTAAGATTCAGGTACTAGCGGTTAAGGTGTTGTCGTAATGTCCCTCTGTTGACGAGCGTAGGAGAAGTAGCCGCCACAAATTAATAAAATGTAAATGTTTTCACGTATAATAGCGAATCAAATGCATGATGAAGATAATTAACGCGCTGGGGTTACGCCAATGTTCTAAGCTCAGCGTCACCATATAATTCTATTCCAGTCACACTCCATACGTTTGTTTGCTGCCTTAGTCAAGCGAGTCGGCCAATTGCGGAAGACGTATAGTGCGAAGTAGGGAAATCAGGTAGTGGCGCGGAGATCCCTACAAGCTTTTCACTGCCTTTTTTTCATGGACAAGGAGTACACGTAAACGGAGTAGTGGTGAGTAATTTACCGGTACAGCGGTGGTGGGGTTCCTGCAGAGGGAAAAGTCGGAGTGGACATGGTAGGGACTGACTCGCCGAGCAGGCGGAGAGGAGAAGCAGCCACGGCGGTTCCGCGGGCCAGCGATAGGCATCCCTGTTCTAAAGTTCTGAATAGTTCGAAGTTCAAAATAGTTGTGAAGGTTCTATGCGTTCCGACGTTCGATATGTTCTCACAGTTCTATGTGTTCTAATTCCCTATCAAAGCTCGGGAAGAGATCATTGCTTTAGTAGGGATAAGATGGGGATGAATCACCAGTTCGGGGCGTAATCCAAAAATTGTGCAACGCCTACTGACTCCGCGCTTTCATTTTCCCACGTAAGCTCGTAGGACGTTGCACAGGGATCCCTTGCCCAAGGATGTTTCCTCGAAACTGATGTCGCCTTTCCACTGCGTGTGGGCTTTTTTTCGTAAAGGTAATCGCATCACGGATACCCAGCCTCCCTCGAGGGAAGGAAGACTAGGTTATGTGGGACTCTCCGGCCGGGGTGTGCAAGGCCGGTATACCCATTAACGCCTCTACGCCCTTCCCTAAGCTCCTGGAGGTGTCCGTAATCCGCGCACGCATGTCTATCGGGACAACTGCGTGTGGGCCTAAGATGCATCAACTGTGATTGAGCAGAGTATGGCTCGTCTGTCTTTCTCTTTCAAAACAAAACACTTAACTTCCAACCGTACCCAAGTCTATAACGAATCCATAGTCCCAAACACGCCAATAAATATCTAAAAAATGACAGTGCCCCACTCCATCGTAGCACAGACCCAGACACGATATCTAGACAATTCTATACAACGATACAGTAGAACCACGTTTATTCGAACACGTCTCAATAATTACTTACGCTTCTGGCTCTTATTTGTTCCGATAACAGAGATGAACGATCGGATAATAAAAGTTTGTTGTTTTCGTACGTAAAGGCCGTGGGACTGTCCGCTACAATCCGTGTTTCCTCCTTTGTTGGAATCAGTGCATGAAGGTTTGTCATACATGACCTGTATGGATCGTTGGGTTCTGAAGAGAAGAGACTCGGAACGACATAGAGGTAAGCTCCGCCTAATCCTCAGCTTGAATGCTCACGTGGCCTCTAGATATAGCCCAAGTCGGCATAGTCGTAGCATTTCAATGTTTGCTGTGCGAGGGCTCAGCGACGCGATGCGCGATGCTTCAAAATATTCGAAGCTTACGCCAATTCAAGATTTGCGTCACTTCATCTCTTTTTATTCCGACGCGTATCATTATCTTTCACCGTCATGCGATACTACAGACCTGAAGTAGTAGTTGTAACCTACTCAGCGATTAGCGAGAATGCTTGTGACTCAACTATGTCAATGTGTGTTGTTATGCTGGTCTAACCAAGAAGACCCGCACTCTTTACGAGTCTTTCCTCTCCAGACCCCAACGATACTTCAGAAGATGCGTTCATGTAGCTAATAGTCCGTTGGACTTTAGTTCGTATAATAGTGGCATGGTTAACAGTTCGCATACACGGTGAAGCATTTAGAACAGGCCACCAGAATATCTCGTTTGCTATTGGTGATAGAAACGAAGGTTTAACTGCGTTTTGGAGAACTCTTTTTTTCAAGTTTTTTTATACAATCTTATAGTTTTCGACGAGAAAACGCCGAAAATGAAAATCTTGATGCGCGGAATATATTAGTTCAAAAGTTATACGCATATAAAGTTGAACACTTTTAAGCCTTTTTGACAGGTTACAGTGCCGCCATATTGATATATTTTCTAGGTAATACACACAAAATAGGCTATATACTTCCGAATAAATCCATTAGATGGCAGCACAAGCACGTACCTAATACATAATAACACATTTACTAAATCAAAATGCGAAACATTATACCATGGTCGGTCCGGCCTTTTCCGCTCCTACGACGACCTAACAACAAACCATCTTGGACTGTACCTTCTTTTTGAAATCCTGTATGTGATTCTGTATATTTTAATTGCTGGACACCGAAAACGACCGATTCCATGATTATTGTTATAAATTTTCATTTCGCACCGATGAGTATGACATGTTTTAAGTTTCCGCAACAATCCACAATCGTGAGCCCAAGTAATTGCTTCTTCTTTACTACTTGGCATGTCTCTAATGTTAAAATTTCTAATACTTGATCTAGCCATTTCAAAATCAACAATAAACTTATTAATAATTAATTTGTGAAAAACACTTGAAATTGCTTATGTTCACAAAGTATGTGTAATCACTGAATTGCCATCTAGCGCATACGCTCAGTACTATTTAGCCGATCCCGCAAATACACCATACTATCTAACACATGCGCTGAACACTCACGATCTATCCAGCGCATGCGCCGAACAGACCTACCTACCTCTGCCACTCAGCGAATATCCAGTATGGCGACGCTTTAATCTGTCAAAAACGCTTAAAACTGCTCATCTTTACACGCGTATAACTTATAAACCAGTGAATTCCTAACAACCATACACACATTTTTGAAATGTCTTCATCGATATCTACAGGATCACAAATAAAAAAGTTCAAAAAAGTTAAGAACACGGAGTTCTCCAAAACGCAGTCGAGCCGAAACAAATGTGTCAGACGAAGCTTGCATAGTTTCAAGGGCGACATGAACTCATAATAATAGTTTTTTCTGTATTTGGACCCGTAGAGGATATATGAAGGTCTTTTTTTTAAGTGGAATGATGTATTCTTCTATGTACTATCTAATAGGGCGTTTTAAGACGCGTACAGTGACCCGCGACTCAAGGTTACTTAAGATCGTTGAAGGTGAACTGCGATGGAAAATATTTTACTTTGTGTTGACCTTTAGATGCCCTTTACGCGTCCACCTACAAAAAAAATATTAACATTAGATTATGCCACCCTCGAAACCAAGCAAGTTTCGTCCAACACTGTACTAATAACAACCGTGTTAGTCAGGTGGCCTGTTTTAAATTCTTCGCAATGTATATGAGATTTAGCATTAATTTGTTCATATAGATGAGGTTTGGATGAACGAGATTCTACTGTACATACTTTGGAACACGCGATCCTACAGGGCGAGTCTCTTAACACGATGACCTTTAATAACTCGTAAATTATTTGTTGTACAAAAACATTTTTCAAACAGATGTTACATTGCTTCATGGGAGACATACAATGCTGTAATCTGTTTTTTATTGCTTAGCTTTTTTAGCGAGATATGTGGGTCACTTTCAGATTTTTAAATGGAATTTACTATATTCATTCTCGAATTCGGATAAAGCACCATAGTCTATGTAGAAAAGTATTATAACAAATACGGCGTAAAATTAAATTATAAAAGTGACTTGTTGTCATAAAACTGGTCGTGTTAATAACCTTGTTCGCTGAACATATGAAGTATTTCCTAATAAAAGATTATTCATTTGAGAATATCTCAGTAATTATTAATTTCAAGCCTTTCGAGAATTCGAGAAAAAATATTAGGCATTCCATTGAAAAGCCGAAGGTGACCTTCATAACTCGATAAAACAGCAAAGTAGCAAAAAAAACAGATTACAGCACAGTATGTCGCCTTGGAAACCATGCAACATTTGAGCCGTCTATTTTGAAAGTGACCTAAGTCCATTTATTCTTAAATTGAGATATTTAAGAGTTTGCGTTTCAATAAAATTAAAAATATACGTATAGGATACTAATGTGTCATACTGCTTAAGTGTATCTAAAAAAGTTAAATTTATAATTCCTATTGAAATAATAATAATTATTAAGTGAATAATATGTGTTTTCTTAACAAAAATGGAGTTGAGCCACTTTCAAAGTTAACAACCAAATTCGTTATATTTGAAAGAGCCCAAGTCCATTCGACATCATTTAATGCTTCAAATTGAAAAACAATACGCAATTTATTTTATATTTCTTTACAACCCTTCAAAAACACAATTTATGCAATTCGAAAAATTTTCTAACTACTTAAATTACATAAAAATTTACTGCTCATCTGCATTTTGTGTATGCGGGAGGGATGTCATGGTGCACCAGTGGTACATATCGTAGTAAGTCCATCATGTCCTTGTATTTCGCTGTTGTAATTCGTCTTATATTTTTATAAAGTGGTGTCAATACAATATTTTCGAAATTTTTTTGTTGAAATTATTAGTTACGAATTCGTGTTCACTATTTGAATTAAATGGTCTTGTTTTTTTATTCTTCCCCACGAGTGTAATAATTTATATAATTTAATATTTTAAGTTTTATATTCAATTGTAAGTGTGTATTGCGTGAATTTTGTTTCACTGTATTAATTAAACGTACTAATTATTCAACTAAAGCAACTGTCAAAAAACTGAGGTTAACTTGTTAAATACTAATTGATTAAAATTACCTTCATCACTGCCTTCGGACCTTTGAAAATCCGCACTTTCGGACATTATCAATAATTGATTGGACTTAGGTCACTTTCGAAGTAATGGTTATAATTATTGAACTAACTGCGAAAACTTATGTGTCCAAAATTATCGTGTATACTTTGAATATACTTAACAGCAAATGTTGTTTATGACAGATAACTTCAAGTTGTACACGTTACTACGGTTAACAAAAAATAATTGACAAATGGACTTAGGCCACTTTCAAAATAAACGGCTCATTTGTTCGAACATTTTTTTGAACAATAATGATGAAACTCACCCTGTATACCTAATATGTAGTACGCTGGAGTGTAGTTCGTATGATAGTGGCTAGGTTAAGAGTTTGTACACATGTACGAGGTTTAGCATTATTGGTTTGGATAGTCGAGGTTGCACTATTGGTTTCATTCGGAAATTCTATGTAGCCATTGAGAAATTGAAGATGGCAGACGTGCGTTGTCATTTTGTCCAGGAGTGTACAAACACCTGCTATACCGTCCGTAATGCCCGCTGCGACTGCAGTCTTGTTTCGACGACTCCCCCAGACCCCCCTCAGGGTTATGGCATGGCGCTGTGTCGTTTTTTGCTGCGTTCCCGTAGCTGGCATCGATTTCCCATCTGCCGGAGTGTCTTGATCCTAAGAGGAGCGGGACAAGCGGGAAAGGACCTCCATTATCCCGCGCTCCACTTTTGTGCGCGACGTTTCACACTGTACTAGCGCAGGCTGTCGTTTGCGGAAAGAGTGAGTCGTAACACCGCGAAATTGCCGGCCGTACGACCAACAGTAGCGATCCAAGCCGTGCGAGCTGCTTAAATCCACCCGCGAATCGAGCCTTTCTCCCCTCCGTTCGTGCGCGCGAATCGCCGAGGCGATTCGTTTTTGGCTTTTACGGTTTTTAAATTCGAGGATCGGTGTCGACACGCCTGTACTCGGCGAGAGAATGCTCCATTAAGCCGGGTTGGAAGCAGCGCTGTTTCAGTTTAGAGCAAAGTAAACGCTTAGTAAGTCGACGGCGGAGCCTTGCGCAAAATAGAATTTTCAGTGTACGATTCATAAAAGTCTCGGTTTAACGAATGTTTACTTTAATTGTCGATTAATTAAACTGCGAACTAGTACTCTCGTTTGGAATGATCACAGAATCGCGGGAAGAAAATTCGGTGTTTCAATTTTCCATCTAGTTGATGGCGTACTATTCGAGGCAGTCCTCTTTCGAATGTCTGCACTTGAGTGGTGCGTCCATTGCTCAAAACAGTGCTGGAGAGCTTCTTGTAAAACGCTGTGCAGGACTCTCGTCGTTTCCCCGTTTTATTGTTTCAACGTTATTCGTATGTCCTTCTCGCATGATGTTTTTTTATCTTTGAAAATAAAAGAAAGTCGTTAGGGGTTAGGTCAGGTGAATATAGAGGGTGACCAAGTACGGTCACATTAAAACGTGCGGAAAATTTACGAGCAGGAATTGATGTGCGTTATCATGATTGAAAATCTACCGATTCCCTTCCCTCCTCTTCTTCCTTGAAGCCTTTCTGACCATTTATAAATAGTTGCTGGCTGTATATCACTCTTTCCATCTCATGACTTTGAAATGACTTTGAGCCAAAAATTGTACAAATGATTGAGAAATTTAAGAAAGTTAAGAGAAGTGGAGTGTGGACACGAAATAAACATGTAGTGTTTAAAAAAGTTATTTAGTTGTCAAGATTGACATTAGTTTTTTTTAAGAGAAACCTGCAATTATCTACTTTTATTAATATCGCATGGCAAAAGTTATAAATTTGTATGCGAGGCATTAAAAGTGAAGCGTCTTAAAATTTCTACATATACATACTTTTACATGTACAATATAGTGTACATGATTTTCTACAAATTGCACGTAATAACAAGATTGATTTAATGTAGAACCTATATTTTATTTCATTCGGGTGTAATAAATTATGAAAATTAATCTTTGATTTTAATTTCCTTCAGTTACTTCATGAAAACGTACGTTTGCATAAATTTTCGCATACCAGAGGTTGCGTGAGGTTTTTCACTTTACATATAATAATGTATAATGCTTTATATTATATTGCACAATCTGAGTCACGCAATTCGGACAAGTTATACCTGAAGCTGTGCTAGAGTTAAGAGATGGTTGTATTATATAACAAAAGTTTACAGGGAATAAGAAAGTTTAAAATAACTTCATCCAAAACTTGTTTACTTCAATACAACAGTGTATCTAAAAAATTCAAATTCACTTCTTAAAAATGTAATCAAACTTCATGTAAGTCAATTGATTGTTTGAAGTGATCGACGTATAAAAATTACTACAATGTAACGCATAATTCATCATTAGCATCATTCAAGATTACGGATTTATGACATAATTGGTAGCTCGCATATTATGTTAAAAGATATGTTGGAACATTCCACTTGGACATAGTGGACAACTAAGCACTTCATACATTGCTCTTTTATGTTTTTCGTAATTGAATTAATATGATCGCTACTTATGTATGAATTATGGTCATCATTTGCGTGCAAATAACTCATCTTCCTCACATCTTTGTGATCTTCACATCAATAATAAATGAACATGAGTTCACTTAGTGCTTAGGGTAATCGATTAAATGCAAAATTGAAAATGTTCCATGATTTATTAATTCTTTCAACGTTGTCCTTTAATATTAATTTACACAGCATTTTTCCAAAACGTTGGCATGTACATTTACATTTCTCGTAATATCAAAACGTAAATTTTCTCTTCTACAAGTTGCTTTAACTATTAAATAATTTATACACTTTTGCCTATGAATACTAATTGCTAAACTGCGAATTTAGTGCATTTGTGACAAAAATGAATCGAAACAATTTGAAAGAGACTGTTTAAAAGTGTTTAACTATATCAATATATTATTTTTAACTTATTAAAGTTATTAAAGAAAGTAAGCAATTTCTAGTTGGTTTCTCCTCCTTGCTATCGATGCAGTTAATTTTTATTTTGCATAAATATCGGCAGTTTATTAATTATATTTCACTGTTAATAATAAATAAAAATGAAATGAACTTATGAATGTCTTTTGGACACGTTTTTAGTATAAAGCAGCTATTAAGTAACCGATTAATAAACTAAGAACATAAAAAATATTAACAACAGATTCCTACATTAATTCTAATATCGTGTGCATAAGATCAAGAAATTACATTAATTTACTCAATTACAGATTAACAATAAATCTCCTTCACAATTACCATCACCCATATCTTTTAAACCAACGAGCCACCAGCAGTGCAGCTAGAATCGGAAGGCGAAAACATTATCAAATAAAATTCGGCTATCAATTTTCCGAAGTCCGCAATAATATCTGTCACCAGTGCCGGTCAGAATTAATTGCAGCCAATCCCGAAACAATTGACTCCGTGACGAACGACACCGGGCCGCTGCAGTTTCGCTATTTACGGACGGCAGATCGATTCCTTTCGCTTTCGGCAGCCGTTAGGTGAAATTCAATGAATCCGGTGCACGCACGCATTAAAGTTTCACGCTTTGTTGATGTTTTCATGCAAACGAGCTGCGTGTCCGGCCGTCGAAACGAGTCTCGGTTCCTGAGTACCGCCGGCATTTGTGAAAACGGTATTGCATTTTCTACCCTGGAAAAACCTAAACGCGATCCTCGACGGCATTTCTTCGTCGCCGTGACGCGATGTGACGATGCCGCGAGACACACGATATTTTGTGATAGCTCGCAAGCGAAACTTAGGCAGCCAGCAAAACCTTCGTCAGACTTCACCCCGGCGCGGCGCGGAGCAGAACGACGGCCGGGCAACTTCCGCACGGTGTCTGTACAATGTTGAAGCAGAGACTGTCTCCCTAATTACTAGAAATTATTCATGAGCTGCAACGTTCCGCGAAGCGTTCGTCTCTCAGCTCTCAGCTTTCGCGATCCGCTTAGCGCGCCGACCGAGTTGCGGCTTCCCCCTGTTCCCGGGTTTACGTAACGCTAGTTTAAAACGCCATATGGAATTTTTTATTTCGGCCAGCCTCTATGAAATAGAGATGTTCCGAGGTAGAGCGCCCTGCCCACGATGCTCGCCGGATTACGTTTCCACGCGTACGAGATTAGATTCGCGGAGAGAAAGCTCTGACGAGAGCGCGGATAGTTCAGTTAACGAAGGAGTTCTGAAATGGAACCCACCTTGCTGGAAAAAAGTGTAGGATACCCTTAGATTTATTAGGAGAATGGTTGTTGTGTCGTGTCAGTGCTCAAACAATAATTAGTGAGCCGCTGAGAAACACGCCTCAAAGAGAGGTAAATATGTAATAAGGTAATTGGGTTTCGGATAACTTTAATATAACTGAATATAATGAACTGTATATTAAAGATGTTGTATCTATGGATTCTACTTCGCAACTGTCTTACAACTAACGCACGAGAAGTAAAGAAGGCTCATGGGAGTGAAAAACTCCCTCCACAAAGTGTAACATAGTGGAGGCCCCAGCCAATGATAATATTATTGGGAGGCTACAAGTGATCTCCCAAAAGAAATAGACGAAAATACGTTGCGACGAGTGTCGCCAAACAGACAACACGCGCTTTCCCGTGATTTCACCGGAAATCATATTTTAGGCTTTGGGCCGCAGGCTCCCCTTGGCGCTAAGCGTGGGCCTACGCTACGTCAAGTGCCATTGAGAGCGGTACGGCTGAGCTGACTTTCCCATGGTCAACTGATAGTTTCCAGACGTACCCGGGTCATGAAACAATAAATTCTTGCAAGAGTTAGAGGAACCCTTCGACAATGGCACTTGTACAAAATCGGCCGTAGCGTAGACCCAAACCGAAATACGAGCCGGCGATAATATGCACGTTTCAACAATGGTTTTACATTTTCTATTGATATTATTAGATTGCTGCATATGAAATGTCCGATTTTTACCAGACATAACCCGCTTCTAAATAAACTTCTGTGAATGAATTACAAGTTTTTTATTTTCATTGCAGTAGGGTGTCCGTCGCAAGGGAACCGTGCAAAGGGACTTTTCTTTAGACTTTATTTACGGCGCCTACGTGACTCTGAGGCCACTTTCGAAGTGTAGGAGCACGATGCACATTTGGTGACTTGTCGATCCATCGCCTAACTTTCGTATTTGTTTCGCCTCCTTAAGAGTTACGCGTAATAAATCTAGTACTGACGAAGGATATTCCCGATCGAGAAGTACGGTTCTCAAGTTACCTAGCGTCGTCCTCGGAGGATGTCGGGCACGGTTCCACGCTTTCTTCAGGGCAGGCTCGCTTAAAGCAAATCAACAAGTCATCAAGAGTAAGCTGATTGGGGAACGCAGAGTTCGGCAGGAACCAATCAGTGCATCTCTTCTGCATGTCCAAAAAATGGAGGACAGTCTTCACGATACAACGAAGGGTCCTCCCGAACAACGCGACTCTCAGTCAGTCGAAGTCGTACCTTCGCTAATGTAAGTATAGATCAACGAAAACGAACGAAGACACATTCCAGCGAGACAAACGAGTCTCCCGAAGTCGAAGTCAAGTTAATTCAACGATCTCATACAATCGAATCGATCGAAATTCATAGAATTCGAGTGGAGTTGATCGTCGCGAACTCCCTCGCGTATAAGGCAGGACCTGCTAGATTAGCCTTACTGATGAATCCTCTAGTAGGCCTGGGACGAAACACAAAATCTCACAAAATTCATACATCGAAGTAATCATTGAATCGGCTACCTAAAATGAATTTGGCGGGTAGTAAATTGGTGATTTCGGTATTAACGTGTCCGTTACAGCCGGGCTTAAAATTTACGATTTTAAGTGGACACGAGTCATCCGCGTGTCGCTCCCGAAATTCGCAACGAACAAGGGATTGAATTTTTCAGCCATATGGGAATACAATTGAATTATACAATGTTTTAGAAAGTTCTGAAATGAGAGAGAAAACAAGTCGGACTGCAAAGGATTAAAAATATATACAATATTTTAAAAATTTAATAAATAAAGCTACGAATGGTTTTAAGAAACACCAAGGTTTAACTGCGTCTTGGAGAACTCTCTTTCTTCAAGTTTTTTTTATACAACCTTATAGATTTCGACGAGGAAACACCGAAAATGAAAATCCTAATGCGCGGAATTCATTAGTTAAAAAGTTATACGCATATAAAGTTGAACACTTTCAAGCCTTTTTGACAGGTTACAGCGTCGCCATATTGATATATTTGCTAGGTAATACACACAAAATGGGCTAAATACTTCCGAACAAATCCATTAGATGGCAGCACAAACACGTACGTAATACATAATAACACATTTACTAAATCAAAATGCGAAACATTATACCATGGTCGGGCCGGCCTTCTCCGCTCCCACGACGACCTAACCCCAAACCATTTTGGACTGTACCTTCTTTTAGAAATCCTGTATGTGATTCTGTATATTTTAATTACTGGACACCGAAAACGACCGATTCCATGATTATTGTTATAAATTTTCATTACGCACCTATGAGTACGACATTTTTTAAATTTCCGCAACGATCCACTATCCCGAGCCCAATTAATTGCTTCTTCTTTACTACTTGGCATGTCTTTAAAGTTAAAATTTCTAATACTTGAACTAGCCATTTCAAAATCAACAATAAACTTATTAATAATTAATTTGTGAAAAACACTTGAAATTGCTTACGTTCACAAAATATGTGTAACCACTGAATTGCCATCTAGCGCATACGCTCATTACTATTTAGCCGATCTCGCGAATATACCATACTATCTAACACATGCGCTGAACACTCACGATCTATCCAGTGCATGCGAACAGACCTATCTATCTCCACGACTCAACGAATATCCAATATGGCGACGCTCTAACCTGTAAAAAACGCTTAAAACTGCTCATCTTTACACGCGTATAACTTATAAACGAGTGAATTTCTAACAACCATACATACATTTTCGGAATGTCTTCATCGATATCTACATGATCACATAAAAAAAAGTTCAAAAAAGTTAAGAACACGGAGTTCTCCAAAATGCAGCCGAGCCAACATCAATATTATAGTGTTAAACAATGCCTTTCGTCGGAGAGTTATGGAAAAACTAAGACCGTACGAATACAAACAGAAACAAGCCATGAAGGTTAGAATAAGCCAGCAATGTTTCTAAAGATTCGGCCCCAATCACCATAGCCAGCAGTTCTTGATCCGCCTTTTTCTCCGTGGTGGCTCGCGCGGAGTTCTCATGCGCGTCTAACAAATGCGAGCTTATGTAGGTGCGATACGATCTTGGGTTTATGCACTCGCGACTGTGTTTCGACAATATCGGCCGGAGGGAACGGTATACACCGGCGGAACACGATTTTGGGCTCTTTGGTATTGAACACCCGGCCAAGCCCGACGTCAGGCTATATACGCCGAAGATAATCCACTGCTAAGCTCACTCGATTCGCAAAGACTCTACCGTTTGTTTGAGGATTTGCTATTTCGCTTGACTTCCTTTCTACTACCGTCTGCCGCGCCTTCCTCGCACACTTTCCTCGTTTTCCTCGTTTTCCTCTATCTCTCACTTTCTCTCTCTCCCTCCCTCTCTCTCTCTCTCTCTCTCTCTCTCTCTCTCTCTCTCGCATTCTCTATTCCAACTATCATCCAGCATCGTCTACCGAAACGCGTACCAGTTTTCTAGAGGACTCGGCAAACGAAACGTTTCGCGAGACTCCGTTGGAAACTCGGGGGGGGGGGGGGGGGAATGAAGAAGATGATAAAGGGAGTGGCGGAGTCAGAGCAACAGAGGAGAAGATCTAAGAGGAACAATAAAGGCGAAGGGGAGCCGAAAGAAAGCAGGGCTAGAGAGGCGGAGAGGCGTTTTGTTGCCAGGTGAACGACGAAACATTGTTGTTTCGAGCAGGAAGCTCGCTGCCGCGCAGTGATAAGAAAGAATTCGCTCTTTATCACGCGAGCTACGAAAATCCTTTCCGCGATTCTATTGCCGGCACTGACGCCGCCTGAAAATAATTCTCCGTTTCGTCCGAAAAAGAGAGACGACCGTTCGTTCCCTTCGCCGGTCTCGATTATCGCCAGGAGAAACAACAACCCGCCTCGGGGAACGGACCGAGACCTCAAATTTAGTCTGGTCTTTGTTATTCCGTTTAACGCTTGTTTATTTATTCAGAGTAATATCTCGCAGCCGAGATAAAACAATGTAAAACGCAATGTTACACCTAGAGATCGTGAATCGCTTCCGCGCGGGCGGCTTCTTTGCGAATAAGTTCTGCATGTACAGCGAGAACAAAGGGGAGTCTTGAACTCGGAATTGTTGTGTGTAATCGTGTTAGAAAATGTATTGAATTATTTTAAAATACAATATGCAAAACCTATAAATGCTGGGACCACTAGTTTCTACTAGAGATTGAAAAGGTTCCGAAATTAACTGATTCAATCTGTTATGTGTATTAGGTCGCTGCCTGCATATGAAATGTCCGATTGTTAACAGTAACGTTAAGCGAACATAATCTTCTTCGAAACGGTGGTATATATCGTACTAAGTCCATCATGTCCTTGTATTTCGCTGTTGTAATTCGTCTTATATTTTTATAAAATGTTGTCAATACAATATTTTCAAACTTTTTTTGTTGAAATCGTTAGTTACGAATTCGTGTTCACTATCTGAATTAAATGGTCTTGTTGTTTTATTCTTCCCCACGAGTGTAATAATTTATATAATTTAATATTTTAAGAAATTAACTGATTCAATCTGTTATATGTATTAGGTCGCTGCATATGAAATGTCCGATTGTTATCAGTAACGTTAAGAGAACATAATCTTCTTCGAAATAAACTTATGGATTAAAGTAAGCATCATTCTAATCAACGTATCCTTTGAATGAATTGGAAGAATCTTGATTATGTTAAAGTAGAAATCGAATTTTTTTGCCGTTCACGTTCATCGTTTACAAGATTCTCATCTCCATTTTGTAGTCTTCTTTACCGTCGTCGAATAGGACATTGATTAGTCGACCAATTTTGACCAAATGTCATATGATGCTATTGTGAAAATGATATTTTTCCACTCATATAAAGGGAATACTCGACAATCACATTGATTGACACTGAAATAAACTTCATTTAAAAGTAAAATTGGACCTCTAAATAAAAATTGAAAATAAGACCTTAAGATCAGCTTTGTACCTTAAAATGATGAATAATAATCGTATAGATTGTAACAGTATTTCTTGATCAAAACGCTACATAACATTTGCATTCTAGAATCGGACATTTCATCTGCAACAACCTAATATATTGGTTCTCGCTGAAACAGTTATGGAGAAACGAGAGAGTCTCATAACTGTTATAAGGTACATCGGTTCTGACTTACATCGATTACGGTTACGGTTCCTCAGAACCAATATTATACCGGTTCTGTAACCGTTATTTATCAGTTCTGGGTTAGGTTAACCGATATACAGGGCGAGACACTAACTATTGCCACCTACATTAACTCCGAAAGTATGATAGCAGTAGTAGTAAGGTTTTCGAAATAAAAGTTGCATCGGACAACAGGGTCCGTCGTGTGACGTTAATCTTTTGTTGCTAGATGGAGTCACTTAAGAGATGTGAAGGTCACCTTTGTTTTTTTTAATAGAATGCTATGTTTTGGTACCTGTTTTGTAATAGCGGCTGTTGAGACGAATCCAACGAGGTGTAACATGTTTGAAGGTCAGCAAAGGTCATTTATGACGAAAAAGCGAAATAAACTTGCATTTAAGGAAGGTGTTCAAACTAATTGCCATTGGTGTCAATGCAATGCTGCAATCTTCTTATCATCTTATCCTCAACGTTCTCACCCTACACGCTGTAAAATTGAATACATTTGTACAATAAATTGTTGCAGCATGTGATTCGATGAGTGTCGTAGTGACAGGATATATATACTACTCAATCCGTGATAGGTACTCATCCTGTATATCGGTTCTGATGGACTGACCTAACCAACAACCGAAATATAACAGTTATAGAACCGATATAATATCAGTTCTGAAGAACCGTAACCGTCATCGATATAAGTCAGCACCGATATAACTTATAACAGTTATGAGACGTTTTCAGTTCTCATAACTATTTCCGGAACCGAAACCGATGTAATAAATGTCTTCAACCCCTGGTTTCAACACCTAACGGGCAACAATTTTTTCAAGTATTATAAACAGTTGCATTTGAGAACTAGATCAAATATTAACCCTATGCGGTTCAAAGCGTGTCATCCGTTTTATTTAAAAAATTTCTACAACACCGTATAATACTCTTCGAGCTTTGAAATGTGTCGAAATTTGTTATTGTACTATTTTTTTTTTAGTGAAATGTTATAGTTCAAAATATTGATAGTTTTTCGAAAATCAGAATATTTGCGATCAAATACTTTTTGGATCCACTGTGCACTCTTGGTGAAGCTAAGCCATAAAATATTACTTTTGCATAATTTCTCACAGAACGTGCTTTTTTTGGAGTGTTTGAATGTTTCTAAAAGATGGAAACAAAAAATATGATTCAAAGCATTATTCCTTGTTTAAAATGGACGTTCAGATCGAATAGTCCTTAGTCAGCATCAACTCCTTCTTGTCTTTGAAGAAGCATAAAATAGATTTCTACTGGTTGCGTTTCTGTTTAAATTGAATGATAATTCGATTGGAAGCCGGAAAATTTCTTAATTATACATGTCCCAAAAACATGAAGAACTCGAATAATTAAAACTAAGTAAAGTTTAAAAAATTGATGGAGATGGAGTAGATCAAAAGTCATAATTTTTAATATAATAGAATTTAATAGATTTTAATAGATAATCGAATACGAACTTTGACATCATCCCCTTCTTGATTTTCCAACTCCATGAAATATTACGGGCATAATCGATATTCGATTAATGGAGGTACCAATTTAAAGAACTCCGTTGAGAGTAATTTCATATTTTCAAATTATATTTGTCCTCTATATTTGTTTCAAATTATAAATGTCCTCTTGCAATATTAAGCAATGTCCTCAGTGAAATGGATAATTCCATTTTTTTAAATCACATCAAACCATCAGACAATGATTATAATTTGCTGAAAATGTTGCACCATTTATGCATCTCGTATTCTCTTGATCTACGAGAATGTTATACAAATGATTAGTTTCCAATGTATCGAAAGGAAATTGATTTGTCAGCGCAGCAGCGCGCTCGAAATTCTATTATCTGACTTTATTTATCACACCTCTATTAACAACTCTATTAGTAAACATACAAGCTTGTTCTCTCGAAACATAACACTGTGCCGAATTTCTGTTTTAATAATAAACTGCGGAATACAAACTTCGCTTTTGTACATTTATTTGCCGCGAACATTGGCGTAAACCGAATATTTATTAAAATAAAATTACTCATTCATCAGTTATAACGAGATTGTTTACAATTACGTCGCTGCACGAATGTTTTCGCCGGCCACGGTATACCACTATTGACTTTATCGCGCTTTTCCATATTGCTTTTATTTAAAAAAAGTAAATGTCGTCTCTTGTCAAATTTATTAAATCCAAGTGTTCCGTATTACGCGCGGTTAGACCGCTTTCTGTTTCACGAATCAAAATTGCAAGACTGGTCGTCAGAGAGATGTTTGTTTTCTTTATCAATGATTATTTTTATGGCGGGTTTCCGCGAGCTCGCGCGGTGCCTGAAAATTTAATGGAATAATAAATATTTAGGAAATATTCACTCGCATTAAATGTGAATTCAATTGGAAAAACCAATCTTTGCCGCGTGACGACGATGAAGTGGACTTTTTGATCGGAGCGGAAAAACTGCGGAACCACAGGTTTCTGTGGAAAGCATTCGGCTGATTGCGACGAATTTTATAGATTAATAAATCGGACGACTGAATTCATTAGCGCTGCGCGACAGTTCGGTCGAGATTGCTTCGTCTATTGTAACTATTTTCACGATGCCGCGACGGCTGACTCAGGGAAACGGCCGCTAATTTCACGAGAGAGATAGGTAGAGAAAAAATAAACAGCAAAAAAAGAGAGAACTGAAACGTCGAGGCAACGATTCCACCGGGTGTCATCCTATCGGCTTGATTATATCATCGTGTCGCGCGAATCCGTGCAAAATATTCGATTCGATATCGCCGATGAGGAATCAGATATTTTTCATCAGGCTTTTCGAAATTTCATAATCACGCGTTTTCCACCGGAGATAAATGATCAAAGATGGACAATCTGTTCCGTTCCATTTGATTTGAATGACAGATCCAGCAGCGCACAGTAGGCCAAAATCACAAAAACTGGACGAAATTCATGTCTATGATAATACTTGTATTAGATTGTTGCATATGAAATGTCCAATTTGTGACAATAACGTTGAACAAACGTTACGTGACAATCACATTGATTGGCATTGAAATAAACGTTGTTTAAAAGAAATGTTAACCCTCTATGGGCTCGTGTAACTTTCAGGTCACATTTTAATTTATCGACATTTTACAAAATAATTATAGCTTTTTTTCACGAGATGGCGCACATATCTTAATTCTATGACGTTGCCAACACAACCAATATTAGTATTCATGACCATTGCTAGGCTCATCAACCTGAAATAACAAAATAAATGCTGTGCAAACTATCGGCAGTAAAACTACGCGAAACCATTTGATCCAATTAATATTATTTGTGCTTTTGTCAGTGATTACCAAACTAAAAATAGTGGACACAATAACTCTGGGTTAGTATATCAATAACAACATATTTGTTTGCATTTCAATTTTCAATTTGTTACTGTTTTTAATGATACAGTTTTGTAACTTTATAGGCCGGTGTGACTTGAAACTCACATAGTGAATATATCGCAATAAAATTGTTTAAATGCAAAAATTTGTTTTCATTTGCATATATAGGTTTATAATTTCTGATTTTTCGTTTCCACAATTTTTTTGGAGTTAAAACAAAAATTCGGCCCATAGAGGGTTCATTATATCTACATAAGACCTGAAGATTATTCAGGGTGTAAAGAAATGTTTGGTCTTGGCTGATATAGGCGTATTCTACATTTTCGGATCGATGAAGATCTGTAAAACAAAGTTGCCGCAAAATTGTTCTTGACCTTGAATTTCAAGGTCAACTTTTTCTTCATTATATTGTACTCTACGCCTCATGGGAATAAAAAGTGTCAAAGGAACCATGTGTCTAAACTCAATAGTTCTCATAAAAAATAATAGCAAAGTCTCATTATATTATTAGCACTACTTATTATCATAAAAATTGTTTACATTTCTAATAAAGTAAGTAGTTGTTGTTTATGTGCTGTTTATCAGAAGTCTTATATAATCAATCATAATCAATATTACCTTCTCAGCCTTGAAAAATGTTCGTCCTCAATTTCTTCTTCTATGCCAAAGAACCGATCGATTTTTCCTAATATTTCTTAATAGAAGATGATCATCTTTCAAGACTTAGAAAGTTATATTGATTATAATTAATTATGTTAGACTTCTGATAAACAGCATATAAACAACAACACTAAATGTTTGTTTTATTAGAAATGTAAACAATTTTTAAGAAAGTAAGTAGTACTAATAATGAGACTTTGCTATTATTTTTTATGAGAACTATTGAGTTTTGACACATAGTTCCTTTGACACTTTTTATTCCCATGGCGCGTAGAGTACAATGCAATGAAGAAAAAGTTGACCTTGAAATTCAAGGTCAAGGACAATTTTGCGGCAACTTTCTTTTACAGATCTTCATCGATCCGAAGATGCAGAATACGCCTATGGCAGCCAAGACCAAACATTTCTTTACAAGAAAGGATGTTTCAAATGCAGCAACCCGACATACTGTTAATTGCAAACAGATCAATTTCAGGGTTTTTTTTAGGTTGTAGAATTTAATTCTGATATTGCTTATTTGTTAGAATGAGAAAGTGTACAAAACTACCCTTATAGGGGGTGTTTCAATTTAAGTATTAAAACTTTGTTAGTTGATTTAGAATGTGATTTTAAGCAATTAATGTAGTATGGACACTCGGAAGTAAATGGTTAAACTGTTATTGATAAAGAAAATTACTGATTGTGATTGATTGATTTTTATTGATTGTGAGTTCGACACGCCTGAATGAATTTTAGATGATTAATTTCTTAAAATTACAAAAAAACGTAATTTGAAGAGAAGATAGAATTGTAATTGTTATCAAATTATTATTTGTTGCATCACGACTCTGATTAAACAACACTTTTCTAATTCTGTTACGAAATTACTTCCTATAACAAAAATTGTATCACGGTTACAGCTGCAAGTTGCTGCAGCTAAATTTTGAAATCATCTCCACAATAGTGTTTCCTAAACTTAATAATGGAAAAATTTTGATATACCTAACCATAACAAAAATCATACTACATTCCTATCCTAGTCTAGAGTAAGGAATATCGATTATTTTAATAGCGAATTACAAATTTAGGAAGAGGTAAAAATATAAAAATTTGGTGTAGAAAAAGATAAATACTGGTACTACAACATTGAACGACAATGACAATGGCATTGATTGGCATTCAAATAACGTTTATTTAGAAGTAAGATTAGACATCTAAATAAAAGCTGAAGATAAAATCAACTTTATTTCTTAAAAGTAGTATATAGCGTGATCGGTAACTGGTGGTACCAACGAAAGAAAATGGTAAATCTACTTTATAAGTTGAAAATGTTGAATAAAATTTGTTCATGTAAGGCTTTAATTTCGAGAAAATTGACTTTGAAAATTCGTTAAGTTTGCTTGCTTAGTATTTTGTGTAAGAAGTACAAACGCAACAGACAATTCCTAATTAATAATATTAATGAATTAAAAGTATTCTAGAACAGTTACCGATCACCCTGTGTAATAAACATGATTTCTTATATCCTAAACAATATAGATCAATAAAGTCTTGTTATAGTGAGCATCAGATTAGAGCATTCTTACGTGTTTTGTGACCGTTTTCTGATTCTAACCATTGCAATCTCATTTCCTGCCATCTTCTAGACATTCAGACAGCAAACTTACCTGAAAGAAAAATAGAGAAAATATAATTAATTTACGAAAGAAGATATGTCAAACAGTTAAAAAAGTGGCTATTAGGACAGAAGTCCAGTCCATGCTTAAATAAAAGAATATTATTCCGTAAGACTAGCAAATATAAAAAATACCGGTTTACTGTTGTATAATTGTTATATGCAACGACGAAAATTATTTGTTTACGAGTTAATATTAAGTAATACCGTTAATGCACATTAAAATACTGTCTTCAGTATGGCTGAACTGTACTTTAGAGGACCAAAAATTTTCAAGTTATCCGTATGCGATGCTACACATTTTGACGAGAAAATGATAGACGTGTCAGTTTTAGTACACGGAATTCAAGTTTTGGTTACTTTAGTTCACCGGTTGAAAAGTTATGCACGTGTAAACATGAGCAATTCCAAGCGTTTTTGATAGGTTAGAGCGTCGCCATATTCTCGTCGAAATCTATAGGACAGCATAAAAAAAAAGCTAAAACAAATTGGTCCTCCAAAGTACAGTTTTACCTTCAGTATAATTTGTTGACGAAAAATGTTGTTTTTCTTCAAAAGTGCTTTGCATACGCTACTTCGGAATTTATAGATTTTGAGTTATTGTTCTCGAGAGTAAATGAGTAAAATCACACATCACTGCATTGCCACACGATCGCTTTTTTGCCAAGTTGCAGAAACGCTACTATAGAAACATCTACGCGCGTCCGTTCCGCACGAGAGCTCAACTCAAGAAACTAAACCAGCAGGAGACACACTCCCCACCGGGCTACGCGGTAGGTGTTGCGCCGATCGGCAAACCTCGATCGTTCCGCGCGAAAGCTCAACACTAACAGACTCGCAGGAGACACAGTCCTTCGCCGGACTGCGCGACAAACCTCGCGCCGATCGGCAAATCTCGATCAGGACCCTTTTTCTGGTCTGTGTCCCGGCTTTGTGCGTCGAGGTCGTTGCGATCTTTACCTCTGACGAGCAAACCTCGGTCACGACATATAGCCATGCGGATCACAATATTTATGCCGATAATCACGATTTTCGAACTAATATAACTAAGTATTTAACGTATTTAATGAATATAACTAAGATAACTTTAATCCTAATGCCATGTACCAAAACAACGATTGTGAACTATTGCGGCGGCCCGACTGGGGCTGGAACAATTATTGAAATAATTGTTAAGCGAAAGCTGTCATGCTGTTTTTTCTTTTAACACTTAGCCGACCGCACGCGCCACAGAGACCTGTACAGTTTCCACCGCGCTCGGGAAAGCCAAACTGCGCTGTCCACCGCGTATTTTTCTGAAGTAGCACGGGCTGAAATTCGCTATTTGAAATCAAAAACGTCCGAAAATTATTTATGTGATCAATTATATCTTACGGTAACAATTTCGTTCAACGATTTCACATATTGCTTACACAAAATTCGAAATTAAATGTTTATAATAATGGGTGTGGTGTTAAATAATTAACTAGTAAAAGAATTTTATGGCTGGTAGAGGCACCTTTGGAAATCCCGAACATAACGAGCCGTAATAATGGGCAATAAGAGACTTCAAAAATTGGTGCATTTTATTATATGCTGTACTCTATAGAAATAATAAGCTCTATAGAGAAAGAAGCGTTCCTCAGGTCAAAATGGGAGATCTACCCGATCGGTCGGCCACCGACTAGCTTGGAAATGGGTAGATCTACCCGATCGGTCGGCCAGCGACTAGCTTGGAAATAGGTAGATCTACCCGATCGGTCGGCTAAGTGTTAAAAGTCATACCTAGTACAATATTTAATCGATAAATGTCCCAAGTATCTGGCCGATAATTGTTCCAGAACTATCCCCACTACAGCGGGGTATATCCCGTGAAGGTCCTGAAGCTCGAGAGGCCTCGGTCGCCGAGACGTGTATAATAATACAGGTCGAGTATATCGGTGAGATCACTACTAATCCATTAACAAAACTTCTTTATTTTTCATTGTTTTTTTGTGGGATTTTCACCTACATATTCGTGGCATTTTTCTAATGAAAATGATACCAAATATGATATAATTCTGATAATATTTACTCATGTAACGAACGATAAAAGTTTCGGACGCAGAGTCACAGGCCTTTGAACTGTGCCTGCGACGGTGACTCTCCGCGTCTCTTTCTTTCCCAAACGCTGTCCTTCCTTGCGCCCGAAACTTTCATCGTCCATTACACAAGTAAATATCATCGCAATGGTATCTTATTTGATAACATTTTCATTAAAAAAATGCCACGAATATGTTAGTGAATGTTCCATCAGAAATAATAAAAAACAAAGAAGTTTTGTCATTGGATTAGTAGTGGTCTCACACCGATATATCCGACCAGTATGATGTCATACTTCTCGGCGAGCGAGGCCTTTCGAGCTTCACGGCCCCTCACTGGGTATACCTTGTAGGAGTGGGGATAGTTCTGGGACACTCCTTGTTCAGAATTTTGTGACACTTACCGATTAAATACTGTACTACAGTCAACTCGATCAGAAATGTACAACGAAAAGATCGTTTAAAGGAAACATTTGATATGAGTCTTGTATATGTATATGTATATATTGAGTAGCACATAAAATAAATTTCATGATATTTGGATTATATTTACCATAATTTTCCGAAACTTTCATCGTCCATTACACGAGTAAATATCATCGCAATTATATCTTATTTGGTATCATTTTCAATAGAAAAATACCAGGAATATATTGGTGACAGTTCCATAAAAAAATAATAAAAAATAAACAAGTTTTGTCATTGTGTGTTATTATGTTATACTTCTCGGCGACCAAGGCCTCTCGAGCTTCGCTGTCCTTTTCAACGTTTGGCAAAAGCCAGAGAATAGTATTCCTGACCCATAATTGTCCCTAGCCGGACCCGTGGTAGGGACATTTATCGATAAGATACTGTAATGTACAACTTCGAAAGATTGAATTCAAATGTTTTGTTCGTGATTAGTTATAAATCTTGAAAGGCCTTTTCATGTTTTCAATGCTTTTATTTAAATTTTGCTTTCAAAGAAGAAAATAATGAATTTAGTCAATTTTACTAGTTTTACCGATTGTAGGAAGTAAATAGTAAGACAATACAAATTTTTAAAATTTTGTAACATGATGTACCATGAAAGGCTGTCATTGCCTGTGTAGTCCAAAATTGGCAGTCGTCAGGATTAAATCTTTTAATCGAATAATATTTCAGAAATGTACTCTACTTATTGATATACGTCATTCAGGGGGATTTGTCATCCATTTAAGGCAGTAAATTGTGTCAAGCCCCAAGCGGCGAAATCGTAAATCCGTCACTATCTATGAAACAAGAATTGATGAGGACAGAGCAGTTATCGTGCTCATTAGAATCTAATTGGATATGAAGTGTCTATTGAAGCAGCTCCTCTGATAATAATCGTTTCCGTAATGTTTTATACGTATACTGTATTGGACAAGTAAATGATTTAGTAAAATGGTGAACAAATCAACAATATCTTTTAAACGAATACTTCTATTGTACAAGTTGAAGTACCTAATTTGATCACCTTTAACTATGCTGAGATTAATAAACCAATTGAACATTGCTTTCCATTTAGATGGGATAGTTCGGGGAAGTCTTCAATTTTTTTTCCATATTTTTATGGACAAACTTAGAATGTTTCAGAGCCATTTTATGAAATCTTTTGTTTCTTAAGTGTCTAGATTTACAAATAAACATTGATACTTCGCAAAATTCAATATCAAATCTTTACCACAAGAAGTATTTTACAATAATGAAAAAACCATAAATAGAATTCGGTTTAATGGTCTAATTTTCAAATAAAATTCTACAAGGTCCCAAATAAGGGTTGCAAATGTTTTCATATGCATGATTGAATAGAACAGAATGTTACAAGTTTATAATGTTTAATTGTACAAATACTGCTACGAAATTATTCGACAAGAGCTGAAAATGAACTTTTAAGATGATCGATCGAGTAGACAAAAATTGGCGATCTGCAAAGGGAAATGCAAAACGAATGAAAATATAAATAACCTCATAAATCTTAACCCTGCACATATATTTCATTAAATAAATTGCTTTGATTCCATATAAATTTGTAGTCGTTAAGTCGACAGTCAATGTGTTTACAATAAATCGTTTTCAATATTTTTAAGATCCAATATCTGAATTATTCATAAGGAAAGTACAGTATCTCAGAAATTCATAATAACTTGAGGGTGTGCACAAATATATATAATCCATGTAATAATAATAACTAAACTGAGGATTTTATATGCATGTTAATAACAAAAGTGAATATGTATAATTTCTTTATGTAACCGATGGATAAATAAAGCAAATCAGTAAAGAAACTTATCACATATGGACTGTGATAAATGTTATCACATTGTAAATATTTTACTGTATACTCAGAGGACTGCGGATTTAATGCAAGTATGTCAAAAATGAGTAGATTAAATACGAAACAGTAAAAACATTTAAAGAATTTAAAAATAATACATTACTTTTAACTCATTAAAATTGTTAAGAAAAGAGATAACTGTCTACGTGCCTCCTTCATCTTGCAAGTATAGAAATCCGCAATCTAATAATTAGTTAAAAGTTTCAAACTTTCAAAATTTACGAATTTCAAAACTTCTCTTGAGAGCAGAACTTTTCTTTGAATCAGGGAGGAGCATTGCAACCCAGACACGTGCAACCCTAGATTTGAATTATTCTCAGTGAGACGCAAGGATTCAGTATGACGCAAGGATTCAGTATGAGCCACGACACCGCAGTACCCAGTGGTATCGTGCCGTGAGGTCTTACGTCAAATAACGCCGCTCAAGTTAACCATAGCTAATTAGTTACGCAGGGTGGGCGAGCTAGCTTGCGCGCGGGCGCACTGGCGAGATGTAATTGCAGCTCTGTCCACGCATCAGTTTACTATCTCCACTGATTGTATGCGGTCTTCGAGCGAGAGGCGAAGTATAGTACGCTTCCTCGACCTGCTCGTCCTAGTCACTCAATTAAACCGTAGCACGCGCCGTATATTCATCCAGTCGTCGCTTCTGGGAGCTCAGAAAGGGAGCCTCGCATTTAGTTCGAGTCCATTTCGCTGTCGGATCATCGTTTCTTCCGAAAGGAGGATCATGTCGGCTAGAAATCTCTTAGCGGTATTGGCTGGTCAGTGAATGGTACGTGGCTGTGATCTGAAAGCCTTCGAGACACACAAGAACGCCGGCAGGCTCTTCGAGTTGCGTTTGCTATCTGAATAACCACGTGCAGGCCTACAGTGAAGGACAAAAAGCTAGGAAACTCTGCGTGGCTGTACGATTCCATATAATATCGGGAGAAAATGTACATTTTAGTAAATTAATTATATTTTACACGTACAGTGTTTCGTTTCTCAGAAAAGGATGTCTTTTACGAAGATATATTATTTTATTTCAGTACGACTACCCGTAATTGCGAACCGTAAGCAAGGCGATTGCGCTCCTTCGATGCCCCATCTGCCCTGCACGTTTTCCAAAATAACAGATACTAATAGCACCGAATTAGCCGTAGTAGCAATATTCCCAAAAAGCCGTTACTCTTTGTTAAAACATTTAGCATTTTATTGACCTATTGTACACATTTGGTAACCAGAAGTCGAGTTATCGTCGAGTCCTTTATTTCCACTTGCTTTGTTTGAGTCAATGCGCTTTTCTGGTTTATTGACTGCTACGGTACTCCTTTAGAACAAGCGGATTCCCCGCGTGCGTCACTCGAGGGTACAAACGTACCTGCGAGTGATCCCCAGTTTGAGGGCGACCATTTGCTCGTTCCATTCCATTTTTAACCAATTATCTAAGACGACCGAGCAACTTACCAAGTCCCGGAAAATGGCAGTCAACGAATCCGCTTGCTCTTGTAACCAAAGTTATTTTGTTTTTAGAATATAATCTTTTAATTGTTCGTTAAATTGTGCCTAATTTTATTACATCCATATCAGCCGATTTTGATGACATTGAAATATGTTGTCAAAGTCATCATTCTAAACAACTTTTTCCTATACATGTTACCGCCGCTCAGCTTTAGTTTCCAAGATATTCGCAAAAATGTTTCAACATCTCGAAAAGTGATCGGAGTAGGTCTGAGTTAGATTTGAAATTGTGGCTACCGATAACGTGGCGACGGTCACAACTTAAAACGACTTCAATCAGTTGAGACCCACTGTCTTGTCTGTTTATGTTTACGAACTGAAACGTGAAATAAATCGTGTCGAACGCGAACTCATTTCATTGTCAGCTGTGTTAGCATACATATCTGCAACAATCAAGAAAATATATAATAACCAAGTATATAAATATATAAATATATAAATAATATATAAATAACCCAGACCTAACCCAGACCTACTCCGATCACTTTTTGAGATTTTGAAACTTTTTTGCGAATATCTCGGAAACTAAAGCTGAGCGGCGGTAACATGTATAGGAAAAAGTTGTTCAGAATGATGACCTTGATAACATATTTCAACGTCCTCAAAATCGGTGAGGAAGCTCCTAATGTAAATAATTTGATAGATCTGTATCAATTATACATTTTCTGAAAATTTTATCGGTTAACGTTGCAATGAGCTACAATCGTTTAATGATGTCAAAAATGGCAGTTTTTCGCGTTTTCGGCCCCCAACTGTAATAAGTCTATGGATTCTTACATATTTCAATGCCTGTCGCTTTTTCCGCATCAACTGATTTCTAAATTTTCAAAATACGTAAATTGACACAGATCTACAAACCGTATTTTTAAAATGTTCAATATAGGCCCACATAAAAAAGTTGCAAAATACAACTTTTATTGTAGTATTTTCTCTGCAATTCCGATCAATTAAAATATTTTGAAAATCTTTTTTCACGTCTTGTACTAACCTAATAGTTTTAACTTCTCAAAACTAATCCAAGTCGTCGGATCCAGTATTCAAATACTTATTGTCTTTCTAAGAGTGTCCGAATATTTATGGGAGTCACTGTACATAGAAGTTCAAACAGTATCTTTTTAATTAACTAAGTTCACGTGGACTGTCAAGCGATTCGGTTGCGCAACGCGCTGTACTTTTGATTTGTTCTCAACTGAAACTTTGCCAGTGATAGAACACGAAATTTTAATTCGTTTCTGTCCTCGCGGGAACGGGCGTCATCAGCGAGCCGTTCTGCTTCCTTCGACCCACAAAATTCTATCACGTAATTAATTATCTGGTTCTCATGTTGCTCCCGTGATGGTCTTTCTGACGCGATAAAACGTATATCGATCCTGAACGTTCAGAATGAACGTTGGACGCCGGCGGCGCCGCGAGAACGACATCGCATTGGTTTATTCGCGCACAGGCTTGAAATGCATACATAAACGAGAGTCCGGCCATGTACGAATAAATAAACCGATATCCCGGGGATGGAATTGCAAGAAATTTTGCCGGCGGCCAAATGACGCGCTCGAACGTGGCCACGGGTGCGTTCAACAACGCGGCTACGTCTCTTTGTTTCCAACCCATCTATTCGTTATTTTCCGTTTCCCCTGAATATGTGTCGCTCGTCTGCGTCACGTCACAAGCGTGACGCTTGGTGACTTGCATACCAATAATCACCGGAGATAGCGATTGCGGGGAAAATTCGACGATGGCACAGATCACGGCTTCATTTGCAACTTGCGAAATGGGCTAGATAAATCTTCTTTCAGTGTGCAAGGTGTACAAAAAAACTAACAAGGAGAAGACGCGGTGATGGGGTCTCAGATTTTCTCGAAACTTTGCATATTGGTAGATTTCGTTCTCCTGTTTATGAAAATGTAGCATTATAGGCGTCGATGCTCATCAACTTTTGAGATACGTTAAGATTGATGAAGTTATTGTCTCTTTCATATTATGTTCATTTTCAAACTTCATGATTTTGAATTTACCGCCAAATATCGATTGGCCAACCTTATGATCGATGATACGACAACTGTCTCCCATATGTTTCCACGGTTTGCGTCAGTGTCTTACATACTGGCTTGACACGAACATGTCTATTCTTGCATTAAGAAAATAACTTTTTAATCTGCACTAAGCAAGTAAGAAACGGTACAAAACATTTTCATTTCTTAAAAATGAACACACGTGAAACCTCAATTGAATTTAATCATTTACAGACGCAATTTTTTCTTAAAGAAAAAAAAAATTTTCCTTGAAAATGATCTGAAACAAGATCGAAACGTCGAGAATATTGTAGTATATATTTGCAAATAGTGTCTTAGAATATTATTCAAGGATCGAACCTGTGCGCCAAAAGCATTCAAACATTGAATGTTCATTTTCAATAAGATTTGTATATTTTGTTTCCTATAGATATTATGACTGTATTTTTCATGTGCAAAATACAATTAATTAAAATAGATAAACTGAACAGAAAAAAAGAAAAAATGGAAAAAAAAGAAAAAGAATCTAGTACGTTACCATCACGCCGTTTGGCATTTGACAAAAACTTCAACCAAAACTGTACTTAACGGCTTAACGGGTATAATGAAATTTAAATTGTAAATATCTAAAAAATTATTGAGGATCGACGCCTATAATGCTATATTTTCATAAACAGGAGAACGAAATCTACCAGTATCTAAGACCCGATGACCGCGTTTTCTCCTTGTAAGTGTAAAGCAGGTCGTAACGTTATTCTATATCTGTGGATCCTGTGGAGATTTGTAAAGATGGTCCGTCAAGAAATGGCACCCTTATTAAAGTCAACATTTTTTTGAAGCATTGTATTGTACTCGTCACGAGGATAAATGTCGCAAAAAAACAATAGGTCACAATTGAACTGTTCTTTAACACGTTCAGCGCCCACTCCACAATCATAAAAATTACACAAAATCAAAGCAATATATTTAATAAAACAAAAACTAAGAAGTTTAGTTTTGTAACATTAATTACTGTTTCAAACATCTTCTATTCCTCAGATCGTAAGAAAATTTTGTACACTCAATCTACCAACGTAAAAATTAATTTTCAATTCTGTATATATAATTCCGTCACCCAGATATGGGTGACATGGCGCTGAACGTGTTAAACGACTTCAAAGGTTCGTAAACTATTTCGTTTCATATATCTACAGAGTATCCCAGTATTAAATATAATCGAAGAAAGGATGATTCCGTATGAGAAAATAAGTTGAAAATGCGCTGTACATTTTTTTATTTGAATCTTTGTTCTCGAGAAAGTCGACTTTGAAAATCGATCAAGTTAACGTGCTTAGCACTTGTAAGAAGTAGAATCGGTAGGCCATGTTCAGACGCGCCAGACGAATCCGATTTTCAATAGCACGCGTGATCTCCGAATTTTCAAACTCTACTTTCTTGAAAATGAGGCGCGTCAAATGAAAAAAATGTATTTTATATTTTCGAGTTATTTTCTCATGTAGAATCACCCTTCCACGTTTATACTATCTTGGGATAACCTGTAGACATATGAAATACGATAGTATTGATAATAGTTTATGAAATTTTATAGTCGTTTTTCAAGAGACCGATTCATTTGCGTTCTATGGTTCTTTTTAGATTTTCTTCCTCGTTACGAGTACTATACGATGCAAAAAACCTTTTGACCTTTACAATCAAGGTCAAGGACATTTTTCCACTGACTTTGTTTACAAATTGCCACCGTTCCAGAGGTTTAGAATCACGCTGCGATCGGCTTCACGCCTATTTTTTATACACTCTCTACAAAAATATATGAACTCTACGTGGGATCATAAAGAGTTTTTATTTCTTAATAGATTGATAATTTTTGTGCAAATTGACTCTTTAGACTCGACTCTCTTCTCTGAGGCAGCACTAAAATCGTATTAACTATCGTGGCAACACCACTAATTGAAATACCTCGATGAATGAAATTGAAATTGGGAAGATGAAATTTATTATACTGGTTACTCCTTTAACCCATTTACATCCTTCAACTCATAATCTTTAATTTACTCGACTATAGCACAATAAAAATTAATTAATTCTTAGATTCTTAGGTCAAAGAGTAGTGGTACTCATATATGAGGAACATGGTATAAAACATGTTAACACAATATCTGATCCTGTGGAATGTTTATAAAAGGAATTGTTACCCTCAGGATCGTCTTCAAAAAATTTTCTCACTGAACAGATATTTTAGAATGTGTACAATAAAAACTGCATGGACACAAGTTTTTTTAGAACGTTTATTAAAAAAGTTTGGACGAAATAAGTGAGAAAGCCAAATTATTATGCCCTAATTCTATATAACATTATACATAATATAATATAACCTTTTATTGAATAACCAGTCTGAAGATCATGAAAGCAATAATTCATAATTTCAACATAGGTATCGAACAAGAATGTCTCTTTTCTTATTTTCAAAGGAGAACTTAGACTAATAAATAAAATTTGTGTACAATTTAAATGGAATAAAACCATAGGTACTCTACAATATAATATACTAACGTTATATCTCTATTATAGATTTTCTTTTTGAGAAAACTGGGTTTCGAGAGTAGTGATAAATACGGTTACCGAATAGCAAAGTTGGGAAAATTTTTATTGAAATGATAAATAATAAATAAACGTGTGATTGTAATTGCAAATATTAACTAAACTTTTTATTGGAATAAAAGTCATTTAAATAATGCCAAAAGTGATCAATTTATTATTTCTTAGTTGCAAATAAAAGAGTATTTCTTATTTGGATTGAGGTGGGAATCAGATAAATAGTTTTTGGTTTTCTCTTATTTTTTGTATTTTGTACATACAATGAAAATGTGTCGCGTTAAAGGTCGGATTAACTTATCCGACGTAAAAATAGTAAGGCTATGTTCAGATGAGGCGATTTATGCGCGATGTAAAACGCGTTATTCGAATCGCGCGTAAATCGCCTCAACTGAAGAAGCTTTAAAGCCTCTCATATAATGCACAACAGACAATACATTAATATTAATATCGTTGCTGAGGACAGTTGGAAAGAAAATTTGTTTAATGACTACGAATAATAAATAATAATATAGTATTATTAATATATAATAATACAATTTACTTTATTATTTTAAATCATTTATTTATATTGGCTCAAATAATAATTCATTGTTTGAATTATCCAAATAACAAATAACATGTTATTTAAATTTTTAATGAAATGATTATTTTTTAAATATTGCCCAACACTGTCGAATAGGTAACGTCTGACTCGTTGTTTGGGAAACGAAACCCCATATGAACAAATTTTAATCTATACTTGTACTTTCGGTATTTTGCATAGAATTATCTACCAACCTAGATCTACCATGAACACCAAAACGCTCATTGCCAGTCTAATTAGTACGTATTAAATCGCAAAACATTTAACAATAGTATTACCGGTGAAACTGGTAACGTTGGATTGCGGTTGGCAGTATTACTGCCAATTAAGATGATAAGTAGACTGCAGATTTGATGCATTTATAGAATATTTTATAACTTGCCATGGAGTAATGTATAAAAATCATGTTATTTAATTGTTTAATTTTTCCTGAAATATTGTAGATATATTCCCCTTTAATAGAGGAAAGAAATTATTTTTAACTTTCTTCTGCAATATGCTTATATACATTTATAGTTGCAAGATGCAGTGTTTCCAGATCGGTTAAATCGAGGGGAATACAGTTTACCACCTCTCTGATGACCAGAGTAATATGTGACACGTTGCGCGGCACGTCACGTGACCAGTCTGCGGTCTTAGTCCCCACTAAGTTGGAGTGTACTCATGGTAGTGGAATGGGATAGTGGAAGAGGAAAAGGAGGAGAGAAAAATCCACCCAGTTTTGGGTGTTTCTGGCAACACTGACAAGATGATCCAGGGTATATTGGTACAGGCTAATTCTTAAATATTTAATAATCTTATATTTTTAATTGTAGTCTCAATTTCAACGTACTATTTTGTAAAGAGGTACAATTATAGTTTTCTTATCATTAATCATAATTTCAAATTGAGCAATTGTAGCATCCATTTTGAGAAAAATTATAAAGCATAATGTTTATGTCAAAAGTGAAATGTTCTATAATAATCATGGATTGTATAGTAAACGTTTTCAATATTCTATCCCGAGCTAAATACTCTTGAATGTTTTTTTTTTTTAAGACTATTTGTTCTAAAATTATCGATATGCTTGTTGTTAATAAAACACTGTAACGAAGGAAGTCTAAATATGTGATATCAATTTTGTGGATCTTCTAATAACATTCTTATACGTAATTGAAGCAGGTTTTCTGTTATTAATCTACAATATTTACTTGGTTTATGAATTTTACCATTATCGCACGTTATTGTCTTACATAAGTACAACATTAAGAGACTAATCAAAGTAAATTAAATGAATGTCCTTTTTATGTAAGTACAAATACTTTTGTGGGCTAGTTTAAGAATGAAAAATTACGATTTTATTCTGTACACTTAACACGCTAAAACGCTATGTCGGCCCTTGGGGACTGACGGTATCGAATTCAAAGAACAATATATAATATACAATTCATATAATATTAAAAAAATGTTCTCAGTCTCAATAGACTTAATTTATTTTATTGTATTCGTTAAACAGAAATGCAAGTACAGTATTTCATCGATAATCGTGGCCACCACGGGTCCGGCTGACGACAATTAAAGTTCAGATAATACTATTCTTTTACTTGTGTCGAACGTAGAAAAGGACAGCGAAGCTCGAGAGGCCACGGTCGCCGAGAAGTGTAACACAATACGGGTCGAGTACGTCGGTGTGAAAACAACACATAACCCAGTGACAAAACTTCTTTATTTATTATTATTTTCTTATGTAACTTTCACGAACATATTCGTGGCATTTTTCTATTGAAAATGATACCAAATAAGATATAATTCCGATAGTATTTACTTGAGCAATGGACGACGAAAGTTTCGGAAAATTATTGTAAATAAATTGGAGAAAGTCTCATAAAAAAATAGGTAATAATAAAAATGTTTTTTTTTATTGGCATTACACTGTTAAGACACGTGGGCCTTTGAAAACGCCGGCGGCCCCTCACGGGGTATACCCCGCAGATGGAGGGATTGTTTTGCGACAATTATTGTTCAGAATTCCAGGACAATTAACGATGAAACACTGTATTTGAATTTTAAACAAGTATTTTGTTTATGCACAGTCGTATCTCTGTATTTAAAGTTAAATAAAAAGTGAAATGGAAAGCGAGACTAAATGGCTGCGCGTTTAACATGTTAACAAGTTTAGTACGAAGCAGTTAATTACTGCAGAACCATTTTATTGGTTATTACAGGAAAAGCGTAATTGTGAGGGAAGGATTTGTACAGTGCATCAGCACGAAACGCCTAGTATGAATTTAACTTTCGACTGTAGATGACTTTGAAAACAAATTCCTACATGTGGCATTCTCCCTTTCTGCCGCGGATCGTATGGAACCATAACCCTGAAGAGCGGTCGTTAGACTTCCGGAATTCCGTCAGGGAACTTTGTACTTGCTACGCCACAGCTAAATAAACTCGGATTGTTAGACAAATCGAGAGCTGTATATAATCAACAAATCGTAGTACCGCTTTGATTAATGTTCTCAGTTCGAACACACGCAGGGTGAACATTGTAGATCTAACCTTGAACGCGATGAAACTTGATCGTATTCTCTTACCAGGAGCAAACCGATCGAACGGAAATGTGACGTATGTGACAAATAGCCAGTATTTGTCATCGGTAGAAAAAGCACTATGGAGTGGACGATCGGTCGATTTATAAAAGTCATTCACTGGAATAGTTTCAACATTGTGACGCATTGGATATTTATGCGGAACACGTGGATTAGATGGATGCGCGCGGATGGATTTATCGATGCAGGACGTTATCCCTTAATAACGTATAACGCTAATATTTGATGCAATCACCAACAAAAACGTTAACAGTACCCAAAAATATTACACAGAGTGGATAGAATGTTACGTCTTATATTCTATTCACACGTTAAGTGCCGAATATCAATCTGAAAAATCGCACAAAATTAAAGTAATCTAATTAGTGGAACCGATACTAGAAACTTCAAATTTATCACATTAAAATACCAAAACCAAATAATAAATGAAATTGTTGAATAGTAAATTAAAATACCAGACTATTAAAGCTAATAAAAGAGACAATAAGTTTCTATCGAACTTCTGTTTGTCGCAATCGAGATAGAAAATTTGTTTTACCTAAAGTTCCGCACCATCTAATCATACTAAAATTTGCTTTATTTGAATATATCATAATAAAAATTAATTTCTGTACCTGGTCAAAAATTAGTGTCACTGATATGTGACGATGGGCAGTTAACGTGATAACTGCAGGTTCACTAACACTAAAATTACCACAGCTGGTAGTTTTCATGCTTCGAGTCACTTACCGATTTTTTATATTAGAACCATTAAAATTTACGTTAGAAACGTTAAAATTTTAATCTCACCATTCTTTGGTAATAGTTATGTACATTTCTTTATTCATTCATATATTATAACAGGCAGTTCCAACCAGTAGCTCCGGAGCTACTCGAAGCACCTTCCCCACTTAGGTTCGTCCCCCACTCTTGGACTTCATCGTTATAATGTATAGTAGTGGGAAATTCGCACCATGAGAGCCACGCGGCTCGCGTAGCACTCACTGACTCTACTGCTGTGCGTAGTAGTGGGAAAAGGTTCGATGGTGGGGACTTTGCAGTTCTTGGAGGGGAATACCCTTGGAACTCCCTGTATTATAATAAAAATCACACATATCCTCAATCTTGTCATTTCTATAAAACAGTAAATAATGGCCACTTTTAGAGCTGGTACGTTTAGTGTTGTAACGAAATATAAAAGCAGAATCGAAATCGGAGATGATTTATTAACTTAATCAGTTTCTCGTAATAATTTTAGAGTTCGTATAGAGATCTGCAATTAACTGATAAATACAAAAAATAGAAAATAAAAGACCAATAAAGTTCTAGAAAATCAGAGCCATAATATCACCGTAGTTATTAATCTTTTTATATACATAGGCTGATACTTTTCTCAGAGAGAATATCGAGTTGCAACGACTAGTGTATTAAAAATGTATGGTTCCACTTAAAATAGTGGAGACGGTTTTCAAATCTCTGAACCAGCGAAATATACAAATAAATTATTACTGCCATTTTATAGTTCCCTCTGCACTGAGTAACTTTTGTTAATAAAGTATTTCTGTATCCCCCATAACAATGCAGACATTCAGATGTTAATTTTTAATGGATCACCATATACGGGGTGTTTCGAGCTTTACAAGTCATGGGGAAGGACAACAAACTAATCCGATGCCATCAAAGGTTAGGGCATCTAAATACTAATGACTTCAGTATATATAAATTATGACTTGAGTAATAAGAAATTATTCAAGGAACAGATGGTGGATGGAATGGACATACCACAAAAACAAATACAAGAAAATCCAAAATTTGTTGTTTGCGACAAACGTAAAATCCCCCAATTAGCGTATAAAGATTCAAAGAATAACGAGGAAGAAATATTAGGGCTCGTACTCACAGACATATGTGGACCCATGTCTATGTCCTCTCTAGGCGGGGCAAAATACTTCGCCACATTTATCGATGACAGGTCCAGATACATGGAAGTAGCAATGTTAAAACAAAAGTCTAAAATGTTCACTACTTTGAAAGATTACAAGAGACGAGCTGAGAGACAAACGGGATGCCAAATCAAAAAGGTACGTACTGATAATGCAAAAGAGTACTTATCAAACGAATTTACAGAATACCTCAAGGGAGAAGGAATTATGAGGCAACACTATCGACTCAGTACAGCCCTCAACAAAACGGTGTAGCTGAGCGAGCAAACAGAACGATAGTAGAAATGGCTCGAAGTATGATTACCAAAGCAAAGTTACCATTAAGTTTGTGGCCAGAGGCAGTGGATGCAGCAGTCTTTATTAGAAACAGGTGCCCGACTCAGAGATTACAGAATAAAACGCCATAATAGGAATGGACAAACAAAAATCCGTACATTGGTTACTTCAGAACAATTGGAAGCAAAGTAATTGCCTTAGAAAAAGGGGTTAGGAAAAATAAGTTCCTACCGAGAGGCAAAGAAGTGGGATACTCATTAGAATCAAGAGCGTATCGCTTATGGGAGCGAGGAACAAAGACCATCGTTAAAAGAAGAGATGTTCGATTTCACGAGGAAATTAACATAGATACAGGCAGCAATATATTTACATCAGAGCAAAACGAATCAAACGACGAATTCAATAAAACAAAGGCGATTCAGCATCCTACGGAAGAAGAAGACGAAAGGGTAATTGAAGACGACGAAGAAGGAGATGAAGAGGAATCTGTACCCGAGAATGAAAGTACTGAGGCCGTTAGAGAATCGTGTTCCATTTCTCAGAAAACGACATTTTTACAAGATATATTACTTTATGTTCAGCACAACCATCCGCATTTTTGAACCGTAAGCAAGGCGATTGGGCCTCTTACGATGCCCCATCTGCCCTGCACGTTTTTCAAAATAACAAATACTAATAGCACCGAATTACCCGTAGTAGCAATATTCCCGAGAAGCCGTTACTCTTCGTCAAAACCTTTAGCATTTTATTGACCCATTGTCCACATTTGGTGACCAGCAGTCGAGCCATCGTCGAGTCCTTTCTTTCCGTTTTCTTTGTTCCAAGTCAAGGCGTTTCTCTGGTTTATGACCTGCTACGGTTCTGCCTTTGGGACACGCGGATTCCTCGCGTGCGTCACTCGTGGGTACAAGTGTACCTACGAGGGACTCCTGGGTTGGAGGCGGCCCATTTTTTTCCCTTTCCATTCCAGTTTTTGTTGACCAATTATCTAAGACGGCCGTGCTCCTTACCAATTCTCGGAAAATGGCAGTCAACGAATCCGCTTGTCCCACAGAAAAACTCACGCCCACACCGAGTTTACCTTTTCACGCCATCCATCATCACCAGACACTTCTTCATCAAACACAGTCCGGGAAACTTTGTCGACAGTATCCAATCAGTATAGATAAAACTCTTGTAACCAAAGTTATTTTAATTTTAAAATATAGTTTTAATTGTTCGTTAAATAGTGCCTAATTTATTATATTCCTACCACCTCTATCACCTTAAGTGGTTATAGGGAATCGCGTACCACGTTGTCGCATTTGAATCGGGGATTTACAACCCTCGTAGACCAATCCGGTCTCAACGCGAGTTCGTGATAAAACAAATCGTCAAATTATAAAAGAACCAGAGAAAGGCCGAGGATACTCCGTACTGGCACACCAGGTAGGCCAAGAAAAATATATCATTATTCAACAGATTCTTAGTTTACAGAACCCAGTAGCCCAGCAGAGGCAATGAATGGTAATGATAGACTCTTGTGACTAGCAGCAATGGATAGGGAGTAAAATTCACTTGTAGAAAATCAGACGTGGGAACTAATTGACAGACCCAAGGGTGCGAAGATATTAACAAGTAGGTGTATGCACAAAATAAAATATAATCAGGACGGCACTGTGGATAAATTCAAGGCGAGATTAGTAGCCAGAGGAAACGAACAGAAAAAGGCCACGGATTATGACGAAGTTTCGGATTTCGGCGCACAGGTTCGATCAAACCTGTGCACCGCAATCCAAAACACAATTAATCCAAAATTTCGATCGATAAACACATTTAATTTACGACGAAGTGTTTGCCCCGGTTGCAAGGCACGATTCGATAAGAACGCTCTTGGCCAGTGCTGTACAATGTAAAATGCACATTCACCGCATGGACGTCCTTACAGCCTACGTTCAAGGAAAATTATCGGACACTATTTACATGTATCAGCCAGAATTATTTGAGGAACCTGGAAAGGCGGAGAAAGTGTGCAAACTTAATAGACCTCTTTACGGCTTGAAACAAGCGGAACGTCTTTACTCCCGTAAGACATGCAGTTATGCTAAATACGATACGTTATTACGATAAATACTAAAACGTTTAAATTTAAGTTGATATCCACCATCATATCCTGCCAAAATCGGAGATTGGAACAGAGTTTCGAAAGTAACTGCTATAAATTTGTTGTATGAAGCTTCTGGTTGAAATGGCCACAAACAACCTTCATCCTGAATAATTGTGATGGAGAATCAACATTTCAGAGTACTATCGGGTTTGATGAAGGTTCCTATTTTGGTTTCCACATTCAATGCAATAACCACTGTCTCTTCTATACACAATCTGTTTCGGAACTGCTCTAAAATCGATACATGTTTATTTTCTGCATTACAATTAATTCCCACTTCTCACTAATAAAAACAGTGACTATAAATGATATTCCTCTGATTTATTGAAATATGTAACAGTGCACGGGAAAAAATTTGATGAATTTGACGAATTGAGTCTATCATATATGGTATTTACTTTTATGCTTTCTTCTTTATGTTACGTACAAAATAAAATAAAGTAAAAATTGAAAAGAGGAAACTGAAACTTTGGTTTATTGACTGTCTAGCTTGAATAATATAGTATGTATGAATATAAACAATATGAAATTGCTTTATTTATTCCTAAAATTTCCTAGTATTTCTTCTTCTTCTATAATAACTCTGTACAAAATGTATGCGCATATTTTGTCCCGTAACCGCCGTCGTAATAATGACTGACATCAATTACGGAAAAGTCGATATGAGACTCCATTCAGAAACAGTTTCACAACCGATATAAAACCGAAAAAATGCGAGTAATGAAACCGATATGAGAGTATAAACAGGACCGTAACCGAAACAGATAGTAGAAATTTTGATTCTTCGAAACTGCTTTAGTCAGAATCTTTATACAGGGTGTTTTGTCTAAAATAGAACACCTAAATATCTCCTCTACCTCTGAAAATACAAAAAATGTTTCTAACGTAATCTAAATGGTTTCAAAAGACGAATCAGATGGAAGAATCGTTTTTTATAAATTGTAATTTTTTAACCTTTTTTTCAAGGTCACTCGTGTTTTTTTACATATATACACACAGTTCTTGTTGTTGTATGTTATAGCAAACATTATTGTGCATTCATCCATGTTTAATAGCACGACCTTGAAATGACCGTGAACTCTAAAATTTGCTAATTAATGCAGAACTTACTTTCAGCAACTTACTTTCCAAATAATTCCCGTTGTAACTATTGGGATTATTTGGGTATGGAGAAATGATTATCACACTATTTTCTTATATGCTTTTATTATTCAGAAGGTAAGGTGTACCCCCATCGAACCAACTCTTATGAGCGACTACTAGCGACTGACTTTTTACGTGCTGCATTCATAAGGTAGAGCACGCCGGGCCACCGGACCACGGACCCTTCTCTCTGCTTATATGTATAAACAAACAACTCTCGGTCCGGAAACCAAAGTTCTAAAAATCAGTTCTCCTAAAGAGATTACTTTTTATAATAAAGAACTAGCATGAATGCGTGTGACTCAACTCTGTAAGTGTGTCTGCTCAGGCTGGCCTGACAAATCTGTGGTTGCAAGGAAAAACGTCGCATGTCACAATTTCAAAAAATTTGAGTCTATGCATTTATTGAGGTTTATAGTATAGGATTTACGTATTTACCAGAGAAACGTCATGAAAGCAAATTCGGAAGGCTCAAAAATATAATACATTTTAACCAGGGGTTGAAACGGTTCTGAAAATAACTGTTTGAAACAGTTATACAGGGTGGGGCATTTAAATGGGAACACCTGCATATCTCGGTTATTATTAGTCGTACAAAAAATCCCTACAGAATAAAGTTGTACTGTTTCAATGGGAGAATTTGATGATGGTAAATTTATTTCTCAAGGTCTTTTTTTACAAGATTTCAAGGTCATAGATATTTTTTTAAATGGAATCATATATTTTTCTGTTCATGTTCTTATAGAGAATAAAATGACAAATTCAACAACCTATCATAATGTTTGATTCGGCTCATCTGATCTCAAGATATTTACATTAATATGCCCCAGCGTTGTGGAACAGATACTGGCTCATGAATTCATACTGAAACCTATGTTTATTATGATACGCGTCATTGACAGCGATAACCGATGCACCGTAGATTATTCGAGTAAATATCTTATTCTTTCTTCAGTAATCCTAGTCTAAACTTCGAAGTGATTACAATGCGTTATACCGTACAAGAGAAAATTCATATGGTTTTCATTTATGGTGAAAGCCAGCAATACCTTAGACAAGTCCGGATCTCACTTCATTAGATTTCTACCTATGGGGGAGATTGAAGAACACTGTTTACCAGGAAAAACCTACGACGCCACAAGATATGAGGCAAAGAATTACAAGGGCATGTGTTTTACTTACGCCGCAAGAAATAGAAAACGCATACAGATCGTTTATTAAGAGACTTCAGTGCTGCATCAATGCCAATAGCCAGCATTTTGAACACGACATATGATATATGATTTCATACATTCATATAGATATGAATCATACCTTATGACAGGTTGTTGAATTTGTCATTTTATTCTCTATAAGAACACGAACAAAAAAATATATGATTCCATTTAAAAAAATATCGATGACCTTGAAATTTAAAAAAAAAAATGACCTAGAGAAAAAAATGTTACCATCATCAAATTCGCCCCTTGAAACAGTACAACTTTATTCTGTGGAGATTTTTTGTACGACTAATAATAACCGAGATATGTAGGTGTTCTCATTTAAATGCCCCACCCTGTATATCGGTTCTGACTGAAACAGTTATGAAGGACCGAAATTATGTAACTGTTATGAGAATATCGGTTCTCGCTTATATTGGTTACGGTTACGGTTCTTGAGAACCGACACCATAACGGTTCTATATCTGTTATTTTTAGGTTCTGGATTTCGGTTTCGGTTTCGGTTTCGGTTCTTCAGACTTCAGAACATATAATATGCCCCGTATCGGTCTCATTTCGGTTTTGCAGTTCTGCAACTGATATTTTGTGGTTCTGTATTGGTTATACAGGGTGTCTCAACATTCCTTCAACATCCGGAAATAAGAGGTTCCTGAGATCATTTGATGCGACATTTTCCTTTGCAAAAATGGCGCCCGCGGCTTTGTTAAGAAGTTATTAACTAAAAACACGGACCAATCAGAGCGCGGCTACAGCGAAAGGAGTCCGACTCGGCGATGGGTCCCGCTTAGCGTGGCGTCGCCGTTGGCCGAGCCAGGATCAATCCACTGTAGCTGCGCTCTGATTGGTCCGTTTCCTACAACGGAACGGACGGATCGAGAAAATTAAAATGAAACTCGCTGAAGAACCGAAACCGAAACCGAAATCCAGAACCGAAAAATAACAGTTATAGAACCGTTATAATATCGGTTCTCAGGAACCGTAACCGTAACCAACATAAGCCAGAACCGATATTCTCATAACAGTTGCAACATTTTTTCGGTTCTCGTAAATGTTTCAAGAACCGGAATCGATATCATAACTGTTTTCAACCCCTGATTTTAACCGATGTCCTATGTCAAAGCATTATTAGTGATCGAGACTTTAAATGGCAATATTTCGAAAGTAAAAGTATGTCACATTCTGCGTTCTTTCTGACAACCACATAAATAAGACCCGCATTCCTTCCACATTCCTCCCGACCTTCTTCTCTTCAGACCCTAACAATACTTAAGAATGAGCGTTCATATAGCTAATAGTACGCTGGACTGTAGTTTGTATAATAGTGGCTAGGTTAAGAGTTCGTACGCAGGGTGATTCTGGGAAATGGGATAGGTTACTGCTCTGTTTTAAATGAAATATTGTATTAGACAAAACAATGGTTTCAAGCATTGACATTATATTATCATCGTGATAGTATGATAGCTGAGGACAAAACGAATCCAACGACCTATAATACTATGACCATCGCGTTACCTTAAGATACAAAGGATTTCACAAAATTTTTGACAATCAACCGGGCAAGATAACAGAAATTACTTCACTGCTTGTATCATTTGCAGAAATTTGTGAATTGTTTCTAATTCAAGGTCATGCGAAGGTTATAGTACCTATATCGTTGGATTCGTTTTGTCCTCATCTATCATGACGAAAATGTACAATCCCATGTAAAAAATCTTCGATGACCTTGATATCTAGAAAAAAATTAACTTTTAAGACAACATTTACCAAATACTATTAATGTTCGATAGCAAAAACAACATGGTTCTGGAAGAGTTTAAAATATGATCGTATAAAATTTTTTATCAGTCCTTTTTTTCCAGAGTTGTCAAGGACATCTTCAGATTTTTCTTGATAAACATACAATTTGTTTACACGAATCTGTTAGGAGATACTGAAACGAATTCGGTAAGCATCATAACAAATATTTTTTTCTGGATCTAAGAAGACTGAAGAAAATTCTTAGTTTGAAGAATTTTGCAATATTTAATTGAAGAGGAATAGCAAACCACACTGATGTATACTTTTCAGAACTGTTGATAGGTTAGTATTAGTCGTTGTTAGACAGCGGATATTTATTCCATATAAAAACTTTCAACTTCAATTGCAACGAACTAGAGTAAAATATAAATTTATTGTTCTTCTTAATAGGTCTTAGAGGTTGAAAGTAATATCTGTGGTTGCAAGGAAAGACGTCGCATGTCACAATTTCAAAAAATTTGAGTTTATGCATTAATTTAACTTTATAATATAGTATAGGATTTACGTATTTACCATAAAAAGTCATGAAATCAAATTCGAAAGGCTCAAAAAAATAATGCAATTTAACCGATGTACTGTGTCATAGCATTAGTGATGAAAACTTTGAACGGCAATATCTCGAAAGTATAAGTATGTGACATGCGGCGTTCTTCCTGACAACCACAGATATAAACGCAATAAAATATTCGTCGAATGCTTTTACTGTTTTGTGTTTCTCCTACTTGTTTTTGTTTTATGTACAGTGGCCCACAAAAGTGTTCGTATGCCCTTTAAATCAGAATAACATTCTTAAAATTTGACCAAACCACTTGACTTTTCTTGAGCAATTAGAAGCATTGATTTACTTTTAAAATGTGCAAAAAAGATTTTGAAGAAATTGCAATTAGTAGGAATTTTATTGAAAAAATAAAAATGGCACTTTTTAAAACTTTATTATTTCAGCCCGTAATGAAAATTCAAAATATGCGGTTTGTAGATTTATGTTATTTACACGTATGCTGAAAATTTCATCGAAATCAGTTAACAAACACATGAGCTACAAGCGGTTAAAAGTGGTGATAATCGCAGTTTCTCACGATTTTTGGTCAGCTTCTGCTTAAAATCCATAGTTTCTTACATCTATTGATGCGCGTCGTTCTTTTCTGCGTCAACCGATTTCGATGAAATTTTCAGCATATGTATAACTAACATAGATCTATAAAAGGCATATTTTAAACTTTCATTATGGGCTAAAATAAAGAAGTTTTAAAAAGTGCCATTTTTATCTCTTCATGTAATTCCTACTAATTGCAATTTTTTCAAAATCTTTTTTGCACGTGATTTACTAAATCAATGCTTCTAATTACTCAAAAAATGTCAAGTGGTTTGGTCAAATTTTAAGAAAGTTATTCTGATTTAAAGGGCGTACCAACACTTTTGTGGACCACTGTATATGCATAAAGATCCGCAGTCTAGTCAATATTGACTTGATCTCTCGCGCACTGTTTGTAAACATTTCGTTCCGTACCACGGAATAGGTTCCACGTGTTCCACCCTGTATAGCCAAAATTCCCATTCCCCCGAAAGAAAACCCGAATGTGTCTCAATTGTCAGCGACAAGTGACATCGCGTATAGAACAACCGTCGGATTTGCATGCGATCCAAGATCAATTTCGCGCTTGCCGGGAGCTGCCCGAGGAACGAGCTGCCTCCATTTGTCGTCTCTCGTTCGATTTTTTGTTATCAGACGGCGTCCACTATTACGAATTCGTTCGGGGGTGAGGCAGGAGGTTGGTAGGATCGGCGGTGATGGAGGGTCGGCGCGGGGTTAATTCGAGTGGAAATGCTCGTTTCTCTCGGCGCGGGCTCGGCGTTACGCTTGCCGACGCGGCGATACAATTTTTTAATATTCCCGAACGGCCGGTGGCCGCTACAAATGGGAGATACTCGTAATCTAGGGCTAAATGTGACGCAGCTGGGTAATCGTTTCCGCCTCGAACGGGCACTCGTAATTTTTCATATTGCGACATAATGGATTATCGCGTATATTATCGATTCGTCACCGAACAACGGTGCCGCTGCGCGTCGGCCGTTGATTTCGCAAAATGCAGCGACCGCGGGAAGCGAATCCTGTGCGAATGATCGCCGTCCGTCATGCGGCGGCTGCATCGACGAATATTTTTTCGCTTTTTTCCCATTTTATTGCTATCCATTGTTGAGAATTCCACGACGAAAAGTTCCCGTGTGCGCTGCTGCCGGCGGAAAAATAGGTTCTCAAAAGCCGCGGGAACAGGTGCACCGTGGAACAACAAACTGCGCGCAGAAAAGGCGCACGATTTAATTCCACGATTTAACTGGAATATAAATATAAAAGACGGTGGCGGCAAAACACGCTGTTATTTTTCTTGATACACAGACGGACAGCGCGGACGCGGTGTCGAAAAAAGCGTCACGTTTATTTTTCGTTCTCTCTGACCGGGAGCCCGGCCGCTCTTTCTGTTACGGCTTTCCTCGGTTTTACGAATCAAAGAGCCCGATGGAAATGCGTGGAAAACAAGGCCCCCGTAATCGATTTCGATTATTCATACGCGCGAGATTGCATTCATCGTTTCGAACGGTGGGATACTGGATATTACCATTGGTGGGGAGAAGGAGGAAGGGGGGGGGGATGTACAACATGCATTTCGCGCGTCCTACTCCCTCCGCGACTGCTTTGACTCCGAGAAACGTATGTCGTTCTAAGGGCTCGTCAATTATTCACACGCATTCTCGGAAAGGCGTGTGTATACCCTCTGCGAAAAAGTGCGCGGGAATCTGAAATAGTAATGCGCCGTTTTACATTTCATGCGACTGAGTGGCGCGGCCGCGCCGAACGCTGCGGTATTATTCAACGACAGTAAGAGAACGAGAGCTAAGCCTCGGCGCGACCCCGTGCCGCAACTTTTTTTATTCTCGGGGCTTGTGAAGGGTACAAGAGGAACCTTGGACCGGGTGCATCCCGTGCAGCTGCGACGGAGAGCAGCCTGGAGACGCGTCGGTTTATGAGATTAGGCCAACTAGACAGCATGCAACAGAACTTTCTTCCGACGTGGTTCCCTGTCCTCGAATCTGTCCGCTACCCGGGAACCGGGCTGCCTAGAGAACAACGGGGAGCGCGAATCGTTTTCTGAGTGCCACTCGAAGTAAGATATACAGCGTGGAGTCGAGTTTTCATTTGTACCATTTGATATCTTGATTATAAACTGATGTATTATTATAAACTATGTATTTAATCATATTTTCGATCGATAAGGAATTAGGCACTGTTCCATCGCAAGGGAACACGCGCACGGAGAGATCGCGTCAACAGAGTTTATGACACGGACGTGACGAAAAGGCTATTTTTGAGATTAAGTCCTTTTTCACATTTGGCGACCACTCGACGTCCAACTTTCGTTTCCGTCCTTCCTCAATAGCCGTGGCGTGTCATAAACCAATAATTATCGAAGAGTCGTCCTTTACCGAGGGTTACTTCGAGGAATTCCGACGACGCAGTCGAAGGTCCAAAGGACTCCACGGTCTTGCAAGTATCATCCTCACTCTACCCAAGACAACGAACGCTCAGGGCGTAACGGAAGGGCGGTGATGATCCGTAAAGAATGCGTCGATTGGGAAAATGCAACGGCAAGAACCAATTGGCGTATTTCTACTCAGCGACACCGAAAACCTCCGAAAACAGAGGAACGCCTACAAGTACGAAGGCAGCCTAGGCGCTCCTCAACTTCCGAAAGAACTCCACTCTACATTCAGACAGCAGTCGCAGAACATCGTTCAACAACGCAATCAAAGTCTCACGCAACCATCGCTCCTCACTACGAATCCAGTCACCCAAAATTAGTTTGGCGGGTGATAAGTTGGTGACCGACATATCGAAACGCGTCCAATCGGGATCTCGAGATTTACAACCTCGAGTGAGTTTACGGTCGACAAAAACCGCGCGTTAATGTAGTTCGGTCGCATCGCAACAGGCACTATACAGGGTAGGGCAATAACTACAGTGACCGGCATAATAAAGTGACCATCCTATATCGTCTGCAGAATATCTTAAAACTAATGTTTTTAATGAAAAAGGATCACTACTATTGGGCTTTTTTGAAAGGTTTACTGTCACATCAAAGGATTGTTCCAAAAATTAAACGAGTATTTGCAATCACAAGAACTTATAACTTTATTTTAACAAAACAAGCATTTTCATATATGAAAAAAAGTGACCACTTTGTAAATCTTAATTTGTACTTGAAAAAAAATTAAATTTAATATTTAGTATGGCCTCCTTTGATCTTAATGACTGCCGTCAATCGTCTGGGCATGCATTCGACCAGATTATGTAAATGATTAGAATCGAGACTTTCTCAAGCTCGCTGTAGCGCATGGAAGTAATTATTTTTATTTGTGACCGCAGTTTTGTTCACATTTCTGTCCAAAATCGACCATCAATTTTCGATAGGGTTCAAGTCAGGGGACTGCGGAGGCCAATCAAATAGTTTTATGCGGTGGGAAGTGAAAAACTTCTTTGTTTTTTTGGCGGTATGCTTGGGATCGTTGTCTTGTTGTAAAATAAAGTTATTCTCCAAGCCTAATTGGATCAACGAAACTTCCAAATTCTCACTTAAAATATCGATATCAGTGTCAGCAGTCATGATTCCATCAATTTTTATTAATTGACCCACGCCTTGCCAAGAAAAATAGCCCCAGACCATGATATTACCTCCGCCGTGTTTCACTGTTTTCTGAAGGTGACGATCTTCCAACTCTTCGCCAGTTTTCCGCCACACACGAAGTCGTTATTTAAGTCCAAGGAGCTCGAATTTACTCTCGTCCGTCCACAGAACTCGTTTTCAAAACTCCACGGGATGAATTGCATACTTTTTTGCAAATTCGAGTCGCTTTTTCTTATTCCTGTTGGTAATTAATGTACGTTTACGTGCGAAGCGACTCTTTAAATCTGCTTCCTGCAGTCTCCTGCGTATTGTCCGGTCAGAAATGGACAGATTGAGGGATTCCCGAAGATTCCTAACAGTTCTCCTCGGATCTTTTTTCACCATTCGTATGATGCGTGCGTCATCACGCCCATTTGTATTTCGCGGTCTACCTCTTCTAGATTGATCAGCCACTGTTCTGTGTTCAAAAATTTCTGATGAAGTTTCTGGACAGCGCTTTTGCTGACTTCATATTTCTGAGCGATCTTCCACTGCGAAACACCGCGTTTGCAATCATTTATAATCAGGTTTCGAACCTGATAAGAAATTTGTCGACCACTCATGTTCTCTATCTTTCTATGCACTGCTACGCTTTGTTCGAAGTGTAAGTAATGGACTTACTTAGAGGTTGTGGTGTTGTTTACACTTTACGCGTAATAGATCGCGTTTACACATCGCGATTAAGTAAAGATGCTACAAATTCTTAGGTGGTCACCTTGCTTTGTCTATACGGAAATGTCTGTCTTATTAAAATAAAGTTATAGGTTCTTGTTATGGCAAATATTAATTTAATTTTTGTAACAAACCTTTGATATGACAGTAAACCTTTAAAAAAAGTAGGGATCCTTTTTCATTAAAAACACTAGTTTTAAGATATTCTGCATACGATATAGGATGGTCACTTTATTATGCCGGTCACTGTATGTCCTCTTTGAATATCTCCGCTATTTATAATAATATTGTAGGATCTTAGGAAAAATGAGGAATTCCGCGCCGGGAATCGAACCCTGGACCTCCCGGTTTTAGCTGATCAGCTCTTACATATACCCACGGAACCCTCCGACTTTTCAAAATCTCCATACAGTATTTGGTCTGGGGGGTCCTGATCCCACACTCGGCCATCCTGCTCCGGCATTCGCCCTCGAATGTCCGTCGTCATCAACTTCGTCACTTTTCGGGAACACCATCCTACTGCCTCTAGCAGTTCTCCCTGGATGTGCGCCTTACTTCACTTCGTCGTCTTTTCGTTCACGTGCGACCATCTTCGCAACGCTTGCTCATTGCGTTCGTCGTCTGTCACCATGAGGGCATCGGTGTTCCCCCCATCCCGGACGAGCCACCAAATGTAGGATCTTAGGAAAAGGAAGAATTCCGCGCCGGGAATCGAACCCAGGACCTCGCGGTTTTAGTTGATCAGGTCTTACACATACCCACGGAACCCTCCGACTTTTCCTAATCTCCATACAGTGTTTGGTCTGGGGGGTCCTGATCCCACACTCGGCCATCCTGCTCCGGCATTCGCCCTCGAATGTCCGTCGTCATCAACTTCGTCACTTTTCGGGAACACCACTCTACTGCCTCTGGCAGTTCTCCCTGGATGTGCGCCTTACTTCACTTCGTCGTCCTTTCGTTCGCGTGCGACCATCTTCGCAACGCTTGCTCATTGCGTTCGTCGTCTGTCACCATGAGGGCATCGGTGTTCCCCCCATCCCGGACGAGCCACCAAATGTAGGATCTTAGGAAAAGGAAGAATTCCGCGCCGGGAATCGAACCCTGGACCTCGCGGTTTTAGCTGATCAGCTCTTACATATACCCACGGAACCCTCCGACTTTTCAAAATCTCCATACAGTATTTGGTCTGGGGGGTCCAGATCCCACAATATGGAAAAATGTTATGAACAAAATTTGCACGGTATAGAGGGGGACATGTTGCGACACACACATTTTCTGCGTGGGATGGGGCATAGAGGAGATATCAAAGTCATCTCTAGTTTTTTTAATGGAATGCTATGTTTTTTTTATCGCGATGTGATAGCTGATGTTGAGACGACTTCAGCGAGCTATCATTGAAGATCAGGCAAGGTCAAATGTGTTAGTAAAATAAACTTTCGTACATTACAGGAGATGATCGAAGTGGTGACCGTGTGCATCAATGCAAAGTTGCAATCTTCGTATCGCTGCATCACGTGCATGTTTTATCGTTGCTGAACTTATTCTAGCAAATGCTGCAATTATCCGTTGTTTCAAATGTTAAGGGGGTGGGTACTTCTTGATAAGCAGCATTTTTCAATGCTCCCCAGAGAAAAAATCTAATGAGGTTAAATTTGGAGAGCGAGCTATGCAAAAAACTAATCCTCCACGTCCTATCCATTTATTTGGATAAAGTTCGTTCACTACATCTCTTACTCTCCGAGCATAATGTGCTGGACACCCGTCGTACTGTAACTACATCATTTGGCGAACGTTTATTGATCCACTATCTAATAATGTCCCTGATCTACTTCGTATAAAGTGTTCATATCGTTCGCCAGTAAGATTTCCATCAATAAAATGTGGTCCGATTATTTAATCATCAACGATTCCACACCACACTTCATTTTGATCACGCAGCTACTTGAATTAGCAACCGTCCGAGACTGACTACCGATTCATGTTAATGTTACGAACTGATGAGATGTTTACATTTCTTGCTATATGCGATGTATTGCCACAACACAAACAATGTTACAAGACCATTCTTTTATGTAAAAGTGAGGGTCAATGAAATAATACAGTATGTGCTAGGATAAGTTCAGAAACGATAAGACATGCACGTGATGCAGCGATACGAAGATTGCAACTTTGCATTGACGCAAACGGTCAACACTTCGAGCATCCTGTAATGTAAGAAAGTTTATTTTACTACCATATTTGACCTTGCATGACCTTCAATGATAGCTCGCTGAAGTCGTCTCAACACCGTTTATCACATCGCGACAAAAAAAACATAGCATTCTATTAAAAAAATAGAGATTACTTTGAAATCTCCTCTATGCCCCCACCCACGCAGGAAATGTTTATGTCGCAACATGTCCCCCTCTGTACCGTGCAAATTTTGTTCATAACATTTTTCCATATTCTTACAAATAATGGAGATATTCAAGGTGGACATAGTTATTGCCCCACCCTGTATACTAGTTTCGACACCATATTCTATCTTTATAAGAAATAAATACTCACCATCAAATTATTCGTATGTTTTGATCTAATGTACCATCGGTGGTAGTCGTGGCATGGAACGTGTTCCATTTAAACAGCTGAATATCTCTCTATCAGCGCTCGAAGAGTGTGCGGATCAAGAGTTAGCATGGTGATCGTATCACGCACGATCTTTGTAATTCTTTCGCTTTTTACTCACGATTTTGATTCGATAAATCTGCATTATTAAATTCTGATTTTTCTGTGGAACTTGCAAAAGGAGACTTTGAAGCAGGGATGGGCAATTTTGCCTCAATTGAGGCAAAACCGTCCACACCGTAGCGCCCTCTGTCCCCTTCCAGCAAGCGCGGTACAATGGGGCAACGAAGACACGAGACATCAGCGTACGCAACGAATGTGCGCGCTGCATGAAAGAGAAGTTGGTGGGAGAAACACGCGTTTGAGGGGCTCCACCTGTGCCCACCACTGCTTTAAAGATTTGCTTAATGTTTACTCATCACTGTTTCTTGCTTTAGGTGGATTCTACAGTATTTTGAAATTTGCAAAAATTTATTATGCTCTTGTAGCTGATTGTAAATATAAAGACGCCAAAGATGAGTTAGTAAACTGTATATGTAGTGTTGTTTTGATGTCAGGTTTGTGTGTTTAGCATTTGTAAGAAATAGAACAAATATATGTGCCGTTTATTTTGAAAGTGGCATAAGTCCATTTGTCAATTATTTTCTGATGACCGTAGTAACATGTACAACTTGAAGTTATCTGTCATAAAAATTTTCTGTTAAGTATATTTAGAGTATACACGATCATTTTGGACACATAAGTTTTCGCAGTTAGTTCAATAATTAAAACCATTACTTTGAAAGTGGCCTAAGTCCAATTATTGACAATGTTCGAAAGTGCGGATTTTCAAATGTCCGAAGGCACTGATGAAGGTAATTTTAATCAATTAGTATTTAACAAGTTATCCTCAGCTTTTTGACAGTTCCTTTAGTTGAATAATCAGTACGTTTAATTAATGCAGTGAAAAAAAATTCATGCAACACACACTTACAACTGAATATAAAACTTAAGATATTAAATTACATAAATTATTACACTCGTGGGGAAGAATAAAACAACAAGACCATTTAATTCAGATAGTTCGAAAAAAAGTTCGAAAATATTGTATTGACATCACTTTATAAAAATATAAGTCGAATTACAATAGCGAAATACAAGGACATGATGGACTTACTACGATATATACCACCGGTGCACCATGACATCCCTCCCGTATACACAAAATGTAGATGAGCAGTAAATTGTTATGTAATTTATGTAGATAGAAAATTTCCCGAATCGCATAAAATGTGTTTCTGTAGTGTTGTAAAGAAATATAAAGTAAATTGAGTATTGTTTTTTAAATTTGAACCATTTTAAATTATGTCGAATGGACTTAGGGCTCTTTCAAATTTTATAACGAATCTGGTTGTTAACTTTGAAAGTGGCTTAACTCCATTTTTGGTAAGAAAACACATATCATTCACTTAATAATTGTTATTATTTTAATAGGAATTGTAAATGTTGAGATAAATAATATGGGCTATATATAACTATCTTAGGATTAGAAAGAATTTCACTTTTAAATTCTGGTAGATACTATGTTTATTATATTTAGACACACTTTATTAATATGTACTTTAGCTTAGATAGAAACGGCACGTGCACTCTCATGTTCGATTTGCTCACACAACTTCACTCCTTCCCCGCTAGGCGTCGCACAGTCTATTCTGAAATTTACCCGCAATTCTCAACAGTAAATTTAACTCTTTTAGATACACTTAAGCAGTATGACACATTGGTATCCTATACGTGTATTTTTAATTTTATTGAAACGCAAACTCTTAAATATCTCAATTTAAGTATAAATGGACTTAGCTCAGTTTCAAAATTTACGACTCATGTCATGATCAGTCTCGTCAGACGTTGTCTCTTCAATAGCACACGTGTTTGTCGAATTTTCAAACTCGATTTGCTCGAAAACAGCCCCTCATCTGGAAAAACTATATTCTATATTTTCGACTTGTTCTTTTACGTAGAATTACCCCTTTTTTGGTTGTCGACCAGTTACCGATCACCCTGTGTATCATGTAAAAGTAGAACTGCATTCGCACCACAAACGACGTTATTTTAAATTCATATAAAAGAAAGTTGCGTAAAAAGAACATACGGTGTATTATGAAAGAAGATGGTGTACAAATACTTTTTAACTCGGTATATGTCTAACGGATGATAGAGACCCAAAGCACGCGTGCGGTATCTCTTACTGCGCCAAATTCGCAGCTATCTCCGTCAGCGTCCGCCTAGAAGGGGGATTCCTCGGGCCGGTGTAAAAAATGAAGAAAAGTTTGTATGATAAATAGAAGATACGGGATCCGAAGATCCCGTCTGGGGTTATCCGACGCATAGGTTTTACCCCACCAGTTTACCGTCTCGGGAGTTTATTCTGGCCGCGGCGCGGCGCGAGACTAGGCTGGCCGCGCCATGCTAAAACTCATGGGATAATAAAACTGCAGTATTTTACTGCGTCGCGGCGACCACAATGCCTTGCCAGAGAATACGGGGGCATATTTATTTGCTTGTATTTCTCTTTATTTCTCTTGTTTTTTCGACATTGCGAACGAACAGGGGAGGGGTGCTCGGCAAGACTGGGAGTGACCAGTACGATTATTATGAGTAGGAGTTGGAACAATGATAGCACCGATGCAGTGACATAAATGCAAGTGTACAGACTGTGTAAAAATTATATGTCACGAGTACCATAGCGGGATTTTATACTTCTTTATCGGTGGAGATCAGTTAAAAAATGGACCGCGAAATTATCCTTGACTATTTTTCAATGTCAAATTTTTTTCATTGCTTCGTATAGTAGTCATAACAAAAAACAAATGGCTTAAAGGATCCATAGATCGCAAAGGAATGTTTCTCCTAGAAAACAACTTGAAAGACAAAATTTTAAAGTCGTTTTCCAAGAGACCGGTTCATTTGCGTTCTATTGTTTTTAACAGAACTCCACGCTGCAGTAGTCGTGAGATATAATTTTTATACACTTTGTACAGGGTGCGACCGAAAATACAAATTTTTCCAATGTAATCGCGTCCTACTCGCATTCTTTATCAGCTTCCGAAAATAGTAAAATTGCGCGTGAACATAAATTGAGGATAAGGACATAAGAATTGTCAAGTTAGAATAGATCACGGTTATTACTTTAGTGGGTGATCTCAAATTATTAGAATCATAGAGTGAAAAATATATTATCAATGTGATAGATAATGTTGCCTGCAGTGTCGCTCAATTTTTATTTTTAATTTGCAAAAGTGAATATTTCATAAAATGATTTGGTGAGATGAAAAATATTTGGTGTTGCTAGGATTTTTCTAAAAAATGTATTGTTTTAATGTAGGCACGTCAATTTGTTATACTTGCTCTAATAAGTTGGCTACTTACTGTAAGATTTTATAAAAAAGCTCTCAAGACAAAGTTCTACTACTTCAAGTAGTACACATAGCGAAATGATTATTTTCTTCTTCAAGGTCATTTTTTCTAGAGATTTCAAGAAACTTTTCATCATGATCACTTGTTTTCTTTTACTATAATATATTTTGGTAAACACTACGTCGAGTATAATGATCTATACCCTGATCTTGGAATGATCTTGAATTAATCTTGAAGTGACCTTCAAAATAGAAAATGAATTTATATGCGAGCAATGTAAAACTAATAAGACAACACTTACAAATTGATTAACTTTGTTAAATCATCAAATTTCGGACATAAAGATGCATATACATAACATTGTAGTATAGTAAATACCAATACCAATATAGTATAATAGAATCATTCAGGAAACTTTGCAGCGACTTAAAAATTGTTTAATTTAACTTCAAAATGAATACTAATGTTTTAAGTAAGAAACGCATAACTAATATAAAATATGAAAGACAAAATTCATAAACAAGGAAATTATGTGATTTTTATACATGATTGTACGAAAGTATGAAATATGTACGTCTGTTACTATAGTATTATAGGAGTAAGTTTCCAAATATGTACTTACAGAATTCGTCAATCTTTCTGCGCCACAATGCATAGGTAATAATCGATATCCATGTTTGATGGAATGTTTTAATTTACCGAGACAAAGTTAATCGGTTCTCTTCTTTTGTGCATAATGTTCCATTCACTTCTTTATTCAACGATTACACAGGTATAATAACAGTATCGTGCCTCAATTGGCACGTTACATTCACGTTCATTAAAATGCGCCAAATCGTTTTCATTCACCTTTGTATAGGCCTCCCTTTGTGCAAACCACATTAACAATTGACAATAACGGCCCACTTCCGCAATGTTGCCATTATTATTTGCCAGTCACGTGTACGTGCACGTGCCGCGCGCATCTAAAATCGCACAGATATTCATATTCTTACCTCTGATTTCGAATGTATAATTTTCCAATACATTAAATTTCTGTGGCTTGCGCTTCGTTATACCTTCTCATTAAGATAATCATATTCAATCGTGATAATTTTGGAATATATGATCACAAAATCGTGGAACTGCATGCACTGCATTGTATCGAAATCTAAAAAATTGTAGAATATAAAATTCAGTAGAATTTGATACAGGTTCATTCGATTCTACATTTTCTCGAAACATTAAAAGAAAAGATTTCCATGTAGTTCCATCTTCCTTTTGTGAAAATTTAAATTTGCACGTACAGCCTAATGGCAGGAGTATCTAAATAATGAGTGAAATCGAGGAACATTGTTTTCTATAGTATCGTTGACCATAATTCAAACAAGATTTTATATTTTATCCACTTAAAAAAAAAAGAACTACAAGTATTCCATATGATTGTGAGAGAAATGATTGTTGAATATAGAAGTTAAGGCTGTTCTTTCTTTTGGAGGACCAGATGTTTTTAACTTTCTTGAATACGTTTTTAACTTTTTTTATGTAATCCTGTAGATATCGATGAGAACATTACGAAAATGTAAGTATTATTGTTAGGAATTCACTGGTTTATAAGTTATACGTGTGTAAAAATGAGCAATTTTAAGTGTTTTTACAGGTTACGGCGTCGCCATATTGGATATTCGTTGGGTGGTAGAGGTAGGACTGTTGAGCGCATGCGATGGATAAATGGTTATACACGTGTAAACATAGCAATTTCAAGTGTTTTTCGCAAATTAAAGTATCGTCACATTAGTATATTCGCTGGGTGCTAGATGTAGGAGTGTTGAGCGCATGCGCTAGATAATATGGTATATTCGCGGATCGGCTAAGTAGTACTGAGCGCATGCGCTAAATGGCACGATACGTTTACTAGATAAGAGCACGTGAATAAATGAAGCTGATTTTAATATTTTTCTGCAGTTTATTGTACATTTTATTGTTGATTTTAATTTTAATTTGAGGATTGTTGCGGAAATTTAAGAAATGTAGTGTTCATCGGTGCGATATGAAAATATACTGGATCTCAAAAAGAAGGTATAGTCCAAGTTGGTTTGGGGTTAGGTCGTCGCGTTGATCTCGTCATGTGTTATTATTACGTATGTGCGTGCTTGTGCTGCCATCTAACGGATTTGCTCGGTGCTACTTAACCGATCTTACGTGCACCACCTAGCAAATATACAAATATGGCGGCGCTTTAACCTGTCAAAAAGGGTTAAAAGTGCTCAACTTTACACGCGTATAACTTCTAAACCAGTGAACTCCTGGCAATAAGACTTTCATTTCGGCGTTTTCTCGTCAAAATCTGTGCGACTGCATAAACAAAAGTTTTAAAAAATTGGTCCTGCAAAATAAGGTTTAACCGAAGTTAATACTTTGTTTGTACATTGGCTGCGATAGCACGTATATTGTGGCTTTGGAGAACTGAATTTAAATTGTGCGGTCGAACTCCTGGGCCCCTCGAGTGGTGTACCCCGCCGTAGAAGGGATAACGTCATTGCGCCTAACCTATACAGCTTTGTAGCATTCTTCGCGACAGTACAGTAAGTCAAAAACAAAGCGCGTGGACGCGAATTAGCAGAGGAAAAAGGTGCTTAGAATCACCCTTTTCAGTTATGTTCAAACTTTCCGAGACACCCTACAGTTATTATGCTTCGCACTCCCCGAATGGCGTGAAACCATCCAACCAGTTTCATAATCGATTCAGTGAGAAGACGGCGAATTAATATCCGCAAGTAATATTAGCAGTGTAAGCAGGTATTATAGAAAACACGGGTCGTTATTATTATCGTTCCGGCCCAGAGCCGGCGAAGATTAATGTTCAGCGACGAGCGCGAGGTGTCTGAAAGTTTGCGAAAGAGAATTTTCGCGGTCGCGAGGCGTCGTTGTCGTGGAACTTTTTTGCGATTGTCGCGACGAACGGGCTCCTGGAAACGGGAGAGAGCAGGACGAAGGAAGCGAAAACGAGACGAGACGAAGGGAAGCGAGGCAGGGCGAGGCAAAAAGGAGTACGGTGGAAACTCGGCCGGACTCTCGTTAATAACTGGACTCGACTTGATTATGGTCGCCGCAGGCGCATTGGCCGATCTAGCCTTGGCGGTCGCATCGAACGAGGTGGCCGCTAATGGGGCCGATATGGATGAAAAATTATCTCGGCTTAATGCTCCCGCCCGTTTTTCGTTATTACCTGGGCTTTAAGGTTCCGTTGGGATCTTCGCGGTGCACCGGGCGATATACGCGCACCCTTTGCTGCACAGAGGTCCCATCGCTGTTAGGTCCCAGCCGGCTACTATAATGTAGTCACCGATTAAACGTTTGATCACCAGACCAACCGTTACAAGCAATTCCATTAGATCGAGCTGCACGGTCCACTTCTAACGCGGCAGCCGGAATAAACTGATTCATACGATTAGTCTGCCCCCGCGTTATTCCATTACACCCTTCGAAACAGCAAAACAGCTACCTACCCTCCGATTTCGATGATTTTTGGATATGTTGGAGAAATCGATATTTCGAACAATTTTTTCCATTGCACATCAGAGGCGGTGTCGCTCAGTTTCCGAAATTTTCGCGGAAAACTATTGTTTAGTCGTGCACTTTCTCAATTGATCTGAGCTGTGCAATATGTGCAAGCGATACTCTTGTGCATATCTACTTGTACTTTCGGTACTGACGTTATCAGCACCGAAGGATATATAAAAAAATACTTGTATTTGTGAAAAACTGAACTGAAAACGGTTGGTCGCTCGGAGGTTGACTCTTTGACTTGTTTAAAATGTTGTGTACTGAATGGTGAACTTGAGCAGAATGACTTTCGTCGCATGTGTCTCTTCGCAGCTAGCCTCGCTGTGTGTGGGATGGAAGAATCTCTGTCTTATATTTTATCTTTCATTGGTTATTAGAATAATTTGCAACGCCCACCGTTGCGAAAGAGAGGGTAACCTTGTGCGCGCCTCTCCGAGCAGTCTCACCCCCTTGGGTATGGGGGAGAGTCCGAGTTGGACGTCTGGTACCCTCACTCGTTGGGGCGGTGAGGTGTTGTAAACCTGGGCCCGGTAAGGTGTTGTAAGCCTTGGCCTGGGCCGCTACCTTAATTGATATTGAAATTGGAAAAGTGACAGGCTAAGGGCACTGAAGTCTTCCATGCAGATGTTTGCTTGTAGCGAAACATCTGTTTCGTCTTAGGACGGAACAACTATCGATACCAGCATAGTGAATTCGGCTAACACCTTGCGACAACACTGTGAGACAATTGACGGGCTGGGAATCATAGTGATCCAAATTCTGATGATTTGAGTGAACATATTCTCGAATCTTAAAGGCATCATTTATTTTCCGGCAGGGATAATTGACGAAGAATTTGATTCTTTACTGAAAAATGGCAGCTTATTCTTTTGTTACTAAACGAACAGAGCGAATAATATAATTAGGAATGAGGGAAGAAGAAAATTCTTACTAGAATACACATTCAATTTATTTTCATATACAGGATGCGGTGGAAATGGTAGTACAACCAGACATGCGGTGATTCTATATAAAATAAAGAAGAAAACAATTTTGTATAAAACCATTGCGTCCGAAGCTACGTTTCCGGAAAAATCGAGTTTGAAAATGCAGCGAATACGCGTGCTATTTGATAGGAATAGACGCGTTATAGTTATAGACGAATAGCCATGACGCGTCTGATCATGACCAACCAATTCTACTTCCGGCATAGAGTAATGCACGCGAAGCCGACTGATCTTTAACACTGAGGAGGTATGGGTGGAATAATATATGTGACACCGTAGAATATATCCTCAACTCACATTTATTCAAAGCAAAGGTTCGGTGTGCAAAATTGAGACTTGTTGTCTCGACGACGACTCATTACCGAATGCACTGTAAACCTTTAGAAAACTCTCCAGGAAAAAGTGGAAATGAAGGAGAGGAAAGTGAGGAGAAGGGCAATAGAAAAAGATGCCAAAAAAAGGGAAAGTTCGCCTGGGCCTGACCGTAGACATTAAACAGGTCCAAGCGAAAACTGGAAAAGTCAGTGGAGAAGCTGCGTGAATCTGGTCGCCAGATGTATACTAGGATCGACCAGGCCCGCGCCGAGCACAGAACAATAGGCAAGAAAATAAAGAGTTTTCCAAAGCGACAGCGGCGTAGGGCAACGCTAAGGCTGCCACAACACTAAACCTATCAGCGCCGGTCAATTTGACCGGTCCCAGATTATTTATTTTAGAATTGTTGAACTTATAAAGTCTCTTTCATAGGAAATGATTGAATATATTTCTTAAATCAAAGAAATACTAGCATAAAAATAGCAGAAATTTTATATGTATACATTTAAATTTGTTATTTTTATAAAGCAATACATGCCAGTCGTTTTTAATGCTCGGTAGGTTTAGTATTGAACTCGATTTTTTCGAAAATGAGGCGCCAAACGAAAAAAATGTTATTCCTTTTTTTCGATTTCTAGCGAAGTACATAACATATTTAGATCTACAAATGGCACATTTTAAATTTTCATTACAAGCGCAGATAAAAAAGAGTTAAAAATCGTATGTATTACTGTTACTTTCGCAATTTCGACCAATGGTAATTTTTTATTAATCTTTTTATAAATCGTCTAGTGAACTAATCCTTCTAACATCTAAAAAATATCTCAAGCCGTTTGAATCAATTTAAAAAAAGTCATTCGTTTTTAAAGGGTGTCCGGATACATTTGCACTGTATGTGCGTCGCGGCGTCGGCAATTAGGTTAGCGACGATCGAACAACGCGGAGGAACTTCACCGAATATGAAGTCCTGTCTAGAAGTATGGTTGTATAAGTGGACTGTAATAGGTTGGATAGAAAACGCGGACAACTACGTGGACTGAGAATGTGTATTTACAATGTGTTTTACACGAGTCGGACTTTATGAATCACACTGTCGCTAAGTCTGTCGCGCTTATATACAAATCGGTTTTTGGGAGGATCTAACTATTAGCCTATTGGCATCAACTGGATTTTGAGCCATGCCCATTTCGCATTTGCTTGTCACCACCCACTACAAGCCTTGTGGGGGTAGAAGATGGCCGCTGTGGACGGGCCCAAGGAGGGAGGAAACTGGCGAATTTTCATTGTGGGGGGTTTTTGACGGCAAGGCCCGTTAGGGTGGCTCGCTCGCCTGACCGCTGTTTACCTGGCGCTGTACAAGTTTATTGTTTTATAGCTCGAAGGCTAGGAGATCCGAGATGCACGTGGGTGCCAACTGGAAATCGTAAAGCAATCTTCGGGGTCCTAGTCCGACGTACATCTGTTTTGGCTTAAAAACTAAATTGCATGTATACTAAAAATCCTCCGTCGCTAGGTAGTAAATCTGTTTTCGAAGCCTTAACATGCACTCTACTGTGAGCAGCAACTAACGCTAACGCGTGCGCTGCCACAGACGAACAGGCAGAATTCACCGACAGTTTTCCGCGAATATCTGGGAAACTAAGCGACAGCGCCACTAACGTGCAAAGGAAAACGTTATTCAAAATGTTGAGAATTATGACTAGACTGCGGATCTTTATGCATTTATGGCTCCCGAAAATTTTCAAAAAATGCTGAAGTATAAAATTTGATAGAATTTAATACGATTGTTATTTACTTCTGATCCACAAAGGCAACTATCACTGTAAATAAGATTTTATTTCATTCCACTTCCTTAAAATTGTCCAAGAAAAATTGAAAGTTGCATAAACATCCGCAGTCTATTTATGACGTATCCGAAAATCTCCGAAACCGGAAGGTAGGTAGCTGTTCTGTAGTTTCACCGTACAATGAAACGGCTGCGAATCGTCGGAGGGAGCGCAAAGAGGAGTTTTGCACCGTGCCACCAGGAACGTATTTTGTCAATGAGTTGTACCTTTTCGCAGATCTCAATGGCACGAACAAGAACCTTCTCTTTCTCCTCGTTTGCCAAGCAAAGGAACATCTAACAGCTGGAGTGCGCTCAACTCTGTGATTCGCGGGCGAGAGAGAATGCCAAACCCACGAGTCACGGAACTTCCAATAACAGCTCTGCTCGCTGATACCTTGCGCCAAGAATTTTTGGGAAATTATTTTGTAATCCGCGAGGATTCAACTTTGGAAATGCGGAAGGTATTCTGTTAGCTCTCGGTTTCATATTGCGATTTAAGCTGTGATTTCGGAAGCATTCATACTCGCAGGATATTATATTGCAACGTTGTTCTTCCTTATTTCGAATTCATGAGTAAGCCGTGTTTTAACGTTTTTGGTGTGGTGAACCACTACGTGGATTGTGTGATGTTAACGATATTGTAACGTTTTTATACGAAAAAGTTTATGAAACATAGCCATGGCACACGTATAGCATACGGGGTGGAAATTATAAAGCGATTACAGACGAGTATCTCCAAAAATATTGATTATAAGCAAAAATGTTTCAGATGAAAGTTGTTCAGTACCGAGGGGGACATCATGTGGTGGAACTTTTATTTTTTTAAATAGTGTGTTTTAAGATGAGTTCAATTACCTGTGACTCAAGGTCATTCAAGGTCAAACTTGCAGGGAAATGCAGAAAAGGTGTGATGGTTGTCAGATATATGCCACAAGATTTGCTGATACTAATTTCACATTTCAACGTAATAATTCGTCCGTTTATACAGGCAAAATAGATCAAACGTTTTTTGAAATTGAAACATTAAAATTCTGGACTCGCCAGCAAGATCACCGAATCTTAATATTATTGAAAGTATCTGGGAAAACCATGCGAGAGCGGTATATTCCAAGAACCGGCAATTGTTAACTCCTGACGAATTAAAACAATTTATTGAACGTGAATGGTACCATTTAACACATTATTTATCGGCGATTATTCCATAATCTTCGAACGCCTATGGTCCATGAGTTAGAATTTTTTAATGGATCTTTCAACAGTAATAGCAATTTAAATCGTGATCCATCTAGTCACCTTCGGTAACGACATCTAATTATTTCATTTGAGATCATCATGTAAAAGATGATTTTTACGGTTCCATTTAGTAAAGGGTCTTTCAACAAGAGGAGCCATTTTAATTTTTAGTTTGCTACAGTATAATAATGAACATTATTACGTTCGTTGACCCGTGGAGATCTGTTAAACAAACTTGCCGCAAAATTATATAGTACTCGTCACGAGGGACAAAAGTCTCAGAGCAACAACAGGTCACAAATGAACCATTCTTTTAAAAAACGACTTCAACCAGTTAGCTGTTTTTGACAAGTATACTCGTCATGCATAAAAAGTGGTTACAATTTGCAGTATAAATTACAATTTTAGTAAAAATTAAAATATAGACGCAAATTTCAAAATGTTTTAAATATTTGAATGCCAAGACGAAATAAAACGAATAAATAAAAAAATATAAATAATTATAATGAAAAAACTGTATACAGGGTGTAGAACAAAGTAGTTCGCTTACTTTTTGCGACACATTTTAAGTACAAACTTTTCAAAGAGGTCGCAACAGTTAATTAGTTAACGTTTTGTAAACTATTTTACTCCATATGTCTACAGGGTGTCCCAAAATGGTATAAACATGGAGCCGGTGATTCTACATGAGACTGTAAGGGGAAAGCATATAATAAAGTTTTTACATTTGACGCTTTGCATTCGAGACATTAGTGTTGAAAATTTTGCGAACACGCGTGCTATTGACTAGACATTATTGAATAGATTTGTATCAATGTATCCAAAATAATAATCCGACATCCACCTACTAATGATATTAACTAATTGCAGCAGTTTATTAATAGTATTAACATCTTCGGTGACCCCAACGATTCAATCAAATATCGTGAGCAGATAGCTTTTCGTGACCGAACAGATTATTGCATGCAAGGATAATATTATGATTTTGTGATCACGTGTAAAAAAATTGAGTCACCCCATTTATAATGACCAGAGACTACTTTTGCAACATATTACTGTATATACGGGGTGTTATGAAAAATCATTCAATATTTACGGCGGCTCACGAAAGTATTCGAACGCACTTTAAATTGGAATAACTTTTTGAAAATTGCTCCAAATAATTTGACTTTTTCTTTAGCAACTACAAGCATTGATTTACTAAGTAGGATGCAAAAAAATTTTGAAAAAATTACAGTTGGTAAGAATTACAGTATTTCATCGATAATTGTCCACAACACGGGTCTGCGCAGGGACATTTATACGCTAGGGATATCATTGTTTGAGGTTTACCGAACGTAGAGAAGGACAACCGAGCTCGAGAGTCCTCGGTCACCGAGAAACGTAAACATAGCTAATCCGAAATTCCGAGTTCTTTATTATTCATTATTTTTTTATGGGACTTCGATGACCATATTTGTGGCATTTTTCTAATAAAAATCATGCCAAATATGATATAATTCCGATGATATTTACTTGTGTAATAGACAATTAAAGTTTCGGGCGCGAGGAAGGATAGCGTATGGGAAAGAAAGAGACGCGGAGAGTTGCAGTCGGCGGCACAGTTCAAAGGCTCGCGCGTCCTCACAATGTATTACCAACGAATAACTTTTTTATTATTACTTATTTTTTTATGAGACTTTTGTCAATAGATTTGTGACATTGTTCTGATTAAAATGATACCAAACACGATATAATTCGGATCATATACGGGTGTATGGTTATTATGTATAGGTCACGTACATAACATCGGTGAGGCAACAGTAATGCAATGACGACACTTTCTCATTTTTAATTAATCTTTTAGGAGACTTTTACCATCATATTTGTAATATTTCTCTGATCAACATTTTTCTGATTACACATACATATCTGCTTTTTTAATTGACGATGGAGTAAGTTTTGGTGACAGACAAAGAGAGTTTGGTCAAATTTTAAGGAAGTTATTCTGATGTAAAGGGCGTTCGAATACTTTCGTGAGCCACTGTATATGGCATAGATAACACACTATACCGGGTAAAAAAGCCTTAGTAAATATAGGTCGAAAGGTCAACCGTTTCTGAGATATAAACACTTTTGTTTGCTAGCATCATGATTGACTTACTATTGGATTTAAAATGCATATCTGCTATTTCTTCATTCGAGTAATGCGCTGACATTTTTTGAATCTGTATACGCTAAATCTACTGTCGGCACAACAATGAAGTAAACATAGCGTGTGATGGACGCAAGTATAAGTAAATATCATGATACATACTAGCAAACAACTATCCAATCTATCCAAAAAACCATAATAGAAATTCAAAACGAAATCAAAAATATTATTAATCTAGCATAGATCCCTGGACATCTTGGCATCACTTGTAACGAAGCTGCAGACAAAGCGGCAATAATAGCTTGCAATCTGTCCATCCTGGGACGACAACTGTAAAATCAGTCTTCTGGATGCAAAATCCTCTGTTCAAAATGCCATTATAGATGTTTGGAATACCAACTGGATTAACCCCTTCGCTTACAATATCGTCTGAGAGACGTGATGAAGATTCTGAACAGAGTCTAATAAAGATGTATGTTATTAATTTCCTTTAAACCGAAATATAATTCTATTTTGCTGTTGTTAATGTACAGCCATTGGAGAACATATAGACATACAATAGATATACATTTTCTCCTTTTTCTAAGAAATTATGAACTACAAAGAAATTCTAATCACTAAAACCGTAAAATAAATCGTAAGGCAAGGGGTTAACGGCACTCAAACCAAACTTCACAATATAAAATCTAATGTCTGTGAAATTTTAAAAGATTCTGAATTTTCTAGGAAAGGCCAGGTCGCAATCACTCGCATTCAAACAGGACACTCAAGATATGCCCACGACTTCCTTATAACCAAACAAAGTCCGCCGGAATGTAACACGTGTGGTGTGACCAACAGTATCCAACATATACTACTTGAATGTCCAAGTTTCTATTTGGAACGATCCAGATTCTCTATTCAGAATGACTTCAAGTCGAATCTAAACGAAGATAACATCAAGAAGGTCCTCCTCTTCTTTACAACCATCGACACATATAAATTATTATAAACATATTTTATTTTCTGTCACCCAAGTTCCAATATTAACTTTAAACAGTTGCAAATTAATATACATGCTATTTGTACTTTAACGAATTGTAATCTGTAAACCATGTGGTCGCTAATGACCTTGCTGTTAATGCGACCACATTAAAATAAACTACAAATAAATAAATAATAAAAATGTTTATATCTCAGAAACGGTGGACCTACCGACCTATGTTTACCAATCCATTTTTACTCAGTACAGTGTGTCCTATTTATCATATAAATATTGAATGGTTATTTTTAACACCCTGTATATAGCGTCTGAATCAATTGGACGAAGACTGACATTTATACCATCAGCCATTATAGCATGTTATGGTTTGCGTGATCTATAAAATAAAATTACTAAAATGGATAACACGTATAATGATAATAGGTATTTATCCGCACTTACAAAGAAACTCATTATTTTAGGTGAACTCATTCAACACCGTGACACGTCCTAAAAAAATACAATTTGTAATTTGACTCTGCACCCTACTAATCTGTGTTCGTGCAATCATAATAATAATATTTTGTTCCCAATTTCACAACGGCAGGAGTCACGCCAAGTGATCGAGAGATACGGCTTACAGTTAAATTGTTACAAAAATATAACACACCAAACACCGTGGAGTAAAACATTTCTTTCTTCGTTTACATTAAATTAAAGAAAATTGATTATTTTATTTTCAGAACGATGTATCACTTTTATTGTCACTGCTACTGCTATTTATACTATCATTAGAACTATTCATACCTTTACAACTATTACAATAACATCATTTTTACGATTTACAATTCGAATTCGATATTAATCGTTTTGAATTTAGAAAACAAATGAGTGGATAATTATGCGAATTCGTAAATTTCGAGACTAATAAATTCTGAAAGAAATTCGTTTCAATTTATTGTTCTACGTCACACAATGTGGTGTTCATTTATTCAACTTTTTACAAAATTTCAAATAGTTGCTTTGCTATCGTGAATTCATTAGAATTACACAGTTACATTAGTGCATTAAGTACGCAGGTTTGAATCTATAGTATACTTTGATTACCAAAAACAACCTGCTCTGCAGTGATTTATTGTCTTCCCGCCAATGGTTTGAATAATTTCCGAGCTGTCCTTCCATTAACAGAACTTTGCTTACGAATATAACATATTTCACTGCATTTGTTATTGCATTCCTACGTTTAGATCAGGGTTGCGCATATTTCATTTGAAATAAGATAACAAATAATCATTTGAATTAATGAATGATTTAAAACACTTTATTATTTGTATTCGATAAATAATACAAAAATTTTCTTTTCTTTTGGAGTTTGAATCAAATAAACTATTTTCAAATAATATTTTATATCGAATAATTCAAATCACATCACTCACATTGTTCAAATAAAATAATAAATAACTTCACCTCAAGAAACGGTTATTAAAGTGAATAAAATAATTGTTAAATTTGGATATGCTAATTTTTGGAATAAAATAAATAATGTTTAGCTGCACTCGTTTTTAAAATTGTTCTTCAATACACGAAATAAATAGAATTTTGACGAGTACGAATTAATTGATCAAATGAAAGATGAATTGAAAATAACAGTATTGATGTTACATACACCGTTCTTGCAAAATACTAAACAAAATTTGATTTGATCGATCTCTAATACGAAACTCGCATAAACTTCTTTCGTCATTCAATAGTATATGGTTTATTTTTTAAGGAAGCAAATGTAGTTATCTTGAAATAAGGTGTTTGAGTATGTCAGACAAACTGTTCTTCATCATTGCATGTTATTAACCCCTTCCCGTATTTTAACGAGTCAGACTCGCGATGAAGATTTCAAATAAAGTCTAACAAATATGAAAGTTACACCTTTCTTTTCAAATAAAATTTTACTTTTACGTAATCAATATTTAAGCATTGAAATAAATGTAGTCATGCAAAAAAATCAATTTTCTTTTCTTTTCTGGAACATTTTTGGGGATAAAAACGTTCTAATTATTGTAACCGTAAAGAAAATGGTATGGCAAGGGGTTAACTTTTGTATGATGGTGTCGGGGTCCATTATGACCCAGCTATTTAAATGTTTCATCTAATTTTCCTGCTTACAACGACTACTTTGAGATCTGATTTATTTGTATTAAATCGAATATCAAAATTGATGCATTTTAAATAATTAAGACCAAAAGAATATCCAGAAAAATTCGTACATAAAAATCTGCTGCTAAACCACATTATCAATAACATCTTAAAAAGTATTTATCCTCCAGGGTTAATATTAATTAGAAAGATTCCAATTAAACAGTGTATAAACCGTGTGGTCGAACCATGTATGTTTGAGCAATCAAATGACTGAGTAATTGGATAATTCGAATTTGCATAGAAGAGAAAATCATTTTCACAATTTCGGTTCACTTTTCGTTAATTAGTTTACTATGTTCACCAACGTGATAATTGATTATATTATGTTGTATAAAATATCCCTCAACATATATTGTTCCGTTTATCGAATGTATCTCATGTCACTCATCGCGATATTTTCGCTGAACACTTTATTTACATTTATTTGCTACTCCATTTATTTATATTAATTTACACATGTACAATTATGTACATATGTGGAACGACCGTGTGTCCGTCTCGAACAGCTGTCACAGATCGACTCCTCAACTGTCAGCGGGTTAATTATTTCTTGACAACCCCTCTCTTCCATTATTTCCTTAGGGGTTGTCCATCACAGAGCAGTTTTACATTCTTGCACAATTGTCGATATTTGCACTGTGATAATTCTGTTTAAAAAAATATTACAGCAATACACTTGGACTCATTTCGAAGCTTGAAGCCTCAACTTTTGCCATCAATCGTCCATTTTTGTCTAAGGCATTTGTTCACGATACAGCGACTTCGAAACTGAAGATGATTTTTTGTTTCAAAATGTTATAAATTCAAACGTCTGTAAAAACATTTCTTTCTAGTCTTACAATTTTTTTCTAGTCAAAATTTATTGAGCTTTCAATGAAATGTATACTGCCATCTTTGCAATAATATAAATTACACCGTGAAAGCCTCACAAAACAAAACTTCTTCCTCATTTTTGTTATATAAAGTGGCCAAAAAAATCGTAGATCAAGTTTTAAGCAGTTGTAGAAGAGAAGACTGAATCTTCAAATCAGTAATAGAATCATTCAGAACGAAAATGTTTTCATGCTTTTACAGACGATTCAATTTGCATCATTTGCGACGAGAAACGTGTCATCAGTTCTTCACCTGCTACATCATGCACACATATCCTAGAAAAAGTTAATGATGATCATCAAAAGTAGATGCTTCGAGCTTCGAAATGAGATGAAGTTTATTATTGTACTATTTTTTTAAACGAAATTATCATAGTTCAAATATTGACAATTTCTGAAGAATCGGAAATTTCATTTCAAAAGCAAAGTCCATTACTAAATATTCTGCACTGCTGTGATCACAATTACGTGAATGCGTACCGAGTTTGTTGGTCCATTAACCCATAAGCACAAAGTTGAAATCACTTCAGTACGAACATGCGGTCTCAGAGACCACTACATTCACGTGACAAAACTGTAGCTTTAAACAAACTCTTTTTGCTGTAATTGTCATTTATTTTTTGTTACATGAAAGTATCATAATTACTCATTTAGAATGGGTCACTGTGAACTTTTAATTAAATCATTATATCACTCGAGTGCGCACACACATGGGATAGGATGAAACAAATGATTCTCTACCTCGTAGGTATTTCATAGACCACACATTAGTAATTACGGGTTAACCAGCCAAAGGCTCCGTCCAGAGACAATAAAACGCTATCGATACATTGTGTTGTCCTATTCAACATGTTTAACCGTTTGAGTCCCAGGGGGTATTGAGAAAACACTATCGAAGAATCCCAAACAGCGCCACCGCGCTTTCTCTAAATGACTACGAAAAGACCCAAGCAGCGCGATAGCGCTTGTTTTATTTTATTTTGTAATGTATTATTGCATTATTATAGTATTATTCTACCTATTGTAAAATGTAATATTTACATTAAAAGGAGCTGTGTGATGTACTTGCGTCAGTAAATCTGAGCACGCGACTTCGACAATCGGTAAAGCACCGTCAGTTGTACACAATGCTCGAAATGTGCTGGGTTTTCTCGACATAGAATCTCAACAACACGATCGCGCTGCTTGGGACTCAAACGGTTAAGAAATCGTTAGAGATTCGCTGTCATCTTGTGAGATGTATGGAAAGAATGTCATAAATAGATTGCAGAATTTGAACCCCTTCTCCTACGATTTATTTTATGGTTGCAGTGATTGGAACCTCTTTGTCGTTCTCATCCTAGAAGACGAAGAAAATTTGTGTCTACCGTATGCTTGTGTATTTTCCAATGACTCTAATTCGTTAACAATAAAATACAATTTTATTTCAGACTAAAAGAAGTCAATAACAATCAATGTTGTTACGAGCTTGGGCCGAGCGGTAGCGCGTGTAGCAGGCGAGCGGTTTATGGTTTAACACTAGAACTACCAAGGGGGTTCAAAATGACTTGTTTGACATTTCTTATAATTATAACTCATTTCAGGTACATTTTGTTTCTGAAAATTTTGTACGACTTTTTCTAAGATATACAAATAATTAATTCTGTAAAACAGTTTTCTTTTTTGTTATCATTTTGTTGTAAAATTTGACCCCCCGCGGAACATAGGTTTTCGGTGCTGTTCTGCTGTATCGTGGAAATTTTTATGGCGCGTAGTCTGAAAGATACACAGAGAAACCGTAATTTTGTGTCATAATACCTCTAGAAAATCGAAAGTTGGTAATTTTATTGCATTACGCGCCCAATAAACATGGCACTCATTAGCGTAGCAATTTATCATCTAGTCGTAAAAGAAAATATTTTCAAACTCAAAGATCTTTCAACAACCAAAAAAATGTTGTTCCCACGGCCTGCACTGTTTGCGCTTGGTCATTACTTGCAGTATTTTCTTCAGCCAAGTTCACTCAGACTATTTTCAGTCGATCATCAGAAACACTGCCATATACAACTCAGTCGTCTATCAGAAACATTGAAACACAACTCTTAGTAGAACTATATTCGTTGTAACCTCGTCCTAACTATATCGGAAAATATCTGTAAAGTTTGAGAAGTATATGTTTGTGCAAATCATTACGCAAACTGCAGAAATATTTGAACCCATAAAATTACTTCGAAACAATGGGAAAAATTTCACGAAGCAGTAAATTATTGAAAGAAAGAAATAATTTGGAACAAAATTGTTCCGATACAGAGTATAATGAAAGTGATCTAGTTGAAAGTAAAAATGAATATCTTCCATCAAACAACGAAAGTCCAAGCGAGTCATCCGATACTGACAGTGAAGATGTAATACTTCGACGTTTGCGTAGAAAAAGTAAAAATGTCCAAGTTTTTTCTAATTCTGATAGTGAAAGTGATCAGGATGTTGAAATGTCTGAAATCTCTTTTGTTCTTAAAATTAAAAAATATATAAAAATGTAAAAATTGCTGTCTTTTCTTAAATGTCTTAGTAATTTAAGAAACAAGTCATTTTGACCCCTCCGGTAGAAGTAGGTATACGTCAATCGTCGGTAGTTCTAGTATTAAAGAGGAATATGGTTTTAATTGTTAGTAAGGTGCACGGACAAACCGGATGCGAAATCAGGGAGTCGCATAGGTTGGATAATAGTTTTGGGTTCCTGATACAAGATCAGGTAGCTCCTGGGATATGTTAGTAACGGACTCGTAACGTTAATATTATAAATTATTTGATACAACCCGAGCGGTAAGATTGTATCATGTGAGAACGGTAACTAAAAATTACTGGATCAGAATGGTTGGTTAAAATCAATTGTTACTCCAAATTACCTTGAACTAAATTATATTGTGGCGGCTATCTCTTATGATCACCAACAGATGGACAGTGCGACAACACCTTTCCCGCTACTGCCTGAATCTTCGTCTGTTTGTATATATGTATACCGTCCTAAACTGTCCTTACGACATCCCGCGTCTAAGGCACGGGTCCGCTAGATAGCCTTACTGTGACGAGTCCTCTAGCGGGCCTAGGACGAAACGCTTAATTCTCCTTTTTCCTCCTCTCACACATATTTCAGCCGCCATAGTATATTACAGGAAACTGGGTCTGTTACAACTGTTACTGTCGCGGTAAGAATTGAGTGTGTACGAACAACGTCGTGTAGTTACCTAAGTACTACTGCGTGTTGGATGAAGCACTGGCGATGCGGGAAACACAGAGAGGTTGAAATAATTATGCCAAGATAGATTAATACCGTACTCGCGGAATCTATAAGGTTACTTAATTCGAATGGGTGACTAGGGCCGATGTCACTAAATACAACCAATTCCAAAACGAGATTCAGCGAAACGACGTGTATCCCCGTTTGTACTTTAAGCACTGCCCCAGAGAGTTAAAATTCGAGGGTTTATATACTGTGAAATCTAAGTGGGGATGCTCTCAAGATCTCCATATTCTGGAATCTTATGGAACTGTCTGTGTACTGAATCATGCTTTGTGCCGGCTGCATCCAACTGGTGTATAGTCATCGCTTCTATAAACAAAGGGGTAGAATAGGGCGTTTTCCGTTCCGAGGAAAGAGATTAGAAAACTCTGATCGAAATAAAGCAAGTAAGTTCGTGCCGCGGATATGTTTATACTCTTCGCGGTGTATCTTGTAAACATACACGGTATAATATCATTACCAGAAAGGTAGGAAGAGGTTGTATAGCAAGAGGGTGAAACGTGAACCCTTTCGCTACGGCAGACTTTGATGCGTACCGCTCGTACCATACGGCAAGAATTCAATCGCGACCTACACTGAGAACGACAAATTCCTCGTTAGCGTGCCAATGTAAAGTGAACTGATGTAAATGATCAAAGTAAGTGAAGCGCGTATAAGCGCCAACAGTTCATGGAAACCGAATTTTAAAAGCGCCTTTAGGCGCCAACTGTAGCCAAAGGATTAAACTATGTGTTTCAATATTAATTTAAATATTACAACAGTAAACAGCACGAACTTATTGGACGACCTAATAGATCAAGATCTCCATATTAGGGATCTTGTGGAACTATCTCTGTACTGAATTATGTTTTGTGCCGGCTGAGTCCAGCTAGTGTATAGTCATCGCTTCTATAAACAAAGGGGTAGAATAGGGCGTTTTCCGTTCCGAGGAAAGAGATTAGAAAACTCTGATCGAAATAAAGCAAGTAAGTTCGTGCCGCGGATATGTTTATACTCTTCGCGGTGTGTTTTTTAAATATACACGGTATAATATCATTACCAGAAAGGTAGGAAGAGGTTGTGTAGCAAGAGGGTGATTACAGTTTTTCGTAAACGTTAACCCTTTCGCTACGGCAGAGTTTGATGCGTACCGCTCGTACCATACGGCAAGAATTCAATCGCGACCTACACTGAGAACGACGAATTCCTCGTTAGCGTGCCAATGTAAAGTGAACTGATGTAAATGATCATAGTAAGTGAAGCGCGTATAAGCGCCAACAGTTCCGCGAAACCAAATTTTAAAAGCGCCTTTAAGCGCCAACTGTAGCCAAAGGGTTAAACTATGTGTTTCAATATTAATTTAAATATTACAACAGTAAACAGCACGAACTTATTGGACGACCTAATAGATCAAGATCTCCATATTAGGGATCTTGTGGAACTATCCCTGTACTGAATTATGCTTTGTGCCGGCTGCATCCAGCTGGAGCATAGTCATCGTTTCTATAAGTAGAGGGTGGTGGCGTTTTCCGTTCTCAGGAAAGAGATTAAAAAACTCTGATTGAAATGAAGCAGAGAGAATTCTCTGTACGTAACATTGTAATAGGTTCTCGCCAGAATCGAAGAAATAGTTTAGTTACTCTTGAACGCCTTCCCTATTGAATCACAGTATGTCATGTTATGGACAACACTGTGATATTAGTGTGTACGAGACAATGTGTGTACCAGGTTAAACCTTCGATTGTGAAATGCGATTCATTTGCTCGTAAATAAAGTCTCAACTGACCTTGTGGCGACATTTGTACCTGTATTGAAAACTACTACCAGTTGATAAACAAGACGATATGATAAATAACATCGTCAGAATACAAGAAAAGTAAATATAAATATCTCTCTAATATTATCTCTAAGAAATATTACTTAGATTATTAATTTTTCGACGTACAAGTCAATACTTTTTTTATAGAGAAGCTGAACCGAATAATGCATAGAAAAATATGTATATTTCTATTTAAAAATATGAAGGTGATCTTGAAATTTCCAAAACTCTTGGACCTACAATAAAACTGTTACTACCACGTTATAGTCTTCTTCGTAGCGAAAAATTTTGGTTAATGAAGTTTTTCAATATCTCCAAAAATAAGGGAGGTATTCAAACCCTAATTTTTGCTGCACCACCCTATATATACACCTTGTCCACCTTGAATATTTCAGATACTTGTAATAATATGGGAAAATGATATGTGCAAAAGTTGCACGGTATGGAGAGGGAAATATTGTGATGTAAACATTTTTTACGTGCGTGAAGGCATTTCGGAGATTTCGTGGTCTTCTTGATTTCTTTAAATGAAAAGACCTACTTTTTGTATCATGAATCTACTTGACCTCTATACGCCCGAATGTAATAGTTAACGAGATATTATCGAAATAATTTTCCGTATGTTCTCACCATATTCAAGTTGAGGTACATCAGTTCGATAAGCTTCGAGGCACATAGTGGGGTAAGAGTACCGTTTAGCACCCACCTCCGATTGTCTTCAAACTTACTCTGTAGACGTCCCACGAGGTGTCTGACAAAATGAAGGCGGCGCCGTGGCGCGGAAATCAAATAAATTTGTTGCTGGCGAAACACAATTTTAATACCGAATTGAGGTATAAAAGTACAAATCAGGATTATTAAGCAAACCCCAAGCCCACTAAACCTAACCTAACCAAATAAAGTAATAGAACTAGTTTAACGTGGCAGCTTATGCAGAAATGCATAGATATGCGATGGTTTCTGCGCATATACGAGCCATGTAACAATCTCTTTGCGATCGCCCACACAATAGCACAATTCCTGAAAGATGTCACTCTGTATATTCTTTCCCAATTGGAACACTTCTTGCACTTTCACTCGGGATCATTTTGATTTGATTAATCAGAACTGTCACTCATTGTAACTTATTAAAGACAAGAAACAACAGTTTAGGGTGTGTTAATAAGTGAAAATGGCGGATACGAGTCATTAACGCGAACAGTTTGTTGCGCTTGCGCAGAGCATTTCCGCGTCACGTGACCAACCCACATGTCTCTACTGGGCATGGGCAATATTTCGGGTAAGTTGGGAGCCAATCAGAGGTGGGTGCTAAAAGGAACTTCACCCCATAGTGGATACGTATTGAAAATTATTGTGGGATTAGGACACCCCAGACCACAAATACCGTAGGAAATTAGGAGGAAGGCGGTAGTGTTCCGTGGGTGAGCGCGTTAGTCGATCGGCTACCACCGCGAGGGCCCGGGTTCGATTCCCGGCGCGGTTCCTTCCTTTTTCCTGAGATCCTACATTATTTCGATAATATCTCGTTAACTATTACATTAGAACATATAATAGAGGTCAAATAAATTTTTACGCAGAATTTGATACTCTACCGATTTATCGTACAAAAAGTAGGTCTTAATATTTAATGAAATCAAGGGGACCTCGAAATCTCCGAAATTCCTTCACGCACATAATAAATGTTTACATCACAATATTTCCCCCTCTATACCGTGCAACTTTTGTATACATCATTTTCTCATATTATTACAAGTAACGGAAATATTCAAGGTGGACAAAGTTATTGCCCCACCATATTGCACTGTTCGCCTAACAAAACGATCGGAGAATAAAACGTTCGGATCTTAGGGTTTTCGGATATTATAGATTCGGATACAGGATGCTCTACTGTAGTAGAATTCACATAACCTATACGTAGGAGTTCGTTGATCGCTGCGAGACAAAGATCGGAATACCGGTGCGCGAGAAAGACTAGCAATGGGGTTCTTACGCTCGAGAGCTTATCGTCGAAAATACAGGGGAATAAATCGGCAGGTTATCGGGCCACGCTGTCAATGGGAGGAGGGAAGTTATCGGCGGTGGACGTTGCACTCCGTGCGCCATTCGACGGAGTCGGTAGTCGCGCGAGACCCGTGATAACGATGCAACAGATTCCCATCGATGACGCCAGAAGTACGTAATCGGGAGCCCGGCCGGTGAGCACACCGACCTCGCAGCTGATCGACCCGCAACTACGATGTTCCGGAGATTAGGGGATACTCAATTAAGGGATTCGGTATCACAGAATTCGAGAGCTTTTGGATTAAGGACGCTTATCGTCGGAGTAACTTTGGATTATGGGACAAACCGGCCGGCGAAGCTGCGTCCTGCGTACTGAATGCTGAATGCCGAATGCTATCTACTCGCCGCGACCCGCGAGTAATAATAGAGGATACAGCCAAGGATAGAGACGTTTAGAATCTCCAGCTGCCTGGCTCTCCGGTTCGAAAGCGAGGAGATGCTCCCAGTAAATGGAGGCTGAGGTCTCTCAGCATTAGGAGCGTTGACGTTCGCTGCTGGCAGGGTGTGTCCTTGCGGGACGCGAAAATATTAACGCTTGCGTCGACAACTGGGTACCCTTTTGCATATTCTCGCTTAAAGTATTTCACCCTTGAATGGTGTTGGATTATAAGCTTTCATACTTCGTTTATAGAACGCGCTCTAGGAGAAAAGAGGACCATCCGGTTTGGCTATGATCTTTTGTCTTTTCTCCTCCCATCTTCCGGGAGCGCATCGGGTAGGCAGTTGAGCTCAGTGATGCCAGAAATGTCAGCTTTTCGCGCATGCGTATTCGCGCGTGGCATCAGTACTGTACTAATTTCAAATTTTTGAGAGTTCTTTAAGGCCCTGTTTTAAAAATAATGTTTTTCATTCAACATTCACATACCTTGTTTACCTAAAAAAGTTCGAATTATACAAGATAGCATAATATAAAATTTTATTTTGTTTGGCAGAATCTATAAAGAATGCCAACATTAGTTGCAAGACAAAAGAAAACTGCCAAGAACCTTTCCAGTATTCAAAATAACAAAAATATATTTTCTAATTATATAAATAAACAAGTAAATAAAAAATAACGTCCGTTATCTCCAAGTTCGTCTATGGCAGTGCTAGGTCCCGGCACGCCACCTAGAGGTTTCTCTTTTTCTGCGCGTATACGTTACTGGATTCCGCGCGCGCCGCAGTACGCATGCGCGAAAAGCAGACATTTCTCGCATCACTGGTTGAGCTCTGACTAGACAACCGTTGCGTACCATAGTTAAATAATAATAAACTTTTATTTGTTATAACGATAGAAACCTCGTTATTTCCAATAAATGGCAACACCTAGATGGTTCGTTAAGAGTTATAATTTGAATGGAATATTCGGCAATTATTTACAAACTGGTCTTGTTCTTCGATTTTGATGGAAGTTGTTATGTAGCTAGACATTTTGATCTATTTTTTCCTATACATATAATAGGCGGTCACTTTTAATTTTCGAGATATTCGAAAAAATATTGTTGCTACTACTGCATTGAATTTTCCGTATGCGTACAGGCTCCGTGGCAAATTCAGAATGTTCACCTGTGTTAATATAACGTCAAATGCGTGCATTTTTAAGCCTAACATCGAATTCGAAAATGCTTGCCAGACAAATTGCCGCAGATGCCGATATTAAAACACATGTAAAAAAATCACGAGTTTTACGGAACTTAAAATTAACATAATTGCAGAGGAAACTCGTATTGGCGGAACCCTTCAGAAGTTTTCGATTGCTTTTTTGCAGAGAGATATGTATAATTTAAGAAAGAATGGCGAGAAATAATATTCGCTTCCGCAAAACATTTTAATATGGACTGGTCACGTGGTTTCAACTACAATTACCATGGTTCGCGGACAGAAACGCAAGTATTAATCTATCGTCAAATGGGTGGTATCGAAGTTATGATTTGAAACGGTATAGGCTACCATGCAGAGACGGATATTAAGTTTATTAGTGGCGAAATGAATAGTCAGGTATATGCCACAAGAATTGCTTATACTAATTTCACATTTCAATGTGATGATTCTTCAGTTTATACCGCCAAAATAGATCAAACATTTTTTTAAATATTAAAATTCTGGACTGGCCACCAAGATGTCGGGATCTTAACACTTTGCACTCGGAGCTATTTCAACTAAAAAATCAAACATTTCTTCTAACGTAGAATATTTCCATTGTACATAATTTTTTTCATTATATGCGTATGAAACTGATATAGTACCTCATACAATATTTAAATGTTTAGTAATTCATTACATATAAACAAATTTAATAATGTAAACAATATTCTGAATAATGGTGTAACAATTTGTAGCGCCTCAGAGTCGCCATTCGAGTGCTAAGGGTTAATATTATTGAAAATATGTGGGGAAACCTTGCGAGAGCTGTATATGCCAAGAACCAACAATTGTTAACTCTTGATGAATCAAAACAATTCATGAAACGTGAATGGTACCAATTAACACATTATTTACCGGCGATTATTTCATAATCTTCGAACCCCTATGGTCCATGGGTTAGGATTTTTTAATGGATCTTTCAACAGCAATATCAATTTCAATCGTGATCCATCTAGTCACCTTCGGTAACGAAATCTAATTATTTTATTTGGGATCGTTATGTAAAAGATGATTTTTACGGTGCCTTTTAGTAAAGGGTCTTTCAACAAGATGTGTCATTTTAAATTTCGCACCATTTTTGAACTGTCAACATTCAACTGTTATTGTGATGTCATTGGAAAAGTAAAGACCAGGAGGTTATTAGATATGGATCGATACACGCTCGTACAACGAATTGAAATAGTAAAAATTCACTACAAAAATGGTGAAAATATCGCGGACACAGTTCGTAAAGTTCGTACGGATTTTGGTCGTCGCGAAGCGCCTTCGCGCACAGCTGTAGTGAATTTCATCCATGAATTCGAGCGTCTCGGACAAGTTAGTAATGTAAAGACTCCAACTCGTGTTCGTCCGGTCAGGTTTACTCAAAATATCGCCGCTGTAGCTGAGAATGTGGCTGAGAACCCAGATTTGTCCATATCGAGGCGATCACAAGAATTGGGCATATCACAAGCCAGTTTGCATTGCATTTTGCATAAATATCTTGGCCTACATGCTTATAAGGTGCAGTTGACACAAGAATTGCAGCCACAAGATCACGCACAACGCCGTACATTCGCTGATTGGGTGCTGGAAAAGCATGACAAACCTGGACGTGTGATTTCTGGAAATGGAGACTTTAATTGGCCGCCGAGGTCGTGTGATTTAACACCGTTAGACTTTTTTCTTTGGGGCTATGTTAAAGATAAAGTCTACGCCAATGCTCCAGCAACAACTCAAGAACTCAAAAACAATATTACAGCTGTTATTCGCGAAATACAGCCGCAATTATGCGAAAATATGATGAAAAATTTCATCAAAAGAATGACCATTTGTAAAAAGAGCCGAGGCGGACATTTGGCAGATATTGTGTACCATTATTAATCGCAGAGTTTGTACTGTGGATTGAAATAAAAATATCACCACTCTTCACAAAAACATTGCGTTTTTTTGTTGATTTAAAATGACACCTCTTGTCGAAAGATCCTGTACAACGCAACTATTGAAAACCCGATTAATCCTTTGCACTCGAAACAATTTTAATTCCAAAAAGACATCTCCTTCAACGAAGAACATTTTTATTCTGTGATACCTTTTTTGCATTTGGCACATGAAATTGAACATGTGTTATCATACTTATCATACAACATTTGAAGTTTTAGTAATTTATAGAATACAGACGAATTTCGTAGCATGAAAACTGTTTTCAATAATGGTAACTTTTACTAGTGCCTTCGAATGACCATTCGAGTGCAAACAGTTAATATGCTTCCGATAGATAAAGTGTTAAGGTAGAAATCAATTAGAAAATTATACAAATCTCTGCCCAAACGAATAAATTGAATGATAAACAATAAAGAAGGCTCTACAAAATATTGAAAATTAAACAAAACTAATGAATTATTTACATTCCATTTTTCAAACACATGTCATATCATTTTGTCGCATTAATTGGTCTTGAAAATTTACATTTTTGTAGACAAATTCATGCGGAGCAATAACAATTTTGTTTTACCAACTGAGGCAAGTAAATAAGAACATTATTAACTGGAAGGAAGTAGGATACGGGTCGCGGAAATATTAACGCCTGCACCAGCAACCGGAAACCATTTTGCATATTCTCGCTTGAAATAATTATCCCTAGACGAGCAAGCATTGGGCCCATTAAGAGCTAGCATTTATATGAAACGTTTTTAAAATAATCACTTCGTGTCGTCAGTTATTTGTAGTAGAAGTAGGTCGAAAAATACGTAAAATAAAATTAGCAAGAAAACTGTACTTATTACTTCTTCTTAATGTGTCAATGGTTACGTTCGGCGGTAATAATTTGTTCACCAGAAACAATGTCGTAAACAATTGTCCATTGAAATATTTCTACTCGATTCTCTGCAATATGCTGCAAATTCCTTAATCACTATCTTCCCTTGACATTTGTTGCAATTTATCCAACTTTTACATCTATAAATTTTACGTAGAAGGAAACAAAGTTGCCAGACAGTCAGGGAGACTGCGGATTTTTATACATTAACGGAAAAATTGACTGGGTGAAATATAAAACAATGAAAGATTAGAAAAACCTAAAAATATTGTTATGTTGTTTTCAATGTATAAATAATATGGGTAATTATTTACATTAGGGGCTTCCTCAACCATTTTGATGACGTTGAAATATGTTGTCAAGGTCATCATTCTGAACAACTTTTTCCTATACATGTTACCGCCGCTCAGCTTTAGTTTCCGAGATATTCGAAAAAAGTTTCAACATCTCAAATAGTGATCGGAGTAGGTCTGGGTTAGGTCTGGATTATTTATACAGTGAGCCACGAAAGTATTCGAACGCTCTCAAATGAAAAGTTTGACGCGTAAAAAATGTGAGGCCCATTAATAATTGTAAAATATTTTTATTCCTGTAGCAACATACAGCCATCACGGTTATACATGTTAAATTGGAAGTGTCTTTGACAACGTAAATAATACTTATGAAAGATTCGTTGCCGACATTGGCTAAACGGACGCCACAAAAGTATTCGAACGACAAAACTTGTAAACAAAACAATCCTTGAATTCGCAAATTGTAAACATTGGTTCCTTCAGTTGATGTTACACACTTCCCCTGCTCAGTACAGCAAGTGTTAACAAGAGTGTCAAATTTGTATTAATAATGTGTGCAAAAAAGTCCGAAACTAGTATCACTGATAGAAAACTGATAGTGAAGTGGCACAATGAAGGCAAGAGCTATGGCGAAATAGCAAAGTTATTAGGAAGAAGTAAATCTACTATTCACTACATGGTAAAAAAATGAAAAACAACTGGAGTTCTTCAAGATGAAGTCCGTTCTGGTCGACCCAAGAAATTAACGAAAAGGGAAGAGAATGTAATTGTGCGTGAAATAAAAAAAGACCCAACAATTTCGGCCCCCAAACTTGCTACACTAGTCGCTGATAGCTTTGGGAAACAAGTTCATCCGGAACTTTGTCGAAGAATCCTCCGTGAAAACAATTTTCGTAGTCGTATTCCCCAAAAGAAACCATTTATTAGCAAAATCAACAAGCAGAAGAGACTAAATTTCGCTAAAAAATATGTGAGCAAGGATAAGAACTTTTGGAAACGCATTATTTTTTCGGACAAAAGCAAATTTAACATATTTGGCTCCGATGGATGTCATAAAATTTGGAGAAAACCAAACAGAGAGATGGACCTTAAAAGTCTACGTCCAACCGTGAAACATGGAGGTGGATCCATAATGGTGTGGGGGTGTATGGCGGCCGGCAGTGTTGGAAACCTTGTCATTATTGATGGAATATTAGATAAATATAAGTATATGCAGATATTAAAAGATAATTTAAAGCAAAGTGCGGAAAAATTAGGGCTACTTGGTGATTTTCATTTTCAGCAGGACAATGATCCTAAACATACCGCATATATTGTTAAACAATGGATCATTTATAATATAACCCACATTTTAGAAACACCTCCACAAAGTCCGGATATCAACCCCATTGAGCACTTATGGGCAGAAATAGGCAGAAAACTTAGTAAACACAATATTAATTCCAAGGAAGGATTAAAAACAAAAATTTTAGATGTTTGGAATAATATAGGAAAAGAAATTACTGAAAATTTGGTTGACAGCATGCAACGACGTTTGCAAGCCATAATAAGTGATCATGGTGGACCGACAAAATATTAAAACTATACATTTGCGTTAAAAATAAATTACTCATTTAATCGTTCGAATACTTTTATGGCGTCCGTTTAGCCGATATTGGCAACAAATCTTTCATAAGTATTGTTTACATTATCGAAGACACTTCCAATTTAACATGTATAGTCGTGATAGTTGTATGATACTACAGGAATGAAAATATTTTGCAATTTTTAATGGATCTTCTAGTTTTTTACCCATCAAACTTTTCATTTGAGAGCGTTCGAATACTTTCGTGACTCGCTGTATATTATATATAAGTAATCAGTATTTAACCGACAAGAAAGTGCAATTTTTTAAATTTAAAAAAAATCGATTTTCAACAAAAAAATCAAGGTCGCTCTCATATCTTTTAATGGAACTGGGTATTTTTAACTTCATAATACTGTAGGCAACGTCGAAACGAATTCAACGACCTGCTATACAATGACTTTCAGATGACCTTGAAAGATAATATCGCCATGAATCAATTACCAGAATATTTGAAATATTTCGACCCAGCTCATAATGCTGCAATTGTAAAAACATACTTAACTACAGTTTTTGGGGATCAGTGGATCGGAACATATGGTCCAATTCGATGGCCAGCTCGCTCGCCGGATATGACCACTTTAGATTTTTATCTTTGGGGATATTTATAATCGATTGTGTATGAAAGACCTGTGAATAATATGGAAAATCTTAAAGAACGCATAATTCAAGCGTGTAGAAATGTAAAAAGAAGTTCTCTCATGGAAGCTACACATAAGACTTTGTTACATAGAGCAGAACTTTGCGTTACACAAGATAGGATGCAGTTCGAAAATTTAATTTAATTATTAATTAATTACATGTACACGTTTAACATTTGTGTTTTCAATGTGGCTCCGTATAAATTTGGTTTTTTGTGAGTTAAGTTCTGAAGCAATATTTACGTTCATTTGTTTACCTCTAAATGCGAGGCGTTACTATTACGTACCATCGAAATATTTCAAATATTCTGGCAATTGATTCATGGCGATATTATCTTTCAAGGTCATCTGAAAGTCATTGTATAGCAGGTCGTTGAATTCGTTTCGACGTTGCCTACAATATTATGAAGTTAAAAATACCCAGTTCCATTAAAATATATGACAGCGACCTTGACTTTTTTGTTGAAAATCGATATTTTTTAAATTTTAAAAAGTGCAATTTCTTGTCGGTTAAATACTGATTAACTTTGGTAGGAAACATTTTTCTGTCCGACCATCCGAAGGATAGTATAGATGGTATTATATATATAAATATATGTGGGATTAGGACCCCCCCAGACCACAAATACCGTAGGAAATTAGGAAGAAGGGGGAGGGTTCCGTGGGTGAGCGCGTTAGTCGATCGGCTACCAACACGAGGGCCCGGGTTCGATTCCCGGCGCGGTGCCTTCCTTTTTCCTGAGATCCTACATATATATATATATATATATATATATATATATATATATATATATATATATATATATATTTATGTGGGATGCCTAAATTCCCGCCAAAACGGGCGAGACGCGCGTCCCGCCAACGCAGGTGTAACGCGCTCGCTCTGTAAAAGAGACGAACAGCAAAAGACAGGCGAGTAACGTCGAGAAAGAAATGCGAGTGAAAGGCGATATCGAGGAGTTTCGGGTCGGTCGCCCCGTTGTACGGTTGTCTCCAAGTTTTTGCTACACCATCTTTTATTTTTGATTAAACTATTATTATTCGTTACGAGTCGACCACTTGATTTACCCCTGTCCGCGTAGATCGATTATTCAACTCGATCGCGAATATCGAATTGAAATAGGGAAATCCTACATTTATATACCGGGTTATTATATATTTTCTTGATTGTTGCAGATATCCAAGAATTCGTATAGTTTCATGCTTAATACTCGGTATGCTAACACAGCTGACAATGAAATGAGTTCGCGTTCGACACGATTCATTTCGCGTTTCAGTTCGTAAACATAAACAGACAAGACAGTGGGTCTCACCTGATTGAAGTCGTTTTAAGTTGTGACCGTGGCCGCGTTATCAGCGGCCACAATTTCAAATCTAACCCAGACCTACTCCGATCACTTTTGGAGATGTTGAAACCTTTTTGCGAATATCTTGGAAACTAAAGCTGAGCGGCGGTAACATGTATAAGAAAAAGTTGTTGAGAATGATGACCTTGACAACATATTTCAACGTCATCAAAATCGGTGAGGAAGCCCCTAATGTAAATATTTCCCATGATATGATTTATCTTAGTCTAGTAATAAGATAATGTAGAAATTCATTGTAAGAACAGTAGGCTTCGGGTACAGCGTCGATAATTATGGTCACTACGCCGAAATTTGTATAAAGTCAGTATGTTTTGTATTGAATTCCTATAATTATACCATACCAGTGAAAAATTTGTATTTTGTAGCATTTTGGGATTACATAAAGAAAGCATAAATACCGATTTCAAAACGTAACTATGACATTTGTTTATAAAAGAAACCAAAAACATAATTTTACAGAGAACAAACTGCGAAATATCTATAATGTCACTTTCGATTTACAGGAAAAGAGTTGAAATTAATAATTTTTTTTTATTTCTATTTTAATATTTAGTGTAAACTCAATTTTTGGAAATTACATTAAAAATACAGTTGGACACTGATGAAACTAACTTTTGTAACGTTCCTGTGTTAACAGAGGCCTACGCTTCCTGATGTTATTATTTTTCCTCTCGGTCTTCTAATACACGTGAATTAAATTATAACAAATACAATTTCTATAAGTATTCTATGACTATTCTAAAATTAATACTTTTAGACTATTTGCAATTTTCCGTAGTTGTCTGTTTAGAATACAGAGAAACACTGAGTGACTTTATAGAAACTTCGGACTGATATTCTGCATCACGCAGAAAAAAATCAAAACAAACGTGAATTGCAAGCACAGCGGTCTAGAGTGCGCATTCCTTCTATCCGAGTGTCAACAAAGCACAAGGCCAGAATAAAGCAACAAAAATGGTGATATTTTAAAAATATCTATGAAAATGGAGATGATTTTATAGAAATTTCGGCGAGTGTATTAACGTAAGTAGAGTGCGGACCTTTATGGAAAATAAAAATCACACGCATTAATTGCAAGACATAGGAAACACAAAGGAATTTATTCCTCTGTATAATTATTTTATAGAGTTGTAAGAAATCTATTGACACTCTTAAATTCCTGTAATGTTTTCTTTTTTTGAAATTACACCGACCCATTTTTGCCATAAATGCATAATATCCGTAGTCTGGACATAGGGGTTAAACAACAGACTCGTAAACACGAATTTATTTCGACCTTCCATTCCGGAAGTAAAATCGGAATTTGAACGAGTCGATCGATGAGACATTTGTTTGCGATCGTCTGGAAAGAGAGGACGCTAATCCAACGGCGTATGATTTGCGTCCTATTGCAGCCGGTTACGTCGCCAATTTGCGTAATTAGTAATATCTGATTAACTAAACCGTAGTAGAATCGGATTAAAATGAAATCGCAGAGCAAATGGTGGTAGCTCGTAAATCAGCTTAACCGGCTGCGACTTGTCCTTTATTCATTGTGTTTGCGCCTATTTGCCGTTATACTCTGTGCACGGTGTCTATTGCGCCGATCGCAATAAATAATGATATTATCGTCACGGTTCAATATACCTCTATCGAAGAATTTTACTACTTCTCGCGGCAGAATCATCCCCTTACGACGCGACGTCACGTCCGTGTGGATCGTCGATATAACATCGCGAGGGTAGTCTGTCGTTCCAGCCTGACCACCCCAAACTATTCCCTGGCCGCTGTGAACCATTCCTCGACTGGAGTGAGTCAATTGTGTGGATAAAAGTTAGGGGAGACAAGTAGAGCCAATAAAGCGCTGATAGAATACCGATTCAATGTCAGCCGACGTCAAACGTCGAACGTAAGTGATTCAAATTATCCGCAAACGAATAAGTGGAGAGAAAGCTAGACATTACCGACATTTAAAATAGTCCTCCAAGTTTTATTGAAACGTCTATAATATATACAGCCACACAGGTCTGTATACAGGGTGTCCCACATAAATGGGAACACCTAAATATCTGTCGTATTTACAGTCCTATCAGAAAACTTCAGAGGACAAAGTGACACTATTGCAGGGGGCAAATATAATGGTAAAGAAACAAATTTTTTGGTAATTATATAGAAAACGTCTGCGTACTCCGATTTTGATGAAATTTTAATATATTATAGATTTCTACATTTTGAACAACTTTTTCCTTTTCCAATATAGGGGGGGGGGTCGCTTTTACATTTCGAGATATTTGCAAAAAACTATCGGTAATGTTAATTTCATAACGGAAACCTTCTTTTTAGAAACACTGGGTGGGTGTGTGTGGTATTGTCGCTTTTCATCTCCACAACGTGTTTACAAACAAAAAATGAACAGATGCGGCCCGAAAATCCAGGAAATGTCTTTGAAAATTGAAAGCTCAGCCTATCTATGTATGATCAGAGTTATCTACAGGAGTTAATTCTGCTTGTTTCTTCTGTTATTCCATTTCCTGGATTTTCGGGCCGCATCTGTTAATTTTTTGTTTGTAAACACGTTGTAGAGATGAGAAGCGACAATACCTCACACACCCACCCAGTGTTTCACACGCACTCAGTGTTTCTAAAAAGAACTTTTCCGTTATGAAATTAACATTACCGATAGTTTTTTGCAAATATCTCGAAAACTAAAAGTGACCCTCCTATATTGGAAAAGGAAAAAAGTTGTTCAGAATGTGTTGCTCCATAACATATTAAAATTTCATCAAAATCGGAGTACGCAGACCTTTTCTATATAATTACCAATTTTTTATGTCGTGTTTTTTAATGAAACTTCAAGGTCACCGATGTTTTTTTAAATGGAATAGTATATCTTTTTACGATAGCATGATAGACAATAAAAATCTGAATTTAGTGGATACCACCTTTTGGACCTTGAAATGACCTTGAGCAAGAATAATCATGTTGGAGCGGATAAAATGTGGAAGTTTAAAATTTACGTGTTTCAGCAAAGATTACGCGTTGTTTACATCGGGTTGACCTTGACAATCCACAATAAATGTTTGAAATATTTTTCATAGTAAACAGCGTATGTTTATGTTAGAGTATGTATCATTGAGATCGTTAACAGAAGGTTAATCGCTTAGAATAAGTACGTTCTTCCTTCTGCATTATTCGAATTCGAAACGTGAAAGTGATAACAATGCGTTATACTGTACAGGAACGAATCGATATGGTTTTCACTTACGGTGAAAGCCACCAATCTTTGAGGCTAGTAGTACATCTGTATCGTGAAAAATTTGTGAATCGTATTTGTTCTTCGTTACACGTATTCTCCGTTGTGGTAAAACAATTTAAAGATACCGGTAGTGTAAGTTCTAAAAATCGTAATAAACAAAGAATTGTAACGTACGAAGAAAATAGAATTAATATCCTAGCTGCAGTATCTATTGATCCAAATGTAAGTTTGCGACAACTCGAACAAGAGTCCGGTATTAGCAGAAGTAGTATTTCACGAATACTGCAAATAGAAAAGTTTCACCCATAGCACTTGAGTCTACAACAGGAATTGTTTGCCACCGACTATTTTAATCGTGTCCGGTTCTGCCAGTGGGCACGATCTCAAATAGAAGTGGACAATACTTTCTTTCACAAAGTTCTTTGTACGGATGAGGCATCTTTTACCAATCATGGGCAAGTAAATGTGCACAATATGCACTTCTGGTCAGCTGAGAATCCGCGATGGTTAAGAGGAGTAGAAAAACAAAGACCGTGGACCGTTAACGTATGGTGCGGAATTTTATGCAGTAAAATAATACGCCCGTACTTTATACAAGGAACTCTTACTGATATAAAGTATGCTGCTTTTTTACGCCAGAATTTATCGGGCCTTTTAGAAGAAATTACGTTATTCGATCGCGAGCGCATGTGGTTTCAACATGATGGTTGTTCAGCGCATTATTCTAAAGTTGCTAGAACGGTGCTAAATACGAAATATCCTGGACGCTGGATTGGGCGACGAGGAACAATTCAATGGCCAGCCCGTTCTCCGGATCTGACACCATTGGACTTATATCTATGGGGCTAGATAAAATGTATTGTGTACAAAGATAAACCCACAACGTCAGAGGATATGCGGCAAAGGATTACTGCAGCATGTGCTTCAATTAAATCTCAGAAAATCGACAATGCCTACAGATCATTTAATGCAAGATTGCAATATTGCATAAATGAGGATGGTCAACATTTCGAACATTTATTATGATATGTAAAGGTCAACCCGTCGTACACAACGCGTAATCTTTGCTGAAACACGTAAGTTTTAAACTTCCACGTTTTATCCGCTCCAACATGATTATTCTTGCTCAAGGTCATTTCAAGGTCAAAAAGGCGGTATCCACTAAATTCAGTTTTTTATTGTGTATCATGCTATCGTAAAAAAATATACTATTGCATTTAAAAAAAACATCGGTGAACTTGAAATTTCATTAAAAAACACGACATAAAAAATTTTTTTCTTTACCATTATACTTGCCCCCTGCAATAGTGTCACTTTGTCCTCTGAAGTTTTCTGATAGGACTGTAAATGCGACAGATATTTAGGTGTTCCCATTTATGTGGGACACCCTGTATACCATGAATGAAAGAAATATTATCACATTGAGCGTTTCTAAAATAATGAGAAGCTAGAAAGAACCAGCCATTAAAATTTTTCTTGAAAAAAAATTTGCAAAAATTACAATTGGTCGGAATTGCATAGCAAATACTAAAAGTAGTGTTTTTCAAATTATGCATGTGGGCCTAAATTGAAAATTCAAAAAATACGTTTTGTCGATTTGTGTTGTAAATCAGCGGTTGAAAACAAAAAAGGAGAGGTGGACTCGCACCACCATGATCCCAAATGGTTCACTCTGTTTCTTTAGCGACAAAAGAATAAGCTGTCATTTCGTCAGTAAAGAATGAAGTTCTACATCAATGAATGATGCCTTTGAAATTTGAGAAACGGTATTCACTGAAACTTTCAGAATTTGGACTTGCGCCACTATGATTGTCAGCCCTCTGACTGTACGTAGATTTTTATCGCTGACTTCAGACATCAGTCGGAATAAACTGAATTAATAAGGGACCAATAGAACACTTTATAGTGTCATGCACCAATAGAATTCGATGTCGGTCGTCATCAGACGTTGATCAGAAGACAGAATAAATAATGTTATTGGCGCAAAGGTTCGATCTAAACAGAATATTGAAGCAATCTTGCTAGTTTGTTAAAACTTTCTACGTTTCGATCCTAATGTGGATCTTTTTCAAGAAAGAATGAGAGCTGCGTTTGCTTTATAAAGATTTGAAAAACGAAATTGAGAAATGGAAACACGTGTTGTTACTATGCCGGTACACCAGTTACTAGTGTCAGTAACTAGTATACCGGCATAGTAACAACACGTGTTCCAATTTCGTTTTTCAAATCTTTATAAAGCAAACGCAGCTCTCATTCTTTCTTGAAAAAGATCCACATTGGGATCGAAACGTAGAAAGTTTTAACAAATTAGCAAGATTGCTTTAATATTCTGTTTAGATCGAACCTTTGCGCCAACAACATTAATTATTATGTGTTTAACAAATTTACGATCGATAACCGAACTAACGTTGATCAGAAGGAATTTAAATTGTTCTTAACGAACGAATAAGTTCGAAATTACAATCGCAAATAAATTGTCCTCAGAGTCTTTTAAGAACGACTGTAAAACCTAAATACGCGAATGCCTTATTTTTCAGTGTCCATTGACGTATGAAGGCACCACGTAACTCTTGAAAATTTCATAACGCTATTTCTTTCGGGAACAAAAGCCACTGTAAACAACACGAACAGAGACACAAAAACTCGGTGCTGTAACTGCATTATCTTTAGTCCTCGCTCGTCGCCCGTGTCAATTCGACACATTTTTCTCGTACACGGTGCACGTTGCGATAAACGCAAAAAAGCAGCGAGCTCTGTGCATCGCTCGGTTATTTTCGAACGGTGCGAGCGATGCGAACAATCCTACGGTCGAATGTGCAGAATTTTAATTGTTTTGTTTCCAATAAAGGAATTTGCAAATTCAACTGTTCACCTTTCCGTTATATCGATGTTTTTACCACTGTGTCAACTCGATACCAAGAAAAAAATTAACGCTTTTGTCACGAACAGAATTTTTCGGCGCACATATTCCTGTCGCAAACGCCAAAAACTATAAAATCGTCCGAACAATTCCGATCAAAAGTAGATGCATGATTTTTGTATTATAATGTAAACATTTTAGAGATATCGTGGATGTTGGTATGCCGATATTGACGAAGGTTAACTTGCGATAATTAGGGACGAATTGGCAGTGACACTTGGCATTATGATTAGACTGAGGATTTTTATGCAAAATAACGTTCGCAATTGCAAGGCACAGAAACAACATAGACACTCTTCTGTATTCTGAATAATTGTGAGCAGATGAAAATGATATAACGGTATTTTTAAATCGTTTAAATAGCTTCTCTACCTTGCATTTCACATTTATCGTAAACTAGGTTTTTTCTCGCGGCGTCGCTCGCACAGGAAACCGTTTAATGCCCAAACACAGACCCTCGGAAATTGATATTGTTTCTCCATAAAACCTTTTAACCCCCCATTCACCCCTATAGAGTTTTAATTCTATGTCATGTCGACATCTTAGATTTCAAAATTGATGCCATTTTCGTAATTAACGTCCCATGTTCGATTAATTACATCAAATAGCATTAAGACCAAGTTTCAAGCAAATCCGACCACAAATAAAATATTCCTCGTACAAACGTCGCAACCTCTTTTCACCCCCTTAGGGGTAGAAGTTCGAAATATCCTTTCTTATTCCTTGTATTGATCATAAAGGATACCTCTGTGCAAAATTTCAGCTTTCTAGATCCAAGGGTTTAGCCTGAGCGTTGACGAGTCAGTGAGTTAGGACTTTCCTTTTATATACAGGGTGCCACACGCAACTGGAACAGGCTGTACCTCCTTAGCGATTGGGAATAGAAGAAAAGGTTATAAGAAAAAGTTGAATGGCATCAGACGGTGCATAATACGCAACTAATTTTATGTACTTTTGTGCATCGGTGCATCAGAAAAATGCAACTGCATTTTTTTTTAAATGGAAACCTACATTTTTGACTGCACCAATCGATGCAGTTTGTTGTGCTCTACATAAAAGTAGTAACACACTCATGCCCTAAACTTATTCGTTAGGACGTTATCGTAACTAAAAGTTACAAACATTATAATGGAGCACTACGTGATACTCCAGAGCACTTGCCGACAGAGCGATATCATTCACAAATCTACAACAATCTTAGCTACGATAACTTCCGAACGAATAAGTTTAGGACATAAGTATGTTAGTACTGTTATGTAGAACACAACAAATTGCATCGATTGGTCCAGTAAAATATGTAGGCTTCCATTTAAAAAAAATTTTTAAATCTCCCCGCAAAATCTCAAGAAGTTTCGATTTCATGTCAAGGATATGACACTTAATTTGAATAAACCTAATCGCGACCAAAAGTCCATAATGGTAAAAATGCAGAAGTGTCCAAGTACTTGTGGTCGTTATTGTGATCCTCGGTTTCTCAACGAAGCCGTGTGTATGATTACCGTTTTCAAAGTGACAGTTGAAGTATCAACTGCAGTAGTCACAGCTCACAACTGGCAGGACTAGACCGCGGATTTTATGCATCTATATCCAGGGTGTCTCATGCAACTGGAACAGGCTGTACCTCCTAAACGGTTAGGAATAGAGGAAAATGTTATAAGAAAAAGTTGAATGGCATCACACGGTGCATAATACGCAACTAATTTTATGCACTTTTGTGCATCGGTGCATCAGAAAAATGCAACTGCACTTTTTTTTTTAAATGGAAACCTACATATTTTACTGGACCAATCGATGCAATTTGTTGTGTTCTACATAACAGTACTAACATACTTATGTCCTAAACTTATTCGTTCGGAAGTTATCGTAGCTAAGATTGTTGTAGATTTGTGAATGATTTCGCTCTGTCGGCAAGTGTTTTGGATTATCACGTAGTGCTCCATTATAATGTTTGTAACTTTTAGTTACGATAATGTCCTAATGAATAAGTTTAGGGCATGAGTGTGTTACTACTTTTATGTAGAACAAAACAACAAACTGCATCGATTGGTGCAGTCAAAAATGTAGGTTTCCATTTAAAAAAAAAGTGCAGTTGCATTTTTCTGATGCACCGATGCACAAAAGTGCATAAAATTAGTTGCGTATTATGCACCGTGTGATGCCATTCAACTTTTTCTTATAACATTTTCCTCTATTCCTAACCGTTTAGGAGGTGCAGCCTGTTCCAGTTGCATGGGACACCCTGGATATAGATGCATAACGTAGATTTGTGAATGATTTCGCTCTGTCGGCAAGTGTTTTGGAGTATCACGTAGTGCTCCATTATAATGTTTGTAACTTTTAGTTACGATAACGTCCTAACGAATAAGTTTAGGGCATGAGTGTGTTACTACTTTTATGTAGAGCACAACAAACTGCATCGATTGGTGCAGTCAAAAATGTAGGTTTCCATTTAAAAAAAAAATGCAGTTGCATTTTTCTGATGCACCGATGCACAAAAGTGCATAAAATTAGTTGCGTATTATGCACCGTGTGATGCCATTCAACTTTTTCTTATAACATTTTCCTCTATTCCTAACCGTTTAGGAGGTACAGCCTGTTCCAGTTGCATGAGACACCCTGGGTATAGATACATAAAGTCCGCGGTCTAGTCCTGCCAGTTGTGAGCTGTGACTACTGCAGTTGATACTTCAACTGTCACTTTGAAAACGGTAATCATACACACGGCTTCGTTGAGAAACCGAGGATCACAATACCGACCACAAGTACTTGGACACTTCTGCATTTTTACCATTATGGACTTTTGGTCGCGATTAGGTTTATTCAAATTAAGTGTCATATCCTTGACATGAAATCGAAACTTCTTGAGATTTTGCGGGTTCCTCAATTTTAATATAAAGTCCATCGCGTGATAGTAATCATGGAAGACAATATCATTTAAATGATCTGTGTGACGGTTTCTTCGTGTACTCGATTCGTTTTACTCAATTTTCCACTACATTTTCGTATAATTGCGTTTCAATCTTATAAATGGAGTTTAATGTCATGTTCTCCGTTCGTCAAATCGTTCTTCGATTACTGACGTAGATTTTATTTTTTATCAAAATCTATGTGGGAAAACTCTAACGATGTCAAAACGCACGATTGTAGTGGTCAGTTAATGTTTGCTCTTCGTGAAATTTGGCGTCCATCAAACTTTTCGTTCAACGAAATTTGGACTTTAATTACAAATTTGAACTATTTATTACTGCACTGTATAGCGTTCGATTAGTTTTAATTTTCTATTTACATCCCAAAAGATGGTAACATTCAGTTTAGACAACTCTATTCAGGTTTTGCACTCCACATTTATCCTTTCACAGATCTTATTCAACTTTTTGCATATCAAATTTGCGACCAAATTCAGCGGTTTCCAAATCAAATTCATTTTATGGATGACTCGAGAGTAAATTATTGTGACACAATTTAGAAATACAAGCATACAAGCAATAAAAATAATACAAGCTTCCATAACACCAAGAAAATGAGTTTTGTTGATCAAACGTGTAGGTGTCAGAAGTTAGAACATTGGTGTTGGTGACGATCGATCGTCGGCAATCAGCTGTGACTGTCATACTGAGCCGACGATCGATTTGCTATTAACAACCCGATGTTCTTTTAGTAAATATTAATTCGTCAGCGATATTCAGATTGTAACAAACCGTCATATGAAAAACTTCTATTAAATAAAGCTCCTATAAATTTCAGAAGTGGGATTCGAAAGATTTTGTGGTAGTGCGTGAAATTTAGTATTTTTTGTTCACGGCTATCGAGATTCGGGAAGTTAGGGAAAATATTAGAAGGAACTTTAGTAGATATCTTTAGTATCGTATCCGTGGTGTGAGAAATTCTTGAGTGATTTTGGACTTTCGGTTAAATATTTTTGTGGGCGTTTAAACGAGATACACTTCACTATTTCTATTATTACACTCTCCAATGACGAATCCAACCGCAGAAGTTTTTCCGGAAATTTAATTCTGTACATAAAATATTGATCCTTCAATCTACGAACAATTGATAGATTTCGACATTATGCCAATATGAGCTTGTCATAATTACTTAGAGTGTGGATTTATATGCAATATAAAAAGATTCTGTATTAATTGTAAGACCTAGAAAATGGATAGAAATCTATTCCTTTGACTAATCATTTTAGTAAGTTTGAAAATAGTATTTTTAGATTCCTCGTATGCACAAACTATTTCATGCTATCTCTACTCATTTATAATTATGAATTTCTTACACAAATGAATGCAAATAATATAAAACCACGAAGACATTACAAGAATTCAAGAATGTTTTTATATTATTTTTGATGCATTATAATTGTTAGAAGAAGCTACACGTTGTCGTTTAACTTACGTTCCCTACAATGAATTTAGAAAACTTTTATTTTGCGTCAAGATTCGCAGTCCTCTCCAGTAATAAATGCATAAAATCTGCAGTGTAGTCATAATTAATATTTTAGACTTCATAGTGAATTTCATTTTTGCTATTATAGTTTCAAAAATCTTTGTAGAAAAACGTGATGTGCAATCGAGTGAATTTGGTTTGCGAAAGAGTGAATTTGCAGTACGAAAAAAATATTGCAAATAAACAGTCTAGGGTATCCTGAAGATTGGAAAATGATCATTTAACTGCTTTACGTTCCCTTATAATCTCTTTCGATGTTAATACTCGGCGTACTACAGAAAACGATCGGGACAGAAAACTTGGGATCGAAATATGTATCAGGTGCGACATACACAATCCTTTCTCAAACCATGAATATATTTCGTAGAGGTTTAATACTAAACCTACCACGATCAAATGATCGGTTCTCTATTTCACAATTATTGAAATAATAAACACGTTTTCATAGAAAATGATTCAACTGACTTCTTTATTTAAACACAGATTATAACGAAAACCGTAAAAAGTTAAAGTAAATTAAATCTTTTCACTTCTATAGGGCATTTCACTTTTATATGTTTTGTGTTAAACATTACACCAATATGAGATTGTCATATATTTTGGACAGTACATTAAACTCTGTTTTTATTAAAATTTTATAAATGCTAGGTTGTCATTATTGTTCGATTTGTTTCTGATTAATGTGCACAGCGCATATTTATGATAATCTTTAATGAACTAAATGGTATAGTTAATAAGAAAAAAGCTTAAGAAAAAATAAAGCATTGCCGAGCAGTTGTTCGCATTGTTTGTATGTGTTCATATTATGATTCACGAGAAGGTGAATATTCTCTATGAAAGGTTAAGTTTAGATTGCAAAACAAATATTACGAAACAACAGTGCATGGTATCCTGGGAATTAGAAAGTGATTATTTAACTGTTTTACGTTTCTGAATAATCTGTTTCACTTTCGAGTAATCATATTTTTAATCATCACTTTATTAAGATCCACCCCCTAAACTTTCGACGTTTCAACACTAAACGCAGAACAGAAACCCGTCAGCACAGAAAACGTGGGTCAGAAATATACATGTAGCAGTTATGATATATGGATACAATCCTTTGCATTTAGAACAGCCGTTCTGCGACTTAAATCCTCGCACTGATGTTTACGGGCAAACATCAACTTCATATCAGTTTCATTGCCTGATACGAACCGTGCAGTCTTCAGCCGTTGAAGACGAAGGAAATGGTCATTTTATCAATGTATACAAAATGCATATATAAAAACATGTATGTATCTCGTGTGATATACAATCCTTTGCATTCAGGACAGCCATTCTGTTACTTTGCTCCTCGCACTGTTGTTCACAGGATACATCAGCTTCGTATCAGTTTCATTGCGCGATACGAACTATACAGTCTTCAACCGTATCAGTCGCAAATGCTACCAATATCATTTTATCAAAGAAGCTTCGACTAGGACATCGATAAATTCCTGAGTGATGCGTGTCCAAATACTTCCGGCAGTTATTGCGCATCGGAGTATCCAGTGTCCGATAGTTGTATGGACTCACCGATCATCGTAGACGAAACCGGCGTGCAAGGTGTTGCAGTAAAGGGCCGTGGCGACGAGGGCGCAGGCTAGGGCTAGGATATCCATGTCACATCGTGGCGAGGACGGTGGCGGCGGCAGCGATGTCGAGGGTAGCGGCGGCCTCTTAACTTGTTGCACGTCCGCGGGCCTTCCTCCTCCACCACCTCCACAGCCCCTCCTCCTCCACCTCCTGATTCCAGCGGCTCGTCGTACGGCGGTCGAGACGTCCGCCGGACGGTCCAGTGACCGCCGCTCTGACGCCTGCCCGGATGTATCTCGCCCGGGACGAATGTCGGTGACACGTCGCGAGAAACGAGCCAGTAATCAAGCCGCAGCTTCGCCGAGCCGTGACGCTTTGCTCCGCGTCGCGACCAGGACGTACAGGGGTTATCCTCCGATCGGATCCGCCGATTCGAATCTCGCACCGTGAAAAGGTGTCGGCTGGAAGCTGGCGTCTCAGCGACGTCAGCAGTGAACAGACTCCCTGTACAGCTGGAACATCCGAGATCTGTTTGAAGGAACGCAGATGGAGGACACGGAGGAGGACGCTGTTCGCCCGCGAATCTTCTCACTTATAGTCCGGTCGCTTTAACCGGACTCACTTTCACTCGATTTAACCCCAGGCGGATCCTCTTCTCGCGATCACTGATCAACCGGGGGTGGAACGACGACGCGGAGAACGCGGTTGCTCAACGGGACTTTTGCATCCCCTCTCGAGAACGACCGGGTCGTTTTGTTGTTGTTGTTGCCGAGTGACAACGTTGAACAGATACGTGAAGCGTAAACGACGATCGGCCAGTGGAACCGGTCGCGGCGGTCACCAGAGAACGGTAGCTGCACACGGCGCGGCAGACTCGGCGGACTGGTTGGTACAGAGACGAACACTGGCAACGAGGACGAACGGAGATACGGATAGGCACTGTGTACCCGCGACGCGGCGCATGTTCCGAATGCGGAACGCCAACTGTCGCGCGCCCCCCGAGGACGAGCGCTTTATACGAACGGGAGACGGGCATCGATCGGACGGGCGCTTGCGCTTACCCGCTCCTCTGCTCTTCCTCCTCCTGCCTCCTCCGATATGCTTCCTGGTCCTCCTTCGTCACTTCTCCTATCCTCTCTTCTATTCGCTTCTACACGCCTCTCTCCTCTGCTCTTCTCTTTGCTTCTCTTCGCTTCTCATCGCTGCTCGCGGGATAGCTTACTACGACCGGCCGCGAGCACGTCTCTGACTACGACCAACATCGAGACCGCGACTACGACCGCGACCAACGGACTGGATTAACCGCAACTCCGGCGACGGTGACCGATAGCTGCCCTTTTTGGAAAATGACGCGTAACGCCGCGTCGGCTAGCCCCATGGACTTGCCCCGTGAGCTTGCCCCTGGACCTGCCCCGTGGGCTGGATCCGTCCGCGCACACCGACGATCGCTCTACGGCTTCAGCGGGTACACCGTCCTGAATCGTACCCGCTCCCTCGCAGGACCTCTGGAAGATAATGTTACCGCACGGTTAGGGATCGCGTGTTTCGCTGCGGTGCCTTCGCCGTGATGGCCAAACGCGAGTTGATGAATTAATATCTGGAGGATAAGTGAAAATGGGCGTGATGTTTGATGGTGATTGAATGCAACTCTTGATTGTGATAGGGATATATTTCGTTAGTAAGTAATGCGAGTTTTCATGTGCTGGTTTGAAAGGTGAAGTACCGAAACGTAATCCCAGCTGTTAGTTCTCCTAGTCATTCTACAGGTTGGAGATGGAAGTGCGCAAGAACCCGAAAATGTCGGGAATCCTATGGTTGGAACGGGTCGGGAAAGTATTGAGTTGAGAAGAGTCGGGTTCTCTGATATATCGGGATTCCTGATAGTTTTCGGGAACCCGTCCCGATCCCGCATAAAATTCTAGACGCGTCCCAACCCGACATTTTCGGGTTCTCGTATACCTCTACTAGTAGGACGTGAAGGGAAAAGCAGGATGAATTACCCAGTATTTTCATTTGAAATTATCTACGTTGATTGTAATAATCCGAGAGAATGTGAAGGACAAAAACGTTTATTTCTATGAGGTAATTGTTGTGATGGAGATCTTGTTCACAAGGTCATATTTAGTGGTATTTGAAGGTTATCGTCGATTTTTAATACTGGGATTGCTGAACGGGTCAGAATTCACTAATACGGAAATTGTGAGATTACTATTAATCATATACGAAGAAGAACCTCTACGTACTTTTGTTTCATTATAATCTTGTTCATGGGCTCCTACATAAGATAATATTCTTCTATCATTCTTGTTACTGCTGGCTAAAATTAATATATTCTTGTGTACATTGATTAGTAAACGAAATGACATAATCACATTTTCGACACACAGTATCAAAATCGTTATTGAACTATTTTTTAATGATTAACTTAAATTTGTAGCTGTACCATTAGGAGCAATAGAAAGTTTAACCTACCTGGTTGTTGAAAAAAAGCTATAATCTGATTTTGCCATGATCTTTGGTCCATAGCCAAGGATGTGTGATGTAAAATTTATTTTACCGATGTTTCAGAAGCTATCCAGTTTAGATAACATACGATCAATACATTTTTACCAAACTTGTGATACCCTGTTGAAATTCAGAAACAAGTATTAGGTATTTAATAGAAAAAACTGAAGGTGACGATACAAGTGGAAGATAGTAAAAAATTAATGATTACATCAGACGATTCCTTTGATATTATGCAACTTTTATTAGACATGTTGCTTCATGTAGATAATCATTTACGAGTGATTTTAAATGGTCAAAATAGGAGACTCATCCTGTATGCTTTCTTCGTAAAAGTATATGAAACCAACTAGTCCAATTTTATTTTAATATATTATCACATTATCTACAACTAAATTAATAATAATATCCACAGCAGAATTGGTACACCTAACACAGGGTTAAAAATGTTATTGTCTTCTACTTTATTCGAGCTCAGATTCCAGAATTGTGAGCGCGTTAACAAGTACAACAGGTGTGACGTACGAGCGTTGCAAGTGATTTGCGTGTCTATTACGAGTAATTAAGTTCATGTATCCATTGGTCGATGTATTCTGGTAATGATGCGAATGTATTGATTAAGGTGTACTGATTCTATGATTCTTGATTATTAACTTCTTAATAACCATCAAAGACTGCGTGTATAAATGATGCATAGACATTCAGGAACTCAAGTTTATATTCGTTTGATCGTGTTTACAAAGGAAACATACGTTCGCACATAATATTTATGTGTCAACACATACGATAAATGTGATGTACATATTTCGTAAATTTAAGTATCTGTGCACTGATTATTCGAAAGTAACTGCGGTTGTGTTTCTATTGGTTGATGCCGATTTGTTTTGGTGGAAGTGCAACAGTGTTGGTGGAAGTGTAGCAGTGTTGGAATTAATTAGAGAGATTTTATTTTAGAATTTTTAGTTACTGATTGCTTAGTAGTAAATGAAGACTGTGTTTGTACGAGATACATCAATACCCAAAAAACCCGGTTTATGGTCGCTTGACAGTGTTTAAACGGGCTCAATAAAAACAGCAATAAGATCGAATAAAGAGACTCCACTTTTCATTGAGACTATTTAATATTTCGATTCAAGACTGATATACTATAATGAACCATTTCATTACAAATATTATGAATCTATAAGAAAACAGCTTGTACATACTAGTTTTCACATCAAACGTCCCTTTGCGTTTTGGTGTTAATATATTTTTCAGTCTTTTTACTGTAATTATATATTGCATATATATATATATATATATATATATATATATATATATATTATTAGGTATTAACACTTTACCGACCGGTAGCCGATTAATCGGCTTTTTGTCCCCAACTCTCACCGACCGGTAGCCGATTAATCGGCTTTTTGTCCCCAACACTCACCGACCGGTAGCCGATTAATCGGCGTTTTCTCCCCAACGCTTATAGAGCCGGTGCCAGGGAAGATCTGCGGCCGAGTGGCCGGTGAGAAGTACATAGGATGTTGAACCGCTACCGGTCGGTAAAGTGTTAATAATAAATAAAAAATATGTTTGCACGTAATGCGTAGACGTGAAAGTACACCAGTTTATGATCGTTTGACAGTGTTTGAAGACGTCAATATTAATCATACTAATCACTTGTGAATTGCAGTAAATAAAATGACTCTAGTTTCTTTAAGATAAAATAAAGAAATCAAATAATCCACATGAAAAGAAAATATAAGAATGAACAGAAAGATGCAAATAAAATGACTCTAGTTTCTTTAAGATAAAATAAAGAAATCAAATAATGAACAGAAAGATGAACGAAGAATAATGCCGATCGAACACGTATTAATAGAAAGTGAAAAATACGTTTGCACGAGGTGCATAGACGTCGGAAGCACCCAGTCTATAATCGTTTGAAAGTGTTTGAAAACGCTAATATTAATCATATCAGCCACTAGTCTATTGCAGTAAATAAATGACGCTGGTTTCTTTAAGATAAAGTAAAGAGATAAAATAATCCATAAACGTTAACGAAAAACGAAATCAAAATTTATGAAAAAATATAAGGAAGAACAGAAAAATGAACAAAAAAAAAATGTCGATCGTATATGTATCAATAGTAATTTTATGGTCGTTCGACTTGAAGGAGCCCGTTGTGCCGATAATCTTCGCAACATAACCTACCAGCGTAATCAAAGTACATAATGATTGCGTGGCGAACTGCAACCGGGCTCGACTGCGTTTTGGAGAACTTCGTGTTCTTAACTTTTTTGAACTTTTTTTTATGCGATCCTGTAGATATCGATGAAGACATTCCGAAAATATGTATATGGTTGTTAGGAATTCACTGGTTTATAAGTTATACGCGTGTAAAGATGAGCAGTTTCAAGCGTTTTTGACAGGTTAGAGCGTTGCCATATTGGATATTCGTTGAGTGGTAGAGGTAGGTAGGTCTGTTCAGCGCATGCGCTGGATAGATCGTGAGTGTTCAGCGCATATGTTAGATAGCATGGTATATTTGCGGGATCGACTGAGTAGTACTGAGCGTATGCGCTAGATAGCAATTCAGTGGTTACAAATACTTTGTAAACATACGCAATTTCAAGCGTTTTTCACAAATTAATTATTAATAAGTTTATTGTAGATTTTGAAATGGCTAGTTCAAGTATTAGAAATGTTAACTTTAGAGACATGCCAAGTAGTTAAGAAGAAGCAATTACTTGAGCTCAGGATTGTGGATTGTTGCGGAAACTTAAAAAATGTCGTACTCATCGGTGCGAAATGAAAATTTATAACAATAATCGTGGAATCGGTCGTTTTCGGTGTCCAGTAATTAAAATATACAGAATCACATACAGGATTTCAAAAAGAAGGTTACAGTCCAAGATGGTTTGGGGTTAGGTCGTCATGGGAGTGGAGAAGGCCGGCCCGACCATGGTATAATGTTTCGCATTTTGATTTAGTAAATGTGTTATTATTTATTATGTATTACGTACGTGTTTGTGCTGCCATCTAATGGATTTGTTCGGAAGTATTTAGCCTATTTTGTGTGTATTACCTAGCAAATATATCAATATGGCGGCGCTCTAACCTGTCAAAAAGGCTTAAAAGTGTTTAACTTTATGTGCGTATAACTTTTTAACTAATGAGTTCCGCGCATTAAGATTTTCATTTTCGGCGTTTTCTCGTCGAAATCTATAAGATTGTATAAAAAAAAAACTTGAAAAAAAGAGTTCTCCAAAACACAGTTAAACCTGTGACCGGGTTAGAAGATAATTCTATTAGATTCGTGCGATGTATGTAGGTCGAAGAAACAAAGATCCTGAAAACCACTCTGTGAGCTGATTCCCAGAAATCCCAGGAGATAGAAACCGATCGTTGTGGACCGCTGTTGATCACTGGCTCAACCCACTGGTTTTAGGTGGACCACCGATTTCACCGACAACATATGGATGGTCCAGATGGCGATCCATCTAGATATCGAGCGAGAGCATCGGGGCCAGGACAGTCTTTCTCGTGGTAAAGTGAGCGTCCTTTGTCAAAGAGTAACCCGGACCCCAGTGGCGGCCGGCTTGTCACTAGTTCATCATGTCACACCTTATTTATCAGTGACGCGCGTCCCGCTTCAATTAGCCCCATACGGGATTAAATTATCGTAAGAGGGGTTGGGGATTTGGGAGGAGTAGGGGGTAGCACATCCTGATACGGTATCGACCAGCATCCATTTCCGGCACCGTGCAGCGAACGATAAGGGGACGAGATTGCGATCGCAGGCGAACGGATGGAAAGGGCTCACGGGGAAAGCAAGAGGAGTAGACAACAGGTGCTGAAGGGATTCAGAGATTTCTTTTGAGCACGCCTCGTGCGCGGAGCAGCGCGTTATTAAATACGGTTTCGAGGCATGTAACTCTGTCCGCCGTTGTTGCTGTTTCAGCCCCCGTGCTCGCTCAAATTACCACGATTAATCACTATAGTCGCGAATAATTAATTGCGCGCAAGGGGCTGCGTGAAACGTACACATTCATCACGAGTATTGTTTTAACCGTGCCAGTTACGCCCGGTGATAGTATACTTAGCGGGATGGCGTGTATCACTGTGGGCTGGCTGCAAACGAAAGACAGTCTGTTCGAAATCGCAATTATTTTAATATGCACGTGAAAACGAATGTCGTCCGGCATGAACGGCTTTAACGGACAGTTGGTGTTCGGAAACTTTAATTTTGATAGAAAGGATTCGGCCACTATTTCGAAACGAATTATTTTTTAACGATTGTTTCGAATGGTCCGAGTTCTTTTGAGACTTTGGAAGGATTCGTTTACTAGGTAATTTATAAAAGATATGAATTAAAAATCATTTTGGTCGAAATTGAGAAAAACAAAGTGATGATTATGTTTTTCAACTATTCTTTGCGCCTATAATGAACATTTAAATTATGTCTTTTGTAGATCTATGTAAGTTACATAAACGTACAAAGTTTCATCAACATCGATTAAGGTTGCTATGAGATTATAAATAATTATAAATGCCAAAAATTGTCAAATTACGATCAAAGTTTGTGAATGTACATAACTTCCTTAGATCTACAAAAGCCATAATTTAAATTTTCATTATAGGCGTAGATAAAAAAGTTTAAAACCATGACCATTACCTTTTTCTTTGCAATTATCATTTTCTATTAATTTCTTGATAAATTTACATAGTAAACTTATCCTTCTAACATCTCAAAAACACTCAAGCCGTTCGAACCAATTTTTAAAAAGTAATTCATTTTGAAAGAGTCTCCGGACAGTTTTGCACGTCACTGTAGCGGACTTTTAAAAAGTATTTTTAAATGTGTTTTCTTATCAGTATCGATTCACTGATCAGAACCTAGAAAAATTAGTAACCATTTAAGTTTTAAGAAGAGGATTAGGAATAATTTACTTAAAGTAAAAGCACAATCTTTGTTCCGAAAATAAAAGAGAGGAAATTAAATTTATTCATGATTAATCAACTACCTGGCAATGTCGTTTTTCCTGCCACTTAAACTTAGAATGTCTCGGACCAATTACGACGTATTACCCTTGTCTCTAGAAACTATTATTACTTCGATAAAATACTTTTAGTACTTTCCGAGTTAGTGTCTTAATGCAGTATTTTATTTGATAGCCAAATGTTGATATGATTCGACGAATTATTTGTTCTTTTTTTAAATGAACATATGTATTTATTATTATTTCGGCATAAAATCGAACAGCATGAGATCATATACTATTTAACCCTTAATACTTTAAGAATAGTATTATACTGTATTATCAGCAGTTAAAGTTTGTAAGTTTCGACCTGCTTCATATCTTAAAACTCAAAGTACTTCAAAAAATTTAAAGTTTCCGAACCTTTGTAGATGTTAATCTATTTGTTATTTAGGATCAGATAAATTTTGAAAATATTAAGGTGCTGTTTAATTGCTAAAGGCTGTATGTAGAAAATTTGTTATTCATATATTGAGGTTAATTATTTACATTTTTTCATATACTTGTATTCTGTGTACATTTTTATGTAACTGTGTTTAAACAAATGTATACTATTTTAATATAAAATGAGTATTTTCCATAAAATGATCGGAGCTTTTGCTTTTGTATCGTACAGTGGAAATTGGATATCTGTATGTAGACTTTTGTTGCTGGCTGTATACCAATACCGTTTTCCTGCTTGTGGTAAACATTGAAAACGTTCAGTTGAGTGCACTGCAAAATTTAGGCTTCTTCAACTACCTACTCGTTCACGGTTGACACAGAATTAATATTGTAGGAAACGAGCATTTTAGCAATTACTGTGGAAATGTGTGTGGGTGAATGCGTGTGAAACAGGAGTGTAGGGTGGCAATGACCGGAGCACGTCGATCACATTGTTTGGTTACTGCGAGCGTACATATCTCAAGAATCATAATTTCGTAGTGAGCGAGTTTTAAGGTGCTAGATTGTCATAAATATATTGCAGATTTTATCCATTTGTGACAGAAATGGGTGTATGTAAATTAAAACGGTAAAAATTAAGGCAATTTAAGAACGTCCATATGTTATTTTCAGTTTATAAAAATTATTACAGATAGAAACAAAATTTTGTATAGTTTCTGTGTCTCGTATTTAATTGACGAAGAAAATTTTTATTTTGCATAAAGATCTAGTTATGACTTTGTAATATCATAATTAGACTGCGGATCTTCATGCAAATTTTAAATTTCATAGCTTATTTTATAAAAACTAGGATGATTAACAAATTCAATTTGTTAACGAATAAATTCTCTACGATAAGGATAGAGTAAAGATGTCATTAATATTTGTTACTATGCACATGTTTTCTTGTATTTTCAAAATGTGCACATATTATAAATGCATAAAGATCCGCAGTCTAATAATAATAAAGTGCAAATATAATAACTCCCTGCACTCGAATGGTGACTCTGAGTCACCAGTAAAAATTTCCAAACCATTATTCAAAATAGTTTCCATATTTTTAAATTGGTCTCTATCCTATGAATTACTAAAAATTCAACTGTTTTATGAGAAAACAGGTTCAATTTCAGGTGCTCTTATTCAACGTTATAAATGCTTATTTATCGTTGAAACAACCTACATCCCGACTTACAGTGTTCATGTAAAATTCAGTATTCAACCAAGAATTATTTTGTAACATGTCATAATTATTAAAATGAATATGAAACAAGAGCTATGTACAGTATTTCATCGTTAATTGTCGTGAAATTCTGAACAATAATCGTCGCAAAACAATCCCTCCTTCAACGGGGTATACCCCCTGAGGGTCCGTGAAGCTCGAGAGGCATCGGTCGCTGAGAAGTGTAACATAATACGAGTCGAATATATAGGTGAGACCACTACTAATCCAATGACAAAACTTCTTTATTTTTTATTATTTTTTTATGGAACTTTCACCAACATATTCGTGGCATTTTTCTAATGAAAATTATACCAAATATGATATAATCCCGATGGCATTTACTTAAGTAATGGACGATGAAAGTTTCGAGTGCAAGGAAGGACAGCGCATGGGAAAGAAAGGGACGCGGAGAGTCACTGTCGGCGGCACAGTTCAAAGGCCCGTGTGTCCTCACAGTGTAATGCCTATAAAAAGACTTTTTTATTATAACTTATTTTTTTATGAGACTTTCTCCAATATATTTGTGGCATTTTTCTGATTAAAATAATACCAAACACGATATAATTCGGATCATATTTACAATAATTTTCCGGAACTTTCATCGTCCTTTACTCATGTAAATACCATCGGCATTATATTTAATTTGGTATCATTTTCATTCGAAAAATGCCACGAATATGTTGGTGAAAGTTCCATAAAAAAATAATAAAAAATAAAGAAGTTTTGTCACTGGGTTAATTGTTATTTTCACACCGACATACTCGACCCATATTATGTTACACTTCTCGACGACCGAGGCCTCTCGAGCTTCGCTGTCCTTTTCTACGTTCGGCACAAGTCAAAGAATAGTATTATCTGAACATTAATTGTCGCCGGCTGAACCCGTGGTGGCGACGATTGTCGATGAAATACTGTATGACATTTTATCACTAAGGTAGCGTATGAGGTCATTTGTTACTCTAAAATGGTATAAATTCGTGAACTCTTGCGGAGTCGTCTAGTACATATGTTAAAACAATATATTTAGAAGATAGAATACGCGTTTTTATCCAAATTTCTTTGGCGGCTGTTGAAAATGCGTGAGAGAAGGAAAAGGAAACAGAGCGTTTCGTCCTGGGCGCGCTAGAGGACTCGTCAGTAAGGTTATCTAGCGGGACTTGCCTTAAACACAGGGATAGATCCTCAGGAGTCAGGAAGGTCTAAATCATTGGTTAAATTAGGCTACTCATTGTGAGAGACACGTAAGTAAGTATAAGGAGAATAAGCCTGGTAGTCAAAAATCAGCGACAATCAGATTTCCTAAACTTCTTCGGAATTTACATCGCAACACAATTTATAAGACTTCACAATAATGAATGACTTCATATTGTACTTTGTTGAATTCGTTTTCATAAATTCTATTGTTTTGTACTATGAATAGAGAACACACAGGCTTAGTGGCTTAACCGTAAGATTGCCATTTAAATTACTAGTAAACTATTTATCATATGCAAACATGATTCACGCAAAAGCTGTAATGTATTAAAAGATGCACATAGTGTAATAAATAATTTTTTGCTATTTTGCTGTTTCGTCTACATATAAAAGTCTCCGTGTTCTTTTTTTTAAATAGTATTGAATGAAATTTAACTGATTACGGTGTAATCACTAATAAGTTAAATCATTTGAAGAAAAGATTAACATATTTTGATTTGACCGTTTCTGTAGAAATATAGTTTGATAATTGATCAGATGCACGTGCCTCAGCATTCCTAAGAAGTAGAATTGGTCGATCATGATCAGACGCATCAGCCGATTCCTCTTCAACAGCAGTCGTAATCGCCGAATTTTTTCCATAACAAATGGTATTCATTTTTTTACTGATTTTTGCAAGTATAATTTCTTGCAGCTTCCGCGCGAATCCTGTGTTGTATATGTCCACAACTAATTCTTTTACTCTTCTCGGCATTCAAAAAAATCTAAGCAAAGTCTGAAATACGTATTGAAGTCCTTATTTTAATATACAGGGTGTTCGCGCTATCACTAGCCAGCGTTTTTCTTGTAAATAGCAGATATTAGAAAAATGAGTTTTTTTGAAAGAAAAAATTTATGCGCAACACAATGGTGTGTATGTAATTTTCTTGTGTTTATACTATTTTGTTAGACATGAAGGTGATATTCAATTTTTTAAATGCAATGCTCTATATTTTTTTATATCACATGAAAGCGTGTGTGTAGACGAATTCATACATATACTTCACAGTGACCTTCAAGGTCATACAAGGTCAGAAATGGAAGAAACATTTTCCAGATTTCATACCAATGTGTTTACAAGTATTCTTTACGAGGCTTCAGTAAATGTTCAATCCGCCCGGATATTCTTCTAGGTATTTCAATTTACTTTGTCTTTTATTTCCATTGCACTGGTGATAAATGCGTACCATATCCACCTTCTCGTCCATCGAATAATAATACATTACTATGCGATGTTACTAATCGGTGTCGAAAGTGATACTGAAATTGTCTCATCATAGAAGGAACTAGAAGTAAATACTCTGATAATGAATGACAACATCATCTGATTCGTATGAATAAGGAATACTTGTAAACACAATGGTATGAAATTTCCAAAATGTTTCTTCCATTTCTGACCTTACATGACCTTGACGGTCACTGTGCAGTATACGGATGAATTCGTCTAGACACACGCTTTCATGTGATATAAAAAAATATACAGCATTCCATTTAAAAACTTGAAGGTCACCTTCATATCTCTCAAAATAGTATAAACACAAAAAAATTACATACACGCCATTGTGTTGCGCATAAAAAACAGTACTACTTTTTTCTCTTTCACTTTTTTCTAATATTTTCTATTTACAAGAGAAACGCTGGCTAGTAACAGCGCGAACACCCAGTACAATCATTATAACGTCAAATATTTAGAACATTAATAGAAAAAAACAGATGTTGGAAAGCCAGAAATTCAAGGCTCCGCTCGTAAATTGTATAGTTGAGTTGTTCACGCATGGTTAAGGAAAAGAGTTCTCGTTTAGCGAAAATTTCAATATTTGTTGGAGAATTATAATTTTCGTACTACTGTGAAAAGTGTACGGAGCCTTTTTTGACTGATCGTGTAGGGAACTGCAGAATTTCGTGCGTAAAAGAAAATAAAAACGAGATATCGATCAAGAAGTTGTTCCATCAAATCATATCCTGTTCAGGTTATACAATATTATAGCTAATTACGGAACAGCATTGTGCGACCGATTAATTTCGTACGGGAACAAACGATCAAACGAGTCAGGAGAAAAATTGAACCTCTAATCAAGCTGGCCGCCACTTAGCTCCTCGTCGCATAAAGCACGACGCGTGGATGTCGCGGGTAACGAGGACCGATCGAAAGTCACCGGTACGGTGCGGGTGCGGGTGCGGGTGCAGTTGCAGGTGCGGGTGTGGCGGGTCCCGGAACGAAGCACGGGTAAACAATTCCGCGCACGGAATGGGCAGCAGGCGATTATATACGAGGGGAAGGGTCGAGACCATGGGGCGACGTATATTACGGCGCACGTACACGCAGTCCCCTCCAACCCTTTCTCCCTCGCAATGACCTTTGTCCACCTTCTTCTGTTGCCTCATCTCTGCGACCCCAGATGGTGGGATCCCTCGTGACTGCCGACGCACGTGACTCCACAGTCACGAGTCCCGTATTTCCTTCGACTGACCGATACCGACGGAACAACGAAAATACTGTTGGTGTGCGAAACATACCAGGTGTGGATGAAAAGTTCACCAAAAAATTGCTTTTTCCAGATATCGTAATTGTTATAATTACGTAGCATTACAGTTAATACATTTAGCACGTTAAACGCGAAATAATTTTGTCTCGATTTTCACTTTACTCTTTATTTAAGTATAAATACAAAAATACGAATAAGTAAAAAAATTTTTTAATATTATATGAGATATACAGTGGCTCACAAAAGTATTCGCTCGCCCTTTAAATCAGAATAACTTCCGTAAAATTTGACCAAACCACTTGACTTATTTTGAGCAATTAGAATAATCGTAATTGTTATAATTACGTAGCATTACAGTTAATACATTTAACATGTTAAACGCGGAGTAATTTTGTCTCGATTTTCACTTCACTCTTTATTTAAGTATAAATACAAAAATACGAATAAGTAAAAAATTTTTTTAATGTTACATGAGACATACAGTGGCTCGCACAAGTATTCGCTCGCCCTTTAAATCAGAATAACTTCCGTAAAATTTGACCAAACCACTTGACTTATTTTGAGCAATTAGAAACATTGATTTAGCAAATCACGTGCAAAATAGATTTTGAAGAAATTGCAATTAGTAGGAATTACATGAAAAAATTAAAAATGGACCTTTTTAAAACTTTATCATTTCAGCCCGTAATGAAAATTCAAAATATGCGTTTTGTATATCTATGTTATTGACACATATGCTGAAAATTTCATCGAAATCAGTTAACGAACACATGAGCTACAAGCGGTTGAAAGTGGTGATAATCGCAGTTTCTCACGACTTTTTGGTCAGTTTCTGCTTAAAATCCATAGTTTCTTACATCTTTCGATGCACGTCGTTTTTTTCTGTGTCAACCGATCTCGATGAAATTTTCAGCATATGTATAACTAACATAGATCTACAGAAGGCATATTTAAATTTTCATTATGGGCTAAAATAAAGAAGTTTTAAAAAGTGTCATTTTTATCTCTTCATGTAATTCCTACTAATTGCAATTTTTTCAAAATCTTTTTTGCACGTTATTTACTAAATCAATGCTTTTAGTTGCTCTAAAAAAGTCAAGTGGTTTGGTCAAATTTTAAGAAAGGGCGAGCGAATATTTTTGTGAGCCACCGTATCTTAACGTTTAGCGTGTTAATTAACACATTTTGCTTTTGAATAATTGTTATGAATAGATAGCGGATTTTCTGCATTTATGACGAAAATGAGTAGATGCAATTTGAAACAATAAAAATATTAGAGGAATTTAAAAATAATATTATATTATATTCAACCTATTAAACATATTAAGAAAAAAAATCAATTTCTATCTCACTCCACTTTATTGGAAGAAGCAAAAACTGTAGTTAAGTATGTTTTTACAATTGCAGCATTATGAGCTGGGTCGAAATATTTCAAATATTCTGGCAATTGATTCATGGCGATATTATCTTTCAAGGTCATCTGAAAGTCATTGTATAGCAGGTCGTTGAATTCGTTTCGACGTTGCCTACAGTATTATGAAGTTAAAAATACCCAGTTCCATTAAGAGATATGACAGCGACCTTGATTTTTTCGTTGAAAATCGATTTTTTTAAAATTTAAAAAATTGCAATTTCTTGTCGGTTAAATACTGATTAACTTTGGTAGGAAACATTTTTCTGCCCGACCATCCGAACGGGCTGATAAAACGTGGGGACTAATTGGCGCCGCACCCTGTATATAAAAAAATAATGAATAATAAAGAAGTTGGAAATTCTGATTAGTGTGGTCTCACCGATATACCCCGAGCCGCGTGGTGTCATATTTCTCGGCGACCGAGGCTTCTCGAGCTTCATGGCCCCTCAAGGAGGTACCCCCCGCAGTAGTAGGGATATCTTTGGGACACTTACGTGTTAGTCATTTGGGTCATTTACCGATGAAATACTGTATCCCATTGTTTTAATAACAAAAAGTAAGTATCTAATCTTACATTTCTGCCGTTTAATAACAGGACAAAGATAGTTTCAAGAAAATATAAAAGTAGAAGAAAAAGGAAGTAGCTAATCTTATCTTTGACGTGTTACTACGTGCGAAAAATTACTGCTAACAACATTGTCACTCAAACTATATTTTTATCTTTAACAGTTTCCGAGATAACTTCTTGAGTGCCAATTTCCACGGGGTTGTTTCACTCCATAAATCTGAATTTCCGATAAAGAAAATACGTGTCCCTTATTTTTGGCTGAACTTGCGAAGTTTCATCAAAGTCGAAGGGAGGCGGTTGTGTAATGTTCCTTGATAGGATTTTCTTCCGTGACTACAGACTTTTTCACCCTTGCAGACCCAGATGATACTGTAGACGGAAAGGCATTGATGTCCAGGATCGAAACGGACCAACAGGAGTAAAAGTTTCATTTTAATAAGTTTATTGCTGCACCACTACTCAGGAAAGTTTTACAAAATCAAAGTATTTTAGTTAATGAGACCAAAATTGCAAGGTTGCAGTTAGCTAAAATGATTACTTCTTTCATATCCTATAAATCTTACAGAAATGGTAATTGCTAAATCTAATTGTGCAGCCTTTTTGTGTACGTTTTCATTTCTAAAACAATGTAATTTTCGTGTCTAGGGACTCGCATAATGGTACACTTAAGAATTACTTTTATAAACTAATTCTAAATTTGTGCACACTTAATACTTATAAATGTATATTCGGTGGCCCGAATTAATATTCGGACACTCTTTACAATAACACAACTTTACTAAAATTAAACTAAACGACTTCAATTTTTTTGAAATGTTAGAAGGATTAGTTTACTAGCTAACGTGTAAATAATTATTTATAAAAATAGCTATTGGCCGAAACTGCGAAGAAAAATGTAAAGGTCACAATTTCTAACTTTTTTATCTGTGCCTGTAATGAAGATTTAAAATATACCTTTTGTAGATCTCTGTAAGTTATACAGGGTGTTTCGAAAATGGTGGACAAAACTTTAGGTAGATAGAATAGATTCCTAATGCTTAGAGATGAAGAGAAAGTTATATTAACATAGGTCCGGAAATGATGTCTTCGGAAATGTTCAATATGTCCCCCTCCTGTCTCACTACAAGCCTCAGCTCGTCGTCTACGGTAACGTGTTCGTGTATACATGAAATACAGTATAAATTGTAAACAAGAACACTATACCTTGATAACGTAAACCAGAGATGACCATTTTTATCTCAACTGAGACAAAACTGTCCCCGCCATAGCACTCGTTGTCCCCCACCAGCATCCGCCGTTAACCTAGAGCAGGCATGGGCGACGCTGGCTCAAAAAACACATGTTGCTTCTCTTCGCCTGCTCGGCGAGGCAATACCCACCACGTCCACCCGGACTCTTCCTTCAGCACCCTAAGTAACCTGCCGCCGCACAGTGGTCCCGATCGAGAAATACGGGGACATTTTGGTATAACTTTTAAACTATTAAAGATATCGAAGTGAAATTTGGAATGAAGAATATTAACAAGAATTCATTTTTTATACTGTAAAATTTAATATACTTTATGTTTATTTAATAGCCTTTCTTGCAATTTTTAAATACGTGTACAAGTATAACAAATTTAAGCACTTTTTTGTTTAAATAAACAGGTCCAAATTAATTAATTAGTTAATAATACTCTTCTACTTGTTTAACGAATCGCTAGTTGAGTAAACTTGTTTCTGTATTTTCCAGAATCTCCAGGTAAGTTTTTAAAATTCACAAAGTCTATGGTACCTGTATAAAGCACAAATTAAAATATAAGCAATAATAAATACAATAAGTTTTATTCGTGATCAGTTGAGAATTATGTGACACAGAATTAAATTAATTATTCTTACCTTCTCTGTTAAAAGTTTTTATTTAATTATTAGTTCCTCAGCCTCTGAGTCCAGGGTTTTAGGTTTATTATTGTTGGACTTTATACGCAAGGAAGATACATATGGATCAGAAGTTAGTAATAATCTATGAAATATATCTTCATTTATAGCAGTGCGTGAAAATTTTCGGCTTTTATTAGTTCTATAATTTTTAACATTTTTATGTCTCCTCTCCAAGGCCTCTTCAGACAATTGAATTATTTTGTAAATCACCTACGCTTTTTAAAATTCGTTTAGCCGAATCATCTAGCAAACTTTGTAACTCAACTTTTGCATATTTTTCGGTTACATCTATAGCTTCCTTTGGTGGATAACAATTTTTTTTTCTTTTAATAATGCCGCATACGACGGCCATTGATTGGTTTTGTACAGTATAGCGTCATTTCTAATGGACGTATACTGAAATTTGGACAGGTCTGCTGTTATAAACGTACAAAGAGCTTTCTCTGCTGATAACATTTCTCTTTTATGCATAAAACTACTTAAATTAGCTTTCATACGTTTATAATTGCATTCAAATTACAATGTAACGCTCAAACAGTTGCACGATTCAATCTCGTATGGCTTTGTATCAACTGAATGCAGAATGGCAGTGAATATCATTGTTGAAGGTTTATATATATTATAGCATAAACATTTGAAAGTGTGTATCTTCTGAAGAATTCCCTATGATGTCGCTCTATGTCCTGAAAACCTCACTTCGTGTGGCCAAAGGAATTTTAGTGTAGCATAGTCTCGACGATGAATGCGCCCATAGCACCTATACGCACAGCGAAGCGCGCAGCTTTAAACAATGATAATTTGTAAAAATGGAAGAAGGTGACTCCGATTCTTGCAGGATTATATAAAAGAAAATATGTTGAGAATAGTCCACTTTGTAAAATTCTGGGAATATTCGAGAATCAAAATATATTCCATGTGAATTACTAAGAATTTTTAGGATTTTCCCCAATGGAGTCAGCATTAAATTTGTTTTAAATAACAAACAGTAATGCTTAATTGTCAGTGATAATTTGTAATTTAAAGATATACTTTTCATTTAAAAAAAAGTGGTGAAAAAATATTGAAAAGAGTCGTCAGGACATGTTAAAGAAAGGAACCAATTTTTTCCATGAAAAATGCTATCTTCAAAACATCCAACTCTAACTGTCGATAACAGTAACAATTTTTATTGCAGTTTATTACTTTTTTCATTTTCGAGATTGCTGGAAATTGAGAAAGCAAAACATATTCAACAGACATCTATGCGAGATAGTTGATTTTTTGGCCAAATGTCCCCATATTTCTGGATCGGAACCACTGTGCGCCGGTGTAGCATCGTGAGGCTCGGTGCTGAAGGGACAGTCGGAGTGGACGTGGTGGGGACTGCCTTGCCGAGCAGGCAAAGGAGAAAAGCAGCAACATGTGTTTTTTGAGCCAGCGTCGCCCATGCCTGCCATAGAGGAAGGAAGTGCTTCGCCCGTCGCTAACTGTGCGCAGGCCTCGCGCATGAAAGAGAGGTTGGTGGGAGAAGCAGGCGTCTAAGGGGCCCCTACCGTGCCCATCACGGACGTAAATGTAGCCTGGCGATTACTTCAAAAACATTGTTGATGCCATTAAACGGGCGTTGAAGACGATGTGACGAGAATTGTGACACAAAAACTTTAATAACTCAGAAACTAATCTTTTCCGGACCTATGTTGACATATCTTTTTTTTCTTCTCGAAGCATTAGGAATCTATTCCTCACATTTTGCCCACCATTGACGAAACACCTTGTATGCATGCGCAAAGTTTCATCGAAGTCGGTTAATGATGCTATGAGCTACGAACATTACAAGTTGAAAGCTTAACCCCTTGGTATCCAACAACGAGTGAGGCTCCTCGTATGAAATTTGGACCAAAGATAATAAGGACGAGTCTGACTCGTGGGACTTCGTTCGAACCAAACATGAACAACGAGAGCCTGGCTCGTGGTGCTTCATACGTGACAAACGTAAACAACACTAACTCAAAGATTACTACTTTTCTACGAGTTTTCTCAAAACATTATTAATTTAAATTAATTATTAATTTACAAATTGTTACTGATACATTATACACTTTCAAATTATAAATCATTTTTGTTCACCGATGAATTGATCATAAGTACTTCCCAGACATCTTAAAAGTATTACTTGTACCCAAACGTGTTTATTTATTAATTCACAATTCCTTTCGTTGCGCCGAAATATACATGTCATAAGACGCATACATTTTGCGCAAGTTCGAGCACACGGCTAAACAGCTACATGGCTCGACGCGTGACGGACCTTCTTGTTTATTATAGCCCGAGCAATCGGGAGTTAGCGAGCACGACAAGAGGTTAAGGGTGAAAGTCGCAAATTTTCAGCCTTTTCAGTGTAGGATAGAGACGATGATGTATGTATGTGTGCGTGTGTGTGTGAGTGTCCGTTGGCCCCCACGAATCATACGATCAGCGGACGCGAATCGTCCGTCGGCGAGATCGATCGCGCGATTGACAAAAGACGATCGGCCGAGGCTTCGTGGTCGGCGCTGTGCGAGGTGAGATCACTCTCGGTAGAACTGTTAAAGAGGAACGACATAACGCAGAAATATACATTACATTAATCCTCCTCAGGCATTTTCCCTCTTACATCAGGAAATTTCTTCATTATGTCAGCGATGCCCAAACTCGGCTCTCGGGAGCTGAACGCCGCGCCGTCCCCACCACCGTTCGCCGTTTCCATAGCGCCATGACGCGACTAACCCCGCGTTAAAAAAGATGATCGTCGATTGTTTTATGACGCTCGGGTCGGTTACTCGGTTTCTTGGTCGTCGGGGTGAGAACACACTGCGCCTGCTCAAACTGACAGTAGGAGGGAGAAGCAGGCGCGTGAGGGGCCCCTATGCTGGACACCGCTGCCTTATGTAATCACCTTTAAATATTTGTAACTCATAACAGCTTTAACCGAGATCGAGATCGAGCCTTGACTTATAAAAGGCGTCTTTTAAATTTTCATTACAAAAACAGATAAAAAAGTTAAAAATTGTGATCTTTACTTTTCTCGTTGCAATACCGAACAATAGCATTTTCGAAAAAATTATTTGCATGCTACCCAGTAAACTAATCCTCATATCTCGAAACAAAAACTGAAGTCGTTTAGTTTAATTTTAACGAAGTTATTGTATTGTAAAGAGTGTCCGAATATTAATTCGGGCCACTGTGTGTACATCAATTTTAATTTAAGCTCTGCCACTAACATATGACTGACATGGCACGTGTTAAAATGCGTTGTCCCTAATACGGAATAGTTTATGATACTATCTAATGATATTATATGTATAGTATATAGTATACTGCGGGTTTGTACGGATAGAGTGCAACGTAAAACAGTGGAAAGGTTAGAATCTATTATTTTCAGCACGATAAAATTTGTAAGAATAAGTAAGAATCATATGTCAATTTGGTTCCAGTTTCTTGCAATTGACGAACACAATTTTTATTTTGCATAAATATCCGCAGTTTATATATAAAACATGACCTGTCTGAAATTCAACGAGTGTATTACAGAAACCCTTGAATACGACACTACTTGTAGTACACGATAAAAAATTTCGCCAATTCTTGAATAACACGGCACTTCAATTGCATTGCTCGTAAATTATATTTTTGATCAATTCTAAAAAAAAATTATTTCTCGCATTTGACTAAAATTTAGTACAGTTGACATGAATGAATTTTTCAGTTAGAGATCCAATTAATTAGGAGAACAAAACGAATTATTCGTGTTATTCGAAGGTTGTCTATAAATACATGAAATCGTTATGATTTTTCAATTTTTAATATTATTTTTCTGTATCTCACTCCACCTTAATGTTTCGCCCTGCTATAATTGACGTTGAATAAATACCTGCCATATAAGTGTGTACCTACCTGTTAGGGGATGTCCGTTGTTCACACGCATTGCGCACGCACATGTAGTCACCCTACCTGTCGCTCACTTACCAGGAATACATAGTGTTTCACATTGAACTCGTGCATATCTAATCAGAGAAAGTGTAAGTATAATACAAACGATACTCTCTTATCAAAACAGTTTAATATCTTATTAAAACGAGTCTAACACAAGTCGTATATGGTATCGACAAGAAGGGGACAACAAAATAGAATCAATAATTTTTTATGAGGAGAAAACGTTACTGAAAGAGTCTAAAGAGTCTTTTAAAGGTCTAGCAAATAATACATAAATTATTTAAGGGGCTATTATATAATACAACATATTATACAAAGTGTTAATTTGAAAACTTTCCAGCCGAGTATCACGAAAAGTATGAAAGATATTAAAAAAGTGTAAAACACGTGTCCAAGGATTTCGAGGGGGAAAGAGGGGGGCAGTATCAGTTTTTTATTTGAGTAGCGTTTTCAAGGTGATTTGAAGGTCAACTTTGTTTTTTCAAATAGAAACCTATAATTTTTATTATGGGATCTTATTATACGTAAAAAGACTAGCAATTTTCGTAGGATATTTTTTTTTATCCGCGCACTAGTTTCGGTGATATTTCAAGAGAAATAGAGCGTTTATACAGGAATGTAGAACTATTGCAACAGATACTTTCAAAAATGTTCGTTCAGAATTTGAGAATCGTCTTATTTCGTTGCGTAGGACTTAACGGCTTCAATTAATTATTAGAATTGGTACCTATTTTTCATAGTAGGTACATTGTAAATATAGATATAATATAAACATGTGCAGTCGATCACATTAATATTGGGACATTTTTATAAAGGCGATAACTTTTTAAATAGTGGACCATATGACTTGGGTTTTGTTTTAGAAGTTAGAACAATTAGTTTGCTACATGACGCAACAAAGAAATTTTTGAAAGATTGTAATTGGTCGGAATTGCAAAGAAAATACTAAAAGTAGTTTTTTTACAACTTTTTTATATGAACCAATATTAAAAATTTGAAAAATTTGTTTTGTAAATCTGTGTCAATTATACACATTCTGAAAATTGCATAAAAATCGGATGACATGGGAAACAGCGACAGGCATCGATAGATGTAAGAATACTTCGATTTATTACAGTTTAAGGCCGAAAATTGTGAAAAGCTGCAATTTTTACAATCTTCAAACGGCTGTAGCTCACTGCAACGTTTGCAACATTGCAACGTTGCAGTTGACAGGGATCTACAAAACGTATTTGTTAAACTTTCAATATATGATATTGAATATAAAGTTTTAGTATTGTTTTTCTAATTCCAACCAATTATAATTTTTCAAAAATTTCTTTGTTGCGTCATGTAGTAAACTAATTGATCTGACTTCTCAAAAAAAAATCCAAGTCATATGATTCACTATTAAAAATGTTATCGCATCATTTTTAGAAGTGTCCCAATATTAGCGTGACCCACTGTACATATTATATTTTCCGAACCAATCCGTATAATATTAAAGAAAGCTGGATATATAGTAACCTACCCAATATGTAGCCATAGTAATACGGCAGACTGAGAATCATAAATCCAATTTCTTTATAACAATAAACGCAAAACATTATTTTACTCGATATATCACGTATGTGACTTACACAACTATCATTCTCAACCCTCCATTTGTAACCGGAGCAGCAAACGGATCAGCGACAAGTAGAGGGGAGCGGGCGTTTGATCGCTCGGCGCGCAAGTAGCCGTTTCCTGGAAAAGCCCGCCTCCAGAGCCCTTGGGTAGGCTACTTATCAAGCAGTATTTCCTCGGGAGATCAAATCGTCAACGGTTTCCGTGTTGTGTTCGTGCGGTGGCAGGCGCGACGTGCTGTGTATCGACGAGGAGGCAGCGCGTGCGCTCAATCGCGACAACGATCCAGTAATCAATTAGATAACCAGCGTACCCAGCGGCCGGAAAAAAATGTTGCTTTCGTACCGAAAAAAATATGACTTTCCGGTAGCTGTAATATAGAACCGGGGGGGATCGAGTAGATCGCGGCGGGGCACGCCATGTTGGCAGCGTAGGGTCGACCGGGATATAGCGAGGCTACCCTGTTATTTGTCTCACGCGCTGCTAGATTAAGATAATGGGCTAATGCGGACCCTCCGCCACCGCCGCCTACGCGCAGAACCATAGTTGTGGCTGTTGCCGTTGTGACCGGCGACGATCGGTGACCGGCGACCGGCGATGCTGGCGGGCCGGACATCACCATGTCGGCGGGGGAAGAAGGGCAGAGATACGATGACCGGCGACCACGCGATCCACCCGGACAAGCTTGGTTATACGCGGCTCGTTGCGAATTATCGTGCGAACTAATCGCGGCCGTGTGCCCATGTGCATGTGCTGTCAGCTCGCTCGAGGAAACGGTCGAACGCGACCGACATCGCGATTCTTACGTGATACATGCCGCCTATTAGCCAAACAGAAGCAACAACCTCTTGACCAGGGATTGAAAAGGTTCTGAAAATTAAGGTGACCAATCGTCCTCCTTTTGTAATAATCATTCTAATAATAATTAATAGGCATGTAAGCATAATTACAACACAAAATGTTACAAATGTATTGTTGTTGCAATGAATAAAATGTTCCTTTTATTTAGAATTTTCTTTTCTTCAATTTATTTGTGTCTTCCTTTTCATTGTAAAAAAGTTGGTCACCTTATGAAAATAACTGTTTCAAACTCTGGTATATCTAATGATTATGGTGGCCAATGTCATCGTATTAAACAGAGCTTTCACTTCTTAAGTATTATCTTGTTGTGGAATGGAATTATGGAATGTTACTTATTATCCAAGACATTTTACATTGTTATCCTTCTTTGTTCAAATTTCTATAAACTTTACAAGATTTTTGGTTACATCATAAGCGATACATCCCCATATTAAAGTTCGTATTAAAATAATAATAATATGTAATCATCTACAGAATAACCTTCAAGGCTACACAAGATCAAAAACGAAATCAATATTTCGAATATTTAGTATCATCGAATTTACAATGTATTTCTTATTGATTTTTATGAACTTATACCGGGTAAACCACGAGAGAAACAAAACAGCTAAATATCTCAACTAAGATTGAAGATAGAAGAAAATGTCAAAAAGAGCATGGTTATTATGTTTACCTTCAAAAATGTTCGTTCAGAATTTGAGAATCGTCTTATTTCGTTGCGTAGGACTTAACGGCTTCAATTAATTATTATAATTGGTACCTATTTTTCATAGTAGTTACATTGTAAATATAGATATAATATAAACATGTACAGTCGATCACATTAATATTGGGACACTTTTATAAAGGTGATAACTTTTCTAATAGTGGACCATATGTCTTGGGTTTCTTTTTTAGAAGTTAGAACAATTAGTTTGCTACATGACGCAACAAAGAAATTTTTGAAACATTGTAATTGGTCGGAATTGCAAAGAAAATACTAAAAGCAGTTTTTTTACAACTTGTTTATGTGAGCCAATATTGAAAATTTGAAAAATTTGTTTTGTAAATCTACGAAACACCTATATATCTCAACTAAGATTGAAGATAGAAGAAAATGTCAAAAAGAGCATGGTTATTATGTTCAAGCAGACAAAACATTTTTTGATCGTTGTTGTCTTTAAGGTCTTATGAAGGTCACCGATGGTGTTTTAAATGACACAATATGTTTGTAACTTCATAATGCAGTAGCTAATGTCAACAGGAGGCCAATGATTTAGTATACTACGATCTTACAATGACCTACATCGATTGAAATCACAGTCGATTAAAAGTGCAATCCGACTGCACTTTCGGAGTTATAAATCCAGCAGCTTTACGAATTTCCAACTGAAACTTTGTGAGAGTATTCCAGAAATATAATGGTAACAGATAATACCATTCTTGAAAAATCGATATTCATTACTTCACCAAAGATATAAGCCTCTTAACAGATTATCTACGATTATTCCACAATTTTTTGGAAATCTATGGTCCATGGCTAACGATTTTTTAACAGTTGCTTTAACAGCAACGGAAATTTCATTCATAATCTCGCAAAAGAAAATTTTCAAGCTTCCTTTTGATACAGCATAATTGGCGCATTAAGAATCATAGTGGTGTAAGTCAAAATTCTGAAGATTTGAGTTAATATTGTTTTTCGAATGTTAAAATCATCATTTATGTGGTATCAGGACCCAACAGACCAAATACTGTATGGAGATTAGGAAAAGTGGGAGGGATCCGTGAGTATGTGTAAGAGTTGATCAGTTACAACTGCGAGGGCCCGGGTTCGATTCCCAGCGCGGAATTCCTCATTTTTCCTAAGATCCTACATTTATTTACCGCCGGTTTTAAGTGATGTAGAACTTTATTCTTTATTGAAAATGCCATTTTATTATTTTGCCACTAAACGAATATAACAAACTATTTTGGATCACAGTGGTGTTAATCAACGTTACCCTCATTTGCTTTCTGCCGCAGATTCACAACACTACAAAACGTATTATTTAACACTAGGTTTACGGTGCACTAAAAGACGCTATTTTACAATGCTTTATAAAAATAACAAGAGCGTGTCTGTCCAAATTGTTTAGCCATTTATATTATAATATAGTCCACAACACTTGATTAAACGCAATGATATTTTTGCTGTATTGGTGTTGACTAGACTTAGAATTAATATTTTCTATATTTCTACGAACAAAAGGTGTTATTTAATGACGATGTATGCATTTAAGTTGACACATGAAATAGTTAATGTAAAAATTCTCGATTCTTCAAATATAATTCAAATTTTCCTGCGTCACTAGAATAAACGCATCTAGGTTTTCTTTTGTTTCTGGCTGCTGCCATATTGGTTATTCGGCCGCTTAGTAGCAGACGAACTTTTCTAGAAGAAACTGTTTAAAGAAACAAAAATTGGGCGCGCAAAACAGTTGAGTTCCGAAGAAATTGGAAAAATTAAAGTATTAAAAAGAAAAGAAAATTTATTTCATTCTTATCTGAAAAATAGTCAAAATTATGGGAAGTTGTACAAAGGCAGAACCAAACAAGCTCTTTCAAGAAGGAAAAAGCGATTAATTTTGCGTATTACTCCGAATTCATGCAAAAGTTCTATGCAAATTGCCCAGGATGCTAATGGTTTCAGTTTCTGTACGCACGATACAAAGACTTTTAAAAAAAACACCTACAGTTAAAAGAAAGCATTTGAAGAGAAAGCCACGTTTGAAAAGACGTCATAAAGGAGAGAGATTAAAGTTTGCAAGAAAACATATGGGTTGGGTTAAAAAATGAGGAAAGGTCATCTTTTCAGATGAAAAAAATTTAATTTTGATGTTCCCGATGGCTATTGTTTTTACTACAATGATTTAAGAAAGGAAGAAAAGATTTTGTCACGTCGCCAACATGGTGGAGGATCTGTCATGGTTTGGAGAGCTATTAGCTCGAAAGGAGTGATGGATTTAAAAATATTGAAACTACGGCAAGACTCTAAAAAATACCTGGAGACTATAAAAGCAGCAAAAATTAAGATTTTTGAAGTTTTACAGATTGATCAGTGGATATTTCAGCACGACAATGCACCGATATACACTGCGACGCTAATTAAAACATGGCTTCAAAGGCAGAATATAACTTGTTTAGCATGGCCAGCAATGTTGCCTGATTTAAATATCATAGAAAATGTCTGGGGATACTTAACCAGACGAGTATATATAAATAATCGTCAATTTAATTCACAAGAAGAGCTCATAAATGCTATTCAGGCCGAATGGAGAAATATGTCAATTGATTATTTTTGTTAAATGAATATTTTCTGTTATAAACAGATATGTCGGATCAACAAAATACTAGGAATCAATATTCGTTGGTATAATATTATTCTATCATGATTATATTTTCATGCGTTTATTCAAGTGACGCGGGAAAATTTGTATTATATACTAAAAAATAAAAAATGTTTACATTAAGTATTTCATGTGTTAACTTAAATGCATATATCTTCATTAAATAACACCTTCTGTTCCTAGAAATATAGAAAATATAGATTCAAGGTCTAGTAAACACCAATATAGGGCAAACATCATTGCGTTTAATCAAGTGTCGCGGACTGTATGTAGCTAAAGAAATAAATTTGTTTCAAAATTATTCGTCGATGCAAATCTCAATAATTGTAACCTAGAATAATTACAAACCGACATTTGGACAGGTCCCGTAAACCTAGTGTTCAATTTTGAATATTGATCCACATGAAAAAGTAGTGAATTAGAACTTTTAGTTTTTTCGCTGCAATTCCGATAATTTGTAATTTTTTCAAAAAATTTTTCCACGTCATTTATTAACTAATTGTTCTAATTTATCAAAATAGTCCAGGTTGTAGGATCCACTATAAAAAAGTTATCGTCTCTTTAAGAGTGTCCGAATATTTATCAGAGTCACTGCACGTCAGTAGAAGTCAATTAGAGGTTTAACTGCGTTTTGGAGAACTCTTTTTTTTAAGATTTTTTTATACAATCTTATAGATTTCGACGAGAAAACGCCGAAAATGAAAATCTTAATGCGCGGAATTCATTAGTTAAAAAGTTATACGCATATAAAGTTGGACGCTTTTAAGCCTTTTTGACAGGTTACAGCGCCGCCACATTGATATGTTTGCTAGGTAATACACACAAAATAGGCTAAATACTTTCGAACAAATCCATTAGATGGCAGCACAAACACGTACGTAATACATGATAACAAATTTACTGAATCAAAATGCGAAATATTATACCATGGTCGGGCCGGCCTTCTTCGCTCCCACGACGACCTAACCCCAAACCATCATGGACTGTACCTTGTTTTTGAAATCTTGCATGTGATTCTGTATATTTTAATTACTGGACACCGAAAACGACCGATTCCATGATTATTGTTATAAGTTTTCATTTCGATGAGTACGACATTTTTTAATTTTCTGCAACAATTCACAATCCTGAGACCAGATAATTGCTTCTTCTTTACTACTTGGCATGTCTCTAAAGTTAAACTTTCTAATACTTGAACTAGCCATTTCAAAATCAACAATAAACTTAATAATAATTAATTTGTGAAAAACACTTGAAATTGCTTATGTTTACAAAGTATGAGTAACCACTGAATTGCTATCTAGTGCATACGCTGAACACTCACGATCTATCCAGCGCATGCGCCGAACAGACCTACCTACCTTCTTCTACCACTCAACGAATATCCAATATGGCGACGCTCTAACCTGTCAAAAACGCTTAAAACCGCTCATCTGTACACGTGTATAACTTATAAACCAGTGAATTCCTAAAAACCATACACACGTTTTCGGAATGTCTTCATCGATATCTACAGGATCACATAAAAAAAAGTTCAAAAAAGTTAAGAACACGGAGTTCTCCAAAACGCAGACGAGCCTAATTAGATAATTCGCTTGTAAATTGTATAAAATTTTGTTACATACTTAAATTTTCACATATATAGACATTATTGAAAAGCCTATTAATAGGCTTCCGGTAGATAAAGTGCTAAGTCGATGGCTGCTATAGTGTCTCAGAGAACAGCTTCTAACACTTTGTATAGCTCATCCTGTATACAAATCGATGATAGAATAGCAGCGGGAAAGGTATTGTCTTAGGATTCCAGTGTCGGCGGTTGCACGAGGCCGCTGCACAATAGAAGATCCATAGGGGATCGTAGGGAATGTTTACAATGGCCGAAGCAAAAAGTCGCACGAAGGAATTTCTCGATGACCTAAATAGCTCCGGCAAGAGGAGGTCATGACCGCCACGTGGCGAGCATTCTATGCTGTGAATCTCCGATGGAGGCATCTCTAAGCCAACAAGGGTTGCCCTATTTAGTTTTATCGGGAGTAGGTCACTCTGATCATGCTATGTAAAACTGACTCGGCCGAGTACAAGATAAAATTAAAACTTAATGCATGAACTGCCAGATGTGAAGCACATCATTCCACTGATGGGGGCTCGTATCCAGACCGCTATCAAATAGATCGTTTGACAATCTGCTTAAAGGGGTAGAGATGCTCTGGCATAGACAAACGTCGCGTACTGTTGGCGGTACACGTATATGGCAGCTAACGCATTAATAGTGAACGTATGGGCAATATACGGCCGACACGCAAATGCTCCCCTGTATGGGACTCATTCCTTTGCCCTGACAATATTGTGCTAGTGATCAAAGACTGTACTGACTTGATCGAACTACGCTACTCTGTACCATTTGCTTAAATAATGATTGCAAACGAAAACATTTGTTAGGAGCGTGTTGTCTAGCGCCCTCCGACTTTGATGAAAATTATCTTGTTTTGATAACATGTGTATTCTTAGTCGCGATCATATTTTTAGGGGTAGCTAATAACACTCAACATTGGGGTTGCGAGGCTTATCTGGTCGTTTATCTCGGGAACTGTTAATAGCACAGAAAGAAATGAAATGATTGGTATCTTTGTAATACCAAGTTCGATCTTACAACGTGAACGAAATTTACTTGTTTCGAAATTTATTACAAAACAGCACATTTCTGGGATTTCTCTTCTCGCGAGGTAGTGGTCTGTAGTTATTTGAATTTATATTTACGAACTGGAAAAAATATTGCAATTACATTTAGGAATAAGTAATAATCTTTACTCATCTTCATGAAATTTCTAATAAATTAGATAATTTAGGGTGAAAATGTGAATTTTTTTAAATAGATGTCTTATTTCATTTTAAAATGATCATGTAACTTTTGGGTCATCCTGTATTGTGAAATTATGACAGCTTTAAAAAGATCTGACTTTTTAATCAGAATCTCTTGCATATCACGTTAATGTCTATAAATTCCAATTTGTGTTTCTTATAAGAATCAAAGTCACTAGCAAGTCTTACAGATATTTACAGATTACAGATATTTATTAAAACATGTGCTAATTATCCTAATAATTATCTTTCAAGATGTGTATAAGAAATACTTCCGAAAATTCTGCATTCTAAGAGAGGCCAGATAAAGACAAGTGAAACACAAAATTAAATTCTTTGTCAAGACTACCATAAATCGCTCTTCATTTTCTTCCTGAAGAAACACAAGCTTGAAGAATGAACTAGAGTATACTACCTTTTGTAGTTTAACAAATGAAGATGAAACACTCAACATTTCCATAACTTGTGAGTAACTAGGCTGCGACTGCTCATGCATGTATGGCACCTGTAAATATGTAAAATACAAGAAAACGTGTATATTAATAAAAAGTCTTGCCATGCCAAATCGATCATTTTTTGCAGGCACCATCGTCGATTTTGTTGTAAATGAAATATGTTGTAGTCCATGTGAAATTAGGGGGGGTTTAAGTCATCATTGTACTGTACTTGCCGGTTTCGAATTTTTTTAGAAATGACAGGCCTTCGAATTTTGCAATTTTTGCCCATTTTGGCCCATTGTCTCAGGAACTGTTTGTCCGATTGAACTAAATTTTTTTTGTTTTATTCGGAAAGGATTGGGCTATTACAAAATAATTTTTTCAACTTCGACAATCAACTGTATAATGTGGTTATAACATGGTTATTTAAATTTTGAAAAAATATGGTTATAGTCCTTGAAGTTTCCCCTTTAAAATGAGTCCTTACAAAAGATGGTGTTTGCCAAAATGGCCAAAAATTGCAAATTTCGAAGGCCTGTAATTTCTAAAAAAATTCGAAACCGGCAAAATGATGACTTAACCCCCCCCCCCCCCTAATTTCACATGGACTACAATATATTTCATTTAGAACAAAATCGATGATGGTGCCTGCAAAAAGTGATCGAGTTGGCATGGAATGACCCCAGTAATATTTTAATTTCATTTCTATCCTAACAAATCTTTTAGTTAACGCAAAAAATTACTTTCCATTCTCAATTTCTGTAGAGCAATTATGAAAGCAAAAGGTATTAATACTTATTATACATTTATCAAGATAAAAGAAAGCATTGGAAATAAAAAGTTAAATTTGCGCAGATAAGCTGTACAATTTTAAGTCTTATAGTATATTAATTTGTTCATTAATGAAATAATCTTTGTTAATTAAACCTTCACTATTATTTACAATGATTTGTTGCCATTTACGAATGCATCATTATTAAACTGTGAATTTTATGTATTTAAGGCAAAAATGGATGAATGTAAAACGAAATTGTAAAGATATTAATGGAATTGAAGAATATTGTTACTTTATTTTCAACTTGTTAAACTTATTGAAAGAAGAAGTACATTTGAATCTACCCTCCATTTTTCACAATCGACTTAGAAAATTTTTACTACAAACGGAAATTATTTATGACCCAACTGAATGAAAGATTTTTGTATTATTTATCAGAAATAAGAATTAAATAAAGAGTCTCTTATTAATTTTTATAAATTCATCAAAAGATATCCTTCAATTTATCCGATAGTATTTCGTATTTCACTCTCTTATTTTCCCATAAACGTACAGAATCCATCTGAACATTAGTACCCCCGTTTCCGTGAGTGTGTTAAAAATTTTCATCGATCTCCAAGCAAACAAACTTCAACTTGGCAGTCGCCTATATCCACAGAAGCTTCGGCTAAAATTACTTTCTTATAAACGACACGTTTGCATTCAAACTTTTCGCGAAACGCGACATAATTTTGCGCACAACAAAGGTCCGCAACGTTGAAACGATATCGCGATTTCCTCTGAAAATACGTACCATGAATCATACGCGACTGATCATACGAAGACGATCATATTCGTGTAGATCAAAGTGGTAATTTTAAATGCCTCTGGTAGTGCAACGTCGCGTCGAATAGGTGGGGGAGGGGGGGGGGGCAAGGGTGGTTCGTTGATAATCGACGACGCGGTTTCTCAATTATTTGCAGCCACGCTGGAAATTGAACGTCATTTGATTTCGCTGGAAGGAAATTAATTCTGATGCAACCGGGACTGATCGTATGGGCGCGAACGTAATCTGGGTTATGCTCTTGGAGCGCGAATGGGCAATGGAGGAAATAATACGGGAAAAATGGCACCGATAACCACACGGTTGTAGTACACTCCTAGACAAAAAGATAGCACACACATGTAGGGGTGATACTGTACCAAATTGCCGTACCGAATTCCGCCGATTACTACGATGATAGTAATGGTAACGACGCGACGATCTGTCAAACAATATTATTGATTGCGGTTTTCAGAACAGATAAAAATACGACGTGAATGATTCGAGACGTAAATTGTAAATCTCAGACGGAGATTGAAAAGTAAAAAAGTTTAACTGATTGTACTAGTTGTGATTTTTTGTGTTAAATTATATTTTCATATTTAACGTCTTTGATCCTACATTTGGGGGCTCAGCCGGGATGGGGGGAACACCGATGCCCGCATGGTGACAGACGACGAACGCAGTGAGCAAGCGTTGCGAAGACGGTCGCACGTGAGCGAAAGGACGACGAAGCGAAGTAAGGGGCACATCCAGGGAAAACTGCTAGAGAGGGCAGTAGGATGGTGTTCCCGAAAAGTGACGAAGTTGGTGACGAGTTGTGTTGATGGCGCTGAGGTCAAAAAGACGATGGCGCTGCGACGGACATTCGAGGGCGAATGCCGGAGCAGGATAGCCGAGTGTGGGATCAGGACCTCCCAGACCAAATACTGTATGGAGATTAGGAAAAGTAGGAGGGTTCCGTGGGTATGTCTAAGAGTTGATCAGTTACAACCGCGAGGGTCCCGGGTTCGATTCCCGGCGCGGAATTCCTCATTTTTCCTATTATCCTACAAACATGTTATCTTTTATTTCTCGAAGACTGAGGCCACGTGGCCGAGAACCATTGAATGACCGTTTTAAAATAAATACTAACAGAATGAGACATTCATTAATAATTTTTAGTAACAACTGTCGGTATACAGGGTGTCCCAGGCAACTGGAATTGGCTGTACCTTCTACACGGTTGGAAATAGAATAAACTGTTATAAATCGAAGTTGAATGTTATCGGACGGTGCATTGGACGTTACTGTAGACCTGAATTAGTGGTCGTAACTTACTCAGCGAAAAGCGCAAATGCGTGTGACACAATTGTGTACGAGTGTGTGTTTAGGCTGAGCTGACTTCGCAATCGGTTCGAGTCTCTTCTCTTCAAACCCTACCATACTTCAGACTACGCGTTCATATACTAATAGAACACAGGGTTGTAGTTCGTATAGTAGAGGCTCGGCTAAGAGTTCATATGCTGGATGAGCCATATAACTTGTACAGCTCAAATAACTTTTAAGTTATACATCCAATTCAAAATTGTTAAATTCAACAGTTGTAGAGTTTTAATGGAGATGCGATGGTGTGTTCACTCTTTTTTTTACATAGTGTAGTTTCCGAAATTTAAATGTCAATTTCTTTTTTTTAAGTGGAAAGGTATATTTTTGTCATCGTAGAAATTTTAAGTAAAGATGGGTAAACCTATAGTATTGATCCTGAACCTAATGTTTATCGAGATATTTTAAAATAAGTTGATCGGAAGATGTAACCATGTTCGCCCGATTTAACGCCTCTAGATTATTGTTTGTGAGGTATGATAAAAGGCAAAGTGTATAGTGGACCACCAACAACAGCAACAAACATGAAACTACGAATTTTAAAAGCGTGTAGATGTTTACTTTAGATCAATTGAAACTGCTGTCGCCACAGTGATTCTCGACTACAAAAGTGTATTGACGTTAATGGACATCAGGTTAAACTTTTTTTTAGTGGACCACTTCTTTTTATCTTTTATTATGTAATCCTGTAGATTTCTACGAGAAAACTCCGAAAATGTAAGTCTTATTGTTAGCAATTCACTGGTTTAGGAATTATACGCGTGTAAACTTGAGCACTTTCAAGCGTTTTTGGCAGATTAAAGCACTGCCATATTGGTATATTCGCGAAAAGGTAGCGTAATTCGAGAATAAATTTAAACCGGTGAATAATAAATAATTCGCTCCAACAAACAATTACTTTTAATCGAAATGGGGATTAATAATCTTAATTTCTAACGAATGATGAATAACGGAAACTGGTGCTCACCTAGTAACGGTCCTTGTTTTGCGTCGAACGCTTTTTGCATCGCAATAACACAAGACACGACACGACACAACTAGGTTTACAAGAACAGAGGGTGGGTCCGAGATAAAGAAACGCGCATCCTTTCACTTTGACTGTTGCCATTGTAATGAGTCGCGGCCGAATTGTTGGGACCGCGTGTGAGGAGAGGGTCAAGGGTACGATGATGTGGTGTTATGGGACGCCAATAGAAAATTTGTCGGGGATATTTATAGCTGATATTTACGTTGGTAGGGCACTTCTAAGAGTGCAACGTCACAATACATGCATTGCCTCGAAGATGTTTTTGCGCACATTCGCGTCGGGCCGCGCGGGTCCGAAATCGGGGGTAATCGGCGATCGGTGGAGACAATCGTCGCGAAAAATTTTCTATTGGCGTCCTATAACACCCCATCATCTCCTGGCCCCCTCCCCACTCGCGGTCCCAGCAATTCGGCCGCGACTCATTACAATCGCAACAGTCAAAGTGAACAGACGCGCGCTTCGTTACCTAGGAACCACCCTCTGTCCTTGTGAACCGCGTCGCATCATGTGTTGCGTTATTTGCGACACAGAAACTATACGACGCAAAACAAGATAATTTGATTTTGATTAAAAATCAAAATTATTAATCTTCATTTTTATTGGAATGCATTTTTTGTTCATCGGTTTAAATTTCTTCTCGAATTGCGTTACATTGCGTGTCGTGTCGATCAATTAAATTCAAATTCGGGTCGTGCGATTGAAATCGAGTTCATTTAATTTTGTATTTTATATTCAGCTCGAATTATTTATTTTTTATTAATTCGGATATTGTACGTTGACGGTTGATCAATTGAAACTAAATGTATTTGTTCTTTCTGTCACAGAGAATATTTCACAGATATTCACAATTAAACTTTTCTATTGTACATTTTCTTTTCAAATTACAGTAATATAACAATTAATTGCTAATGAATTTTCAATTTGCTAAAATTGGACGTTTACGTGAAATAATAAAACAGAAATAATAAAATTATTTCAAATATTTTATTATTTATATTATTCAAACAATATAGAAAATTTATTTTCATTTGGTGTTTCAATGAAATAAATTATTTTTAAATAACGTTTAATTTGATTATTAACATCGGTTATTATTTTAACATTTTATTATTACATTAAATTGATCAGCTTAAGTAATGGCAATTCTTTTTTTAGTGAACCACTTTTTTTAACTTTTTTCTGTAATCCTGTAGATTTCGACGAGAAAACTCCTAAAATGTACGTTTGGTTAAAATGTCTTTCAGATACCCTGTTTTTTAAAACATTTTATTATGCGATCCTATAAATTTCGACGAGATAACACCGAAAATAGAAGTCTTATTGCTAGGAATTCACTGGTTCAGATAGGTATACGCGTGTAAAGTAAGCACTTTCAAGCATTTTTTACAGGTGAAAGCGCCACCATATTGGTATATTCGCTGGGTGGTAGACTTAGGATCAGCTAATTAGTACTGAGCGCATGCGCTAGATAATATTAGAACCGGCTGATTTTGAGGTAATTGGAATTTAAAGGTATTTAAGCATATTTGTTAGGGTTAGGTCTGGTAAAAAGTGGAATCAAATTGCCAATTAATTGTGGATTTTTCTGAATTTTAGAGTTACATATTCCAATTACCGCTTTAGAATAGTTACCTCTCGGTCCTTGTGCTGTTTATCAGCCAGCGAATATACCCATATGGAAGTGCTTTAATCTTTCGAAAACGCTTGAAATTGCTTAAGTTTACACGCGTATCACTTCTGAACCAGTGAATTCCTAACAATAAAACTTACATTTTTGGAGATTTCTCATCGAAATCTACAGGATTACATAAAAAAGTTACACAAAGTGGTCTACTACAAAAAAGAATTTCCGGACATCATTTTGAGTACGAAACGCAGATGAGGTAAGGGGACATGCTTTTGTTTATAAATATAGTAGTTATTAGAAAGTTATTATAAATTTGTTATAAATATTATAAATATAAACAGTCATCTTAAAATATCTCGTTAACCATTAGGTTTAGGATGAACGTAGGTTCATACTTTTCTACTTAAAATTTAATATTCTGCCAATCTACGATGAGAAAAATATACCTTTTAACTTAAAAAAAAAAGGAAGTTGATATTGAAATTTCGAAAACTACACTGTGTACAAAGTGAATACGTCATCACATCCCTCCATTAAAACTCTACGACTTTTGTATTTAACAACTTTTAATTAGGTGCATAATTTGAAAGTTATTTGAGGTGTGCAAGTTATATGACTCACCTCGTATACGAGGTTCGGAATTAATTGGTTCGTATAAATGAGGTTCAGAGAGACGAGGTTCTACCGTATGTACTTCAGAATACGCGTCCATATAAATGATACGCTGTAGTTCGTATAACAAAGGCTCGGTTGAGAGTTCATATATGTATATATGAGGTTTAGCATTAATTGGTTCGTATAAATGAGGTTCCACTGTACTGTATGTTTCATTCGGAAATTCTGTGTATTCTCTGAGAGATTGAAGACGGCACACACGTGTTATCATTTTGTCTATGACTGTACTCCTACCTGTTACTTCGTTCCGGTGGCGTTTCAGACGGCGAATTATACCGCGAAATTTCACGCGGAACGGTTTCGAAGGGAAATTAAGGGCGCGGAGGAACTCCTGCGCGATCGTATCGACATCTACGACATTCTCTGTTAAACCTCGCGTGATTCCAAGGAACGATGAAATTTATAGTCGGACGACAACCAGCCAGTTCCGAGTAGAAAATCATTTTTATCGAAACTAGATTCGCACAGAGATTTCGCCTGGGGTGTATAACCTCGCGGAGGTCGCAGCTAATCTGTCAGATGCATGCGAAATCTTTTTATAAATATCATACTCCGTCAAGTTGAAGTATTTATGTTTTTCCGAGTAATTATAAACCGTGTTTAATTTTATAAAATTATTCCTCTTGCTGAACTCGAATCGATATGACCCTGCAGGGGATACTTAACTTTCTCTTATTTATATGGTGCAAGTTTTTATGCAGGGTGTCTCACTGAAATTAGTATCCTTTGATAATAATGATGCGAAACTGTTGATAATGACAAGAGATTCTGTAGGTACAAGTTAAATGGTTTCAAAGAACACATGATTGAATCCGAGTTTTCTGTTGGAAATTGCGTAGAGCAGGGCTGACTAATTTCATTTCAGCCTTCGTATACTGGTACACCTGGTATATATTAGTAAATAAAAATGCACTGAAATATTCCATCTTGTTGTTTTTGTAATGGAGACAGAATCAAATAATTAGAGATTTATGTTTTAAAACAGGCCTGACCAACAGAAATGGTTTCATGGGCCACTTTGGACGCGTAACGTTACAGCGGGCCGCACTTTATGTAAACATGCTTTTAAAAAATATAATACGAATACAAAATGAATGAAACTTTATTGTTATATTAGGATTTAATATAATTAACTCTCGAGTCTTAATTAATGAGATATTTGTTTATCCTTTCTTTCACTTAATTTTTGTAAATCTATATTTATGTTCGACGTTGCACATCTTAGGTGGTTTTCTAAATTGTCACCAGTTAATGAAGCACGTGATGAACTCTCTCTAAATTTCATCTTCGAAAAAAATGTTTCAAAAACATATGTGGTTCCAAAAGCACTTAAAACTCGTTGTACAAAATATCTTAAGTTGGAATATCTCTCGGATGTAATATGAGTATTGTAAAAATTAATTTTTGATGTGGACGCAAAAATCACGCGGCGGGCCGCACCATTTAACGCGGCGGGCCGCGTGTTGGCCAGGCCTGTTATAAAATGTATACAGGGTGGGGCATTTAAATGGGAACACCTACATATCTCGCTTATTATTAGTCGTACAAAAAATCCCTACAGAATAAAGTTGTACTGTTTCAAGGGGCGAATTTGATGATGGTAAATTTTTTTCTCAAGGTCATTTTTTTACAAGATTTCAAGGTCATCGATATTTTTTAAAATGGAATCATATATTTTTTTGTTTATGTTCTTATAGAAAATAAAATGACAAATTCAACATCCTATCATAATGTTTCGGCTCATCTGATCTCAAGATATTTGCATTAATATGCCCTTGCGATGTGGAACAGATACTGGCAGAACATTATTTACCAGGAAAAACCTACGACGCCACAAGATATGAGGCAAAGAATTACTAGGGCATGTGATTTACTTACGCCGCAAGAAATAGAAAACGCGTACAGATCGTTTAGTAAGAGACTTCAGTACTGCATCAATGCCAATGACCAGCATTTTGAACACGACATATGATATCGAAACACGTAAGTAAACTGTACATATCTTGAGATCAGATGAGCCGAATCATACATTATGATAGGATGTTGAATTTGTTACTTTATTCTCTATAAGAACATGAACAAAAAAATATATGATTCCATTTAAAAAACTATCGATGACCTTGAAATCTTGTAAAAAAATTACCTCGAGAAAAAAATTTACCATCATCAAATTCGCCCCTTGAAACAGTACAACTTTATTCTGTGGGGATTTTTTGCACGACTAATAATAACCGAGATACGTAGGTGTTCCCATTTAAATTCCCCACCCTGTATAATTGTGTCTAAATATGTATAACAATCTGTTTACTTTTGACTAATTGACAAACAATGTTCTTATACTTAATTGAACTCGAAAAATTTGTTTAATTGATGCCTCTGGTCATTTCATGCAAAAAAATATTATGTCACTTTTTGAAAAAGATTTTTCTTCCTAGTAAGTTATAAACGCCAAAGAAGTTCTAATCATTGTAATCATAAAATAAATCTTAGTGCAAGGGGTTAAATAAGTTACTCTGATTTTGTCTGGTACGTATATAGACTTTCTATTGCCATCATCCTCACAAGATACAGGTTTATGGGTGTCACGTCTGATGACCTTGGTGGTCAATAACAGGAAACCATTACTGGCCTAATCATAATCCTGATTGACATCGTCCAGCTGTACATCAATATTAGCGACACTTCAACGCGCGATGTGCTATTATTTACTGTAGAAGCTATGACGAATTATTGGATGATTACAAAGGTTTGTCTCCGATTATCAGAGATTTTTCCTCTAGTCCGACTTTGTAAAAGAACCACGCAGTTTTTCGAAAAAGAAATTCACCAGCTTGTAGAACTTTGGGAGACAATTAATTGGAGACCTCGAATAAGATTCTCCTTTATATGTATAATACATACACGAGCTATGAATTATATTATCCATTCAATGGTAGAAAAGGGCGAGTGTAGTCAGAAGCAGTGATGCCAGAATCGTGGAACCGAGGAACTTGCCCCTCCGGTGGATTCTCCAGCTGGACCCCCCACTCTGACGTACCGTCGTCGCCTTACGTTGTTTCTTACTGCGCGCGCGCTACACACAAGCGTACCTCTAGTCTGTCCGTGTGAGCTGCCTATTCGACTCGACGGCGTCGAGGTACGCTTGTGTGTAGCGCGTGCGCAGTAAGAAACAACGTAAGGCGACGACGATACGTCAGAGTGGGGGGTCCAGCCGGAGGATCCACCGGAGGGGCAAGTTCCTTGGTTCCACGATTCTGGCATCACTGGTCAGAAGACAACTTCAAATAAATCGTGTGTTATTTGTTGTACGAAAAAATTTTTTGCGACAAATGTACGATTTCCATGAAGACATTTAGCGTTGTAATTTGTTTTTTGTTACTTTAATCTTTTATCGAAATATAAGAGACACCTCCAATTTTTTAAGTAGAATGTCCAATATCTTTCCTTCAATTCGGATAAGGCACCAAACTTGGCATAAAAAGGTATTATACTAAACAGGACTTAAACTTAATAAACACCGAGATATTCTTAAATTAATAATCTTCTATTAGAAAATATTTTTGTGCACAATCAAGGTGTTCATTAACATGGCTTCTCTTTTATGTTGGCAAGTCATGTTTGTAATTTAATTTTAAGCCGTATTTGGTATAATACATTTTTTACGCAGAATTTGTCACTTTATCCGAATTCTAGGAAAAAAATTGGGTATTTCATTTAAAAAATTGAAAGTGACCCTTCCGTCTCGATATAAATGCAAGGTAACAAAAGATTACTGCACTGTATGTACCTCTGGGAACGATGTAACATTTGTTTGAAAAATTTATTTGTACAATAAATAACTTACGAGGTATTTGAAGTCGTCACGTTACGAGACTCGCTGTGTAATAATTATAATTATTATAATAAGTATAATTTGTTAATAAAACTGTTATTTTAAAATTTAACCGCTTGTGTTTTATTTTCCAATCGGGCACAAACTTTTGCAATAATCTCACATATATTTCGTTGATAATGAATTCAGTTTTAAATATATATTTGTACAATTACAACATGGATACTGAAAAATCGCGAAAGTAGCGGATATTTTTATCTTGCAGAGCTCGAAACAGAGTGCCTGCTTAAGTAACTTGAAGTTGATCGCTTGAGAAGTTTATGTTGCAGAATACAAATGTAATAAGGGGGATTATGAGATTATATATTATATAGACTCGACAGAAAGTCACTTGCAAAATACAAGGTGAGCGTGTTACACATCTGTTATCTTCGAGTTGCAGAATTTACTTCTTTTAAACCCTTAAGCAGAATTTTCTGAAAACGATATATTTCCAGTTAAACCACTTAATAACTTCACTAGTATGTAGCTAATTACTTGAATTATAGTTTGTATCTGATTTGTTTGAAACTGTTTGAGAATATATTTGTAATGATTGGACTGTGGAGCTTAATACACCACAAAAGTTATATGCATCACATACTTCAAACTCTGGTAGAATAAAAATACATGTCTTCTCCTAACAATTTTGATAAGATTCAAATAAGATAACAGTCTTTGTTAATTGTTCTGAGGTTTTCGTGGTTTTAGGTTTGTTTTCCTACTAATTTTTCACATAAATCTGCAGTTTGGTAATAAGATTTCCGTTGGCAAAGTGTGCGAGTTTTTGGATTAGATAATTTAGTTTATCGTGATATTGTTTCTTCCAAAGACCGTTACTTCGTAAAAATCACTATATTTTAATTTTTCTGCATATAACCGTAACTATTCTATCATGTTTATGAAAAATATTTAAATATATAATCTAAAAGCGCTTTTTAGACTTGCACGACCATCCATTTTGAATAAATTCATGGAAGAGCCTATCATCGCAAGCTGTAGCTATGTAGCTTCAAAAATGTTCATGAAAACAATACATTAACGAAATATATGTATATCATAATAAATGGAAAGAAAGTATGTATTGTATTTATAAAATGTATTCAGAGATTTTCTGTTCCACAAATCTTAAATTGATTCCTATAGTTCCGATTTTCTGTTAGTCGAAAGTTCACGTTTGATCGTAAATTCTTTATATGTAACAAATAAACCTTGTTTTATTTGGATCTGCCTCTATTAGAAATGCCATGAGACACTATTTTTAAATGCATATTTACTCACACGATATATTTGCAAATATAATAATAAATCATTAATTAATTCCACATGTTTCAGGGATGGACATTTATTTAGCTAGTTCACAAGAGGTTGAGGCACCCCTTGTCCTATCCGCTAACTCTCGATTCCTCGGGCCATAATAAACAAGAAGATCGGTCACGCGTCGAGCCATTTAGCTGTTTAGCCGTGTGCTCGAACTTACGCAAAATGTATGCGTCTTATGACATGTATATTTCGGCGCAACGAAAGGAATTGTGAAATAATAAATAAACACGTTTGGGTACAACTAATACTTTTAAGATGTCTGGGAAGTAATTATGATCAATTCATCGGAGAACAAAAATGATTTATAATTTGAAAGCGAATAATGTATCAGGAAAAATTTGTAAATTAAAACTTAATTTGAATTAATGTTTTGAGAAAACTCGTAGAAAATTAATGCTTGACTACGTTTTGGAGAACTCCGTGTTCTGAACTTTTTTTTATGTGATCCTGTAGATATCGCAGAAGACATTCCGAAAATGTGTGTATGGTGTTAGGAATTCACTGATTTATAAGTTATACGCGTGTAAAAATGAGCAGTTTTAAGCGTTTTTGATAGGTTAGAGCGTCGCCATATTGGATATTCGTTGAGTGGTAGAGGTAGGTAGGTCTGTTCGGCGCATGCGCTAGATAGATCGTGAGTGTTCAGCGCATGTGTTAGATAGTATGGTATATTTGCGGGATCGGCTAAATAGTACTGAGCGTATGCGCTAGATAGCAATTCAGTGGTTACACATACTTTGTAAACATAAGCAATTTCAAGTATTTTTCACAAATTAATTATTAATAAGTTTATTGTTGATTTTGAAATGGCTAGTTCAAGTATTAGAAATTTTAACTTTAGAGACATGCCAAGTAGTAAAGAAGAAGCAATTACTTGGGCTCAAGATTGTGGATTGTTGTAGAAACTTAAAAAATGTCGTACTCATCGGTGCGAAATGAAAGTTTATAACTATAATCATGGAATCGGTCGTTTTCGGTGTCCAGTAATTAAAATATACGGAATCACATACAGGATTTCAAAAAGAAAGTTACAGTGCAAGATGGTTTGGGGTTAGGTCGTCGTGGGAGTGGAGAAGGCCGGCCCGACCATGGTATAATGTTTCGCAATTTTGATTTAGTAAATGTGTTATTATGTATTACGTACGTGTTTATGCTGCCATCTAATGGATTTGTTTGGAAGTATTTAGCCTATTTTGTGTGTATTACCTAGCAAATATATCAATATGGCGGCGCTGTAACCTGTCAAAAAGTCTTAAAAGTGTTCAACTTTATATGCGTATGACTTTTTAACTGATGAATTCCGCGCATTAAGATTTTCATTTTCGGTGTTTTCTCGTCGAAATCTATAAGATTATATAAAAAAACCTGAAGAAAAAGAGTTCTCCAAAAAACAGTTAAACCAAACTTAATAATCTTCGTGTTAGTGCTGCTTACAGCACAAACGAAAAGGTCCGAACAAAGTACAACGAGCCAGGCTCGTGTTGCTTACGTTTGGTAGAAACGAAGTTCAACGAGCCAGGCTCGTGTTGTTTACGTTTGGTCCGAACGAAGTACCACGAGTCAGTCTCGTCCTTATTGTTTTTGGCCCGTATTTCATACCACGAGTCTTACTCGCTATTGTAGGACAAGGGGTTAACTCTCTCCATGTTTTTGTCAAATATATTCGACATTACATGACTGAAATTTTTGAAGGCCAATAAATACGGTAAAATTGAATTTTGTTTATGACTCTCACTTAAATTGTTCAGAAGGAGATCTCTGTATTTCGTAATTATTATCGCAATAGTCGGTTGACTGTTTTAGTCAGTTACTTAAGAGTTGAAGCGCAAATTACAAATTAGGAATTTTCAGATTTTTTGTTTCTAAAATATTTTTGACCCGGAGCGGGTTAAAACATATATGATCCTATTTATTAAGAATCATGGTCTTCAGGTGGTTGATGCTGCTTGTTGAAACCAGTTTTTAACAGTTTTATTCAATGTTCTCCTCAATATTCAATCGATCTTTTCCATTTGTTCCTTTGTCTTCTCTATGTACTTCCGTCATACCGTTATCTTTTGTATTATTATTATTTCCGCACTGTTAATTCCATACAAGGCTATTGTAAGAACAAAACTATTTAAAAAGCAATTTTTACATCTCTTCAATTTGTCCACATGTAAAAAGGCAGCATAAATTATATGATCGACGAAACCGATGAACCTTAATATCCAACGTTTTCCGATATCATCAATAGTATTAATTAAGTTACACGTACACTGTTGTATTTATCATTCTTCTTGCGTATATTGTTATGCAATTACAGATTAATAATTATTCTAATTATTCCTTCACTCCGGATACAGTTCGCAAAGGCCATATAAATGTAATAATTAGGTCAACACGACACAAAGGTTAAAAGCGTCTCATATGTACTTATTGTCTTTTCCAGCAAAAATCATTAACGCAGCGCAGATATCGAATGACCTCTGTGCGTGGGTGAAACGCAACACCATGTATAGTGGCGATCATCACGCAAACCATGGTCAAAATTAATATTTCCAGTTTTAAGTGAATCATTGAATTATACTGTAATAAAGTAACTCTGAGAAGATGACATTTTGTTCGTTAGATACTAAATTTTTATTCATTAGTCAATTAATATTAAACATTTGTATCTTTAGTGCATATATTGGGCTGTTCAGAAAGTGATTTCGTTTTTGTGTAGAGGTAGCATTGCTTTCATTTATTATTACTTAACATTATTCTAAGTCGCAAAATTATTGTATACCTTGATAGTTGACCTTTCGGACATCATTTCATTCGTTGTAGTGCTTTATAATCTTTCAAGCATTTTTTTGTCATTGCATCAAATATGGAAAATCAAAGTGACCATTTCCGTCACATTTTACTTTTTTATTAACGTATGGTTAAAAATGCAGTGCAAGCATGGAGCAAGTTCTTACTGTATACAGAGAGGATGCACCATCTGATTGCCATTCATTCCGTTCTCTTCGATACTTTTGATGCGGTATAAATTTCATTTCAAATGAAGGCGTCAAAAGGCAACTCGATTTTTTGTTAATAAAAAGCAGGAATTCTACAAAAGATGGCAAAAGTTCATAGAACTAAATGGGTACTACATCGCCGAACAAATAAGTAAATGAATAGTTAAAAATCATCGATAATTATTTACAAATCGGTCCTCATCTCCCATGTGGATGAAATTTAAATATGTTATAGTTTCCAACATTTTGAACAATTTTTTCCTGTACATGTAGTTTTCGAGATATTCCCAAAAAACTGTTACTAATACTACATTGAATTTTCCGTGCACGCTTCGTGCCAACATTTGCGTCAGCTAGGTCCGGCTATTTGTTTACTGTTTTTATAAACACGTTGTGGGAAACAGGGATGAAACTACGTACATAACGAACGAACCTTTTAGAACCAATAATGAAAAATAGGTTTTGAAACTATTCATGGGATATTTGTTTCTTGCTGGATTTTCCTATACGTGGTCTGGGTTAGGACGGCTGGCCCGACCACGCATACGAAAATTTAGCAAGAAACAAATACAGGGTTGTTTCCTTTCCAGTCGCCGCAACGTATTTATAAAAACAGTAAATAGATAGCCGGACCAGGCTGACGCAAACGTTGCCACGAAGCGTGCACTCATACGGAAAATTCAATGTAGTAGTAAAAACAGTTTTTTGCGAATATCTCGAAGACTAAAACAGACTGCCTATTACATGTATTGGTAAAAGTTGTTCAAAATGTCGAAAACTATAACATATTTAACACTTTGCCGCCCGGCGACACCACAGTGGTGTCGCGCACAAAGTATTGCTCAACGGCCGGCGACACCACAGTGGTGTACTGGACGGCATAGTGTTAATTGCGCATTATTTAATGCATTCAGGACATATCAACATTTCAATATAGAACGCAAGAGTCTCCGATTTCATGATTTTTAATTGAAAGTGTCTGAATCGTGGATAAAAGATCAGGTACCTGTTCCTGAGCAAAACTCGGAGGTCGCTACTACATCGCGTGCGTCCCATCATGATTCGATCGACAGACTTTCCGGTCAGCTAAAACAACACCAGATAACACTCATTTCCGAAACTAACAAACGAAAACGAAGGAACTGCCATGTATGTTCCAAAAACAAAAAAAGAAGGACAACAAATTTAATGTGCAAGTCTTGTGGAGTTCCGTTACATCTTAAAAATTGTTTTACTGCATATCATTTAAAAGAGAAATACTAAGTTATTACCAAAGAAAACGTAAATAAAGAAATATAGAAAACAAATTTTACTTTTATTTACATATGTATATCTTCCAAATTTCATGAAAATAGGGGGCAGGATTGAAAACTCATGAGAGCTAACGATAACATTAGTAAAACTTGAAAATTTATAATCACCCGATAACCTCAAGAACGGCCGGCGTCAAGCGAAGAAATTTTTACGAGACTTGCGGACGGCAAAGTGTTAAATTTCATCCAAATAGTCTTCATAAATAATAACCAAATCATCTTACATCATCCTTTGGAAACACGAAATTACTTTCCGAACAACACAATACATATTTCCTTGGTTACTATTATCAGAGCATACGCATGTACAATCTGCGGCACTTGATTAAACGCAGTGATATTTGTCTTCTCTTGGTGTTTACTAGACTTCGAATCAATATTTTCTATATTTCTACGAACAAAAGGTGTTATTTAATGAATATGTATGCATTTAAGTTGACACATGAATTACTTAATGTAAAAATTTTTTATTTTTTAGGATATATTACAAATTTTTCCGCGTCACTTGAATGAACGCATGAGAATATAATCGTAATAGAATAATATTATACTAACGAATATTGTCTGCTAGTATTTTGTTGATACGCCATTTTTGTTTGTAACAGAAAATATACTATTTCGTAATGATTTATACAAATTATTGATATAATCAATTAGTATATTTCTCCATTCGGCCTGAATAGCATTTATGAGCTCTTCTTGTGAATTAAATTGACGATTATTTATATATACTCGTCTGGTTAAGTATCCCCAGACATTTTCTATGATATTTAAATCAGGCGACAATGCCGGCCATGCTAAACAAGTTATTTCCTGCCTTTGAAGCCATGTTTTAATTAGCTTCGCAGTGTGTGTCCGGGCATTGTCGTGCTGAAATATCCACTGATCAGTCTATAAAACTTCAAAAATCTTAATTTTCGCTGCTTTTAAAGTCTCCAGGTATTTTTTAGTCTTGCCGTTCTTTCAAAATTTTTAAATCGATCACTCCTTTCCAGCTAATAGCTCTCCAAACCATGACAGATCCTCCAACATGTTGGCGACGTGACAAAATCTTTTCTTCCTTTCTTAAATCATTGTAGTAAAAACAATAGCCATCGGGAACATCAAAATTACATTTTTTTCATCTGAAAAGACGACAGTTCCCCATTTTTTAAAACAACCCATATGTTTTCTTACAAACTTTAATCTCTCTCCTTTATGACGTCTTTTCAAACGTGGCTTTCTCTTCAAATGCTTTCTTTTAACTGTAGGTGTTCTTTTTAAAAGTTTTTGTATCGTGCGTTCAGAAACTGAAACCATTAGCATCCTGGGCAATTTGCATAGAACTTTTGCATGAATTCGGAGCAATACGCAAAACTAATCGCTTTTTTCTTCTTGAAAGAGCTTGTTTGGTCCTGCCTTTGTACAACTTCCCATAATTTTGACTATTTTTTAGATAAGATCCAATTACAAATTCAATTCTTCCTAATCTCTTAGCAATTTCCCTATTAGTTTATTCTTCTTCTTTTAATAATTTAATTTTTCCAATTTCTTCGGAACTCAACTGTTTTGCGCGCCCAATATTTGTTTCATTAAACAGTTTCTTCTACAGAAGTTCGTCTGCTACTAAGAGGCCGATTAACCAATGTGGCAGCAGCCAGAAACGAAAGACAGCCTAGATGCGATTATTCTAGTGAAGCAGGAAAATTTGAATTATATTTGAAGAATAGAGAATTTTTACATTAAGTATTACATGTGTCAACTTAAATGCACACATCTTCATTAAACAATACCTACTGTTCGTAGAAATATACAAAATATTGATTCAACGTCGAGTAAACACCAATACAGGAAAAATATAATTGCGTTTAATTAAGTGTCGTGGACAGTATATGCACAGTAAAAATGTATAAATTACTGAAATATGAAACTATTTTTTCTATACTTGAAATTGTTCTTTCCGAACATAATAAAATACTAGCGACAAGGGCTTTATTTTCCATTCTCCCGTATGGTGCAAGTAGATTAATTCTGAGGTGGTGAATATGGTGACTGAAACGCGAATTTTCGCTCACTCAATTTATTTACAGAATGTACAATCACCAAAGACAGAGCTGTGGCAGACTGGGCGAACGCAAAGAATATCCTTACTGATATACTGCTTTTTTAGACACAGACATTAGATTGAGAAAAAGAGCGAGAAATTTATTGGAAGGTTAGAAATCTAAGGGTAGAAGAAAAAGTGGCTGAATGTGCGTGTAAACGTACAAGTCTGGCTGCCAAATGTTCACGGAGACATTAACGAGCGCTGCACGAGTCCTCGAGCATACGATAGAGAGTTAAGGGTGGACAGGAAATGGTTAAAAAAACTTCGGCTAGAGAAAGCTATGGAAATGAAAGACAGAAATCGTCGTCGAGGGCATGCGAACTGCTACAAATCATTTAAAACTATCAAAATGTTATGTATAAATACCTCAAGATCCAACTATAACAAATGCATCGATCCAACGAACTCAACTTTTCCAAATTTTGACTTTTGACCACGATTCCGTCACAATTCACTACAGCGCGACTTCCGACGCGGCGGGGCTAAACATGCTATTCGCTACGCCGTTGCGCAATGTAATTGATGAAATGTATTTCTCCGCTCTGTACGAATTTGACACAATCAATAAAACCATTAGTACGATGCGAGCAGATGCGCATTTGTTGATACGTGATTCGAGAATACGTCGAACGGCGAGCATTTATTTCGGCGCGGCGAAAAAGCTCGGCAGCATCAATGGAAATATGACAGGACTTCGGCATGTCAAAATGCCGCTCGCCATGGAAATTCTCTAGCATAGAATGGAAATACGATGACGATCCCATGGATACGACTGTAATTCGTTCACCCGAAATGATTATTTCACTCGTTCCATCGAGCGTCGATTCGTTCTTGCCGTCGATCTAGCGCGGCTTTCATCCGGGTTGCTTCGCGGTGCTCGGCTTCCGCGCGTTGCCGTTGCACACGGGTGTGCGCGGGCCGCATTTTAATCGGCGAATTGGTCGGGCAAACGAAAAAAAATTGCTTGGTAACCGGCATCGACGAGACCGATTATCGATCGACACGCACATTTTCGACGTCGCGTTTCTCTGGCTCGGGGATGGGCGAACGGAACACCTCGTGGCTCGTTTCGCTCGCTATCGAAACTGCCGCGTTACCGCGTTGCCGAGATTTTTCCGATATCCGTGCCGCGGGCTGTGCGCGGAAAATTCAACGCCATTATTCGAGCAGGCTGTTGCCGGAACGAGATGAAGTCCCGTTCGCGTGCGCTTCCACACACGCATATACGTGCGCGGATGTGCGTGACCGTGTGCGTACCGCCGGCCCGTTGTACCTACAACGGTGAATGTTGTTAACAACTGGTATCAAGAGTAGGTTCAACACGGGCCGGCGAAATCTACGAGGCCTTGTTGCTGACACGGCAGCACGCGCTTTCGCGTTCCGCAAAGAGCGGGCTGGGGTCGGGCCGGTCGGGCCGACGCGCGACGGATCGGCAGCTGCCCACCCTGAATCAGCCTGAAGAGGGCACGTACGCGACGCGAGTTGAAAATCGACAACGGAACTCGATTTATAGTTTCCCGGCAAACCCGACAGGTGTTTCAAAAATACGTGCCGCGCCGGATCCGCGGCCCGAGGACCTCTGGATACTAGGTGACCCCGACGGACTTCCGACGTTTTCTAAATCGCATAAAGCGCCGCCACGAGGACTCGACACTAGGGAATCATCTGTTTACCAATTCTATTTTCGTCGCGGTGCAGTGGAACGCAAAGCAAAATGGAATAACGCAGAGAGTTCGCTAGAGCAAGAGCTGAAGAGGTTGTTAGAGAGGATCGCGAGTTTGCGAATAGAGGGGATTAAGAGATAAGCAGTTGGACAGACTTGGACATACTTAACACGTTAACTGCCGAATATCAACCACAAATTTTGCCACGAAATCAGAGTAATTAAATTAATGAAACTAAAACGAGTGTTGCATCCTCGATATCGCGGGGTCGTAAATCCTGTTCCGCTTGCTTGTGACGATATTTCGGATCGCTGGTGAAATTAAATATTAACAACGACTAGTTGAAAATAAAATGAAACATTGAAGCTAAGTTTCTAACGGCGCTAAATGACCTTGAATCACCTTGGAAGACAAAAGTGTTACTTAAATAGAAACATACAATTCCGTATAAGACAACAGACATTACCTTGAAATCTTCGAAGCACGTCCACCTAGAGAAGATTTGTGACCACCATTAGATAACTTCACCGAAGCAAAGTAAGTTTTATTTCACACATTACTTACAACTAGCGACAGTTTGAGAAATAATTTCATGCGAAACTACAGAAGGGATATCCTGTACACAATCAACATGGTACGCAAAATTCCCATCTTTATCCCTGACCACTATAGTGGCCACCCAGGTCCTCTAAAGGTTAATCTATCATTAACATATACATATCTGTTTCGGCTTGATCGATAATCGAGAGCCTGATGCCGGGACCGCTCAGAATTGAACGCTGAGGGAGTGGTGACGGTTGGAATCGAGCAGATGAACACAATTTCACGTTCAGTAACTTTAATAAGTGTCACAAGGCGATACACGTCGATACACGATAATAGACGACACGAACAATTTAACGATAAAGAAAACTTGAAATAGCGACGATGCCGCGAATAAACTTAGTGTCTTTGAAATTGTGAAGATGTCACGAGATGTATGAAAATGCGAGCGAGCGCAGCGAGATTCGAACGAGAAGTGGTCGTTCGACAGCGCACGGTAACGCACGGACGTTGGAAACGATCGGTTTGGGGTTGCGCTGATTGGTAGATTTGATCCAACCTTTGTTCTTGACATGAGATTCAAACGGAGGAGTTTGCCGTTGGTGACGATGTTTATCGTAGGAAGGAGAAAACGGTTGAGCGGGTGCTCGCTCGCGATACAAAACAATAACGCGCGAACAACGGCGTTTGACTCGGTGTCGATCGCGGTCGAGCTGCCTCCGTTTGAACTTGTAGCGGCTACTTCCTATGTTCGTCAACAGAGGGACATTACGACAACACCTTTCCCGCTACTACCTGAATCTTCCTCTGTTTGTATATATACCGTCCACGGACCTAAAGGACTGTGCATAAAGTGGGTTTATGGGCGAGAGGGGGCGTACCATTAGCGGGGACGGAAGGTCGACTGCGGCCATATTGGTAGGATAAACTAGTGTTGCCATCTTTATAACGGTGCGGGAACATTGAAATGATTTGATTCTGAAAAATGAATGTATAACAAGTGTATTTGTATATATATCTGTATATACATATGAAATATTAAAATTTAATATACATTTGCAGTGACTCACAAAAGTATTCGCTCGCCCTTTAAATCAGAATAACTTTCTTACAATTTGACCAAACCATTTGACTTTTTTTAGCAATTAGAAGCATTGATTTAGTAAATCACGTCCAAAAAAGATTTTGAAAAAATTGCAATTCGTAGGAAATACATGGACATAAAAATGACACTTTTTAAAACTTCTTTATTTTAACCCATAATGAAAATTTGAAATATGCCTTTTGTAGATCTATGTTAGTTATACATAAGCTGAAAATTTCATAAGCGAATATAATTCACACTTATTCTTTGTTTTGAGGATGGGAAAGAGGAGTGCTACAATAACTAAGCAAAATATATGATAAAACAACAAAATATTTTATTTGGCAGAAAAAATTAAAGAATACCAACATTTGTTGCTAGGGTAAGGAAAACTGCCAAAACCTTACCAGTATTCACAAAACAAAAATTACATTGTATTATTACAAAATAGTTTATAACTAAAACACTTTTCTAAAAAATAAAGATAAAATAAATAAACAGTAAAAATAAACAAATCGTTGCACATTCGACTCCAATATAACTGCCTCAGGGATATATAATATATAATATATTATATATAATATAATATACTGCATCCCTTTACAATACACCTTGTCATTTTTGTAAATTAATGGGTATCAACGCACAAAACAAACAAAGCCACGACGATTCACCAACCTTGCCGCACATGTACCGGGTACAGAGTGATCAGTGGCCGAGCGTGGGTCCGTAGCGTGGGTTACATTAGTATTTAAAGTTGCCTATAGAGCGCACCACCGATTTGTTCCACCAAGATGGCCGACAAGTTGATCCCCCTTCCGTCTTTTGGAACGCCCCCGCAGACTTATGCACAGTCCTTCAAGTCCGTGATACCGTCCTAAACTGTCCCTACGACATCCCGCGTCTAAGACACGGGTCCGCTAGATAGCCTTACTGACGAGTCCTCTAGCGGGACTAGGACGAAATGCTTCCTTCTCCTTTTTCCTCCTCTCACTCACTTTTCAGCCGCCATAAACTCTTACGCCATAATACAATATCGAACAATATCCTTATTTGAAACATTAAAAGTACCATATGGCTTCCTTTGATTTAGTAATTCCGCCGTTTGAAAAAAATGCTAGGATGTGCCATTAATCCCTAATCGCCACGATACGTTGAAAGCGAAAATCAATGATTCACATTTTTCGAAGGAATCGGTGCAAAATGTAATGATTTGTCTTGGCCGATTGGCGTTTAACCCGTTGACTGCCTCATTAGTGTCCATAAAAATCACACGAGGTCGAAGCAACTTATTTAACCCTACATAATAATAACCCTAAATGGACTAACATATTGGGAAGAACAATATTTTTATAAAAATACTTCATAAAAGAATAGAACGTATGAAATGAAAGTTACATTTGATATTGCAGTTATGGATTGAAACATTTCAATCGTCTTATGTTACTAAGATTCACATGTTGCTATCGTTATTTGAATGGACGGTTAGCTATTTAGGATTAACCCCTTGGCCTACAATAACGAGTAAGACTCGTGGTATGAAATATGGGCCAAAACTTCGTTCGGACCAAACGTGAACAACGCGAGCCTGGCTCGTGGTACTTCATTCGTGACAAACGTAAACAACACTAACACGGAGATTACTAATTTTTTACGAGTTTTCTCAAAACACTATTAACCCTTAGCACTCGAATGGCGACTTTGAGGCGCCACTACATATTGCTACACCATTACTCAGAATATTATTTACATGATTAAATTTGTTTATATGTGATAAATTACTAAACATTTAAATATTGTATGGGGTACTATATCAGTTTCTTACGCATACAATGAAAATAAAATATGTACAATGGAAATATTCTAGGTTAGAAGAAATGTTTGGGTTTTAGTTGAAATAGCTCCGAGTGCAAATGGTTAATTTAAATTAAGTATTAATTTACAAATTTTTCCTGATACATTATCCACTTTCAAATTATAAATCATTTTTGTTCACCGATGGATTGATCATAATTACTTCTCAGACATCTTAAAAGTATTAGTTGTGCCCAAACGTGTTTATTATTTCACGATTCCTTTCGTTGCGCTGAAATATACATGTCATAAGACGCATACATTTTGCGCAAGTTCGAGCACACGGCTAAACAGCTAAATGGCTCAACGCGTGACCGACCTTCTTGTTTATTATGGCCCGAGTAATCGGGAGTTAGCGGGTACGATAAGGGGTTAACAAAATAATAATCGAGAAGAAAAGATTTATTGAAACTAGTATTACCTGTTTTGACCAATCTATTAAATCGAAAATAATGTATTAACATTCTTTAAATTGTTTAATGTCTTCACAGTATTGTATCTCACCGATGCAATGTCATAACTGCATAAAACCCGCAGTTTAATTATAAAATTGACGTAGAGCTGAGTAAAACTTTGGAGAAAACATATTTCAAATATTATTGTAAATAGTCGTTCTACAATTCAAATAAAATACTATATTACATAAATCGGAAAATTTCCGCAAATACAATATTTTTATTTTGATCCGCTTATCAAATATTCACTTAAAAATACTTTTCTTTTCGTAATCTAAGATATTAAATAAAATATTTTAATTTTAAATTAAATAGTATTTAAATCATTTCTTTATGATGAAAATAGTTTGAGGAAGAGGTTAATATTAAAATGCAAGAAACCATAATATTTTCGAACTCGACTTTCTCGAAAACGAGGCATCGAATGAAAAAATGTACTCCATATTAACGATTTATTTTCTCATGTAGTATCACACTCCCTCAAATGATATTCAAAATCTATTTTGATAATACTTCGAATTGAACACTATTTTAAATACAATTTCAAAAGATTTCTAACACATCAAATATTTTAGTTTTAAAAGCTCACGTATAATTTAAAATAAAATTGAATATTTACTATTTATTATTTGAAATAGTATTTTAACCAGCTCATGATTTACTTTTGTAAATTAATTCTACCTAACAAAGTTTGATTTATCCAATTCATTGTAATAAAATTTCGAGCATAAGTTTGATAAAAAGATGTTGTTACCAATAATATATCTAACGTAGAAGTTAAAGTGTTAATCGGTTTCTAGTTTGCTAATGTTCGTTCAAAAATGTGATTTTTGTCCACTATAAACAACGGACCTCTTAAGTTACAGGGAGATACTTTCCAGACTTGGTGAAATCCTGGAAGAGTCAACTAAAGCTCGAGATAGTGGACGCACTTGCTGTTTTTCTTTTAAAGCATGCGCTTACAGTAAGATAAGAGGCAGGGTAAAAACTTTGCTGATGTTTAGAATTTAATAGTCTGAAACGATTCAGTAGTCAGACAGTCAGATAGTCATATTCCCAGTTAAATATTCAATATGAATTTTTAGGACTAGACTGCAGCTCTCAACGCAAAATAAAAATATTCTGCATTAATTTAATAATTTTAATTAGTTGAAAGTAGTACACTGACGCTTCTAAATTCTTGCTATACTTCTACTGTTTTAAATCGCATCTACTCATTTTTAGCATGATTGTATAAAACACGCAGTCCGGTTAGGACAATACCATTCAGCTTGCATTAGTCATTAAATTAAGATAATACATAAATTCTTTCTGCTTTTAGCCCATGAATATACCACACAATATGTTAGAATTTATTTTGTTACGAATTTAAGATGTCCAGCAATAGGCCGAAGAAGATTCAAAGGATGGAATGATTTTAAAAAGATTATCAGATGAAAATCAAAAGGTAAATCGTTTTGAAGTAATTAACAATTGGTATTTGTTGCAGACTTATCAATACAGTATTACACCGATAATCGTTGCCACCACGGGTCCGTCCGGCGACAATTAACGTTCAGATAATACTATTCTTTCACTTGTGCCGAACGTAGAAAAGGACAGCGAAGCTCGAGAGGCCTCGGTCGCCGAGAAGTGTAACATAATATGGGTCGAGTATGTCGGTGTGAAAACAACACCTAATCCAGTGACAAAACTTCTTTATTTTTTATTATTTTTTTATGTAACTTTCACCAACATATTTATGGCATTTTTATAATGAAAATGATACCAAATAAGATATAATTCCGATGGTATTTACTTGAGTAATACACGGTGAAAATTTCGAAAAATTATTGTAAATATGATCCGAATTATATCGTGTTTGGAATTATTTTAATTAGAAAAGTGCCACATATATATTGGGTAAAGTCTCATAAAAAAGTAAATAATAATAAAAAAGATTTTTTTATTGGCATTACATTGGGAGGACACGTGGGCCTTTGAACTGTGCCGCCAACTGCGACTCTCCCCGTCTCTTTCTTTCCCATGCGCTGTCCTTCCTTGCACCCGAAACTTTCATCGTCCATTACTCAAGTAAATACCATCGGAATTATATCTTATTCGGTATGATTTTCATTAGAAAAATGCCACGAATATGTTGGTGAAAGTTCCATAAAAAATAATAAAAAATAAAGAAGTTTTGTCATTGGATTAGTAGTGATCTCATCGATGTACTCGATGTGTATTATGTTACACTTCTCGGCGACCGAGGCCTCTCGAGTTTCAGGGCCTCTCACGGAATATACCCCGCGGAAGGAGGGATTGTTTTGCGACAATTATCGTTCAAAATTTCACGACAATTAACGATGAAATACTGTAATAGATATTGTACAAGAAAGAAATGAAATACTAACTCGTGCTACTGGTGGACTTTAATTATTAATGATCGAAAACGAAACTATAACAACAATCTTTACACTATTGATTTTTAGTTTACATAGTCATGAAAAATCAAATTATACTTATACTAATGTAATAAATCGAACGAAACGTAATTTCAGTTTTTCATGTATCAGTGCATAATATTTAATAGATGACACGTAATTTACATTCTCAATTATTATATTAGACTTAGCAATTGTTTTTCAATTTTTCAATGTCTGCGGTGGAAGTTATTTATGATTCAATCCAATACAGTAAAAACCAATTAAAATCTTAATAAATGCGTTTTCGCAATTTATCGAACAAAATTGAACACATCCAAGTTTGACGGCTAGGTACTTCTAGTGTTAAATCGGGTTAAGCAGTGAAGGAGGGGAATCAAGTGATGATGCAAAGAGTATTATCTTACTGAAAGGTTCATTCACCCTCCTTGCAACCTGCTTCTAAATATACCAAGAACCTTCGAAAGCAGCAAACGTTCAAAATTGAAGTTGCGTATAATGCTGTAATAGTTACGCCAAGATGCTGTAATAGTTATGCCAAGATGCTGTAATATTTATCGCGAATCCTAATGCATTTCTTGCATAGGTAAAGCTGAAAGACACTAACTAACACGTATATTATCAACAATTATTACTAGCAGGCATCGATTAATTGGTATTTACAACATATTTAGTCCTTATTTCGATCTTTATAAAAAAACAAATGGAAATGTGAATTTACATAAATATCCGCAGTGTTTAGGGTGCTCCAAAATAAGCCTGTTAAAATTAAATATATTCACATTTTAACCCTTCATTGATGGAGCCTGGATCAAATTTTGAAGAACAGTATCAGAATCTTCATTCAATTAATCAATTAGGTGAACAGCTCCTTCGTTAGAACCAATAGAGATATTAACATGTCTACAAGAAGTACCTCAAAAAATACGTTTTAAAAAATTGATAAATAAAGCTGCGAATGGTCCTGAACAACATAAATTATTGTGTACCAAAAGTACACTGCGGAAATATGGAAAATACAAATTTTGTGCATCGATTACAAGAAACAGAAGCTGTTAATCATTCTAATAAGTAACAACTAATACATTGAAGTGCTAAAAATCTGTTGATATTGTCTCTATTTTGTGTTTCATGTACCCAATATTTATCATAAACGTCTAGTTATAAGAATAGTTCGCCGTCACAGAGTAAAGTTACAGTCGGGGATAAAAGTCTGTGGACAGGAAGTGAAAATGGTTATTAGTGATTTCTATTTAAAGAAATGTGTTGTTATGTACTTAAATTTTATTGATTATGTAGTTTTATCGTAGATAAAATACTTTAGTAAACAATTTAAATTAATATTTACATTTATTCATAAATAAATTATATTTAATGAATAAGACAGAAAAATGTGGGGATACATAAGTATGTGGACACATGACGCGAAACTTATTAACTCTTGTTATCTTTATAAATAATGAATAATTAATAGTTGGTATTATTACCCTTTGCTTAGATAATTGCCTCTAGTCGGCGTGGTATGTTATTTGTTAATGTTTACATGTATTCTTTTGTAATTTTTTCAAATTCAGAATTAAAAGGATTAAAATGGTTTGTTTTATTACACCGCTTATTTAACGGTACTTTAGGATCAAGTATACACCATAAATTATCTATTCGATTCAAATCTGGATTCAGAGATGAACATTCGCGTAATTTGATATTTGTATCCTGAAAACATTGTTTATTTTTCTCTGCGGAATGTTCCCGATCATTGTCTTGTTAAAAGATAAAATCGTCACCGAGACCCATTTTTAGTACCGCTTAAAGGTGAAATTCCTCTCGATCGAAAACGAAATATATAATAAATTTTGTGGTTTCAGCACACGGTTCGATCAGGACTGGTTGTACACAGAATTGTCTCTGGCTAAGATAAGTAACAGAAAACTTTTTCTTTTAAAATGTAGAACTAATAACATTATTCCTAATTTCATTTTCAAAAAAGTCATTAAGAGAAGCAATTTCATCACTACTTCTTCGTTCACTCATGACAAATTGTTGAATCTACAAAACAGATATATGAAAAAGGTTTTAAACAATACTAAAAAAATTGATCGAACCGTGCGCCGAAACCACAAAATTTATTATATTTAGTACCGCTTATTCTATTAAATTTTCATTTATTATGTCAATGTACTTGTCTGCGTTCATTAGTCCATCTATGGGTACCAATGTTCCACTCCCATTGTATGAAAAACATCTCGACACCATCAAATATCCACGTCCAAACTTTACTGTTGGAGTAATAAATTGTTTCTTGAACGCTTCATTGGGTTTTCTCCAGACGAGATTTTTCTATTTTAAGGTTTGTAATTAAAATTTGCTCTCGTCACTCCAGACTACCTTTTCCCAAAGGTCATTGACCTGTCAAAATTATTTTTTCACAAAACCAAGACGTTTCTTTCTGTTCCTTTCGCTAATATAAAGTTTGCATGTAGACCTACGGCACACCGATCCTTCATAACATAGCCTCCATTTTATAGTTTTAATCGATACAATTAATTTTAATGATTCCAATATTTTTCGGTATGAAGACATTGGATTACGACGACATTCTCGTTTAATCCGCCCATCATCATGAACAGTAGTGCATCGTTTACGTCCAGAACGTCTTAAATTATTTACACTACCGGGTATCAAAAATTTTGTATACACTTTATGAACTGTACTTTTGGATACATTAAACTTCCCAGCTATCATACGATAATTTATTTCTTTACGGCAATTCGAAATGATGAAGTTTTAAATTTGCAAGAAATTTTTCAAGTTTTCGGCAATTTAGTGTAATATTAATATCATTAGATAATCCTAGTGTCACGAAGGCTAACTGTAAACTGCTAGATGTTTGTCTACAACCATTCTGTGTAACAGTCACTAACACACGACGTCTGTATACATTCATTACCTTTGAACAACATTTCAACAAAGTGTCTACTTACTTTTGTCTCTCCGCATTTGGTTGATTATTCATTAAATATAATTTATTTATACAAAACTGTAAATATAAATTTCAATTCTTAATTGATATAATTTATAGGCAATAAAAGTAAATAATAAAATTTAAGTACGTGACAATATAATTCTTTAAATAGAAATCAGTAATAACCATTTTTACTACCTGTACACTTACTTTGGTTCCGACTGAATGTTTCTCTGTAATTTCACTTCCTTAACTGAAGTATGCCATGATTTATGGGATATTGAACAAGCGTTCTGCAATGTTGCCTTTTTACGAAGTCGGAAGATGTCAGGTTGAGTTTGTTCGTTTGCTTGAAGTTAAGTTATCTTGATTCAGTAAACTATAGTGTATAGGAAGTTTTGGTGGTTAGAGCATATACAACACATCGCCATAGTTTGTAGCCACTAAAGTAATTCTTGCACCAAGAATGGGGCAGAAAATATTACGTAATGCTTGAAGCTCAATGTCGAAGCAGAAGACAGCTACTTTGAAAATTGCTAAATGCATTTAACGAAAATATTAGAACGCTAATAGAACATATATAGAACACTGTATAAAACCATATATATCTATGTTATAAATGGAATATGTTCTTCCTGTGTATTATTTCTTATCCTGTGTTATTATAATATTTACTTGAAGAAGATTTATCTCTAATTGAGAGCTATAAAAATGATAAATGTAGAACCTATTAGACATACTATGTATGTGCCTAAACTACAAGGTACAACATATTCTAAAACATTAAATGTTTTTGTTTATTCGTATCATTGAGTTAGAGTCGTGATGGGCACGGTAGGGGCCCTTCGAACGTCTGTACTTCTCCCACCAACCTCTCTTTCATGCGCGAGGCCTGTGCAACAGTGATGCCAGAATCGTGGAACCGATGAACTTGCCCCTCCAGTGGATCCTCCGGCTGGACCCCCACTCTGACGTACCGTCGTCGCCTTACGTTGTTTCTTACTGCGCACGCGCTACACACAAGCATACCTCGACCCCGTGAGTCGAATAGACAGCGCACACGGACAGACTAGAGGTACGCTTGTGTGTAGCGCGTGCGCAGTAAGAAACAACGTAAGGCGACGACGGTACGTCAGAGTGGGGGGTCCAGCCGGAGGCTCCACCGGAGGGGCAATTTCCTCGGTTCCACGATTCTGGCATCACTGCTGTGCACTGTTCGCGACGGGCGAAGCACTTCCTTCCTCTATGGCAAGGATGGGCATTTTTGTCTGAATTGAGACAAAACCGTCCCCACCATAGCGCCAACTGTCCCCCACCAGCATCCGCCGTTACCATAGAGGAAGAAAGTGCTTTGCCCGTTGCGAACAGTGCGCAGGCCTCGCGCATGAAAGGGAGGTTGGTGGGAGAAGCAGGCGTTTGAGGATCCCCTACCGGACTCATCCCTGCTCTATGGTAACGGCGGATGCTGGTGGGGGACAGTGGGCGCTATGGTGGGGACGGTTTTGTCTCAATTAAAACATGGCGGTAGAAATATTAAAGTGAAGGGAATTATGACTGGGAAATCACAATGTGTTCTTTACACAAGTACTTTTTTATTTCCTTCTCAGGAGACGAAGTGTCTTGTCTGAGAGTCGAGGTACAAGTGGTCTTTTTTTCTTATCTGCTAAGGCCCTTTCCGAATTAGCCGATAGGTGGCTTGAACGAAACAACGCGCCGCCTACACGTAGATCCACGCCCCCTCTTTCGCAAACGTTTTTCTGAGTAATGTTTCGCGAAACGTCGTGTTGGCGTGAAAACTGGCAACGTAGCGGGATTTCCCAGGAGCCAGCGTCGGGAAGCTTTGTGGGCCCATCGGCCGGACCGACCGCGCGGCCCTAGTGCCGAGGCCCCTCGGAGACCCGAAGTTTATGACACCCGCGGGCGCTATTGAGACTGTCGAAACGAAAATTCTAAAACACAATCTTTACTGGGCAGATGGCCGAAAATATGAAAAGACAGTTCCCTCACAAATAGCTTTACTAGCGCACGTGTCCCAAACTTCGCTAAGCATTTGCACGCCAAATGTTTTATTGGCGGTACCGTTAGCCGCTACAAAAGTATACATTGTAGAGCACTTTCTCGAGATTACGTTAATTCAGTTTTTGTTGTAGTCTCCTACAGAAATTCGCAATTATACATAAAGTAGTCGTGAAGTGTTTGCCTTCTGAGTGCAAAATCAATAGGATTCGCATAACTTCAATTACGGTCACGATAAAGTAGTATTGTGTTATTTCATTCTCCAGCCACCCACAAGGCGAATTTGATTTGCAAAAGGACGAATTGTGTGAATATGTGTGGGGATGAGAATGAGAAAGAGAAACATAACGAGTGATACAAAAATGTATGAAATGAACAGTAGTGTACAATTTATTATATTATGTTATATTAAATATACAGTTATTTATGTAAGCAGTGAATGAAACAAACTATTGATTTAGTCCGCTAACCGAGCATGAATTTAGTCTGTGAAAGGGTGCATTTAACCATCTGCGGATGCATGTCTGCTGACAGCTGCCCAAACAATTTTATCTTTGGGCAACTGTGAATAATTTTTAAAGAAATAATTACTCTAAAAAAATATCAAACAATTTTTACTGAACACAACATGATTCCCATTGTTTAATTCATACACTTAACTCTTCGATACACAATTTTATTTCTTTAGGAAAATTTGTTCTACCCATCAAGAAGTGTGTTAAAAATAATTCCCATCCGCCAAGGGTTAATCTGTAAAAAGGTAAATGTGGTCTACATATGGGTTAACTTGGAGTGCAAAACCAGTACTATATAAAAATGAACAAATTCATAGGGCGCCCGATATCTATTTTCCCTGACTGCCGATCTCTCGCAACACATGCTCCACAGAAATTCCTATTATGTTGAAAACACCGTCGCACCGGAAGATCGAGCGACATTATTAACCGAACGAGTCGAGTCGGGGGGTGGGGGGGGGGGGTGGGGGGGGGGTTGGAATGAATATAATTGAGAGTGAGAGCAGTTGAAACCCTGGCTCGCGGATGTTCCTTTTCACGCTTTCTCTCTCCTTGGCCGTCGTTATATATTCGGACACACAAAGAGAGCCGTCCTCCCCCAGCGAAGCCCCCTCTTTTCGCGGCGAGCCGATATTTCATCGCGATTTTCCGCGCACTCATCGTCGCTCGTTCGGGGTCGTTGGCCTCCGGGTTGTTCGACGAACAAATGCGTTCAGCTATTCTTCGACAACGAGAAGGGGAGTGTCGATCGTGACTAGACGACGTCGCGTCGGTCCTCTACTATCGCGGGTACCGAAGTACCCGAACAAACGAGGGACTCCGGTTTCGGTGGAAAATCGCGTCGCGCACCCAGACGCCGTTTCTCCTAACGCTCAACCGACTCCAGACGCTATTTTCACCTCACGTTTCCAATTTGCGTTCAAGCCTTTCCTCCTTGCGGACGAATAGACGTACGACGTCGGGTAGACGGCGAGTACAGACCAACCGTTGCCGGCCCAAACCTCCACAGGAAACGGAGAACAACCGGAACGGACTTCCTGGCGACCAGCAACCTCTTGTATGCTCACCCTACTTGTTACCAACGCCAACAGGTATCTGCCGTTATTCCCTCCAGCCACTCTTCCATTCGGTCAACTTGTTTCTCACTTCTGACTGACGATTTCGAACGCTCACGGAAAGTCGAAGTTTTCGCTCTTCGATATTTAAAAAATATTCACAGTGAATCACAGTAATATTCGGACACTCTTAAAAAGACAATAGCTTTTTTAAAAATTGTACCCTACGATTTGGATTTTACTGTGAAGTTAGAACAATTGGTTTACCACATGACGTGAAATTAATTAAAGTATCGTAAAAAGGATAACAAACTTTTTGCAAGATTTGTAGGTAGCCTTCTTTGAAAATTTCATGCAGTTTAGGAATATATTTTGTTTCTTATTTATGATTTCGGGCTGAAGAGCTACACGTTCCACTATGCAAAAATAATTTTATGTTAAAAATATCTTAGAGTACATAAAAAATTTACTTTTCTCATAATTTTAGCGATTTTCCAGGTCAACATTAATATTTCCAACTGTATTATAAATTATTAACACTTGATGAGCCCAAACCTACCGAAAGTCTATTATTAGGTGTAGAAATTAATTCGGTGACTTCTAAATGAATCTACTATGAATTTCCAGAATTATGATCTGTCAACATTGGGCTCAAAAGTCTTTTTTATTAAAATTTGTACTGCTTTCAAAAATTTGATTAGAAAATCCATACCGAAGAATTACAGACTTATTAAAATTATGAAATAATTTCATGTGGATAATGTTTTCAGATATGTTCTATTAAAATAACTTCATAATTTTACACGTTCTATTGTTACTACTTGTTACTATTTATTAGTTATTTATCATGAACTTTTATCATTGGAAACATTTGTTGAAAAGGGGTTCACTTTCTTGTAATAACGTTTCTTCGAAATGAAAAATAAATTTCAATACTTGAAATTATAAATATATTTTTGTTTTTTAAATTTCTCCTTAAAGACAGAATATTCGAAATTAAACAAAAATATGACAATATTTAAAATTATCGTCGCATTGGACTGCTTAATTGTCAGAATCAATAGGTAAATGGAGATCAGCCGCCTTTCTTTTAAAAAATATCTAACACATAAAATAAACATATATTTTGTTTCTTACTTGTAGTAATTTTATCAATTGATTTATCTTAAAATGTTAATGTAATAACAGAACATGGTATAAACTTCCAGTTTTAGTTGTGATACAGAAATATATAATCGTAAGTAATATTCCATAATGATCACATATACTTTAGATAGAATACAATAATAATTGTTCACATTTGCTTTCATCAGAGTTAATTATTTGCTACATGAGAAAGAGATATTATGTTTATTATAAACCAATACTTATTAAATGTCGTACAAAATTTCTACCATGGATGCGTAACCCCACATTATTATTTAAGGGAGGTAAATATTATAAATACTTAAACAAAAATTTTTAAATTCATTCATTAATAGAAAAATAACTAAATGATGAAGTGAATGAAGTGATGAAAACAGATATTTCGAATGCATCCCTTTGATATAGTTGTGCCAAGTAGAATGCTAATGTCGATTTGGAAAAATTCTAACAGAATCTAGAATATAGATTTTTCATGTTTGCGAATAGTAACAAAACATTCAACAACTGTTCTGACAAGATTATTGGTGTATCATGTTATTAGCTAATAATCAGTAGTTATTAATACATGGTGGTAACTAGATTAGGGTACGGTTCTGATATCGGTTACGGTTACGGTTCTTGAGAACCGATATTATAACGGTTCTATAACTACTATTTTTAAGTTTCGGTTTCGGTTCTTCAGACTTCAGAACCTATGATATGTCCCGTATCGGTCTCATATCGGTTTTGCAGTTCTGCAACTGCAGAATCTCAAAAAATTTCCTCAACGTCCGGAAATGGGAGGTCCCTGAGATCATTTGAAGCGACATTTTCCTTTGCAAAAATGGCATCCGCTGTTTTTTTTAAGAGTTATTTATAAAAAACACGGACCAATCAGAGCGCAGCTACAGCGGATTGATTCTGGCTCGGCCGACGGCGACGCCTCGCTAAGCAGGACCTGTCGTCGATTCGGACTCCGTTCGCTGTAGCCGCGCTCTGATTGGTCCGTGTTTTTCGTTAATAACTCTTAAACAAAGCAGCGGGCGCCATTTTTGCAAAGGAAAATGTCGCATCAAATGATCTCAGGAACCTCTTATTTTCGAATGTTGAAGGAATTTTGAGACACCCTGCATAGCCGATACGGAACCAAAAAATATAAGTTGCAGAACTGAAGTATGAAGAACCGAAACCAAAACCGAAATCCAGAACCTAAAGATAACAGTTATAGAACCGTTATAATATCGGCTCTCAAGAACCGTAATCGTAACCGATACTCTCATAACAGTTACAACATCATTTCGGTTCTTCATAACGGTTTCAGTCAGAACCGATATATAACTGTTTCAAACAGTTATTTTCAGAACCGTTTCAACCCCTGAATGCATCGTATGAAATAAGAAAACTAATGAGTATACTACAGATGTAAAATAGTACTTTATTTTTCTTAATAAATTACAGCTTCATAAGTACAGACCAGCGTCTAGGTTATGAATATTCTCGACGTCGTATCCAATATTTCGAACAGCACCGCTAAATGTAATATTCACCAAACAAAAACGGGTTAATCCAATAATCTAGCGACTCGGCTAATACCCGCAGCAAATTAAGTAGTAATTAATAATGATTGCGCGACACAATCCCGAGGCTGCCCGATCGAAACGGGTAACAAGCGGAACTAAAATCTGGCGCTCACGGCAATTGTTTATCGTAATTAAATTTCCTGAAATAACATCCGCTACGGCAGGTTTTGAATGCGCGAACAATTTGTCAAGCTACTTTCGTTCCTTCCATTCGTTCCTCTCGCTCTCTCCCTTTTTCTCCGTGAAAATCACGCGAGAGAAATCCTGAGAATAAAGTTAATATTGGTTGATGGAAATCACCCTTTGAGGGATGAAAAACCGAAGGCTGGGAATTAATTCTCGTCCCGCGCCCGAGGGAATTTCTTATTCGTTTTCCGAGAAAGCAAAACAGACGGCGCAAGACAATACGTTCTAAAATTAATCCAGTTATTGAAGGGCGTGCATCCCGCGGCCGGCTCTCGATACCGATCTCATTACTGGCATAGGGTTTAATTATTACCTTGATGAAAATTTAATTAATTCGTCAGTCGAAAATTTATTTCCTCCCCCTGTAACAGGAGCGAGCCGAACTTCCGACTCGGTCTGTCGCGATGATATGGCGTCAGTGCTATTAGCGTACCAGTGCTTTGCGAGAGAGGGGATGGAAAATGGGCGAGCAGAGAGTTAGTGGGATGTAGTTTCACCCTCGCCAATCTTGTTCGGGGGTTCCATCCGCGGCGAGGAAAAAAGAAACGGGGCGAGGGAAGGAACGTGAACGGGAAGGAAAATTGCGAGAAACCGCAGTGCCCGGCGAATCGCGTTTGTTCGCGAAAGTTTTCCAGTTACAACGGAGACGCAATACCGAAAAAGGGGTGGGAAGTAAGGGGTGATAGCAAGGGGGTGGTCTATCCCCGGGGCGGAACGTACGGCCCTCTCTAACGAGTAGTGTAAAATGCTCTGAAGCGATTCCGGTAATCGCCAGTCGAAAATTCTATAAGGCAACACGAGCCCTCTTTCCACTCGTTCTCCGTTCGTGGCTTTACAACAGCTGGTCCGTCGAAAACTCCGCCGGGAAAGTGGTGCTCGAAAGGGGAAACTGTGGGTTTTGCGCTCGCGAACACCGGCCCGCTCGAACGTCTACACATACTCTCCCTCTCTCGGCCCTGCACACACGCATTGCACATTGCTTGGAACGGTCCTGAAGAGAAAAGGAGAAAAGGGTAAAAGTATATAGGGACGTAGGGATGGGTCGGAGGAAAGTTCGGGGGGTTGCTAGTGATGGCGGTGATGGTGCGAGCAGAAGGAGGAACAGAGAGACAAGAGATGGCTCAGTTTTCATCGAGCTTGGAGAGAGCAGAGCATTGTTCGTCAGCCGACGAATAACCAGAGCAAAGGGTGATATGTAGGGTGAGGCGAACGAGGAGCGTTGCGGTGGGAGATACTCGGGGAACGATGGTAAAGAGAAGGTAGCCGATTAAACCATTCCTCCCCCACCCACTCCCTCCACCCCCGCCCTGAAGCTACCGCTCGTGCTCATGCTCTGGTGGCTGGTGCTCGTGTCCCTTCTTCCTCAGGCATTGTCCTACCGGCAAAGTTTCGGCCATCTGCGACTGCTTGCTTGTCTTCGTGTATGTCTTTGTCGTTCGACAGAGTGTAACAAAGTTGGATGCAAATGTGCCCGGCAAAGGAAAGCCATCTCCCAATGGACGACGAGTTTCGTGGCTTTCTTCTTGCCGGTGCATCCGCAGACCATTCTTCCCGGCGTGCAAACCGAAGTGACGAGTAATGCCGGACAATAGTTGCGGGACGGCCGATGGGAATGAAAAAGCCGGGCAAGCTCGAATACGATCCCGGGAATCGCGGGTTCTTGGACCTTGGTGCGCCTCGTGCCCGGCAAAGGCGGGCGTTTAATTAAATTTCGTAAAAATGGCGGAAAGAGGCGATGAAATTCGAAGGCGGTGGAATTGCGAATCGAATAGAGGCATTTCGAAATTAAGGATTCCTCGAGATAATTTACGTAGCCGCTTTTAGCTCCAGGGCGGTTTTCTCTCTCTCTCTCTCTCTCTCCCTCTCTTTCTCTCTACTATCCCCTAGCTTTCTTTCTCACTCTCTCTGGAAGATTAAGTCGCAATCTAAGGCGATTTCCTCGATGTCAGTCTATTCGCGGATTAAAAATAATGGTACGACTGTGAGAAACTTGATGGAAGTTGTCGAGATTATAGAAATCACTGTATCGTTTATGAAATTGTTCTTGCATTCTTTTCGTAGTTGAAGAAATTCATTTTGTGCTTCGATTCAAAGAAACTTTTTAAAGAAAGTTTTAAAAACTCTTTGAAGCCGCGAAAAATAAAAGTAAAAAAATAAAATATTTCTGTTGAGTCTAAAGCTTAACTATCCTAACAACAAATATGGTAATAAATATATACATACATTTAACATAAAAAAAAACAAAAGTCGAAAGAGTTATGGAACTCTTCAATATGCTATATTTAAAACATAGACCGTGGAACATTTTTATAAAAATATGCTCATATCATAAATGCCGACAAAATCTGATAGAAAGAATTTTCAAAATTTAAAAATAATAATTTTTCTGCAGTAAGAACAGATATTTTGTTCACGAATATTCAAAAAATTCTCAGCGACCATGGGAAATATTGAATATTACTCGACGAATATACAATAGTACGAGAATTATGTTGAATAATTTTTACAGTAAAATTAATATTCTGAATGTCATTAATTTCTAATATTTACGTAGGGAATTCATAGTTCAAACCTTTCTTTATGTTACTCTCATGGAACTTTTTTTTAACACTTTCGTTTCCACCATCACATACGTGTGACGTACACGATCTTCACAATTCACATGCAACTGGGAAAATTAAGTTCATGCACGATCTGTTTTAATTGTTTCAATAATGTACTGCAGACATTGAAACTTAAACACCTATCTACTACAGAAGATATCACAGACCACTAACATTTATTGCGATATCAGGTACAGGGTGGAGAAAAATTATTGGTCATCCTTTTGGGAGGTGATAGAACTCGTCGAGATCGCCAACATTGCATCATAAACATGCTGCAGCAAAATTAACTTTCAAGGTCATTTTCAATGTCAAACTTTTTTTATTGGCTTAGTCGATTCTACTCGTCGAGCTGAACAAAAGTCTCAAAGGGATCATACGCCGGAAATCAATATTTCATAGAGAAGTCTTCGTTTGAAGTTTTTTTGCCTGAAATTTAAAAAAAATCGATTTTCATTAAGTCAGAAACTAAATCTGATGCTTATAAAGTTCTTAAAATCATGTTCTGAATATCCTGATCATGATTAGCGAAAATCACCCCCCCCCCCCAAAACTGATCCTGAAAAATTTGTATATTTTTTGGCTTCTAAAACATCAAACGGAGACTTCTCCATGAAATATTAATTTCCGGCATATGGCACCTTTGAGACTTTTGTTCAGCTCGGCGAGTAGAATCGACTAAGCCAATAAAAAAATTTGACATTGAAAATGATCTTGAAAGTTAATTTTGCGGCACCATGTTTATGATGCAATGTTGGCGATCTCGACGAGTTCTATCAGCTCCTAAAAGAATGACCAATGATTTTTCCCCACCCTGTACATGCCAGTGCCGAATACAGAGCAAACTCAATTGTTCCTGCTATATACATTAGTAATATAGAATTTCAAGCGTAATTAAACAATAGCAAATAGATTAAAAATGTATGATTTATGGTAATCTATTATTGTCAAAACTATGATAAGGATTAACGCATAGACAGTGGATTTTATGCATTTATAACAAAAATGAGCAGGTTTAATTTAAAGTAGTAAAACTATTAAACACTGTTAAACATATTTATAAAGAGAGAAAATAAATTTGTGTTTCACTCCACATTGTTGCAATTCGGCTAGAAAATGTTTAGTTTGCGGAAAGATCGGCTATCGATTAACAAAAATTAAGAGCAGTGTCACAGGCGGTTGATAGTACTTAAGGGTTAATGTTTCAAGAAGGAGGTTGTATTAAGTTCAACATTTTAACGAAGATGACAGTCAACGAAGCAAATAGTGGCAGCGGACGTGTTAATAAACGTTCTAAATAACTTGTTCCCATGCAACTGTTATTATACAGATTCTGAAATATCTGTTCAATAAGAACGCTTTTTAACACGTTGTCTGCCGCGTCGGTGACACAATTCTTCGTCTATCTGCAAGAATTAAGTTTGTTCCTAACACAATTACTTTAAACGAACTTCATTGGGATTTGCACTATCTAAAATAGATCAAGAAGTAATTCCTGCGATAAGCTTTAACTTTGCACTTTTTGTCATAGTGACTATATTTCTTCAACTTATGGGATTTTGGGGGGGGGGGGGTGATTGTTCGGCAGTCAACGTATTAAAGAAGTTTCAGTGGATAACTTTAACGAAAACAACTACTCTAAAAACCAAACTGTTTCCATCGATCTCCGGTTCTAATCAAATCGCGAGCCAAAAAGACCCGTTTAACACCCGACTAGAAATTTCAGTTAGGCAGTCATTAGACTCGCATTGGGCTAGCCTAATTTGGTCATTAGGCCCTAGTGAGGCAGCCCCATTAGGCGCGAATGCGCAATGTAACGCTAGGTACCGCTGACTGCCTAATTGGGAACGCCGCATTAGGTTTTCCCAATGACTATCCAATGAGGCAAACCGCATTAGGCGCACATTAGGGTTTCAGTTAGGCCCTAATGCGGCTGCCCCATTGGGCAAGCATGCGGCATGTAACGCTGAATATCCGCGACTGCCTAATTGGGAAAGCCGCATGGGGCTCGTATTAGAAAACCCGCGTATGGGGCCACATTGGGTTTTCCCAATGACTATCTAATTCGGCAGACCGCATTAGGCAACATTGGGATAGCCTTATTAGGCCCTCATTGTGAGACATTCATGAAATCTCACGAATTTTTACAAAAATAGGATTGGTGGAAAAGGAAACTATATAAAGGCAATACAAGAAGTGAATGATATTGTCGTTATATTATTCTCGACGTATTAAATATATTAATAGAGGAAGTGCATTTATATATTTATATAACTTCTGCGTTTCTTACAATTGACCTGACAATATTTTTATTTTACATAATAATCCGCAGTCTTCTCATGAGGAAAATAAGATCTATGGTAGTATTCAGTTAGTTAATTCGCTTTATTACATTTTTCATTTACTATTGGAAAATATTTTAAATCAAATTAAATTTAAATTAAATTAATAAATCAAAATAAAATTAATAAATGAAATTAAATGAAATATAATTATATTTAAAAGCACCCGGCAGCCGACTCCGCCAACTTCCAATTAACAACAAATGCTTAACCTACACGCGTTTAATCTATACTATGCTTAACTTAATTACTATGCGCTTAAATCTACGACATATACAGTAAGTGTAAAATGTATTCACACGACTTTTAGAACAGAATAACCTTTTTATAATTGTACCAAACAATCTGATTTTTATATAATAAATTACAAGCATTGGTTCACGAAGTGATATGCACAAAAAATTTTCCAAAAATTATACTTTACAAGGTCATATGCAAAAATAAAAAAGCATTTGTTAAAACATTTTTATTTGGGACCTTAATGAAAATTTAAAATATATATATATGTGTTTTGTAGATCTATGTTACTTATACACATGCTGAAAATTTCATCGAAATCAATTAACATACACACGCGCTACAAGCGGTTAAAGATGGCGAAAATCGTAGTTTTACACGAGTTTTGATCAATTTCTGCTTAAAATCCACAGAATCGTATATCTTTCGATGCGGGTAGTTTTCTCCTGCGTCAACCGATTTCGATGAAATTTTTAGTATGTGTATAACTAACATAAATCTACAAAACATACATATTTATAAATTTTCATTATGGTCCCAAATAAAAATGTTTTAACAAATGCCTTTTTTTAATAACCTTGTAAATTATAATTTTTGGAAAATTTTTTGTGCATATCACTTCGTAAACCACTGCTTGTAATTGATTACACTGTCCAACAAATTCAAACTTTTTTTTGATCTTTCGATTCTCACTATACAATTGTTATAGAGTTTGCTGCGCTGATTCCGAATCTGGCCTTAATTTTTCTTCTAGACGCACAGTTTTTGAGAAATTTGAGTTTGAAAAAAAACATTTTTCGACTTTGAACAAAGATTGTGATGTTATTATAAAAGATATTATAATATTCTTTAGAGCAAAAGTCCTCTAGACTTCCCGAATCCAGTGATGTGCAATAGTAATCCATTATGATTGTTTAAACATGTTTAAACAAACATTAAAGACGGAGATGCACCACTTTTGCACCCTTCTTTGATGATATTTTTTAATTTATCCGAAAAAATTAGGGTCCAGCGGAAAATCGAACTACACCACGCGATAGAGCAGACTTTTATTTTGAGAAACCAGCCAATCAGGTTTCGAACTTCGACGTTTTTACTGAGCTAGAAAGCAAAATATCATCGCGGAACACGAGTCGCCGCAAGTGGTGCTCTGTCAAAGCGACTGCATCGCTGTTACGCCGCGCCGCGCCGTATCCCGTCGAACGACCGCGGTAATGGCAGATCACCACTGGCGGCGACTCGTGTTCCGCGATGATATTTTACTGACTGGCTCGGTAAAAACGTCGATGATTGAAACCTGACAGGGTGATTTCTCAAGATAAGAGTCTGCTCTATCGCGTGGTGTAATTCGATTTTCGGCAGGGCCCTAATTTTTTCGGATAAATTAAAAAATATGTTTAAACAATCATAATGTATTACTATTGAACATCACGGGATTCGGGAAAGTCTAGAGAATCCTTTGCTGTAATGAACACTATAATATCTTTTATAATAACATCACAATATTTGTTCAAAGTCGAAAAATGTTTTTTTAACTCAAATTTCTCAAAAACTGTGCGTCTAGGAGAAAAATTAAGGCCAGATTCGGAATCAGCCAAAAAGGCTTTTTGGCTGTTGGACCGTGTTATATAAAAATCAGGTTGTTTGGTACAATTATAAAAAAGTTATTCTGTTCTAAAGGGCGTACGAATACCTATATTTACACTCACTGTATAAATGAATAATCTGAAGGTAGAGTATCCTCGTTCGCGTTTTGAATGTTTACAGCACCTTTCGTCTGGCGTTTAACTCGCCCTCCTTCCCAATCTCTACAATGATGTAAGACGGTTGCTACAACTTTGATGATGTCGCTTTCGTTTAATGGATTCGTATTGTTCGAAAAGGTGGACAGCAGCGTAGCTGGAATAAAAAATCAATTTCATTAGATTATTTCATAATTCAATTAATACAAATCTTATAAATGGAAAATGGAAACATACATTTCACAACATTGTAAAGATTCGTATTGACAAATACGAATAATTTTCCATCGGCTTGCTTCACCGGGTTGCATTTTAGGGCGAGTTCTCGGGATAAGCAGAACCGTAACATTTCGCCCACGTTCCGCACGATTGTTGCACGTTTGTTAACCATATTGATTAATTTATGTGCCTACAAAAAATTTTACGATAGAATTAATTCTTGTTTTACTTACATATAATAAATAAATAAATATGAAAAAATAGAACAGTATAAAAGCTTACTAATTTTTGACGAAAATCCATCTCCCCTTTAATCCTTTCGTCGAATTTGTTGAACTCTTCCATCGTACGACACGGAAGAAATCTCCAATTATCCTCAAAATCGGACGTTAAATCGCAATTGTCACCGTTACCGATCGTTTTCTCCGTCAGCACTTTCAGGGTTGTTTTTAGGTCAATCATTTGACTACCCAGTTGACTTACTTGGACGACCAGCGATTTAAAATTGGCGTCCATTGTTTCGTTCTGTTGCGTGAATTTTGTTTCAAAGTAATCTGTAATAAATTTAAATGTTATGGTTGTAAAAATGCCTATAAAGCATTATTGAATGGACGAACCATTTATTGTTTTAAATAATTTCTTTATCTAATAGTTTAGCATAATTACTTTTCAATGAATTTATTTCTTCTTGACATGAACATGTCGGCTGTACAGATGTGGATTGGTGCGCTGAGTTTGAGAATGTCGGCGGCGGTGAATTACAATCAAAGTTGCTATCCGAGCTTTCTGTCAAGGCAACTGTCCGTTTTACTTTTCCCGTGTTCATCACTTTCTTCCCACGTGGTATCTTTCTCCTTTTTTTATCCTTTCTGAACTCGACGTCTTCTACAGTATCAGAATTCATCTCTGAATCTGTCTCATCTAAAACTTTTAATGCATCGTTTTATTTTTTGACGATTTAAATGATTGCGTCGATTGATAAATTATAATCACTGAATAGCAGAACAAAATAATGGCATTTACAATTAAAAAGGTACACTTTCTAAAAAAACTGCAAAAAATTAATGATTAAAAATTGAAGTATCTTACTTGTTTTGTTATCCACTATTTTTTTCTGATGTTTACGCCTGAGACCATTTCTTGTTATTTCAGCCATTCTTGAAAACACGTTGCACTCACTGGTAAACTTTTCTCTCGTCGGACACGTTTCGTTTCTTCAGAGCGTTTGAAAGAACTAATGGTGCAGTCACACTTCACACTGGATGCAGTGTCGCCAGAACACTATCCCATTTCACAGTTGCTAGATCAGGGGAATTGGGAGGAAAGAGCTCGATGTAGGCCGAAGTCGCCCGAAGAAGACCGAAGTGGTCTCACTGGAGTCCATCCGATTTCACCAGCCGATTTTAACCGTTTTGGACGACTACGGACCAACGAAACGCATACAATGTAACCACACAGTCGGCCGATTTGATCGGTCGACGTCTAACTATATATATATATATATATGGTTACATTGTATGCGTTTGTATATATATATACACAATATACTTTTGATCAGTCTCTGCTTAAAATCCACAGAATCGTACATCTTTCGATGCGTGCCTTTTATTCCTGCGTTAGCCGACTTCGATGCAATTTTCAGCATGCGTATAACTAACATAGATCTACAAAACATATATCTTAAATTTTCAAAAGTCCCCTTCCTCGATGACGTCTTCAAGGGCCCGGGACAATTTACGACCGTCGCGGCACCACGCTGTCGGGGCCCGTCGTTGCCGATGTTTACCCCTAGTCGTCATTATTTGAGGGAGTATTTTTCTAACATGCCCAATTCTGACTGTAGCATTATTGAAACACTAATAATTATATTACATCGTAATAGATATATTTTTTAATAATATACGTTATGCTTTTGATATTGTATGCACTTCACATATGCAGTAGAGGCATTACCAAAATTTGTTCTCTAACCCCATCACTGAAATCAAATGGAACCATTTTGCTTTTAATATCGGTAATTTTACACATTATAGTGTTCGTATTTCTACCGCTAACATTCCATATTTGGAGATGATGTGAATTACAAGCATTATAGGAATAAAGTGCCTCTCTCTTCTTCAATATCTTTCCTGTAATTTTGATACGATTTACGTCATCGTTTGGGGATAACCACATACTATCTAATTGTACGATTTCATTGCTATTCAATAAAACTGTATTATTGGGAAATGTAGTGGTTAGTAGTGCCTCTTTATATTGAACTCGTTTAACTAGTATTTTATTCTCTAATTCTTTTGATCTTAATAGTCTAGTAATTTGGATTGTAGGCGGAGTATCAGCTCTTTCGTTCCAAATATGAGACATTTCATTCAATCTACGGCATAATTGAGAGAGAGGCTTATTTCCATTTCGAAGAAGTCGTTTCATTTTTCCTAGAGCATTTTCGAATGGAAAACTGGAAATATTGGACAGAGAACAGTTCATATTTTTAACATCATCTGCAAGATGGATCAAATTATGTACGTTTCCAATCATAAATTCATTTCCATATATAAATGGTGCTTTGGTCACAAATTTCGTTAAACACAATCTAGCATATTTACATTTATTCACGGCTAATTCTTTAGACGATAAGATTCTGCAACCAGTATGTAGGAGTAATAAATGTTTGTATATGTCAGTTGGTAAAATTTCTTTGAAGATAACAGGAGCTGCGTATAACAATAAAAATCGGTATTCAGTGGCTTTGAATTTATGATACTCTGTTAGTGATCTAGTCGTTCGTTGAAATTCAGCAGGTACTTTTATTCTTTTTAGTAAATTTGATAATTGCACCTTAGCACGATCACTCAGCTTCAACCTTTTCACATTTCCATCTATCCAGTAGTGTAATAGTTTTTTCATAATTCCCAAATATAATAAGTGCATAGAGTCCAACAAAAAGTGACTGATCATATCAATTTTCGGATATAAGCGAAGCAAAGGAGATATTCCTATATGATGTTGTGCATTAGTTTGATGTCTAAATGATAAATCACTTCTTTTCTTACCATTTATAAATGGATAAATGATCCGGTTTTTATATCTTTTGCCACGTATCGTACATCTTTCACAGGCCCAATATCCTGCGTGACCCTTAATACATTTCACAACCGAACGCGCAGGTCTGTCACATATAAAAGCTTTGATAGATATAGAAAATGTTCTATTATCTATAGCAATGCCAGTACGTTGCAGATCGTTAATTTCGTCTATAAATTGTTCCAAATATCGTTCCATATTGGTTGGCTTTCCATGTCCACAATAAACGGCAACAGGAAATGGTTGATAAACGTCAGGATCATGAAAAATTTTACATAAAATTGGCCAAAACTGTACTCTGCTCGACTTAAATAATGGTAAACCATCAACGTTGAACATTAGTGGTATATCACTACTTTTATGCATCTCTGGATTTACACATTTCTCCAGAACTTTACTTATCCCAAAGTATACAAACTCATCATTGGTGTTATTAAAGCTTTCGGTGATATAATTTGTGGATGTTGTATCTAGAAATGTCTTGGCTGTTTTAGGTAAATTAGGATAAGAATGTCTCCTTAATATGTCCATCAATATTTCTAGTCGAGTATGTGGTATTGGCGGATCCATGAGAGCCCATTCGCGTATATCTCGTATGTCATTAAAGCCACTTTCTTGACAATTCTTTGCAGTTACTTCTGTCGTCTTAGCGCTTGTATTCTGATAATGTATAAAAGATTCTGTATGATTATTTCCACTGTTATGTCCTGTATCTTCCCTTGTCTCGTCTCCCTCTGACGACACAATATCATCATTAATTACTTGTGGTGTATTACGATCAACTTGTGAAACTTGTACAACATCCGACACGACACTATCTGAATTTTCGCTCCCACGTTCTGCATAGATTCTTGATTCACTATTTTCCAACATCACTATCGCATCTGCTTCCGAATTTATAAATTCTGTGCATTGCTGATCACTTAATAATTTACGACGCTTACGAAGTCGTTGTACTCTGAGACGTGTGAGTTCGCGAGTTTTCAAATTTCGCATGTCATCCGACATCGTAGCGGAAAACAATTTATGTTAATTCACTTTTCAGTCTATACACTCGTTAATGACGCGCGGATGATTGTTCTAGACTAGAACAATCTAGTTTAGTGTCTAAATTAGACCGCGGACGCGTCGACTCGCGAATGTTGTTGTATTAACAAACCGTCAAAATAATTTTGAGTAGCCGGTTCACTGAACGCTAGCGAGTATTTTCGTGTTCGAAGAATCGCGTTTCGTCAACTTGCCTTGTCCCGATCGCTGGACAAGAAAGGCGCAATGCTGAGGGCGTGAAACTGATTGAAAGATAGTCAGACTATGCGAAGAACTGGACAGTAGTCACGGTCCTAGTGTAGGAACTGAACTGAGTAATGTTGACTTCCAGTCTTAACGCGATGTCCGTGAGGTCCTCTAAAAACGAGAGGGCGTTAATGCCCTAATTCGTTCCTGCCGAACCTTTCAATTCGCAATCAGGACACCTTCGATTGTTCAGGCCCCTTCCTGTAGCTCTAAAGGACGCCTACCCGGAAGGAGGAGTGGGACGATACCTGACTATATGTTAATGGCGAGTCTCCGTACCGTCTGACCGTACGTATTAGTTGGTTGAATAATTTACAAAGTTATCCAGAAAAAACAAAATATTGTCCGAAATGTAAGAGCAATAAGTATTCGCACAGTTGCTACATGATTTATAACTCATTAGAAATTCATAAGAAAAATGTGTCCCAAGGGAGTACCGTAGCAGGCAATAAACCAGAAAAGCGCCTTGATTCGAATAAAGCAAGCGGAAATAAAGGACTCGACGATAGTTTGACATCTGGTTACCAAATGTGGACAATAGGTTAATAAAATGCTAAAAGTTTTAACGGAGAGTAACAGCTTTCTGGAAATATTGTTACAACGGGTAATTCGGTGCTATTAGTCTCTGTTATTTTGGAAAATGTGCAAGGCGTACTCCTTGATTATATTCTGCCGGAACGTCGAGGCGACGAAGGCCCCTGTAGCTGTGGCCAAGCGGTGCAATAAACACGGGTGGACAACCCGAGGGCCAGACAGGTATATCGACATGACACCACTGACAAGTGAACTGATAAACTTTTGTGATTGTCATAATTTTTTCGTGGAAGTGATACGAACCAGTTCGTGGCGTTCTTCCGATTCAAATAAGACGAAACGCGATAGTATTCGGACCGTTTCTAGTGGATTTATTCGTCAATGTATTCGTCAAAGTATTCGTGGATGTATTCGAAGTCGGCGAAGAAACCCCTCGATGATTTTTCTGCTAAATTTTAACTTTTATTATGTTGTGCAATTACTATCCGGTGATTCTGATAGAGTTTTTTGCGCTGATTCCGAATCTGCCCTCACTTTTCTCCTACACGCACAGCTTTTGGACTCTGAGAAAAATCTTATTTTTTAACTAAAAACAAATATTGTGAAGTTACCATAAAAGACATTGAATTGCTCTTTGCAGCAAACGATTCTGTAGACCAATAGTTATCTAATTATTGCGTCCGCAATTGAATACGTACAGATATTGTATTGAACTATAAGTTGAACATAAACGAATTGAAAATGTTAGAAAGTTATGTGAGAAATTGCAATCAGTCAGAATTGCAGAGAAAATATAATTTATACCAATAATTTGAAACAACGCTTTTTTGTTACACGGTAAATATTAGGAAAAAGTACTTCCATTAAGATCCGACAAGAAATACGGAAAATGATAATCGACTTCGTTTAGGCCTAGCTCTGTTTGTCTTTTTTATGGCCCCATGGTAACCCGGCGTCGAGTCTCGGTTGCGCTCGGAAAAATTTGAAACTGTTCCGAGTTACCCGATTCTTCAGTCTACTCATCGCCCTAGTAGCACAAAATATTGTATACATATTCATACTATATTAAAAAGGGATTCAACCTTTTTTTTTAATATTTAAATATACATACAATATTTATTTTATATTAAGTAACAAATATTTGTTTTTAAATATGCAAGAAATATCTATTTCATGTTACGAGAAAAATATTTTTTTCTAAATATTAAATGAATCTTTATTTCATATTAGAAATAGAATATCTTTTCCTAATATACCGATAATATTTATTTCATATTATGAAAAAAATATTTTCTTCTTATTATAAAATGAATCTTTATGTAATATTAGAAATAGAATTTTTTTTTTAACATACAGATAATATTTGTCATATTATGAAAAAAATATTTTTTTGTCGTTATAAAACGAATCTTTATTTAATAATAGAAACAGAATTTTTTTTTTAAATATGCAGGAAATATTTTATGTTTATCATGGAAAAATATTTGTTCCACAATATATATTGTTTCACAATAAAATGTTTGTGTTTATTTAGCAAATATATTGTGTGTTTCGATGCTAATCTACAATGGAAGTACTTAAGAAAAAAAATATATGGACCATAGATTATGGTCGACGCCAGACAGAGTTGGACATTATTCGAATAAGATTTCATTTGAATAACTGAGCGAATGAAAACTGCGAATAAATTTTTATTCGTTGCGTTATTCGACTACATTTTTATTCGAATAAAAATGTAGTCGAATAACGCAACGAATAAAAATTATTCGCAATTTTTATTCGAGTCGCGTGCACTCGACCATCCACAGATGGACCATATGTGACATCTGTTAGGAATCTGTAACCTAGGCATGCACTCGGCCATCCGAATTTAGAGCATATGTGGCATCTGTTAGGAATATCCAACCTAGGTAAGCGCTGGGTCAACCGAAGTTGGACCATATGTGGCATCTGTTAGGAATACCCAACCTAGGCAAGCGCTCGGCCATCCGAAGTTGGACCATATGTGGCATCTGTTAGGAATACCCAACGTAGGCAAGCGCTCGGCCATCCGAAGTTGGACCGTATGTGGCATCTGTTAGGAATGTCCAACTAAGGTGTGCGCTCGGCCATTCAAAGTTGGACCATATGTGGCATCTGTTAGGAATACCCAACCTAGGCAAGCGCTCGGCCATCCGAAGTTGGACCATATGTGGCATCTGTTAGGAATACCCAACCTAGGCAAGCGCTCGGCCATCCGAAGTTGGACCGTATGTGGCATCTGTTAGGAATACCCAACCTAGGCAAGCGCTCGGCCATCCGAAGTTGGACCGTATGTGGCATCTGTTAGGAATGTCCAACTAAGGTGTGCGCTCGGCCATTCAAAGTTGGACCATATGTGGCATCTGTTAGGAATATCCAACCTAGGTAAGCGCTGGGTCATCCGAAGTTGGACCATATGTGGCATCTGTTAGGAATATCCAACCTAGGTAAGCGCTGGGTCATCCGAAGTTGGACCATATGTGGCATCTGTTAGGAATATCCAACCTAGGTAAGCGCTGGGTCATCCGAAGTTGGACCATATGTGGCATCTGTTAGGAATATCCAACCTAGGTAAGCGCTGGGTCATCCGAAGTTGGACCATATGTGGCATCTGTTAGGAATATCCAACCTAGGCATGTGCCCGGTCATCCGAATTCGGACCATATGTGGCATCTGTTAGGAATATCCAATCTAGGCGTGCGCCCGGCCATCCGAATTTGGACCGTATGTGGCATTTGTTAGGAATGCCCAACTTAAGCGTACCCCAGTCTTGCCGCATTAGGTCCACATTCGTTTTTAGGCATGCCTAACTGAATTTCTAGTCGGGCAGTTACTGTACGGGACCGACAGTCAGCATAATGCTTCAGGAGACGCGGCTGGAACGGCGAAAACATTGTGCGGCACACGTACGTGGCTGTCTAATTAAACGATTCATTTGAAAAGCGAGAAATTGCGCGATAAACGTGGCAAATTCCACTCGGCGAGCGTGGCGTTATTACCTATCTCGAGGAACGGAACGGAATGGAACGAGTCAACGAAGAGACGAGGCGCGGCTGGAAGAAAAACGAAGATGGAGAACGCGTTACGAGCAGAATAAAGCGAACGGGGGCGAAAGAATGAGCGAAAGGGAAAGCGAGAGAGAGAGAGAGAGAGAGAGAGAGAGAGAGAGAGAGAGAGGGAGAGAGAGAGTATGGAAGAGAGCGTGGAGGGGACGGGCCGACGAGGGCATATCCCCCCGACGAACCACCGACTCGACTTGTTGAGCACCATCTGTCGTTGTGTCTCCATCCTTCCGTGGCTGTTGCAGCCATAAAAAGTCATATCTTCTCTGGTCTAACGTACTCAGCGCAGTCAGTGTCCTCGCAAAACGGTCAGCGCGACTGATGCGGATAAAATATGAGTCCTGAAGTCGTTTCGCGGTAAAAAATGTAAACAACTGGCAGCTGACGGTACTCGTATAAAATAAGAAGACGGTTCGTTGGCTTCAGGCTGACGGGAGTATTGTTCCGTGCTCGAGGGATGACTTATCCCGGCTTTTTGGTCACCGTGCGCGACTAATGCGCCAACGGGGTGAAAACGCGGCACCGGTTTCACTGGCCCTCGGTCGACCGCCAGTGAAACACGGACGTTCTCCGGAGAAACCCGGTTGTATAATGGAAACGACAGAGAAAGCAGTGGGGAGTCCATTGCTTTCGTAACAGGATACCGTAGCTTCTTGTTTCTCCCGGAAAACTTTGGCTGAAGAACGCTCATGCACAAAATCACTTTCCCCCGATTACGCGAACTTCGCGGGATTCGTTGACACGTTCAACCCTTCCAGCGGGGGTGGCTCAGCGAGACCCCTTGTTCTTGCCGTGACGGGACTATTAACGCGGATCATTTACAGTCAACTCTCTTATAACACGATATTCTAAGAACACGGGGTTCGATGTAACACGGTGCAAAATTGCGATCGCTTCCTGTAACGCGACATTTTTATAACACGTTTTTCAAATACAGTGGAACTCCACTTACATGTATGAACTTGTCGGGAAACAAATTAGTTCACATAATGAGATGGTGCATATAATAGGAGTCCACCTGTCTTCCACCACAGACTATGATGTTTCGATCATTTAATAGGATTCATGTAAGTTCACGTTCATGCATATAAGAGGATTTCGCTCAGCTAGAGTTCACCTAACCAGGTACTGCTAAAATTTAGTTCATATAAACGGAGTTTGACTGTAATGCGATTTACAGTGTGCTCCATTTATCCGACCTCCATTTATGCGAACCATCACAGTCAGAATTCCGAATTTACTGGATTCGTAGCCGAGCTCCTGTTATGCGAACTGACTAGTCGCGGCATACACCGTTTATCCGGACTCATAACATTCGTATATCAAATAGATGAATGTGTCCAGTTATATGAACATCAACTTCTATTATATAAACGGTAAAATGGTAGTAGAGGGGGGAGTAACTGGACTCCTATTATCCGAACGATCCAGTTATCCGAACCATCTTGTACCCCCAACAAGTTGGTCCTCCTCACCGATTTTGATGACCTTGAAATATGTTGTCAAGGTCATCATTCTGAACAACTTTTCCCTATACATGTTACCGCCGCTCGGTTTTAGTTTTCGAGATATTCTCAAAAAACTATTGCTCATACTGAATTGAATTTTCTCTCTTGAATTTTCGTATATCAGCATAGGCGATCGCTTAACGGTGTTCGTAACGTATTCTGCTTCTTACAAATGTTATGTTGATAGCCGGCCCTCTCCGCCCCCTCCATGACCTAACCACAACTTATTCTATTCGAATGATTTTTCCATTACTAGATCAAATTCTGTATGACAGCTACAATGCAAAGATTATGCGAATAGACGGAGTTGTGGTTAGGTCGTGGGGGTGGGGGGGGTGGGGGGGGGGGTTCAGCGGTCCGGCCGTTAGGCCGACCCGACCACGCATACGACAATCGAAGAGTAGTCTTTCAAAATTGAAAGCTCACCCCATATATGTATGACCAGAGTGAGACCCTGTTTTCTCTCTCATCTCCACAGCGTGTTTACAAAAAAAAAGTAAACAGGTGTAAGCGTTAACCGGCTCGGGCGATGCGGCGAGTTACATTGTGTGTTTATAAGAAGGCGCCGCGGAGTCGCCGTGCCGTGGAGAAGGGAAGGAGAGTTTTTCCGGACAGTCAGTCCCGTCGAAGCCACAGTAGAGGAAAGAGCACATTTTAAATCTATACCGCCTATAGTCATTTTTATGATCCTGACATATTACACAGGCGCCGCGCCGGAACAGGCTTACGTTGCCACGGAGCGTGCAAGAATACGGAAAATTCAATACAGTATTAGCAATAGTTTTTTGCGAATATCTCAAGAACTAAAACCGAGTGGCGGGAACATATACAGGGAAAAGTTGTTCAGAATGACGACCTTGGCAACATATTTCCAGGTCATCAAAATCGGTGAGGAGGACCAATTTGTAAATAATTACCTTCGGATAAATGGAATTCTACTGTACTAAATTTCGACTACCTCATGCAGGGTGTGATTGGACGAATTATGCAAGCGCGTAGAAGATGATTCTACACGTAAAGATAAGTTGAAAAGAACGAAAAACATTCTTTCGTTTGACGCCTCGTTTTCGAGAAAATTGAGTTTAAAGATTCATCGGATTCGCGTGCCATAGTATATGCAGGAAGTAGAATTGGCTGGTCATAATCAGAGCGTCAGACGATTCTTATTCACTTGCACGCGTGTTCGCAGAATTTTCAAATTCAACTTTTGGAAAAGTAAGACTTCGTACCAAACAAGTTTATTCTACATTTTCGATTTATTTATAAACTTTTTTAGCCGCGTTAGGCGCAAAACCTCGACGCGGTAGGAGTAAAACCGATCTGGCTTTGAAACGATGAAACGAAAAAAAATTGAAGAAAGAAGTTTCACTTCAGTCACGTGGTATGAGCACACACCAATTCTTTTAAATGTAGAATTACCCCTGTTTCAGTTGTACCATCAATTATTGATCACCCTGTATAACACGAATGTTTTCTTAACTTGTCTGTGTAACTCTTACTAAATGTATACCTATGAATAAATATACAATAATAAAATTTGTGAAGGTGTGAAGAAAAGTCATCCTTGTTTTTTCTCAATAGATGACGTTGAACTCAGTATCACGTGATGTACTAATCTCATCGGGGCATGCTAAAACTTTTTGGAGAGGTTTGTTTACGTAGATAAAATTCTCTTTGACAGTTTTGTGTTTGGTTGATTCAGTCGAGTGTTGCGGCGCGACAAATATGGAAGTGGACAAGGAGAAAATTCGCTATATTTTACAATTTTGCTTCGATAAAGGCGAAAAAGCAGCGCAGGAAAGATGCTGCACGCTCTGGAAGGCCTGTCACCGCAAACGTCGATGAAATCATCGAAAAAGTGAATGAAGACCGGCATATTAGCAGTGTAGAGATTTCCAAGGAGCTAAAAATCTCTCATACAAGCGTTTTGGATCATTTGTGTAAGGTCGGATACGCCAAGAAGCTCGATGTTAGGAAGGGCGTTGTCTTCTATCAAGACAACGCCAGGCCCCATACGTCATTGGTGACGCACCAGAAGCTCCGGGAGCTTGCTTGGGAGGTTCTTCTGCATCCCCCTTATACTCCGGACGTAGCACCAAGTGATTATCATTTGTTTAGATCATTGGAAAATTCCCTTATGGGTGTCAAACTGGCTTCAAGAGAGGCCTGTGGAAACAATTTGTCCCAGTTTTTGCAAATAGGTACAAGGACTTTTATGAAATAGGAATCATGAAAATAGCCTCAAAATGGCAACAAGTAATCGAACAAAACGGCGCATATTTGACTTAAATCCGATAACTATAACTATATTAAATAAAGGATTGAAAAAAGTGTAAAAAACATGGATGACTTTTCTTCACACCTATTATTTCGATCAATAGTCGTGTCAGGATTTTCAATACATTTCCCGAGCAAGAATTGTAGAATTAACATAATATTTTGTTTATGTGTACTTCAGCTAACCTTGAACATGATGGTAAGTTTTTCTGACGTTAATTTTCTATGTCATTTTTGTCCAGTTTTGGGGAGCTCGTGGCCCACTGTGGTACCGACTATACCTCCATCGAGAAATTTCTGTAACAAATTTCTTGTTGTCTTTGGCACTCGATCACGGTGCTATTGACCAGGGAAAAGAATTTTTATTCGGAACGGAGGAGCGTATTTATGTCGGAGATGAAATTCTATCGAACTGGGGCTATTCGTCATAACGATGACTCGCGATGTTAGGTGAACGCTGATCCGGCGGTATCCTGTTTCTAGCGGTGCTGGCGCACGTGAGAGAGCGACGATTCCCTGTACCATAGAAAATTCGATATTGTTGCTGCGCCGGAGTCATTTCTTAGGTGCAACGTGCACCGATAATGGTCAACGTGTAACGTCTATCGTGCTCCTGTACGCTCCAGATAGTGCGCCCGAGCCACTCAGCCCGTAAGTACACGGAGTCTCGTCGAGTTACTCGTAAGTGGCGGATGTCATTTCAATCCACTATTCGATTACGTCGGCTCACCTTACCTCTAGCCGGCGGGTTTCTCGTTAACCGGTTGCACCTTGTGTTGCGACACCGTTTTCGTTGCGTTCGCCGTTCGCGTGTGCCCACCGCCGCCGATCGAAAACCGGAACGATAGGAAATTACCTTCCTCTACTCCGTCTACCTAACCCCCGGGTATTATTTTCCCAAAGTTCGATTCGTCGTTCTTCGACCCAGAACTTCCAACGTTTGGAAGTTCGATGAGTCGTGTTACTCTGACATGAGAATCGTCCGAACCAATCTTGTTTCGCTTTAATCGTGAGAGCCCACTTGCCCGTTTAATTGAGAACTACGACCGTCGAAGGTGGCCTGCTAGCTCTCGGACACCGGTATCGATTCACCGGCGTTAAGTGTCCTGGAATACTTCACGTGGATTGATCACGGGCTGAGTTCACGCACAGCTGTGTCGACGGACGAGCAGTTGATTGCACGGCGTAGTCAAATGTTTCCGGAGTGAGGGTGCATTTATGTTGGCGTTCAGATAAACGATTACAACAATTAGAGATAAGAAGAGTAGAAATCAGGCGTGTAATATCAAAACTCGGCATTCTTTTTTACATTTTGGGATGAAAATTGTCATTTACGTGGTTGCTACTTCCGGTTTTGTGGTATCAAAGGTTAGTCTGAAAATTGAGTTCAACTTTTGGAAATGTAGATTGAATATCAGTAATACTATTAAAAAATTTTATGTCTATACTAGGATCAATCTCAGAAGTCGTCGTATACTGCATCACGTCTTCTTTTCCGTGTATTTTTTAATAATGTATATCTTATACAACAATTTTCACGAAGCAAAAGCAAATCCGAGTTCGACATCTTGAAAACTGACCGACTTAATCGTAAATAATAATCGATAGTCTGTTATTGTATATGGTCAATGTCGCATTGCCGTACGGTCAGCTGAACGACAACGATTTTGTCGGCGTGTGACACCTAATTATAGGACAGTAATGGTGCACCTTTTTTAAGAGTAGGTCAATTATTTTTATTTCTTTTTAAAATGCCAGCCCTTGGGTCATAAATCAGTGGCCTCAATTAGAAAGGGGGAGGGGGTGAAAAGCGTGCCAATTATGAGGAAACATGAAACATTTTGTTAAAAGATAAAGTTGACAGTTCTTCAATGCAACGACAAAGCGCGCCAAGTTTATGTCACAATGTAATGAGTCACACACACGCGTAGTTTGATATGATAGAAAACTGTTTGCCGACGCGCAACGTCCACATTCCACTTGAATTTTTGTTATTTTATTATTTATATAGTATATTTTTTTATAAATGTGACATTACACATCTATATGTTATAATTGTTTAATATTTTCGATTATCGGCTCGACTGCGTTTTGGAGAACTCCGTGTTCTTAACTTTTTTGAACTTTATTTTATGTGATCCTGTAAATATCGATGAAGACATTCCGAAAATGTGTGTGTGGTTGTTAGGAATTCATTGGTTTATAAGTTATAAGTGTGTAAAGATGAGCAGTTTTAAGCGTTTTTGACAGGTTAGAGCGTCGCCATATTGGATATTCGTTGAGTGGTGAGGTAGGTAGGTCTGTTCAGCGCATGCGCTGGATAGATCGTGAGTGTTCAGCGCATGTGTTAGATAGTATGATATATTTGCGGGATCGGCTAAATAGTAATGAGCGTATGCGCTAGATGGCAATTCAGTGGTTACACATACTTTGTAAACATAAGCAATTTCAAGTGTTTTTCACAAATATATTATTAATAAGTTTATTGTTGATTTTGAAATAGCTAGTTCAAGTATTAGAAATTTTAACTTCAGAGACATTCCAACTAGTAAAGAAGAAGCAATTACTTGGGCTCAGGATTGTGGATTGTTGCGGAAATTTAAAAAATGTCGTACTCGTCCGTGCGAAATGAAAATTTATAACAATAATCATGGAATCAGTCGTCTTCGATGTCCAGTAATTATAATATACAGAATCACATACAGGATTTCAAAAAGAAGGTACCGTCCAAGATGGTTTGGGGTTATGTCGTCGTGGGAGCGGAGAAGGCCAGCCCAACCATGGTATTATATAATGTTTCGCAATTTGATTTAGTAAATGTCTTATTATGTATTAAGTAGGTGTTTGTGTTGTCATCTAATGGATTTGTTCGGAAGTGTTTAGCCTATTTTATGTGCATTACCTAGCAAATATATCAATATGGCGCCGCTGTAACCTGTCAAAAAGGCTTAAAAGTGTTCAACTTTATATGCGTATAACTTTTTAACTAATGAATTCCGCTCATTAAGATTTTCATTTTCGTCGTTTTCTCGTCGAAATCTATGAGATTGTATAAAAATAACTTGAAAAAAAGAGTTCTCCAAAACGCAGTTAAACCCGATTATCTTTTATGTCTGTTATAATTTAAATAAGTTGGCCAATATTACAATAAAGGTATGGGTCACTTAGAAAGCCTTCGTGGGTCAGTATCTGACCCGCGTATCATATGTTCGCCACCACTGTTATAGGACAAGGCGTAACACCATCTTTCGTGTGAAAAATGTGTCAAATCGACACGAAGTTGAAAGAAGATTAAAATAGGTACGAAACATAGGATCGACCGAATAATTGCCTGAAAGCAGGTCGTGGTGGTAGGAAGCGATACGAAGGAAGCACGATCGCCTAGAGTGACCACTTTCGTGTCGCCCACGCCTTCGCAATGTTCCGCCTTGGCCGGGGTTCTAACGGCTGATCGACAGTCTCCGAACATTGTATTAGAGGCGGCCGGCAATTTCGCGAATAAGTCATCACGGACATTGGCGTGGAAATGAAAGGCGTCGCGACGCTCGGCTGTCACGGTACGGGCAAGAGGCCTCGCGGCCTTCGGCCCGCGTGGAGCTCTCCAGCAAAAATATCAGTCTAGCAGCGTTGAGTTATATCCCCCTAAGGTATTATTCCGCGGTAAGAGATGGCACAGCGGCTATCTGATTCCGTTATCACGGTGCCGTATACCGTGGATTCCGCCACGAAATAACAGCCCAGAGAAATAACATATTCCATCGGTCTGCTCGCGTTCTAACCGTATACGTCCATCTTCGTTCGCCTTTCACCACGCAACGTTTTCTTCTTTTCTACCCCTGATCGCGAGCGACTCGGCCCGCTGCAGAACAATGCTGAAACGACGATGATGGAAACGCAGTAGAACTAAACCCACTACACCCGTCCCACCCATCCTCCCCTAACTAGATATAGCGCTCCCAGGTATAGGCGAAATAAGATATTGAAATATGTACACACAGGTACAGCTGCTATCCGTTGGAATGGATCGAATGGCAAAATGGGAACCCACGATACTATCCACGGAATTAACGGTGCGACCGTGTAATTGGTATTTTAACCAAACGCAGAGTTCTGCGGAAGAAGCTTCTATGTACCGCAGCACGGAGTTTCGAAGTTCGATGAAGTTTGATTATAAAGTTCCAAGTGTTTCATCAGTGGAGTTCAAAACACATCTGATTATTGAAGCTGGAGAATGTTCGAGGGAAACGGACGGCGGCAAGGTGGCCGTCGCACAGTGGGACGGGAACGACTTGACGGCGATCAAAAATTGATTTTCGGAATATTGTAAATCAGAAGAAAATTAATGTTACTTGATAGAGAGCTAATTATGTTATAATATAATAATATAATAAACTACTTTCTCTAATATTTGCTTTCGTTTTTTTTTGACCGGTGCTTAAGGTCAACAAAAAATAACAACTGTTACCAAGAGGTCTTATGAATCTACAGGGTGTACCGGAAATGTCGAAAAACCTTGAAAGTTGTGGTTCCTGAGGTCATTTGGAGTAACTTTTTTATTAGCCAAAATGTTCGCTTTGTCTTCGTTAAGGAGTTATTAACAAAAAACACGGACCAATCAGAGCGCCACCACACCGGACGGATTCTGCCTTAGCCAACAACAATGTCACGCTCAGCGGAACCTATCGCTGAGCTGGAATCCGTTCGCTATAGCCGCGCTCTGATTGGTCAGTGTTTTCAGTTAATCTCCTTAACAAAGCCAAAGCAAAAATTTTGGCTAATAAAAAAGCTGCTCCAAATGACCTCAACAACCACCTCTTTCAAGATTTTTCGACATTTCTAGGACACCCTCTATAATCTTAATCCGTGGTTCCGAGAAATCTTACTTCGAAAGATGTAGTTTAAATTAGTTGCATAATTTCTTATACGTACATCGATCGCGTTAGGTACATAAATTGGGATACAATGTTAATAACTTCTTTAGTAATAGTATTTAAGACAAAAGAGTTGCGTCATAACAAAAACTTCAAATTCGCATAAATTTTATAAAAGATGGCACCGTTTGGTAGGAACATAATTGATACCATATAACAGAATGAACCATTGCCTCGTAGAAACGTACAGAATTGAGTGTGACATTGTGCTACTTTTAAGAAAATGGCTGTTGATGTAAGCTATCACGGTGTCTCGTATCTGTGACGCGCTCGCACTCCATGTTTCTTATTATCGCTCCTACTCGGGGGCATATAAACGAAACACTATCCTGGAAATATTCCATTTCTGTGCGTTTCTGATCGTATCATGTCATTATTGAAATATCGTGGCAATATGTTCTGTGCTTTCTGTACAATATATTTATAGCAACTTTGTTTGGAATATATTACGCTCGTTCTCATAATATGCATGGTTCAAGTCTTGGAAAATAATTAACTGAATATCTCGATGCTCAATCCATTAATATCACTAGAATTAATTGAATATAAAGGCTATAATGTAATGATTAGACTGCAGATTTTATGTAATTATGACAAAAATGGAGCAATTTCCTACTTGGTTCCTATTTCTCGCAGATGGTGCAGACAATTTTTATTTTACATAAAGATCCACACTATAGTAATGATTATCTACACAAAAATTTATTAAAGAGAAATAAATTTATATAACATATTATATAAGCAGAATATAAAGTAAATGTAACGTTACAGATTATTGATCGTCGTCAAGTCGTTTCGTCCCACTGTGCCTCGTACTTCTTCTATTCGATTACTGTGCGCTTTCGCCATTTACCGGGTAAATGGTGTCTGAGCCAATTTTAGGTTGATGAGGTGTGCGATTAGAGAAATTGTATCAACAAAGTTGAATATTGAGATACAGTATGTGTTGAGCAGGAAGAAAATTAACGAATCAATCTTTCATACCACACAAACTTATGTATGTTCGTAATATACTAAGTCGTTGTAAATGAAATGTCCGATTTTAGAATGAAAATGTTTTGAAATGTTTTAATCAAGAATTACGACTACAAGCTACATGTTTATTATACAGAGTGAGGCACTAACTACTGCTACCTACAATATCTTACAATATCTTCAACGTTATCACCCTACAATAAATTGTTATAGCATGTGATTCGATAAGACCCGAAGTGATAGGAAATACTACTCAATCCGTGATAAGAAGATTGCAGCATTGCATTGATACCAATGGCAATCACTTTGAACACTTTCTGTCAATGCAAGTTTATTTCGCCTTTTTTGTCATAAACGACCTTCGCTGACATTAAAAGACCTTAATGTTTCATCTCGTTGAATATTGACGACAACATTATTTGATGTTTACTCGAAATATGTTTGTAAATGAACGCACTGTCAGTCAATGCTAGAAAAAACTTAAATATAGAGAGGCTATCCAATAAATGAAGACGTATAATCGAAAACAACCGCAATTTTTGGACAGAATATGATTATTACAATAATGCTTACTGTAATCAATAAGTGTTATTTAGTATTATCTTTCTGTTATTTTTGTGAAATATGATAATATTTATATTTCAACTTTTTTCGATGGAAAAATAAATGAAAGGAAACCTCGAATAGCCTAATGAAAACAGCTATGGTTGAGTCACAGGCTAAACGAGTTAAGGCTGGGCCATTTTTTATTCCACCAGATTTTGCGTTGTCCATACGTTTCAAACATATTCTTACGATACATGTTTTTTTTTAACGGTGCTTATGGTAGAAAAAGGAAAATAACTTTTCGAAAAAGTAATGCACATGCATCATTAACCCTTGGTCTGGGTTAGATCTGTGGGACCCATGACGAAAATTGTTGTTTATTTAACTTCTTGAAATTGCTTAATAACTTAAATATATTCGCTTCCATTGTCTTTAGTAGTGTTTTGCAATAAAGCGATGAAATTATTACAACCAGAAAGAATAATGTTTTTTAATGAAAATGCAAGTGAAAGATTTTCTATCTAGACATTGTAAAGAGTTATATTCAATCGTTCACTAGAGGGTTAATGTGATCTAGACAAGGATCACACGTGACCCAGAATCGGTTGTGATAAACTGCATGATTAATGGTTGGCATAATATCTACCTCCAATTTATCAGACATTAAAAAATTTGATTAGGTTTTATTTTATACATGTACACATAAGAAATTGTTTTTAGAGAAATTGTAATTCTACAAATCAAACTGACTGATTCTACTTACAAAATTCCGAAAACTTTGGGAAATTAAATAAAAAATGTACAATCTTATGATTTACCTATAGGTCAAATGTCTTTTTCTTAAAATACAGTTAAAATTTCAAATTGAATGGTCGAATATTTTTTCCGGCTCGACTGCGTTTTGGAGAACTCCGTGTGCTTAACTTTTTTGAACTTTTTTTTACGTGATCCTGTAGATATCAATGAAGACATTCCGAAAATGTGTGTATGGTTGTTAGGAATTCACTGGTTTATAAGTTATAAGTGTGTAAAGATGAGCAGTTTTAAGCGTTTTTGACAGGTTAGAGCGTCGCCATATTGGATATTCCTTGAGTGATAGAGGTAAGTAGGTCTGTTCGGCGCATGCGCTGGATAGATCGTGAATGTTCAGCGCATGTGTTAGAGAATATGGTACATTTGCGGCATCGGCTAAATAGTACTGAGCGTATGCGCTACATAGCAATTCAGTGGTGACACATACTTTGTAAACATAAGCAATTTCAAGTGTTTTTCACAAATTAATTATTAATAAGTTTATTGTTGATTTTGAAATGGCTAGTTCAAGTATTAGAAATTTTAACTTAAGAGACATGCCAAGCAGTAAAGAAGAAGCAATTACTTGGGCTCAGGATTGTGGATTGTTGCGTAAACTTAAAAAATGTCGTACTCATCGGTGCGAAATGAAAATTTATAACAATAATCGTGGAATCGGTCGTTTTCGGTGTTTAGTAATTAAAATATACAGGATCAAATACAGGATTTCAAAAAGAAGGTACAAGTCCAAGATGGTTTGGCGTTAGGTCGTCGTGGGAGCGGAGAAAAAAAATGTCTTATTATGTATTAAGTAGGTGTTTGTGTTGTCATCTAATGGATTTGTTCGGAAGTGTTTAGCCTATTTTGTGTGTATTACCTAGCAAATATATCAATATGGTGGCGCTGTAACCTGTCAAAGAGGCTTAAAAGTGTTCAACTTTATATGCGTATAACTTTTTAACTAATGAAATCCGCGCATTAAGATTTTCATTTTCGTCGTTTTCTCGTCGAAATCTATAAGATTGTATAAAAAAAACTTGAAAAAACAAAGTTCTCCAAAACGCAGTTAAACCTTTTTTCCTTAGTTCGTGCACTGGCTGCGAAAGAATCTTAAGAAAACGCATGTTTTTAAAATCATTGTAATTCCTGAGGCTTAGATTCAGTCAAGTTCTGATTTATAAATAATCCTAAATATATTTTTCATCGTCCTTTAAAACTAAGTTAACTTAATTTTTATACTGCAGAGATGTAAATCAGAATTTAAATTTGTGATTTGAAGCTGAAAAGTTAGACGCATGTAGTCTTTGAAAGGCTAAGTCAAATTAGACCTCAGCACCGTCGTCCAAGGGTTAATTAGGTTTTGCATGTCGTACCAGATGTAATGTTTTGAAACAGAGATGCTCGTATATTATACCGACGTGGCACGTTTTACCTATACAGGGTAGATCACGAGAAACAGAACAATTGTTTGTTTGTATTGGAATTGTAGATAAAACAAATTTTATAGGATTATACTGGATTATAAAAATTAACGTAGGACAGGAGATATACTGTTTAATAAGACAAGTATCATAGTATACACGAATTTTTTTAATAGCATTCTCAAACTATTTAAGGCACATCACTTTCTTGAAATAACGCCATTTAATAAATATATAATGTAAACTATAAATAACACCAACTTTATGCTATTACTTTTATTATACTAAAACAAGTTTATTAATCTATTACGTTATGACTTTTAAGTGACGACAGATTCAAACATTTTTATTCGGCTAACGGGAACATTAAAGTGTGTAATTTATTCTTTTAAGACACTAGGTTGCTATTATTTATTAACTATCAAGGGATTACAGGTATATTCCCGCAATATGATTGCAATTTTTTAAATGATGTATCAGTTTATCAATTACGTTTAATCATTTATTACGCGAAAGAAGGAAATGTAAAAATCATTCCAAGGACATAATGAAATATATTAAAAAGACATGATACCACTGCAACACTTTGTAATTTGTCATATAAACTTCAACTTTTGCACTTAAGTATTACATTATTAACATGTTCACAGCTTGAGTATCTAAGCTGGAATGCAGATAAAAATGGCTTGTTTAAACATAATAATCACAAGTCTTCTCTTAAGTAGATTATATTCTACTAATAGATAAATTTTAAAGGCGCTTTGAAATAAATTTTATTTGCAGAGCTTGTCTTCAGACACGTATGACGTATTAAATTATGATTCTAAATCTTGATAGCTCATATACCATATGCATTGCTGCTGCAAAATAATCTGTTTCTTGAGATTCAAATTGCATAAATAAAAAAAAAATTAAAAAAATATGCAGTGCTGGATTAAGGTCTATAGAGGCACTACACACTTAACAAATTTTGGTTGATTATAATTATAATAGATTTACCCTCATTCAGAGTAATCATTTGGACGCAATGTTCGATTTGTAACAAAAGTTAATCGGTTTTCAAGCAACAGGTTTCTTTCCTCTCGCACACACATACACATAAATACTTACTTCACTATATTATTGCTATGTAGACTGCGGATTTTATGCATTTATGGCTAAAGTGGATAGGCTCAATTTATAATATTTAGTAAGAACGTAAAGATTACGTTATTTTACGCTATAGCTTATCTTAAGTCTACTAAAATTATTAAAGAAAGAAAGACATTTTACCATGCTCCTGTCTCTTGTAATTAAGCCAGATGATTTTTATTTTGCATAAAGATTCGCAGTTTGATTATTTCTATGTAAGGAATATTTCAAAAATTATCTTTGGGGATCTCGTTTCTCCTGATATCCTAAACACATATTATAGCCACTGGTTAATCAAGCATTGCATCTATGGGACATGGGACTATGAACGTGTTATAAGCTAATGCTTACATATTATTCATGGGACTCGGACAATCTGGAATCTGTCTTTGAAACTCTAATGGTAGCACACATGTGCTATCCTTCATATCAGGAGAGTATCATCCAAGGTATCAGGGATTCAGTCACTAATTAATCTAGCCGAGCATATTTCCATTATGCCAAAAGCGCCTGAAGAGTCGAGAGCTCGGCGCTCAGCCGTCGCACAATGTACCAAACATGAATTTTGTGTCAAAATCATAGAACTTTTGATACAAATCAGATAGTCCGATAATTCTTGGACGAGGTCAAAGCTGAAATGTTGCAGAATAAGAGAAAATTATAGAGAAAGCAAGATAAACAATTTTTGACCTTGGAAAAATACAGAGTCTTTCAACCAGAGGTGTCATTTAAATCAACAGTAATACGCAATATTTTTGTGAAAAGTGGTGATATTATTATTTTAATCCAAAGTACAAACTCTACAATTAATAATAGCAGACAATATCTGCCAAATGTCCGCCTCAGCTCTTCTTACAAATGGTCATTCTTTTGATGAAATTTTTCATCACGTTTTCGCATAATTGAGGCTGTATTTCGCGAATAACAGATCTAATATTGTTTTGAGGTCTTGAGTTGTTGCTGAAGCATTGGCGTAAACGTTATCTTTAACAAAGAAAAAAGTCTAATTGTGTTAAATCTGTCGGAAATGAAATAAATCCACAACAGTGTTTCCACGTATTCTGTATTTAACGTATAATTTATAATGTGATAAAACTGCGAATATAGTTCGACTGTATAACTGTATGTGAAAAGACTACTACTTTGCAAGATGCGCTCAGGCTAGCTGCGATGACGAGACTGACGACGGTCCTAACTTTACGCACTCACCTGGGCCCTTCTGTCTCTGGGAAAAACCTCCTCTTAAGCCTACGCACTTATACTAGGACGCATGGTATCGTTGTATGCCAACAAAATCACACGATCTCGGCGGCCAATTCAATTCTCCATTTCGAGAAATCACACGTCCAGAAAATTTGTCATGCATTTCCAGCACTCAATCAGCCAATGTACGGCGTTGTGCGTGATATTGTGGCTGCAATTCTTGTGTCAACTGCACCTTATAAGCATGTAGGCCAAGATCTTTATGCAAAGTGCGGTGCAAACTGACTTGTGATATGCCCAATTCTTGTGATCGTCTCGATATGGACAAACCTGGGTTCTCAGCCACATTCTCAGCTACAGCGGCGATATTTTGAGTAGACCTGACCGGACAAACACGAGTTGGAGTCTTTACATTACTAACTTGTCCGAGACGCTCGAATTCATGGATTAAATTCACTACAGCTGTGCGAGAAGGCGCTTCGCGACCGTGCGCCGTGTGTCGAAAATTCCTCGGCGACTCTGAAGTTTTTCGCGGCACTGGCAGACTTTTCGATGTGTCTGGCAGCGTTTTCTCGGCCCCGGGAAAAAGAAAGCCGCGGCTCTCGGCGTGGCGTGGCGCGGCGGGCCGTGGTAACACGCCCGCGCCGCGCCACGCCACGCCGCGCCCGTGCCTTGGGACGACGCGTAATCGTAATTAACGAGGCAAAAATAGAGCCCACGAGTAGCAATGGGTTCGCACGGCGAGCACCAAGTGAAAACTCATATTTACCGGTTAGCGAGCTCAGACATCCGCAGTAATGCTGCGGCATTACGCGATGCGCCAGGAATACAGAGTTCGCCGGCGAAATAAGCCGGACAAGGTTTCGCGTCCCAGGAAACAAACGAGAACCCCGATAAAAACGATACGAACACCGTGGAAATGACACGGGGCTTTCGTTCCGGAAGTATTAGTTCCCGAACTTTGACACGGCACGACCGGTTGCTCCCGGCTTCGGCTGTTCGATACAGCTGCCCCGCCGTGACGTCTTCGATTCAATTTGAAACTTTAGCAGTCCGGCCCGTAATACCTCGGGAAAAAAACCGAGTTCACCAACTCATCGAGATTAAACGATTACGCGATTTCCCCCCTCGTCGTTGTTGTTGTTGTTACATAGAATTGCCTACCACCCTCTAGCGTTTGCTTATCTGCTATATTTGCATAAAGATCTGTATTCATCGACGCAAAGTGTATCGAGATTACGTTAGCCGGGTCTTCGTCGTTGTAAAAATTTCATAACGATCGAACCGGATGATAATTCCGCGACGACGGATAAGGAGAATGCGATAGATGATTAATTACTCCGCAAACGGTGCAGTCCTTTTTGCGGGAGACTCGCGGCGAGGCGCTATCGCGATGGCTTCGTTTTCGTGTTCGCCTTAATGGGAATGCTTAATTCATCCTGCCGTGGTCAGTACTTTTTATGGTTGTTCCATTTTCGAGAGCGGTCTTTAGAGTATTTAGGGAAATGCTCCGTCGATGCAACTTACGTGTCTGTTCTTTTTAGCTCCCGCACGGACGAACAAAAAGTTCACGCGACTACTGGACCATAGTAATGTGGATAACGTCGCATCAGGACATTCGGGCCAACGAAACTGCAAATAAAATGGCTACTGAGGACTCTGCTGCAGCTATTAACGCGGACATTTGCATATACTGCATTAGAAAGATTTTATAGGGAACAATTATCGCTGCTTGAGGCAGAATCTAGAAAAATTTCATTACATCGTAGAAATTCGATTAGAGTAAGTTACTCTTAGCGACTACCTGAAACTTCTATGAAACAAAGAACTAAACTAAAAGTGCACTAATTGAAAATTGGGGATATGAGATTTACACATCGACACATACCTGTATAAATAAGAAACCTTTGCGGCACCTATTAACGTGGACATTTAAAAAGTGGTTACATTTTAAACCATTGACGACGAATGTTGCTTCTGAGGCACTGAAAAGTTACTATTCTGAAGTAATGTCTAACAAATATCTCTCAACACCTCTTTCTTCGTTTAATTCATAGGGGAAATAAATCCATTGAATTCATCAAAATGTAATTATTAATAATTCTACTGAATTCTACTGAATTGCTCACTCATACTAATAATTATTTAGTATGCAACTATTAATAACTATTTACCGATTTAGATGAAATTTGACTATCTCAACACGTTTCTATTTACCATTTTGATAGAGATGAATATTAAATATAAATATAATATTAAGTAGAATTTAATTGAATAATTTCATTTTTTATGTACACTTTCAAGGTTCTCTTAACACATTGACTGCCATGTCTCCTATGTATGTGTGACGGAATGTATTCGTCAATAATTAGAAATTAATTTTTGCACTAATACGTTTAGCGTGAGAAAATTTCTTTGGCGTTTGTAAAATACAGGAAGGTTGGAAAAGTGCTGAGTATATAATGAATGTATAAATAAATTATTTCGATTTTACAGAATTTGGAAGGTTGCTGGTTTGGCAGTCAAAGTGTTAAGGGTTAATCAATACTTTGACACAGATTCTTCGATGCGTTTCGTTTCTTTTTTTGCGTCAACCGATTTCGATAAAATTTTCAGCATGTGCATAACTAACGTAGCTCTACAAAACGCATGTTTTCAATTTTCATTGCCGACTGACATAAAAAGTTTTAAAAAGTGCCATTTTTATTTTTTCATGTAATTCCTATCGAATGCAATTGTTTCAAAATCTATTTTGCACGTCCTTTAGTAAATCAATGCTACTAATGGCAAACAAAAATTAAGATGTTTTGTCCAATTTTAAAGAAATTTAAAGTAAAACAATATCATTTTTCAAACTTATTAATGCCATTGAAAATTGCCTTTAGAACATAACCTATTCTCGCTTCATGAAACCTTTAAAAGTTAAATATTCACTTTAGGGGAGGCATCCCAGATGACCCTGACCTTGACATATGATGTCAAGGACACTATTCTGAACAACTTTGCATTATACATTATCCGTCGCTCGGCCTTAGTTCCCGAGATATTCGCGAAAAAAGAGTGATTGGAGTAGGTTTGATTTGCAGCCAGTTTGAACCATCTCAAGTCGAAACTCGTCTATAGTTTTTGGAAACTCGCCTAAAAAACTAACCCAGACGTACTCCAATCACTCTTTCTTATGGGGTGGAATGTATGGTGCATGGTTATCGTAAAATTAGCAATTTGAGATATTAATTTATTCGCTATTAGTATGTTCATCCAATGGGTAGAAATGGACCATAATTTCGAAAAATTTATGAATACGATCTGTATAATTCAACTGCCGTTTATAAATAAACTCGGTTTAATTGCGCTTTGGAGAACTCTTTTTTCCAAGTTTTCTTTATACAATCTTATAGATTTCGACGAGAAAAGGCGGAAAATGAAAATCTTATTGTGCGGAATTCATTGGTTAAAAAGTTATACGCTTATAAAGTTGAACACTTTTAAGCCTTTTTGACAGGTTAATGCGCCGGCATATTGATATATTTGCTAGGTGATACACAAAGAATGGTCTAAATACTTCCGAACAGATCCGTTAGATTGCAGCACAAACACGTATGTAATAATAACACAGTTACTAAATCAAAATGGGAAACATTATATTTACCATGGTCCGGCCGGCCTTCTCCGCTCCCACGACGACCTAACCCCAAACCATCTTGGACTGTAATACCTTCTTTTTGAAATCCTGTATGTGATTCTGTATATTTTTATTACTGGAAATCGAAAACGACCGATCCCATGATTATTGTTATAAATTTTCATTTCGCACCCATGAGTACGACATTTTTTAAATTTCTAATACTTGAACTGGCCATTTAAAAATCAACAATAAACTTATTAACAATTAATTTGTGAAAAACACTTGAAATTGCGTATGTTTACAAAGTATGTGTAACCACTGAATTGCTATCTAGCGCATACGCTCAGTACTATTTAGCCGATCCCGCAAATAAACCATACTATCTAACACATGCGCTGAACACTCACGATCTATCCAGCGCATGCGCCGAACAGAGCTACCTACCTCTACTACTCAACGAATATCCAATATGACGACGCTCTAACCTGTCAAAAATGCTTAAAACTGCTCATCTTTACACGTGTATAACTTATAAACCAGTAAATTCCTAACAACCATAGACACATTTTCGTAATGTCTTCATCGATATCTACAGGATCACATAAAAAAAAGTTCAAAAAAGTTAAGAACACGGAGTTCTCCAAAACGCAGTCGAGCCCTAAACTCAGCCAAATAGTGGGTTACGTCTGGGTTAGGTCTAGAAATGTACTTGTAACTTAAGATTAACTGAAGTTTTTCGCGAATATCTCGGACACTGAAGCCAAGCGACAGATAATGTATAAGGCAAAGTTGTTCAGAATAGTGTCCTTGACAACATATGTCAAGGTCAATGTTATCGGGGATGCATCCCCTAAAGTAAATATTTACCCTTTAAAATAGTGTGGCATTGTCTTAAGGAGTCTTCCGCATGACCATAAACAACGGAGCTATTTTTACTGTTTATTTAACAAATAATTTATGAAGTGCTGAAGTTATGAAGTTGAAGTATCAAAGTAGAGAAACGAAGTATGAATACATTCATTAACCAACATTTCCTTCAAACTTTCCTTAACGATTTTAAAGAAACACATAATCTAACGTTGGTTAGCTTCAAAGTAACATTTCCTATTTACATAATGTATACAATTGCATTTGTAACAATTACCTACAGTGCAAATTATTGCAGCGACTTGCATAAATTGATAAGTTAACATTAAAACAATCAATTTTCATATAAAAGTCTAACTACACTGAATTCTTGTTATTTTGATGAAGCAACATAGACTGTAAGCAACATTGCTCGTCACATAGACAGTTAATACATTCTTCACACTATAATAATTTCATCATACACTTCATAATTACTGACAGCGGATTTCATGAATTTATGAGCAAAAATGAGTAAGTGCAATTTAAAACAGTGATAGATTAAAAGAATTTAAAAATGTTAATGTGATAGTTTCAGCTGATTAAAATCATTAAAGAGAGAATGAAATTTCCATTTGACTCGTGTTTTATACAGTTTATACAGACAATTCTTATTTTGCATAAAAATACGCAATATGATAATTATCCAAACATTCAAGTACATCTATACAAATTGTACGAACTTATTCTTACTAACTCGGTCACTGAATACAATTTTTATCATAGTTTTGCAAACAAGCAACATGTGTAGTTTTTTTAGTATCCGGTGCGATGGCTTCAATTTTAATAGCTTTTAACTGCCTGTGCTTGTTTTACCGTTATTGTTCCATTGATTTGCTTTGCTTTGTTAGTTTTATAGAACTTTCAGCTACTGCTCATTCTTTTTGCTTTTTATACGGACACAATCTTTCTGTTACGTTTGAATTGTTGATCGAAATGCTAGTGCGCGACCAGAGTTAGGTGAATCCCCCTATACGGATACCCACACAAGAGTTAAGAACCTATCGACAAAGGCAAAACAAATCCTCGGAACGGAACCGTGCCAGTAGAAGCGGAATCGCTATTTCCTGACAGGGTATTTTCTGTAAATTGCCGAAAACCGCAACCGGACGTATCGAGTTTGGTCGCGAAATAAAAATTTCCCAAGTATCTCTCTCACGGTCACCGCGTTTGTCTCGTTTTTACCGGACACAGACAAACGGGCGCGTCCGTGTGTCGACATTTAACTGCTTCGGCAGCCGTAAATGGTGAACTTTCATCAGCGCTCATACGCTTCACATAAAGAGTAGGTGTAGAAATGAGTTCCCACCAATTAACTTTACACAATCAAATTAGCTACACAACTGAAAACATTGTCTCCCTGTTTCACACTTTTGACGCGTCAGTAGCATAATTAACACATTTCCGTGTACTTTTTTTTATGGGCCTCAGAAACGCTTATTTAATGTTCTTTGTTGCTATGTGAAATTAGATAACAAGGCAATGATTATATGGATCTGTTAATAGTATTTCTATCTTTTTTTAAGTTTGTGATCGTTATAGTCGCCATTTGTTTATCAGAACAAAAAGTAATTGCCACTTGCCAGTACATCAACGAGACTTTCAGAACTATAGGCGTCATTTGCTGGTATGTGATAACAAAATAATGCCTAATATTGAAATCTCTGACATGATATTACGATCTTGAACTACGAAACAAACTAAAAATTGTTATTTACTAACTGAGGTAATTGATTTTGCTTCGTAACGATAAAGATGCCATCTTTACCTGATACTAACAATCAAGAATTCTCTTTCATGCTGTCTATTTATCTAAGCTTTTTTCCAATTAGTCTAATTACCATTTGACCTTGTGTCACTACAGTATAATAATATCAAATAATTAACTCCATTCATCGTTTCTCACATCACCATATTTTTTTTCTTCTTTTTTTCATCATTTAAGCTTACCCAGACCCCCATATGGGGTCTATGCAGCTGGACCTACAAATGAATGTGAAAATAAAATAATTATTAAATTTTCACGTTTGATAATTATTTTATTTTCACATTCATTTTGGTTATTCTACACGAATCATACTTGAAATCATTTATCAGAATCACAGATAACGAACTAGCCGGTCAAGCAGCAAAACAAGCATCAGAGCCACACAATTAGATGTAGGTATTGCCCGCGCAACGAGAGTTGGCACAGAGAAACTTGTGGGTACCACGTGATGCTCCCACTACGCGCTACACGTCCTCCGCGATTGGCCGAATTAAGACAAAAATTAAGACAATATCTAAATGATGTCCATCAGTTTTTTCAAGAATCAAATGAACAATAGAATAATAATTAAAATAAATAAAAATGAAGCAAAATGTCATTTCATATTGTTTATCCCATCCCCATCAATTAACTTTTTATTATATACACTTTACTTTACATAACAAATCCCATAACATCATAATTTCTACTATAGAAAGATTTCTGGAATTTCTGCCACGTTCTGAGAATTTTGCACCACTGCGCGACGGTAAATCTACGATTTTAATCTTTTTACAAGCTACTGAAAAGAAAGTTAGCCCTTTGTACTCGGAATGCCTCCATTTCAGACATTTTACATTCCATGCAACATCTCGGAATGTCGGCTTTACTTGAGAAGTAATAAAATGGAAATATAAATAAATAAACTCGCGTAATAACTAAATTATTCATATTGAATAAATCATCCGGAATTTAATAAATTCCTTGTTAAACTATGGAATTGTTGAATGAAAACGTGAAAATGCTTGCTGAATACAAAGAGATAGTAAATTATACATTAAAAATCAACGACATGCAGTGGCTCTAAAAAGTATTAAATTTCTGATTTTCGAAACATTGTCAACGTTGTCATTAAGCTGATATAATTTTGTAACAAAAAATCATACAGCATTAATCCCGAACCGATTTTAGAGCTTGAAGCATCTGAACAATTCATTGTTAATTATCTTGTAATTAGAAAATGCCTATGCATGACGTAACAGGAAGAAAACTGTACATGTGATGTTTTTTAGAATGATACACGTTAATATGTCTCTAAAGACATTGGAAAATTATTTTTGTGAATGCATCTACCTTACATGTCGACATACGATTTTTTTTTAGCCGTTTCATATAAATCAAATGAGAAACAAGTTCAGTGGTGCAATGCTCTTGCGATGCGTCCTATATTACTGTGAAGTTGGTATAGCCCGCGCAATGAGAGTTGACGCAGAGAAACTTGTGGGTACCACCTGATGCTCCCACTACGCGCTACACGTCTTCCGCGATTGGCCGAATCGCTTGAGGAAGACAGCAAACGAGCGTATTGAGTGTGAGTGTAACAGAGAGATGTGGTGACCATGAAGTAAGATAGTGGTGACGCTGAGCGCCTATGTTGACCGTTCCCGCCAAAACGTAAGCGCAAGAGTGGGATCCAGGGGGTGTAAGCTGGAATGGGAATATTTCAAGCACTATAATTCTGGCCCGAGACGGAGGTGGCGTTGTTGTTCCCTATCACGTGATGGGGGCGCATGCGCACATAAGGAACGAAGTGAAGCCAAGCCAAGCCAAGCCAAGCTCATGCCGGTACGCGGTACGCAGCAACCTCCTCGTGGTGAGATCTGGGCAATCGATATTATCCACAATTTGCAAGATATTATAACTTAAAAATTATAGTATCTTGCATGTAGTGGATAATATCAAGCTAATAGCTGCACATATAGAATTTGCGTTAATACGTATTGTATCGTAGAGTGTAAGACTTAATACTTTCTTTGTTTTTCTTTGTTCCAGCTGCAAAATTGAAATACAAGATTTTTCATTATATTTTAAGTGTGTACATAAAATATGTAAAAGAAAATAGGTTTATAATAAACATTTAATTTTATCTGAAGTTGTATAAATTTCTACCCTTTTCATTTGAAACATTAATTGTACGTGTGTACATTACAGTACATATAGCTAAGGTAGATAGAGTTGTGTGAGTCACGCGAGTATCTATGTATAAGTGAATAGCGTTTATATCTATATATACTGTCATTAGTTCCGGCCCGAGACACAGAGAGCGCTGCAATACTGTACAAATTTTTAACACCCCAGCTTACACCCCCTGGTGGGATCCACTGATCAGTGATGGGATCCGCAGCCTTGCGTCAAGAGTGGGGACTCGCCGTTCCTCCTGCACCACACTGACGAGATTTTGTGCCAACTCTCGTTGCGCGGACAATACCTGTCTACTATAGGGAGGTCGCAAAAAACTTCGACAAAGCCCTACAGAATAAATGAAACAACATGTGGAAAAACTCCCGCCAAACCCAGATTCACCGTATAAGAAACGACATTTATGACTACAATCACGCATGCGCATTTAAAAGGAAAGAACTAGCAATGATTAACAGATTGAGATTGGGTCATACAAACCTCACCCACTCTTACATAACAAAAAAACAAGACAAATTCAAATGCAATAGATGCAACACAACAAACTCAATCGAACACATAATTACATCTTGCCATCTATATCAACGAGAAAGAAGAAGATTGTGGGAACGGTCAACTAAGAATTACTGGATCTCAATTGTGGGTTAAAATCAATTGTTACTCAAAATTACCTTGAACTAAATTGTATATTACAGGAAACTGGCTCTGTAACAACTGTTACTGTCGCGGTAAGAATTGAGTGTGCATGAACAATGTTGTGCAGTTAACGAAGTAGTACTGCTTGTTGGATGACGCAGTGGCGATGCGGAGAACACAGAGGGGTTGAATAATTACGGCAAGATAGATTAATACAATACTCGCGGAATCGATAAGGTTACTTGATTCGAATGGGTGACTAGGCCCGATCTCACTAGATACAACCAACTCCAAAACGAGATTCAGCGTAACGACGTGTATAGCCCGTTTGTACCTTAAGCACTGCCCCAGAGGGTTAAAATTCGAGGGTTTACATACTGTGAAATCTAAGAGGGGTGATCTCAAGAATTCCATATTCGGGAATCTTGTGGAACTGTCCCTGTACTGAATCATGCTTTATTTAGTTTCGTTTTTATCTCAATTTAAAAATGGAAGAACAAAACACGCATTTCAGACATATTTTATTATTATTTCCGAAATGGCAGGTACGCATCGCAAGCATACAAGCAGTTATGTCCCGTATATGGGGACGGAGTCTTGAAAGAAAGACAGTGTCAAAATTGGTTTGCCAAATTTTTTATTCTTTTTTATTTTTTTTTTAGTTTTATGAACATGGAATTATGACAAAAACGGACAATACCTAATTTAATAAAGTTATATTTTCAAGTAAAAATTTGGAATTTTCCTTCTTAGTTAAAAACCGCAATTACTTAGTTACCAACCCAACTCACTAAATACAACCAACTCCAAAACGAGATTCAGCGTAACGACGTGTATAGCCCGTTTGTACTTTAAGCACTGCCCCAGAGGGTTAAAATTCGAGGGTTTACATACTGTGAAATCTAAGGGGGGTGCTCTCAAGAATTCCACATTCGGGAATCTTGTGGAACTGTCCCTGTACTGAATCATGCTTTGTGCCGGCTACATCCAGCTAGAGCATAGTCATCGTTTCTATAAGCAAAGGGTGGAATAGGGCGTTTTCCGTTCGCAGGAAAGAGATTAGAAAACTCTGATTGAAATAAAGCAGAGAGAATTTCTCTGTACGTAACACATCAACAAAAGGAATTGTATCCATAACTTCATAATTTTAGTGAACGTATCAAATTACAACATATTCGATGGACAGCGAATTATTAAGAAAAATAAAAATTGCCTGCACTAATTTCCAGATACAGTAACTACATCGATATTTATTTGTTTTTCTTAATTGTTTTACTAGCAAGACAAAAATAGTACAACAGCATTTTTAAACTCTTTAAATATTTTCAATGTTGTGCACTTAATCTACTCAGCTTTTTCATAAAAGCAGAAAATTCCTGATCGAGTAATGAAATAAGAATTTAACATTCTACACTATCTATTAAATTCATTCAAAAATATTGTCCATTTATGATAATTAAGTTTTTGTACTCACAGCTATAAAGAGTAGGTAAAGAGAGTGATTATTATATTACTACAGTTTTCTCCACCAGCTATGCACTCCACAGGACGATAATTTAAACAATTCTGAAATTAATTTATCAGTGATGACAATGCATGTTTGTTGAAATGATGGATTTATGACACTGTGTACCTTACGAGTTACAAGATGAGAATAACGTCGTTGGAGCTGTTCAACATTTGCGCTATGTTTACAGAGAGGATGCTCCATCAGAACGTATACAGGATGAGTCAGCTAACATTTAAACCTAGAACATCTCCGTTGTTTTCAACGATACCAGAAAATGTCTGCGGAAAAAATTAAAAGCATCGGGAAGAAAATTATTAATAATCCAGAACATTTTGTTCTCAAAGTCATTTTAACGTCATTTTTCAACATCTTCGAAATTTCGAACTTGGATACATTTTTCACGACAAAACTGTATAATTAATATGACATACTGTGAATCACACAGTCAATCAGACTGTAGTAATATATTGGGTTGGCAACTAAATGATTGCGGATTTTTTCGATAGATGTTCTAGCACGTTCTTTTGTTTTGTCAACGTGTTCAAAACCCCTGACCTATATTGTTTTCTTGTTGTTTGGATTTCCACCTTTAATTACTAAGAAAATTGTAATCATTAGTTATTTAGTTTCGTTTTTATCTCAATTTAAAAATGGAAGAACAAAACACGCATTTCAGACATATTTTATTATTATTTCCGAAATGGCAGGTACACATCGCAAGCATACAAGAAGTTATGTCTTGAAAGAGACAGTGTTAAAATTTTGTATTCTTTTTTATTTTTTTTTTTAGTTTTATGAACATGGAATTATGACAAAAACGGACAATACCTAATATAATAAAGTTATATTTTCAAGTAAAAATTCGGAATTTTCCTTTTTTGTTAAAAACCGCAATCACTTAGTTGCCAACTCAATAGTTGAAACTTACAATACATCAACAATCATACTGCATTTATACATAGAGTGAATCACCTAACTGTAGCCACCTAAATATTTTCTTCAATTGTGATAATTTAAAAAATATTTTAAATATGAAACTTATGTTCAATAATATTTGGAATTAAAAAATAAGTAATATCAATGATTAAATAAAATTTTTAATTTTGGAAGTTATAGAAACTATACGCTAGTAGTGATTCAATAGGCAGAAATAATTCAATAAAGAGGAAAAATATATTTTTGTTTCACATCTCGTTTTCGAGAAAATCGAGATCGTAAAATCAACGAATACCCGTGCCATTGGATACGAAATACCAATAGCCTGATGGACTTCAGGAAGTCCTGGTTTTTCGTAATTCTGGTGGTTTGTTGGGTATTGAGAAGCGGTGTCGCTTGTGTAGAGTTTATGTTTGTGGGAATGTGTAGACATTTTAATATTTAGAATATGATTGAAATTAGGGCTATTCCCTTTAAATAACTGAATAAATTTTATATCTATGTTTGTGGGAAAGGTCCGAGGGATCGAGGAATATAGTGTATAAGTTTCGGAGGAGTCCTATGGGTGCATGTAAGGTAGTGCAACTCAGCAACTAGCGAAATGTTGAGCGAAGGTTTCGTTTGTTTTGCGGGAGGCGTCAGTTAGATATATAAATGGAAATAAACGTGCATGTGTTGAGGAATTTGCACCACCCACCCCACGAGGTATTTAAAGAAATTCTTCGCTAAAATTACCTGAGACGGTCTGTCCAACTGAATGTAGCTTTTTGTGTGGTCGTGCAGTGTCGTTTCGCGTGCATTATTGAGTACCGAATGGAGGGTCGGCTCCGGTTTGGGGCTGCACGTGTATTCTTGCAAGTTTCAGTGTTGAAGAATCAGGTTCCCGTGTGGTTGGAAGCTGTATGAGTTGGGCGAGCAAAGACGGGAGCGAACCGTTCTGAACAAGATGAGTGTGAGGGGTACTGACTGAAAAAGCAAGAATGAAATTGAAGTCCAAGACATACTTCATTATTGTTTGCAATTGTGGGCTGGATTATTCTTGTGTAATCTGGATTACTCTATCCCTCACGTATGAAAGTCGCACGTTCAACGTTTCCACGTTTCGTAGAACGAATGCATTCCACTGGTTGATTAAACTGATTTAATTTCACACTTGCTATACGAGCAGAGAATACACGTGTTGTCGCTTCAACATCTAAACGCAGAGAGAGCCAGGGGGTGTCGACTCCTTTGTTAAAGTGTGGTACGAATTGTAGTTGCTTCTCGATCGTTAGGTATGGTGGCAGCACAGTAGTGTTCTGCACTGCTATCCCTCAGTAGTGTGGGATCAGGACCCCCCAGACCAAATACTGTATGGAGATTAGGAAAAGTAGGAGGGTTGAGTGGGTATGTGTAAGAATTGATCAGATACGACCGCGAGGGTTCCGGGTTCAATTCCCGGCGCGGAATTCCTCATTTTTCCTAAGATCCTACAGTAGGGATATAAGTTTTACCCCCACTCTTTGCCGGCCTCTGGCTAAATTTTGGCGTACATATTAGCGTCACATACCACGTGCTCATTGAAATCGCTAGGCATCACGCAAAGTATATTTATATTATGTATGAAGTATGTTACATTATGAATAAAGTATGGCTTATTTAATACGTATATTTCACTTACATTGTACTTTTCAATCATACAATTTATAATAAATATGTACACACTGCATAAACGCAGCAAATCAATTTTTGTGAGAAAACAGATTTATATGTACCCGGTACCCATCAATGGCGAGCAAAGGATACGATTACACGTACATGTGAGGTTAACTATGTGTGAGTACAGGTTTGTGTGATCACACACGGATACGTTTTAGTTCACTTCCGATCTTTAGCTGAGAGGGCGCCCTGAACAGTGTCTTCGAAAAAATACGAGAGTCGACACCTCCTGGCAGTGTTGGGATATGGTCCATCTTTTCTCGCGCATGCACGGCGATTTTGGCCTCAGTAAAGTAAGATTCTCGATAAAATGGGGTACCTTGAGTACCCAGCAGAATTTTAAAAAATTGGTATGATTTGATTCTGAAAAATGAATGTATAACATGTGTATTTGTGTATATTTTGTAACTCGTAGGGCACGTCCTGAAGTCTTTTTGTCCGGAATAGATTGTTTCGATACTTTCCCGCCAATATAACTGTCTTAGGGCTCCACTACCTCGTTATCATGATATAGATACGTTACTGTTTTGGCCGCGCATGCGCGAGAAAAGATGGACCATATCCCAACACTGCCTCCTGGAGAGGGGGTACGATGCCGTGCGTTCCGCCGCACCGCTACTCAAAAACATTTGAAAATCGCGGCGGAGGAGACCGACCACCAACGACGACGGTGTCCGACGCGACGGGCAATTCGCATGCCGCAAGCGGAGGTTGTAAAACTATTGTACAGGTGACTGTAAAACTATTGTACAATTATTGTATTCTCATTAAGAGTTGTAAGCCGCTAACTTCCTCAGGTTTTTAAACCGTGATTTTCCCTGGGGCAAGAAAGTTGTCTTTCTTGGGTAAATACCGAGATAGTTGTGGTTTTGCTGGGTCCACGACTTTCGTTTTTGTCTGTTTATTCCTACTGAACCTCTGGCGTTTTTCAAAGTTGATTTGTTGTAAGTTGTTGGTTGGCGGGAGGGGAGTGTTACGAATGTGGTAAGCGGCACGTTATAGTTACCTGTTATATAGTCGTTACTCAAACGATGCACAGTGGGGCGAAACTACTTGACGGCTATCAAAAATCGATTTTCGTGGCATTGCAAACTTGAAAAAAATTGATATTACTTGATAGAGAATTAACCCTTTTGTCGTACCCGCTAATTCCCGATTGCTCGGCTCGTAATAAACAAGAAGGTCGGTCATGCGTCGAGCCATTTAGCTGTTTAGCCGTGTGCTCGAACTTGCGCAAAATGTATGCGTCTTATGACATGTATATTTCGGCGCAACGAAAGGTATTGTGAAATAATAAACACGTTTTGGCACAACTAATACTTTTAAGATGTCTGGGAAGTAATGATGATCAATTCATCGGTGAACAAAAATGATTTATAATTTGAAAGTGGGTAATGTATCAGTAACAATTTGTAAATTAATACTTAATTTAAATTAATAATATCTTGAGAAAACTCGTAGAAAATTAGTAATCTTCGTGTTAGAGTTGTTTACGGTTGTCACGAATGAAGTACCACGAGCCAGGCTCGCGTTGTTTACGTTTGGTCCGAATGTTCCGTCGCAGGAACCATATTGTCGCAAGATCCGTATGCCTACACGGAAAAAATGGTAAAAGGGAGGGTTTGCTTCCGTACCTACATAATTCACGACAAATTCGTATTCCAATACAAAGAACCGTGTCTAATCGCGGAAGAACCGTTGCACCGAAACTCTCCGTCGAACCTTCTTTTATGACCGGTTCACGACAAAGGGGCTTTCGTGGGTCTCGTAGAGTCAACAAACTTGCCGTTTAATGACCACGCCAGGGTAATTCATGAATTTCGTTAATTTCCTATAATCCCTCATAACTTTAACGTTTTCTACTTTTCGATTTCCTTTTACGACCTTCCATGGCTGTTGGAAGGCGATGCTAAAGAACACCGGCACATGGTTAATTACGGTCCCAACGCACCGAGACATTTCGCCATCAGAGTCAGGTATCACCCCACTCTTCGTTCGTCTCAACTCTCCTTCGGTGCAACCCTCCTTTAAACCATCGCAAGAAACGAAACAATTGCGAGTGTCCTGATTGGGAATCTCCATCGCAGCAACCCAATCAGTGGACTTCCTTGCTTATGACAATAAGCGATACACACCTCTCAATTCCTAAGGGCCCCCCTCTCTACTCCCTAGAGAAGCCCAAACAAACCTCACGAGAAGGATCTGAAGCGGAGCGATCACAGTTCGTTTTTAGTTTTCAACAGAGCATTTCCTCGTGGCTTACAACCACTAGACGTATATGGTCTGTGTTCGCAACCGAGTGCTTTCCTTGCAACATACAATTGCAAGCGGATCGACGCACTACCGGTACAGCTTTGTGGGTAGGAGGTTCTTCATGAAACTGTACTTGTTTTTGCGGAGTGAAATTAATGACTTTATTTCTATATGTACAAAATGGTCTCTCGACTCCTCGCGATTTTAATCTTCTGACGAACCGCGGCGAAGTGTCGTCTCTTATTTTCGTCTCCGCGTTTGCCCTGGTAAAATTCCTCAACAATCCTCATTGGCTCACCCACAAGTTGGATCCTACCAATCAGAGCTGTTAGTTTTTCCGGCTCACCGCCTATTCCTTACGCCCTTGGCGTGCTTGCTTTCCGAGGTGATCGGAGGGGATGAAATTGTCGTGGGACTTTTCTTCAGGCCACCCGCGCCGGGCCCACGTGGCGACAGGCCGATGAGTTCGGCCAAGTGCCCTTCAGTTAATCCCTTAATTTACGACGGTCTCTGTTTGCTATTGAGGACTTTTGGAAAGAAATTCTACTAGACATGCGATATCGAAACCTGGAAATTGTCAACTCAAAAATAGCTTCGACGAACGAGAGTCGTAAATTACGTTGGCCGTTTGCACGAAAGAAAAAACTCTCTTTTGTGAGTACGAAAAGACACTACTTCTTCAAAACGAGTGACGCCCTTCCATCCTTGTACGAGTGTTTTACGAACATACCACTCCCTTGCACGTGTCGAGACAAGGCCAGTGAAAGTACGGATCATCGTTACGGATCCGCGCGCGTATAAGGCAGGACCTGTCAGACAGCCTTACTGACGAGTCCTTTGACAGGTCTGGGACGAAACGCGATTCCTTCAATCACATCAATCCACTCCTTTGAACTAGCTGCCCAAAATTAATTTGGCGGGCAACGATTCGGACGTTCGCGAACCCACGCATCCGCGAACAAACACCGAATGAAGTACAGCGAGCCAGGCTCGTGTTGTTTACGTTTGGTCCAAACGAAATACCACGAGTCAGGCTCGACCTTATTGTTTTTGGCCCAAATTTCTTACCACGAGTCTCACTCGTTGTTGGAGGCCAAGGGGTTAATTGTATTATATTATGGTAAACTCCGTTATTAAATATTTGCTTTCGTTTTCTTGTGACTGATGCCAAAAGTCAGCAGAAAATCACAACTGTTACGAAGAGGTCTTTCGATTTTGTTTCGATTTGGATCGTGGAATATAATAGCGAGTGGACTGTATTGAGGTTTGACCAAGAGGAGCCGGTATTGCCCTGCCCTTGACACCGGGGGAAAGCGTGCAGGTAAACGAATCGTGGTGCGTTGAATTGGAACAAATAACGAACAGTTTATTTTAACAAGACCAGATCACAATGACCGATGAAATTCGACGTATCGCCCGAGAATCAATTAATATAATGGGTCGAGATGTAATAGCGCAAGCTACTTTCACAACGAACTGTTGGAACCGATAAAAGGCGCGGAATGATTTCCGCGTGCGTATTTATACGGTTGTGGGCCACCGTTTGATGAAGGAGTGGGAATTTTAAAATTACAAGGACGGGGCAGCCCCGAGCATTCGTTAGACAACGAGGATAATGCCCTGACGATCGGGGCTACTAGGGAAACAAGGCAATTAGGCAACGGATTGAAAATATGTATATTCGAACGGATGGCCCACGCAACAAATATGATATAAATTTGTCAATACTCGGCGCCAATCTGTTTACATTTGAGTTCGTTCACCCTGATTCCGACGCCGAGCTCGAACGGCTGAGCTAGACGCGGTGTATAAAATCGGTCGAAGCGCGAGCGTTCTTATGCCGCTCATCACCGAAAGCACAAGCAAGAAATGTCGCAAGAACCGAGCGACACCTGTTTGAATTGTCTTTCGATCATTCCTAAACAGATTCCATAACTTTAATTTATGATTCTGAGAAATTTTACTTTGAAACATGTTGTTTAAATTAGTTACATAGATACTTTATATAGATCGTATTAGGTACATAAATTATGTTAAAATGTTAATTACTTCTTTAATAATAATGTTTAAGTCAAAGGAGATACGTCTTAATCAAACCTCCAACTTCACCTAAACTTTTAAAAAGTTGGCATAGGTAGGCCAGAATGTAATTGGTACCATACGAAAGAGTCAACTCTTGTCTCTTAGAAACGAAAAGAGTTGACTGCTACTTTGCGCTACTTTTTCACAAAATGGCCGTTGAAATAAACTATCGTGGCTAGTGTCTTCGGTCGGCACGCCGCTCAATCTAATCGCAGCCTCGACTGCTGTTCCGTTTCTCAGAAAGGATTCTCCGTACCGTTATAAACAATTTTTATAACAAGTTGCATAAACGAAACAACCGCGTTGTATATTCCGTTTCTCAGAAAAAGACTTCTTTTCACAAATACAGGGTGGGGCACTAACTATGTCCAGTTTGAATATTGCCGTTATTTGTAATAATATGAAAATATGTTATATAGAAAACTTACACGGTATAGAGGGGGACATATTGTGACACAAACATTTTCTGCATGTGTGGAGGCATAGAGGAGATTTCAAGGTCAACTCTATTTCTTTCACTCTTTCTCTCTCTCTCTCTTTTTCTCCGTGTCCATTGCAAAAAATCCTTCGAAACTGTTGTTCAAAGACCAGAGAAGTCTCTTCACTAAGAGCGAATCGATGCACGCGCCCCGATAGCCAAATCTGCCACGGCAGAAAGCCAGCAGAGTCTGCCATCAGAGACTGTTACGCCGATTTTATTCTACGGACGATTTTAGTAACTCGGTAGCATGACCTGACCTCTCAATTTCTACAATAGAGATCACGCATATACAGGGTGGGGCACTAACTATGTCCAGTTTGAATATTGCCGTTATTTGTAATAATATGAAAAAATGTTATATAGAAAACTTACACGGTATAGAGGGGGACATATTGTGACACAAACATTTTCTGCATGTGTGGAGGCATAGAGGAGATTTCAAGGTGAACTCTATTTTTTTAAAAGGAATGCTATGTTTTTTTATCACGATGTGATAGCCAGTGTTGAGACGAATTCAGCGAGTTATCATTGAAGGTCATGCAAGGTCAAATATGGTAGTAAAATAAACTTTCTTACATTACGGGAGATGCTCGAATTGATGACTGTTTGCGTCAAGGCAAAGTTGCAATCTACGTATCATATAATTTTTTGCACAATCTTCCAAATGTTCGGTGCGAAAGATGTGTACGGTTTGGATATCGTTCAGCATACAAGGATTGAGCTCTTATCGAATTTTGTCGCATTTCTCCATAAATGAGGATCATATCCACTTGTTCTTCGAAAGAAAACTTCATTTTGATGATCACGCAGCTACTTGACTTAACAATCGACCGAGACTGACTGACCGATTCATGTTAATGTTACGAACTGGTGAGATGTTTAGATTACGAGCTGATGAGATGTTTACATTTCTAGCTATACGCGATGTATTGCCACAACATAAACAATGTTAGAAAGCCATTCGTTTATGTAAAAGTGAGGGTCTATGAAATAATACAGCATGTGCTAGAATATGTTCAGAAACGATAAGACATGCACGTGATGCAGGGATACGAAGATTGCAACTTTGCATATGACGCAAACAGTCATCAATTCGAGCATCTCCCGTAATGTAATAAAGTTTATTTTACTACCATATTTGACTTGCACGACCTTCAATGATAACTCGCTGAATTCGTCTCAACACTGGCTATCACATCGTGATAAAAAGAACATAGCATTCCATTTAAAAAATAGAGTTGACCTTGAAATCTCCTCTATGCCTCCACCCACGCAGAAAATGTTTGTGTCACAATATGTCCCCCTCTATACCGTGTAAGTTTTCTATATAACATTTTTTCATATTATTACCCCACATAGTTATTGCCCCACCATGTATAAGTCGCTTTATTTTGTTACGACGACCCGTATTTGCGAAATGCAAGCGAAGGAATAGGACTCCCCTGATGCCCCACCTGCCCTGCACGTTTTTTTCCAAAATAATAGCACTAACAACACCGCATTACCCGTACTAGAAATATTCCCAAAAAGCTATTACTCTTCGTCATTACAAAACGTTTAGCATTTTACTGATCTATTTCAGTCATTTATTTTAGCTTGCATTGTCAGCGTTTTCGAACAAAACTTTTCTGGTTTATTGCCTGCGTAAAAGTATTTCCCCACCCCCTAAACAAAAAAGGGGTCTTTGAAAATGAATATCTGATAAATAAGGTGAATATTTGATAATAAGGCGAATATCTCGATACTCAGTCCATTTACCCTTTGCACTCCGAGCAATTTTTAACACGTCGTCAGCTTCTCTTTCGATGTCGCCTCAGCGGCGACAACGGAGTGCTAAGGGTTAATTAACTAAAATTAACAGAACATAGAGGCTATAATGTAATGATTAAGTTCTCAAAAATTCATGAAAGTATATAAACCAGAATCAACGTTACAGATTTTTAATCGCCGTCAATTGCTTCGTCTCACTGTGCAACGATACAACAAGGACAAAGGACGGAGTCGCTTGACCGACGTCGAATTGGTAGGACGTGCAAAGATAAGTGCTCTTCCTCCCCAAATAAAGAGAATGCGGTTTTCTTAAACGGTCTCATTTTAATGTAGCTAGAAATGCCTGAGTTACGCTGCCGCCCACGTAACAATATGTTCGCTTAAAAGGTTGGTTTGAAACAAATTAACAAGGAAAAAGGTAAGCTAGTATTTTGCTTATGCACGGGCGTATTTTTGGGGCTTTTAAATAAAAAGTTAAATGGAAAGCGAGACAGAATTAGCTCCACTTTTAACGTGTTAATTGACTCACCACGAATTCTTGGAGTCGGGGTTCACCGTTATAGAGGAAACACGACGCCATTTAGAGCCATGCCGAATCTATTCATCGATGAGCGCCGTATAATGGGGAGATTTAAATGGTCGGAGCACGCTTTTAACGGGCTCACGGTTGCTTCGTAACAGAAAAGTAATACAATATTTTTAACAGGGCGGAAGCGCGAGCGAGAGAGCAACAAAGAGACAGAGTACAGGGAGACGAGGTCGCGAGCGGGCGCGTGCGCGCAGACAATTAAAAGCTCGCAGCGGTGGGCGAGAATAATTGCTCTTCGTTTCGACGCGAAAGCCGGAATTCTGGCGGAGCTGACAATAAAGCTGACCCGTAGCTGGCCGCGTTTGGGCGCGCGCGCGAACGACATGAGGAGGATGCGATTGCACCGAGTGACAACCCAGTATGTCGAACGACCAAATGGATTTTACGTGTACACGAAAAATACAGCCCCGGTTGCGCTATTGTGTTCGATACGAGCCGGAGTCACGCATTCACAGGCTTTACATACACGCGTTACACCTACATTTAGCATACTATAATCCGTACCGCTTCGCGGCTCGCCGGGGCACCATCCACCTGACGCTGGACGAAACAATCATTATAGCTAATAAAAAATCATACTTATTAGTTGGGGTGGGATCGAAGTCCATATATGTACTTACAAATCCCTGGTAATTTCAATAACCAGGCTTTATTTCGTGGGTTCCATTACAACTCAAAATTAACCCTTTCGCGACTCCACATTTTTAAAAAGGAATGATTTCGTTAAATTTGTACCAAACTATTTCAGCCTTGTTGGGGATCCAGTCCATACAGGGTGGTCCGTTTAAGTAAGGCCATCTAAATATTTCTTCAGCTTATTGTGAGGCAAAAAATATTTTTTACGTAATGTGCATGGTGTCAAAGGGCCAATGTCTGGCGAGAATATTTTTTTCGAAGTTAACAAAGTCATCGGTGTTTTTTTGACATATAACTACATTTTTGTATTATTGCATCGTGTAGCTGATCGAAAAATACAATCAGATATGTATAATAACATGACCTTCAACTGACCTTGTTCTTCGAAAATTAAAGTTCAACGTAAAATTTATGTCGCATACCTGTGGCCAAGACTCCTGTAGCTGTGAATGCGAAGCAAATATTTTTTATCATACTAAGAATATCGATCATCAGATGTGTTAAGACAACACTCACTTTCTCATAAGTTATCATCTTCGGAGATGTTCAAAATGGTGTCCTTCTACGGTGATACATTTCCTGAAACGTGCAATGATCGACTGTACAGATCTTTCATTTGTTTCGGAATTAATATCAGCAAGGAATTAGTACAAGCTCTAATTATTCGGTGTTTCATGTTCTCTGGTGTATAATGTTAGGTAACATCAGCATTACGATAGTAAAGATATTTATTTACATTCAATCTCTTGATTGTCGAGTCTTAGCCAAAACCTGCGATCTCGATATACATCAGTTTTCCATAAAACTTTAATTTTTGAAGATCAGGGTCATTTCAAGGTCATGTTATTATACATATCTGAATGTACTTTTCGATCAGCTACACGATGCAATAATAAAAGAATGTAGTTATGTGGCAAAAAACACCGATGAACTTAATAACTTCGAAAGAAATGGCTTTGGGAAGAAAATATTCTTGCCAGACATTGGCCCTTTGATACCATGCACATTACGTAGAAAATATTCTTTTTGCATCTCAATAAGCTGAAGAGATATATAGGTGGTCTTACTTAACACTAGATTTACCAGACCAGTCAAAATGACTGGTTTTGCAATTTCAATTCCAAATTCCTACTGCATGTAACATTTTCTTTCCGAAATGATATTATGACTTTTGTAGCCATAACTAAAGAATCAGTTTAATGAACTTTATATTATTTTATTTGTATTCGTAACAAATATATTTTTTGTTATTGACACTTATACCAGTACCAGTCAAAATGACTGGTGCATGTTTCTATGTGATGAAATGACATTGGGGCAGCTACAACAATTCATAAGTACTGCAACGTTTTTTCGGGACAGAATATATGATTCCAGGAAAATCATGATTCTGATGCAGTATGCTAGCGGCCCTTGGAATTGTATATTTACTCAGGGTTTTATGCGAACTCGGGGTTTCTAAGTGTCTTGGAAGTGCTCGGTCGACTCGCTTTTGGGCTAGTTGATTGAGTTGTGGCCCGTAAATTTCTAGCACTGGCCCTATCAAGCTTTTGATTAATTGATAATGTCTATAAATCTTTGTTTGTATTACGATTAATATTATTCAACTTTTTTTGTCACTTTTAAAAGTAAATAAAGTCCGGAAACACCACTAAGCACTTTTTCTAAAGACCAGTCATTCTGACTGGTCTTGGTAGAAATAGATATACTTAAATAGCCGATAAATTTAGTGTTAAAAGGACCACACTGTATATCCCGCCAAACGACATGTCGCCTAGGCGCTGCGACTGCATCGCCCGGTAATTGTTTGCAATTTTTTTTGACGCGCCATCCTCGAGTCTGGAAAAGACGCCATAGTCTTCGCGCCCGCCTCAAGCCGTACATATCTCTCTTGTAAATCTGTGGCTGCAAGAAACAACGCTTCATGTCACAATTTCAGAAAATTTAAGTTTACGCACTAATTGAGCTTTAGAATATAGGATTTACGTATTTACCAGAAAAAAAGTTAAGAAAACATATTCTATAGGCTCAAAAATGCCTCCTAGAAGTTAGCCCCCCACTTGTTGAAATAAAAGTGGGGGGCTAACTTCTAGGAGGCCTCAAAAACGAAGTCTAATGTTAAATTCATATGCATTAGACAAAACTGATGGTAAAAAAACTAAAATTACTATTGTTTCTATTATTATTCACGTTAGTTATACAAATATGCAATATTTCGCAAAGTGAAAGGAATGCAGACTTATATTATAAAAAAGAAAACAAGAAAACATTTAATAGTATTAGTAGTACATCTCGAAAGTGAAAATATGTGACGTTTTTCTTTACAACCACAGATATAACCTGTAAGTGTTGTAACATTATATTTATTAACATTCTATTATTATATAAGTAACATTATATATTATATTTATGTCTTTATTACATAAATAGTTCGAAATTGGCAAGGAAAAAAGTGAAGGTTCACGACTTTTAACTTTTATGTGACTATAATGAAAATTTAGAACACATGTTTTATAAATCGATGTAAGTTGTATACATGTACAAAGTTTCATCGAAATCGGTTGACGCATAAAAAAGCTATAGACACTGGAAGATTTAAAAATCTTGATATTTAGGGTTTGCGATTTGAATGTACGAGCTATTCACGATTTTTCTACTTTTAATCATTCTGCTGTTCATTCAATCAGTTTGCTGTAGTTGCTCACAGCATGTTTCAAATGTCCATACGGACTCAAATAAAATAGTTAAATACCGTAAACTTTATCTTTCGCAATTTCGGCTAATAGCAATTTTCAAATAATTTTACTACACATTATCCAGTGAACTAATCCTGCGGTGTATTGTTAGGTTAGAGGCTTCTAGCTTCAAACTGAGTCCTGGTATAAACTTACAACAATAATATTATACTATTCTTTTTTACGAAGTTACAGCAGTTTAAATAGCAACAATTTCTAAGAAACTAGAAATTTAGTGTGCCTATACTTTCTGGATCCACTGTACATAGAGTTCTAGTACATCTATAAATGGTAGATTAACTAAAAAATGGTACGTACCTTAGTTTTTAGTTATTTTAGTTTCTTTGTGTATCAGATTCCTAATGGAATACATTTTATTTCGTTATATTTTCTTAGTTCTATAAATATTAGATAAACTGAAAAATTGTACGGCTTTTAGATATTTGAATGTTCTCGTATGTTTGTTACTTGGTGTATAGAATATATTTTATTTTGTTCAACTACAAGCTTCCATATAAAGTATAAATATTTTGTTACTACTCCAATTACATTTTATTGTGGATACAAACATTCGAAAACCGATGTAACCGTTTTTCGGAGATACCAAACTTCGTTATTGGGTTTTTCCAACCAAAGATTTTTGTATAAAATTCGTTTCACTGCGCTCAAACGTCGTGACGAACGATGGCGATATTTGAACTCTGAACATATAGCGGGTGAAAATTGTTCCGTCGCAAGGGAACCGTTCAAAGGGCTTTTTCTTTAGACTTTATCTGTGGCGCCCACGTGACTCTGAGGCCATTGTCGAGGATTAGGCGCTCGATGCACATTTGGTGACCATTCGAGCCATCGCCTAACTTTCGTATTTGTTTCCCCTCCTTAAGAGTTACGCGTCATAAATGTGGTACTGACGAAGGATATTCCCGACGCGAGAAGTACATGTTCGTACGATGCGAATCTCGAGCGCGACGCGCGGTTGACTCATATCCGTTTGAGGTTGTAAATCTCAATCCCAATCGTATGGACGCGTCGATCCCAAAATCGCCGCTTTTATTACCCGTCAAATTAATATTAGGTAACCAGTTCAATGATTAGGGCTACGTGTTAATTTGTGAGATCAGCGTTTCATCCCAGGCCTGCTAGAGGATTCGTCAGTAAGGCTATCTAGCAGGCCCTGCCTTAGACGCGTGCGGATCCGATCACGATGATAGGTATTATTACTTCCCTAGTCTTGATACGTGCAAGGAAGTAACTGTTCGATTCGGACTGTTCGATTTCGAGTGTTAGATCGCGGCTGTTCGATCGCGACTGACTAGTTGTGACAGTTGTGTGTTGTTCTGACTAGATGTGTGTGTGAAAAATTTTCTTTAACTAAAAATTGCGTCTGTAAATTATTAAATTCAATTAATGTTTCACGTGTGTTGATTTTTAAGAAAAGAAAATGTTGGGTACTGTTTCTTACTTGCTTAGTGCAGATTAAAAAGTTATTTTCTTAATGCAAGAATAAACATGTTGGTGTCAAGCCAGTATGTAAGACACTGAGGCAAACCGTGGAACATTTGGGAGACAGTTGTCGTATCATCATTTTTTTTTTAAATAATAAAACCTTCGCGTCTTAGTTTTTCTATATGCACATTATCGCAGTATCCAGCAGCTACCATACCCCCAAAGAAAAATTCATTTTCGAGATTTTGGTCAGGATCTCGTAATGTGTGACCGCCGTTACGCGTCCTTTTTGATAGCGGTGCAAACTCAAAAAGGGACGGAATTAATTTACTTTTCCGCGGAAGTGTACAGCCCCGCGACGTTCCGTTTCTTCCTTCCCTGGGCCCGTTCTCCCCTGAAATTACGCGTAACTCGATTTCCCGGCAAATTTTTCGCTCGAGACGCTCCGAAAGCTTTTTCATAATGCCGGGACAAAGCCCGGTTCTAGTAGATATTTCCGGCTCCCCTATCCGGACGGGGGACTTTAATCGCGGGATTGTAATTAGCGCGGTCGTTAAACGGTGCTATAGAACACCCCGTGAAACCGACGGGATTAGACAGGAGCAACGGGGCATCCGCGAATACCATCGTGCCGAGCGCGTTCTACGCCAAGGATTTTTCAATTTGTCATCCGATTCGTTTTCGCGGCGATTCAATCGTGCCCGCCGAAATTGGAAAAACAGACGAACACGGATGGCACCGGTGTCCCTGTGTCCCGGTGCCGGAACCACGGTAGTGTTTATCGCTTTCTAATGAAAGTTAACTCGATTCGTCGTCGATTCGATGTGGCTCGAAGTTAAGAGAAGCGTACTATTCTCCCACAGTGGGCCAGGAGCTCTCCAAAAACTGGAAAAAAATCTGAAAAAACTGAAGGCGTACTTCAATTTCAATAAAAATCGGTTCTCCGGCAGTTATCGATTAGTACACCATGAATTTTAAGGAAAACTTACATAAAACAAAATGACGGATTCAATATGGGGGATGAATAACTCAAAGAATCGTTGGATTTCCTTGAAAAATAATAGGTAATTATATAGAAAAGGTCTGCGTACTCCGATTTTGATGAAATTTTAATCTATTATAGATTTCGACATTTTGAACAACTTTTTCCTTTTCCAATAAAAGGGGGTCGCTATTAGTTTTCGATATATTTGCAAAAAACTATCGCTAATACTGTATTGAATTTTTCGTATTCCTGCACGCTCCGCGGCAACGTAAACCTGTTCCGGGGCCGCATCTGTTTATTTTTTGTTTGTAAATACATTGTGGAGATGAGAAGCGACAATACCACACCCACACCCAGTGCTTAACACACACCCAGTGTTTCTAACAAGAAGGTTCTCACATTATACAATATAAAATCAACTGAGCCCAATACAGCACACATGTATTATCCAACACACGATACCACACACACCCACCCAGTGTTTCTAAGACGAAGGTTCTCACATGAAACAACATAAAATCAACTAAATCCAATACCAATTTGTTTTACAATCAAATGCGATAATATAATACATGTATGCTGTATTGGTCTGAGTTGATTTTATATTGTATAATGTGAGAACCTTTTTTTTAGAAACACTGACTGCGTGTTAAGCAGTGGGTAGGTGTGTGTGGTATTGTCGAAAAAATAATAATGTTTTAATTAATACTTAATTCATCTTTTTATTTATAATTTTAAATATTACACTAAACATTAGCCATTGGAAATGTATCAGCAATTGCTTAAAAAAATGCATTAATTCGATTATCGTAATTAGTCTGTCGTCTGAATAAAAATTCTGCTAAATGGCCAGCATAATGTGTTTTCCGAGTTCCATAGCGTTCCTGGATTTTTGGGCCGCATCTGTTTATTTTTTGTTTGTAAACACGTTGTGGAGATGATAAGCGACAATACCACACACACCCACCCAGTGTTTCACACGCACCCAGTGTTTCTAAAAAGAAGGATTCCATTATGAAATTAACATTACCGATAGTTTTTTGCAAATATCTCGAAAATTAAAAGCGACCCCCCTATATTGGAAAAGGAAAATGTTCTTCAGAATGTGTTGCTCCATAACATATTAAAATTTCATCAAAATCAGAGTACGCAGACCTTTTCTATATAATTACCAAATAATATTCCCTTATTTCTAGGGGTCGCTGAATACAAATCTGATGTTGTTAGACACGTTCAACGGTCTTTACCAATATTCGTCGCCGCGACACCCAGCGTCACCCTAACAGCGGAGCGTGTTTAGATCCCGCGAAACGAGATCCCGTGTGTGGAAGTGGTGGGGTTACCCGTCGATTCGGGGAACATCCTAATACCGAGAAATTCAAACGCTCTGTTCCGTTGTAACCTCCTCTGCGAGTACACGCGAATATTATACACAGTGCGACCAAGCGAATTTTCGAAATCGACCGGTATCGTCTCCCCTGCGAGAAACCAGTGGCGTTCGAACGATTTCTCCTCTGCGGGAACAATTCGGGACGCGTTTTTTAAGTACCACGCGTACATTGTAATTGTGTGAAAGTGACAATAAAGACAGTTTTGTAAAACCAAAACCAAGAAACCCGGTTGGTCATAAGGTCGTGAATTAACCGTGCTCCTTGCACCTGATTCCCGAACGTTTCCTTAAAATCTATTCCGCACTCGATCCTGCGTATCTCCTTCGCGGACTCTCAAAAAAAGATAAGGGTCGGTGAAACAGATGTCAGAATTACAAAAAACAAAATGGCGGATGAGAAACTTAAAGTATTGTCGGATTTCCTTGAAAATTAGTATTTCCATATTCTCCGGGTCGCTGAATATGAATCGACGGAACATAATTATCAAATTATAATACTTACTTGTCAATTTAGTGCAAAATGTATGTTTCAAAATTACTCATACATGTTAGCGACAGCCTGTTTTTGAGGGTAATAGAAGTCAGATAGCCCGACGCTACTCCGCTTTTGGTTAATTTATGGTCGGGTCAATGATTGAGGGTAGCCTTTCAAAGGGCGTAGTTCCGTCAACGAAGAAACTCGAGATGATGGCTGGCAATTTGAAGATGTGCAGACGTCTGATGGAGCACATTCGTTGACACATGTTTAGAAAGTTAGGGATGTTTAAGTATGGCAAGCGACCCGAGGTCGTACCGCTTGCTTAAAGGACGAGGATAGTTTTCCCATGAAGGATCTGTCCACGGAGTGGGGAAGGCGACTGTGCTTTCTGGTAAGAGCACTGTGGTTGACCGCTCAGGACTTACCCGAGAACCGTCAAAGGACACAGTTCTAAATTCGAGGCAACTCCACTGAATTTCTGACATACATACGGGTGGGCCAATAACTGTGTCGTCCACCTTGAATATCTCCGTTATTTGTAATAATATGGAAAAATGTTATGAACAAAATTTGCGCGGTACAGAGGGGGACATGTTGAGATACAAACATTTTCTGCGTGGGTGGGGGCATAGAGGAGATTCAAGGTCATCTCTATGTTTTTTTTAATGTTGTACAGTCTTACACTCGCGGTTTCACTGATATGAATTTATCTAGACCGTGATTGACCGTATGTGCTCGACGCCTAATTAAAGTCGTGAGGACTAGTTATGGATTGGTGGTGGTTAAAACCGACCCGTTCTCCTTGATGGACGATCGATATACTTTAATGACAATTTTGTTGGTGAGTTTCTGATACAAAGCGATGTGAGGTTCTCGAGAGTTGGTGCGTTTCCGATACAAAGCGAAGTATTGTTCTCGAGAGTTGGTGCGTTTCTGAAGAAAGTCGGTGGTGCCAGAAATTTCGATGTTCTGTCGTATGATCTTTTTTGGGGGTAAAAACTGGTGGTGGAAAAGGATTGGAAGGGGACAGGTCAAGAACTGAGGGAAGGATGTGACTGAAGAAGAGAGAAACTACTGTGAGACAAGGATGACGGGAGGGTTGGTGATTTTGAGGAAAAACAGATGCGATGGTCAAGTACGGAGGACTGCGAGAGAAAGTGGCCAGGAAACTGCAGATGGTGGTGACAAATTAGGTGTTTTGAATTTCGGCACGTAGCCACGATTTCACGGATTTTAAAAAATGGGAAAAGTTAACTATTGTACGGTGATCTACGCGACCGTACAAATGGAATGCTATGTTTTTTTTATCGCGATGTGATAGCCGGTGTTGAGGCGACTTCAGCGAGCTATCACTCAAGGTCATGCAAGGTCAAACGTGCTAGTAAAATAAACTTTCTTACATTACAGGAGATGCTCGAAGTGGTGACCGATAACGTCAATCCAAAGTTGCAATCTTCGCTGTATCACCTGCATGTCTTATCGTTTCTGAACTGACTTGTTTAGCCGTCGCTCGTGTTCTATTAAACATTTAAGAAGGTGTTAAATCTGGGTTAGGTCTTTACAATCAATATTTAACGAAGGTTTTTTGCAATTATCTCGTAAACTAAGTCCGAGTGGCAGGTAGATGTGTAGAGAAAAGTTTTTCAGAATTTTGTCCTTGACAACGTATGTTAAGGTCAAGGTCATCCGAGGTGCCTCTCCTAAACGTAATATTTACCAAAAAAACTGTCGCTGCCATATTGTGGACCCCTCTATATTGGAATACTTTGTGTGTGGTTCATAAAGTTTTCTCATAACTTCTAAAACAGCGAAGATAATGAAGTGCTAATATGTACTGGGCCACCCTGTATATCGACAGAATTCAGGAACTTGTGATATCCAACAATAACGAAAGTCATGTTCGTACAGACCACGTCGAAACAAATTGAATGTCTTATAATGGGTATCAGAAGCTTGGGGAGGGGTGGGGGGTCGTAAAGTTCAGTCAAATCTTGCAGTTCGGTCAATTTTTTCGAGCTTCCGGTATTCTGAGCGGTGAGGTGAGGGGAGCAGAGCACGAGCCCTCGATGAGAATCGTTATCACGTCTCGGTTATCGTATACCGCTCGCGCTTACGTGCCAGACGTTACACATTGTGTTAACAGGCCTTGTTTCCGGCTCCTTCACGCAACCCGCAAAGCACCTACGACGGAGTTGATTTCGTGCAACGTCTCCGTGCGCTTGATTATCGAACTCGCATACATATTAATTACGATTAATGAGCGAGAGAGTTACGTTCGAACTGGCGACACGGGTTTCATTGATACCGTTACGTGTGCATTGTCCACGGAACGCTGGTGGACGTTGCGTAACGCTAAACGATTAGTAAAAGGTAATATTGTTAGTGTTTTCCCTCGAGAAATTACAGGAGAGTGGGAGAAACAGGAACGCGAGCTAATTACGCATATGAATATTATGTCATGTGTAGGTGTGTTATCTGACAGCTCATGTTGTGGCTGAGATTGGATCGCAAATGCAAATAAGTAGACACGCATACGCTGTTTGAAAAGAAACACTTGTAAACTGTTCTCAATAAAATAACTAATTTTTGTTCCTTCCGATGTAATTTTCCAAGAAATTAAATTAAGCGTAGCCTTTGTGTTTATAAATACAACATCTACAGAATAATTAGATGATTGCAAAAGTTCGTGCCCAATTCGAAAATAAGGTACAAAATATTTCGGCTCGACTGCGTTTTGGAGAACTCCGCGTTCTTAACTTTTTTGAACTTTTTTTTATGTGATCCTGTAAATATCGATGAAGACATTCTGAAAATGTGTGTATGGTTGTTAGGAATTCACTGGTTTATAAGTTATACGCGTGTAATGATGAGATGTTTTAAGTGTTTTTGACAGGTTAGAGCGTCCCCATATTGGATATTCGTTGAGTGGTGAGGTAGGTAGGTCTGTTCGGCGCATGCGCTGGATAGATCGTGAGTGTTCAGCGCATGTGTTAGATAGTATGGTATATTTTCGGGATCGGCTAAATAGTAATGAGCGTATGCGCTAGATGGCAATTCAGTGGTTACACATACTTTGTGAACATAAGCAATTTCAAGTGTTTTTCACAAATTAATTACTAATAAGTTTATTGTTGATTTTGAAATGGCTAGTTCAAGTATTAGAAATTTTAACTTTAGAGACATGCCAAGTAGTAAAGAAGAAGCAATTACTTGGACTCAGGATTGTGGATTGTTGCGGAAATTTAAAAAATGTCGTACTCATCGATGCGGAATGAAAATTTATAACAATAATCATGGAATCGGTCGTTTTCGGTGTCCAGTAATTAAAATATACAGAATCACATACAGGATTTCAAAAAGGAGATACAGTCAAAGATGGTTTGGGGTTAGGTCGTCGTGGGAGCGGAGAAGACCGGCCCGACCATGGTATAATGTTTCGCATTTTGATTTAGTAAATGTGTTATTATGTATTACGTACGTGTTTGTGCTGCCATCTAATGGATTTGTTCGGAAGTATTTAGCCTATTTTGTGTGTATTACCTAGCAAATATATCAATATGGTGGCGCTGTAGCCTGTCAGAAAGGCTTAAAAGTGTTCAACTTTATATGCGTATAACTTTTTAACTAATGAATTCCGCGCATTAAGATTTTCATTTTCGGTGTTTTCTCGTCGAAATCTATAAGATTGTATATAAAAAAATTTGAAAAAAAGAGTTCTCCAAAGAGCAGTTAAACCAATATTTCTTTTTAAAATAGCGATTTTCATAATTAATTACATGAAGTGTATCTAGTAACTGAGCCAAACTATAACTCGGTTGTTATTGAATAGAGACGAAAATTGTAGAGGAACATGGTTTATGAAGCTGTATCATCCTGTAATGCAGTGTTTTATGGTAGCCATACAACAGGATGATACACCTATAATACTAGTACCTATCTAATGCCAGCGGTCTTTTATTATCCGAACGATCCAGTTATCTGAATCGTCTTGTACCAAAATGGTTTGGATAAATGGAGTTCTACCGTATTTTGAATTGTGTATTACTAGTTAATAATCGCGAATGTATGAACAAATTCACAGGTAATATATCGATGTTTACGTATATTACAATTACTAATAAATATTAGCAATGCATGTCGAAATGAGATACATTATGCAATTGTTGCTTTTGTATTTGCACGGTCCAATATGCAGAACTAGGGAAAATTTAAAATGGTTTGAGATAATAGCACCAAAAACTGAAATATTTCCATGAGCAAATACTGTGTTTGAAAATGAAATCTTATTTAATGCTTAAACCAATTATTATTGAAATTATTCTTTCAATAAATACTTTATATCATGAGCAAATACTTATTTACATTCGAACATAGCAAAACAGGGAGTCGAAACAAAAAAGATCTTCCAAAAATCTATTCTTAATATACAATTAATATCGGAATATAGTATTTCATCATTAATTGTCGTGAAATTCTGAACAATAATCGCCGCAAAACAATCCCTCCTTCCGCTGGGTATACCCTGTGAGGGTCTTTGAAGCCCGAGAGGCCTCGGTCGCCAAGAAGTGTAACATAATAGGTGTCGAGTATGTTGATGAGACCACTACTAAGCCAATGACAAAACTTCTTTATTTTTATTACTTTCTGATGGAACTTTCACCAACATATTCGTGGCATTTTTCTAATAAAAATAATACCAAATAAGATATAATTCCGATGATGTTTACTTGAGTAATGAGTAATGAGTTATCTGAACATTAATTGCCGCCGGTCGGACCCGTGGTGGCGACGATTATCGATGAAATACTGTACTATCCTCTGTATCTGGGGAACATTTATTTAATTTTACACGATGACTGTTATCATCTTATCGAAATTGTTTAATAGATAGTGTGCTTGAAAACTAGGTTCTATTTAATTCAAATGAAATGAGCCAATAAGATATAAAAATTACTGTCTGTAAAAGATTTCAGTTACATGTAAATAAAATAAAAGTGTTCTGCTTAGATATAAACATATAATTCTGTTTACAAATATACAAAGTGCGGATTATAAAAAACTTTAAACTGCAGAATTCATGCGTTCAAGACAAAAATGAATAAGAGGTAAATACGCAAAACTGTGAAGGCGCTAGAAGAAAGTACAATTTAATTTAATTTTTATTTCGTACAATTCTCTTAAAAATATACTTTGATCTCACATACAATCAGAAAGATATGTGATTAGTTCAAAAGTAATTTGAATGTCAATTAAATATTACCATTACTTCCACATGGTACTAGCAGTTAAAAAGGGTTATGAAGACAGTTCACGGTTCAAATTTACTGCCAAATATTGATTGGCCGATACGTCTATCGATGATTTGATTCGTTCTTTCCAAATGCTCACGTTGCCTCAGTGTCTCGTTTACCGGCATGAAATGAACACGTGCTTCGTTGTTTCAACGAAAATTTGTTCAACAAAGCAAGTAGGTAATACTTTTCCTAATGCAATATTTAATATTTAATTCAACCCAGCTTAACATACAGTATAATATTATAACATAATTTACAGACGCAATTATTTCTTGAAACTGATCTAAACTAAGATCGAAACGTTGAAGTTAATGTGGTAATTTGCAAAATTGCTTTTAAATAATAATTAAAAAAGATCGAACCATTGCGCCGGTAATATCAATACATTTTTTAATAAAAACTACTTTACGATCGATATAAAGAAATATTTGTCTTAAAAATCTACAGCCTATTCATTAGGTTTTCCTCTGGCATTTTTTTATTATCTATAACGAATGAAATATTTAAGATCCTCCAGTTTGATAGAACATTCTGTACATAATACACGGGTTATGACTAGATGGAAATTCGTTGAATAAATATTTACCTTTCTTATTAAGTTGTTGCCTAGTTCCATGTCAATTTGTGTGTTTGCAGAAATTACAGTGCAGCCATAAGCAGTAAATGTAGCATTAGGGAGGCGCGGCGATGGTAAACAAACACTGAATTGGAATCTATTTCGTGGACATTTACTTCTATAAATTCATAGTCATCGTCCATCACACGGTTGTGTGAGTGAAAATACGACGTGGAGTGGGCTGCAGAATTACTGGGCCCAAGAGGGGCGCGCGCGTTTACTGAACGCGTTCACTATTGTGTCGCATCTGGAGGTTTATGACACGGTAATCGCTATTGAGTTGGAAGCCAGGACGCTCGCAGCGGATGTGCTCGCTAAAAATATGTTAGAATAAATTAACCTTCCTATAAGCACAATTGTATTGTTGTAATTGTTTATGCACGAGTACGATAACGTCGATACACAACAAATTTCTTTAATCAATATTGTGCTTATATTTCTGTTAAATAATCAAGTCTAGAATATTTTGAAGACTTTAAAGTCTTTTATAAGAAGAACATAATGCCAATCGTTGCATTGCCATTATTATTATATTTTAGTTATTATAAGTATTCCTCCTTCAAATCTTCACGTTATTGTAAATTTATTGTTACTGTTATTCAAACATTTCGCTCAATATTTAATTTGAATCATTTTTAAAAAAACATTTGACATTTATGAGAGACTATGTGCCTCTCTCAAAATAATGAAGGATATATTCCCAGTGATAGAAAATATAAGTAAATAAACTCTCTCGAAGAAATGTCTTTTGTTCATGACTTTTTAACCTGTTGCGGTCTAAAATTTCTTAAAATAATAAAAATACTTTGCTTAAATAAATAGAACATTATCCAAACGATCCGATATATTAAAATTTTAATATTAGAAAAATATGTACTCATCTTTGACTATTTAAAGCAGAGGTGGGCATTTTTGTCTCAATTGAGACAAACTGTCCCCACCATAGCGCCCACTGTCCCCCACCAGCATCCGCCGTTACCATAGAGGAAGGAAGTGCTTCGCCCGTCGCGAAAACTACGTAGGACTCGCGCATGAAAGAGAGGTTGGTGGGAGAAGCAGGCGTTTGAGGGTCTCCTACCGTGCCCATCATAGTCGTAGAGCCTCCTTTATTTTTTACGAGACGGGACCGGAAATGCGTGCGAAATTCAAGGTTGTGCAACGAAAGAGGTAACCAATTACGCGATCTGTTATACCACTTACCCCTCACCTTTTTTGGACAAAAAGATAGAACACGCTATTTATTCGTTAATTTTTATTCAGTAGATAACATAAATAAAATTGTTTGAACATGCATCGTTTTGCACTGCTTTTGTTTACATGGTCCAGTTCGTAACACTAAAACGTTGTTGCTCCGTATGAATTTACCTAGAAAAATGTAAATTTTCAAGACAAATTAATGGGACCAAATGATAGGTCATGTGTTTAAAAAACGGGATGAATAAAAAGAATTTACTAGTTTTGTTTAACACTAAACCTACCACAGCCAGTCAAATGACCAGTTGTACATATTTTATTTTACAATTATTGAAATTATAAAGATACCTTCATAGGAATTGACACAGTAAATTTCTTTGTTTAACCATATATTGTCATAAAAAGAGCACAAAATCTAAATAAAGTAAATCTTGCTAATTCTATAAAACAACACATGCTAGCCAATTTTAATTCGCGGTAGGTTTAGTGTTAATATTCAATATTTTGAATAAAGCTCCATCGATCCAGAGATGTAGCCTATAATAGTCACAACTAAACATTTATTTCCACCTTGTACTGTATACCCAGTATGGGGGCGTTTCTCATCAAAGGTTTAATATCGACTAAAACCTTCGCAACGCTACTCACAATGATAACCTTGACAACAAATTAAAAAATCATCCAGATCATAGGTAACTGCCCTTTTTTCCGATCACTAGTCCAAGAAAGGAGTGGTTTGTTTCAATGTATGTAACTCATTCCGATAGCCACACGCAACGACCAGGGTCCCATTAATCGTCGCGGGAGACAGTCACGCGTATCACACACGTGTAACGTACAGAGTGTCCGGCGGAGAACGTTAAATAAATCAATATTGCATCATAATGGTATCGGTCGGAATCAAATAAATATTTACTTGGACACGATTCAGTCGGATAGCCGTGAAATTTAATTCACGTGATCGGCGAGGAACGAGGGGCGAGGTGAACAGAGGCGGTGGGACGACACGACGAATTTACATTCGTCCCGCGGAAATGCTTCCCAATAATTTCCCGTTTTTTCATGCAGCCCATATTTGACGGACAACCGACGATTTTAAAAACTTTTTCCCCCTCGCTCGATGCAATCGCGGCGGAAGCGAAGGCAGAGATAGCCGCATAACGGGGAACGCGTGTACCGGTGCATCGTGTTGCATCGCGTTGCATCGCGCTGCATCGCGCTGAGCTGCGCATCGAAACGAAAGCGTCAGTTTTAATTACGCGTCCAGGCGGCCGGCCGGTGTATCGCGCTATCGGGAATATCGGGGATATCGACTGCATATACCTATGTATCCGCCAGCGGGCACGTTGCACGTTGCACTGCGCGATATTGGCTATCGTCCCCCGTTAGCCTTTCGCTGTGGCACCCTGTCCACGTAATCTGGAAATATTAGCTCGCAATAATCATCAGCTTCGCACGCTTCCTCGTCTTTGCCCTCTCCTATCTATTTCGCCCCATGTTCGCGCGAACACAACACGACCAGATACATGTACTCCCCTGACGTCGACACCTGCCTCGCATTTTATTCCCCTCCACGATATGTATACATAGCTGCCCCCTCTTTAATTATTCCTGTCCATCCTTTTTATATGTATGAAGAGAAGGAAGGTTAATCGCACCGTGCATACAAGACAGAAATTGATCCGATAATTCTTTAAACCCTCCCCGCGGCACGTGCCGCAGTTTATACGGAAGGGCTCAGAACTTTATGAGGGGAAGCCACTTTGAGGAACGGAACACACTATATTCAAGGTATACTGCCTTTTTAACCAGAACCGAAATACACAGTTCTTGTTTTTATAGAAGTTTTGTTCGAAACTTATATAGAGTGTTCCATTTTAAGTGTACCACTCGAATATATGTGAAATTATTAACCCTCCGTGGGTAACCTGGGCTGTTAGTGTTCGGAGCAAAATTTCACTCTTCAATTTCTTACGTTGCAATATTGATTTTCTCTCATTAGTGCTTTAACACTAAACCTACCGAGCATAATTAGTGACTGGGCACGTACTGCTATATAAAAATAACAAGATTAAGAGTATGTAGATATTTTGCTACTTTTAAAATAGTATATGTTTGATTTATGAGTTTTATTCATTCATTACCTATGAAAGAGTCTTTATATCTTCAACAATTCTCAAATAAATAGTCTGGGACCGGTCAATTTGACCGATGCTGGTAATTTCGATATGACATCCCAATATTATATTTTAAAATAGGGACATCAATGCGTATCCCAGATTTGTTTTGAGATTTTTTGAAAGCTTAAAACAGTAAAAAGATTAGTTCTGAACATATACGACCCAGGTTGCTCACCTGGAAGGAACAAAAATCATGCTTACCCCCGGAGGGTTAGTGATATCGAAAAATGTGTCAAACAAAGATATATCATTTCAGGGGGGGGGGGCATAACACTATGTCAATTATTACTTGGCGCGGCACGGCGGCTAATTCTACTGAGCGGTAGAGTAGCGTAGAGTAATGATTCATTGAAATAAAACTCGCATATTCGGTCGTAAATACACATGTTGCTTCGAATTCTCTTATACGACAATACGATATTATTTTTATCTAAGATCGTACAATAATTGCGCGAATGCCGACTCCATTGTATTGATCACGGTTCGAGCACGGTTTGACAACAACGCTACCGCTCAGTAGAATCAGCCGCCGCGCGCACTGATTGGCCCGTGTTTTTCTCTTAATAGTTTGTGGCGGCTACTTCCTATGCTCGTCAACAGAGGGACATTACGACAACACCTTTCCCGCTACTACCTGAATCTTCCTCTGTTTGTATATATACCGTCCTATGTGATTGTTGAATTTTTGAACGCGTTTTCCTCGAAACCGCTTTTCTTCTAAACATTTGTCACGATATCCCAAGTTCTAATGGTTCAATCGCCTTGAAATTAGTAGAAAATCTTCAACACATACCCTGTTGTAGCAAACAATAACATTCCTGTAATCCATAAATTTGAACTCATTTTTTTATCGTGCTAGTGCCTGAAAAATATTTAAATAATCGGTAATTTGACTTCAAAATGCCGCCATTTTGTAAGTAATCAAGTTTTTTTCATTTCTGTTAGTTCACACCATAACTACATTCGTACTGTTAACAACTTCATTTTTTGTTCCGATCAGAAAAAAGACCGGACTCGGTAACCGTCGAACCATGATTTTCAAAACATGCTTTATAAAAAAATATATAACTCATGTAATTTTGCGTATTTTTACATTTAAAAAATCAATCGTGTACTTCAAATGATAATAAATATACATGCAAAATCCTAATGCAAAAGAATCAATATTTTATCTGAAAAAGATTCCTAAAAATTCGGACAAAAACGGCCTCGAAAAACAGAATACCTTATTATGGGGATATATTTCCTTGATTATCTAAACATCTGTATATTTTCGCAAATATTTTGTAAACATAATTCATCGGTCAAATATTCCGGACTGTTGTGTCGTGTCAGTGCTCAAAACAGTATTAGTGAGCCGCTGAGATACACACCTCAAAGAGAGGTAAATTAAATAATAAGAGATAATCGGGTTTCGGATAACTAAGTAACTTTAATAGAAAATGTGAAAGACGGTATAAGAGAGACGGTATAACAGCGACGGTATAATTCACGACTCTTAGTTGCGACTCTTAAATCACGATAGTTAGTTTCGACTCTTAAATGGCGACAGATCTTACAACTAACGCGTGAGAGACAAGTAACCTCGTGGGGTTGAAAAATCCCTCCACAAAGTACAAAATAGTGGGGGCCCCAGCCAATGATATAATATTTGGAAGGCTACAAATGACCTCCCAAAACAAGGGCAACGCCCATAGACGAAATACGTCGTAACGAGTGTCGCTAAACAGACGACACTCGGTTTCCTGCAATTTCGCCGGAAACCATAATTTAGGCTTTGGGCCACAGACCCCCCTTGGCGCTAAGCGTGGGCCTACGCTACGTCAAGTGCCATTGAGAAGTGCACGGCTAGGCTGACTTTCCTATGGCCAGCTGATACTTTCCAGCCGCACCAGAGTCATAAAACAATAAATTCGTCAGAAGACGCTAGAGGACCCCTTCGACAATGGCACAGTTCAAATCGACCGTAGCGTAGACCCAACCCGAAATACGAGCCGGCCATACAATAATCACGCCTCAACACGGACTTTTAGATTTATATTAATATAACTTTTAACTTTATTCTTCACTTTTTTCAGGATGAGATACTAAAAAATGGCAAAGTTATTCGCTGTTGGAGAAACGGCCTGTAGCGGCTAACGGTACCGCCAATAAAACATTTGGCATGCAAATGCTTAGCGAGATTTGGGACACGTGCGCTAGTAAAACTATGGTAATTATTTACAAGGTGGTCCTCCTCACCGATTTTGATGACCTTGAAATACGTTGTCAAGGTCATCAATCTCAACAACTTTTCCCTACACATGTTACCGCCGCTCGGTTTTAGTTTTCGAGATATTCGCAAAAACCTATTACTAATACTGTATTGAATTGTGGCGGCTACTTCCTATGCTCGTCAACAGAGGGACATTACGACAACGCCTTTCCCGCTACTACCTGAATCTTCCCCTGCTTGTATATATACCGTCCTAAACTGTCCTTACGACATCCCGCGTCTAAGGCACGGGTCCGCTAGATAGCGTTACTGATGAGTGCTCTAGCTGGCCTAGGACGAAACGCTTCCTTCTCCTTTTTCTCCTCTCACACACTTTACAGCCGCCATAGTTAAAGTTAGTTCAAGTTAATAACTCGAAAACGAAGACGCGTATGACATCTTCGCAAAGGAAAAAGCTTCTTAGAATAACCCCAGCAATCATCCCTTTCAAGGAACTCGAACATTTCCGGGACACCCTGTATTTCGAATACTTCAAACGACTGTAAGACTTTTTAAAAACATTACTAAAGGACCTAAATGGAACCTTAAAAATCTTCAATTACATAATAACCCCAAAATATAATTACATTACGCTTCTGAGGGTGACTTGTTGGTTCGCGATTGAAATTACTATTGCTGCTGAAAGATAGACGTTCGAAAATGATGAAATAATTAACGGTAAATAATGTGTTAAAAACAATGTCGAATGATTTCTTTACTAATTGCTATAACAAAAGAACTCATAGATACAATTGTGCTAACATTTATTGGATAAATACTAACACATACCTCTCATAATGTATTATGTTCCTTTGACTTATGCGTCTCACATTAATTGACTTTCTTTATTTCACGTAGGCGTTTGACATTATAAATCATGATCTGCTGATAGCGAAAATGCACAATATAGGGTTCGATTCAGCCACCATGCCTTCGTTCCACTTCGATATTCATAATCGCTCAGAGCAGGTTATGGTCAATGCTTCCAGACCAGTGATCTTCACCATACATACAAACTAAAGGTGACCCGCAAATCTCTATGTTTGGTCCTTTACCGTTCAACATCTGTATTATCGAATTATTACAGATCTGTGACGCTAGTTCTACTGCATATCGACGGTAACGTTATAAATTATAAAACTGACATACGGAGTGTTTCATTTGAAACATTCGAACTGTTGACGATAGCAAAAAATGTATTAGACAGCGGATATATAGCAAAATAAGAATTTTCTACATCATTTGCAAGAAACAGGAGAAATTGTCCACCTTCTGTAATAGTTTCAATAAGCGAAAAATAATGCATAATGATATTCTTAAATTCTTTTGATAAATTTTCTCTTTCAAATTATACCTACTCATTCTTATCATAATGCATGAAATGCACAGTATAGCACTACATGAAAGCTAAACTAATTCGAGAAATATGAAATTGGACATAGGCAACATTTTGCAGGTGGGCTTTAATGAAATTTAATGTGGTCCATTTTAATGAAATTCCTCATTTTTTAACAATGTAGTCGCCGCACCTCATCATTATTACACTGTGCGTATTAAGCATTTGTAGGATGCTGGTTCTTCTAAAGCTCGACAAAAGAAAATGTTCAAAAAGGTTTAAACAAATATCCATCTTCTGGAACTCGATAAAGCACATAATAGAAAATTCCAATTGAGACTATTAATTAAATGAGTTTTTCTATTGAAATTTGTTTCCATCAAATTTAATATGGATTATATTAGGAAAAATAATTTTTATTGAAAATTCCATTTGAAAATATTAATTCATTGCACGTACTTATATTTTAAGTACTATCCCACTTATGGAAATGTGAAATATTTTACATAGTGTTGTTCAATTTCGGTACAGGTAAAAATAAGATTCTATGTTTGCATCTCAGAAAAAATAATATTTACACAAACATATTATATTAAATCAAAATTCAAATTACTGCCCTCATATTTCGGTGTACCTCGTACAGGTCACGTTAGATGATTTTTGTGTACTATAGTTATACAATGCAATTGGCTTTTGACTGCTCCACAGTCTTGCAATATTTTATACGGTCTTTTGAGGTAAAATTTGCTGTCTATTAAAGCTTTCAAGTCACGTCTAACGTCACAAATGTTGATTCAATAGAACATCGATGATCCGAGCCAATGATATTCGAATGCGAGTTTTCACATATAAACAATTCAATCTAAAGCACGTACAACAAATCCATATACATTATTTCATCGATAATTGTCCACAACACGGGTCTGCGCAGGGACATTTATACGCGAGGGATATCATTGTTTGAGGTTTGCCGAACGTAGAGAAGGACAGCCGAGCTCGAGAGGCCTCGGTCACCGACTTACTCAAACTTACTCAAAGTTACTCCATCGTCAATTAAAAAAATAGATATGTGTGGGAATAGTATTGTCCGGGTAAAAATAATTAGCACTCATGTATAACACACGATAAACTTTAATACGGATATAACAATAACATTAACAAGTACTAACAACAACAAACAACGAACAATAAAAGAAACGGAGAAAAACTCTTAACTATGCGTAATAAGAAAGCGTAAAGAAAAGTGTCGAGCTCGACTAACGTTACTGAAAAACGAAGACCGATACGAACAGTACGGCATTCAAAGAGCTTCTGCCTGTTTTCGTGGACGCGCCGAAAATCGTCCCAACGACAACCAGGCTAGAAAAAACTCTACGCGTTCCAAAGGCATCGTGGGAAAGTCCTTTCCAAGAAACGCGTAAGATCAGGAAGTGTTCCCGCGGCGACCGAAGCTCTGGCAATCGTCAGTTTTATTGCCCGCACTCGAGTTCGGCCGCACGCAGTGCATACTTTCTGGAAAAAGGGAAAGTATCCTAAACGAATCTTTCCCTTCTATCACGTACGCCACATATGTATGTATAATCAGAAAAATGTTGATCAGAGAAATATTACAAATATGATGGTAAAAGTCTCCTAAAAGATTAATTAAAAATGAAAAAGTGTCGTCATTGCATTACTGTTGTCTCATCGATGTTACGTACCTGACCTATACATAATGACCATACACCTGTATATGATCCGAATTATATCGTGTTTGGTATCATTTTAATCAGAACAATGTTACTATTAGAAAAAGTCTCATAAAAAAATAAGTAATAATAAAAAAGTTACTCCTTGGTAATACATTGTGAGGACACGCGAGCCTTTAAACTGTGCCGCCGACTACGACTCTCCGCGTCTCTTTCTTTCCCATACGTTATCCTTCCTCGCGTCCGAAACTTTAATTGTCTATTACACAAGTAAATATCATCGGAATTATATCATATTTGGTATGATTTTTATTTAAAAAATGCCACAAATATGGTCATCGAAGTCCCATAAAAAAATAATGAATAATAAAGAAGTTGGAAATTCGGATTAGTGTCTCACCGATATACCCGAGCCGCATGGTATCATATTTCTCGGCGACCGAGATCTCTCGAGCTTCGCGGCCCCTCAAGGGGGTACACCCCGCACTAGTGGGGATATCTCAGGGACAATTATGTGCGAGACATTTGGGACATTTACCGATGAAATATTGTATAACACGATTTATTGTAGAAACTAGTAGAAATTTAATCTAACACTGTAGCTGGGTAACTGTTCTATTGTTCGGACACTCGTAATCCACTTATTAGTTCGGATAATCGAGGTTCTATAGTATCGTGAATTAAACATGTAAATATGATTCAGATTATAATGTATTTGGTATCATTTTAATCAGAAAAATGTCACGAACGTGTTGGTTCAAGTTTCATGAAATAATAATAAAGAATAAAGAAGGTTCGTCATATTATTAGTATTGGCTCTTTCCGATATACCATTAGCCGTATTATGTTACATTTGCTGGCCGCGTCTCGAGGTTAAGCTACTTGGCCCCTCGAGTGGTATAACCCGCAGTAGTGGGAATAATTTAATTGCACTTATCATGTATAGCCTTACAGCTTTTATCGCGAGATTACTGTATATTTATTTCATATTTTTTTCTATATTTGACGGTAAGAAATCAAGAAATATTAATTATCCATCGATGTAATATTTCGTTTATTTCCAGATAGTTCGATGCATTAAAAGTTTAAATGACACGGGAATTCAAATATAGTCGACGTTTCAGTGGCTGTAGCTACCTTGCCCTCATTGTTTTACTCGTGCTCATTCCTGAAATTCCTGGCGAGTTTATTTCATAAAATATCGAATAAATACCCGGTGGTATAAAGTTGTCTCGTGTTTCATATTTCGAGGAAACGGCCGATAAATATAAGGAATACGCGGTGGCTTGACTGGACCGGAAGAATAGATGCCATCCGAAATACCGCGAGCAAGAGAGAGAGAGAGAGAGGGAGTGAGGGAGAGGGGGGGTGAGGGAGAGGGAGAGAGAAAGGAAGAGAGCGCAGTGCGAACCTATGCGCGGTATGCAATTCGACCGGGGTTTCTTGTTTGTCTGCATTTCAATTATCGGACATGCAATACTTTGCTTTATAGGAACCTGATTTAGACATACCTGGCCGCGGGCAAGTTTCCTGCATTTCCGCTTTGCCTCTTCCCCGCTTTTCCTACTCTGTGGAAACTGACATGCCTCGGAGGAATTTTAAGACGTTCGAACATTCGGTTATACATCGTTGTCTGCCTTTTTATGCATGGTCGAGTTATACCAGAAAAAGGAACGTTTACACGGTCTCTAGTCGAGATTCGCAAAACGTCTACAGTGTTACGGCTTGTGGCCGATCCTTTGATAGGTCCGGATTCAAGCATTTCTGCACAAGATGCAGCGACTAATTCTGACTGAGAAGGAATACCGCTCGCAATAAAATGTATTATATAACAATAATAAGATTCACTATGTAAGTTTTGTATTCTGTAATTTATTCCATCGTCTTGACATAAATGATAAAAATACGTTCATAAATCTTTTATGATTGTCCGATAAATTCCTCTCCATTGTTTTATTTTCAATCAATTATTTAGCGTCGCATAAGTCACAAATGTTATTAGCGACTTGAAGGAGTATTCTAGTTTTACATTTTCAAAAAATCGATTTTTCTTAATTTTCTTTAAGTATGAGTGTTCTATAATATACAGTGGCTCGCAAAAGTATTCTTACGCCCTTTAAATGCGAATAACTGTTTAAAACATGACCAAACGACTCGATCTTTTTAGCAATTGTCACTTTGTCCTCTGAAGTTTTCTGATAGGAGTGTAAATACGACAGGTATTTAGGAGTTCCCATTTATGTGGGACACCCTGTATATTTTGTAACACGTAGGACACGTCCTGAAGTCTTTTTGTCCGGAACACATGGTTTCGATACATTCCCGCCAATAAAACTGTCTCAGGGCTCCACTATCTCTGTCATCATGATATAAATACATTACTGTTTTGGCCGCGCATGCGCGTGAAATCTTGCACCATATCCCAACACTGCTCCGAGGGGCCTCGGCACTAGGGTCGCGCGGTCGGTCCGGTAGATTGGTCCGCGAAGCCACCCTACGCTGGTTCCTGGGAAATCCCGTTACGTTATAAGTTTTTGCGCCAACATGACGATTTGGGAAATATTTTTTTTTATTTATAATTTATGTCGCATAAACTACAAGGTTATTAACTACATCATAGAGAACATATAGGAGTGGATTACATTATCTGATTAATCAGTTTGGTTTCCTTCATAAGTAGATTCTGTATTTGTCCCTCTTTTATATTGTCCTTGAGTGCAGATTCCAGTTGGTATTCATTACGGAGCAGGTCATATTTCTTACATTGAAGAATTAGGTGTTCTATGGACTTATATCAGGCATGTCCAGAAGTAGCTCACTTGGAGGCAAATTCGAGGGAGACGCCTACTTCTCCCGCTCGCGCGTCTCGTTCCCCGTGGCGGCCGTAGTCCTCCGAGCTCCTCAGACCTGTGCAATATGTACCGCGTGTGGCGCATTGGGACCACTCTCGGGCCCACGGTAGGCACGGGTCCGAGGAGCTCGGAGGACTACGGCCGCCACGGGGAGTTAGACGCGCGGGCGGGAGAAGTAGTCTTCTCCCTCGAATTTGCCTCCAAGTGAGCTACTTCTGGACATGCCTGATTTATATCATCGCACTCCTCACACTTGGGGAGCGGGTTTATGTGGGAATGTGTTATTCTCAGTTGTTATTACACTTTTAGGCCCCGTTCAAACACGGCGGAAACCGCGCGGACCTTATTTACATTAGCGTCTATAGAATTGGGGAAAGAAAATTTAAGGACGACTTCAAAATGAGAATGTTCTTATTCGACAGATTAGTATTGGGGGTACTGCTATACGGGGTGGAACTAGGGGGCTTCAAGGAAAGAGTGGAAGTAGAAAGAATACAGCTGAAATACTTAAAGAGGACACTAGGTTTAGACACGCGTACACCGGGATATTTGGTTCTAGAAGAAACAAAAAGAACAAAGCTCAAAGTAGAGACAGGAATTAGAGCCTGGAAGTACACTGAAGAAGTAAGAGAAAACGAAGAGAGGAAGATAGTTAAGGAGTGTCTGAAGGAAAAGGAATCAGGTAGTGTGCAGGGCGAAAACGGAAAAGAAAGGGAGGAATATTTAAAGAGACACGGTTGGAGCCAAGCAGGGGTGGAAGAGATGAGAAGACAAGAGAGAGAGAGAGATAACGGAGAGGTTAAAGGATAGGGATAGCGAAGTACAATGGCAAGAGCAGCATACGAGGATAGAGCAGTTCAAATACATTGAAAGGTACAAATACGTAAGAGTGGCAGAATTACCGGAATATTTAAGTAAAGAGGGTAGAGGGGACAGTCAAAAACTTATAGCACGGGCAAGATGCGGAAATACAGAAAACTGGAACAAATATTGGCTGGGAGACGAGGCAAGAGGATGCGACCTATGTGGGGACAAGTATGGAAGCTTAGTTGACAAGAGAATGCAGGGTAATGGGAGAAATGATCAGGATTGAGGATGTAGTGAGTGGGAGGAAAGATAGAAATGTCGTAGAGTGGTTGGAGAAGTTGAGGAGAAAGAGAGAAAAGACAATATGAATAGACCAAATAATATACCAAACCAATGAACAAATGTTAGGGAATGGGGAAGGGTGCAATGATTGGGTTAGCAGTAATTAGGAGACTACCAGAGTAGGTCAGTGTAGGAAGGGGGGAGACAAAGGAAAAGTGTGAGAGAAGGTATGGACGAATGTGTGAAATAAGATAGATTTGTACAGTAGGTTAATGTAAACCAAGTCACATTTCTTGGCTGTAAAGCTGAAATAAACCAAATACATACATACATACATTAGCGTCTATAGTCTATGTATTCGTTCACACGTGACCGCACGGTCCAAAGAGCCGCGCGACTGCCGCCTCTGAACCGCAGAATAACAAATTCGCGCTGTTTCCGCGCGATTTTATTTACTATGGTTGCTATGAGAGCGTTCAGGTGTTTGAAGGAAATCGCGCGGTTTGATATTACTTCTTCGATATCCATCTTCGTACTGAGCTAAAACTTCGCCCCTCTCCTGCATATCTGCACGGTCACCGACTCTTCCTGAACGACTGTCAATCTTGACGCGGTTCAAATCGCGCGACAGAAAATACGCGGATTCCGCCGTGTCTGAACGGGACCTTAGTGAGTATCAAGGTTCTTTTGTGGCTTTTGTCGTGAGCGATTTTAAAGGCTTGGTAAATGGCTGTTAGTTCAGCGATGTATGTGGAAGTATTGTTGCGGTGTTTGGCTTTTAAGTAGAATTCTGGGGAGTATACTGCATAACCTGTGCCCTCATTTGTTTTTGATAATATTATTTTTGGAATAACGTTTGCGAAATAGGGGGCGCAGATGTACGTATAATTGGTGCGGTTTGTGTCCTAGACACCTATTCGCAAATTCAAAAATGGCCTTAATCAATCTTAGGAAAACGGCCACTTGTATCTGAACTCTCAGACGAGACACTTCGTCTTCTGAGAAGTGATTTTTCAATCATACTTATCCCTTCAGGCCTTTTATTGGCACATCGATGAGTGTTTGCCATTGCTGACAAAAATTGAAACGTCTGAAATGAACAATTCTTTATATTCTCAAACTAGGAAGTATCATTTGAAATGGAGCGTAAAATTTTTAAGAAATTAAGTGGAGTATTCTGTTTTCGAGTGCGTTTTTTAACCAATTTTTAGGAACTCTTTTCAGCAGAACTATTGAATTTTTTGTATGGAAACTTAGGACACATATTTATCGGTATCCAAAGTAGAAAAGTTGTATATTTTACGTAAAAACATTAAAAATTACATGAGATATATATTTTTTTATAGAGTATATTTTGGAACACATGTGTCCGTGCTTCTGCTGATCGACAACAAGAATTGAAGAAGTAAAATGACACAGTATGAATGTGTATCTGCTCCCAATAAAAATAAATTAAAAATCATAATCACTTACAAAATGGTGGCATTTTTAACTGAAATTGTCGTTTCTTTTTTATATTTTCTGGCCTTTAGCAACATAAAAAAAGGTAAGAAAATAAAATAGGCGGTTCGGAGAAGAACGCGTTTAAAGATTCAACTATGAGTATCTTGCAACACCTGTGACTACGTTAATTTTACGAATTTGAACAGATCCTTTTGTGCACATATTCTACAACACTTACACGTAGGGAAAATGCAATATAAAAAGGGAAAATCGCTTTTTTAAAAATGAAAAGCCAGTAAACCCCCTCATCGCACGGGATGGGCGGTCGCTAGCTTGCAAAACATAAATTTCCATTAGGTTTTGGATGGGAGCGCGCGCGATTCTCCGCTGAAAACGTGCGCAAGCTTCTCCGCCGGTAGGGTTAGAATTTCCGAGTCGATGTTTTATTCACGGCAACATCGAAAATTCGATTTTCTCGGATTTAATTCCGTCGCTTAGCATGTTGTAACCTCGGGAAAAGTTTTCCGATGCCAGAGCACTTGTCCCGGTTCAGCCGGGGGTTTTCCGAACGGAGAAAAGAAAAAGGGGGGAGTTAATTTCGTGCAAGGTTGAACCGTCGTGGGGGCGGTACCAGAGTGGGGGAGGTAAAATGGCGCAAACAGGACGGCCCGTGGAACGGCAATGTGTCTTTCGTCCGGTCAGCTCTCGGCACCGCTTCCCTTGCCTAGAATACGTCCGGTAATTGCGTTTGTGTGTAGCCAGGAAGTTTTATTTGGCTGGCATTTATTCGGCAACGAAGAGACAGCAGCCCACTTAGGAGGAGAGACAAATGTATTTACGTCGTGAATCTGCCAGGAAGCCCGCATCCACCTTTCAAGCTTACCCCTTTTATCCGGGGATTCTCGCGAAATTACGGGTCGCTGCCGCGACTGCTACTTCGCTCGATAAAATGAGGGGAAAAAAGAGAGATGAAAATTAGAAACTAGGCGGAACTGTGAACTAGCCAGATACTGCTAATTGTGACCAATTTTTATTCCTGTTCGTACGGCCCATTCGGAGACACCTCCTTGAATTTCTAACCAACCGGCAAATTCTAGCCACTGGAAGTTCGCCTAGTAGCGCGCTCTATTCGCTTTAAGATAAAAGAGTAGCGGAGACAATTAATTTGGGAAAAGCAACACGCTCTATCTGTCGTGAAGTAGATACACTATAAGAGATGGTGCTCGCATTTACACTCCAGGACAAACAGATAGCACATAGTAAGATTTACATGATTCTGATTTGTTACTACATTGCAACTGAAATCTCATTTGTGTTATCTACAGAAATTCCATTAATCTTATCTACTGAATAAAGATTAACAAATTAATAAGGTGCCTCATCTTTATGTCGCTGCCGGTATATACTGTTTCAGAATATACAGGGTGGCCCACATAACTCTGAACAGCTCAATATCTCGAAAACTATGCTATCGATTTTAAAGTTCTTAGTCTTAAATTGCATGGAACTGAAGAGCCTTTCTGACTACATAAACGTGAAGTGGCCTCCCTTCCCCTTTAACGGGGGAGGGGAGGTACCTTTGTAATTTTAAATGGAACCCCCTATAAAATGTTACATATTTAGATTCTACAGGAAAAAACAAGTCAATTTTGTCTGAAACATTTTTTTGTCAGATACTTCCATGATGAGATATAACAGTCTGAAGTTTCGAGTTGTAGGTACTTGAAGCGCTCGGAAATAGCGTTATGGAATTATACGCGCTTGAGTCCATTGCTTATTCGTGAAGAAACACAAACAATAATAATATTTACAATTCTTAAGTTTGACTCACTTATCTATGAAAACGTTTTCAGTTTAGAGCTGTTATTCAAGCAGTAACATTGTGATTATGGCTACTTTTGACACAGAAGTGAATATGTTATTAACGTTAGGTGAATGCCAAAAAAATTATCGGCGTGCAGCAGTGATGTTTTTTGAACGTTATGCGATCAAAAAATGTCATGCAACATTTCATAATTTAGAAAAGCGGCTTCGCGAGCTCGGTGAATTGTGTAAAAAAACTCGCAATAAACCTAAAGCTGACACTAATGAAAATAATAGTGCCAGTATTCTTGCTGCAATTACATTAAATCCTCATATTAGTCAACGTACACTTGCACAAACATCACATATTAGTCGTTCATCGATTCAACGAATTTTGAAACGGCAAAAGTATCATTCATATCACATGGTTTTATCACAAGAGCTTTCGATAGCAGATTACGATCACCGCGTAAGATTTTGTGAGTGGCTGTAGGGTGTTGTGGAAAATGACTTTTTGCGCAAAATACTTTTTTCCGATGAGGCCACTTTTATGAATTCAGGGCATGTAAATAGACATAATCTGCATTATTGGGCCGTGGAAAATCCAAATTGGATGCGATGTGTTCCCTTTCAACATCGATGGTCTTTAAATGTTTGGTGTGGCCTAATAGGAGATTTTGTGATTGGACCTTATTTTTTTCAAGAAACTGTAACATCTGCAAGTTATTGTGATTTATTAAAAAATCATTTGCCTGCGCTTTTGGAAGATGTGCCACTGCACGTTAGAAGAGAAATGTGGTTCCAACAAGACGACGCTCCTCCACATTTTGCAATCATCACCAGGCAATTTTTGAACGAAAAATTTGGGAACAAATGGATAGGTCGTGGGGGACCTCGTCAATGGCCTCCTCGATCTCCCGATCTAACACCATTAGATTTTTTCTTATGGGGATATGTAAAGGACAAATTTATGTTTGAACCACCGACGACAAAAGAGGATATGAAACAAAGAATACGTGACGCTTGCGCTTCAGTGACTCCCGAAATGTTAAAAAATGTTACAACAACTTTGATGTTTCAAGTAAATAAATGTTTACAAGCCCGTGGTGGACATTTTGAACATTTAATTTAAAGTACATTTTATTTCTTCACGAATAAGCAAAGGACTCAAGCGCGTATAATTCCATAACGCTATTTCCGAGAGCTTCAAGTACCTACAACTCGAAACTTCAAACTGTTATATCTCATCATGGAAGTATCTGACAAAAAAATGTTTCAGACAAAATTGACTTGTTTTTTCCGGTAGAATCTAAATATGTAATATTTTATAGGGGGTTCCATTTAAAATTACAAAGGTACCTCCCCTCCCCCGTTAAAGGGGAAGGGAGGCCACTTCACGTTTATGTAGTCAGAAAGGCCCTTCAGTTCCATGCAATTTAAGACTAAGAACTTTAAAATCGATAGCATAGTTTTCGAGATATTGAGCTGTTCAGAGTTATGTGGGCCACCCTGTATATACGAATATATGTATATATAATGATACTATTCTATCCTGTGTTAATAATTAAACAACAGACTAAATTCGTTTCTCTGTAAATAAGGATTATGTTTTATTAAATACTTATTAATTTACACTTTTTTTACAACTATTTACAAACTCACCTGTAAATAAAGAAACGACAATTAAAGTCTATTGTTCACTCTCTTTATTCACAGTAATTTTATATCGCCAACTTATTCTGTTAATCAACTATCTCTATCTTCATTTAATCTTTTATGCACGTGTGCTCTCTATATTCTTTTACTCTTTCGCCTCTCTCCATCTCTCTCTATCTATCTCGAATGTAGGAACAGTTCAAACAGTGCGCTAAGCATGCAAAGCGCGCTCGATTTAAATTAATGAAAATATATTTTCTTTACATATATGTATAGGGTGACCGCTTTTACTCTTTAAATAAACATTACTTGAACACTCTACGATATATAGATGTAAGAAGAATAGTTTATATACGAAGTGAATGGTTCAATGGGGGGCCACAATTTGGCGAAAATAGTTTCTTCATAGATAGACACGTAGAGGTCACATTTGCTATGCGTTTTTTTTCTTTAATGAAATCGTATATGTTTTTATACTGTAATCGACGCAGCACTATATTCTTCCGCGAAAAAGTATCGATCTATTTATATGAAAAGATTATTATTTTGAGAGATATTTTGATCAGAATGCTGAAAAATGTATGTACAAATTAGAAGTGTAGATTTTTTACATGACCAATCATTTTGTCCCGTTTGCGTTCTACTCTATTCACATTTCCATTTCCAGAATGTTGTTGAAGTGAATAATGTGGACAATATTCAGCATGTCAGATGTACAGGGATGCTCGAAAGTAGGTGTTAAGCGATGTACATAGATTTGCGCTGTTTTATAGACGTTAGGAATTCCTTTCCTTTCCCTTCATTTTTTTCCTTTCTTTCGTTTAGTCATCCATCATAGCCATTTTGTCATTGTCCGTATATTTCTTATTTCGCTAAAACTTACGTTTAGGGGAGGATACTCCGATGACCTTGACATTGACATATGTTGTTGAGGACAACATTCTGAACAACTTTTGTCATTACAACTACCCGGTGCTCGGTCTTAGTTTTCGAGATATTTGCGAAAAACTATTGCTAGTACTGTATTGAATTTTGTATTATATTGCCGAATTTTTATTTAAAAGAACGTACAATTTTGATAATTGTATCCATTATTCTATGTATCCATTAGACCATTTAAATACAGAATAAAATTCTCCGTTTGATATAGATACTATTCGAGATACTCATAATTTCGTTTGCGTGCTCTCCGTCCCCCGCCACCTAGTCCTAGCCAACACACGACACCACACACACACACCCAGTGTTTCTGAGACGAATTTTCTCACATTAAACAATGTAAAATCAACTGAAACCAATACCAATTTGTTTTACTATCAAATGCGATAATATAATACATGTATGCTGTATTGGTCTGGGTTAGGTCTGGGTTAGGTTTTGCAATTTGTTTTACTATCAAATGCGATAATATAATACATGTATGCTGTATTCGTCTCAGTTGATTTTATATTGTATAATGTGAGAGCCTTCTTTTTAGAAACACTGGGTGGGTGTGTGTGGTATTGTCGCTTCTCATCCCCACAACGTGTTTACATACAAAAAATAAACAGATGCGGCCCCGGAACAGTTTTACGTTGCCACGAAGCGTGGAAGAATACGGAAAATTTAATACGCTATTAGCAATAGTTTTTTCGCAAATATATCGGAAACTGAGACCGAGCACCGGGTAGTTGTAATGACAAAAGTTGTTCAGAATGTTGTCCTCAACAACATATGTCAAGGTCAAGGTCATCGGAGCATCCTCCCCTAAACGTAAGGTTTACCCTTATATCAACATAATTGTACATCTGGTAAATAGAAGCATCCTCCTAACGGTACCTCGAGGTACCCAATTATAAAACTACTCCTTTCTTCAATCACGTCGTCGCACAGTGTGCCAAATGACCATTTTAGCTGGACAAAACTCTAAATCGCCTATTTTTCTATATTTATCAATTAATGTGTTTATAATTGTTTAAAATATGAATAATTATTACATTTTTATAACAGTTAGTTGGTTTTTGTTAATTAAACAATATATTTTAGTTATTTATAATTAAATATAAAATACAACAATGTTAGTAATGGAGCTATGTAGCACAGAATTATTTAACAAATAGTAGATATTATTAAAGAAGACATCATTTTTAATTATGAACAAAGAGAATGTAAATAAAATTTACTAATTTATTTCTTGGAGATTCAGACATATTCTAACGGGAAAGAATTATTCTTTCGTTTAGTATACGGTTTTAATTTAATAACAAAATTAAGTTTTAACTTTTAAGTTAATAACAATATAATAATATAAAAATATAAATAATACAAGTATGTATTTATGTTACGACCTAATATTTAACTTTGGGTTTACAGCAAAATAAAAATAACTAGGATTGTGACGAGCGAAAATGACACAATTTCATTGTAAAAATTAGTATAATTTTGTAACGTTTTGCAAGTCAATTTTGGTATTAAAATAAAGTAGAGAATATCTACTTTATAATATGTAAAAATCAACTCGTGGGGTGACGTGGTGCATATACTAACTCATTAACGAAGAGGAGTTACATAAACTTTTCTGTGGAATAATAAGTACCACATTTGGCACTTTATTTACAAAAATAGAGAAAAGTTATCGATAATTTGGAATTACTAAAGTGAAAATACCTCATTTGAGATGCTATATCCGTCATCTGTAGCAAGTTTAAACATTCCTTAGTAAATTTTTAGATATTTCTAGCGGGTATGGAAATGAGGCTACTAATTTATAGGTTAACCGTACGTTTTTAAGGTGAACTTTACACGCTCTGTAAACATTGAAAGAAAGAATTTTAAGTTTTAATATTCAAGGGTTTTAATACAAGGTTATTTTAGATTATATTGGCCCAGTTGCTTTTTCTTTATTTGTAAGTTCATCTTGTCCAGCTAAAATAGCCATTTGACACACTGTGCGTCGGCTCCGCGTCAGCCGAATCCAGCTCGGTCAGGGATTTCCAACAACCCCCTCCAAAGACCGTTTTACCGCCGAAAATGCAATTCGTTTTCCGAACAACACGTCATTTCCGTTTTGCGTAGCTAACCAATAAGGTGTAGGTGTAAGTCGAAGACGACCCGGGAACTGTCCGGCATCGTCAGTCTAATATCATCAGGCGAATAAGGACGATCAGTTCTAAGTATCGTAACCAACCATCCAGATCCATCATTCAGATCAATAAACCATAAGGAACATTAACGTTTTTAAAAATGTCCGCGTCACATAAATTGAATCAACCCTTCACCATAAAACGTGCGGGGAAAAGGCAATTTCTCCGCGGTGCCGAAATCATTTGGAACGGAGTCGTACAATCTCTGTTGGGTCAAACACCGAGTTGATCCTCATCGGTAAATTGCGCAAATACTAGGAATAACATGGAACATATATTTTTACCAGATTTTACTACAAAACTTGTAGAAATGCAAGATATGCCATCTTTTCATGCCGTACTGCAGCTATCATTAGGTAATCGCGTTGCTAAATCAATCCGATGGAGCTGTTCGAGTTCAAAACTGGTATATTACGGACACTCTGAAGCAACAACGAATTTTGTTTACGCTACCTGTTTCTTGGACAATTAATTGCTCGTTGCCGATTGTTTCTCCATGATTCTATTTCCAGCCACAAAATATCATCGTGCATTTCCTGTTTTCATTCGCAATGATAAAAATCACAGAAAAATTGGAAATACGCGGGAACTCGTAAACAGCAGAAATACTGCAACGCGATCTACTGTATAATAAAATTTCTGGTATAGTGAAGTATGATAATGATCTCATTACCTAGTTAATTGAAAAGTACGGAATATACGAATGTTTATGTGCGCATACGGATAAAAATTATGAATGCAGAAATTGCAAAAGGGGACACATGCATGGGAATCAGCAATTTTATTAAAACATTAGGCTCGACTGCGTTTTGGAGAACTCCGTGTTCTTAACTTTTTTGAACTTTTTTTTATGTGATCCTGTAAATATCGATGAAGACATTCCGAAAATGTGTGTATGGTTGTTAGGAATTCACTGGATTATAAGTTATACACGTGTAAAGATGAGCAGTTTTAAGCGTTTTTGACAGATTAGAGGTCGCCATATTGGATATTCGTTGAGTGGTGAGATAGATCGTGAGTGTTCAGCGCATGTGTTAGATAGTATGGTATATTTGCGGAATCGGCTAAATAGTAATGCGCGTATGCGCTAGATGGCAATTCAGTGGTTACACATACTTTGTGAACATAAGCAATTTCAAGTGTTTTTCACAAATGAATTATTAATAAGTTTATTGTTGATTTTGAAATGACTAGACCAAGTATTAAAAATTTTAACTTTAGAGACATGTCAAATAGTAAAGAAGAAGCAATTAATTGGGCTCGGGATAGTGGATCGTTGCGGAAATTTAAAAAATGTCGTACTCATAGGTGCGAAATGAAAATTTATAACAATAATCATGGAATCGGTCGTTTTCGGTGTCCAGTAATTAAAATATACAGAATCACATACAGGATTTCTAAAAGAAGGTACAGTCCAAGATGGTTTAGGGTTAGGTCGTCGTGGGAGCGGAGAAGGCCGGCGGGACCATGGTAAATATAATGTTTCGCATTTTGATTTAGTAAATGTGTTATTATGTGTTAGGTACGTGTTTGTGCTGCCATCTAATGGATTTGTTCGGAAGTATTTAGCCTATTTTGTGTGTAGTACCTAGCAAATATATCAATATGGCGGCGCTGCAACCTGTCAAAGAGGCCTAAAAGTGTTCAACTTTATATGCGTATAACTGTTTAACTAATGAATTTCGCGCATTAAGATTTTCATTTTCGATGTTGTCTCGTCGAAATCTATAAGATTGTATAAAAAAACTTGAAAAAAAGAGTTCTCCAAAACGCAGTTAAACCAAAAATTACATTGTACACACAAAACAGAAACTGAAAAATTTAATTTCTCTGCTAATAGGTTATCTGTTAATGAGTCAACACACTATAATGAATTCCTACGTTACGTGTCAGCGAATTTATGTCGATACATATCTGGTCGAACACACAGTTTCCTTTCTTTTAATTTCAAGATTAACTATAACAAATACTTTTAGAATGTGAAACTAGAAATTTCGGTTTTCACAGGGTGCGGCCGAATAACATGCACAAGCGGACAGGGGGGGGGGGATAATTCTACATGTAAAAATAAATCGAAAAAAAAGAAAAACATTTTTTCGTTTGACACCTCGTTTTCGAGAAAATCGCGTTTCAAGATCCGTCTGGTTCGCGTGCTTTAGTATACATATGCAGTAAGTAGAATTGGTCGGTCGTGATCAGACGCGTGAGACGGTTCCTAACTAATAGCACGCGTGTTCGCTGCATTTTCAAACTCGATTATCTCGAAAACGAAGCTTCGAATGAAAAAATTGTATTCTGCATATTTTTGTTATTTATTCAGAAGAAATCACCTCGTGCCCGCTTGTACATGTTATTCGGGCACACCCTGTATATATTTTGTATTGTGCTATACTTTTGTTATTTATATCCTAATGTACAAAAGACAATGGCTTCATATTTCCATAAAAAAATTAAGACAACGTGCTGTTCTCTAATGTATTGTTTAAAGAAATGAATTTTAGGGGAATCTGTTTGTACAATTGGATTGCTTGTACAAAGACAGTTGATCACATGCCGCGAAGACAAATTTTTGAAAAAAATTGAAATTGTTCAGAATTACAAAGAAGATACCAAAGTTGGATTTTATAGGAAGAATTTCGGTGAAATATCCATAATATGTATAATTGACACATATATGGAAAACGTATTTCATAAATGTTCAATGTAGACCCACATCAATACAACTTTCATTATTTTTTCTGAAATTCCGAACAATTGCCATTTTTTCCAAGATTTTTTTGTTCACCTCGTGTAGTAAACTAATTGTTCTAACTTCTCAAAACAATAATTCAAGTAGTAGATTCTGATATTGAAATTAAGTTATCGTCTTTTTAAGAGTGTCAAAATATTTGTCATGGTTACTGTAAATACTGCTGGTGACCGTGTTAATTAAAAAAGCAAATACTTCACATAACGTCCGTATAATAAATTCCGAACGAATATGCCACACAAACAAACACCTTCAATAAACTTTCTATGCACCTCATGCGATTCCAACATTTCTCGCCTGGAATCACAAATAATTACGCGTAGAGCTTTGCGCGAGCTGAGCCCAGGTCAGATAAGTGTACCGCTGAAACGTCAGAGCGGCGTCCCTAAACCAAACATTACAGTAATCCGGGGAACCTAACACGTTCGATCTCTAACAAAGCAAAGTACATACAGGGGAGCATCCGGTGGCGTTCAGTTCAGATACCACCATATGCTAAATCAGCCGAGGAGAATCGCATTATGGGCTGGAGCGAGTCTCGTGGCCCGTGGTAAAAGTAGGGAACGCGGTGCGACGCGACGCGAAGGGGGTGTAGATCGTCGGCTATGACAGAGCGGCAGGGCTGGCAAGACGCGTAAACGAACGTGTACGTGTAAACGCTGCTTCGATAATAGATTCCCCATTTGGAGTTCAGAGTTCTACGGTGAATCTGTAACTCCGACGATCAAACTGCTTGCAAAGTTTGTCGCTCGAATCGAATGGGAGTTTGGGTAACTCGTAGCTAGACTGGCTCTTCCCTCTTGTACACCGTTATGTACATGTAGGTAGGTACGCGTATGTACGCGTACGTCTCTCTCTCTCTCTCTCTCTCTGCTATCTCTCCTCTATGTACACACACGGGCCCACGCGTGTGCAGAAATGTGTGCATGCGAGCTCGTTGAGGCTCCAGTCGAGTTGACTGTTCTGCGTGATCTCTTCGCGCATTGTCGATGCCACTAAAAGTATCCGGGACTTTTCCTCCTTCTGATTCCAGCCTCCTCTCGGTTCCGGTCCTGCCCGTCAGACTGTGCACCATTAAAGTGTTTCCCAAATGTGTCCCGATGCTACAGGGATGTACCGCGCATACATAGGCAACGCGGTTGTTCCGCTGAAAAGTGCGCTTTCTCCACGCCAGCTCACCGTGGAATGGGAATTACGATAATATGGCGGATACGTGGCCAGGAAATCGTCGTTTCTCCGTTTCCGGTACCGCTTTTAACGCTTCACTATTTCAACGGAGTGACAGCCGAGGCTCGAATTGCGCGCGATACAAAATTTCGCGCAAAAAGAGCCCCTCGTGTAATGTATTTGATGCGCGCCTAAATCTCTTCTTGCACGACTTGCTTTTACGCGAGTTCGCGGCAACACCGTTTTCAAAACAGGACGCTATTTCGATTTTTGCACGATGTAGGGGGAAAAGGGGCATGATGAGGAAGCTCAGATGAAATTAAAAAAAATTTATAATAATATATTTTACTTGAGTTTTTACGAATCAATATGAAATTATAGGTTAATACTTTAGTCTTTGGTACATGGTTTGAGCAATATTTATATACGAATTTAATTTTACTAAACTTTAAAAAAAAATGTAGTGAAAAACCATTTTGCCCCTACGACAGGTTATAACAGGATACCGAAAATGGGGCAAGATGAATTTTTTTTAATTATATTTATCAACTGCCGCACAGGAGTTTTGGGATCACCGTCCACAAAGTTGGCACGCAACCCAACCTTCGTTGAATTGTATATACGTTTCATAGCAATACAAGCATTTGCAATCTCCGAATTCTGTAGATTTTTCTATTGTTTGGTGTTTTGTTTTCTTCTATTTTTTTCAAACTCGGATGAATTGGATCACGACGTTTCGTTTTCTCCGATAGTTTTATACTGTGCAGTATAAAATTATGTACAGGGTATTAATTTTAACTCGAACACCTAAATTATTTCCGCTACTATTAAAAGTAAGAAAAAATAGCTAAATAGGATGTACATGGTTTTAAAGCGTGCATCAGATGATAATACAAAAAAATCGTGTGGAGGTCATTTTAACGGTTTTTTCAAGGTCACCGAATTTTTTTGCAAATTAACATATATTTTTTATAATGCAATGTGGTATTCGAGGTTAACGACCTACAAACCATGACCTTGAAGTGACCTTGAAGTGATCGTGAAGGCGAAATAGTCAGTTTCAATTTGAAGAATACAAAAATAATAAAACGAAAAGGGTAATATCACCTTATTTTACTAGTGGCTCAAAATGCTGGCCATCCACAGCAAGAAATATCTGTACTCGAGAAGTGAATGGCTGAATCGTATTTCTTATGGCATTTTCGCGATTCATGGTGCATTTTTTCTCTTCTCCTGTACAGACGTGTTCTGCTACGGACGGCCAGCATTTTGAACAACTAATAAAACAAGTTGATATTACCCTTTTCGTTTTATTACTTTTATATTCTTCAAACTGAAACTGATTTTTTCGCCTTTAAGGTCGCTTGAAGGTCATGGTGTGTAGGTCGTTGAACCCATTTTGACGCCGACTACCACATTGCATTATGAAAAATATATGTTACTATGAAAAAAAAATACGGTGACCTTGAAAAAACCGTTAAAATGACCTTCAAAAGATTTTTTTATTACCATCTGATGCACGCTTAAGTATATATTAAAATAAATGAAATTGTAGATAATAATTGTGGCAACAGATGTTATGGATTTTAATATACATACAATTCCAAGCTGTACAATCAATTTTGTGCTTTTCCTTGTATATTTAAATAACCAAATGTAAGAGAACATCGCCATTGTGCAAGATGTATTTAATTTTAAACGAACCAGTTGATCAACATCCATGAAATCTGCAAATGTTTTGTCTTTGTTTAAATGTGTAAAATTCAGCAGGTGTTTGTACACTTTTATAATTAACTGACGATTTGCATGTACCTATACATATTTTAAATGAGTATTTAAAATGAAAAATATTTCACCGAAATTAATTAAAGTTTTACTTAATTAGCTTCGTATTTTTTTGTTTGGAAATAAGTAATCTATTTTGCGTAACGTGTTTTTACACCTAGCGCTATTATTTTTTTGTTTTTGCTTCGTTTGGACCTTAATGAGGTTTGTTGCCTTATCTTGATTAGCACTAGAACTACCGACCCCTAAACGAGACTGGTATATATTCCATTATAATAATAACAGGATTGAGTTTATTCAGTTTTCATAGGATTTTTATGGTAACATGTACTTGAATGAAGAAGTATACTAGAAAAATTTCTCAAGATAATATTTCTACTACATCGCGAAAAAAAAATTTTTAATCAAAAGAGTAAATCTGAAATCCGTCATTTTGACGGGATCGGTGTTTCTAGTGTTAAGGTTGTCCTTTAATGTTGGTCGAATTTTGTGACGATTTTTTATTTGTCTTACCATGTGAAGGGAGAATTATGTTGTTGAATTAGGATCATTTGTAAAATCTTTTACAGGGCAGCAGCAGGTTTCGCAACGTTTCAAGAAGAGCTTACGGCTCTCGACGATATTGTAATACTGTTTCAAATGTTGTATCTGCATTAGACAACTTTCTGCATCGTTACACAGTACTCCAGCAGCGTTTCGCAGTGTTCTAACAATATTCTAACGTATTCGGCGGAGTTTCTAGATGTACTAACATTACGCTGCATGAGTACAGCTTCAGATAGCGGCTGAAAACGTTTGTACTGATTATTCCCTGAAGAGTAATCATTTTTATCGATTAACGCTGCTGTTTCGCTCGATTATCTTACACATGCCTGTCTTGGATTATAGTAGCTCGACATTCGGAGATATGAAATTTCAGCAGTTTCGTAAGAGTTATAGAATTAATATTTAGACTGCGGATCTCTATGTATATTCTTATGTTCGTAGATTATTTTACAAAATAAGGAAAAAATATATTTCATCGACCAAACGATTTACGAACATCACTGTAAAAAATGGAGAAATATCATTAATTTCAATTAATGTAAATATCTTTTGTGAATGTGGAAAAAGTCAGATTATTTGCTATGAATATTGCTTATTATACTAACAACCACATCTATTATATTTTGACTACTACAATTGGTATTGAAATTGAGAACAAATAGTACGAAAATGCACACATTTTTACTGCTTTCGAATAAATGAATAGAGTATATTTTCTTACTATAAATGATTTCTCATACTATTTTCATTTCATATATTGGTCTCGTAGCAGTTAAATCCTTCAATTGTAAAATGCATTTTGTAAGTGTAATTTATCGCAAAACGAAGACACGTAGTTCTTTAAGCATTGAAATGATTGGAACTATTTTTAGTATTTGAAACATTTGTTTTTCCTTTAAATTAGTACAATAATCACAGACAAATGCTATCTGTGTAGCTTCAATTGTTTTCAAACAAAATGGTTCACCAAAATCAACTAATTTTTTATTTGAGCCACAATTCTTTATCAACGTTACTAAAGACATACAAGGTGCAACCGAATAACATGTACAAGCGGGCACGAGGTGATTACTTATAAAAAAAATAAGAAAAAATACGGAATAAAATTTTTTCATCCGAAGCTACGATTTCGAGAAAATCGAGTTCAAAAAGACAGCGAATACGCGTGCTGTTAGGTAGAAAACGTATGACGCGTCTGATCATGACCAACCAATTCTACTTCCTGCGTATACTAAAGCACGCTAACTAGACGGATCTTTAAACTCAATTTTCTCGAAAACGAGGCGTCAAACGAAAAAATGTTATTCCTTTTTCTCGACTAATTTTTTCATGTAAAATCCATTCCCTGCCCGGTTGTACCACCCTTCCTGCCACACCGTTATACAGTATACATTTGTTGCACACACTATTTTTACACGTATTGCTCGGGAACATATCTATCGTGTAAAAACAGAACTTGGTGTAATTTACTATTTCAAATTACATGACTCTTGCATTAAACGACTTACAATTAGTTACTGCTTTCTAAAATAGATCAAATTCAAATGACAGTGTTGTTGCCATGAAAACAGCGACTTCTTGCACTCATCGAGACAGACACGATTCCGGAAGGTTCTTTTACCTTTTGCCACTAGCCACTCGATTTTCTCTAAACCGAGGCGTCAAACGAAAAAATGTTGTTCCTTCTTTTCGATTTATTTTTATTCGGTCACAAAGTGTAAATTAATTGAACAAAATTGTCCATTGTTTACACAAAATAATAATAATGTATTAAAAATTGACCACAACTTTTGCACTCATCCAATACATAAATCTAAACAATAAGATCAAGGACCAAGTTCGAAAATAAGAAAATTTCATAGAAACATTGTTGTACATATTATTAATAATCTTTTCTCCTTGAATAGTTGTATAAGTATATTATGAAAAAAATCGAGTAATTATGAAAGTTTTAACGCTAGATATGACTAAGAATGAACGCATGTATAATGAAGTAAGTATTAAATAATTCAGTAATCAAGACTATCAGAGGAATTAAATAATAGGAAAAATGAATGAAATTATAAAGACTCTTTCATAGGAAATGATTGAATACATTTCTTCATTCAAGCGAATATTATAATAAAAATGGCGCAAAGGCGTAAATTCAATCTTGTCATTCTTATAAAGCAACACATGCCAGCCACTTTTACTGCTCGGCAGGATTGGTGATAAAGCATTTGAAACTTTATTCAAATCTTATTTAGCTATATAGAAGTGTTTATGATTGTACACATATTCTGATATTATTCTTATTCAATCTTCGAAGGAGGTACAGAAATATTTACACTGATCCATACGATATGTCTGAGAACGAGGAAAGATGTGAGCTTTATGTCCAAAAATGGGTACAGATGTCCAGACAGCAGCAGGGTGAAAAGAGGTAAGAATGGAGAAATGCAGAAAAAGAGAAAGGTATACAAGCTCTTATAACAGAAGGTATTCTTGAATGAGAAATCGTGTAAACCAGATTCGAGAATTTTTCAAGACATTCATATATTTAAAGGAAAGCATTTACAATTTTAAAGCCGTTTATCTCGAAACCATATTTTTAAGCACTATGTACATTGTAACTAACTGTTAACTGATTAAACATTTTCACTTCGTGTTTTAGCTCGAGGTGTATAATGTATAATTTCTTTCTCTGCAGTTTAAACTTCCGTGTCAACATTGACTTATTACACATTTATCATGATTATTTATACAATTTTGAAAGACGACGATACTTTTTCGTGCAGATATGAAAAAATTCTGTTCGTGAGTAACTTCAGTGATTTTCGTTCATATTCGTCACTAAAATTTTTATATTATTTTAATTTTTATGTTATTGTCTTACTCAAAATTACAACGTACAAGGATCATCTTCAACTCTAACAATTATCGCGATTTATAAATTTCTGTCATTTTTCTTTAAAACACTGTACAAATTGTTAGTAGGAGGATAATGTAGTATGTAACAATTAGCCATTTTTCCCCTTCAATTCTCGCACACTTTTCAGGAATAGAAAATAATAGAATTCATAGAATGAGTATTGATAGAATATTACACCATATTGAATAAATCTAAATAATTGATTATACTTTGCAGTTTCTATACAGGGTGGTCCTTTAAGTAAGGCCACCTAAATATCTCTTCAGCTTATTGTGATGCAAACAATATTTTTTACGTAATGAGCGTGGTGTCAAAGGGCCAATATCTGGCAAGAATATTTTTTCCCAAGGTCATTTTTTTCGAAGTTAACAAGGTCATCGGTGTTTTTTGACAGATAACTACATTTTTTTTATTATTGCATCGTGTAGCTGATCGAAAAATACATTCAAATATGTATAATAACGTGACCTTCAAATGTCCTTGATCTTCGAAAATTAAAGTTCTACAAAACTAAAGTTCGCCAACATTGCAAATTTTTTTATTGGATTAGTCGATTCTACTCGTCGAGCTGAACAAAAGTCTCAAAGGGACCAATAAGCCGGAAATCAATATTTCATAGAAAAGTCTTCGTTTGAAGTTTTAAAAGCCAAAAAATACACAAATTTTTCAGGAGCAGTTTTGGGGTGTCATTTTCGCTAATGATCGATATTGTTTGTGAGATAAAATATATTTTCTTCGCATTCATAGGTTCAGGAGTTGTGGCCAAAGATATTCGACATAAGTTTTACGTTAAAATTTAATTTTCGAAGATCAAGGTTATTTCAAGGTCATGTTATTATACATATCCGAATGTATTTTTCGATCAACTACACGATGCAATAATAAAGAAAATGTAGTTATATGTCAAAAAACATCCATGACCTTTTTAACTCCGAAAAAATGACCTCGGGAAAAAAATATTCATGCCAGACATTTTCCCTTTGACACCATGCACATTACGTAAAAAATATTTTTTGCACCACAATAAGCTGAAGAAATACTTAGGTGGCCTTACTTAAAAGGACCACCTTGTATACGCATATCTGTCATATTGAATCTACCATTTTTTGTGATTTCGACATCAGAGTCATAGCCAGCGCCTCGAAAACCCCAGAATACCGATTTTTTCAACTAAATTGGAGTATTTCTTCGATTTTTTGCCACATTTTTGAAACAGAATCTTGTTCAGTAACCTTCAAAATTTCTGTTAAAAAGAAAACGACCACTTGATCATCGCTGATGGATCATTATTTCATTAGAGAAACATCAAATTTAGAAATATCTCGTATTCTTTTTAGTTGCTACAATTTTAATAAACATTATAGAACCATAAAAACACGATAAATACTAATTTAGAATATAATTAAATAATATCAATAATGGTAAACAAACCCATATAGCTTATAATAAATCGCACAATTACTTTTAAGGATGGTTGGAAAACCCGGTGTCACAGAAACCTCAACTTTGGACTCGCATATTTCTGACCGTGTTGAAGTATTGAAATCAATAACAAAACACACCCTGTTAGTTTATAAATACTGTGCGCTATACAAATTTTTCAAATTGGGGAAAATGTTTTCTCTACTTTTGTCTACGAATTCGGCCGTATCTGCTACTGTGCGAAGCGTGTCTGCCCATCGACCAATTGTTTAACACAAAACCTGCCAGCGCTGGTCAAGTAACCATTTTCAGATATTTTCGTTAACAATTGCTTAAGTTACGAAGATGCTTCCACTGCAAATGATTATGCATATTTTTGTATTCATGTGTACATTATTATAAAAATGGCACAAAATCTATATAAATTCAATCGTTCCATTTTTTTCAAGGGAACACATACTAGTCACTATTAATGCTCGGTAGGTTTAGTGTTAAAAGCCTGCCATTCGCATCACTAGCGATAAAAAAAATACCATAATAAGCGTGCTAAGCGTTTCTTGATCAGGATCATTCGATAAATCGATAACTTCGTTTCGCGCTTACCAGCTGGAATTTCATAACTTCCACTGGTGTACGTATTACGATATATATTTTCATCTCTGTTGCGCAACGGTGCAGCGGTGTCTGGCAACGGTGTAATAGCATGACTTCCCGTGGCTGTTATGCCGCGGAGGGTTCGATCAAGCGTAAAAGTATTTCTGACGGTGTTGTTGGAGCATCGGATGGCGAGCGTCGGCGTGCATCCTGCACAACGAATATTTTAACACCTGCGAGCGGATTTCATCCCCGCATCATGCTCACCCTTCTACACAGCGCCTTTCCCCGTGGATTTAACACTGAAGAGCACTTATCGCTCTCTTGCACTCTGCTCCAGTCACAGCTAAATCGTCCCGCTCAAGTTCGACTTCGAGGTGTGACCTCGCTGCCAACTGTCTCTATCGCTCTCTATCTATTCTCTCTCTCTCCAACTCTCTTTCTCTATCTCTTGCCCCTTTCTCTCTCCCACGGGCTGTCACTCTCCATCCGTTCGTCCTTCTCGTTCATTGTCGTCCGCTTTGTCGGTCTTCCGTCTCCAGCTTCTAGAGGATCGTCTAACGGACCGTGGCACGGGCACGGTTAGGGTGAGAGGCGGTGAATTCCACGGAGAATAGGAGCGGAGTCGATAATAACCGGGCAAAGTCCATTATGACGCGTTTAAGGATTTACGTGGTGGGATTATCGATGCTCCCGGAGGTTCGGAAAAAAAAAAGGTAGAGCCCCTTGAATCCCGCACCTCCTCCGTTTTCAGCCGTTTTCCCTCCCTCGACCCCTCCGGCCCCCAAAGAACCCGTTCCTTTCTTACTGCGAGATTTACCTCATTCTCATCTTCCCACCGTCAACCCCCGGTCCCTGCTCCTGGCGCCTCCTTGCTCCCACTGATCTCCTATTCTCCAATCTCACTCTGCTCGTAAAGGATTCAAAAGAGATTGAAAAAGATTTGCTCGATCCGCCGCGAAGTAAGTAGAAGCGAACGAGAAGAGGCGGTGTGTAGGTAACCGAGAAGTGTGGCCAAGGTTGTAGACGACCGAGGGGCTGAGAGTCCCGGTGATCAGAGCAGGTCAGAGCCCATCGTACTTTGTCGATAAAATAAATTTAAAAATTACGAGTACGAAGAGTCGAGTTAATTTCAACCGGGCAGACAGAGCTATCTTTCTCTCTCATTCTCCTCTCCTCTCCTACCGGAAAAAGAGCCCGGTCCCTTAAGAGTTTACGATACGGGCAGGAATTCCTGGCCAGCGAGCATCGTAGGTAATCTGCATTATAAAACACTCGCTTGGAAGATACGCGGTAGCTGCAGCTGCGCCTAAAGCGTAAATACAATGGAATATTACAGTATGCGCGGGAGGGGCAGAGGGGGTAGGGCGCGCGTCTCTTGTACTCCTTTAAATAAGAACTGCTACCAACGGAGACAGGCTACAACGGTTTACTTGCGGTGCGCAACCACCGGCAACGGTTACGGCAAGGGTTACATTCCTTCTCGCCTTTACTTAGCCCGCTATCTACTGGATTTTTTATGGCCGCTCCTGAATATCCTATAGGTACAGACTTCCGCTTTTTACGGATTAAAGAAAAGAAACCGGCGCGGCGGCAAGTGAAGCACAGGATTATACAAGGATGCCGAGTCAATAGGAACTTCCATTTGGAATGACTATTAAGTATTTATTCGGTTGATCAAGAAATGTTTTGCAAGTTGGGCGTACTGGTTGATACGTTCTTGGAGCGGAAGATTATTCCTTTGTCTGCAATATGGAACTTCTGTATCAACGTTGACTGATTATACAATTTTCTAAGATAATATTTTTTTATAGTAGTATTAAAGGAACGTAGGAATTGTTCATCTCGTAGTATTTTATTTTATATTATTGGTTGACCGGGGAGGACAATATACATACACTAAGCAGGATCATCTTCGACACTTAACACTAACCGTACCACGTCAAATGACCGGTTTCACATATATTACTTTTTAATTATTGAAATTATAAAGATGTTCGCATTAGAAATTATACAATAAATTTCGTTATCCAAACACGTATAATTGTAAAAATTGTGATAAATCTAAATAAGTTCAGTTTTGTCATTTTTATAAAACAATGTATACCAGACACATTTTGTACTCGATGCAGTTAGTGCTAATAACTCGAACGATTTTCAAAGTTCTGATAATTTTCTTTACTTAAATTACTTTGTAAATCTGAAAAACCACTGTAGATTTTTTTAGTATGATGATCGTTTAATATCTAAATACTTCTTTCTACTTTACACGTTAATGCTAGTAGGCGGGTAGACTGGGAAGGGTTGATGCGTTTTTAAAAAGATAGATGAATAATTCCTTTCTCTGCAGTGTAGAACTTTTGTATGAATGTTGACTGATGATATGATAGAAAAATGAATATGAGAGATGGTATTTTTTCCTGAAAATATGAATGAAATTCTGGTCGTGTGTAAATTTTGTAATTTTCGTTTATATTCGCCACTGAAATTACACATTTTAATTTCAAGTGTAGGAATTGTTCGCCTCAAAGTATTATTAACACTTTCGGCATTCTAGGATTCTAAAAAATTCTATAAAATCTGTTGTAATGATTGAAATTCGCGCGTCGTATTGTGGTGGCGATTCTGTCGTGTGGTTGGAATCGCGTTGTTTTTGTTTCTCCCGCGTCATCGTACCTCCGTATAGTTTGCTCGTGTTTGATGCGATGTGCGTCCTGTATATTCTGATTAATGTATAAGAACATTCTGAAACAAACTCTAACAAAACCAAAGTAATTTATTTAATGAAATAGAAATTGAAAAGTTAAAATGTATTTTACTGAGAGAACTTTTCCAACCTCCTTACATTTTACACACACCAACAAAATTTGGTACAGTGAATACAATAGAGAAAAACATTATTTTTAAATTTGTACAAATAATTCCGTCACTTATATATGTGTGACATGGCAGTCAACGTGTTAATATGTTAATATTGGTTCACTTGGGAATACGATGTACCGTCCGCGCCTCGTAATGCGGTACTCGGGACGGCACAGGGCCAGGGAAGCGAAGTTCACCGGCACACGATGCGATACACCTGAAGTATTAGTGGTAATCTTTTCAGCAAGTAGCAATAATGGCTCAACTATGTGCGCCTGACCAATCAGACGATTTCTTTACGAATTCAATTTGCATTCCTTCCGAGTACTGCGTTATGAGACGCGGACAGCACACTGCTCAAGCTCATCTTCAACCCTTAACTCCTTGCACTGCGATTTATTTTACTGATTAGAAGTATTAGTGGTAATCTTTTCAGCAAATAGCAATAATGGCTCAACTATATTCGCCTGACCAATCAGACGATTTCTTTACGAATTCCCTTTGCATTCCTTCCGAGTACTGCGTTATGAGACGCGGACAGCACACTGCTCAAGCTCATCTTCAACCCTTAACTCCTTGCACTGCGATTTATTTTACTGATTAAAAGTATTAGTGGTAATCTTTTCAGCAAATAGCAATAATGGCTCAACTATATTCGCCTGACCAATCAGACGATTTCTTTACGAATCCCCTTTGCATTCCTTCCGAGTACTGCGTTATGAGACGCGGACAGCACACTGCTCAAGCTCATCTTCAACCCTTAACTCCTTGCACTGCGATTTATTTTACTGATTAGAAGTATTAGTGGTAATCTTTTCAGCAAATAGCAATAATGGCTCAACTGTATGCGCCTGACCAATCAGACGATTTCTTTACGAATTCAATTTGCATTCCTTCCGAGTACTGCGTTATGAGACGCGGACAGCACACTGCTCAAGCTCATCTTCAACCCTTAACTCCTTGCACTGCGATTTATTTTACTGATTAGAAGTATTAGTGGTAATCTTTTCAGCAAATAGCAATAATGGCTCAACTGTATGCGCCTGACCAATCAGACGATTTCTTTACGAATTCAATTTGCATTCCTTCCGAGTACTGCGTTATGAGACGCGGACAGCACACTGCTCAAGCTCATCTTCAACCCTTAACTCCTAGCACTGCGATTTATTTTAATGATTAGAAGTATTAGTGGTAATCTTTTCAGCAAATAGCAATAATGGCTCAACTATGTGCGCCTGACCAATCAGACGATTTCTTTACGAATTCAATTTGCATTCCTTCCGAGTACTGCGTTATGAGACGCGGACAGCACACTGCTCAAGCTCATCTTCAACCCTTAACTCCTAGCACTGCGATTTATTTTAATGATTAGAAGTATTAGTGGTAATCTTTTCAGCAAATAGCAATAATGGCTCAACTATGTGCGCCTGACCAATCAGACGATTTCTTTACGAATTCAATTTGCATTCCTTCCGAGTACTGCGTTATGAGACGCGGACAGCACACTGCTCAAGCTCATCTTCAACCCTTAACTCCTAGCACTGCGATTTATTTTACTGTTTAGAAGTATTAGTGGTAATCTTTTCAGCAAATAGCAATAATGGCTCAACTATATTCGCCTGACCAATCAGACGATTTCTTTACGAATTCAATTTGCATTCCTTCCGAGTACTGCGTTATGAGACGCGGACAGCACACTGCTCAAGCTCATCTTCAACCCTTAACTCCTTGCACTGCGATTTATTTTACTGATTAGAATTTCTTCGTCGTTTAGAATTTCCTAAAAGAAGAACATTTATATTCATTGTAGGTCTATGTATTCTCCAATAGCTACACGTACATTGGATCCCAAAAGTATTTGGATACTAAAATTGAAGCCTCTACATTTTCTATCTATCGTACATTTTCATCGAAAATATATTCGCATGATACAGAGACTGGAATACCGAAATCACTTTTTTAGTAGAAAATGTTACAAAAAAATGTAGACAAGTTTTTCTTGTTGATGAAACTACAGTGGATTCAATGATTGAAGCTTTCCATTTACAACGAATGTGTAAAACTTGAGCTGTGATTTTTTTTAGTCGATTTATTGAGCTTTGAGTGAAAGGTGTACTGCCAAATTTGCAATAATATAAGGCACACCGTGAAGGCGCTACTCGAACAAACTTGTTCCTCAGTTTTGTTCTGCAGAACAGCATGAAAACATGTCCTCAGTTCTTTATTTGTTTTATCATGCACATACATCCTAGATAATATGAATGATAGTCTGAAAAAGTAGAGGCCTCGGGCTTCAAAATGATTCTAAATTTATGTACAAGGGGTTAATAACTCCAACAATATTAAACGTTTCCATAATTTCCTTTTCTTTAAATTACTCTATAAAGCTATCGAAGCACTATAGAAATCTCCTTCTTTCATATTCTCATAACGTTCCCTGAAATACTTATTTCTACTTTACACTTTAATTAATGCTAGTTGTAGAGAAGACTAGGGTGGCTTAATACGTTTGTAAAAAAGAAGATTGTCCAAATGACTCTAAATAATATAGTAATGATTAGACTGTAAATCTTTAATCTTTACGTAAAATAAAAATCTTTTACCACGAGATAAATATATGGTTTAATAGATTGATGATAATTATAACAAAATTTTTAAATTCTTCTAATGTAGTACTCTTTGGTCTTTCTCCTATTCATTTCTTGTCACAAATGCATAAAATCCGCAGTCTAGAATCATATTTTTGTATATTAATATTCTACATTTTATTCTTTAACAAAAGAAAACACAATTATTTAATCTTCGAAAAATGAATGCATTCACAACAAATTATTAATAAATTTCATGGTTTATAGTTGATCTTTTCTTACCATAACACAATGCAAAAGATATCAGAAAATTGGCGTAAGGTTATTAAGAATAATAGCGAATATCATTTTTCTGTAGTTGTCGAATGAAGTTTTTATCATAGAATCCGAAAGAATTGACTATTTTTAAGATTATTAACGTATTTCCTATCAGTGATAATTGAATAGTCTCACTCACAGTTCACATTTTAATTCTTTAATGATTTCTTCAATGACAATCTCAATTTATAACCACAGAATTATCACGAGACAAGAAAACTCAAGAAAACGTTTTTTTGAAATTGTTTTTGGAAAAGAAAATGATTCAGGTCATTTTTTATTTAACCGAGTCATTCCGAAGCATACGAATGTTTCCGAAAAATAGAGTATTAAAATCAATCTCAATTTATAACCACAGAATTATCACGAGACAAGTAAACTCAAGAAAAGGTTTTTTCGAAATTGTTTCTAGAAAAGAAAATTATTCAGATCATTTTTTATTTAACTGAGTCATTCTGAAGCATACGAATATGTTTCTGAAAGATAGGGTATTAAAATAATTTTTCTTCCATTCATTTCTTATCACATAACTTGAATATTTTTAAATATTATATTTCTTGAAGAATCGTATATTTAAATCACAACCTAACTTAATCATCTTCAATATCTTACTCGTCGAACGAAAATATGATATATTTCGAAGAGGAAAATATTACATTAACATAAATATATTATAACTCGACGTTGATCTGACTCCAAATTTTAAAGTTACACAAAATTAAGTAACTAAAGCAAAGTATTAAATTTTCCGCACATTATTATTTAAAGTCATTACGTGTAGCGGGTTATTCAAATGATTTTTCTTTGCTTTGCAATCCTACTTCACTACAGCGTCACGCTCCAATTTAACGAAATGTTGTAATTACGAATACTGTAGTGAATGCATGAACATAAGTTATTAAGCCCTGTTTCAATCGCTGCTTCAAGTCATTCACTCTCGACCCACTTTAATTACATTTGTTCACCCTTTTCAACCCACTCCGAAAACTAATTCGCATCCGTTATGCACCCCAACGATTCTAAGAGAGGTCCTTCTGGATCATTCATGGGGTCTTGGCCGTTGTATAGTCCTCTCATAGACCTTGGATATTGCACAATAGGTGCTGACTGCAACCTCGAACGGCCACTCAATGGTTTGGAAACCCTTTTGACTTTTGATAACAGCCCATCCACAATAACGGGAAACCACTGCTCCTGACTACACCTAATTGTTCGAAAAGTTTTACTGCAGTTAGCAGTACATTAATTTAGCAGAAACCTGACTGTTCCTAACTCAGTAACAGGAAAACATACTGAAATGTTAATCGTCAAAATTAATTAAATTTTGACAAGGGAAGAATGAAATTATTACAAAAATATTACAACGTATTTTCTTAGCTCCTGATATCTATATTGGAAAAGTCGGAAAATAACAATTTTAATATATCATTTAAACAAACTTAGTTTTATGAAATCTGTCTGTACAATTGCATATATTATTAAAACTATATAACTTTGCTTGGTACTTGTTGCATGAGATTTCTTCAAATAACAAAATGTTACATGAAATTTGAAAATATCAAAAATAGACTGTATTTTTTACATTGCAATATATAAGTTAAATTCATAATCAAAATTAATGCCATGGATATTACGTGATCGCTAATGATTAGATTAGCAGGTATTTATACAAAATACAAATTTTTTGCACCAGCTGCAATTAAAGATTAACGGTAGGTATTAACATTCTTAAAATCTTTTAACCTGCACACTGTCTTAAAACTCACGTGCTCAATATTGTCATAAATGTACATAATCCATAGTCTACTAATAACCAACAGAAGTGTAGATACTACAATTTTGTAGTTATAACAATTCCCAAAGTGATTAAGTAAAACTGTTTTTCAGCGCAATATTAAATGCTGTCTTCACTTTGTGTGACTGTTTGTGTCAGATAAAAAAAGAAATATATCAAATAATTTTAGAGCGACTATTATAATTTCCAATATTGTTATTCTATTTACAAATATTCTAATTAGTATTATGTTATAATTATAATTAGTTAATCTATTACTATATTCTGATTATTCTAATAGTGTTCCAAATTGATTATTCTTATTGTGCAAACAATAGTACCTTCTAACAACAGCGATTTCGCAATTGCAGATTTTCGTTGATGAAAACTAAATTCTTCCTTCAAATTATTCTCAAATCGTAATATTACAAGAGAAAACTCATGTTCATGCATTACCTATCGAATGTTATGTAGTAGTGCCAAAATATCTGCGATTTAAGAATTTCGTAATGATGCTTTCAATGGCAACAATAGTTTCGGCTGAACTGTACTTTAGAGGACCAAACATTTTCAAGTTTTCTGTATGTCATACTACACATTTTTACGAAAAAATGATAGACATGTACGTTTTAGTACACGGAATTCAAGTTTTGGTTACCGGAGTAACTTCTATGATCAACCATGAAATCACTCGCAATTACGTAATTTTACAGCATCTTTTGGGATTATTACTTAAAAGAATGTTCTTATTTCCTATGTACTGTCAGTCACAATACTATTGGGCCAATTTTAAAAACACAATAACATTTCGAAAGTTATACAAGAATTTTGAAAAAATTAAAATTGGGCGGAGATTCAGAGTAAATACTAAAAGTTGTTTTTCACAACTTTTTTATGTGGCCCTATATTGAAAATTTAAAATATGCGTTTCGTAGATCTCTATAAATTATACACATTCTGAACATTTCATCAAGATCGGTCAACGTTGTAAATCGTTTCCGCTACAAATTGTTAACGATGGTGAAAATTTTAGTTTTTCGATGCCCGTCGTTTTTTCCGTATCAACCAATTTCAATAGAATTTTCGGAATGTGTATAATTGATACAAATCTACAAAACGTATGTTTTAAATTTTCAATATAGGTCCGCATAAAAAAGTTGTAAATGTGAGATAGTGTAAATCGATAAGTGCGGGCTCTAGTTTATCGGCATGTATTAATATATAGTTATATAGTTGTTGGTGGCGTGTCGTGCGACAATAACATCTTTTACATATATATGTTTAATATATATGTTTAATATAATATAATCAAAGTGTGTTAATATTGCGTTGTTTTTATTATCCCAAATCTCCTGACAGTAAAAACCAACTGTTAGTATTTTGTCTGCAATTATGACTAATTGCAATTTCTTCAAAATTCCATCGTCACGTCATGTAGTGAAGTAATTGTTCTAACTTCTCAAAAAAAAAATCCAAATCATATATTGTACAATATTAAAAAAGTTATCGTCTTTTTAATAATGTCTCAATACTACTGTGACAGACGGAATGTAATACAGTTATTAAGAATTTTATTCATATGCTGCCTGTAGGTGAAGTGTTCATACCAGTTACAACATTTGAAACAGCTTCTGGGAAATTTATACAACCCTCGGTAGTGAAGTGTGGTGCAGGTAAGAGTGCAAAGGCCTTTTACCTCTTAATTTCTGGAACGATTCCGCTCGGAGCCTTAACTTTTGACGCGCACAGCGATTTATGGTACGTCAATTGCTATTGAAGCGCAAGAAAAATTCCAGACCCCTCGCTTCTGAATTAGGGTTCGAAACTCTCCTGGCAATCGATGGGAAACTTGAACTCTGTATTATAAAACCGATATAAAATCGTTAGTCATTAATTATTAATTCACATTATTCATTATTTTCTATTTTGACTAAATACGGACTCATTTTAACCATATGCATATACAAGATGTTCATTTGAAAACTTTCCAGCCGAATATCTCGAGAAGTATGAAAGATATTAAAAAAGTGTAAAACACGTGTCCAAGGTTTTCGAGGGGGAAAGAGGGGGGCAGTATCAGTTTTTTATTTGGGTGGCGTTTTCAAGGTCATTTGAAGGTCAACTTTGTTTTTTCAAATGGAAACCTATATTTTTTATTATGGGATCTTATTGTACGTAAAAAGACCAGCAATTGTCGTAGGATACTTTTTTTTATCCGCGCATTAGTTTCGGAGATATTTAAAGAGAAGTAGAGCGAGGCATATTATTCTGTAAAATTCTATGACGCAAATCGTTGGTGTTTTCCAGTTGTACTAGCATGTACCGTTTGAAAACAAAATTGTCCTCTATTGATCTCTTGTTTATGTTTTCTCTCTTTCAATATAAGATTGTACTATTCAGTCAAGTGCGAATCATCGTAGTAAGAGATACTATATCGTAGTACAATTAATTGTACGTAGAGCTATTCCAACAGATACCTTCAAAAATGTTCGTTCAGAGTTTGAGAATCGTCTGTATTATTGTTTAGAAAACAACGGAGAACATTTTCAAAATTTGTTACAGTTAGAGAGAAATTACAAACTTTCTCGCAGTATAAGTATGACTCGCTCTACTTCTCTTTAAATATCTCCGAAACTAGTGCGCAAATAAAAAAGTATCGTACGAAAATTGCTGGTCTTTTACGTACAATAAGATCCCATAATAAAAAATATAGGTTTCCATTTGAAAAAACAAAGTTGACCTTCAAATGACCTTGAAAACGCCACCCAAATAAAAAACTGATACTGCCCCCCTCTTTCCTCCTCGAAATCCTTGGACACGTGTTCTACACTTTTTTAATGTCTTTCATACTTTTCGAGATATTCGGCTGGAAAGTTTTCAAATGAACACTCTGTATAATCTCTGAATAATTCTTTTAATAATAAATCTCCGTCCCGAGAAAATCGTACCCATGTGTCTTATAATTCATTTATGTAATATTATAGTCGTATTATCCTTGTTGAATCTGCACGTTTTCTATCTTTCTCACCATGTCTAGAAAAAATGATTATTACATTTTTCATTCGTGAACACGTGCGGAGCCAAACTTTACAGGAATTTTTCGTTCCTGAACTGGGCCAACCAGAAAATGGGGGAAAAATGCAAGTATGATAACATTTTTTAGAATGAAGAATCAATAATTCTATTTTATCTGCATTTGAATTTCAGTGGTTGCTCTTCATACACGAATATATAGCAAAATGAATTAAAATTTCACTAGAAGAAAGATTAAAACAGTGCTGTTTTCAAAGATTAATCTGCTTTAATAACTGATTTACTTTTTAAGAGCATTTTACCACAAAACATTATAATAGAATTCATTGTCTAGGAATTTATTACAGAACATACAAATGACCTTGAACTAAAAGACTTTTGCAATAAAATATTCAAGCATGATTCAGTATTGTAAATTTTTTGTTGTATATTGTATTTAGTGATGGTTATTATTAGACTGTGGATCTTTATGAATTTATGAAAATTTAAAAAAAATGCTAGGATATAAAATTTGACAGAATTTAGTACAACTTTAATTTATTTTAGATCTACAAGGGCTACTACCACGAAAAATAAGATTTTATCTGTTCTACTTTTTTAACATTCGTCTACAAAAATAGCAAATTTCATAAACATTCGCAGTCTAGTTATTATAAATGACATTCACTAACTATAATCGTACACCACTCTATAAACAATCTTATACACTTTAAGAATCGTTGTGGTTTCTCGATTTTAAACAATTTTATGTGGAATTATATTTTTCGCAGGCGAGGACATTACTTTTAGCAACAAGTCAATTAATACCATCTATAATATGGAATATTATATATAGTGCGAAACAAAAATTTCTCTATAATTTTGAATAATGCTCGAACATATTCCAAACAATTTTAATGTTCAGTAAAACATTTCAAAAGATTACCTATTTATTGTGTGATATAATAGGAAAGTACCCTTAACCTATAAGCATACAAGTTTTTATTATCAATTTGTTAATTTTAAACTTTATTGAGTTACTTTTTAATCATGTTCGGAACATAATCTTCAGACTCACCTAATTTGAGCTGGAACATCCTCGATTAATCAATTATGATTTTCATCCGTCCCGCATAACAGTTTGACACATTTTCAACTTCTTTTGAAAGAGCAATGTATGCTATACGTCGCTTTATTATTTACGAAAGAGCTAAACAATCTTATTCTAATTTTATCTCATCTTATTCCCTTTTTTTCATTTTCGAAGAAGAGAGCCAGGTGAGAGAAAGCCATAAACAAATAACGAAGAACTTGATGTGGCCGTTCATTGGAAACTTTCATCCATGTGCTATGTAACCTATACAAGAATTTCCCTAGCGTCCGATGGACAAATTGTGAAGTAACAATAAACAAAAGAAAATGTGTGCCGAATTTTATTGGAATCAGAAATTTCTAATTGGGCGATGCTAAATAAAAACAGTGTATGCTGACATTTTTAAATTCTTCTAATCTTCAAACTATTTTAATTTTCATCTACACCATTTTGTCATAAATGTATGAAATCGGTTGTCTAGTGAGAACCTTTTAAAATCATTGCCGATAGGTAAACATGTTCTAATTTAGAATATGTGTGGTCCAGATTAGGAAACCGATTTCCTAAATTGGACCGTTGATACTGTTTAAAAAAATTTTTTTTTTAATTATTTTTATTCGAAAATATGAATACGTTTTCTATTTATGGAGGAATTTGATTATGTGCACATTCTCATCAAATCAATTAACACTAAACCTACCAAGCACTAAAAGCGATTGAACTGGTTTACTTTATAAAAATATCAAGGATGTATTTATTTAGATTTTGAGCAATTTTTAGTACAATGTGTGGTTGAATAAAGAAATTTATTGAACCATTTCCCATGGAAGCAACTTTATAAATTTCAATAATTGTAAAATAACAAATATGAAATCGGTTATTTGACCGGCAGTGGTAGGTTTAGTGTTAAAATAAAGATGATAATTAAGAAGAAACTTCTGTCCTTAGTTTCTCCACTCTTGTAGTATACAAAAAAATGTTTTTGTTGCGGTTCCTGTTGTGGTGTCATTAAAATGACAATAGAAATTCTTAAACATTATATCAATGACTTTGGTATGAACCACTGTGAGACAAAAAAATCAAAATGGCGATGTTTAATGCAAGTTTAATCGAAACGGTCAATTTTACGTATAAAAGTAGAAATAAGAAAAAAATGCGGGATCCAAAATGCATCGTTTTTGTTCATACGATAACCAATGCAATAACCAAAATAACGCGCAAAAATTTTTCGAAACGTTTTACAACTAATTTGGGAATGTGGCCATCGTTTTGATTTCCAATTTCGTAAGCAATGCAATGACAACTATAATGAATGACACTATAACAGAAACGGTTTCAAAAAATTTGTTTATATACTAAAATAGCGTACCAACTAAACACACAAAGTTTTTTTATATTATCTAACGAGAACATCTCTTTTAGTGGTCCAATATAGAGCCATTATAGAGTAGAACGACACACGCAAGACTGTTTCGGTCACACCACACATACCAGGTGTACCGGTTAATAATTCTTAATTTTTTCTAATGAAAACAATTTAAATTTGGGAAAAAGGAAGAAAATGCTTTATCGTTAGCTATACATTTTTTCCATCTCTCCTTCAATTTTTGGATGACTTCCCAAAAAGATGGTTCACATTTTGAGGCGATTCAGTCATCGAGCCATTTTTCGACGTCTTTGTAATTTTTGAAGTGCTCCTGGGAAAGTGCGTGAGCCATCGATGAAAACAGGTGGTAATCATAAGGGGTCAAGTCTGCTGAGTACGGCGGGTGAGGCAAGAGTTCCCAGCCAAGTGCAGAAATTGTGTGTTTGACCGCTTTCGCTGTATGCGATGGGGCGTTGTCGTGTTGCATAATGAATTTTCCGTGTCTTCTAGCCCAATCTGGGCGCTGGTACCCATTTTTCCCACTTCTGCATTTTTTCCCATGGTATACAGACGATCAGAAATGGTTTGTTGACCAACATTCAACTTCTCTGCCATTTGTTGTTGAGTTTGCGTATCGTCTTCGTCCAACAGTGACTGCAATTCTGCGTCTTCAAATTTTTTCGGCTGATCCGGGCGTTCTTTGTCTTTCAAGCCGAAATCACCACTTCTGAATCGTCTGAACCAACGCACACAAGCAGCTTGCGTTAAGACATCGTCACCGTAAGTTTCCACAAGGATACGACGGCTTTTACTCGCCTTTTTCTTTTGATTAAACAAGAAAAACATTACGTGCCGCAAATGCTCTATATTTGGTTTGAAACCAGACATGTTTACCACAAAATAAAAATATGACGGTAACTCGAGATCGTTTGAACATCAATGGCGTTTTGAAAGATTATGTCATAGCAAAAAAATAACATAAGAGTTTAGACCGTGAACATGCCCTTGATTCTAGTGCCATCCAGCGCAGAAATTAAGAATTATTAACCGCTACACGTGGTATATTGTCTATTGAAAGACCTCGTAGAAATAGTATAATAGCATAATACTGTGCCCGAACAAAAATCGAGGTTTAACTGCGTTTTGGAGAACTCTTTTTTTCAAGTTTTTTTTATACAATCTTATAGATTTCGATGAGAAAACACCGAAAATGAAAATCTTAATGCGCGGAATTCGTTAATTAAAAAGTTATACGCATATAAAGTTGAACACTTTTAAGCCTTTTTGACAGGTTACAGCGTCGCCATATTGATATATTTGCTAGGTACTACACACAACATAGGCTAAATGCTTCCGAACAAATCCATTAGATGGCAGCACAAACACGTAAGTAATACATAATAACACATTTACTAAATCAAAATGCGAAACATTATACCATGGTCGAACCGGCCTTCTCCACTCCCACGACGACCTAACGCCAAACCATCTTGGACTGTATCTTCTTTTTGAAATCCTGTATGTGATTCTGTATATTTTAATTACTGGACCCCGAAAGCGACCGATTCCACGATTATTGTTATAAATTTTCATTTCGCACCGATGAGTACGACATTTTTTAAGTTTCCGCAACAATCCACAATCCTGAGCCCAAGTAATTGCTTCTTCTTTACTACTTGGCATGTCTCTAAAGTTAAAATTTCTAATACTTGAACTATTCATTTCAAAATCAACAATAAACTTATTAATAATTAATTTGTGAAAATCACTTGAAATTGCTTATGTTTACAAAGTATGTGTAACCACTGAATTGCTATCTAGCGCATACGCTCAGTACTGTTTAGCCGATCCCGCAAATATACAATACTATCTAACACATGCGCTGAACACTCACGATCAATCCAGCGCATGCGCCAAGCAGACCTACCTACCTCTACCACTCAAAGAATATCCAATATGGCGACGCTCTAACCTGTCAAAAACGTTTAAAACTGCTCATCTTTACACGCGTATAACTTATAAACCAGTAAATTCCTAACAACCATATACACATTTTCGGAATGTCTTCATCGATATTTACAGGATCACATAAAAAAAGTTCAAAAAAGTTAAGAACACGGAGTTCTCCAAAACGCAGTCGAGCCAAGATCGACATGTTAACCTGGTCCATTGGGAGAATCGTATCCGGTGATCCGTAGATTTGCAGTTGGGACCTCTAGTATCGCGTTGGAACATAGAGGATCCGCAACGGAACAGAATTAATTCAGGAATCGTTCGACGTATGATAATTCAGGTGAACTGAACGGAGTCGACTGTACCGTCACGTAGCGCCAGCCATATTTCGCGGTGCGAGCATCGGTGAATATCGAAAAATCGATATTTGCTGGACCATCGGCGCGTTGTCACCCCCATAAATCAAGCGGATTCGGTCCGCGTACGCATGAGTGACGTGCTTTAAAAAATCTCCGGTCTCCGGAGCCGCGTCTCCATCTTTCCCTCGTAAAATCCCGGGCACCAAATTGAATTGAATTTTGCGGAGCGTCGATGACGGTGTCCCTATCGAACGTGTCGGCGAACCGATTCACCCGACGATTGTGGGTATCAACGTTGTCGTCGTTGTCGGTTCGGTCGGAGAGTTGTAAACGGACAAACGGGTGTAGAGTAGGTGTCCACTGATTCACGACGCTTTTAAGGTACCTTCGGTGTCCAGCCTCGAGCAGATTCCAATTTAGATGCGATGTCGCTGGTGTCGGCCAAGATACCCCGCGGCGGTACACAGCCATGACCAATATCATCGTCATTTCACCGGTAAACTGCCTCCGTTACCTTCCATAAACCCGTGTAGACTTCGACCGACTTGTTTTTATACCCGGGCCTCCGCGCGGCTACAGGAAATTAAGAATCGCAATCGAATGCACGTCCTAAGTGTAGACATATATGTAATACATACGTGGAACAATAGAGAAAGAATGAAGCCTTCGGACACATTATTTTTGCTTTCCTTTCCGTCGGAGTAAATGAAATCCTATGGAACGTCACGCTTACAAAGGCGAGACGAGTGAGGAAATGCGGGGAGGTATACTCTGGAACAAAAAGATAGCGAGCCGTAATTTTCTTTCTCGTATTTTGTACCATATACTACACAAAATATAAAGATTCTTAATAAATGATATGGTCGAAAGCTCACAAAACAAAAGAATAAGCTTGCCAAGATTTCTTCGAATTTTCGATGTGGCATTAGATGTAAACAACGATGATCTAGTTTAAGTCAAAGTTATTACTCCGTGATGTCATTCGCTTACAAATTTCTTTTTGTATGACCATTGATACACGATGTTACAGATGTTACCATAACCTGTTGGAGATTTAGACTTATTAATATTTCTGGTATTCTACAATCTATTTCACATCTGTTATATTCTAGAATTCTATGCATTTGACATATATCATAGTGTAGAATTCTATCTAATCTATATTCATCATAGTGTAGAATTCTCTCTATTTTATATTTATCATAGTCCAGAATGTTATCTATTTTACATCTATCATATTCTAGAATTCTATCTATTTTATGTCTACCATATTCTAGAATTCTATCTATTTCATATCTGTTATATTCTAGAATTCTGTGCATTTCACGTATATCATACTCTAGAATTCTATCTCATCTATATTTATCATAATATAGAATTCAATCTATTTTATATTTATCATAGTGTAGAATTCTATCCATTTTGTATGTATCATAGTCTAGGAGTTCTATCTATTTTAAGTCTACCATATTCTACAATTCTATCTATTTCATATCTGTTATATTCTAGAATTCTATGCATTTGACATATATCATAGCGTAGAATTCTATCTAATCTATATTTATCATAGTGTAGAATTCTATCTAATCTATATTCATCATAGTGTAGAATTCTATCTATTTTATATTTATCATATTCTAGAATGTTATCTATTTTATATCTATCATAGTCTAAGAGTTCTATCTATTTTATGTTTACAATACTCTAGAATTCTATGCATTTGACATATATTATAGTGTAGAATTCTATCTAATCTATATTTATCATAGTGTAGAATTCTATCTAATCTATATTCATCATAATGTAGAATTCTATCTATTTTATATTTATCATAGTGTAGAATTCTCTCTATTTTATATTTATCATAGTCCAGAATGCTATTTATTTTGTATCTATCATAGTCTAGGAGTTCTATCTATTTTATGTCTACCATATTCTAGAATTATATCTATTTCATATCTGTTATATTCTAGAATTCTATGCATTTGACATATATCATAGTGTAGAATTCTATCTAATCTATATTTATCATAGTGTAGAATTCTATCTAATCTATATTCATCATGGTGTAGTATTCTATCTATTTTATATTTATCATATTCCAGAATGTTATCTATTTTATATCTATAATAGTCTAAGAGTTCTATCTATTTTATGTTTACAATATTCTAGAATTCTATGCATTTGACATATATTATAGTGTAGAATTCTATCTAATCTATATTTATCATAGTGTAGAATTCTATCTAATCTATATTCATCATAATGTAGAATTCTATCTATTTTATATTTATCTTAGTGTAGAATTCTCTCTATTTTATATTTATCATAGTCCAGAATGCTATTTATTTTGTATCTATCATAGTCTAGGAGTTCTATCTATTTTATGTCTACCATATTCTAGAATTCTATCTATTTCATATCTGTTATATTCTAGAATTCTATGCATTTGACATATATCATAGTGTAGAATTCTATCTAATCTATATTTATCATAGTGTAGAATTCTATCTAATCTATATTCATCATGGTGTAGTATTCTATCTATTTTATATTTATCATATTCCAGAATGTTATCTATTTTATATCTATAATAGTCTAAGAGTTGTATCTATTTTATGTTTACAATATTCTAGAATTCTATGCATTTGACATATATTATAGTGTAGAATTCTATCTAATCTATATTTATCATAGTGTAGAATTCTATCTAATCTATATTCATCATAATGTAGAATTCTATCTATTTTATATTTATCATAGTGTAGAATTCTCTCTATTTTATATTTATCATAGTCCAGAATGCTATTTATTTTGTATCTATCATAGTCTAGGAGTTCTATCTATTTTATGTCTACCATATTCTAGAATTATATCTATTTCACATCTGTTATATTCTAGAATTCTATGCATTTCACGTATATCATATTCTAGAATTTTATCTAATCTATATTTATCATAGTGTAAAACTCGCACCGATATACCGCACTTTTCTAGGTTCGGCAAAAGTCAAAGAATAGTATACCTGGCCCGTAATTGTCCCTGTTCAGATCCGTGGTTGGGAAATTTATCGATAAAACACTTATACATCCTTTATACATTCACATGCAGTGCGATACATACTTATAGTACCACCTACATTTTTTGGTGTTTCGGGTTTTATAGTAAGCTTACAAAAATATCATCTACAGTAATTCACAGTAATATTCGGCCACTTTTGGAAAGTCGATACCTTTCTTAAGACTAAGCCATTGCACTCCAAATTTTTAACTTCGAACTAAAAATTGTCAAGTGACACTCGACATAGGAGTGCAAAGGGTTAAACCCTACGACTGTGATTTTTTTGAGAAGTAAAGTTTTTCACACTTCCATACTTATCCACACTTATGCAGCTTAAGTTTTTTAAAATCAAAAAATTAAGGCAATATCTAAATGACGTCCACCAGTTTTTTCAAGATCCAGATGATCAATAGAATAATAATTAAAATAAATAGAAATTAAGAATAATGTCATTTCATATTGTTTATCCCATCCCCATCAATTAACTTTTTATTATATACACTTTACTTTACATAACAAATCCCATAACATCATAGTTTATACTATAGTAAGATTTCTGGAATTTCTGCCACGTTCTGAGAATTTTGCACCGCTGCGCGACGGTAAATCTACGATTTTAATCTTTTTACAAGCTACTGAAAAGAAAGTTAGCCCTTTGTACTCGGAATGCCTCCATTTCAGACATTTTACATTCCATGCAACAGCTCGGAATGTCGGCTTTACTTGAGAAGTAATAAAATGGAAATATAAATAAATAAACTCGCGTAATAACTAAATTATTCATATTGAATAAATCATCCGGAATTTAATTACATAAATTCCTTGTTAAACTATGGAATTGTTGAAAGAAAACGTGAAAATGCTTGCTGAATACAAAGATGTAGTAAATTATACATTAAAAATCAACGACATGCAGTGGCTCTAAAAAGTATTATATTTCTGATTTTCGAAACATTGTCAACGTTGTCATTAAGCTAATATAATTTTGTAACAGAAAATCATACAACATTAATCCCGAACCGATTTTAGAGCTTGAAGCATCTGAACAATTCATTGTTAATTTTCTTGTAATTAGAAGATGCTTATGCATGACGTAACAGGAAGAAAACTGTACATGTGATGTTTTTTTAGAATGATACACGTTAATATGTCTCTAAAGGCATTGGAAAATTATTTTTGTGAATGCATCTACCTTAAATGGCAACATACGATTTTTTTTAGCCGTTTCATGTAATACAAATGAGAAACAAGTTCAGTGGTGCAATGCTCTTGCGATGCGTCCTATATTACTGTGAAGTTGGTAGCATATCTTTCATTCAAAGCTCAATAAAACTTCCAAAAATATTGTAGATATATTAAATATTAGTTGTTGTAAAAGGGAAGCTAGAAATATTCAAATCTACGGTAGATTCAGTCATGAAAACATGTTTCAACGTTGTAAGAGACGTTCCAATTTATAGCATTTTGAGAAGAATCATTCTTGAATAACACAGTTGGTGGGCTATCAGAGTACGTGCTTGAAGTTTGAAAACGAGTCGATATGTATTGTTGTAGAATTCTTTTTTACGACATTATGACAGTTTAAATGTCGAAAATGAACGTTTATAGGTAATTTAACGTTGAACTACTTTTTGCTTTACGCAAATAAAATATATATTACATTAATATTTAAGACAGAAAGTAATCAACTGCACAAATATCCAATGCTACGAAGATGAAGAAAAGTTGTGAACGCTCACAAAGTTTAATAACTCGGAAGAAACGTGCAATTTCGAGAGAGCTGCATCAAGTTTGAAGAAGACTGCAAGGCAAATTGCTGAAGAGGTTGGAATAAACACTGATGTCAAGAATATTGGACGTGCTTTACAAGAAACGTGAATACCTACTTAATAAAAATGAGATTGCAAAAGAAGTCTAATCCAAAAGCGTACTACACGTCTCGCCCTTCACAACAATAAGAAAAATACGTTTATGTGAATCCAAAAAGTCTAATTTATACATATAGTAGATAAGAGGCATTAGATATGATAACATAAAAATGTTCTTCATCAGCTGAGAGAAACTAAAGTTAATAGTAGAATTACCGAACCCGTCATAATGACGAATTTCAGATTCCTTATTTTACAATTATAGTAGGACCTCGATTATGCGAACCTCTAATATCTGACGTCCCCATTATCACAACAAGGTTCTTTAAATAGTTCACTTTAAAGCGATTTATATGCAACATTATTATCAAGAAGTACCTTACATCAAGAAAAATACAAAGAACAATCTGCCCGTGCATATCAAACGCATTATAATTCCGCCTCTCGGCATTCCCATAATATTTCTACTCCCCTTAATGAACATAAATCCGTTGTTAAAATTTAAGTCCATTTGCGCCTATTAACAAAGGCAGCGCAAGAAAGCATAATCTTCAGGGCTCCATAAATAGAAATTAAATAATTCTTAAAGAGCGCGGTATCTTTTTGTCCCGGGGCCGTATTACAACGTCGAATAAATTCATCGCCCCGCTCCCAAGCTCCGTTTGAAAATTTACAGACTGCTCGATAACTGTTACTACAAACGAAAACCGAGTGATTCTACGTGAAAAAAAATAAATTGAAAATGAATAAAAATTGTTCATACGAGGCTTTGTTTCTGGAAAAATCAACCGTAATTATATAGAAAAGGTCTGCGTACTCTGATTTTGATGAAATTTTAATATGTTATGGAGCAACACATTCCGAACAACTTTTTACTTTTCCAATATCAGGAGGTCGCTTTTAGTTTTCGAGATATTTGCAAAAAACTATTGCTAATACTATATTGAATTTTCTGTATTCTTTATACTCCGATTTTGATGAAATTTAAATATGTTATGCAGCAACACATTTTGAACGACTTTTTCCTTTTCCAATATAGAGGGGTCGCTTTTAGTTTTCGAGATATTTGCGAAAAACTATTGCTAATACTGTATTGAATTTCCCGTATTCTCGCACGCTCCGTGGCAACGTGAGGCTGTTCCGGCGCGACACCTGTTTACTTTTTTTTTCTTAACACGCTGTGGGGATGAGAGAGAAAACAGGGTCTCACTCTGGTCATACATACCAAGCCTTATTATTTTTTCAACAATACCACACACACCCACGCACTCAGTGTTCCTAAACCAAAGGTTCTCACATTATACAATATAAAATCAACTGAGACCAATACAGCATACATGTATTATATTATCGCATTTGATTGTAAAACAAATTGGTATTGGTTTTAGTTGATTTTATATTGTTTAGTGTGAGAACCTTCGTCTCAGAAACACTGGGTGGTTGCGTGTGGTATCGTGTGTTGGATAATACATGTATGCTGTAGTGGTCTCAGTTGATTTTATATTGTATAATGTGAGAACCTTCCTTTTAGAAACACTGGGTGTGTGTGTGTGGTATTGTCGCTTCTCATCTCCACAACGTGTTTACAAACAAAAAATAAACAGACGCGGCTCTAGAACAGGTTTACGTTGCCGCGGAGCGTGCAGGAATACGAAAAATTCAATACAGTATTAGCGATAGTTTTTTGCAAATATATCGAAAACTAAAAGCGACCCCTCTATATTGGAAAAGGAAAAAGTTGTTCTAAATGTCGAAATCTATAATATATTAAAATATCATCAAAATCGGAGTACGCAGACCTTTTCTATATAATTACCAAATCGACTTTGAAAATGCGTCAAATTCGCGTGCTTAGCATGTGGTACGTACAGGGAATTCTCTCTGCTTTATTTCGATCAGAATTTTCTAATCTCTTTCTTGAGAACAACGGAAAACGCCCTATTCCACCCATTTGCTTATAAGAACGATGACTACGCTACAGCTGGATGCAGCCGGCACAAAGCATGATTCAGTACAGGGACAGTTCCATAAGATTCCTTGATATGGAAATCCTGAGAGCATCCCCACTTAGATTTCACAGTATATAAACCCTCGAATTTTAACCCTCTGGGGCAGTGCTTAAAGTACAAACGGGCTATACACGTCGTTACGCTGAATTTCGTTTTGGAGCTAGTTGTATTTAGTGAGATCGGGCCTAGTTACCCTTTCGAATCAAGTAACCTTATGGATTCCGCGAGTACGGTATTAATCTATCTTGGTATAATTATACAACCTCTCCGTGTTCCCCGCACCGCCAGTGCGTCATCCAACAGGCAGCAGTACTTAGGTAACTACACAACATTGTTCTTACACACTTATGGCGGCTGGAAAGTGTATGAGAGGAGGAAAAAGGAGAAGAAAGCGTTTCGTCCTAGGCCCGCTGGAGGACTCATCAGTAAGGCTATCTAGCGGACCCGTGCCTTAGACGCGGGATGTCGTAAGGACAGTTTAGGACGGTATATGTACAAACAGAGGAAGATTCAGGTAGTAGCGGGAAAGGTGTTGTCGTAATGTCCCTCTGTTGACGAGCATAGGAAGTAGCCGCCACACACTCAATTCTTACCGCGACAGTAATAGTTCTAACAGAGTCAGTTTCCTGTAATATACAATTTAGTTCAAGGTAGTTTTGAGTAACAATTGATTTTAACCCACCATTCAAATCCAGTAATTCTTAGTTGACCGTTCCCACATAATACAATCTTACCGCTCAGAAGGTATTAATTAAGGTAAATATTTATACCCAGACCTAAACCAGACCTACTCCGATCACTTTTTGAGATGTTGAAACTTTTTTGCAAATATCTCGGAAAAAGTTGTTCAGAATGATGACCTTGACAACATATTTCAACGTCATCAAAATCGGTGAGGAAGTCCCTAATGTAAATAATTACCTTAATTAATTTATAATATTAAAGTTACGAGTCCGTTACTAACATATCCCTAAGAGCTACCTGATCTTGTATCAGGAACCCAAAAACTGTTATCCAACCTATGCTGCTCCCTGATTTCGCATCAGGTTCGTCCGTATTCTACAGCTCCCCGATTTCGCATCGGGTTCGTCCACGAAGTCTCTCACACATCCTAACGGCTCCCTGATTTCGCATCAGGTTCGTCCGTGCACCTTACTAACAATTAAAAACCATATTCCTCTTTAACCCCTTCGCTTACAATACCGTCTGAGAGACGTGATGAAGATTCTGAACAGAGTCTAATAAAGATGTATGTTATTAATTTCCTTTAAACCGAAATATAATTCTATTTTGTTGTTGTTAATATAAAACCATTGGAGAACATATAGACATGCAATAGATTTACATCTTCTCCTTTTCCTAAGAAATTGTGAACTACAAAGAAATTCTAATTACTAAAACCGTAAAATAAATCATAAGGCAAGGGGTTAAACCATAAACCGCTCGCCGGCCACGCGATCTACCGATCGGCCCAGGCTCGCGACACATGTGTAAGAAATAAAAGCGATAGCTCATGAACATTCGCATCAGACGATTCTTATTGAATAGCACGCGTATTCACTTTGTGGCGGCTACCTCCTATGCTCACCAACAGATGAACAGTGCGACTACACCTTTCCCGCTACTACCTGATTCTTCCTTTGTTTGCATACAGGGTGTTCCGTAATGGGTGTTACAAGCGAGCAGGGTGATTTTACGTGAGAAAATAAATCGAAAATATGGAATAAATTTTTTTCATTTGATGTTACGTTTTCGAGAAAATCAAGTTCGAAAATATGATGGTGTTTGCATTTTAGTCATTCTATTTTCGTTGCCAAATATGTTTTATTTTGCTTCAGATTATCAAAATAAAAGTATTTTATGTTTATTTTGTATTTTATTTGAATTGCAGAACAACAATCACTTAAAATAGTATTTTCTCGTCATGAACTTCTTGTTATACTTTACGTTATAACTTGAAAAAAAAACATTTTTTCGAATTTTGAATTATGTTAGAGAAGATGTTATTGGCGCAAGGTTCAATCTTTTTGAAATTCGACAACAAATTTGCAATTTATTTAATACCCAACGTTTCGATCCAGGTGCGGATCATTATCAAGGGGATTGCGTTTGCTGTGCACTGTTATAAAACAGTTATTAAAAACAGTGCACAGCAAACGCAAACCCCTTGATAATGATCCGCACCTGGATCGAAACTTTGGGTATTAAATAGCAAATTTGTTGTCAAATTTCAAAAAGATCGAACCTTGCGTCAATAACATCTTCTCAAACATAATTCAAAAATTCGATCGATAGAAGTCACAATTTAGAATACATTATTCGTAATGGTATAATTGGGCTTCTCAGGATGCATTTGTAATACAATTAGATGATATTTTCATGGGAAATATCAAGTATCCCAAAAACAAGGTTAAATTATGTCAAATAGGTATGTGAAAAGTACATACAATTACACATAATTAGAAAGTTATATTTTTTATAATAGATTGGGCGAAATTCCCTTACCATGCAGAAAATCTTCGATTTCGAAATTAGGAATGTAGGATTACAAAAGTGGAAGCTTGAAAATGAGTTTGGAAAACCCTTTAAGTATCAATAATTTTTCGACAATTGAAAACTTAATGTTCAAATACTATTTAGAGCCACTGTACAACAAAAATGAGTTGTTGCAGTCTCAAACAGACGAAAGATTAAAAGAATATAAGGATGTCAATATGTTAAGGTAAAACAAGGATTGTTGTACTTTGTCGAAAACTCCACACCCTAGAGATATCGGGAAATACCTGATTCCCTTCCTCGACTCTTTTACAATATGCTGTCTTCCTTCAGGTATGAAGGTACGTACCGCCGTGCCGCCGCGTCTGGACACGTTTTTAGTTCTAATTGTGCGCCCGTCTTGTAGACACCTCCGACAACCTCTTCCGACATTCAAATATACATTTCTTTCACCGTATTCAAACATAATTATTTTCACATAACCTCTCAACACAATACAGGGTGAGTCACCTAACATTTGTACCTCAAATATCTTTGTTGTTTCTAAAGATACGTAAAATGCAAGTTTGTAAAGATGCAAAAAAAGTGACTATAATTACTCAAGGTCATTCAAGGTCGCGGACAGAGTGCAACATTCCTTCAAAGCCCGTTTACAAGCATGTATGGATGTTAAATCTTATACGTTTTCTCTGTCCTTGACCTTGAATGACCTTGGATTAATTATAGTCACTGAATTCCTAATGAAAGGTACTATCATTGTAGGTGTTTAATAAAGGGTGGTTCCATTTAAAAAAGTCAAGGTGACCTTGATATCTCTAAAAAAATGACATGAAAACAAAATTTCTTTTTGCATCGTCTCAGATCCATTGTACCATTCCACTTTGTCCTTACCATATTTTACGTATCTTTAGAAACAACAAAGATCTTTGAGGTACAAACGTTAGGTGACTCACCCTGTATAGTAGACGTTAGTTCGGTTATCGATCGTAAATTTGTTAAACACAGAATAAATAATGTTATTAGCGCAAAGGTTCGATCTAAACAGGAGAATCTTTAGATCGAACCTTTGCGCCAATACCATTATGTATTCTGTGTTTAACAATATAGTAGGTTCAACTTATTTAGAATATTAAAAAAAGAAAGAAACTTCTTCACAGCTACTGTTTTTTTTTTGCAATTCGCGCAAACAATTTCAATTTTCGCGAGAACGAAGCCTCGTATGAAACAATTTCATCTGACATTTTCGACATATTTTATTATGTAGAATCACTCCCTATTTGTTTGGGCCACCAGTCATCGCTCACCCTGTATTCCAAATCATTATCCGGCGAGTCAAGCTGCGAGTAATTCAAGAGAAAGCATTTCACCTGGCCGAGTTCTATCGCGCTTACGTCTCATCAGTCTGTTTATATCTCGGGATACGCGATATATCTTCCGGTTTAATCTCACGGCTTTCTTGCGTGCCCTTCCGCCGGAGGCAGACTTTCGAGGGATTACAGTTTCGTTCCTCTCCCCTTTCTTCCTCTTTTTTTTATTCTTTTACTCTCTCGTCTCTCTAAACGCCTCGTGTAGACAAGTGCGACACGGCCGAGGTGAAGAATGGCAGCGACATCAAGCCGGGAGCGGACGCATCACTGGCTGATCCTTTATCCGTGTTTTTCGCGTCGCAATTTTTGCCTTATTATGACGCTGTATACGAGCCCCGTATACGCGTATATATAAATTGAAACGAATTACGGAATAAAATGGCGGTCGTTAAAAATAATGAAACGATGAAGGGGGGTAAAGTGAGAGGGGGATAAAATATCGTTGGTCCCGGGTCGAGGACGACCGCGAGCAATCTGGATCGTTGGTACGAGGGGAATCACGGGAAAAAATTTGGGCATCGACGAATAACGAGAGAGCTATGGCGGTGGTGGTGGTGGTTGTGGGTGTTCTGGCTCGTGCATCCGGGCGTTCACCATGAAAGAGGGAGCACGAGAAAGGATCGGGGTTGTGTGGGGTTGGGACATGAGGGGGAGGTTGAGGGCAGAAGAATGGACGATAGGACGATGGCAATGTACACTGGGGTCGGACAGGTGGAGGTGTGGGGCATAGCCACGATATATCGTGGCTGAGCCTTTATTAAAACTGCTTTCGGTATTATTGCTTTCCGGGGAACGTCGAGTCTCGAAAATGGCATTTCCGCGAGATAGGCCGTGGTCGTGTGCGCTCCCGAAAATATATATCATGCCCTTCGTGAGACCTGTCGTCTCTGAGGGCACCGTCACAAGCTGGCCCACTACGGCCTGCAATAAATATGCTCTTCACTTTGTACAAGTCGCTAGCTCGCTTGCTACCCGTGGCTCTTATATTGCCCTCGCCTGGTTATTGCCTGCCGACCGAAAATGACTCGACCACTTTGGCCCCTGTCTGCCTGGGATCATCCACCAAATATGCATACGACGATACTCCTACCCCGTCTCTGAGCCCTTCACTGTATATTTTTCATAGCAACTATATATCTATATAAAACCGGTGAGAAATCGGTTGGTTCTAGTACATGTTTTGCGACGACGATCGGGCGTTGTTAAGATTGCGCGATGCAGTTCGTGTACCGACTCACCTGAACCGTTCACCTAAAGTTGTGTTTTATGGTCGTTATGTTCTCTTGAAGCCCTTACGTTCTGCAAGGTTTCGTGATACAGTAGTCGTCGTTAGCAGTGCGACGAAGAAAAGTGCTTGTGGAAATTAAGATAAACTCGTCGTCTCCGATACTGCGATTTTTCTGTATGATTGATAAACTGAGTGATCTATTTTATATAATTGGTTGATAGTGGACTGTGTTATATGATTGACTGATAGTGGATTGTGTTATACAGGGTGTTTCGACTAAAACAGGACACCTAAATATCTCCTCTACCTCTGAAGTTCCAAAAGTGTTACTAACGTAATCTAAATGATTTCAAAAGACGAATCAGATGGAAGAATCGTTTTTTATAAATTGTAATTTTTTAATCGTTTTTTCAAGGTCACTCGTGTTTTTCTTACATATATACACACATTTTTTGTTGTTGTATGTTATAGCAAACATTATTGTGCATTCATCCATGTTTAATAGCACGACCTTGAAATGACCGTGAACTCTAAAATTTGCTAATTAATGTAGAACTTACTTTCAGCGACATTTCAGATTCGGTAACAGAAATTCGACCATGAACTTGAACTTGTAAATAATAACATTTATTACTATAATAAATGTTCGAAATTATGTCCTTCCGTTGTGATACATTTCGTGAGGCGAAAAACTACAGATTGTACAGCTCCTTCGATGATTTCAGGTTTCGTATCAGTACATGCAGCAATTATTCGTTCCTTCATATTTTCTGGCGTCGTGGGCTGCTCTTGATAAACCGTACCCTTTAATGTCCCCCATAAGAAAAAATCAAGTGGGGTGAGATCGGGTGAACGAGCCGGCCATGATACAGGTCCATTGCGTCCAATATGGGAAAAGTGTGCTGGACACCCATCGTGTTAATACCATAATACTAGACGGTCCCTAAATGGTACATCTTCTAATAAACCTGGTAGAACATGTTCTAAAAATTCAGCATACTTCTGCCCAGTTTGCGTACCATTGATAGAATACGGCCCAATTATCCTATTATTTAGAATACCACATCAGACATTTATGGTCCATGGTCTCTGCTTATCGAGTTGTCTAAACCATCGTGGATTTTCAACCGACCAATAATGCCTGTTCTTGAGGTGCACCTGACCATGATTTGTAAAGGATGCTTCTTCCGTAAACAATACTGTTTGGAAAAACATTTCATCGCTTTCATATTTCCGTATACCCCATTGAGAAAAGTGTACGCGGCTTTCAAAGTCTCTTCCATGGAGCTCTTGGTGAAGAGATAAATGGAAAGGATGAAATTTTTGTGAATGAAGAATCCGGAATATGTTTGTCACACTAATACCAGTTTCGCGTCCAAGTTGTCTTAGACTAACATGCGAGTTTTGATTAACTTTAGCGATGATATTGTTCGCATTGGCTTCATGAGTAACAGTCTTACGTCTCACACGAATGTTTCTGTTGACACTACCAGTTTCACAAAATGTTTTACAATATTTGAGTATGCAGAACGTGATGGACAAGAACGTTTTGGAAAGCTGTCTTTGTAAATTCGTATTGCTACTCTTAGACACTCTCGAGCTTCACCGTAAATTAAAACCATTTGAATTTTCTCCTGTTCTGAATAACGCATTATGGATCGCTTGTCGATACACTGAGAAATCTAGCAGTGAGCAAACTCTTAAACACATATCTCTCTCACTCTCTATGTACACAGAGGAATGATACAGTGTGTTTATTTACAAGTTCAAGTTCGTGGCCGAATTTCTGTTACCGTTGAAATCTGAAATGTCGCTGAAAGTAAGTTCTGCATTAATTAGCAAATTTTAGAGTTCACGGTCATTTCAAGGTCGTGCTATTAAACATGGATGAATGCACAATAATGTTTGCTATAACATACAACAACAACAAATGTGTGTATATATGTAAAAAAACACGAGTGGCCTTGAAAAAACAATTAAAAAATTATTAAATAAAAAACGATTAAATAATTTATAAAAAACAATTCTTCCATCTGATTCATCTTTTGAAATCATTTAGATTACGTTAGAAACATTTTTTGTATTTTCAAAGGTAGGGGAGATATTTAGGTGTCCTGTTTTAGACGAAACACCCTGTATGATTGGTTTACTGATAGATTCTTTAGTTTCATTGGTTATTGAGCGACACTGTTAGTGTGTGTGTGTTTCTTTGTTTCATCTGTTCCAGTTTCGTTTGTTCTCAGGAATTATCTTTTTTTCTTTGTAATATTAATAAAATAAGTCTTGTTTAAACGACAACATATCTCGGTGCCCACAAAGCTTCTCATAAACGATAACACTGTTCATGCCTATTATAGGGTGAGCCTTAACAGTAGATGCTGACAATTTTTCTATCGATATTAGGGAATGAGAATTATTAATAGAGTGCATTTATGGTTTCTGAAAATTTTCAGAAAATGCTAGATTATAAAGTTTAACAGAATTTAGTACGCTTTTTATTTTAGATCGACAAAAGCTATTACCATCGAAAATGAGATTTTATTCGATTCAATTTTCTTTACAGTCGTGTCTACAGAAATTGCAAATTGCATAAACATCCGCAGTCTAGTTATTTGGTTCTTGCATATGAAATGTCCGATTTTTAAGAGTAACGTTTAGCATACACACATTTTTTCTGAATAAACTTGTTGATCAAAGTAAGCAACCTTGTAAGCAACATATTCTGTTAATTAATTCCAAACATCTTGACTTCTTTACTGTAGAAATTGAATCCTTTGTTTGTTCGAGTTCTTAATGTATAAGATTGCCATATCCATTTTGTCGTTTCTTTTACCATCGACGAATAGTGTTTTGCTTAATCAACACACTTTCACCAAACATCACATGATGCTATCGTTAACCTATTGACTTTCCACTCATATAAAGAGAATTCACGATAACCGTATTGATTGACGCTGAAATAAAATTGATGTAAAAATAAAATTAGATATCACAACAAATACTGAAAATGTTTGAAAACTGATAAATTGTACATTTGTAATATAAAATCGGACATTTCAAATGCAGCAATACTATATGGACAACACATATTATACACTTTATAAGAGAAACGTTTTAGTACGTGTCTCGTTTACAATGTAATAATAATTGTAATTAGGGTAAGACGGAGAGCGACGGACCACTGTTTTTAAAAACGTTGCTACATTGTATATTTAATCCATATCGACAATTAAGATATATATTTGTAAAAGTAAATACACGGGAATTTATAATATCAAGATAAAATAAGAACATAGTCTTTGTACTTGCTACTGTCGATATAAAATAAAATCAACGGGAAACAGAGAGAGAGAGGGAGAGAGAGAGAGAGAGAGAGAGAGAGAGAGAGAGAGAGAGAGAGATGTTATCAATAGTCTTTTGATACCTTTCTATAATATAATACAATGTTCGGTAAATATTAAGTTTAGGGGAGGCACCTCGGATGACCTTGACCTTGACATATGTTGTTACTTAGAAACGTGACCTTGATAACATATGTAAATACAGTATATCGTTTTAGCCTTCATCAGTTAAAATAACTGTTATATTTTGAAAACGTCTTTTGCTTATAACTTTCTCTTAAAACACCCAAGAGGTTTTAGCAGGCGCTCGTTGTCTATTAAAAAGTTATAAACAAAAGAAGTTTTCAAAATATAGCAGTTTTTTTAAGTATTGAAGGCTAAAACGATAAACTGTATTGACATATGTTATCAAAGTCACCTTTATAAGTAACGTCCAAGATGTTGTAGCCGTCGCTCGTTTTTTATTAAAAAGTTATGAACAAAAATATACCGATGTTACCATATTGCAATTTTCCAGTATCTACATGAATATGATTTTGGATTTGACATATGACATCGAAGACATTCTCTGAAATTGGACGACCTCAAGATGGTGTTAGGTTTGGGTTAGATTACCAGACCTAACCACAAACCAACTTGGACTATATCTACGTTTGACAGCTTGTACGAGAATAAATTCTACTTACAACCAAAATTTAACGGAGGTTTTTCGTAATTATCTCGGAAACTAAGTCCGAGCGACGGGTAGATGTATTGAGAAAAGATGTTCAGAATGTTGTCCTTGACTACATATGTCAAGGTCAAGGTCCTCCGAGGTGCCTCCCCTAAACGTAATATTTACCCAATATTCAATAAAAAAAGAATTTGATTATGTCAAAAAACATTGCTCAATTATGATAGCGTCAAAGAAATAAAAATGTGAACAAGTGAAAGAAGAGATCGTAAGAACGCAGCAGAATTAAGCACTACTTAATTTACTGTAAAGAATGTTTACATAGTTCTAGGAGTTCTAGAAACTTGTTTACAATTTTTTCATTTACTCATATTTGTTTAAAATTTTTTGTGTTTGGCAATGTAATCTTCATTGAAATCTAGAGGCTTTGTACTGCAAACAACGAAAAACAAGCTTTTTCAACGTTTTTCCCGCAAAAAAACTAACACTAAATGAAAGTTTTGCGAGTCATCCACAATGTGAATTTAATGTGCAAAATTGTGAACTAGATTTGTAAAAACATGAATTTGCTTTGTGAGTAGGTGAGAACTTAGTCCGTGTGTTGAGACGTGCTTATTATGGCCCGCTCGAATTTCGGTTTGGGTCTACACTACGGTCGATTTTGGACAGTGCCATTGTCGAAGGGGTCTTTCTAGTGTCTTTGATTGTTTTATGACTCGGGTACGGCTGGAAAGTATCAGCCGACTCTTGGGAAAGTCAGCCTAGCTGTACCGCTCTCAATGGCACTTGGCGTAGCGTAGGCCCACACACGCGCCAGGGGGGCCTATGACCCTAAGCCTGAATTACGGTTTCCGGAGAAAATACAGGAAACCGAGTGTCGTCTGTTTGGCGACACTCGTAACGTCGATTTCGTCTATGGGCGTTGCCCTTGTTTGGGAGCTCATTTGTAGCCTCCCAAATATATTATCATTGGTTGGGGCCCCCACTATTTTGCATTTTGTGGAGAGAGTTTTATGCCCCACGAGGCTTCTTGCTTCTTGTACGTGAGTTGTAAGTTAGTCGGGAAGCAGAAGAGAAGTCGCGGAACTAGAGTCATAAGTCAGAACATGTCTATTTTTATATATTCTGTTTATAACGTATTTCACTTATTTTCTTATTTATATTTTACCTCTCTTTGAAGCGTGTATCTCAGAGGCCCACTAACTGTTGTCTGAGCACTGACATGGCACAACACTGTGTAAGAGTGAATCTGATTCGTAAAAAGGTGAATTTGGTCTGTGAAAGGGCGAATTAGGATTGCAAAGCCTGTAGTTTATTCTCTAATTTCCCTTCTGTAATATACCGTGGATTGTCGTTACCATTTCAGTCGAGGGATCGTCATATTTCAGCCAGAATGCTCCCGGTGCGTGACGCTTGTCTATCTTTTTACTTCGTCGTTCCATTTTCGTTTTCGATTAAAAGGCCAATCGTGCGTTCAGTCATCGCCGGCACTTCGATCAATGAGCGAGCGTGCCTTTCGGCGAGCGCGTTACCGATATCTCTCCCGCATCCTTCGTAGCCGAAATTCGTGGAGCTCGTTCCAACTTGACCTAGATTTCCGAGATTGCCGCTCGTCGAGGATATCTTCGCTGGCTTCTCCCTTTTCCTTGTTCCGTCCGAGAGCCGGCAGACATCCCTGGTCGATGTTGAATTTCAGCCACGAACAAAAATCTTTCGGATCCGATTATACGTATGCGTGTTTCCCGAGACAAAGTGGTACCGGTCCCTTTGCCTGTGTCAGGTCGCGCTGCTTGCAGGAACCTATCAGCCGTATGGAAAGCAACGGGACGACGATAGTAATAAAGGCGCGATGACAGTAATGGATGGTATTGACAACCAGCCGCGTCTCTGTACCCTCGAACTCCCGTCCTCCTTCCGCGTCGACGGAGTCTAACTCTCAGAATCTTCGTCTCCGGTCTCGTTCGCCCAGACTACGCGAAAACAGGTAACAAGGACCAAGCAGCGAATAGTTTCCCCCGGATCGTCTTGAACAATGCAAATTGATGCGGAATCGATACTAAGCTGGTGAGAGTTTCTAATAAGATTCTCCCAGTGCCTCCGACACGATATTGCGTACCAGATACTCCAATCGGACAGAAGGAAGGGACTACACCACGGTTCCAGAGACTGTCCGAAAGTCCTCCGTCGGTTTGCCCAAGAGAAAGTAAAGCGCGCGTTATGACCGACTGAATTTGTGTCGCGAAAGCAATTCAACTGGAATTTTGCATTGTATATCTACAATTTGTGACAATAGATAGAGTAAATCTATAATTATTTGCCGTGTACAATCTAAATAAATTTCAATCATTTATTTTCACCGTCGATTACTGTTTATACCGGTGTCACCTATTGAACTTGATACACACAAGGGAATAGGTATATTGAAGTTACACAAGCCGAGTTTGATCAAACTTGTGTGAGATATAGGTCTTAGGGAATTGTTCGATACTTATTTTTTTATCGTCTATTGCAAACATTGATGGAGTAACAGCAATTCTCAAATATTTAACCTATACACAAACAGTTCACAAACCAGTGAACTCCTAGCAATAAGACTTTTATTTTCGTTGTTTTCTTGTCAAAATCTGTAGGACTGCATAAAAAAAGTTAAAAAAGATTGGTCCTCCAAAGTACAGTTTAACCCACATATTTTGACGATATCTTTGAAACTTGAGGGAGTAGAACAGTGACATTTTTAGAAATTGTATATTTTGGAATGAGAAATTTAGTAAAACAAGACAATTTCAGAAAGCCGTTTATTTAAGTAATGTGTTAAGAAGTTGAATTTTGTTGTAATTTTTCTTACTAACTGTTAGTTCACTTTTCAGCAGAATCATATGATCTACGATTTCGTCGAAATAAAAACTCGACAATATACAAATCATAGACTAACAATAAGCTAGGGCTAGTAATTCATAATAACACGAAGATTTGGGTTAGATCTGGCTTAGGTTTCAAAGCCAACTCAATTCCATATGTAAAAATCGTGTATTCGCTACACCTCCAGTTGCTAACCAACTGCCGTATGCTAAATCAAAACGAATACAAACATATGAGAAATGTTGAAAATATTGTACAGTATTTCATCGGTAATTGTCCCAAATGTCTCCGACATAATTGTCCCTGAGATATCCCCACTAGTGCGGGCTGTACCCCCTTGAGGGGCCGCGAAGCTCGAGAGGCCTCGGTCGCCAAGAAATATGACACCATGGGGCTCGGGTATACCGGTGAGACCATACTAATCCGAATTTCCAACTTCTTTATTATTCATTATTTTTTTATGGGACTTCGATGAGCATATTTGTGGCATTTTTCTAATAAAAATCATACCAAATATGATATAATTTCGATGATATTTACTTGTGTAATAGACAATTAAAGTTTCGGGCCGCTGATTGCGACTCTCCGCGTCTCTTTCTTTCCCATACGCTATCCTTCCTCCCGCCCACAACTTTAATTGTCCATTACTCAAGTAAATATCATCGGAATTATATCATATTTGGTATCATTTTTATTAGAAAAATGTCACAAATATGGCCATATCGAAGTCCCATAAAAAAATAATGATTAATAAAGAAGTTGGAAATTCGGATCAGGTATGTTTACATTTCTCGGTGACCGAGGCCTCTCGAGCTCGGCTGTCCTTCTCTACGTTCGGCAAACCTCAAACAATGATATCCCTCCCGCATAATTGTCCCTCCGCAGACCCGTGTTGTGGACAATTATCGATGAAATACTGTATCATGTATTGTTCGCGACAGCCGAAGTGGTATTCGAGACGGCACAAGGGCAAGGGACGCGAAGTTCACACACACAACGCGATACACACAGTAGTGGTAATCCTCTCAACGAATAGCGGGAAGCCTGTGACGGAACTGTGCGCGCCTGACCAATCAAACGGTTTCTTTGCGATTTCCTTTTGCATTCCTTCCGAGTGCCACTTTGGCTGTCGAGAGTAATACATACATCAAGTGGGTGAACAAACTATTTTTTCTTTTCTCTTTTTTCTTAAACATTTGAAGTCTCATACAAGACATATTTCTTCTGTACAAAAATGTTTGGTACTGTGATGTAAATTATACAGGGTGAATCACGAATCGTGATCGGTAGAGATTACTCTGTTATTAGCAGTCCGATCTAAAATGTTTTTATCAGCTTTTGCATGGTTTCAAGAGAGCTTTAACGTGATTATAAAACATTATTTGTCAACACATTTTTTTATGTTTTTTCAAGGTCACCTTGAATTTTTTGCAAACAAACATATAATTATTTGACGCCTATCTGTTACAGGATTTCAAGACGAATTCGGCAAATACCGGACATAACTTTTCTTTTCATCTGGGTCGAGAAAAAAATAAAAAACTTTTTATTACAAGGAGTATCATATTCTACGCCGTTGTACACGCTCCAATGTTGTTGACAAATCGAAATTTGTTTTGACCTCTTGCCTACTGTCTGTAAACATTTCGTTCTGTACACTGGAACACATCTAATGATATCTGAACAAGTATGTCGTTACTAGTCTTTGCGGTATTCGTGAGCGTACAGGATCAAATGATGAGTTACCTAATACCGGAAGATATGCGACGAAGGATTCTGGATGCATGCTCAGCCATCAGTGTAGAGACCGTAAAAGATACTAAACCTAAATTACACATGCAAATATCATCGCAATTATATCTTATTTGGTATCATTTTTATTAGAAAAATGCCACGAATATGTTGGTGAAAGTTCCACAAAAAGAAAATAATGAAGTTTTGTCAATGGATGATTAGTAGTCTCACACCGATATACTCAACCCGTGTTATTGTTACACTTCTCGGCGACCGAGAAAACGCAAAAGTGAAAGAATAGTATACCTGACCGATAACTGTCCCTGGCCGAACCCGTGCTGTGGACAGTTATCGATAAAATACTGTATCTAATGTGTCAATAATTTTTTTTAAATACTGATCGGAATTTGCAAATACAAAGGTAAAGGTCACAATTTTTAACTGTTTCATCTATGCCTATAATGAAAATTTAAAACATGTCTTTTGTAAATCTAAGTAAGTCATATACATTTCCATAACAAACTTACATCTACAAAGGACATTTTTTAAATTGTCTTCACACGCATAGATAAAAGAGTTAATCATTGTGACCTTTACTTTTTTTATTCGCCACTCCGACCAATAACAATTTGAAAATAGAATTTTTTGTACGTTACCTAGTAAACTAATGCTTCTAACATCTCAAAAAACTTCGTCATTTGATGCAATTCTTAAAATGTTATTCGTTTTTAAATGGTGTATGAATACTTTGCGTTGCCACTGTACAGTATCAAATATATTTTTGCGAATATTTCAGAAACTAAAACCGAGCCGTAGGTAAGCACATTGACAATGTGTCTTCAGTATTCCAACATGCTACAGATGTAAATAGTTCAATATAAGGCGATTCGTATGTTACACTATTTATTGAACAAATAAATCAAAATTGAATCTAGTATACAAATGAATAATTGTTCTAATATTAGAACAGTCATGTTTCTTTACATAATTCAGATAATCGAGGTTCTACTGTGTATCCAAGGGTCATCCTAACCGATGAGGAATTCCCCCCAACTAGACATATGTATGTAGTTAACTAAATCTACATATATGGGAAGGAGAAATTGTTTTTCTTAACTTCATTGTAAATTTTATGCATTTCGGACAAAAATAAATAAATCAATTGCAAAACAGTTGAAGTACTTAAAGAACACAAATGTACTTTTGCATTACATTTAACTTATTTAAATTATTAAGAAATAAAATAAATGTCTGCTTAATTTTACATCAAAATATCTAATCCACTCATCACAGATTTGTATGGGACCGTATGCCTTACAGTGTTGTCCCAGAATATACGTTTGCGATAACTGATCCTATTTGCTGTTGGAAAATTCGAACGAAGGAATTTCGAGAGTTGGGGAGATGTGCATTTCGACACCGTGATACTTACCTTTCAGGAAAACCGCAAGTATTTGAGAGGTGCAATAAGCAAAGGAAGTGGACAAGCTGACGAGAAGATGTCCTTCGGAGAAGGAGTAGAATTCGCCTGAAGAAGTACTCTTTTGGTAACCAGCATTGCGATAGCATCACAGTTTCAACAATAAAAGCAAGAGAGATTTTCCAATAATACTTTCTTCGTTGTCTTTTCTCATTTATTTCTTACAGTAGGGGAGATCGAGTTTAAAAAGTAACAATTTGAAGTCGAACTATTTCTACTCAAAAACTATGACACGATTGCAAACGTTAACATTTTATATTGCATTAAAATGTTAAATACGTTCCTACTACCTGTAAGCTAGTAAGTGTTCGAACTGTGTATAGGTGTGTGTGTGCGTGCGTGCGTGCGCGCGTGGGCGCGCGTATGTGTGTGTGTGTAGGTGTGACGTCTCTCAACGCGAATATGGCGTATATGTACGAAAAATTATTTTGATAATATCTCGTTAACTATTACATTTAGGACATATGTAGGTCAATACATTTCTACGCAGAATTTGATACACTATCGACCCACGATACAAAAAGTAGGTCATGAGATTTAAGAAAATCAAGGTGACCTTGAAATCCCCGCAATTCAATCTTCTTGTCTTCAATTATATTAAAAATTGCAGTATTTTGTATACATCTACTATAACACTAAATCTACCACCGCTGCACAGAATGGTATTTGGGCTGAAAACCTGGCTAAAAATCAAAATTGTAAATATTTACATACAGGGTTGTGTTTGCGTCCCAGAATAGATACATAAACATGCAATCACGTGGTGCACCCCTTATCATTGATTACCGATACAGTCATCCGTGCCTGCGCTTAGAACATAGCATTTGTTCGATAGGCATCTGTTTATTCACAGCATTCCGCTCGTACGCATCTGTTTCTCGTGATAATATTTATTTTGTAAGTGATCTTTGTGGCGAAATTTGTGATGGATATTGTTACGCAAGGTATGTACATTATATTAATCATATTCTTGTCAATATTAAAATTTTTTTGTACGTGTTTTTACCGATCTGCAATCTTGACTAAAAGTTCTTGGATTTTCATGACTTTTTTGCATATATTAGTGTTTTTAAACATATACCACTCATCGCCACAGCATAAATGTTACGTGTTCTTAAACTTCAGGATATCTAGAATTAGTATACCGCAAAAAAGTTTTCACAAGTCTTCACATTACAAAAAAATAATGCTCCAAATATAATCCCTTTTGGCTGAACTGGACTTAAGAGGACTAAAAATTTTCAAGGTTTCCGTATGCGATGCTATACGAATCAGGTTTTGGTTACCGGAGTTCACTGGTTGAAAAGTTATACACGTGTAAACATGAGCAATTTTAAGCGTTTTTTACAGGTTAGAGCGTTGCCAAATTGAATATTTGTAGGGTCTACTGTTGAGCGCATACGCAGGATAGATGGTGGGTGTTCAGCGCATATGCTAAACAAACATCCAATAGGCGGCGCGGTGTTCTAACCTGGCAAGAATTTAGAAGAAGTTAGAACACCGCGCCGCCTATTGGATGTTTGTTTAGCATAAAAAACGCTTAAAATTGCTCATGTTTACACGTGTATAACTTTTCCTGTCGCGAACAGAGCGCAAGCCTCGAGCATGAAAGAGAGGTTGGTGGGAGAAGCAGGCATTTGAGGGGCCCCTACCGTGCCCATCACGGCTCTATGGTAAATGCGGATGCTGGTGGGGGACAGTGGGCGCTATGGTGGGGACGGTTTTGTCTCAATTGAGACAAAAATGCCCATCCTTGATTTAACCGTTTGAGTCCCAGGGGGTATTGAAAAAAACACTGTCGAAGAATCCCAAACAGCGCAATCGCGCTTTCTCTAAATGACTACGAAAACACCCAAGCAACGCGATAGCGCTTGTTTTATTTTATTTTGTAATGTATTATTGCATTATTATAGTATTATTCTACCTATTGTAAAATGTACTATTTACAATAAAAGGAGCTGTGTGGTGTACTTGCGTCAGTAAATCTGAGGGCGCGACTTCGACAATCGGTAACGCACCGTCAGTTGTCCACAATTTAGTGCATTAACTAAACATTCTTTAGAATTTGACCACAGCTTTGATTTTGACAATGTTAAAGCATTAGATAAAGAGGACAATCTAAGGAATAGGATACTTCTGGAAACGATTCACATGATTAAACATCCTAGCGTAAACCTTAGGTATGAAACACCTACGATTCAAGAATACTACGCAACATTACTGAACCAGTAATACGTTATGATGAATCTCTTTCCTATTAAAATATATCCTATGGTCTTTGTCTAATTGCATAACAACATAACTATGTACGATCTTAGGAAAAATGAGGAATTCCGCGCCGGGAATCGAACCCGGGACCCTCGCGGTTGTAGCTGATCAACTCTTACACATACCCACGGAACCCTCCCACTTTTCCTAAGATCCTACATTTGGGGGCTCGTCCGGGATGGGAGGAACACCGATTCCCGCATGGTGACAGACAACGAACGAGTAAGCAAGCGTTGCGAAGACGGTCGCACGCGAGCGAAAGGACGACGAAGTGAAGTAAGGGACACATCCAGGGAAAACTGCTAGAGAGTGTTGATGGCGCTGAGACCAAAAAAGACGATGGCGCTGCGACGGACATTCGAGGGCGAATGCCGGAGCAGGATGGCCGAGTGTGGGATCAGGACCTCCCAGACCAAATACTGTATGCAGATTAGGAAAAGTGGGAGGGTTCCGTGGGTATGTGTAAGAGTTGATCAGCTACAATCGCGAGGGTCCCGGGTTCGATTCCCGGCGCGGAATTCCTCATTTTTCCTAAGATCCTACAAAAATGTATTAAATGGTCTCTATTGATGTTTGTATTAAATTCTTTATAACAAGATGTTATACATACAGTTAAATTGCACTATGTTTTGACCTTTCGCGGTTTGAAATAACCGCCTAAATATCACTTGGTTCATGTTCGATCCGCTGATCCTGACTATGTCTTGACTCTAATTAGTTCTTGTTTCTATCAGCCTCTTGTCCTCACAACAGTAACTAGTGTACCGGCATAGTAACAACACGTGTTTCTATTTCTCAATTTCGTTTTTCAAATCTTTATAAAGCAAGTAAGCAATTTAATGCAGTATTTTGACTTCTGATCATATATTATAATATTAAAATCTGGTCTATTTTAAAAATAAAATTCTTTCAGACGCAGCTATCATACTTTCTTGAAAAAGATCCACATTAGGATCGAAACGTAGAAAGTTTTAACAAACTAGCAAGATTGCTTTAATATTCTGTTTAGATCGAACCTTTGCGCCAATAACATTATTTATTCTGTGTTTAACAAATTTACGATCGATAACCGAACTAACGTTGTCCACAATGCTCGAAATGTGCTGGGTTTTCTCGACATAAAATCTCAACAGCGCGATCGCGCTTCTTGGGACTCAAACGGTTAATATTACCAACTAGCGCCAGTCTCGCCTACAGTTTGCAGCGAATGTCGAAGCCGATTTCGAGTTTTCGTCTTGTCGTTCGTTTGCGTAGAAGCTGTGGCTCCGTATTATTTGTAAAACGCAGACCCGGCTCGCTGGGTGTATCCGATTTCGCCTAGCGGTCAAGCTTGGAATAATTTATAAGCACGTTCCACGGTTGATCACGTTCGCGTTCTGGTCATTCACAATCAGCCGTCGAACTACGTAGCATGCGTCCGCCTACACGCATTTGCCGATGCCCCGATGCCGGGATTCACGTAGCGTCCTCATTATTCGTAAATTATTTCCCTGGCCGTCACGTTAGCCCGAGTCGGGAATTGGAATTGGTTGGCCCCGACCCGACAGGGTGCAAACCTACACCCTCGTCGGATAGTAATAATATAGAGCGTTCGTGCTCCATTGGTTACGTTTCCTCGTACGGACGAAACTAGCCGCGGCTCGCATTCGGGATCGCTGCGGCTTAGGACGATGCAAGAAGCTACGGTTCTTGAATTAGAGGGAGAGGTACGAGGAAATTCACGGTCACTCCGACCGATTGAATTTGTTTAATTATTTATTTGGAACAGGCGTTCCTTTATTATACTGCAAAGGTGAGAATCCAACGGCTTGCGCAACTGCTATAGTGTCGCGATAACTGCAGCGACTTCGGGTCCGAAACATTGAAGTCTATGCGACGGGCATGATTCCTCAAGATTCCTTTATCTTTATGCTGCCTGTGTTGAGCCGGGCGAATGAACTCCAAGCGGAATCAGTGTGTCGGTGAGCCAATACTAATGCAATGACAAAACTTATTCATTTTTAATCATTTTTCATGAAATTTTTCCCGACACATTGGTGACATTCTACTGATTAAAATGCCACGAAACACTATACAGGGTGTCCCAAAAATGTCTGAGTTCCTTTAAAGGGGAGGTTCCTGAGGCCATTTGAAGCGACATTTTCCTTTGCAAAAATGGCCGTTTCGGCTTTGTTAAGGAGTTATTAACGAAAAACACGGACCAATCAGGGCGCGACCTAGAGGCGTATTGGCAGAGACGGCCGCGCGCGACAGTAGTCGAGCGATGGTGATACACCGCGGACGAAAGCAAGGAACAAACAAAAAAAGAAAATTTTTCGAGTCCTATGTCGGATAGTTCAAATTTGAATATGTTGTAGTCTTTAGTAACCTATGAAGGAATCTCGAAGCATTTTTCAAAATCTTAAAAAATATTGGTTTTACAGAGTGTAAAGAACTTTTTTTCATTAAATTATAACACTAGAACTAACGTACCGAGGAAAATGAGTTTTTAGGAGCTTATAGTGAACACAGAAGAGTATCTATTGAAAATATTTCGATTTGGAAAAAGTGGTTTTTTCACCATTTATTTTGAAAATGTTTTAAATAAATGCAATTTTACTATAGCCGGGACTTTTTTAAAAATTCGAAAAAAACGTGATGACAGCTCCAAGTCTCCTCTTTACGGACCTAGTTTTGAAAAGGCAGGCGCTTTAAAATTGACGGAATTAAAATTATTTAAAGCGAACGCTGCACCACGATATTACGGAGGCGCGCGGCCCCTTGTTTGTTCCTTGCTTTCGACCGCGGTGTATCACCATCGCTCGACTTCTGTCGCGCGCGGCCCTCTCTGCCAATACGCCTCTAAGTCGCGCTCTGATTGGTCCGTGTTTTTCGTTAATAACTCCTTAACAAAGCCGAAACGGCCATTTTTGCAAAGGAAAATGTCGCTTCAAATGGCCTCAGAAACCTCCTCTTTGAAGGAAATGAGACATTTTTGGGACACCCTGTATAATTCGGATCATATTTACTTGTTCAATCGACGATAATAAGTTTTTAAAGTATAAATGTACATAGTCAAATATGCACGCGAATTATGTCATATCTGGTCTCATTTTGATAAAAAAAGTCACAGATATGTTGGTTTAATAGAAGTTTCATAACAGTATAATGTAAAACAAAAAAATATTACAATTGCATTTATATGTTTCCGTGATCGGTGCTTTTGATGTTTACCGACTACTCGACTTCGAATCTCTCTTTCTTTTTCATTTGCTGTCTTTATTACGCCAGAAACCTACACGGCCGAGTCGAGAAATTTCTTTTTTATTATAGCACCTTGAATCTCATTTCCGATTCATTTTGACCACCATGAAAGTACAATTTCGAAAGTGAATAAAGAATAATACAAAACGCAGTGTGCCTAAATCAAAATGCATATTACTGTAGGATCGCCGGATTCGCAGATGTTCTGCGAGTTCACGAGTGTCTGCAGGTGGTCCGATACAGGCCTCCGTGTTTGTTTACTTTTTCGCGTAACGCTGTGGTCAAGAAAGAAAGAGAGAGAATTCCATATTACAGTATTTCATCGATAATTTGTCCACAACACGGGTCTGCGGAGGGACAATTATGCGGGAGGGATATTATTGTTTGAGGTTTGCAGAACGTAGAGAAGGACAGCCGAGCTCGAGAGGCCTCGGTCACCGAGAAATGTAAACATACCTAATCCGAATTTCCAACTTCTTTATTAATCATTATTTTTTATGGGACTTCGATGACCATATTTGTGGCATTTTTCTAATAAAAATGATACCAAATATGATATAATTCCGATGATATTTACTTGTGTAATGGACAATTAAAGTTGTGTTGCGGGAGGAAGGATAGCGTATGGGAAAGAAAGAGTCGCAGTCAGCGACCTTCCTCGCGCCCGAAACTTTAATTGTCTATTACACAAGTAAATATCATCGGAATTATATCATATTTGGTATCATTTTTATTAGAAGAATGCCACAAATATGGTCATCGAAGTCCCATAAAAAAATAATGAATAATAAAGAAGTTGGAAATTCGGATTAGTATGGTCTCACCGATATACCCGAGCCGCATGGTGTCATATTTCTCGGCGACCGAGGCCTCTCGAGCTTCACGGCCCCTCAAGGGGGTACAGCCCGCACTAGTGGGGATATCTCAGGGACAATTATGTCGGAGACATTTGGGACAATTACCGATGAAATACTGTATATCGTGCGAGATAAAGTCGTACCGCGTAGAGCATCAGCTTATACGATTAGTTAAGTTATAAATTTTGTTAAATAAAAACGTTACGTCGAAGCTTGTTCTTGCCAAACCTTCCAATTCCACATTACATTAGGATAAAATAATCAAATAATTATCTAATAATCTAACTGCGCCTATCCTGTACAGTCTTGTAGCACTCTTCGTGACAGCAATATATGTAACTTCCTTGCTCTACAGTGATGCTGCAAAACTGTCCCCATCACATCGATGTCGTGAATCGGAAGTGACGTGCGTCGTGTATGCTGATTCCCCCATTTAATGTAAATGATCCAATTAAGGATGACGTCCCTATTATGGAGGGTTCATTATATTTTTCTGAATTGAAGACACTGAATGGATACGACACCAGAAATAATTATTTTCCAATAAAATTCTGTTCCCATTTTATTAAGAGGAATTAAAACATTTATACCTTAAATTTGTAGACTTATTCAATTCGAAGAGTCTCAGTGTAAGTGCTATGAAGTCACGCCAGTATACAGGGTGAAGCATTTAAAACAGGACACCTCAATAACTCGCTTGATTTTGGAGATAGAAGAAAATGCCTCAGACCAAACTTATTTGGTGGCAAAGAACTCATAATCTGACGTTCCAATTTTTTTGATAGGTGGAGGCGTCAAGGAGATATGAAGGTCAACTCGGTTTTTTTAAATGGAACAGTATGTTTTTTTACTTACATTCTGATAGAGTATTTCAAGACGAATACAATGACGTATTGTTAAGGTCATTCAAGGTCAGTCTAAGTTATAACATTCACCATAAATCAGAACCATTTCCACTTTCGCTGCTATCGTATAACGCATTTTTGAAGATTGAACACTATGATTGATTATTATACAGCAGTACTCTAAGCGGCAGTCAAACTACTAATAAAATTTGTGGACACAGACAAGCGTACAATGTGATTGAATGTTTGTTTACGTTCTATGACCCTTGTCGGCAATTACAAAAGCAGTATGCCAACAACCAGAGAGTACACAAAAGTATTCGAAGAGTGCTTTGAGACAATTTATTTTCTCTAGCAGTTGACCTTGAGCGACCATGAATGACCTTAATAATAGGTCATTGTATTCGTCTTGAAAAACTCTATCAGAATGTCAGTAAAAAAACAACCTGTTCCATTTAAAAAAAAAAACAGAGTTGACCTTCATATTTCCTTGAGGCCTCCACCTATCAAAAAACTAGTAACGTCATATTATGAGTCCTTCAATACCAAATAAGTTCAAAATAAAGTATTTTCTTCTATCTCCAGAAACAAACAAGTTATTCAGGTGTCCTGTTTTAAATGCCTCACCCTGTATATAGCGTATCAATTTATAACATATTCTAGTACAACTCATTAATTAGTATTCAGTATTTATAGCAATGATAGAAAACTCTTGATACTGATGAAGAAAATAATACGTGTTTCTGTTGCAGAAAAGTATTTATTTTTATATAAGTCCTGCTCGTACGTGAAACTTTCACTTCCAACAACTCGTCTTTACCTGTTCTCATTGACACTTCTAATGTTAGAATATATTTTAAATAAACTTCGGGGGTTCATGTTTTAAATATAACCTATTAAAAAGATCTAGTGTTCTTTCAACTCCTACCCTTCAGTGTAACGTGTTCAATGCTGTCAACATCAACAATAAATATTTCGACAAAGTTATACCAACGTGTAGGAAAATATCAAACATTTTGAAGCAGACAGAATGATTGCACCGACAACGCACTGTGGTGCAAAATCCCCAAACCGTGGCAGAAATTCGTTTATTACAGAAACGCCATTTTAAACAATTTTGATAGCAGTATTGAAATACATTGATCATAGATCATAATAGAACCAAAAAACAAAATCTGATATTGAAACCACCTGCGATATATATTGTTTGAGGAAAAATTTTTTTCCATTTCCTTTGTTGTTTTTATGTATAGTCCTTGAGTTTTAAACTTTTATCGCATAGATATTATCCAGTGCGGTAGGAACATTAATTTAAATTTAAAAAAAAACAAATTTGGATGGTAATTATCAGATTATGAGTTCTTCGATAAAAAATAAGTTTGTTCTGAGGCATTTTCTTCTCCAAAATCAAGCGAGTTATTCAGATGTCCTGTTTTAAATGCCTTACCATAAGTTAAGATAAATAATATATTGTTATGAAGTAAAGTTACGATTCTTCTCATATAAATAATCATTCTTCTCAGAACAAAGTCATTTTCAATGTAAAATTATGTTATGTAATAAAAGGAAAGTCCATGATTAGTACCAATCCGATGACTAGTCCCTAATAACAACATTTCCTAACAAATAGTTTTAGTAATTATTTACAAGTTGGTCCTCCTCACCGATTTTGATGACAGGCTTGTTAAACAGGCTATTTGATTTATATTTAAACATATCCGCACTTATTACATATGTAGCACAATCCGAAATTGAGTTATAAAGCGATTAAGTATACTTACTCGTAACGAAAATTTTAACAAAACTACTCACACTGCACTGCGGTCATCCGTCGGTCTTACTGTATGCCCTCTAGCGTTGCTAACTGCCATATTTGAAACTCTGTTATGAAAACTTACAACGTTGCTTTGAAATATAAATAAGAAGCAATAAAAAATTATTTTCTATACCAGGAATTCTTAATATTTGCCGTTTAATTCAAAAGTGCCAATAACTAATGCAGTGCCAGCAATAGTACAGATTACCCTACACCCAGGTATGCGTTTTACAAATACAGTATTTCATCGGTAATTGTCCCAATTGTCTCCGACATAATTGTCCCTGAGATATCCCCACTAGTGCGGGGTGTACCCTCTTGAGGGGCCAAGAAACTCGAGAAGCCTCGGTCGCCGAGAAATATGACACCATGCGGCTCGGGTATATCGGTGAGACCACACTAATCCGAATTTCCAACTTCTTTATTATTAATAATTTTTTTATGGGACTTCGATGACCATATTTGTGGCATTTTTCTAATAAAAATCATACCAAATATGATATAATTCCGATGATATTTACTTGTGTAATAGACGATTAAAGTTTCGGGCGCGAGGAAGGGTAACGTGTGGGAAAGAAAGAGACGCGGAGAGTCGCAGTCGGCGGCACAGTTCAAAGGCTCGCGCGTCCTCACAATGTATTACCAAGAAATAACTTTTTTACTATTACTTATTTTTTTATGAGACTTTTCGTAATAGATTTGTGACATTGTTCTGATTAAAATGATACCAAACACGATATAATTCGGATCATATTCAGGTGTATGTTCATTATGTATAGGTCAGGTACATAACATCGGTGAGGCAACAGTAATGCAATGACGACACTTTTTCATTTTTAATTAATCTTTTAAGAGACTTTTACCCTCATATTTGGAATATTTCTCTGATCAACATTTTTCTCATTATACATACATATCTAGTTTTTGAATTGACGATGGAGTAAGTTTTGGTGACAGACAAAGAGAGTAAATAGTAAAGAAAAGGACACTGCAAGTCGCATCGTCTCGTTGAAAATATATTGGATAATACGAACAATTGCATAATTTTTCCGGTCCCATAAATTCACCGCACAACAATTGTCGGCCCTCCGTTGCAAATTGGATCCACGTGCCTAATTCCAAAATGTAAATCCGTCACCGTAAAACCTCGACATTGTTTTTTCCGAATTTCCTTAGGTTTACTCTTCTCTGCATTCTTACTATGTATGATCGACCAATTCACAGAAGACAAGGCAGTTAATATAGATGTAGCTGAGGGTCTGCCCGTTTTCAAAGTCGCGAAATGTCCCAGTCAGGAGAGTGTGTCTTTATCATTTAATCTCTTTGTCTGTCACCAAACCTTACTCCATCGTCAATTAAAAAAGTAGATATGTATGTATAATCAGAAAAATTTTGATCAGAGATATATTACAAATATGATGGTAAAAGTCTCCTAAAATATTAATTAAAAATAAAAAAGTGTCGTCATTGCATTACTGTTGCCTCACCGATGTTATGTACCTGACCTATACATAATGACCATACACCTGTATATGATCCGAATTATATCGTGTTTGGTATCATTTTAATCAGAACAATGTCACAAAGCTATTAGAAAAAGTCTCATAAAAAAATAAGTAAGAATAAAAAAGTTATTCCTTGGTGATACATTGTGAGGACGCGCGAGCCTTTGAACTGTGCCGCCGACTGCGTCTCTCCGCGTCTCTTTCTTTCCCATACGTTATCCTTCCTCGGGCCAAAAACTTTAATCGTCTATTACACAAGTAAATATCATCGGAATTATATCATATTTGCTATGATTTTTATTAGAAAAATGTCACAAATATGGCCATCGAAGTCCCATAAAAAAATAATGAATAATAAAGAAGTTGGAAATTCGGATCAGGTATGTTTACATTTCTCGGTGACCGAGGCCTCTCGAGCTCGGCTGTCCTTCTCTACGTTCGGCAAACCTCAATCAATGATATCCCTCGCGCATAATTGTCCCTCCGCAGACCCGTGTTGTGGACAATTATCGAGGAAGTACTGTAATATGGAATTACGGTTGCCACAGGCAACGAGACGAAAACTTGAAATCGAACTTTGGCAACTCGGTGACAGACATCGTTCTTCGCTTACCGAGAAACACCGCGCGACGTCTGTCAATTTTTCCTCGCTTCTCTGCCTGGTGATATGTGATTTTCTTTCGCCTCACTGTTTTTAAACTGTCCATCACTCCGTCGTTCCGACCGATTCACCCCATCGTTCGAAAAACTTAAATTCCACTTGACACCAGTGTAACGCGCTCGAAAAACACGGCGATACCGGAGAGGAAATTTCCCGTGAGCCACCTGCGCCGGGACACGGTTCGCATGGTTTGCATGCGCGCGTTTCACGGTGTCGTCCGTTTCTTCCTTCGCGACGATTCAATGAAATTTATTGTCCAGAAAAATCTGAGAGAGACAGATAGAAAGAAAGAGGGGGCGGGGAGAAGAGAGGCGGATGGTATCGTTGAGGGAATGATCGTTTCTACAGAAAATTCTCTTGCCATGCTCATTTGCTTACGTCGCTTATGAAATAACTGGTTTGTATATGTCTGGCACGGTTTGCTGCATTGTTCCCTCATGATGTGATGTCGATATTTTCGAAACAGCAGGATCTTACTATAGTTCGTGCGCCGTCAAATTCACGCCCCTCTGACACGAATATAATTCGTGTCTCTAAAATGTCTGTAGCAGTCTGTAATTTGATGCGAATTGATCTGCCAAGAATTTCGACACTTATTTGACAGCGTTTCGAACGGGAAACGTGGTTTGCTAACCGGAAGGATTTTTTGGTGCTAAAATAAAGTGGAAATGTTAACGTGAACGTCTTCCTGTATTTTTCAAAGAAAATGGCATACTGTCGATCACGAAAGTATACGGGCACCTGTTGAATTTCATTCATTAAAAAAGGATAATGTTCTTCTTGTTGTATGGACGTTGATATTTGCTTTTTATTTGTTGTTGATAATGTTTTACTGAACACTGCATTGTTCCATTAAATAATCGAATAAATGAAAGCCAAAAAGTACGAAATTTGTTTTTATAATTGTTATCTTTATTGATGTACACTATTTTATTTGTTTTAATATACCAATGGCAACTTTTCAGATTTTGGTATGTCCTTGTTTGAATTAATTTATATTTTCTAATTCAGAAGAATCAATAACTGTTTGTTTAATTTCAATAAATTATTTCACTATCATAAACTATTCAAAACCATTGCGTGTATGCTGCATATATCTAATATAATCATACACATCTATTTTAAGAGCCTTAGATTTAAGTGATCAACTTTTTCGTCTAAAATTTTCAAGAAGTCGTAAAAAGAAGGATTCAATTTTCTATGCCCGCTTCATAACCAGAAAAATTTTTGAAAATTTTTGGAGGCGTTCGAATTTGTAACATTTTTTAGAAAAAATGGGTCATCGCTTTTCCGCCAACTACATCATGTAAAAATATCTTAGAGGAAAATTAATACTGGTCTGAGATAGTAGATGCTTTAAACATTAAAATGAGTCCAGGCTTATGGTTTTACTGTTTGTTCTTACGAAATGATTACGATTTAAATAACTATTAGAATACGAGTTTGGAGAGAAATACTTTATGATTTGCTGTTTTTATTGTTAGGAACTGACGAGAAACTATTTACAATAATGATAGAACAATGTGCTGTCGAAGCAAAAACTTTATTCTAATCTTGATATACTATAAACTACTTTAAACGACGGTTGACCGAACCTTCCTAGCGAACAAAAACAAACTTTTACTATTTATAGTAAATTTTAATATTATTACTATATTAGTCTAATAGTATTACTATATTAGTCTAATATTATTACTATATTAGTCTAATATTATTACTATATTAGTCTAATATTATTACTATATTAGTCTAATATTATTACTATATTAGTCTAATATTATTACTATATTAGTCTAATATTATTACTATATTAGTCTAATATTATTACTATATTAGTCTAATATTATTACTATATTAGTCTAATATTATTACTATATTACTCTAATATTATTACTATATTAGTCTAATATTATTACTATATTAGTCTAATATTATTACTATATTAGTGTCATACATGCATTGTCACGCACACAGCTCGCAGCACCATCTATCGGATACATTTCTAACAATAACGACACTTTTCGAGAATCAGAAATGTATTGTTTAAATACTTTTTGGATCCACTGTATTCGAACTCGTATTCTAAGGGCATCATGAACTTTTGAAGTGTTTGGTACAATTGCACTGTGCTATAAGTCGTTAGTTGACCCATCAACGGCCAGAATACTGCTGCAGTTACTGCAGCACGCTGTAAGGCATGGTGCTGGCTTTTATGGACCACTTTGCGTTAATGAATTGAGTGAAAACCATACGGCAATATTATATTATTACATTAAAATTTGTCCCCTTTGTTAAAAATTTGAAAGCCCTCGAAAAAGTAAATCCTATTAGAGTATTAGTATTGTTGTTGTCTTTTTTACGTGAAAAGTCTAAAACATAAAATAACAAAATGCAAAATGGAATTACTCTATGTAGTCTGTTCAATGATAAAATTAAACAGAAATGCTCTAGAAACTACGTTTATTTTACTCTGTGTAAAAACAGGAAATGTAAATATCACATGCTTTTATTATTTTATCATGTTTTTTTCCGAGTACCAGATGAATGGTACACACTAAAACATAAACAAAAATACGCAAACAATTTAAAAGCACAACATACGATACGAATAGTAATCGTTCCAAGTTTTGTTTCAATAGTCCTGGTGGTTTTACTGCAAAAAATGCCCGCAAAACAGCTACCTTCTCGCCGTTTCAAAGGCCTCTTCAGTTTAGAGCTATTGCCAACGGAAAGAAACGCTGGCAGCAGTGCATGGAAACCAAAAAAAAGGACACTTTGAACTCGACAAATCTCAATCGTACCTACTTAACACAAATAATTTATACTGACAGTGAGAAATTCGTGAACTTTTTTGACAGATCAGAGAAGTTATTTTTAGGTGAATTTTAAATTGAGGACAGACTAAGAATTATTAGACCTAATACATACAAAATTTTCATATTAAATGATGTTTCTAGAATTTGCAATACAACTTTCAGGCAATTGTCATTTGTATTAACCAAGTCATTGGACGTATCATGATACGTTTGTTTGTTAATGCATTTCTAGTCTATGAATACATGAGTGCAATTATCGTCTATATTCATAAAAAAACGATAAGGTAAATCTGAAGTTTAGGGGACTCAATTCCAATGACCTTGAAATATGTTATCAAGGGCACCCTCCTAAGTGACCTCCAAAAGGTTTCAGCAGTCGCTAATTTTTCTATTAAAAAGTTATTAACAAAAATATATCAATGCTAGTACATTGCAATTTGCTATACATTTCAATAGATAGTCTTATGTGTTCACTATAAGCTCCTAAAATCTCATTTTCCTCAGTACGTTAGTTCTAGTGTTATAATTTAATGAAAAAAAAGTTCTTTACACGTCTATGAAACCAACATTTTTTAAGATTTCGAAAAATCCTTCAAGATTCGTTCATAGGTTACTAAAGACTACAACATATTCAAATTTGAACTATCCGACATAGGACTCGAAAAATTTTCTTTTTTTGTTTGTTCCTTGCTTTCGTCCGCGGTGTATCACCATCGCTCGACTGCTGTCGCGCGCGGCCGTCTCTGCAAATACGCCTCCAGGTCGCGCTCTGATTGGTCCGTGTTTTTCGTTAATAACTCCTTAACAAAGCCGAAACGGCCATTTTTGCAAAAGAAAATGTCGCTTCAAATGCCCTCAGGAACCTCCCCTTTGAAAGAACCGCGACATTTTTGGGACACCCTGTATATACAACAAGCATACACAGTGTCAGAAAAATGTTCGAGTCACTTGAAAGGGGTGATTTCTGGGATAATTCTAAGAAACTCTTTCCTTTGCGAAAATATCATACGCGGCTTCGTTTTCGAGTTATTAACGAAAAACACGAGCCAACCAGAGCGCAGCTACGCTGACGGATTCCGGCCAGTTCCGGACATACAGGGTGGAAATTATAAATCGTTACAGACGAATATCTCCAAATATATTGATTATACGCAAAAATATTGTCGGCTCTTTCGATGAAATGTTCAGAATATATATAATTCTGTGGTGTGACGTTTATTTTTCCCGGTGGACACTTCAAGGTGAAGTGAAGGTTAACCTTCATTCTTTAACACTAGATTTACGGGACCCGTCAAAATGACGGATTCACAAATGTTTAATTTACGATTATTAAGAGTGTAAGGAGGCATTCCTGAGGAATTATTAAATAGATTTATTTTTTTGTGTACATATTACAACAAAAATCGCTGAAGATCTAAGTAAATACAATTTTATTATTTTTATAAAGCAATGTAAAATAATCAATTTTAGTGCTCCGTAAACTTAGTGTTAAATGAAATGATATGTTTTTTTATCTACCATTAAATAATGCGTTTTGAGATGAGATCAATTACCTGTGACTCAAGGCCATTCAAGGTCGAACTTGCAGGGAAATGCAGAAAAGGTGTGATCGTTTCATTTGTACTTTAGTTCGTGCCTCCGAACTGTCACACCAAAACAATAACATGCTTTTAATATCAGCATTACTCAGGACAACATCAAAGTTATTATCAATGAAATGAAAACAGTCAGATAGCAGCAAGATAGTCAGTTTACTTTCAATACTATTCGTGCTAACGTATTCTTCGCTGAACAATAGTACATAAATAAGTGGTGAAAATGGAAATGTATCAAAATTGTTTTTATATGTTTATGGTACTAGGAGAACGCAGGAAAAATTACAAAATGGCTGCTAATTTGTACGCACAGCGCTACCCACATCGACCATCAACATCGCATATGGCATTTAAAAGACCAGAAGAGTGTTTTCTCCGTTCAGGTTCTGTGCTTAAAAACTGCGTCATGTCAATTAAGCCTAGGACGCGTGAAAACAAGAAAGTCAGAATATTATATCAGAACAAAGTTAGAGAATCATTTAAACAAATAATTGTTAAGTGCATTGAAGTGAGAAGTAATCATTTTGAACACTAAACTAAAGTACAAATAGAACGATCTCACCTTTTCTGCATTTCCTTGCTAGTTTGACCTTGAATGACCTTGAGTCATAGGTAACTGAGCTCTTCTTAAAACGCACTATTTGATGGTGGATAATGAATCATATCATTCCATTTAAGAAAAGAATGTTGACCCTCTCTGAATGAACAAATAGTCCTATAATATATAACAGGCTGAGATTCATAGTAGTGTAAGTATAAATTCCGAAGATCTGAGTAAATATTGGTTTCAGAATCTTAAAGGAATTAAGTATTTTCTGGTAGAGTTAATTGGTGTAGAACTTCATTCTTTACTGAAAAATGGTAGTTTATTATTTTGTCACTAAACGAATAGAACGAACCGTTTAGGATCATAGTGGTGTAAGTCCACCTAACGCTTTTTTATTTTCAACCACTGATTTACAACACAGATCAATAAAACGTATTTTTTAAATTTTCAATATAGGCTCACATAAATCCAATAGCAATTTTTCAAAATTTCTTCTTCGTGGCATGTAGTAAATTGGTTGTTCTAACTTCTCAAAAAAATCATAGTCGTGGGGTGCAATATTAAAAAAAATTGTCTTTTTGAGAGTGTCTGAATATTTATGGGAGTCAATTAATATCGGTATAAGTCAATCATAATTAGACAATAGGCTTGTCAATTGTATCAAATTCTTTTTCGTTAATTTTGATATACAGACATTTTTTATAATTTTCTGAACTTATAAATGTGTATTTGTAGCTGCTATGCGAATATGGAGTTTCTTAATAACAATAAACGCGGAAGATTATTTTACTCGATATACCATGTGTGTGACTGACGCCACTATGATTCTCAGCCCGCCAATGTAGAACTAGACAGGATACGTATGAGGTTGGAAAGTGCATCCTCGAACCTTATCCCCGCAGTGCGTTCAATCAGGCAATCTTCCATGCATTTTATCAAGCTATCAGGAACACCAATCGCAAAAATTATTCGATGAAATAGAATGGAACCAGGATCTATGTCTCCGTTTCCATTACGCAGTCTGGTCTCACGGTACATGTTACTTTGTCAAGGTATCGGCGATCAAATTATCGAACCAATGAAACGTCGACTCTCTTTACCGCGTATCAGTTGGCACGGGTTGTCTAGATTTGAAACGCTCGTAGCGCCGAGAGATACGGACGAGACTACGTCCGAGGGATGCCTTTAGGTCTTTGACACAGATGCTCGACTTCTCTCTTTCACTCTTTCTCGCTCTCTCTCTTTTTCTCCGTGTCCATTGCAAAAAATTCTTCGAAACTGTTGTTCAAAGACCAGAGAAGTCTCTTCACTAAGAGCGAATCGATGCACGCGCCCCGATAGCCAAATCTGCCACGGCAGAAAACCAGCAGAGTCTGCCATCAGAGACTGTTACGCCGATTTTATTCTACGGACGATTTTAGTAACTCGGTAGCATGACCTGACCTCTCAATTTCTACAATAGAGATCACGCATATACAGGGTGGGGCACTAACTATGTCCAGTTTGAATATTGCCGTTATTTGTAATAATATGAAAATATGTTATATAGAAAACTTACACGGTATAGAGGGGGACATATTGTGACACAAACATTTTCTGCGTAGGTGGAGGCATAGAGGAGATTTCAAGGTGAACTCTATTTTTTTAAAAGGAATGCTATGTTTTTTTATCACGATGTGATAGCCAGTGTTGAGACGAATTCAGCGAGTTATCATTGAAGGTCATGCAAGCTCAAATATGGTAGTAAAATAAACTTTATTACATTACGGAAGATGCTCGAATTGATAACTGTTCGCGTCAATGCAAAGTTGCAATCTTCGTATCATATAATTTTTTGCACAATCTTCCAAATGTTCGGTGCGAAGGATGTGTACGGTTTGGATATCGTTCAGCATACAAGCATTGAGCTCTCATCGAATTTTGTCGCATTTCTCCATAAATGAGGATCATATCCGCTTGCTCTTCGAAAGAAAACTTCATTTTGATGTTCACGCAGCTACTTGACTTAACAATCGACCGAGACTGACTGACCGATTCATGTTAATGTTACGAACTGGTGAGATGTTTACATTACGAGCTGATGAGATGTTTACTGTATTGCCACAACATAAACAATGTTACAAAACCATTCGTTTATGTAAAAGTGAGGGTCTATGAAATAATACAGCATGTGCAAGAATAAGTTCAGAAACGATAAGACATGCACGTGATGCAGGGATACGAAGATTGCAACTTTGCATTGACGCAAACAGTCATCAATTCGAGCATCTTCCGTAATGTAATAAAGTTTATTTTACTACCATATTTGACCTTGCATGACCTTCAATGATAACTCGCTGAATTCGTCTCAACACTGGCTATCACATCGTGATAAAAAAAACATAGCATTCCATTTAAAAAAATAGAGTTGACCTTGAAATCTCCTCCATGCCTCCACCCACGCAGAAAACATTTGTGTCACACTATGTCCCCCTCTATACGGTGTAAGTTTGCTATATAACATTTTTTCATATTATTACAAATAACGGGAATATTCAAATTGGACATAGTTATTGCCCCACCCTGTACAATCATACATTTAAATAAACTCGTTAACGGTTTAAAGTTTGAAGAGCCTTAAATCAGAGCTGGGTAAAACTGTGGAGAAAAAATGTTTCCAATACTAATTTAAATAATGATTGTTCTATAAAAGACTATTTTAAATAAACAGTAGTTTATTTAGAAGTTTCTCTATCGTAGAAATTGAAGCGAACACGACGCGACAACAATGCTACCGCTCATTGTCAGTAGAATCGGCCGCCACGCCACGCTTGACCCTTTTTTTGTTAACAACTCGAAAACAAAGCCACGCAAGACACTTTCGTAAAGGAAAAAGCTTCTTAAGCCCCCCACGTATGCGCAGATGAACTTGTGCGGTCTGCCTATGCAGGTGCGCCTGAAAGGGTTATGTTGGGCTCTCCCGGCTGAAAGCCGGGCATACCAACTAAACCCACACTCTGCCGTACCCTGGATTTTCTGGACCCAAACAGGTACGCCTGATCGTCGGTAGACACCGTGTCCCCCCCTTCCAAAGGGACCGCCCGATGGACAAGTGGGATCATGCCCCAGATGTCCGACGGTCCCCCCAAATACTCCTTTCCTCCTGCCCTTCATCGGCGGGCCGTGAGAGGAACGGAGTATCCGTGCTTCCGGTGAGGCTCGTCCATCTATGGGGAGCGTATTCAAACCCAAAGAACCAGCCCCCTTCCCTACACCGGTGCAACCACACCCAATAACCCCCTCATGAACCTGTACAGTTTTTATGAACTGCACAGGCGACAGTAGTCAATACCAAATTTCCTATTGTGTGTCTGTGCAGGCTGCTGCCTGTACAAGCAAGCCGGAGTGTGAGAGTAGTAAGATCTTCATCTTAACCATTCTTTCCACCAGGCCTAGGCGCCGCGCCGCTGCACAGTGGGTTGAAACGCGAAAAACGCGGACAAAAATCATTTTCCTGTCTAAACGAAAAATGTAAAATTGTATTATTATCTTATTAGGTAGATAAATGTGGCATCATTTTCTGCATTTCGTTTTCCAAAATTAAATATCTGTATCCCACAATTAAATGCTGAAGTTCAATAAAAATGCATAAGTTTAGCTTCTCTTGAATTTTTTAGAATACTGTTTCATTTAGTACGTTATAACTTAATACACGTATGAGTGAGGATTTTTTTGCATGTACTTAACTGAAAGCGTGTTCCAAGACGAAAATAATAAGCATGGATTTTGTTTGTTTTTGTTGTATGTAACACCTACAAACAATGATGAAACAAAGAGTAATACTTAAGCTTTTTCCCAACTCAAATAGGTTTATAAACCGATTGCTGTCGATTGCTGCATTAAAATTTGTTACACGTTATTGGTAGATATGTATACGATAAAACTAAAAAGGTTTCAGCTGCCAATAGCTGCCTGCTTGTACACTGCATTGCAAAAACGATGACGCGAGAGAATGCGCGGTTGCGCCGCGCCGTTCAGGTAGTCACTATGGTGTCTTTTGGCATTCAAAGAGGAAAGCCATTTCCAAAAGAAAACCAGCCAAATTTTGTCGTAAATTTAGATTAGGATCGAGGATCAAAAACCTAACCCGAAACAGATTCGATAATACAAAAATGGGGTTTTCAGTAGTCAAAAACGCTAGATAAAAGATCGATTTAGGCAGCCTCAAAAGTCCTATTTTATCGTTTACGAGGCTTAATTTGCATTATTCGGAAGCATACAACTGCCCATGTAGCTATTTGCATATAGCTGTGACTGTAAATAATGCAAATTACGCCTCATAAACGTTAAAATAGGACTTTCGAGGGCGATCGCGGCCTAGATTGATCTTTTATCTAGCGCATTTGACTACTGAAAAATCCCCGAGATGAGAACGCGCATCCCGCACCCCTGAAATTTTGTAAAGGAGTCTACCGCCTTGATAACTTTATCAGAGGAGAAATCATATATTGACATCTTCAATTTTAAAAATTTTCCAACAATTTTGAATTTCATCTTCTCAATTTTGCTATAAATGCGTAAAGATCCGCTGTCTAATAAATAATATAATATAAACATAAATAATAAGGCAATAATGGCAATAACAAATGTTGCTGCTTCTTCTCTTCGCCTGCTCGGCGAGTCAGTCCCCACCATGTTCACTCTGACATTTTCCTTCGGCATGAGCCCCACCACTGCTGCAATGGGCTTGTATACATGTACATGTATAGGTAGTAGTGGTGGGTAACCTGCCGGTGTAGCGGCCGTGGGGCTCGTGCCAATGGAAAAGTCGAAGTGGTCGTAGTGGGGACTGCGTTGCCGAGCAGGCGAATACGAAAAGCAGCAACATCTGTTCCGAGGGCCAGTGTCGCCCAGGCCTGCTTTACATCATAACTTACGATTTTGCTTTTTACGTTTAGTATCACTGCACTTAATAATCGCAATCAGTCCAATTACCGTCAAAGCGACGTCTGTTGTCGACATGGATTGGCAGCATGTGTGTCCTCTATGAAGATTCGGTCGATCTGTGCAGACACACCCGCACAGGCAGACCGCACAGGTTTACCTGAGCATGTGTGGGGGGGGGGGGGGGTTTAGAATATCCAAACATTTTTTGGACGCCTTTCATGCATTCTAAAATTTCATGTATTTTATCTACTAAATAAAAATGAACGAATTAATAGGGTGTCCTATCTTTTTGTCCCTGACTGTAGTTGCCCTCCAGCATTAGGGGAACTCTCCCTTTCGCGGATAACATTCAACACGTTGAGCGAACAACCATGTCCACGATTACTGATGAATTCAACTATACATAGCTGTTTAGAATGTAGGTAACGTACCGAGCGGTGTTCTGTATTTCGCGCGTATCTTCAGCTGTGAATCAAACGCGAGACAACGTCGCCGAACCGTGCCATTAAAACGTTGTCGGGGGTTTCTGATTCACGGGCCGTGGAGTGTTATATGCATTAAAAATAACAACCTGACGCGTCACCGGAGAACTTTGACGGAATTAATGTGATTAAATCAAGCCCCTTTTCCCGGGGTTTCATTGTGTCCCGCGGTGGGGCCGGCAATCAGTTCACAATTTTCATGAACACGGCCGCGACGTTGTCCGTAGTGCAAAGATAATAAGGATAACGAACCGATACTGAAATAATAAAGGTAATGAAGGGACGCTCGTCGGATCTGGAGAAACGGACCAGCGATACGTATACCCTGGGACGGGGAATGGATCAGGACGCGGGCGCTGTTTGACTGTAGCAGAATTAATGACCTGTCTCTCGTAACTATATGTTCTAGCGCAGACCGCGTGGCCAGCTCGCGCTTTTATTTTTGGCGTTGCCCGAGCAATGTAAATCTCTCTTTTTTATTTTTCAATAATAAGGCTCACCCGATATCTCGGCGCGAGTACAAATTTCTATTTTGTATCTACAGTATTTTGTCCCGCGTCGTTTTTTTTTGCACAGGCAGACTGCTCGCGTCGTCAGTAGACGTTTGTAAACAGTTTGCAAGCGTACGCGCTGCGGTAATATCTGTATACAGAAGAGGTTACTCGCTAATAGTATGTAATTATGACTATGAATTACGGTAATGAGAACCCATGCAACAAGGAATTGCTGATGCACGTTCGGCATTAAATCCAGCCGCTCAAACGGGAACGCATCGCGCGTTTCGAACGCGTCCTGCCATTTTGTCGTCACGCAGAAAGGGGACGAGAAAGTTTCAAGATTGTTTCGAGTCGCTTTAACACATTCCATGTAACGCTGTTCATAACAGATTTCCGCAAATCATGGCTAAAGCCGTCACATCTGCGTTGATTGCTATACGCAGCTGGGTAAAATGCTATTTCAAATAGCAAATAGTTTAATATTTTATTTGAAATCATGTGTGCATTTTTGAAATTAAAATACTTAATTTGTTCGTAAAATTTTTTGGAATAGTATTTCATATGAAGGATTCTCGACATAATGAGAATTTTATTTGAAATATTTTATGTATTTCAATTTATTTTTTCTCTTATTCGTAACGATCAAATATTATTCCTGAAAATATGAATGTAGAGAGTCTATAGAAATAAATGTGAAGCTGGTTGTAGCCTGATTCTACACTTCTGGATCGATGGAGATATATAAAAAAAATTCCATATAACAATATCTGAACTTGATTTTTTATCTGAACGAGGACCTAGTCGCAATGCTTGTACAACGCACTCGTCGCTGTCTCTCCTCTCTCTCTCTCTCTCTCCTCTCTCTCTCTCTCTCTCTCTCTCTGTCTCTCCCTTCCTCTCACATAATGCCATTCCAAAGTTGCACTCATCTGTTTCTCATAAACATCCCCGTGACGGCCGATAGCCGGAAGACCCAGCGCGGTCGCCTGTCATCGTCCATCGACGGTTCTGTTTAGTCTCAAGCATCCCTCTTTAAGGCCTCACGTACTCCAAGATCCTGCCATAAATCCTTCCAGGCCTAAGAGTCACCTCGATACAAACACTTGACCTGGCTTAAAACACGTTAACGCTAACATATTTTTAAACTTTACGAAAAAATGGAATCACTGTTTGGTTGCACAACCTCGTTCCACCATTTTGGTGAAGACATTATACCATGACTATAACATTTCAGTGGTTTTTCAATAAAAAAGAAAACACATCGTGAAGAGTATAAACATAGTCGCGGCACGAACTTATGGGAAAACCTAATATATGCAGGAAGTAGAAACGGTTGGTCGTGATCAGACGCGTCAGACGGTTCCTATCTAGCACGCGTTTCGCTGCATTTTCAAACTCGATTTTCTCAAAATCGAAGATTCGGATGAAAAAATTTTATTCTATATTTTTCTCTTGTTTATTCGCAAGTAATCTCCCCGTGCCCGCTTGTACGTGTTATTTGGCCGCACCCTGTATAATTGACGTGGATCTACAAAACGAACTTAGTAAAGATTCTTTACTGGCTCAGATAAAACAGTTAAAAAATTGACTTTTATTTCTTTCTTCGAAATTTCGACCAGTAGCCATTTTCAAAATATTATTTACGCACTATTTAGTAAACTAGTTCTTCTAATATGTCAACAAATCTCAAATCATTTGCTTCAATTTTAAAATAATTATGAAATTTTCAAATTTGGTCGAATAATTTTTGCCAGGAGTTGTATATTGCACAAAATATTACTGACAGACTGATAGAATTACTAATGTAATGAACGTTCAGTGCGGATAATTTTAGAAGTATTTTGCGTACGATCCTTTGCAGAATAAATACGGGATGGGGGAATAGAAGAATGTATGTTTTGTACTTTTCGAATTTCTCTTGAATTTTATATAGTTTATACCTTTCTTTAATGATTGATTTATACTTCCACAAAAATGTGTGTTTCCTTCCCAAAATATGAATTATTTTTAAGCGATGGGACAACCATTATGCGACATTATATGAGCTTATCCATGATTCCATTATCAGATTCATATGAATGAAAAATTCAATATACAGTGACGGGAAATTTTTCTTCCATTACTGTTTGTATGTCACAGGATAGTGACAATTAGTCGATATGTTCAAATAAATGTCATAATTAAACTATAGATTTTATTCACTTATAACGAAAATGAAATGGCGAATTCAGAACTGTGAAGACATTTGAAAAATGTTTAAATATTGGTATACTATTTTCGACTTAGTAAACTGATTAAAATGAAAAATATATTTTTTTACTTGTTCTTGTACTTTTATTGCTAAAAAAGGGAGTATATCTAGGGTACAAAATTAAGTTGAAAATGTAAAATAAAACTTTGTTGCTCGAGGAAATAATTTTGTAACAATAAAATTTGAAATTATACAGATTATTGAACAAAACTCTGTTTATTTTAACAACAGTCCTTATTCAGACTAATGATCATAACCTTTTAATGGGTCAAACCAGTCTATTCACTTTGCCATGACATAAACAACGGTGATAAAAAATGGTTTCTGCTGTGATCACATTTACAATAAACTACATTCACATCCAAACACGCATTCATTTTAATTCGAATATTTAACTATATGAAATTTTGTTTTCGAGAATATCGAATTTTAATAAGTAAAGATGCACGTATTGAAAGATACGAGAAGTAGAAACAGTAAGTCATGAACAGACATTAATATCTACAGTCAGGGCCAAAATGAAGTGAACACCATTAGAAAATTTCTAACTTTTCTAACATTTGGCAAAACGCTTTGAAATTTTTTGAGATATTGGAAGAATTAGTTTACTATGTAATGTGTAAAAAAGATTTTGGACATTGCTATGCCTCGGATTTTTGTAGAAACTAGTGCAGATCACGGTTTATTACTTTTTTATCTGTGCATATAGTGAAAATTTAAAATATGCCTCTTGCAGAAATAAGTATGTTATTATACATACACAATGTTTCATCGAATTCGTTTGACACATAAAGGAGCCATAGCTATTGAAATATGTTAGAATGTCTTGAATTTTGGGCATACGATTGACCTAAATCGCAGTCTCTCTTAATCTTTGCCATTTTTAATTATCTACAGCAAATAGCCACCTTAATCGATATTGATGAAACTCTGTGCATGTACAATATAACTTTCTTACATCTACGAAAGGCATATTTTAAATTTTCATTATAGGCACGCACTAAAAACTTAAAAATCACGGCCTTTACTTTTTTCTTCGTAATTTGTATCAATAGCAATTTAAAAAAAATAATTATTTAAGCTTTACCTACTACAGTAATCCTTCTACCATCTCGAAAAAAATTCGAGTCATTTGGTCCAATTTAAAAAATGTATTTGTTTTTAAAGGGTGCTAATTTAATTTAGGTCCCGACTGTATACAGGGTGGGGCATTCATCCTGGTCACCCATAATATTTCAAAAACTAAATTGCGGAGAAGAAATGTTGTAAATAAAAAGTTTACGTCAAGGAGGGGCTGATGCAACGTCATATCCATTTGTAATTTTCATCATGTTTTCAAGGTCATTCCAAGGTCAACTTTATTTTTTCAAATGGAAATATATATTTTTTCATTACAGATTCTTAATCTACGACTTGAAACAAATAACTTTTAAATAACAGTTAAAATAATATCAAATAAACATGTAATCTAAATGAATAATTAAATAATAGGTAAATATTGAAACAGGCAAAACAATTAGATAAAACTTAGCAAAAAAATTCAACGCTGAGCGTACACAACCTGTTCATTACGCGCGGGGATACACCAGCTTTTACTGTCTTTTCTTTGGAATAAGATTACACATTCTCTCGCATACAATGCAAATAACATTAGAATGTTACTGCACACTTGTTAAATTAATTTTCATGTATTTAAGTTGCAATTCTCCTGTATTATTGTGGGATCTTTCGATTGCACAGAGTGTCTATGGCGCAAAACTTTTAATGATACAACACAAAAACACGTTTCGGTATTACAGTAGAGTGTGACTGCACTTAACTGCACGAATTGTACTAAAGCGGCCCACCTATTCGCCCGAAAGATTCGCTACGCGTTCGGCACCGCTCTCCGATTTCCGCGTCTCTCTCTCTCTCTCTCTCTCTCTCTCTCTCTCTCTCTCTCGCTCTCTCACCGCTCGAACACACTCGCACGAGTCAAAATTCAAGACTAACTGTCAGATTCTCGTGTCGTCGCAGGACACGCCTCGCATGATCGCCTCACACATATACATACACAAGCACGCCTTCATTCGCGCGAGTTCTCGTTATATTTACAGACGATCCTACATTATTATTAATAAAATAATTGCCTCTCCGTTTAATTGAGATTATTTTTCCCTAAAAAAACGTTGCAAATAAAAGTTATTTGTTTCAAGTCGTATATTAAGAATCTGTAATGAAAAATATATGTTTCCATTTGAAGAAACAAAGTTGACCTTGTAGTGACCTTGAAAACATGATGAAAATTACAAATAGATATGACTGCTGCATCAGCCCCTCCTTGACTTAAACTTTTTATTTGAAACATTTTTTTCTCCGGAATTTAGTTGTCGAGATATTCCAGGTGGCCAGGATAAATGTCCCACCCCGTATATTAATGCCTGTTCATGACTTACTGTTTCTGCTTCTGGTATCATTCAATAAATGCATTTTTACCTTTTATAACTCTGTATAATCAGATCTCGGTAAGTTGAATTTCAAGGAAAGTTGAAATTTTCGAGTTGAAGGGGTTTCATTTCACGGAAGTTTCTCAATAAGAGAGGTTTAACAAACGCAAATACGATTTGCGGAAGCTTTGTACGTACAACTAATAAGTAATTCTTGAACTGTAGAAGCTCAAAGGATATGCACTTATCCATATGCACAATATTTACAAACACAATCACATGTGTCTTGCGTTTTTAGCGATTTTTATCATTTATCACATCAACCACAAAAATTGGGTAAAAGCAATTTGTTTAAGAAAATCGAAAGGGAGATATTAACCCCCTGCCATATTTTAACGAGTCAGACTCGTGACGAAGATATTAAATAAAGTCTAACAAAAATGAAAGTTATACCTTTATTTTCAAACGAAATAAAATTTTACTTTTGTGTAATCAATATTTAAGCATTGAAGTAAATGTAGTCAGGAAAAAATATAAATTTTCTTTCCTCTTCGGTGACATTTTTGGGGGTGAAGACGTTCTAATTATTGTAGCCGTATAGAAAATGGTATGGCAAGGGGTTAAGATTTACGGTGATAATTACTTTTTCAATCATATTACATTTCATAAATGAGAAACAAATTTTACATACACCATTCATCGTTACAGAAGTGAATTTCTGTGTGAAAAACTAATTTCATAAATGTGGGAGACATGGTAGTGGACGTGTTAATCATAACGGATTTCAACAAACAAGGTGCGTGCATTAAAGTTTGTTATTGACTTGGAAAATGTGGCACGGAAACATTGCAAATGATTGCGAATACTGGTACAGCTTTCGCAAACACTGCTACAAATCGTCAGATTTGACACTGGCAGATTTTTTCCTGTTCCCCGCTTAAAACGGGCATTAAACTGTCAACATTCTGCTAGGGTAGAAATTATTGACAAATCTACGGCAGTGCTAATTCAATTCCTGTTTCGGCGTACCAGAAGGCTTTTGAAGACTGGAAAAGAAGATTTCAGAAGTGTATAGTACCTGAAAGAGACTACTTTGTAGGAAATCTTATGTAAATATCTTTAGCATTAAGAATAAAATAGTTATAAACAAAATCCAACAATATTTTGAACTTACCTAGAATTACAATGTTCCATATGAAATATTCGATCCTTAACAGTAATTTTGAGCAAACATCTTCTAAAAAAACCAGTAGATCAGAGTAAACATCATTGTTCTCCATTTACAAGATTATCATCTTAACTTTGAAGTTTCTTTTAGCATTGACAAATAGCTCATTTACAATAACGTTTTTGACCAAACATCACATAATGATATCGAATTTTTTGTCGTTCACGTTCTTCATTTAAAAGATTGTCATCTCCATTTTTGAGTTTTCTCGACCGTCGACGAATAGTCTGCTTATTTACTATTATATTTCCACCAAATATAACATAATACTATCGTTAATATGTTTATTATTTCCATTTATGTACAACGAATACATGATAATAACAGTGATTGACTTTGAAATAACCATTATTTAAAAGTAAAATAAAATATCTAAATAAAAACTGAAGAGAGGACCATGAACATCAGCTTTGTATCTTACGAGTAGAATGACATAAACAATGATTCCGATTAATATTCGGACACTCTTAAAATGTTGATAACTTTTTTAATATTGAATCCCACAATCTGAATTTTTTCTGAGAATTCAAACAATTAGTTTACTGCAGGACGTGAACATACATTTTTGAACGAATTGGAATTGGTTGGAATTGCATACAACATACTAAAAGTTTCATAACTTTTTTATGAGGGCCTATATTGAAAATTTAAAAAATACATTTCGTAGATCTGTGTTAATTATACATATTCTGAAAATTTCATCAAAGAGCTTACGTTATGCAATGTTTACGTCGTTCTACATAACATTTCTTAGAAATCAATTATGCACGGTGGAAATTGTAAAGCGTTACAGTCGAATATCTTTAAAAATATTGATTAGACGCAAAAATGTTTCATATGAAAGTTGTTCAAATAGGGGGGGGGGGGTGGACATCATGTGGTAGGACTTTTGTTTTTCCCGGTGGACACTTCAAGTTGAGGTGCACTTTCTTTTTTTAATTGGAATGATATGTTTTTTTATCAACCATGAAATAGTGTGTTTTAAGACGATTACCAATGACTCAAGGTCATTCAAGGCCAAACCAGCAGGGAAATGCAGAAAAGGTATGATCGTTTTATTTGTACTTCAGTTTAGTACGTATTTAAAATGATTATCTCTTACTTCAGTGCACTTAACAATTCTTTGTCTAACTTAGCACAAGCTTCACGTATTCTGACATTCATGTTTTCACCCATCGTAGGCTTAATGGACATTACGCAGTTTTTAATGTAACCATGTGTTTTTAATGTGTTGTTACGTTCCAAACAATTATTAATATTTTTTTTACTTTCGGCTTTATCCGTCGCCGACACCGGGGTTTATAATGCTTGCCGTTGTGGAATCTCCCTAATCGACCACGGTGTGGCCTTTGCCGAAGAATAGATTCAGTTATTTCGCGGTGAATGTATTTAATATAACAAATACCCTTCTTGGAGTCAACGCTGTCCAAGACATGTAATTTCGTGCGTCGCGAAGCGACTCCCCGTAATTATGAATAGACACATAAAAGCAATAGAGACAATCCGTTCGTCACCTTGTACGGCGAGATTGTTAAAATTCGATACGACATACCATTGTAAAATCTATTCCGACAAACCATTCAATTGTACGCGGTCGTAATCTGACGGCGAAACAAGAACGGCCTTCGCTTCGAGTCAGATGTTATATTGTACATTGTACCAGTGTTTACGCTGGTCGTTAAATTATAACTCAAGTTAGTTTAATTAATGTCTTCCATGAATAGCCGATAAACAATCCTAACGAAAGATTCCCCCTATAAGATACATTCACAACGAACCCATAGCTTATAAAAAAATCCTACATTAGGCCTCTTATATTGAAAGTCACAGGAACTGGGGGTCGAAGGTAGGTTACGTATCTGGAAGCCTAAACAAGATCCCCGCAATCACGATTTCAGAGCCTGTGTCTGTCCGTGACTCGCGTAGGCGTCACAGTGTTAAATCCGGCGAACGGGGCGGCCAGATACACTTTTCTGCTAAGATTTCATTTGTGGCGACTACTTCCTGTGCTCGTCAACAGAGGGACACTACGACAACACCTTTCCCGCTACTACCTGAATCTTCCTCCGTTTGTATCATATACCGTCCTAAACTGTCCTTACGACATCCCGCGTCTAAGGCACGGGTCCGCTAGATAGCCTTATTGACGAGTCCTCTAGCGGGCCTAGGACGAAACGCTTCCTTCTCCTTTCTCCATCTTTTCATAATTCGACTGCCGCCATACATTCATTGTTGTTCGAGAGCATAGTGCATATTGCGGAGGCGAAGTGTCATGTTGCATCCACATAACGTGCTTTTTATTTAAAGGTACTTCTTCACATAATTGGGGTAGTTCATTGTGTAGGATCTTAACATAACCTTGCTCAGTTAAACGTCCTTTGAAAAAGTGATTTCTAAGAAATGTTATGTAGAAAGACGTAAACATTGCATAACGTAAGCACTTTGATGAAATTTTCAGAATATGTATAATTAACACAGATCTACAAAATGTATTTTTTAAATTTTCAATATAGGCCCTCATAAAAAAGTTATGAAACTTTTAGTATGTTGTATGCAATTCCAACCAATTCCAATTCGCTCAAAAATATATATTCACGTCTTGCAGTAAACTAATTGTTTGACTTCTCAGAAAAAATCCAGATTGTGGGATTCAATATTAAAAAAGTTATCAACATTTTAAGAGTGTCCGAATATTTATCGGAATCATTGTTTATGTCATGCTACTGGTAAGATACAAAGCTGATGTTTATGGTCCTCTTTTCAGTTTTTATTTAGTTATTTTGTTTTACTTTTAAATAATGGTTATTTCAAAGTCAATCACTGTTATTATCATGTATTCGTTGTACATGAATGGAAAAAATAAACATATTAGCGATAGTATTATGTTATATTTGGTGGAACAAAAGTCCCACCACATGATGCCCCCCCCCCCCCCGCCCCCACCGTTACTGAACAACTTTCATCCGAAACATTTTTGCGTATAATCAATATTTTTGGCGATATTCGTCTGTAACGCTTTATAATTTCCACTCTGTATGTATACTGAAACGAAATACATACATTTACGCACACAATATAATTGATTTATAAAAATTCACATTGTTTTCCGATATCATATGGGAACACCAAGAAACGTAGAGTGTCCTATCATTTTGCCCCTCACTGTATAATAAATTTCGAGACTGTACCAGTATTTCTCGATCAAAACACTTCATAACATTTTTTTTTATTGAATTATTTAGGTCGCATGCCCTTTCTCAGATTATTGGTGACCGCAGTATATTTGCAGATCGTTCAATGTGGTATTTCAAAATTAGACCATAGAGTCCGATATCCGTCAGGAATGCTAATGTTTTAGCACAGGTATTTTCGTTTTGTAGCTCATTTTCTAAGTTAACTATTCTATGATTTACATTGATGATTACATTGGATTAAAATATGTTCGATGGAGATTTCTACGTTGCACACATCAAGAAACGTTAATATAATATTGATTTAATATAATATTGATGAATATTGATGAAACTGATTTCGGCGCAAGGGTTCGATCTTATTGAAATTTTGAATTATACTGATGAAACTGATTTCGGCGCAAGGGTACGATTTTATTGATCGATCTTATCAATAAGATCGAACCCTTGCGCCGAAATCAGTTTCATCAACAAAAAACGTTGAGCTTGATTCGGTGATGAAAATAGAATAGGTTACGTTAGTGTGACCTAATCTACGTCTAGTCATTATTGTTTGATCTCTTCCGTTCATATAAACTACTGAGCTCACATCATATATAGGATGTCCAATAACTGGTGGTATAAGCGAGCAAGAGGTAAAATTCTACGTGAGAAAATAAGTCGAAAATATGGAATAAATATTTTTCATTTACCGTCTCGGTTCCGAGAAAATCGAGGTTAAAAATGCAGCAAATGCGCGTGCTATTCGATGGGAATAGTCTGACGCGTCTGATCATGATCAACCAATTCTACTTCCTGCATATACTAAAGCACGTGATCCCGACGGATCTATAAACAAGATTTTCAAGGAAACGAGGTGTCAAATGAAAAAAATTTATTTCATATTGTCGATATTGCTACATACACGTTACTTTAGTTTATATACAGGGTGCGACAAAAGTTCGGAAATTTTTTTTTGTCGTGAAATATTTGCATCAGAAATGTATCTTTCCTGCATATTTTTATACTCAGTGCGTCCATCATTCAACTTACTAGTTCATGGTATAAATGGTCTATTCATCTGTTTTACAGTAAAATGGCGGACAAGTGTGAAGAAACGCGTAGTGCTATAATTTTGTTACATTCGAAAAATAAACGTCAAGTTGAGACCGTTCGTTTGCTCGTGTATTTTGGAAGCCGTCGTAGTTCCGTGGGCACAAAACCACTACCACGGACAATCCTGGATTTTTCAGCAGGATTCTGCACCCGCCCATTGTGCTAAGACAACTCAGGACTTCTGTAAGGCCCATTTTCCGGAGTTCATCTCGGCCAAAGAATGGCCGCCATATTCACCCGATTTGATTATTCAATCTGGGGGATTCTTCAGGCAAAAGCTTGTGCTAAACCTCACAACTCAGTGGAGTCGTTAAAGCGTGATTTGAAGAAAGCGTGGGTCGAAATTGACGAAAATACGCTGCGTGCCGTGATCGATCAATTTCCGAAGCGTCTCGAGGCCTGCATAAAAGCAAATGGAGGTCATTTCGAAAAAGACGTTATGTAACATAAATTTTAAGGATTTCTAACGTTACTATTGTTGTGTTCGTTTTAATAAATAAAAAGTTGGTTGTACAATAACTATTTAGAAAGTTTTCAAACTTTTGCCGCACCCTGTATATATACAAACTTTTGTACAATCTTATGTATCTAAACTACGGTTGATAAACACTAATAATAAACTTGTTCTTAACTTAATCAGAATACTTTTACACACGTGGTTTCTCTCATCAATCTCTCTACACTCGCTCTTCTTCTTTTTCTTACCGCACAATCATACCCACCTTTCTCTCACACACATACCAACTTTTTCTCACACTCAAACCAACTGCAAAACAATAATTACTACCAACAGTCGACTTATTTACTCACGTAGAATCACTCCCCGCTCGCTTCTACCACCAATTACGGAACACCCTGTATATTTCCGCGAATTTTAAGCAAAGTAGCAGGTCTCGAATGTTTCCAGTCTTGATTCCATAGGGTTGTTAAGGCTTGAGAGACATATTATTGGAGGTCTTCGTGAAATATACCTATAGTATGTGTTTCATATGTGCTAGTGCTTGCTTGTTTTGCTGCTACGTCTACTTCTTCGATAACCCTGATGCCTGTATGAGATGGAATCCAACAATATAAGATTTCTTTAAGGGCACTGCTAAGTATTGTATATTTTTCAATGATCTGGATCAGTGTGTTGGCAGTTTCCAATGTATGTAATAAAGATATTACACTTTCAGAAGATTCAGTACAAATAATGAATTTATGATTCATTGATTTCTGTATGTATACTTCATAACATTTGTATTCTATCGCAGAATTGCAAATGATCGTGCCCAATTTGAAAATAAAATACTAGCAATTATATTTTAAAGTAACAAATTCGTTGATCAATTATACCTACTGCTAGTGGACCCCTTTTTCGTAAATACTGTGTGGTTCTACTTCCGTGAAGGTCTCAGGATCTCTGAAAATGAGTCATTAACTTTTGCACTTATCTCACAAAATCGGACATTTCATATGCAACAAGTTAATAATTATTGATATCTGCACCGAAATCGAAACTCCGACGATGATGCCAATAGAATTAGAGAAGCTTCCTAACATTCCAATCACGAAGCTTGTTACCATAAACTACCCGAAACCATTTCAATCAGAAACCGACCCGTGATAACGCATCCGAGCCGCTACTCGCACGAGGCAGACTTCAATCTCCGTTCGAATAACCGAAAATTCTCGGCCCATGCAAGTTACACGGTTCAGGTTATGTTCACCTGCTTGGCAGTTCGAATTGGCGATAAAGTGTAGCCGGGCTAATTACCTGCGTGCACTCTCCACGGGGAGAGATTGCTTGACCGACAGTGGCTACACAGCGTAGCGAAGCAACGCACGGTTCTGCCTGCTGAGTTTTTCAAGTGTGCGTGTGCGACAATCCAGGCCCGGCTGGCCACTCGGCCACCTGCACACACCTGCACACATTTGCACACAGGGTCACACAGGTGCACACAGGTTCAAACGCCCACGCAGACCGCGCACACGGCCGCGCTTGGCAATAATCGACGGGCGTTATATTTCAGCCGGTTGAATTGGATTCAACGAGTCGCGCACGCACTGTGCCAAATTTGCAAGCTACACTCTCTCCCCGTGTAATTATACCACTTCCGTGGAGTCGCGCGAACTTACCCACGGCTGTTCGTTCTGCTGGCTGCGAAACGTGAGTGTGGGTGAAAACAGACACGCGTGCCACCTGTCGGTGAAGCCCATGCTGCGCGCACGCGTCCACTAGGCTTATTTCGCGGTCGCCCTAGTCTCGCGCGGACGATGATGAATGGATTAATTAAGCGTTTCGTGTTCAGCCGACAACCGGCGCTGCACTGTGCGCCGCGTGTGTGATTCCAAGCGGGGGTTCGTTCGTTCAATTTTACTCCTTACCGGCGAACGTTAACCACGCTTTAAGCGGCGTGTAATTGTATCGCCTTTCACGATCGGCAAATCGAATCAACGCTGGATCACGCTCAAAGCCGGTACGCGCCACCCGCACCCGATTTCCTTCTTCGCGTTTCCTTACCGGGCGCCGCCGCCGCCTCTGCCACACGCCCCCATGAATCCAGCCAAGCAACAGTTTGTCATTCCGCAAAGGAAACCTACACCTTGCGGGGGTATTCTAGGAGGAAATGTGATATTTTAGGCTAACTTACGGGGGGATGCTCGCTGGCTCAGACTACGATGTTGGGGATAGTTTAAGTTCGCGGTAGCCAAATGTTGTGGCCGGATTAGTCTACGAGGGTTGTAAATCCCGGATTCGAATATGACAACGTGGTACGCGATTCCCTATGACCACTTACGGTGATAGAGGTGTTATGGACGTAATAAAATTAGGCACAATTTAACGAACAATTAAATGACTATATTCTAAAAATAAAATAATTTTGGTTACAAGAGTTGAAATACACGGATTGGATTTTGTCGACAAAGTTTCGCGGACTGTGTTTGATGATGAAATGAAGTTGATGATGGAAGGCGTAAAAAATGTAAACTCGGTGTGGGCGTGAGTTTTACGGTGGAGAAAGCGGACTCGTTGACTGCCATTTCCCGGGAATTGGTAAGGGGCACGGTCGTCTTAGATAATTGGTCAAAAAAAATGGAATGGAAAGGGGAAAAAATGACCGCCCCCCCAAACCAGGAGTCACTCGCAGGTACGCTTGTACCCTCGAGTGATGCACGCGGGGAATCCGTGGGTCACAAAGGCAGAACCGTAGCAGGTCATAAACCAGATAAGCGCCTTGACTCGAACAAAGAAAGCGGAAAGGAAAGACTCGACGATGGCTCGACTTCTGGTTACCAAATGTGGACAATGGGTCAATAAAATGCTAAATGTTTTGATGAAGAGTAACGGCTTCTCGGGAATATTACTACTACGGGTAATTCGGTGCTATTAGTATCTGTTATTTTGGGAAACGTGCAGGGCAGATGGGGCATCGAAAGAGGCCCAATCGCCTTACTTACGGTTCACAAATGCAGATAGTCGTACTGAAATAAAGTAATATATCTTGGTAAGGATATCCTTTTCTGAGGAGCGGAACACTTTTTATCTAAGTTGCTCCCATTTCTGACCGTAGAATATTTCTATAAAATAGCTGGATTTTTAATTACTCATTCCGATTGCACAATATGCTGCACGGTTGCAAGAATTAGATCTTACTTGTCATTAACATTTTGACTGCCACGTCAGTAATACAGTCAGTTTAAATAGTATTCGTACACACTTTAAAAACGAATAACTTTTTTAAATATGGACCAAACAGTTTACATGTTTTGAGATGATAGAAGGGTTAGTTTATCAGCTAATGTACAAATAATTTTTCACAAAATTTAGTATTGGTCACAATTGCGAAGAAAAAAGTGAAGTTCATGATTTTTAAGTTTCTGAAACTGTGTATCTAATGAAAATTTAGGAGGGGCCTTTTGCAAACCTAAGTTATGCAGGGTGTCTTAAAAATGTTGTATATCGTTGAAATGGGCGGAACCTGAGGTGATTTAAAGTGACTTTTTCCATTTTTTCCCAACAATAAATATAAAAATTACAAAGATGCTTCCATTAGAAATTATTAAATAAATTTCCTCATTAAAGCACGCATTGTTGTGAAAATTGTAATTTTCATAAAACAATGTATACGAGTCACATTTTGTGCTCGCTAAGATTAATGTTAATAAAGACAACATTTATCTAACTTATATTTAGTCTAGACTAATCCATAGATGATTTACATCAACATGAGTATTTGAATTAAAAAAAAATCGTCTACTGTCCAGGAAGATCTTAGTGGAGATTTTTTAATTAATTTCACTTTTCTTTAATAATATACCGTTTAACAAATAACTATCGCTAAGTAAAATCTTCACAACTCTACAGGGTAATGACATTGATAAGATATTGAAAAATTATTAAGTTCGGTGTGGGGAAGGGGTGGTATCTTTCTGTAAATAATTAGACAAACAGATCCGTTTAACTGTATCCAACTTTCAAGAATAATTTAGAATTCATTAATGTTAACTAATAATACGCAGTCTAATATAAATATAAATGGTTACTCACAATATGGTAGAAACTCTATAACGACGATGGCGGAATTCCTTACAGCGAAAGTCTGAAATTACATTCACTGAGGGCCCTACAGGGCGTATCACATACCTGGAATTAATTAAAAACCAAATTCAAAACTATATAAAACTTCCTATTTCCTCGTAGGAATGGAATTTTTCGTACAGCAAGAATGTTAACAAATATTTTGAAACTGAAAATATACTGATTTTAGATTTCCCATAGTATATTCTCAAGATATTAATATTGTAGCAAATGTGTAGCACAAATTCGTGTCAACAAAACTTGACGAATCTGGCGAGTAGTATAATAATATTATTAGGGTAAACTGTCTTTTAGATACCCCGTTTTTTAAAACTTTTTTAAACCTTTTTAAACTTTTTTTTATGTAATCAATAAAAATGTAGATTTCGACGAGAAAATTCCGAAAATGTGAGTATTATTGTTAGGAATTCACTGGTTTAGAAGTTATACGCCTGTAAACATGAGTAATTTCAAGCGTTTTTGACAGGTTACGTAGGTGTATTTAGCGCATGCGGTAGATCGTATGGTGAGTGTTGAGCGCATGCGCCAGATAGTATGGTATATTGGCGGATCGGCTAAGTTAGATCTTAAACGCGCAATTCTTTCAAACAAAATAACTTCCAGGCTTGAATTAGCACAAGCTGTCACTGAACAGTGATTAAAATATACAGAATCATTTACAGGATCTCAAAAAGCATAGTCCAAGTTAGTTTGGGGTTAGGTTGCCATTACGTACGTGCTTGTGCTGCCATCTAACGAATCTGCTTGGTACTACTTAGCCGATCTTACGCGTACCACCTACCAAATATACCAATATGGCGGCGCTTCAACCTATCAAAAAGGCTTGAAAGTCCTCAACTTTGCACGCGTATAACTTCTAAACCAGTGAATTCCTGGCAATAAGACTTGCATTTTCGGAGTTTTCTCGTCGAAATCTAAGGATTGTATAAAAAATAGTTTTAGAAAACTGGGTATCTAAAGGACATTTTAACTATATTATTATCTTCAAAAATGGAATTCAACATACCTAGACAGACTTGATCCAGAATTTCATAAGAAAGCTATTTGAAAATCTGCATTGTTATATACATTTTATAATTGATTAATTAACAATGCTTATAACCAATCTTTAATTATTTATTTTTTAAAAAACATTTTTAAGGGTACTTCTTGTAGACATACTTGTACAGCGGTCGGAGAGTTACTAAAATTATAGTTTCTATGAAAATTATCAACAATCTTTTAAAAAAGTCATCGAACGTAAAATTTTCAGCTTGTATTTTTTCAGTGCAAAATTGTCGAAAAAATACAAATTTGAAACATTTTTTCAATGACTCAGTGACGTACGGCAATAAGAAGAAGTATAAAAAGATATTAAATAAACAAAAACATTGACGCGAGAAATTAATGCAGTTACGTAATAAAAAAAATGAGGGTTCAAGATTAAAAAATAGATATATGAATATATTTTTGCTTACTGAAATCACTTTAGGACTAAAAGCCCTTGCTCCACCATCTTTCCTAGTTTATTTCCTATTAAGACACATTCAAGTTTCATATCCCGAAAGGCCGAATTTATATGGACGCGAGACTCGTTGATTTTTGAGGATATTGTAGACAAGTAGTATGCAGCTGTTGACAAATTAACAGGTTCGTTACCAGTGTCACACGTGTGCAGCGACCACAATCTCGTATTTTGCGTAAAAGTAGTTAAATTAATTTCGCGCACGCTGTTATTTATAGTCATGACACGTTGCGCAGTATTTATGGACTTTTGGTTCCTTTTGTTAGATTTCCTTGGTACGAATAAAGTAACTTTCAATAGGACGTTCTTTTAAATCTTCAGTCGCTGAATACAAATCTGTGAACCTTTTTGTTCCCCAACATATAATTGTCAAAACGATCGAGTTGGAATTAAAATGGAAAGTTTTGTAGTTTATTAGTAATAATTATGGTGTCTTTTAATTCGGATTTAGTCTAAGAATATTCCTAAAACAAAATAATGTAATCAAATATGTCGTTACGGGTACGTAAATATATTTATATACAACGATTAAAATAAACAGAACACTTGGAAGACGTCAATTTTAGTTTGTTATAATAAAAGAAGGAAAATGGTACACGATGCGAACACTAGTGTGTAGAAGCTTCTTATATCAACGAAATAGTTTGTAATAATGTATCAGTCTTTAATTGAAACATTAAATAGCTTGAATAAAAATTTGAGCAAAAATGGCTCGGCACGGATCGCGTTAAAGAGAAGGACTAAAAAGTGGCATTGTTCAAAATTACATGCAACTAGGCTCAAACGATAACGATGAACTGTTACTATATAATGTTAGAAGTAAAAAAAAGACAAAAATTCTTAGCAGAATACACTTTTTATTAATTTCCTTGCATGTCTTATAGTGTTATCGCGGTGTGTAGTCGCGATCTAGAGTCACAAGGACCAAGTTGAATTTACTATAGTCTACCTCTGTTTTCATATTGGGATCTGACATTTTGAGTGGCGCCGTCTGCTGCCGAAAAGTAGAAATACTCTAAGCTTGGCTTGGCTTGGCTTATAGCAGCTTACAGTGTTAATAAATGTTAATTACAGTATAAACATACAGTGTTAAAACAGGTGTTAATTATAAAATAACGTTATGGACACTCCAATTTATCCACTGAGTAGCAAAAAATGTTTTGACTACTGTAAAATGAAAGATTGTAATAATAAAGCGAGCAAAAATTTGTTGATCCGTTTCTACACTTTGAAATGAAGTATGTGAAGTGAACTGCTTGAAATTTATAAGACCTCTGTTTCTAAAAGTTTTAGCAAAGAACAGTCTATTTTAACAGTTAAAATAGCTAAAGCTAGAGTGCATATTGAAAGATCTAATCAGCGTATAAAGACTTTCAAAATTCTTGGTTCAGTGATGTTTGTGGCATTGGTGGTGTCACAATTATTTGTGGAGTAATTAATATGTCTTCACCAATTCTAAGAGATTAGAAATTTATGAAATTATAATTGTAAATTTAGTAGGTATATTAAATAAACAAATTTATTTTTCTAAAATGAATTATTTGATAAAACATACTTTGAAAAGCCGCTCTCCTTCAACAAACTTTCTTTCTGCAGGGTTTGTATCCACCCACTTACAAGTTTCACCCATACTTGTAAACGTGTTAAGGAAAAACAAAAAAGTAGATATCCATACAATGTTAAGACCAAGCACTTCGTCGCCATATTGGATAGCTATATATATTGTCCACACACCCATGTACAAGTTTCACCCATACTTGTAAACGTGTTAAGGAAAAACAAAAAAGTAGATATCCATACAATGTTAAGTCCAAGCACTTCGTCGCCATATTGGATAGCTATATATATTGTCCACGCCCCCATGTCAGATTCCAATACCGTTCTTCACGCCGATATATTAAATTTACAGTTATTCAGAAACCTGATAATTTCATTTTATTTTATCTATTGCCTCTATTTGAGGCGTGTATCTCAGCGGCTGACTAATTGTACAAACGTGCAACGATCCACAGCATAATTTTCATTTCAAGCCATCAAACTCAAAAGATCATTCAGATCAATCGCCTCAATAGGTCCGTTTCACTGAATACTCATAACCACCATGAATGAGTTCCTAAAAGCAAACTCGTAACCAGCGAATCGGCCAAGCAGCCCTTTAGTTCGCAGTTTCTCGGACCGGGGTGTCCCGCGAATGCGCTTTACAGCACAAAACAAATTTTTCACCAGATAGACACGCGGCGGCCGGTTTGAGTTTCTTTCGCTGGTGGTCTCTTAATTAAGTTTGCCAACCATTACTCTGGCAGTAATGAACGCGAAACCGAAGCGGTCTCGAAACCACGTTGGTCGACCAACTGGGCTTCTGCAACGGGTTCTAGGGGTGGGGGTAGCAAGGGCATTGTTCGTCTTAAGTAGCAGCTAGTTATCGTGTTCAAAGGGAATATCGGAGAGGACAGATTTCAGGGCGCTTAAAGGGCTACTTAGTGGTCAGAGAAAGGGTGGGAGGGATAGGAAGCGGACCAGGCTCAAAGAGAAATTTGACCGACGCCAATGCGGACGCAACGTTTCCCCCAGTCCTCCATCGGTTCATCTATAGAGGTTGAAATTAAGACGCTCAGGGCTACCATAATCGCCACGTCTCGGGATCCCGTTGTCGGGTCACGTACAGAAATCCGGGTAGCTAATTAGCCTTCCGCCGCTCCAGGATTCACCCTGGTCAATCAGCGGCGGAGATTCGGTCTTGATTCGATCCTCGGAGCCTCGTTAGCACTGCCGTACATTCTCCTCTCGCTCTCTCGCCGCGGTTCTACTTTGCGCAAAGGTGTATGTATCCGACGCATACATACGTATGTACACCGACGGTTACACGACCATACATACGGCTGGGAGCGCGGACGGATAAAGTGTACGTGCGTGTACCCACTTGGACCCTTGGCGGTTCTGTTCTATGTCATTTAATTGCGCTACGTGAGAGTTCCGACGATCCGACTGCTCTCAGAAGTGCTCGGGATTCTTTTAGCTCGAGAGATCCTCGAATGTGTCGTAATTGCAGCGCGAGGAGAAAAAGAACACCGCGAGCTGGCCCGGCCCCGTTTAAACATTCATTTCTGTCTTTTCGAGTATTAAGACAATTGCGAGCCCCTCCTTCCGCCGTGCTCCACATTCGAGAATCATCCTCGTTGTCTTCCCGCGAACCACGAATTTTTCCGAATTTTAAATCCTTGTATGCGCCGTAATTCTGACGCGAGCAGAAGAAGAGCGTTTTGTGGTTATTATTGTGGGATTTGAATAACGATTCGTGTTGGAGAGAGATAGTAACGAGCCCACTTTTAAAATAATCGAAATATTTATTTACGCCACGCTATTTTGTTAAAAAACACACTTTATAAATACCACTCATTCAGTCTTCGATTAACCAAGACGCAACTTAGAGCATCCGGGTCGTCATGGAAATTTTCTAAATTTTACAGCTTTCACATAGTAACAATATTTCTAAGTTTGTATGTCGTCGGGTTACTGCCAAAACAAGCTAACTCCACTTTTACTCAATTCGGAGTTAAGTACTCCATTAGATTAAAAAATGTTCGAAAAACATACTGACAAAACTAGACAACTAGACAACTTTTGTTACTTACTTTGATTTTTTTCAATCAATAAATCATTTTGAAGCTGTGACGATTTTTCATTTCAATTTAAATTTTCAAACGACGATTTCTCAAAAGTTCAAATTATGGAGCTACCTTGTTTTGGCAGTAACCCGACGATGTGTATTCTAAGTGCGAGTGGAAAGAACGAAAAAATAGACTAAATATGAAAATTAATAGCGAGCGAGCAAAATTCTAACTATTTTTAAAAACACTTTCTCGTCAAATTATCGAAACTGCCTAAGAAGCACTTTAAGAAGTCTTTTCGTAAGCTCATACTTGATAGAGATAGATCGGAAAAGATAGGCTTATATCTGATCTCCCTTGTTAAATAAATAATAGTCAAGTTCAAGTATCTTGAAGCCATGTATCAGTCAGTCTTCTTCGCGTCACGAGCGTCAATGCCAGATTTTGTTTCTAAGCGAATATTTTCTTGCCAATTAAGAATGGATTTTTATAGTACAGGCAGTTATATGTTTCTAAATTGAAACATCTTTTAAACTAATCATTTTTCGGCACGCATGGGTTAATACTTTTTTATGTAGAGTAAATAGCTACATCGATTGGTGCACAAAAAACATACGGTTGCAGTTTACACTTTCCTTCAGATCATCACCCTGAGAAACGTTCTGAAGGTTATAATTGGGGGTCGCTGTTTATAAAAAAGTTATGGTCTGGAGTAAAAGTTGGAGTAGGTTTGAGGCTAGATTTATTAGCGGGGAGGGGGTTTGCAACAATAGATGTGTTTCTTCTTTAGAATCTAACAATTTTCCAGATATCACTTACATCTGATAGAGTGCACTGGTACTGTAAACACAATGCTTCTATTTACCTTTCTCACTGGAATCTCTGTTGTTTATATTTCTTGTGACTCGAGGAAAGATAATTTACTATCAGTTTAGGACAAATTGTTCTATCGTAACGTTATACATGAATTGCTAAAGAATCAAATTTTTCGAATTTCTAACCTAGACCTAACCCCAACCCATCACTCTTCCAATATTTAAAATATTCTTTTCTATTAAGACTTAATCTATGTCAGTCCCTGGGTACTGGCGACATTGAATTTATAGAACAATATATGATATATAATTTATATGATATTAAAAATGTTCACACTGTCTTAACCCTTAGCACTGGAATGGCGACTCTGAGGCGCCACTACGAATTGCTACACCATTATTCAGAATATTGTTCGCATGATTAAATTTGTTGAAATGTAATAAATTACTAAACATTTGAATATTGTATGAGGTACTATATCATTTTTGTACGCATATAATGAAAAAAATTATGTACAATGGAAATATTCTAGGTTAGAAGAAATGTTAGGTTTTTTAGTTGAAATAGCTCCGAGTGCAAAGGGTTAATAGATTTAATTGATACAAATTAAACAGAAATGGGGTAACCAAATATTTTGCTTATGCACAGTCGTATTTTTGTATTAAACTTAAATAGAATGTGAAATAGAAAGCGAAACAAAATTACTGAACTACGATACTAAACTCGTTTCAACCATAACCTTTTAATAAACAGCTACACCCAATTGAACCTTCAGAACGTTACTTAGGACGATGACTTTGACAACATATTAACCTCTTGGCCTACAACAACGGGTGAGGCTCGTGGTAAGAAATTTGGGCCAAAAACAATAAGGACGAGCCTGACTTGTAGTATATTGTTCGGACCAAACGTAAACAGCACGGGCCTGGCTCGTTCTACTTCGTTCGGACCAAACGTAAACAACACGCGCCTGGCTCGTGGTACTTCGTTCGGACCAAACGTGAACAACGCGAACTTGGCTCGTGGTACTTCATTCGAGACAAACGTAAACAACACTAACACGAAGATTACTGATTTTCTACGAGTTTTCGTAGGGTAATTATATAGAAAAGACCTGCGTACTCCGATTTTCATGAAATTTTAATATGTTATGGAGCAACACATTCTGAACAACTTTTTCCTTTTCCAATATAGGGGGGTCGCTTTTACATTCGAGATATTTGCAAAAAACTATCAGTAATGTTAATTTCATAGCGGAAACCTCTTTAGAAACACTGGGTGCGTGTGAAACACTGGGTGGGTGTGTGTGGTATTGTAGCTTCTCATCTCCACAATGTGTTTGCAAACAAAAAATAAACAGATGCGGCCCGAAAATCCAGGAAATGTCTTTGAAAATTGAAAGCTCAGCCTATCTATGTATGATCAGAGTTATCTACAGGAGTTAATTCTGCTTGTTTCTTCTGTTATTCCATTTCCTGTATTTTCGGGCCGCATCTGTTTATTTTTTGTTTGTAAACACATTGTGGAGATGAGAAGCTACAATACCACACCCAGTGTTTCACACGCACCCAGTCTTTCTAAAAAGAAGGTTTTCGTTATGAAATTAACATTACCGATAGTTTTTTGCAAAATCTCGAAAACTAAAAGCGACCCCCCTATATTGGAAAAAGAAAAAGTTGTTCAGAACGTGTTGCTCCATAACATATTAAAATTTCATCAACATCGGAGTACGCAGACCTTTTCTATATAATTACCGGAAATTCTAGTCGAAATTTGAGAAACGGTCATTTGACCGGTCGTGGTAGGAATAGTGTTAATGTAAATATTTACCAAAAAAAAAAACTAATAACACCAACCTGCGAATCTCTAGAAACCATTTAATCTCCATCCAAACATTGCTCGCTGCGAATAATAATAATGACGTAAATCAAGGTGGTAATATCTGCCGAGACACCCTGTATAGTGTTTTACAGTACTGTCGCCGAGTGTACGTAATTACGGCGTGAGGAGACCGGCCGCGTTCAAACACGCATGTCCGTCTTTTCGAGTATTCAGACAATTGCAAGCCCCTCTTTCTACCATGCTCCACATTCGAGAATAATCCACGCTGTTTCCCTGTTGCGCCCCAAATTTTTCCATCCCCCACGAACGCCGTCACTCGAGATTGCACCAAGTCGCCGGACTCGTACGCGTTTTCTGAAAATTGTATGGCAGAAAGAGGGAGATGGTCGATCGGATTAACCCCCACCCGATGGAACTCCCGAACCTGTAATCTGATGAGATGGAAAGGGCGAGAGAAGAACAGCCAGCCTGCTGGTTGACCTCTTAAGGCTACCAAGCAGACCCTTAGATGTTCGATGGCAGCGCGAAGGATTTATATATTGGAAATGGTAGCAAGGCGAGAACTGGCCGGATTAGGATCAGATGGAGGGAAGGCTTCTTCTTTCTCCCCTTCGGGAGATTTTCGGTTCCGTAGATACCTTCACCTTAAGGTTAATCTAAGGGCTGTAGCGTCTGGTAAACACGAGTTTGCGGTTGATAGAAGAAGTTAAGAGGAATTTCTCCTTCTTCGGGGTCGAAGAAATTTTTTTCTTTATTACGGTTTCGGTATACTCCCGGGCCGTGCGCGTGTTCCTGTGGAATAGTTTCCAGAAATTTGAGTTCCTTAAGTTATTTATAGGCAGGTGAATGATACGCTATGCCCGTCGAAAAACGAGCTCTTTTGATGGAACTTGGGGGGAAGCTTGTTTCTACCTATGGATAGGTATTCATTTTCTTTTATTATTGAGGAACTCATACAAGATTTATCACAACATTAAGGATAGATAGAACAGAAATACATAGAGCAGAAACAAACAAAACTACGGATTTACAATTATTTTATACGAGCAGATTACAATTATTTATAAAAGAGAGTACATGTAAGCAGACTTTAAGGGGCAAGTTGAAGATATTGTGCAATAATATAGATCTTTCAGTGTGGTATAAATTACACTGTCAAAGGACATGGTTAAGGGTTTCACAGTCATAATTACATTTACACCTAGGATTATCAATAATATCGATACGAGCGAGAGAACCCGCTAAATGATAATGATCAGCTCTGCTTCTACAGGATGGGCCATATGTACCTGACCGATTTGTTGTTTAAATAGTTTTTGATACAAATAGAAGACATTACTGATTTTGTACTTAACAGTTTATTTACACTTTACAATATTACGTGTGGAACGTTTGGGATGTCCACCACTGGACGTTTTACACACGCGTGCCCTTTTAATAATATCCATTACATTATGACAGACGTATGGGGAATTTCTGCGATGCTTGCCGTGAAGTTTCATAAAAAAATAATTAAAAACAAAATAGTTTTATCATTGCATTAGTATTGGCTCACATTACTCGGCCGAGTCGAGCGGTCGAACTTCTGAGCTCCTCGAGACGTATCACAACTCCGCAGCAGTGGTGATAATTTTTTGCACTTATCGTATACAGCCGTGTACCCTTCAACTTGACAACACTGTATCTATTAGGGCTGTTACTTTCCTTCGAAGGTCGAAGATTTCGAAGCTTCGAAGGTTCGATTTCAGAAACTTCGAAGGTGATGAAAAGGCTTCGAACCTTCGAACCTTCGAACCTTCGAAACTTCGAAACTTCGAAACTTCGAAACTTCGAAACTTCGTACCTTCGATTCGTTTCCAAATTTCCATAATTTGTTTCTATATTCACCATCTGAATTATTTCAATAATTTATTGTTAAGATAATATATTTATAATTTGAATTATTCTTTCGATAGCACATTGTTAAAATAATTGTTTAAATAAATAAATTTCATAATTTGTTTCTATATTCATTATTTGAATTGTTATTTCAATTATTTATTGTTAAAATAATTGATTAAATAAATAAATTTTTACAATTTGTTTCTATGTTCATTATTTGAATTATTTCAATAATTTATTGTACAAATAATTGTTTAGACAATGTACACGTATTTAGATAATTAATATAGGAACACCTTTCTATAGAGTATACAAATTTATAATCTACAGACATTTTTATAATCTATAGAAATGTGTTTCTATATTCATTATGTAAATACTTGTACATTCTTTAAATAATCATTTTAACAATGAATTATTGAAATAATTCACATAATGTATATAGAAACAAAATATGAAAATTTATTCATTGAAACCATTATTTTAACAATAAATAATTCAAATAATGAACACAGAAACAAATTGTAAACATTTATTTATTTAATCAATTAATTTAACAATAAATAATTGAAATAACAATTCAAATAATGAATATAGAAACAAATCATAAAATTTATTTATTTAAACAATTATTTTAACAATGTGCTATCGAAAGGTTAATTCAAATTATAAATATATTATCTTAACAATAAATTATTGAAATAATTCAGATGGTGAATATAGGAACGAATTATGAAAATTTATTCCTTTTATCCGTCAACTGGAAACGAATCGAAGGTTCGAAGCTTCGAACCTTCGAAACTTCGATTTTCATCACCTTCGAAGTTCCCTTCGTACCTTCGAATCCTTCGAAGCTTCGGAAAAGTAACAGCCCTAGTATCTATAGGCGCTCGCATTGACAAAAAGATTTGACACTCAATCATAAAATCTATTTGAAAAATCAAACAGCAACTGACGTGAAATCCGACATTTCATATTACGCGACCAAAGTCAAAAACGTGCCATAATTTTCCCGACACGACATCACCTGCAACGACTGCGGGGCGAAAAGCCGGCACGCAACAGGAACAGTAACGTTGCGTGAAGGGAGGCCACGTGCGTTCGAGAGGGTGCGTTCTCGTTTTCCGACGCTTAACGCGTAATCCATTAGCCAAATTAATATCTGGAGCAAATTGCGTTTGTCGCGGTAGGCATTTGGGCAAGGGGTGAGGGTCGCGAGCCGCGTAGGATCGTCAGGGGACGAAGGGGGATGAGAGGGTGCCCGTTGTCAGGGCACTATTACTAATTCAGAAGGCGGTCGCAGCGCCGCAACGTTATACAGCAGGCGACGCATTCTGCATAGCGTATTCAACGGTACAATGGGCCGTGGATGCGAGTTTTGAAATATGAATATGAATACGGGCGCGAGTGCACGCCTCGTCGAATCGCGCCAACCAAGACAGGGGCTGCCGATCGATGACTTCCCTTTTCTCTTCTGCTTGCCGACTATGTTACCACGGGTTCTGTCCCCCCTCTCTCTCCCCCTCTCTCTCTCTCTCTCTCTCTCTCTCCTCCCCTACCGTTTCGCCCCTGCACTCCTGCCGCCGAGAGATACGCCGCGGATTGATTTATGCGTTTCTGCTGGAAACGATAGGTCCGTCCGCGACGCGATCCACTCGTAAACCTCGCGCTGTGAGCTGCCACGAATTTTCCCTCACGTTCACGCTATAAACGCGTCCGCGTGGAGGAGAGAGAAATAGAGAGAGAGAGAGAGAGAGAGAGAGAGAGAGAGAGAAATGCTGAGAACGCTCTTTACAAAGATGGAGTGTCAAATCGCGACCTCAAGAGAAAGAGAACATCATCAACGCTTCTAACGGAATCCCACTATTGGATTATTTCAACAAACGTCATAAGAAACTTATTCATAGCTCGTGTACAAAAATGAATCGGGGTTCTCAGAATTGACTTCCAAATAAAGATAAAAAAGTTGTGTCGATACTCTGTTTCAAGGGTCGAAGAGTGAGACCTAGTCTTAACCGTCCTAGGGTACGAGGGGACCCTAGCTTTCTTTTCGGGGGTCCATAGACAGTCGTAAAAAACGATCAATAGAGTAAAGAGCTTGCTAGCTTGCCGTAAAATTAACAAACTTTATAGAGAAAGTGCTGAGTAAACATTTATTAACACCCATTTCCAATATGCGCTGATTCTATACGGTACCCTGCTTACAGACGTTTCGGCTATTTTCAATTATTAGCCACTTCACTACAATTTCAATCCAACCCAGGTCATCGAGCAATTGCTCTTCGTGAATCCACCGTGCAACCGTTTATCATTGAGGGAAAAATTCGTTTGGAATAGTTACGTATGTTTGGTAGGGTCAAATGGACATTTTTCTTAAACCCTGTACAAACTTACAAGCATTGTCTACAGACAGTTTGCATACAATGTCCATGGACAATGTATGCGGGCTGTTCTTCGTTTGTTATTACTAGACTGCGGATTTTATGCATTTATTATAAAAATGGGTACGCACAATTTTGAAGCTGTGGTCATACTAAAAAGATTTAAGGACAGCAGTGTATTAGTTTCAACTACTAGAGCTAATACGATAATTATCACGTTAAACGCTGTGTCAGTTCCTGGAAACTGACGGTAGCGAATTTACAGAACAATATACAGGGTGGGGCATTTATCCTGACCACCTGGAATATCACAAAAACTAAATTCCGGAGAAAAAATGTTTCAAATAAAAAGTTTAAGTCAAGGAGGGTCTGATGCAGCAGTCATATCCATTTTTAATTTTCATCGTGTTTCCAAGGTCATTCCAAGGTCAACTTTATTTTTTCAAATGGAAACATATATTTTTAATTACAGATTCTTAATCTACGACTTGAAACAAATAACTTTTATTCGTAACGTTTTTTTCTTCGCCGATTATTTTGTATAATATTGACTTTATTAGGGAAAAATAATCTCAATTAAACGGAAAGACAATTATTTTATTAATAATAATACAGGAGAATTGCAACTTAATTACAAGAAAATCAATTTAACAATTACTCAGTAACATTCTAATGTTATTTGCATTGCATGCGAGAGAATGTATAATCTTATTCCAAAGAAAAGACAGTAAAAAGCTGGTGTATCCCTGCGCGTAATGAAAAGGTTGTATACGCTCAGCGTTGAATTTCTTCGCTACGTTCTATCTAATTGTTTTGTCTGTTTCAATATTTAGCTATTATTTAATTAATGATTTAGATTGCATGTTTATTTGATACTTTTTTAATCGAGTATTAATTTAATTTATAATAAATAGAATTATTTTCTCCGTTAAAACGACATTGTGTATTGTTTCTTTGAAAATTCAATATTATACAAAATAATAAGCGGAGAAAAAAACGTTTCAAATAAAAGTTATTTGTTTCAAGTCGTAGATTAAGAATCTGTAATGAAAAATATATGTTTCCATTAGAAAAAATAAAGTTGACCTTGGAATGACCTTGGAAACACGATGAAAATTACAAATGGATATGACTGCCACATCAGCCCCGCCTTGACTTAAACTTTTTATTTGAAACATTTTTTCTCCGGAATTTAGTTTTTGAGATATTCCAGGTGGCCAGGATAAATGTCCCACCCTGTATAATATACAGGGTGTCCCGCGACTCATGGTCAACCGACTAGGATGTGATCCTACATGTAAAAATGAGTCGAAAAGAAAGAATAAAATTTTTTCATTTAAAGCTTCGTTCCCGAGTAAATTGAGTTTGAAAATTCAGCAAATACGCGTACCATTAGATAAAAATCGGCTGTCGCGTCTGATCATGACCAACCAATTCGACTCTGTGCATATACTAATGCACGCGAACCCGACGAATCGTTAAACTCGATTTTCTCGAAAACGAAGTTACAAATGACAAAATTTCATTCTTTCTTTTCGACTCATTTTTACATGAAGAATCACCTCCTAGTCGGTTGATCATGAGCCGCGGGGCACCCTGTATAATTCATATTATATTAAAAAATGTCCACATTATCTTAATAGATTTAATTGAAACAGAAACAGGGTAAACAAGTGTTTTGCTTATGCACACTCGTTTTTTTGGTATGTAAACTTAAATAAAAAGAGAAATAGAAATCGAGACATCTGCTTCGCGTTTAACGTCTATAATTCTAAATTTGGGAAGAAGAAAGAAAACAGAAGCATACCGTTTCTGAATACGTAAATTTTTAAGTGGAGCATGCAAATGTGGAAACAATTTGTTTCGAGAACTAGGCTTAGAAGACAACTATGGATTTAGGAATTTTGTAAGAATGTCGTAGAGTGATTAAAAAATGTTATTAGACAAAATTAGCGCGAGAATGAAAAGGAAAGACACTAAATTTTGTAATTCAATTTGTGTTTCTACAAGATTTTGGGCTAACGCTAAGATATCTGGTCACTTGCGGTGGGTGTACAAAGTATGCGTACACCTTTAAAAATCGAATAACCTTTTTAAAATTGGATCAAAACGACTTCAATCATTTTGAGATATCAGACGCATAAAATTACTAGGTAACGTGTAAATAACGTTTTTCTAAAAACTGCTATTGGTCGGAATTGCGAAGAAAATAGTAATGATCACAGTTTTTAAGTATTTTATCTGTGCCTATAGTAAAAATTTAAAAGACGCATTTTATACATCTAAGAAAGCTATGTACAGGTACAAAGTTTCATCGAAACGGTTAACGTTATTATGAGTTAAAAGCATTTAAAGGTGATTACATAAGGACAAAATTCCCTGAAAAGACCGAAAATCTGCAACTTTCACCCTGAAACTTTAATCTTGTAATATTTTTAGTTGATAGCAACATTTATCGACTTCGACGATACTTTCTGCACGTAGATCTACAAATGGCGTATTTTAAATTTTCATTATAGGCGAAGATAAAGAATTTAAAAATTGAGACCTTTACTTTTGCCTTCACAATTTCGACCAATAGCAATTATTAGAAGAAATTATTTTCACATTACCTAGTAAACTAATCCTTTTAACATCTCAAGAGAACTAAAGTTGTTTGGTTTAATTTTAAGAAAGTTATTGGATTTTGAAAGTTGTATGAATACTTTTTACACCCACTGTATTTATTGTGATTCTTGTATTCTAAACTTATTACGTTCCACAAACACTCGTTTCAATGAAACTGTTCAATAAATGGTAAAACTCATTAAAATGTTTGTCATGAAATTAATGCCATTGATTATCAATTTATTGACGCTGAAACTAGCTAGATTGTAGTGTGAAGTGAGAACTTCATTATCAAGTAATTAACCATTGTTATTAATAACGCTGATTGCTGCTATGGATACAATAGTTGATTTATGTGAACTGCATTTTGCATGGCACACAACGTGTTAATTATACATGTCTTCTTTTTAGTACTGCCACAGTATCCCATGAGTGACCTAAGGTTTCTTTATATACACACATGCTGTCGTATTGAACCTTTCTGGCAATAATAATCTGAGTACCAAGTTTCAATTTCTTTTTATTACCTCTTTAATATTTTTCTTGAAAAATTACACAACTATTTTAGAATTTTATGTTCTTGAATGATCACAGATTAATTGAGGCCGGCATAGTTGAGTTATAGTTGAGGCATAAAAATATACATTGAAACTATAAAGTGCAACATCGTTGAATATCGTGGAAAATTTTCGTTGTTAATATAAGGGCGAACACCGAATATGTTACCCAATGGTGAAAACGCTGAACATCTAAATATACTTTGTGTTATAAAAGAAACAATCCTATAGATTTTCTTCTCAGGTACGAATTGTAAGTTAGACATTCATTTTCGAGATTCAAAGTCATTTGAAGGTCATATCATAATATCTGCTTGAATGTGTTTTTTATGAATTACGCAAGGTAATAGAAAAAAATATGTAGTTATTTGAAAACAAACATTGATGACCGTTAAAATCTTTAAAAGGAAACAACAGTTGAAAAAACAACGACTGCAGAATAGTGACCATTCAATGCCACTTAAATTATAAAATGTTGTTTGTGCTTTCACAATTAAAAATGTACAAGTAAATGCAATATAAAACCCAAATTAAAGAAGATAGAAGAAAGATATAAGAACTTAATTACAACTATTAGTGTTCCATATACAGGGTGTCCCACATAAATGGGAACACCTAAATATCTGTCGTATTTACAGTCCTATCGGAAAACTTCAGAGGACAAAGTGACACTATTGCAGGGTGCAAATATAATGGTAGAGAAAAAAAAATTTTATGTCGTGTTTTTTAATGAAATTTCAAGGTCACCGATGTTTTTTTAAATGGAAAAGTATATTTTTTTTACGATAGCATGATAGATAATAACAAACTAGATTTAGTGGATACCACCTTTTTGACCTTGAAATGACCTTGAGCAAGAATAATCATGTTGGAGCGGATAAAATGTGGAAGTTTAAAACTTACGTGTTTCAGCAAAGATTGCGCGTTGTTTACGGCGGGTTGACCTTTACATATCATAATAAATGTTCGAAATGTTTATGCAATATTGCAATCTTGCATTAAATGATCTGTAGGCATTGTTGATTTCCAGAGACGTAATTGAACGTCGAACGAATTTATACAAAAAACTCTTACTGGTATAAAGTATGCTGCATTTTTACACCAGGCTTTGTCGGGCCTTTTAGAAGAAATTACGTTATTCGATCGGGAGCGCATGTGGTTTCAATATGATGGTTGTCCAGCGCATTATTCTAAAGTTGCTAGAACGGTGCTAAATACGAAATATCCTGGCCGCTGGATTGTGCGACGAAGAACAATTCCATGGCCAGCCCGTTCTCCGGATTTGACACCATTGGACTTTTGTCTATGGGGCAAAATAAAATGTATTGTGTACAAAGATAAACCCACAACGCCAGAGGATATGCGGCAAAGGATTACTGCAGCATGTGCTTCAATTACGTCTCAGGAAATCGACAATGCCTACAGATCATTTAATGCAAGATTGCAATATTGGATAAACGAGGGTGGTCAACATTTCGAACATTTATTATGATATGTAAAGGTCAACCCGCCGTAAACAACGCGTAATCTTTGCTGAAACACGTAAGTTTTAAACTTCCACATTTTATCCGCTCCAACATGATTATTCTTGCTCAAGGTCATTTCAAGGTCAAAAAGGTGGTATCCACTAAATTCAGTTTTTTATTGTCTATCATGATATCGTAAAAAAATATACTATTCCATTTAAAAAAACATCGGTGACCTTGAAATTTCATTAAAAAACACGACATAAAATATTGTTTTCTTCAACATTATATTTGCCCCCTGCAATAGTGTCACTTTGTCCTCTGAAGTTTTCCGATAGGACTGTAAATACGACAGATATTTAGGTGTTCCCATTTATGTGGGACACCCTGTATTTTCCTTCATTTTCTGCCATTTATAGAATCGTGTATGTATGTATAAAAGGTTATACTGGTAATCCTGACTAGTTTTGTATGTCTCACCGTCTAAAAATATAAAACGGAATTTGCATTCATTGTGCGACACCCTTGTATTCATTTTTATTAATACTATAACAACATGGTCAACATTTAAAACGAAGGGAAAGACAGAATTGAATTTGTTATGATTGATTGAACACATGCTTCTTTTATATCTCGAAATTTGAAAATTGGTCATTTAAAATTGACATACGGTTTCAAAAAGAGCCGCCATGAAAGTGCAATTACTATAATGAAAAAAGATTTAGTTTTATTTCTTCGTAATGTATTAAGAAGGTTTAAAGTATTGTAATACAGTAAGAAATCCTGAAATAATGCTGTAACGTGTTCAAAAAAAGATATTTTGTTGTTTCAAAAATATAAAACAACATTTTCTTGTCCAAGACTTCATCCCTGAGAAAATTGAACTTCAAAATTCATTGAGTATGTCTGCTGTTGAATAGAAATGTCTGTTTATCACATGCTAAATCTATTTCTTGTAAATATTAATGCACACGAACCTAATGCATTTTCAAAGTCAATTTCCTCGAAAATGAAATCTCATTTGAAAAAAAATGTTAGCTATATTTTCGATCGATATTTTCATATGGAATCATTCGTCTTTGGTTACATCACCAGACCGGAATACACTGTATAAGTACACTTCTGTAGTTAAATGTAGATGTGCAAAATGAATTTATTGTATATCAAACGTTATATATGTAAGTTAATGGGCGCTAATGACCCTTGCCATTAATGTGACCTAAACTCCTTACTAAAAAGACAAAGGAAAGAAATCAACAAAAATCCCTTGTATCGCAGGATTCCATTTGAAACGACGCATAGCAGTACAAACCGCAAATTAACCTAAACTAAATTTAAAATGAGCGGTTTAACTACATTACGGACTTTATGAAGATGAATGTTTTTAACATATTTATAGCAGTCATGTCTAGATCCATTTATATTCTTAAGCTATGTCCAAACTGAATCAAGTAACTTTTTATCGTCCTTTGTTGCCTTTTTCTTATTTTATTCTGCTCTTTTATGTATTAATTGTCTTTACATAATTTATTAACCAACATTTTTAGAAGAACGTTGACCTTCTTGTTAAATTTAAAACAAATAACTACTGATGATTTGAACTGGCTACTACAAAGTTAAAAAAGATAGAACGTTTGTAATTCTGGGTCGTAATGGACCCAAATCGCGCAATTCGAGATATAGTGGACATATTTAACTGTATCAAAGCTGAATAGAATCACATTTTTATAAAAATTAATTTAACTTTACCAATAGTAGGATCACAAGCTTGTGACCACATCCCGGAATATTCGGATAATAAGATACTTGTGTCAAATTTAACATATTTTGAATGTGACCGACATTGGGCGTCACTGTTTATTTTTTTAAAATCGTAAGAGAAAGTTGGAAAAAAGTTTATGTTAAATAAATGTTTTCCCTGATTATTTCGTTTACGTAATCGGATACTTAATCCGCAATCAAAGAGGCCGAAATATTTCGACGTTACAGCAGACGTGCGGTCTCAAAGTCCGTTATACTAATTTTACAATAAAATCTTTATGAACATATCTTTGTACTCTGTTTTTAATCGCTTTTACAATTAAAATGGCTTAAAATTGTAATGTTACATCAATGTATTTCAGATTGGAGCTACTTATGTTTGCATATCGATATATAAATGTTTAAAAATATGTCATCCTTACATGGGAGGAACATAGGAATCTAAACTTCTTAAAGATCTCGCAGACTGCATGACTGTGATGACGAGTTAAGATTCGTGCAACTTAATACATGAGTCTCGGAGTCACACACACACACACGCACACACACACGCAAATATATATACATATATATTGTAAACTATTAGAATAATATAGTAAATATTAATATAGTATAATATAGTATATATTAATACAGTATAATATAGTATATATATATATATATATATGAATATAGTATAATATAGTGTGTATATATATATATATATATATATATATATATATATATATATATGTATATATATATGAATATAGTATAATATAGAAAATATAAATATATATATATATATATATATATATATATATGAATATAGTATAATATAGTATAATATATATATATATATATGTATATATATATATATATATGTATATATATATATATGAATATATATATATATATATATATATATATATATATATATATGTATATACATGAATATAGTATAATATAGTATATATTAATATAGTATAATATAGTATATATTAATATAGTATAATATAGTATATATTAATATAGTATAATATAGTATATATTAATATAGTATAGTATAGTATATATTAATATAGTATAATATAGTATATATATTAGTATAGTATAATATAGTATATATTAATATAGTATAATATAGTATATATTAATATGGTATAATATAGTGTATATTAATATAGTATAATATAGTATATATTAATATAGTATAATATAGTATATATTAATATAGTATAATATAGTATAATATAGTATATATTAATAGTATATTCGAACCTCCTATGATTATTCTAGCCCAACACAACGTGCATTAAACACAACTCACGCAGTGTTTAATGTGTTAACGCACAGAAAACATCTAAAAGACTCATGTTATTTTACATAGTATTTTAAAAAGACTTGTGCCCGGTGTTTGTGCACACCTGCCCCCCCCCCCCTCCAATATTTTTAACGTTATTCGAAACCTCCTGCAGCAACTCACAGACGTAATTAGAAGACACCACAACGCCCATCAAAACGACATTTGCCTAACAAGATCGACATAACGCAGAGTGCCGCCGTTTCCGCTCGCTTATTAGCCGTTTCCCTCGGCCCTGCACTTTCATCCCGCAAGTCCAACGAGCAATCGGCCCGTTCGATCGGTTTTTTTTTTCGTTCATTGGATGTAATTTTACGGAGTGTGGATTGAACGGTGTGTCGATCCGGGGACTCGTTCGTGTTGGAGGGGTGAAAGGACGGGCTATTTCCGATAATACGGATCGTCCTACTTTCTCGCGTCAGGCATTAAATCTAATAAAAAATCGAATCCCCTCTCTGTGTGATTTTCATGGAAGCGCTGTTACGTTTGACCCGTGTGCGGTGGCGTGTCGTTTTGAGTGCTATGAAAAAATGCTTGAGCGAGCAGTATATCGGTGCCGGTTATGCTCCCACTTGCGGTTTAACGTGGCCCGTAGTATTCGAGGCGATTGCCAAAAACCCCGGGCGAAAAGTTCGACCACTCGGAGAATCATTGCCGGGGAAAAATTCATCGCCCCTCGCGCCATCAAATCGTGGAGAGGATCCTTTCGGTTAATTTGACGTGGGCGTTCTGGCCTCGAAATCGGTGGCGATTCCCCGTTGCCACGGCGTATTTGGCCCTCGGTGCATCATAGCCCAGGGTCTGTCTCGCCCCGTTACCGCCTTTCTTGGACGGTTCCTCGAGAGGCCGGCCTCTCCCGGCAAGATGCTGCCGCCGGCAATAACCGGTAACGTATTACCACTTCTGGTCGGTTGAACGCATTTAGATCGCCTATTTGGCAAGGTAGCGGAATAACTTTGCGTTTTACTTCGGCGTCGACGCGAATCAAGCGCGAAACCAGCGCCAACCGGCGAGTTACGGTGCGCCGAGTCGAGCAGATCAGAGCGGAGCAGAACGAAGTGAAGCGGAGCGGTGTGGAGCGGAAAGCGGGATGGAAAACCGGAAACGTTCCCGAGGATGGAGGCGGCCACGGTCGCGCGATGCGATGGCTTGACCAACCCCCTAGGATAAAACTTGATCCGGTCGCGCGTGAATAATTCGCCAACGTCGAAGCCGCGAACTGCGGCCGCCAACCGCAATTGCGAATTACGGGTGCGCGGCCGCTACGATCATTGGGATCGATGTGCTCCGATGAGGCGCGCTCCGTCAGGATATCGTCTGCGCCATCACCATTCTTTTTAGTTAAGAGGGTATCGAGCCAAAAATCTGGCTGCCGGGCAAAATTGTGGAAATTATTATGTGTAGAAAGACATTCTTTACGATTTTACGGTAGAGACTTCATTAACACGTTGGCTGCTACGTCACTCACAATAAGGCGGCTGACAACCATAATGCTGCAAGTCGTATACATGGTTTAACGAGTAAAATAATGTTTTGGGTTTGTTGTTATAAAAAACTCCATATACGCATTGCGGCTACAGAAGCATACCTGTAGGTTTAGAAAACTGTAAACAATGTCTGTATGTGAAAGTTAAAGCACGAAACAGTATATTACACCATTTAAAAGCGAATTATATAATTAAGATTGACTTATACCGATGTACAATGAATCCCATTAATATTCGGACACTCTTAAAAAGACAATAACGTTTTTAATATTGGACCTTACGATTTGGATTTTTTTTAGAAGTCAATACAATTAGTTTACTACATGACGCAATGAAGAGATTTTGGAAAAATTGCAATTGGTTTTATGTGGGTCTATATTGAATATTTAAAAAATACGTTTTGTAGATCTGTGTTGCGAATTAGTGGTTGAAAATAAAAGAGCGTAAGGTGAACTTACCACTATGATCCCAAATGGTTCGTTCTATTCGTTTAGTAACTAAAGAATAAACTGCCATTTTTCAGTAACGAATGAAGTTCTTCATTAGTTAACGTTACCGGAAAATATATGTTGCCTTTAAGATTCGAAAAACAATATTAACTCAAATCTTTAGAATTTGGCTTCTATGAAGTTTTGCAGAAGAAAACTGGTAAAATATATTTTCCATTCCTGGGTTTTGGCATGCCTGGATGTGTAATACGCTCAATATTGTCCACAATATAAACTTCGACGAAATTTGACGAATGCATATATAAATTTTGTAGTACGCAAACGGAACAAAATGATAACAGAAGCACAAATTCTACGCTTTTAAGTTGTACATAAGCTAGCAAATAACAAGTATCGAACATGGAACATAGGTAAAGAAATGTACAATAACACTTTGTACATAAACGTAATTGTAAAAAAATATTTTTATTTCTTCGATTGATACAAAATATAGGAAATAAACTTTTCGTTGCAATTAAAGTTGCATAAGGAAATATTATTTCACGTGTGAATACTTTAATACTGAATTATAGACTGGCTGTTTTGAAATGTGTATTTACAATGTATCAAATCCAACAGTTTTCTTCTGTAAGAAAGTGTAAATCGATAAGTGCTATACACGGGATCTAGATTATCGGCATTTATAAATATATAGTTAATTGTTGGTGGCGTGTCGTTCGATAGTAGCATCTTTTGTTTGTTTGCATCGAGAAGTTGCAGTCTCCTCCATGCAGTCATGTGATGCACGCGTTTGATACATATATATAGTTTAATATATTATAATTAAAGTGTGATAATAAAGCATTGTTTTTATTACCCCAAATCTCCTGACATCTTCGATTTTTGTTAGTGATGATTAGACTGCGGACTTTTATGCAAAATAAAAATTGTCTACATCAATTGCCAGGCACAGGAGTCACCTACGAATTCTTTTCTATCTTGAACAATTTTAAAAAAATTGATAATTTCATATCGGTATCATCTAATCCTTTTGATCTGTCTACAGTTTTCAATTTCTCCTAACCATTTTTCTCATAAATGCATAAAATCCGCAGTCTAGTGATGATGCTTGAAACTTAAGTGAAGAAAAATAGTGCAAGTATAAAAACATGTGAAAATGTAAACAGTCAGCAACTAGACGACGCAACTTTATGCAAAATAAAAATTTATGCATTTAGTGCAAGCTACAAGAGGTAAATATTCCGTTAATAATTTGAATATAATGAAAATAATATATTAATATTCTCAGTCTTTTATAAAATCCGGAATCTACTAATAATCGTGACTAGACTACGGATTTTATGCATTTATGACAAAAATGAGTAGGTGTAACTTAAAACAGCAATAACATTACAACAATTTAAAAATATTGTTGTATTATTTTCAGGTTATTTAAGATATTAAAAAAGAAAATAACTTTCTATTTCACTCCAGTTTGTAGTAATTCAGATATAAAATTTTTATTTTGCATAAAGATCCGCCGTCTACTCATAACATATTGAAACGTTTTGCTCAGTTTATTGAAACGTAAAAATGAAAGTCAAATTCATTAATTTCAACGCTTCCTACAAAATATATTCAACGACAAAAATACTCTGCAGGTAATGAAGGTTTAAAAAGTATACTACGAATTGTGAACATTATGAGAATGAAAAACGAGCAGAGCACAGAAACATTCGTAGACAGTAGACATACCGAACGCACCCAGTGCTCCAACAAACAGGCTTCAGGGGAGCTCAAAGAGGCGAGATCTGTTCGCAGACAACAAACAGCGGCTGTACCTGAGCTTTTTAAATTGAGGAAAGCCTACTCTACGCCTCTGGTATAGCTGACTAAGGATAATTAAAATAACAACCGTTATTTTCATCATAGCAGCATTCAAGAAACGACGTTTTTCAATATAATTGGAATTTTATCTCAGAGATTACTGTATCAAGTCAATATATTGTAATTCGACTACGGATCTTTATGCATTTATGGCTCATGAAAATTTAAAAAAAAAAAGCTAGAATACAAGATTTGATAAAATTTGTACAATTTCTATTTATTTCTTTTTATTATAGCACCTTGAATCTCATTTGAGATTCATTTTGGCTACCATGAAAGTACAATTTTAGGTCTGCAAAAGCTATTGCAGTATTTCATCGATAATCGTCGCCACCACGGGTCCGGCCGGCGACGATTAAAGTTCAGATAATACTATTCTTTGACTTGTGTTGAGCGTAGAAAAAGACAGCGAAGCTCGAGAGGCCTCAGTCGCCGAGAAGTGTAACATAATATAGGTCGAGTATGGCGGTGTGAAAACAACAATTAACCCAGTGTCAAAACTTCTTTATTTTTATTATTTTTTAATGGAACTTTCACCAACATATTCGTGGAATTTTTCTAATGAAAATGATACCAAATAAGATATAATTCTGATGGTATTTACTTGAGTAATGGACGATGAAAGTTTCGGAAAAGTATTGTAAATATGATCCGAATTATATCGTCTTTGGTATTATTTTAATCAGAAAAATGCCACAAATAGATTGGAGAAAGTCTCATAAAAAGAAATATGTAATAATAAAAAAGTTTTTTTTATTGGCATTACACTGTGAAGGCACCTGGGCCTTTGAACTACACCGGCGACCGCGACTCTCCGCGTCTCTTTCTTTCGCATACGCTGTCCTTCCTTGCGCCCGAAACATTCATCGTCCATTACTCAAGTAAATACCATCGGAATTATATCTTATTTGGTATCATTTTCATTAGAAGAATGCCACGAATATGTTCGTGAAGCTTCCATAAAAAAATAATAAAAAATAAAGAAGTTTTGTCATTGGATTAGTAGTGATCTCACCGATATACTCTACCCGTATTATGCTACACTTCTCGGCGACCGAGGACTCTCGAGCTTCATGGCTCCTCACGGGGTATACCCCGCGGAAGGAGGGATGGTTTTGCGACGATTATTGTTCAGAATTTCACGACAATTAACGATGAAATACTGTACCACTGAAAATAAAATTGTATTATATTTTATGAAACTTTCTTACAATTTGTCTACAAAAATTGAAAATTGTATAAACATCCGCGATCTAATTATCATATACACTGATTATGGTTAAAATCACGATTCGTTTTGTACTATACAAATTACTTGACTACCGATTTTATTTATTTATGATAGAAATGAGTAAGTAAAATGTATAGTAGTAGAAAGATTAAAAGAATTAAAGGATATCAATATATTATTCTGAACGTATTTATTTCATATCAGAAAGAAAGAAACTTGGTTTCTGTTTCCTGTAATTGATGCAGAAATTTTTAATTTTGCATAAAAATCCCCAGTGAATTTAATTTTAAATTACTATTTTATCGGTCTTCGTATTCCGACATTTTATATTGCACGACCTAACACAAAAAATATTTGTCGAATAAATTAAAATATTGTATCCGTTGGTTAAAACCATTACTGGATTGCGGATTGATGCATTTATATTATTTTTAATCTGTAAAAAATCGACGAAAGAACACGTTCGAAGAACTGGAACAAAATCTTTTATTTGGAATAGAGTAAAACACCTGATCGCATGAAAAACATTTTATCAAATCATTTTTCTATAAATTCGCTCGTATAATTTTATATTTCCACAGAGATCCGCAAATACCCTACGTAGTGTATAAAACACAAACAAACCACGTTGAAAAACAAGAGATTCCAAACATTTTGACTACCCAATACCGTCGAAAGTACGAAATTTTAAATGTACTCTGCACAACATTTTTTCACAATAATTTTATTGACCTCCCTCTACATTTATATAAATTACTATATTTCTATTGAGTAACTTTCTTTTATGCAATTGATATTAAATTTTACTCTATTCTACATTTTTTGATAATTTAATCAACCTCTGTCCAAATTTTCATAAATTACTATATATCTATAGAATCATTTTTTTTATAGAATTATCATTAAATTTTATAATCATATATTTATAATACAAGTATAATTTAAATATAAATTTTGTAGATGGGTTCTGACTACGCAATATCCAAACTTCGAGAAAGATTTCTTCCACTAAGTAATGTTCCTATCGTGGAGGACACAAAGAAACCACGTGGAAAATAAAGAGATTCGAATCTCTTTGATTGGATGATCCCTTCAGTTATAGATAGTCTCTCATTATGCAATATCCAAAGTCCAGGGCGGCGAGATCTCTACCATTCCTCGATCACACCCGGCAAACATTCCAAATGAAATTCTCGTCTTCCTATGAAAGTGGTCTAGGTAAGAGAGAAGTTTAGACGATTTTGCTAATCTAAGGAAAATAATCGGAGCGGAGGAGTTGCGTGGTTCATCCGGATAACGCCCCGATGTTCGGCGCCGATAAACCGAGCCAAAGATCTGGGTAAGCCTTGATAATGACGCGAAAAATACCGGCCCGCCGGGTCCGGGTTCTTGTGTTCGTGTTCAGCCCGAGCAGGCAAAAGAAATGGAATCGCTCGGCTATCTGCGGGGAAGATGTCGGATATCGTATTTTATGTAACCTCGTCGTTTTTCAGCTATCAACGCGGTCACGCCGCGCCGCATCGCATCGCTCCGCTTCGTTCCTCTCCGTTTGTGTTCCTTTTTCCGATCGGATAGTTTGTTTAACCGATGGGTAAACTTGATCGACTGGCTTCGGGTAAATTTGAATATGGATGCGTTTCAGCTTTCACGAGTTCCTTGTACCGATTGCTTCGTCAATATTATCGGGACCGTGAACGGCAAATATATATTTCCCGTAATTTCAATATCCGTTACATTCGACCGGGAGCCGGGGATCAAAGTTACGGAATCGGAGGCGAATCGATGGCGCGCCGTTCCGACTACGAATTACTGGACCGTGTCCGACGACGTGCCGTGCGGATTGCCGTGTTTGCCGTAATGGCCACGGTCCGCCGCGATAACGGCCAGGAATAGCAAATTTTCTTGATTCGACGACCATGACCACGACGACGACCAACGTCGACGCTCAACCAACCATCTTCAGGGGTTCATTCGATCGCATTATATTCGCATCATTTCGAGCGTGTGCAGCTCAGACGTTGGTCGACCCGACTCGGCCCGACCCTGCCCGGGTTCGCCCCAGGTTCGGTCGGGCTGCTATGACTGGCTCCCAGGGGACGGAAAAATCCCATTTCAATATTTTACAGCTTACCCCGTATCGCTCCTTGCCGGCCCGACGTCGTTAATACACACGAAACAGCTAGCAACGACGGAACGGGATGAAACGGGACGGGATAGAACGGGACGCGATGCGATGCTCTTGGGGTTTCGAGCCAGCCGCGAAATGACGTATAGACGCTTCCACTATCCGCTGGTTGAGATACCCAGAACGCTTCGGAGCAAACCGCACCGCTGGGGTCATAGGCCTACCGGATTACCGAACCGGCTATGCTTCACCGCATGCCAAAAGTCCGTGTATCCGATATCGTTCAGCCCAATTACTGCGATGTTTCGCCCATAATGGAGCTATTACGGGGTTGCCTTGTCACCTAGGCTACACGATTAATATTATTTACGAGCCAAGAATAATTCACGCGCCGCGATACTATGGTTGTTGTTTTTGTTCGCCGTGTACAATCGTTGTTTAGAACCGCTACGCGCTGTCGACCAGTCGCCGACGACTTGGTCGCCGAGAAACTAAAAATTAGAAGACTATGCTCGACGACCAAGCTCAGCGGCCAAATGCAGCGAGTCTTCGAATGTTGTCAGTATCATGCAAATTATCAGTCTCCCTTTCTTCATATTCTGAATCACCTACAAGTGTAAATACACTGGCGTGCAAACTTAAAGTTTTATAATTTTGTAACAATAATCATACAACAATCATTCCGGGCGCGTTTGAAAGCTTGAAGCCTCTGCTTTCAGAATCCTAAGTTCAATTTTTTTTCGAAGTCGTTTCTACGTCATGTGGGAGGTTAACAAAGCAACGATGCTTTTATTCCCGAAAATTATTCAAATTTAAACGACTCTACAAACATTGTACATTTTTTTTGAGGGCTGAAATCACAATAGTTTTGAATAGTCTCCCCCTTACAATTGCCCCTTAAAAGTTGATCTACGATTTTTTTCGTCGTTTTATTGAACTGTCAATGAATAGTCCAAGGTACACCATCTGGAGGTTCCTCGGTCGGACTTCTACCACATGTGTATGTGTTTAGTGTGTGCATATAGCATATGTACAAACAGTAAATACACACACAATCCTTGTGTACGGAATTGCACGGCGATTACGAAGCTTGGAGAGACAACCTTTGAAATTAGATGCGTTAGGTGATGCACTTCGGAGGCTTTGTAAAGATATCCCCCAAGAATTGATACGTCGGTGCATCAATATGCGAGGAAGATGTGAGGAAGTGATACGGCAGAGAGAAGGAAATACTCGCTTTTGGACATTTAGTCACTCACACACAAAATTCACTGGATAATGAATACATTAAACACACACACACTACAGGATGGGGCATTTAAATGGGAACACCTACATATCTCGGTTATTATTAGTCGTACAAAAAATCCCCACAGAATAAAGTTGTACTGTTTCAAGGGGCGAATTTGATGATGGTAAAATTTTTTCTCAAGGTCATTTTTTTTACAAGATTTCAAGGTCATTGATATTTTTTTAAATGGAATCATATATCTTTTTGTTCATGTTTTTATAGAGAATAAAATGACAAATTCAACAATCTATCATAATGTATGATTCGGCTCATCTCATCTCAAGATATTTACAGTTTACTTACGTGTTTCGAAATCATATGTCGTGTTCAAAATGCTAGCCATTGGCATTGATGCAGTACTGAAGTCACTTAATAAACGATCTGTACGCGTTTTCTATTTCTTGCGGCGTAAGTAAATCACATGCCCTAGTAATTCTTTGCCTCATATCTTGTGGCGTCGTAGGTTTTTCCTGGTAAACAATGTTCTGCCAGTATCTGTTCCACATCGCTAGGGCATATTAATGTAAATATCTTGAGATCAGATGAGCCGAATCATACATTATGATAGGTTGTTGAATTTGTCATTTTATTCTCTATAAGAACATGAACAAAAAAATTTATGATTCCATTTAAAAACATATCGATGACCTTGAAATCTTGTAAAAAAATGACCTTGAGAAAAAATTTACCATCATCAAATTCGCCCCTTGAAACAGTACAACTTTATTCTATGGGGACTTTTTGTACGACTAATAATAACCGAGATATGTAGGTGTTCCCATTTAAATGCCCCACCCTGTATATGCACACACTAAACACATATGCATCAGGTACAAGTCTAACGGAGCAATCTCCAAGCGATGTCAACAAATTATATGTCTCGACTATCATAGCATGATTCTACACCCTCGGTTTGGTGGAAATTGATGTCAGAAGGGTGCCACAAAATTAACTTGAATTTCAAGGTCAAAAGGTCAATAATCAATATTTTTGCATCATACGATAATAAGTGCAAAAGGAACTCTTCACAAGGATAAAAAGTGCAAAAGGAACCACGGATCAAAACTCAATCGTTTTCCTAAAAAATTATGATAAAGTGTTTTCATTATCAAACTGATTTTATTTACATTATATTTTCATTTCTCAATCAGATGGAGTTTATAAATCGTGCTACTGGTGAAGCCGTTAGAAAATACGTCTTGGCAGGTGAAATATATCGAGAATACTAATACATTGAAAAAAATATATGTATACCCGTAAACTCTTTGGACGTTTTCACTATTCTATGTTTCACTTACCCACTTTTACCATAATTGCGTAAAATCCGCAGTCTGCTAATAATATTAGAATCTTACCTTCTTCTTGTAGGTATAATATATTAATTTCTAGGGTCGTAATATAAATTCGTTCCGTGATCTTCAATATCGTATAGGCTTTGTCCCATTTATATAAAATTAACCCTTTTAGTAACGACGATATATCGACGTTGACGAGTCGCAACAAATTCGTTAAAATTAGAGCACATTTATATTTGCAACGAAACGAATGTATATGACAACCCAATCTACAGGATGTCGACCGTATAAATAACCAGCGTTTATTTTTGCAAATTATAAATATTAGGAAAAATTAGAGGAAAAAGCAATACTGTTTTTTACAAGCAACATAATGGCGTATATATTCATTTTGTGTTGGCATTACTTTATAAGAAATGAAGGTCACCTTCAATTTTTTAAATGCATTGATATATGTATATTTTTTGATATAATACAATATAATTCTCTTTTTAAATATTAAGTATTAAGATTGAAGGTTCTTTTATTTTTCTTATTGGGTGTTTTTTCGTGCAAATTAGAGTTATGCGAATATTGGTATCACGTTTATTCCGTAGAGGATCTACGAGATTTGAATGGCATAAGTAAGATAGTGGTTGTAGTTGTGGTTACAAAACTTTTAGATTATTATACAGCACACTGTTGAATGATTCATGAATTGCGCTGGGGATTATAGACTTGATAAAACTTATATGTGTCTCGAATTTCTATACGTATCACACAAAATTCATTACTGGCAATATACAATTTTATTAATGCTTCACAAGAAAAAACACAGAAAAGCTTTTCACGAATAACTGAGGCACGCTAATTCAAAATTAGAGTGATCCAGTGTCCAAATACTTATAATAGTAAGTGTACGTAGTAAAACATCGAGGCAAGTCACTTAACGTCTTCAACATTTTTCATGCGTTTAGTCAAATTACAAAATTCGAGTAAACATAATATAGCAATGTTCGTTAACTATTAAGATATTAATGACAAATATGTTACTAATTAGTGTTTTTTTATAATATCTACAACTTTTATTTGCGCATTGGCTGATGTGGTAGTAGTTGATAAGTATCTTAAGTGGATTCCACACATTTTTAATGAAATTGAAGGTGTACAAGTTACCTAGCACACAAATACATCACTAAATACCGTGTCATAATGAACAACCGATTGGTATACGCTGTTAAATCAGTGCGCGCTTACTTATTCAAAAATAATATTTTAATTACACTGAGCTTATTATGAGTTTGTACTGTAATGTTCCGCTCGATTAATTTAAATAATATAAAATTAAAAGAATTGCATTTAAATGTAGACAATTACAATAGACTCATTATCATACAACGCTTTTTACAATGTACTCATTTACTTAAGTTTAAGTAGAAGGAATAAAAACGATATCATATATAAGGTATAAATATCGAAAAAGTACGGTGTATAAATCAAAGAAAAATATTGTAGAAGTTCAGAAAATAATTGGAAGTTTAAAACAATACTAAATCCGTTATAATAGGTTTTCGATGCTTTGGACGCTGTATTCAGGAACAATGTAAAATGCCTGAGGGATATGTATGTACATATGTATGTACATATTGGTGGCATAGAACGCGAGACAAAGAAAAATTTGGTAATTATATAGAAAAGGTCTACGTACTCCGATTTTGATGAAATTTTAATATATTATAGATTTCGACATTTTGAACAACTTTTTCCTTTTCCAATATAGGGGGGTCGCTTTTAGTTTTCGATATATTTGCAAAAAACTATCGCTAATACTGTATTGAATTTTTCGTATTCCTGCATGCTCCGCGGCAACGTAAACCTGTTCCGGGGCCGTATATGTTTATTTTTTGTTTGTAAACACGTTGTGGAGATGAGAAGCGACAATACCACACACACCCACCCAGTGCTTAACACGCACCCAGTGTTTCTAAAAAAAAGGTTCTCACATTATACAATATAAAATCAACTGAAACCAATACAGCATAGATGTATTATCTAACACACGATACCACACACACCCACCCAGTGTTTCTGAGACGAAGGTTCTCACATTAAACAATATAAAATCAACTAAAACCAATACCTATTTGTTTTACAATCAAATGCGATAATATAATACATGTATGTATGTATTGGTGTCAGTTGATTTTATATTGTATAATATGAGAACCTTTTTTTTAGAAGCACTGAGTGCGTGTTAAGCAGTGGATGGGTGGGTGTGGTATTGTCGAAAAAATAATAAGGCTTTGTATGTATGACCAGAGTGAGAGCCTGTTTTCTCTCTCATCTCCACAGCGTGTTAAGAAAAAAAAAAGTACACGGGCGTCGCGCCGGAGCAGCCTTACGTTGCCGCGGAGCGTGCGAGAATACGGGAAATTCAATACAGTATTAGCAATAGTTTTTCGCAAATATCTCGAAAACTAAAAGCGACCCCTCTATATTGGAAAAGGAAAAAGTTGTTCAAAATGTGTTGCTGCATAACATATTCAAATTTCATCAAAATCGGAGTATAAAGAATACAGAAAATTCAATATAGTATTAGCAATAGTTTTTTGCAAATATCTCGAAAACTAAAAGCGACCCCCCTATATTGGAAAAGGAGAAAGTTGTTCGAAATGTATTGCTCCATAACATATTAAAATTTCATCAAAATCGGAGTATGCAGACCTTTTCTATATAATTACCAAATCGACTTTGAAAATGCGTCAAATTCGCGTGCTTAGCATGTGGTACGTACAGGGAATTCTCTCTGCTTTATTTCGATCAGAATTTTCTAATCTCTTTCTTGAGAACAACGGAAAACGCCCTATTCCACCCATTTGCTTATAGGAACGATGACTACGCTACAGCTGGATGCAGCCGGCACAAAGCATGATTCAGTACAGGGACAGTTCCATAAGACAGTTCCATAATTACCAGAAATTTTATTGTTCCTGCAGAAAGTCGATGTTTTGAAACGTTATTACTAGTAATTCAAAAGTACATTGCTCCTGGATCAATTATTTATTCTGGCTGTTGGCGTGCATGTAATAATCTTAGAAATTAAAATTATACAATTAACCGTTCACAAGTAATATTCGGAAACTAAGACCAAGAGATGGGTACATGTATATGGAAAAATTGTTTAGAATGTTGACCTTGGCAATATATTCCTATGGCCAAGGTCATTGAGCTTGGTCCCCTTTTGCCAGCATTTACCAAGATCAGAAATCCGATATACATATGTATATACTGTATGTGGACTAATTGAACCAAATCGATTAAACTTTTCAGTAACGTTTTGCAATATACAGTATTAAATCGATAAGCGTTGCCAAATTCTGAATAAGAAGTGTCGCAAAAGAATCCCCACTTCCGCGGGATATACCCCGTGAAGGGCTGTGAAGCTCGAGAGGCCTCGGTCGCCGAGAAGTGTAACATAATACGAGTTGAGTATATCGGTGAGACCACTACTAAGCCAATGACAAAGCTTCTTTATCTTTTTATGAAACTTTCACCAACATATTCGTGGCATTTTTCTAATGAAAATGATACCAAATAAGATGTAGATAAGATCTGTGATTATATTTACTTGTGTAATGGACGATGAAAGGACTAGTCAAAGAGCAGTATACTTGAACACGAAGTGCCGCCGCCCGGACTCGTGGTTGCGACTTTTATCGATTAAATACTGTAATTCGTTAATGGAATTTGACTTTTTATGTTTCGTCAAACTAAATTTCATCGAATTCGAAAGACCGCTTTGAAACAACCCTTCTCGGTCGGTTTATCCACTATCTCGGCGATCGCGCACGCATAATCCGCGTGACAGGAACTTTATCACTAAAACGATCGTTGAAACGTATCACGCGGCGCTATTAATGGCGAACGACGTTAACAGGGAAACGGTATTTGTGCTGTTGTCAGAGTTGGTCGGCACGTGAACGCGCATTACCCTGATTCAAGGGATTCGATATGTATGGTCTTTGCCTGATCTTTCAATCGGTCATGCATTAGCGGTGGTTGCACATGATGTGCTAGCTATTACCTCGAAGGGTCACTCATCGAGATAATGGGACTAATAAACACGAATAAATTAGAGAAACTGCTACATATTTGGAATACCAATTGGTTTAAGGTTGTTAGGAGGTTTGGAATAGTAACATAATATAAATTATTATTACACTATACAGGGTGTACCAACTAGAGTGTTACAACTCGTTTTCTCAGAAACTAATAAAAATATCGATTTCATTTCTTTTTAAACAAGTTGGCGCTCACTCTGAAATCGGTGATGGACGACAAAAGCAACTTTTTTATTTCTTGCTAATTATTTGATTCTTGGCTACTTCGGTGAACTTATAGAATAAAATTATTTTATTTTATAACTTTCCCTAAAAATTGGCGGACGTCTACAGGCATCATTTGCATCTACAATCCCCTTTATAAACACTTGGTTTCCACATTTGTGGAACCAATAATCTGTAAAACTGCGAACAATTCTTTGTTACACGCTCATACGACTTATTCGAATGAAAATTTATTCGTTTAAAGTGTGCAAAACTAATAAAAATAATGTTGCGTATAGAAATCAAATTAATTTTACTATAATTCGTATTTTTGCAATACATTTTTCATAAATACTATTTTCACCTTCAAATCATAGTAAAGCACCCTTAGCAAATATAATGTATACAAAATATTCAGTTCTTCTAATACGCCTAAATTCGTGAACTATCGGTAATCTTGGGCGTGACGCCGAAATGGTACGGGGGCCACTGTGGCCCCCCGAGGCCTAGACAGAAAAGCCCATAAGGTGCAATGTCTGTAGTGATCTTCAGTCTGTGTACACCACCAATACTTAACTATTAATTGACCACAAGTCGATAAATTGGGGCCCATATATAGCACCTATCTATCTGCATTCTCTAACAGTCGTGAACCGAAATGTAGAGCATTGGATGGGATATAGACCAAGAATGGTGCTCTCTCTTCCTAATTGACGAGTTAGTGGGGAGAGATTCTGCTTCTCCCACTTGCTTCTATATAGCACAGAGTACTAGAGACTCGGTAGTCTCCCTTAATGTTCTTTCTTCCTAAGCCCCCACGAACTATCGGTGTGCGAGTGAGATAGCACGACCCCGCGCCGCCATTGTTGGCTTCAACTCGCCTGTAAGACGACGCAGTCTATCTCTATAAATCTATGGGATGGGATCAAATAAGAATATATGATATCATAGGGAGACTAACAAACTATTATACCTCAATCACTTACAAGTGAATATACTGGAGTGATACACGCCGATTTTTATTAAACTTTGGAAGAAGGTAATTCCTGAATTTTCGTAGAAATTTGCCGAAAAATTAAAATCTTAATAACGTTCTTTAAAACGCAAAATTTAAAATTCTGTTTTATCCATATATTGTATTAGGGCATAGACTTCTCACCAGGGACTGAAACGGTTGTGGAAATAACTGTTTCAAACTGTTATATATCGGTTCTGATCGAAACAGTTATGAAGAACCGAAATGATGTTATAACTGTTACGAGAATATCGGTTCTGGCTTATATCGGTTACGGTTACGGTTCTCGAGAACCGATATTATTTCGGTTCTAAAACAGTTATTTTTCGGTTCTGGATATCGGTTCTGGCTTTCGGTTCCAGTTTCGGTTCTGTCTTCTGTCATTCTGTATTCTATTCTGTATTGTGTTCGGCCTTCTATATTTATTATTTAAGTAGTTATTTCAATAATTTATTGTTAAAATAATTGTTTAAATAAATAAGTTTTCATAATTTGTTTCTATACTTATTATTTGAAGTATTTCAATAATTTGTTGTTACACTAACATATTTATTATTTGAATTATTATTTCAATAATTGAATGTTAAAATAATTGTTTAAAAAATTAAATTTTCATAATTTTTTTCCATATTCATTATTTGTATGGTTATTTCAATCATTTATTGTTAAAATAATTGTTTAAATAAATAAATTTTCATAATTTGTTTCTACACTTATTATTTGAAGTATTTCAATAATTTGTTGTTAAACCAATATATTTATTATCTGAATTATTACTTATTTATACATTATTATTTAACTTAATTAATTTATTTAAACAATTATTTTAACAAGAAATTAATGAAATAACCATACAAATAATGAATATGGAAACAAATTATGAAAATTTAACTTTTTAAACAATTATTTTATCATTAAATTATCGAAATAATAATTCACATAATAAATATGTTAGTTTAAAAACAAATTATTGAAATACTTCAAATAATAAGTATAGAAACAAATGATGAAAATTTATTTATTTAAAGAATTATTTTAACAATAAATTATTGAAATAACCATTCAAATAATGAATATAGAAAAAAATTATAAAAATTTATTTATTTAAAAATTGTTTTTATTATAAATAACAGTAAATAATAATAATATAGAAGGCCGAACACAATACAGAATAGAATACAGAATGACAGAAGACAGAACCGAATTTTGGAACCGAAATAATATCGGTTCTCGAGAGCCGTAACCGTAACCGATATAAGCCAGAACCGAATTTCTCGTAACAGTTGTAACATCATTTCGGTTCTTCATAACTGTTTCGAGAACCGGAACCGATATCATAACAGCTTCAATCCCTGCTTCTCACACACAAATATGAAGAAAAAAGATTAACATTTAATTAGAAAAATTAATTAAAAAGTACTATTTTTTAAGATATTATCTAAAGTGATATTGGAAATCTATTTTCGCAGATCTACTTTTTATATCAAAAATACACAACGTTACCATTTGAGCTAACCTTCTAGCTCTAATAATTGATGAAAAATTCGATCAAACATGGTTCCGACCCCTAATTTTGAGTGCTATTTTAGTTGTACCAACTGAACCATATAAACAAAAGCAGTGTAAAACGATGTACGCGTACAGGAAATTTAATTTATGTTATCTACTAAATAAAAATTAACAAATGAACAGGGTATCCTATCTTTTTGTCGCTGACTGTAGAACCAGCGTGATCAGCAGGCGACGAGGGTTCGCCACATGTCGCCGTGATGTCGTGGCGGGATGACGGAATGGCGGAAGAAATCTGCGTAGTTGTATAAAGGGAGCGCGATTTTTCACGCACCGGCTGGCCGATGGGATGTCGTCGTGCTCGCCCATCGCTCGCTCGTATTCCGTCGAACGTAGCAAATGACTCGTGCACGTTGAAACCGGATTCAAGGGATGGCAGGGGTGCGACGCCGGGGACAACGCCAGGGAAAAATCGTAGAATATGGCTGTGGTCGGGGGTGAGAAGGGGTTGGTCGATGGTGGAGGGTTGGTGTACGTGTCACGTACATGGTACGTGCGTCGGATATCTAAGTCGTAAACGACGAAAGAATCGCGTTCCAGGGAAAGGCACAGCACACGGCGGCTCGCGACTCGCGGATCTCCTCACGAGGACGGAACGGCACGGACCAAGCGTTACTTAAAGCGCACTCTACTCGAGATCCGATGTACCCTAGGTAAGGGCTCGTATGCCCCTTCCGCCTGCTTCTTCGGCTCAGGCCGAATCCCACCGATACGATACAATCCTCCGTGGGAGTTCATTTACGAACCTTTTACGACCGGTTACTCGTCTCTCGTCTCGTTCTCTCGCTGTTTCTCCAGGCGAAAATCTATAAGTAACTTTCGAATCTACGAACATACAGGAAAACAATGTCAGTGACAGCTTGTTTTTAAAGAAATTGGAGACAGAATGTGTTCCGTCGCAAGGAACCGTACAAAGGGTCTTTTCTTCAGATTTGTTTATGGCGTCTACGTGACCCTGAGGCCACTTTCAATGATTAGGCGCTCGATGCACATTTGGTGACCAGTCGAGCCATCGCTTAACTTTTGTATTTGTTTCGCCTCCTTAAGAGTTACGCGTCATAAATCTATCACTGACGAAGGATATTCCCGACCGAGAAGTACGGTTCTCGGGTTACCTAGCTTCGCCCTCGGAGGGAGTCGGGTACGGTCCCACGCTTTCCTCGGGACAGGCTCGCTTAGGGCCGATCTAAGAGTAATCAGGAATGCACTGGTTGGGAGAGCTCGGCAAGAATCAATCAGTGCACTTCTTCAGCATGGCAATGGGTGTAACCGGCTTGACACCCCGAAATGGAGGACCGCCTTCATTATACAACGAAGGGTCCTCCCGAAACCGCGACATTCGGTCGGTCGCAATTAAACAGTCGAAGTCGAACCTTCGCTGGTATAGATCAATGAAAACGAACGAAGACACATTCGAATGAGACAAAGTGTTGTAACCTATAGCGATGGATTGGGAGATGGATGAAGGTGATGGTGTGTTGAGGTGGAGTAGTAAGCGTGAGAAAAATATGGCTGGTAAACGGTTGATGTATTTAAAACTAGGTATTTACAAAAGCAAAGGTGTATATGATGTAAAGAAAATGAAGTACGAAATGAGATGAGAAGCGGGTGATGAAGTGAGATGATGCACACAACGTGAAGCGCACGAGGTGTGTGAGGTGAAGAATTCTCGCGAAGATCACGAGAATTATCGATGCGTGAATTACGATTGCGAAGCGCACAAAACGTAAATAGAAAAGCGTGGTACGAGTATTATAGTCGAAGAGCGACGAGAGCGAGCGCGGTTTCGGCGCGCCTATTTATACTTGTCCGGGACCATCGGTTAGGAAGGATTGAGGAGTGGGATTTTTGAAATTGCAAGGATCCGCCAGCACCTAACGTTCGTTGGCAATCGGGGCATTGCCCTAACGACCGGTGCGGCGAGGGGACAATGGAAAATAGGCGTTGGATTTAAAATATGGAATATCGGAAGGATGACCCACGAGACAAGTAGAGCGGGAAACGTAAACAGCCGGCGACGAAGACGTTTACAATCGCGGTCGTTCACCGCGATGCACGAGTCGAGCTCGTCAGCTGAGCTCGACGAGGTATAGAAAAACTGCCGAAACGCGAGGTTCTTATGTATAGGCAGACGTTGTTGCGGGCAAGGCCTATACATAAGAACGCGTTGCGACAATTCGCAAGAAACGGGCAGGATCGAAATAGATCGTTTTGACATTCTTTTATATAAGTTCAGTAAAAAGTATTAACGTGAAACTAGTTTCTACATACTCATCCTACTGTTAAGGACAATTACACATTTTTTTGTTAAAAAATAATTCAAATTGGCTGCAGTACAACATATTGAAATTTACTTTTTTTTTATTAAAAGTACATTGCTGGTCAACATGATTTCAGCCACACCGCTAGTTCTAACCTAAATAACCAAAACTATTCTTACTCAGTACGAGAATGTGATTATAGCCGGACCTAGAACTATGCCAAAATAAAATTTTTTTCTACTTTCCACACTCTTTTGAAGACAATACAAATACAATACAATAAAAAATCGAAATTTGGATATCAAAATACCGCCATTCTTTTAATTTTCAATATTTTTCTTTCATTCTAGTTCCGGCTATAACCACATTCATGCTGAATAAGAATGCCTTTGGTTTTTTCGGTTCAGATTTTTTCAGTGTGAATATACTTTTTTTATCTAGAATTAATTTGAGTACGCTGTACTCCAGTCGATCTTAAGTATTTTCTAACAAAAATATTAGTAATAACTCTTAAATGTAGGATAAGTATGTAGAAACAAGTTTCATGTTAATACTTTTTACTGAATTTACTTACAAGCAAAGAAGCGTAAAGAAGACACCTGACACAGTAGAAGACAGACCCCCTTAATTATTTTAAGAAATTGAAAATTATGTATTGGTATCTTTAAATTCTGTTGATCGTTCTTCCGTTTTAAATTGCACATACCCAATTTTGTTATAAATGCATCAAATCCGCAGTCTACTTATAATCAACCACTGTACATATTACGTTCAGGACATTTCCCCCAATATTCGAGTTTATCTTAATTTCAGAACGTAATACGAATCGCCCGCATATCGAACATTTCCTTTCAGATTCAGCAGCCTATAAAAATGAATCGAATAAAAGAATCGAATTATACCAGAGTTGAGCCGGCTCGTGAGAGGTTTTAAAGGTCTCAATGAATTTCATCTATACACCGTCCGAATCCGCGTGTAGAATAATTTCATTGAAATGAGAATGTACTCTTCGAGTGTCCGCTCCCGTATACTCGGGCGCGTTCCCCATTCAGCGAATTCGTGGTCGCAAAAATGTGTAACGCGTTTTCGCAAATGTCGCGAGTAACCGGCAATTATGCAAATGTTTCCGCGTCCGTCCGTATAACTGACAACCGGGAGTTCGGTCCGACCTTGTCGATTCCACCCCCACTTTCAGCTCCCTCGGGCTCTCTGTCTCTGGCCACCCCCGCCAATGAGTACGTGTCAGGGACCATGAGATCCTTCGGCCCATTAGTGTCCATGCGTACCGATCCCAAGATCGAGTGGCGCAATACGGAGCCACTCGGCACAAATGAGCCTGTCGTGTCTGGATAATACCAAGCGCAATATTCGGCCTGTCGCGATAGATCATTCCGTGTACGCGCACGCACACGCACGCACCAACACCCATGCAAACCGCGCTCTCCAGTCGTGCGCGGCGAAACGCAAAATATCGCGCAGCCGACGATACCTCGATCCGTCGACGAGAAGAGTCACGCGAGCGGCCCGGATCGACAGCCCCGACGACGTCTGATCGATGACGGACGATACCACTGGCGTTTCAAACGGCTGCCAGATTGTTCCTCTGCATCAGGGCTCACATCGATCCGCGCGTCGTCGTCCGTTGGATTTTATTTTACCAAGGAATCTGGTCAAAGTCGACGTTCCCTAAAATTTTATCTCGTGAGAAGAAAAAGTATTAGATCGTCCCAAAAAAATTGTTCATGTTTTATTATACCTTGAGCTTCTACTTAACCAAGTCATTTCTCCTTTTTTAACACTAGATTTACGGGGCCCGTCAAACTTTCGGATTCAAAAATTTTTAATTTACGATTATTAAGAATGTAAGGAGGCATTCGTGAGGATTTATTAAATAGATTTATCTTTTTGTGTACATATTACAATAATAATCGCTAAAGATTTAAGTAAATACAAATTTATTATTTTTATAAAGCAATGTAAAATAATCAATTTTAGTGCTCCGTAAACCTAGTGTTAAAGCTACACTCTGAATTTGCGTTGACGTATAAATGAAAAACGAAACGAACTTTTGGGACAGCCTGTTAAATGAAATTTTTTGTACACACATCGTTTTACACTGCTCTTGTTTGCATAGCTCAATTGGTAAAACTAAAATGTTATTGCCCCGTATGAATTTACCTAGAAAAATGTAAATTTTCAAGACAAATTAATGGTACAAATGATAGAACATGAATAAACAAATGGAATAAACAAAAAGGATTTGCCAGTTTTGTTTAATATTCAATATTTTGTAAAGCCAGCATTATATGTTATCGTGGAAATGATTAGTTTGGGCAAAGATTTGTAGAATTTTTTAATAGTTTTCGCCCCTAATTGTTTTATCTCGTTAAGAGCTAAGAATTGTCGGCTCTTGACATATACCGCTATCGCAAAGTTTCCCTAGATATTTTCAATAATGTTAAGATCTGTACAAACTCGCTGGCCAGTAGAGAACTTCAATTTTTTTCAGCTACATTTTCAGAGAAGTGTATACGTCACATAAGAGAATTACAGAAAAAGACATTTGTATAAACAATATTTAACAAAAATTACAAAAATATATCAATATAAACAATATTTCTTTACAACATTTCCTATAAAATGTTCATTCATTTTTATTAAAACGTATTTTCTAGCGGTACGTGTTTTTTGAATTTTTTATTAACTTGTTGTGTACATAGTAATTATTTTGAAGTGAAATACTATGTTATAAGGGTGGTCAGTAGACTATGGATTTTATGTATTTATGTTATAGGCACAATTCAAATCAGTGGTCATATTGAAAAGATTTAAACACATCATTGTATTAGTTTCAGCTTAATAAGACAATTCAAAGAAGAAAACCTTTTTATGAGGCTCCTGTGTCTCGCAGTCAATGCAAACATTTGTTATCTTGCATAAAGATCCGCAGCCATAGTGATCAGACATAATAATGTATTCATCAGTATGTTTATAATCTTGATTTAATTGATTTATTATAAAATTATATAACTTCTGAACCAGTGAACTCCTGGCAATAAGACTTTCATTTTCGGTGTTTTCTCGTCGAAATCTATAGGACTGCATAAAAAAACTCTAACAGTCGTGAACCAAAATGTAGAGCATTGGATGGGATATAGACCAAAAGTGGTGCTCTCTCTTCCTAATTGACGAGTTAGTGGGGAGAGATTCTGCTTCTCCCACTTGCTTCTATATAGCACAGAGTACTAGATACTCGGTAGTCTCCCTCAATGTTCTTTTCGCTTAAGCCCCCACGAACTATCGGTGTGCGAATGAGACAGCACGACACCGCGCCGCCCATTGTTGGCTTCAACTCTCCTGTAAGACGATTTATTATGAAATTATATAACTTCTGAACCAGTGAACTCCTGACAATAAGACTTTCATTTTCGGTGTTTTCTCGTCGAAATCTATAGGATTGCATAAAAAAAAGTTTAAAAAAATTGGTCCTACAAAAAAGGGTTTAACCTAACTTCTGTAAAATATATTTGCGTACGACAATTAAGGTTAACAGTAATGAAAATTATATTTGATACTTCTCGCTTCAACATTAGTTGAAATATGTTACACCTATGGAATGGTCGATTACTATTGCGAGTAAGAATATAGAAAAAAATCCTTTGTGCACTTTCTTACGCACATTTGATTCTCAGTTGTTAGACGAGCCTTGTAAAGTTTAATATACGAGGGTAAAAATTCAAAAGATCATTCGATTGTTCTGTAAAATGGTGAGGGAAAAATTCACTGTTAGGAGAGTGGCTGACAATTGGCAATACGATATGGGAACAAGACATGACGGTACGATAATAATGTAATGATGACAGCACCACTTGCAAGTAAACTGAAATAAACTACTTTTGTTGGTCATTTTTCAAGTTACAAAAGAATTACATGACTCGAATTTCATTAACGAATAAACGTTGATGTATCAGTGACTTCAAAAACTATTTGAACACTAAATTTTCGATTTTTGAAAATTTCTCGACGTTTAAGCTGTTATAATTTCGAAGAACGAATTAGGAAAACAACAAATTTGAACTCATTTCAACCCCTTTCCTTATAATCAATTTTACACCTATCACAATTAGAATTAAATACTTATTTATTAAAATATTCTATATAAGAAAGAAAATTTGTATTCAATGTATACCGATAGTTCATCAAATGTCCAAATATTAATAACCAAAAAATATAATTGCATTTATATGTAAAAAAAATACATAACATAAATATTTAGTAGATTCTGTTCGAAATTTTCACCATGAGCGAGATATTATAAGAAATAGAGTTAAAACTTGAAGTGTCTATTTTCAAAATCCATTTATTGCAAAATGTTCTTGCATATTATAGCAAATGGGATACTGAAAACGCGATTTTTCTCAAAAATGCTATAAACGTCTCTAAAACATTGTAAAATTTCTTTTCATGACTAAATCTAACATAGGTTTTAAGATTGAAACTCCGCCTTTAAAACGACTCCTTAAAACTTGATGTGAAATGTTGCTTGAACTGTTTTACGGGACAGGAGTGAAGAAGAACAAGTTCGGTCGTGTACTCATGGTTTGTCCTGTACTACTTTAAAATTGGCGGTAGACCTTCCATTCAAAGCTCAATAAAACGACGAAAGTAGAAGCGTACATCAAGTTTTAAGGAGTCAATATAAAGCTAATTCTTCAATCTTCGGATCTATGGTAAATTTAGTCACGGAAAAAAATTTGTCAACGGTTTTAGAAATGTTCCAATTCGTTGCATATTCGAGAAAAACGTGATTTCATTTTCCTACCCATGCAAACTTATCATAGAAAAAAAAATGAACCGTGGATAATAAAAGTGAAGACTTCAAGTTTCAATATGAGCTTAGGATTTTAGTTTTATTTTTATAAAGTAATTTATTACAAAATTATAACAGTTTAAATATCTACCATGTTTCGATAATCGGGAATTTGTTCATATTGTTTTTGTCAATATACATGTTTCATGTATGATTAATAGACTGAGGGTCTTTATGCAAAATAAAAATTGTCTGCTGAAATTGTACAACATAGGAGCCTAATACAACATAGTACTAATCATTTTAATGAGCTGAAATGAATACATTGATAATTTTGGCTGTTCTTTCTTTTGGAGGACCAGATGTTTTTAACTTTCTTAAACACTTCTTTAACTTTCTTTTATGTAATCCTGTAGATATCGATAAGAACATTACGCAAATGTAAGTATTATTGTTAGGAATTCATTGGTTTATAAGTTATACGCGTGTAAACATGAGTAATTTTAAGCGTTTTTGACATGTTAGAGCGTCGCCATATTGGATATTCGTTGGGTGGAAGAGGTAGGACTGTTGAGCGCATGCGCTGGATAGATGGTGGGTGTTTAGTGCATCGGACTGCATAAATCTATAGGACTGCATAAAAAAAAGTTAAAAAAAATTGGTCCTCCAAAAAAAGGTTTAACCATATTTTTAAATTCGTGTAATCTGTCCACTGCTTTAAATTACACTTACTTATTTTTGTAATAAATGCATATTGTAATCCGCAGTAATATTTAATATAAGACGTGTTATCTCTTTGTCCCGGAGTGTAAGCCAATCAAAATTAGATAATTTGTTTGTAAGTTGTATAAAATTTTGTTCCGTGCTTTAATTTTCATTTACAGACATTTTTTAAAGTTTTCTGAATTTTACTCGATATACCATGTATGTGACTTACACCACTATGATTCACAACGCCATTACATATTTAACGTAATTGGTATTATCCTTTACACCGTTGTGTTTCATAAATTATGAAATAAAAAATATTTCTGATTTTCCTTCGACTTACCTCAGCATTGCTTATCTTTTTACAGTTCCGAGGTGTAGCGTTCGTAAATTGTACGAGATCACTTTTTAATTAACTTCCAGAGAAACATGAAGCAAAAAAGACACGATCTCCTAAAGGTGAGACATCGTTAGCAGTGAGAACGTCTGGCTAAGTTGAAAGAAGGTCAGGCTGTATCGCTAATGAGGTATAAAGGACGTACTACATTGTGAACTCTTGCTATTTGGAGAATCTTTCGATACATACTTTAGCTGCAGAACTTTGTCGATTAAATGGAATCATAGAAAGCAGAACACTTCCTGACGAGAATTTGGTTTGAAACCTTAGAAACCATAGAAGCCTTTTGTCGTTATTCGGGCGAAATAAGTTCTTCAGTTGCTATAGCTGTGTTGGTTCGTTTCTGATAATTAGGTCAAATTCGATTTCGAGATTATTATTATGTTCTCTTGGAACGAGCGCCAATTGCTTGCTATTCAATTGGTAGCGGTAATTAAGCCGGCTTAATACCGATGTTAATGAGTTCTTTATCGATAATATAAGAACGTGGCTGTTTTTTAATGAGCGTTATTCATAAAACTATACTGATATTCCAGTCGAATATTAATTATTCGATCAGGTTTCCGATGAACTGAATTATTGTAATTTATTTATGACTGTAGTTATGTTTGGCTCAGTGACCTCTGTATCAACTAATTTTGTAGCAAGAGAAATACGGAACTCTGTCCTCGTTATAATCGACAATTATAAAAAGTATAAAATAAAGAGATTATCGTTGAATCTAGATTCGATATTTCATCTTGAAACATTTTTTCCGAAACAGTTAATTCTACTTACAAAGCAAAATCTACGATTACCATAACGATATACTCTGGACTGCGACATAGTAGCTTAAATTTCTGGTATAATTTAGAATGGTCTAATTTTACACGAAAACATAGTACCATAACCTATAGTATAGTACAACAATTTTTATCCGAGGCTTTGTTTTAGGAAAAGTCGAGATTTCAACTTAAACAAATACTTACAGTGGCGTGCAAAAGTATTGGGCCACCATTCAACAACAAATAACTTTTTAAAAAATGGTTCCATTGAAATAATAGAAAATTTCTATGAAAAAATATATAAAATACTGCGAAAACTTTTTAAAAAGCTTATCCTCGTGGATTTCAACGGGATTTTTTTATTTGTTTGGTTGTGATGTATAATATATCATAAAAGATAATAAAAAATAGTGTTCATGGATTTGTAGTTGGTTGGGATTAGGTTTGTGAGGGGGCGGACATTTAACTGTCCGACTTCGCTGGAAATTTCCTGAATTTCGCATAGATTTTTGTCGGGGCTGCCATCAAACCTAATCCCGACCAACTACAAATCGGTGGCCACCATTCTTTATTATCTTCGTGATATACCGGTTGTTAATTTTAACTCGAACACCTACATTATTTCCGCTACTATTAAAAGTAAGAAAAAATAACTAAATAGGATGTACATGGTTTTAAGGCGTGCATCAGATGGTAATAAAAAATTCCTTTGAAGGTCATTTTAACGGTTTTTTCAAGGTCGCCGTATTTATTTTTTTCATATTAATGTAAGAGGGGAAATGCCTGAGGAGGATTAATATAATATTTATTTGTACGTCGGATCGTTACTCTTGAACAGTTCCACAGAGAGTGCTCTCTCCTCGTACAGCAGTGGTGGGCACGGGTGGAGCCCCTTAAACGCCTGCTTCTCCCACCAACCTCTCTTTCATGCAGCGCGCACGTTCGTTGCGTACGCGCTTGCTGGAAGAGGACAGAGGGCGCTACGGTGTGGACGGTTCTGCCTCAATTGAGGCAAAATTGCCCATCCCTGTCGTACAGCGTTGACCACGAAGCCTCGGCCGATCGTTTTTTGTTAATCGCGCGATCGAACTCTTTTTCGTCTTTTCCCTAAAGTCACGTTGATTCCGCTAACGGACATTCGCGGGACCCAACGGACACTCACGCACACACGCACACATACATACATCCTCGCCTCTATCCTACATTAACATGTATTTTTCAACGTAGAGTTCAATGTAGAGTTCAACGACCTACACACCATGACCTTGAAGTGACCTTGAAGGCGAAAAAATCAGTTTCAGTTTGGAGAATACAAAATTAATAAAACGAAAACGGTAATGTCACCTTAATTTATTAATTGCTCAAAATGCTGGCCGTCCGCAGCAAGACACGTGCAAGAATTATTTGGCCAGCTCGGTCACCCGACTTATCGCCACTAGATTACAATTTTGTGGGGAGCTTTAAAATCTATTGTTTGTAACGAATGTACCACGACGCCGGAAGGTGCGAAAGAACGAATGCGGAATGCATGTTGCACCATGAATCGCAGAAATGCCATAAGAAATGCCATTCAGTCATTCACTTCTCTCGTGTACAGAAGTGTCTTGCTGCGGACGGCCAGCAATTTGAGGAACTAATAAAATAAGGTGATATTACCCTTTTCATTTTATTACTTTTGTATTCTTCAAACTGAAACTGATTTTTTGGTTATATGGTTGGTGATTGTGAATGTTCAGTGTTTTGTAGTGTTTTATGTTGTAATTTCTCAATTTTTTCCAAAAATCGACTAGCACTACATTCATAACCAACCCTTAAGCGATTTCATTTACTGACGAATTTTAAACGACGAATCAAAACATATGGATATTTTAAAATAGTAAGTGTGTATTGTTTATAAATAAAAAGTTCACTGTAAATTATTTGTTTATTTCTTAATTTCTCAATATTTTTCCAAAAATGTTGTGGCACCTCTTTCAAAATACACGGTCTAATTAATGATGGGACTCGCACGAAGATCGCGCATCTTTTCATCCGATGGAAAACGAAATAAAGAAAAATGACGCGAGCGGGAGATGGGGTAACGAAAACGAGAAAGAAACACCGCGGCGGCGCGGAAGCAAAAAATTATTAAGCACGATGGTATCGGCGCGTCCGGATCGATGCAAATGGCCCATAAATTTGCAAAATTACATTGAAAATCAATGCGCGATGGGGTGCCGCGGCCAGGCTGGCGGGGGTAAGTGGGCGGAGAGAGAGAACGAACGGCGCGAGTTTTAATAAAAACTCCCAGCCCTTTTTGTCAACGAGTACAGCGCTGCTCTCAGCGATATTAAACCTCGAACTCGAACGCAACTCTCGTAGACGCGGTCGTTCCGCGAGTTGAACGAGTTCCGATTTTCTTATCGCCTCGGCCCGGGGAATGTATCGTTCGAAAAGAAAAGTCGGGGCGAACGAAGGGTTGATCTAACTTCCGGAGCCGGGATTCCACGGGTAAAAGAAACAAGAGCGGGCTTAACCTTGGCGCCATTGTAACAAGCGAGGCTCTCGCCGTTCAATCAACCGGTATTTATCAATGAGAATCTGAGCGAATAAACGACGGAACATCGATAACCATCGCGTTCGAACGAACCGAACCGAGCCGGACCGCTCGCGTTCGAGTCGGTTTCGATCGCGCGCGCGCGACGACGGGTGTGCCGTATCGACTTGCCGAATCGATTCGCACGGTTTTAGATCCTCCCACCACCACGTAGCTGTCTCCTGCACGCGTTTTGTTATCCACTCCATCGTCCCGGCGTAATCGGTTCTATGGCCACACGGAAACACTATTCGTTTTCCTAGCGAGACCGTGGTGCTACACGCGCCGCGCGCGCTACCGAACGATGAAGCTGATGCTATTCCGTGGAATAGATGCCAGCTGAGGGAATGGCGATCCGCCAGTGCGCGCGTCCCACACCACCCAGATATACAACCGTGATTTATTAGGTGGGGAATTCCAATTCGCGGCCTGATTCACCGTAGACCGCAGTCGAATCTAGTAAACATCTTCGATCCTCTTCCTAACAATTCCGAGCCGCGCGTGTGTACACGTGTTCGCTTGCTGAATTTCCGTTTAGCTACCCTCCCTTCCTTTCCATTCCCTTCCCACCTCACGCCCCTACGCGTCCAACCCTCGACGTCCTCGCGGAAATTCCATTTATACGAACGTCCGCTTGTTTCGGCCGATTACTCGCTAAACAATTACCGTGTGTCGCGCCCCGTTGACGACGGGCCGGCAAAACGGGCGAAGAAGTATCGTTTCTTTGGTACGCTGCACAATGCACAGTGGCTTGGAAGATGCTTACTCGTGCTCTGAATTAAAGATGTCCTGTGTCAACTGTCGTTAAAGAAATTTACAGTCACTCACGGTAATATTCGAACGCTTTAGAAAGGGCGATAACTTTTTACAGAATTGACCATACGATTTGGATTTCTATGAGAAGTTAGGACTAGTCAGCTAGTTGACATAATGAAACTTTTATGGAAAAATTGCAAATTGGTCAGAATCATGGGGAAAATTTTAAAGATTTTACTGCTTTTAGACTGCATTTGGCACATCAAATATGTCAGTTATATACAGAGTGTCCCACATAAATGGGTACACCTAAATATTTGTCGTATCTACAGTCCTATCAGAAAACTTCAGAGGACAAAGTGACACTATTGCAGGGGGCAAAGATAATGGTAAAGAAAAAAATTTTTATGTCGTGTTTTTTAATGAAATTTCAAGGTCACCGATGTTTTTTTAAATTTAAAAACTAAATTTAGTGGATACCACCTTTTTGACCTTGAAATGACCTTGAGATTACACGTTGTTTACGGCGGGTTGACCTTTACAAACCACAATAAATGTTTGAAATATTTTTCATAGTAAACAGCGTATGTTTATGTTAGAGTATGTATCATTGAGATCGTTAACAGAAGGTTAATCGGTTAGAATAAGTACGTTGTTCCTTCTGCATTATTCGAATTCGAAACGTGAAAGTGATAACAATGCGTTATACTGTACAGGAATGAATCGATATGGTTTTCACTTATGGCGAAAGCTACCAATTTTTGAGGCAGGCAGTACATTTGTATCGTGAAAAATTTGTGAATCGTATTTATCCTTCGTTACACGCATTTTCCGTTGTGGTAAAATAATTTAAAAATACCGGTAGTGTAAGTTCCAAAAATCGTAATAAACAAAGAATTGTAACGCACGAAGAAAATATAATTAATATCCTAGCTGCAGCATCTAATGATCCACATGTAAGTTTGCGACAACTCGAACAAAAGTACGGTATTAGCGGAAGTAGTATTTCACAAATACTGCGAATAGAAAAGTTTCGCCTATATCACTTGAGTTTACATCAGGAATTGTCTGCCACCGACTATTTTAATCGTGTCCGGTTCCGCCAGTGGGCACGATCTCAATTAGAAGTGGACAATACTTTCTTTCACAAAGTTCTTTTTACGGACGAGGCATCTTTTACCAATCATGGGCAAGTAAATTTGCAATAATATGCACTTCTCGACCGTTAACGTATGGTGCGGAATTTTATGCAGTAAAATAATAGGCGCGTACTTTACACAAGGAACGCTTACTAGTATAAAGTATGCTGCATTTTTACGCCACGGTTTGTCGGACCTTTTAGAAGAAATTACGTTATTCGATCGGGAGCGCATGTGGTTTCAACATAATGGTCGTCCAGGGCATTATTCTAAAGTTGCTAAAACGGTGCTAAATACGAAGTATTCTGGACGCTGGATTGGGCGACGAGGAACAATTCCATGGCCAGCCCGTTCTCCGGATCTGACACCATTGGACTTTTATCTATGGGGCAAGATAAAATGTATTGTGTACAAAGATAAACCCACAACGCCAGAGTATATGCGGCAAAGGATTACTGCAGCATGTGCTTCAATTACGTCTCAGGAAATCGACAATGCCTGCAGATCATTTAATGCAAGATTGCAATATTGCATAAATGAGGATGGTCAACATTTCGAACATTTATTATGATATGTAAAGGTCAACCCGCCGTAAACAACGCGTAATCTTTGCTGAAACACGTAAGTTTTAAACTTTCACATTTTATCCGCTCCAACATGATTATTCTTGCTCAAGGTCATTTCAAGGTCAAAAAGGTGGTATCCACTAAATTTAGTTTTTTATTGCCTATCATGCTATCGTAAAAAATATATATATTCCATTTAAAAAAACATCGGTGACCTTGAAATTTCATTAAAAAACACGACATAAAATATTGTTTTCTTCAACATTATCTTTCCCCCCTGCAATAGTGTCACTTTGTCCTCTGAAGTTTTCTGATAGGACTGTAAATACGACAGATATTTAGGCGTTCCCATTTATGTGGGACACCCTGTATATTCGGTAAATTGCATCAAAATTTTTAAACAATTTAAGATATCTGAAATCGGTCAGTGCGGCTGTAGTCCGCATTGAAAAATTCACAACTCTGCCATTTGACCACTCGTCTAGCTACAATAGTTCCCGAGGTATTCGAACAAATATGGTCCGGACCCCAAACTTTAAGGTCTGTTTTCACCCCTTAAATATGAACGGTGTCCTACGCCCGACCAAAGTATCATTATGATCTGACGATGTTAATTCGTGATCGTCCCTTGTTAGAGTAGAATGAGCACAACTTTGCGAAAGTAGAGGCTTCAAGTTTTAGAATGAATCCAGGCTTGTGATTGTACTTCACGTTTTTACGACATCGGAAATGTAGTGTTTAAACACTTTTTGCGAACTCACTCTATAATACACAACTTTAATGAAGTTATACACAATCACACTCATATTTTTAAGCTTCTCCTTATACTTATAATGTAATCAATTGTACCACGTTACTAATAACCAGAGTAGTTAAAGTAATGTTAATAAATTCAATAAAACCCAAAATACTTGTAATGTAAGCAATTGTACCACGTTACTAACGACCAGAGTAGTTGAGGTAACGTTAATAAAGTCAATATAAACCAAAAGACGGGATGGTTTTCATTTCGTCGGAAGTGATTCTCACGGAATGAACAGTCGGTTTTATCTTGAAGCAATTTCAGAACATTTTTCAAGGCCTATCCAGGCTTGGTATCACATTTCGTGTACGTCGCGAGAACGCTATAAACCACCGAATGAAACCAGTCGCCCCTGTTTTCTCGATTCTTTGTCACCGTATCGTTCCCCTCCTCGCTGTTATTCCGAGCTGCCAACAACCCCCGTCGCCGCGACACGAGCGAACACTTGGATTCGCCATTAAACATGGTCTCGACTTATCTTAATGGACATCTAGTTGGTTTCTCTGGATTCCTGGGACGCGATACAAGGAAATCTCCTTGGACGTAACGGAACGCAGCTCTTCGACTTTCATTCCGGATAACCGATTACCGACTCCGAACTCGCTGATGAAACTTCCCGGGATCTATTGAACACCGCGAATCGGCTTCCACCCATCGGGGTTATCATTGCGGCGGGCTTTCGTCAGCGAATAGTTCTTAAATTGCTTACGCGTGGCTGATAACGGAAACGCAAAGGACTAATAAAGCATCGGCAACGAGGCGAACGGTCCAATTACGTGGAAACTTTCAGGATATATGGGAAAACTATCGTTGTTAAGGACAGAAAATTCTGCGATGGTATCCGTAATCTCGTAGATGGAAATAACATGGGGCTAACTCGATTGACCCCGCTTGATTTTTGCGAAGAATTTGATTACGTACCGTGTGGAACTCGGACAAATACTCGACGCAAAATTTTATCTTGTTTGGCGACTAGCATTTAGATTCAGAGGATGAAAATAGCAGTGCAACCTGGTGTTATACGGTGTTGTCGCGGTGAAAGTAACGATCGCGGTTCCGAAACATTGCACTCATCGTGTACAGACACGATTCCTCGAGATTCTTTTACCTTTTGCTGCCAGCACAGCATCGAACCGAACGACCAAAACAAGCTGCACCAGCGTGTCGGTGACACAATACTAATCCAATGGCAAATCTTTTTTGTTTTTAATTATTTTTTCATGAAACAGTTACCAACACATTTGCGACATTTTCCTAATTAAAATGAGATCAAATGTGACATAATTTTGTGCATAATCGGATTGTAGATGCCAATGACGGCTATAGACGTCCGCAAATTTTTAGGAAAATTTGTTAGAAAAAATAATTTTATTCTGTAAGTTCATCAAACCCCAATAAGAATCAAATAATTAACAAAAAAAATTGCTTTTAACGTCCATCACCCATTTCAGATTGAGCGTCAACGTGTTAAAGGTAGCACACACGTGTGTTATCGTTTTGGGTAGGTGTGTATATCGTTATGGTGATATAAAATGATGACAGTGTGATGTAACTTCCTCCTGTGACATTGTGCAAATATCACAGAGATATAATTGTTATTGCAAATAGGTACTTATAAATTCCTGTTTTATAACCCCGTTTATAAAATATTTTCCAACTCCATATTATGCCTCAGATTCATTAATCCTTAAAAGTTATCATGGAATATCACTCCAAGTTATTAACAAACTACGCGAGAAACTGGATCTGTTTTATGACAATGTTGTCCCTACTGAAAACCTAAGTAAGTACCTCAACAAAAAGTTTGTATTGCCAGTTGTGGCGTTGTTTAATAGTATCAATATAAAATGTATGGGGTGAAATTTCACTTACAGCCTTTAAGGATAAGGACGGGGTAGTTGTTCCTTAACTAACATATCTAGCAAGAGTACTTTCATCTGAAACTTGTTATTCTCGGGATTAAAAGCCCGAAGAATCCACGAAGAACATACCCAAACAAAAACTATAAAATAATCGGCCTTTCTTGACACAAGAAATTAATTCAACGCTTTTAAAACGCGGACGCAATAACAGGATAACTGGTGCGCTTTTTGTCGAGGAAAATGTCTCCGCGTCTTAGCCGCTGCTCCTCGGAAGAAGCAAAATATACTATACATATATCTCTTTCTGTACGTGTAGTTTTTAATTTACTGGAGGTCCTCCGGGCTCGTGCAGACTGCATTAATAACGAGACCTTGTTCTCTTTTCAAGCTTGAGGGGGAAAGACAGAGAAACGAATAAAAACGTCGGCGTTATCGACGTTGCTCAGTGGGACGAGCAATAGACAAATGCCAAGACAGCTGAGTTTAAAATTGATAGATTGTGGTGCTGTAAAATACTGATAAAGAAACGTAGATCTTAATACTACTTACAATTTTTACTGACTTTTCCAATTTGTTGTCAAAGATGGTGCTTGAAATACTTTCCCAATTCTCGGTGCAATCATTTAAACACGTGCCATTTGTCAACGGTTTATCTGATTAATTTGATTTTTATAAGTTTAATATTACGTAACACAGGGAGTTCCAACGTATTCCTCTCCGAGAATTGCAAGGTCCCCGTCACCGAACCTCTTCCCACTACTACATACAGCCGTAGAGTTAGTGAGTGCTACGCGAGCCGCGCGGCTCTCATGGTGGGAGCTTCCCACTACTATACATTATAACGATGAAGTCCAAGAGTGGGGGAAGAACGTACGTGGGTTAGGTGCCTCGAGTAGCGCAGGAGCTACTGGTTGTATCTGCATGACGTTACACATTACATTAACAGGCCTTCCAAACTGCTGAACAATTTTTTTGTAATACAACACAATTTATCCCAATTATTTATGTTAAATGTTTATCAACTTTGATTTGAGTTTTAAAAACGGTAACAAAATGTACCTCCGTGATTCATGTTATATTATTTGGGGGTATATACAGAGTGTCCCGCGAAACATGGTCAACCGATTAGGAGGTGGCTCTACTTGTAAAAATGAGTTGAAAAGAAAGAATACAATTTTTTCATTTGCAGCATCATGACCAACCAATTCTACTCTGTGCATATACTAATGCACGCGAACCCAACAAATCTTTAAACTCAATTTTCTCGAAAAACGGTGCCTCAAATGAAAAAATTTTATTCTTTTTTCGACTCATTGTTACATGTAGAATCACCTCCTAATCGTTTAACTATGAGTCGCAGGACACCCTGTACAACTTCACATTCACGTAAATCTTAGTAACTCCAGTTTGCTTAAGGTGGAAAGATAGCTGAAATTCTTACTAAGGTGCTCTGCGTAAGGGGACCTACTGCGTAGATTCTAAGTCTCCAAAAGTCCCTGTTGAGACATGCTAATTGTATGGCCGGCTCGACTTTCGGTTTGGGTCTACGCTACGGTCGATTTTGGATAGTACCATTTTTTAAGAGTCTTTCTAGTGTCTCTTTGACGAATCTATTGTTTTATGACTCGGGCACGGCTGGAAAGTATCAACTGACTCTTGAGAAAGTTCGATTTATTACTTTCAAAACAATACAAGTAACCGAGTGTCGTCACTGTTTGCCGATATTTATGGCGTCGACATATTTCGACTATTTTGTATTTTGTGGAGAAAATTTTTCAACCCCACGAGGTTTCTATATTCTTATGCCTTCGTTGCAAGATAAGTCGCGAAATAGAGTCGAAGTCGGAACATATCGAATTTTACATGCATAGTCAACCTCTACTTTATATTCTGTCTTATACTGTTCTTCACATCCATTCGGCTGAACTGTACTTTAGGGGACCAAAAATTTTCAAGTTTTTTGTATGTGATGCTACACATTTTGACAAGAAAATGATAGTCGTGTAAGTTTTAGTACACGGAATTTAAGTTTTGGTTACCGGAGTTCACTGTTTGAAAAGTTATACACGTGTAAACATGAGCAATTTTAAGCGTTTTCGACAGGTTAGAGTGTCGCCATATTGGATATTCGTTGGGTGGTAGAGGTAGGTCTGTTGAGCGCATGCGCTGGATAGATAGTGGATGTTCAGCGCATCGGCTATAGCCGCCATAGCTACTTATAAGTAGTACTGAGCACATGCGCTAGATGGCAATTGACTGGTTTAGAATATTGTTGGTTTGGGGTTAGGTCGACGTGGGAGCGGAAAGGGCCGGCCATTAGGCAACGTTCCGCATTTTGATTTCATACATGTGTTATTAGTACGTACGTACTTGTGCTGCCATCTAACGGAGCTGCTCGGTACTGCTTAGCCGATCTTACGTGTACCACCTAGCAAATATACTAATATGGCGGCACTTTAACGTGTCAAAAAGGCTTCAAAGTGCTCATCTTTACACGCGTATAACTTCTAAACCATTGCACTCCTGGCAATAAGACACTTTCATTTTCGGTGTTTTCTCGTCAAAATCTATAGGACTGCATAAAAAAAGTTAACAAAAATTGGTCCTCCAAAGTACAGTGTAAGCCATCCATTTTATTAAAGTTGTACAGACATCTGAAAACCCGATTATTCTCTTTATTCATGTATTACCTCAGCTCACTAATCGCAGTTTGAGAACTGACACGACACAACAGTCCCAAAGTCATTAGACGTAAACATTATACAGGGTGTTCCAAAAATGATTCAATTCTAGCACGGCGCGAAAAGCGCTACCGCTCAGTAGAATCGACATTTTTAAAAAGGAAAAAGCTTCTTAGAATAACCACAGTGTTTAGCCGTGCACTTGCCCAATTGAAATGAACAGTGCAGCGTGTGCAAGTGACACTCTTGTGCGTATCTGCTTGCACTTCCTGCACTGACATTAACAGAATCGAATAATATATAAAAATACGTGTGACCGTGAAAAACTGAACTATAACAGTTAATCGCTCGGAGGTTGACTCGTTGACTTCAAATCGCTTGGTTTAACGTTGTGAGCAGACTGTTCTTTCGTCGCTTGTGTATCTTTGCAGCTAACCTCGCTGTGTGTGGGATGCAAGAATTTCTGTCTTCTATGTTGTCTTTGATTAGTTATTAACTTGTTAACGCCTACCTCTGCGGAAGAGAGAGTAACCTTGTGGGCACCTTCCTCAGCAATCTCACCCCCTTGGGTATGGGGGAGAGTCCGAGGTGGACGCGTAGTACACACATTCGATTGGACCGGGAAGGTGTTGTAAACCTGGGCCCGGGCTGCTATCTTAATCGACAATGCAATTGGAAAAATGGCAAGCTAAAGGTAAACCAAAACTTGAAATGCAGATCTTTGCATGTAGCGAAACATCTGTTCCGTCTTAAGATGGAACGCCCAGGAACTGCCCCCTTCAAAGAATTCGAACATTTTTAGGACACCCTGCATGATATATGTATAATTGATTTAGAAAATTCAGAGTGTCCTGTAACTGATGGTACAAGCGAGTGGGAAGTGATTCTATAATGAGGAATTAAGTCGAAATGTAGATTAATTTTGTTTCATTTGACGCCTCGTTTCCGAGAAAATTGAGTTTGCAAATGCAACGAATATGCGTGCTACTAGATAGGAATCGTCTGACGCGTCTGATCATGATCAACCAATTCTACTTCCTGCATATACTAAAGCACGCGAACCCAGCGGATCTTTAAACTTGATTTTCCCGGAAACGAGGCGACAAATGAAAAAAATGTATTCTATATCCTCAACTTATTTTCTCATGTACAATCACTCCCTGCTCGTTTGTACCACCCGTTACGGGACACCCCGTATATTTAGAAACATTTCAAATACGTGTTCATTATTTAACCTTTGTTCCCAAAATCAATATGCTTTTACGCATGTCGGACAATCTGATAACAAGATTTTCAAACAAAAGCGTGACTGTAATCATATGACAACAAATAGCAATTAGGAGAATTAGCGAATTATTTATTGAATAACAAATTTAGATTACGTTAATTTTTTAAATGAAATTTCAATTGTTTGTCATCAATCGGTGCAACTTTGTATTCTTTTTCAAAAAGTGTTTTTAAAAAATCGGAAATTACGAGATAAAAGATCAATCTTCCGATTATTCGATTTCAAATCGACAACCCTAGTTGGCACAAAGATGCAACGAGTTTCCTTTAAATTCCCGACAATTATTTCACACGAATTGTATTTATATGTATATAACATGTATATAACATATTGTTGAATGAAGTCACAGTATTTTATGATAACTTTTGTTATTTGCCTTGTAATTTTTGGTTTAATACACGAAGAAGAATGTGTCGATAAAACTCAGTGTCGGTGAAATCATGTCGGTGAAATCATTGTTGATTTAATCATCGTCGGTGATTTCAAGGTAACCCGATGCAACATGTCTACAGATCCTCTCTCTCAACAACAATAGGGATGACAACAGACTAAAAAAAGAGAGACAAAGACAGACAGACAGAGAGAGAGAGAGAGAGAGAGAGAGAGAGAGAGAGAAAATGTAGGACAAAACAACAAAATTCCAAGAAGCTCGTGCAACGGTTCCGGTTAATTTGACGGTTATTTCCGCTAGCGGGAAGCGACGTCGACGGACGACGCCGCGTGGGGTGTCGATGACGACACGGTTCGGGCTCGGTGATTTCATCCTCGCCGGGGGTGTATACATATACCTTTTATCCGCTATGCAGAGTAGCCGTATTAAAATGTAAATGCGTGGTAGCTAGTTATTATGCGAAGCGGCCGATGCGATCTCCACCGGCGGCGATGCGACCCTCGTCGTGTGTGTCGCCTCCTGTGCCCCTCGTCGTCGTCGTAAACACCCGATAATGGGGAAACCGTGTAGCCTGCTATCCGCCCCTGTACGCCCACGCAAGTGTGAGAAAGAGTAAAAGGGAGAAAACAGCGCGAGCGAGCTGTTGCCCCCCTCCCCCCTCCCTCTGTCTCCTGGCCTCTCTCGCGATCAAAAATCTCTCGGACACCCTGAACCCTTCCGATCCCAATCCTCTATTGCACCCCGTCGCCTCTACTGCCTGCTTCTATCCCCCACCCCAACCCCTCGCCCACCCCTTACAGATTTACTCGCGATCCAACGAACGGGCGTCGATCAATTTTCCCGTGTCCGGATTACCTTCCGGCCCGTACTCATGAAACTTTTAGACCCCGCGTAAAACCGCTGACCCTTTAACCTCCCACCCAACCCTCTTCGAGTCTGGTATATTAACCGTAGGATTTCGATTAAGATATCTCGTTACGGCGCCGTAAAAGCGGCCCTCTCGTTGATTCCGAAGAGATCGAGAGCGCTTCGCGGATGTACCCTTCGATTTTAACACGCATCCAACTAGCACCTACATTCCATTTATTTGATCGTGCTTTCTTATATTTTTTAATAAATTATGGTTCCATGTTGCGTTAATAATCCTATAATCTATGATAGTTTCATTTACAAGAACAATTTTTGAAAGTTTTTGGAGATGTTTGAATTTGCAGCTTTTTTTAGGAAAAAAAGGTCTTGAGTTTCCCTGCTACAATATCATCTAAAAATATCTTAGAGGAAAATAAACACTGCTTTGTTAAAGCAGAGGTTTCAAGTTTTAACAGTAACCATATCGAGCACAAAGGGCGATTGGTATACATTGTTTCATAAATATCACACGACTAAATTTATTTAAACTTCTAGCAATTTTTATAACATTACGCGCTTGAGCGAAGAACTTCATTTAATACAGTATTTAATCGTTAAAAGTCGCTAAATTCTGAACAAGAAGTATCGCAAACAATCCCCACTTCCGCGGGGTGTACCCCGTGAGGGGCCGTGAAGCTCGAGAGGCCTCGGTCGCCGAGAAGTGTAACATAATACGGGTCGAGTATATCGGTGAGACCACTACTAATCCAATGACAAAACTTTTTTACCTTTTATTATTTTTTTTAGAACTTTCACCAACATATTGGTGGCATTTTTCTAATAAAAATGATACCAAATAAGATATAATTGTGATGATACTTACTTATGTAATGAACGATGAAAGTCTCAGGCGCAAGAAAGGACAGCGTATGGGAACGAAAGAGACGCGGAGAGTCGCGGTCGCCGGCATAGTTCAAAGGCCCGCGTGTCTTCACGGTGTAATTCCAATAAAATAACTTTTTTATTATTACTTGTTTTTTAATAAGACTTTCACCAATATATTTGTGGCATTTTTCTGATTAAACTAATACCAAACGCGATATAATTCGGATCATATTTACAATAATTTTCCGTAACTTTCATCGTCCATTACACAAGTAAATATCTTCGCAATTATATCTTATTTGGTATCATTTTCATTAGAAAAATGCCACGAATATGTTGGTGACAGTTCCATAAAAAATAATAGAAAATAAAGAAGTTTTGTCACTGGGTTAGGTGTTGTTTTCACATCGACATACTCGACCGGTATTATGTTACAATTCTCAGCGACCGAGGCTTCTCGAGCTTCACTGCCCTTTTCTACGTTCGGCACAAGTCAAAGAATAGTATACTTGAACACGAAGTGTCGCCGGCCGGACCCGTGGCTGCGACTTTTAACGATTAAATAATGTAATTCCTAATGGAATCATCTTTATGACTATAATAATTTTAAAATAAAAAATGTAAATCCGATCATTTGACCGGTCGTGGTGCGGTCAGTGTTAAAATTAGTCCGGACTTATGGTTGTACTATTTGTTTTACGAAATTATCACAATATAAATATCGGCAATGTGTCGAGAATCGGAAATGTAGTGTAAATACTTTTTGGACTCACTGTATGTTACAAATTTTCTGAAATGAATTTTTCTGTGGAATGACTGCCAATATGATATACAAATTACTTTGGCAAAGCTTTTTGTATTGAACAATGGTACTAGAGGTCTTATGTCTTAATTAGTCTGTCACATTCAATTATACGCATTCTATAATTGCGCTTCTATAACTGCATTTATATAACTACGATATTTGATGTACGTCTTCAGAATCAAAATTTTCTTCGAGATTGAAACCTTGATAACCATATCACTATCTCACGGTAATTGTTCAGTGAGGTTTTCCAATACGTTTTAAAATGCACCTGACTACGCGGATTTTCTAAATCTTGTACGTTGCAAAACTGAGTGGATATCAGCAGCTAGAATTATGGTTACGTTTATTGTAGACATACGTGGATCTATCATCCTATCAAATTTTATGAAAATTGAGGAGAACCATCTCTGAGGAATCTGTTATGAGGTTCACAATGAAAGGTTGTGATCTATCAGTCTCTGATTTCAATGCATCTTTTCAGATTTCTAGAACACCTAAAAACAATGTTCTGCTTCCAATTCTGTACTATTCCTTTCTACCGTTAATGACTATGTAAGACACAGGCCATGAATTTTCAGAGTATAATCATTAGATTGACAAAAGTGAAAAAGTAGAATACGAAATAGTAAATGCACGAGGAGAATTTTAAAAACACTGTTACTTTATTTTAAAGTTACTTTATTATAAATTTCTATGTAACTCCTATTTGTTGCAATTATGGTACAACATTTTTATTTTGCAAAAGATCTGCAATGTAGTTCTCTTTATATTTACCTTACAATTGTCTTTACTTCAACGATTTCATCAAAAAGTCAATGTAGCAAAAGAACTCCTTCACAGACATAAATAATAGATTTATAGAAGACTTATTTGAATAAAGATTCATCCAAATACACAATAAAAAATCACAGAAAGTATTATTCTATTTGATAGTCAAATAATAAAATTATTAAATTAATTGTAAGTATGAAAATATACCTTAAATGTACAGTGGATCCAAAAAGTATTTGAGCACTCCAACTCTCAACACATTGTCGATATTTGAACCATGATAACTTCATTAAAAATAATATTACAGTAATAAATGCGATCCATTTGACAGCTTCTACTTTCACAGATGATCATTCAGAAGCAGGTGAGAAAATAAGAATACGTTTTTGGTCGAAAATGGTGCCAATTGAATCGTCTTTAAAAGCATTTAAAAAATTATTTATTAATGAATTTATTACGCAATTAAAATTCGAATCTTCACTTCTCATCAACTGTTTAAAACCTAATGTAAGATTTTTTGGAATATAAAAATTGCATTGTAATAGTTGGCGTTGTACAGTGATTTACGGTAATATCCGGGGACTTTTAAAAATACGATAACCTTTTTATTATTGTAAACTACGACCTCGATTTCTTTGAGAAGTTAGAAAAATTAGTTGACATGATAAAAAATATTGAAAAATTTCAAGTGGTCAGAATTCCAGAGAAAATACTAAAAGTTGTATTTTACAACGTTGTTATGTGGGCCTATATTGAACATTTCAAAAATGAATTTTGTATGTCTGCATCAATTATACATGTACTGAAAATTTCACTAAAATCGGTTGAAGCGGGAAAAAACGACAGGCATTGAAATATGTAACAATTCTTAGATTGATTATACAGTGGACGAAATTCGTATAAGAACATTATGATTTAGTAAAAAAATATTAATGATTTTATAAACCTTTATTTATTGCATGTGCGGAAACTCGTGCATGCTACAATGTCTTTATTATAGAACGGTTTGTATTCCCAAACATTGGGTCTTCTGTTGATAAATTAAGTATATGCGAATCATTATAGATAAAGGGTGTTAACGTCCTCATAATATTACATTCTTTAAAAATATACAGTAATAGTTTAATATTTGTTTAGAACGAAAATGCCACAAGGAAAAATGTTAACACGAGAAGAAAGAGCTAAGATCGATGCATATTGCGATTCGGGTAAATCTCCTATATGTATACGTAATTACTTAAAATTATGTGAAAATTATGGTAAAAACCATTACTCAGGTAGTAATATGAAGTTGACAAGACGCGATCGTTCGCAAATATTTAAATAAATCGCATCTGAAAGAAAAGTGCAAGTAAAATTACTAGATATTTAGACTTGCCAGTGACCACACGATGTTTGCAACAAATATTACAACAAGATAAAAGATTGTTAGTGTATGGATATATTTAAGATGTACACGAATATATATCTATATAGATAAGTGATAAACTTGGTTATAAGAATACAGAAATATAAACACAGCGTCGCTTGTATATCTTGGTCGCTTGGTCGAGAGAGAGTGAGCGAGAGCGGGGTCCACACGCGTCTGAGCACGGCTACTTGCGCGCGCACCTATCCCCGGACTACCGATCACGCGGTACATTTAAATACGTCTATACAGTGTGGAGATGCATGCACAATATCTTACAAAGATTAAAATGGACAAAAAAATCATTAAAACCTCCATTTACGAAGGAGCATAAGCGCGCTCGATTAGAATTCCCACCTAATCATATAATCTGGCGTACAGTAGTGTTTTTATACCAATTTCGCCCACTGTAGTCGGAGGCCGAAAATCGTAAAAAAACTGCAATTTTCACCGTATTTAAACGTTTGTAGCTCATTGCACATTGACCGACTTTGGTGAAATTTTCAGAATATGCATAATTCATACAGATCTACATAACCTGTTTTTCAAATATTCAATGTAGGCCTACATACAAAAGTTGTAAAATACTATTTTCTCAGCAGTTCCGACCAATCGAAATTTAAAATAATTTATTTTTCGCGTCATACAGTAAGAAAATAGTAGGATCCAATAATAAAAATGTCATCGTCTTTTTAAAAGTGTCCGAATATTGTTGTATGTTGCTCTATATGTATAGAAATCCACAACACAAGAAAGGTACGTAAAGAAGAATGTCATGATTTATGAGAAAGTTGATTTATCATAGTGCTATGAATACTTCAATATCTGCAAATTTCAAAATTCTTTAGAATCCAGCTAACACAGGAAAGTACGATAATAGAAATATTGAGTTAAAATGAGTTCCTCTTTTAATCCCTTGTACGTTGAATTTGCTAAACATGTATGTTATTAATTTCTTGTAATCTAAAGTCAAATTTTATTTTGTTGTTATCAAAATATAGCAATTTGAAAATACACAGGAATACGATGGACGCAACTTTTCGTCTTCATCAAGGACATTATGAACGACAAAAAAGTTTTAATCACTGCAACTGTAAAATAGATCGTAGCACAAGAGGTTAATTTGCCATAATGGTATTTTAACGATATCAACGATATATCGATAAGCATCAATAAGATATCGATAAGACATTGACAATTGATAGTCACGGCTCTACCCTGAACCCCAAGTTACCGCAGCTAAAAATTACAACTCGCATCCATTCCTACCAACCATTCTCTAAACCCACAAAGTTCCATCAAAATCGAAGCCTGACAGTTCGCAAGGTTTCCTCGAGAGAAATTCGCGTACGCGCACAAGCTTGAGCTCTCTCTTTCCCGGTGTTCCTGTCTGGAGACATTATCGTCTCTTTCGAGCCGGGTCTTTGGCGAAGGTCTCGTTCCATGACACGAAAATCTTTCCGAGTAGAAGTGAAAAAGAATACAAAAGCGGTGGAGTTTTCGCGAAATAAATTTCCTCGTCCGAGACAGGCTAAAGAAACGGTGGTGGGTGTTCGGTTTTACATTTTTGTCTCGCGCGCGCGCGTATCACCGCGATCCTTGCAAATTAGAGTGCGGACCTTCCAGAAAAGCCTGGCTTAGCGAAATTCACCCCGCCGGTTGTCACGTACCGTATTCTCTCGCCGTATACGCGAGTGTCTGCCAGGGCGATAAAAAATATTTGTTGGTCTTGTTATTCGCTGATCCGGGATCCTTCAACGGGAGGCACGTTTTCTTGTTGCGCCCTCCTGCCCCACCACCTCTTGTCGCCGGTGTTCGCGATGTTATCACTGCCGCCTGTTTTGCGGCCTTGGTATTATTTGTGCATTTCCACGGTTATATTCCTGCGGGTCTCCGTTCTACCGTATAATAAAATCCCTCTCAGCAGACTGTCTTCTCGTTCCCTGCACACTCCGGCCATCCCACGGTACACAGTATGTTGCCGCATCGTGCTTGCACGGTGCAACGCGCGGTGCATCGCGCGGTGCATTCTTGGTGTATCAGAGGATTGGGCGATGGAGGGAAAAGGGTGGCTGGGACGAGAAGCGAGAAAGAGAGGCAGGAGAGGGAGGGGGGCACGAGGGCATGGAAGGTCGGAAAGATGGCTCGTGGGGGATGAGGCGGAGGAAAACATAGGAGGACTGAGTAACTGCAAACAACAAATACCAGCAGGTACCGGAGGGGGCGCGGCGTGCATTCCACGAACGGTGTGTATAAACACGACGCTGACGGCCGTGAAATCCGAGCAGGGGAACCCGGTTAATGCCGTCGAAGTACACGATACCCGCCCTATATTTGCCGATCGCTACCAAAGACGATCCCGTACAGGTACCTTACCGCGTAAGCGTAAGCTAATGGAGGTTAGGGGTCTCGTCGTATGGTCCGCACCGCCTCTTTGGTCTAAGGTTGCAAGAAACTTTGTACACCCGGTCGGTCGTGAGCTAATGAACCTAGGTCACCCTGATCTACCGAAAAGCATACTCACGGAGGAAACAGGACGGGGAGAGTTCGATGGAAAGTCCACCGGAGGAAATCTAGGGGACCGAGAGAGGTTTAAGCTGGCAACGAGCAGCCGGGCCAGGGCGAGAGGCTATCCGCGACGACAACAGGTTACAAAGTAGCTTTAGCAAGCGCCGGACGCGGGTCAAGTTTCCTCGTAACATCGAGGTTAAAGGGCATCCGGCTGAGTGGAAGTTAATGGCATTTTTATGGAACACCGGAACAATTTGCTAAGGACTATTCATATTAGACTTTGGCGTTTAGAGGCACGCTCGCAGCGTAAGCGTAATGTAAGCTGCGACGCACTAATTGTGTCGAGTTTCTGCAGCTCTTTAACTCCTTGGTGGCTGATTTAACACTAGGTTTACGGAGCACTAAAATTGATTATTTTACATTGCTTTATACAAATAATAAAATTGTATTTACTTAGATCATCAGCGATTTTTATTGTAATATGTACACACAAAAATAAATCCATTTAATAATTCCTCACGAATGCCTCTTTACACGCTTAATAATCGTAAATTAAAAATTTTTGAATCCGTCATTTTGACGGGCCCCGTAAATCTAGTGTTAATAACGATTGCCGAACTGCCGGATTTTACGCAAGTTCCCGGTTTTTAACACTAAACCTACCAGGGCTGGTCAAATGACCGCATTCAGATTTTTTATTTTACAATTATGTGAAGTTATAAAGATGCTTCCACTAGAAATGATTATGCACATTTTTTTATTCAAGTATACTTTATCATAAAAATGGCACAAAATCTAAATAAATTCAATTGTGCCATTTGTGCGTATAAGGGAGCACATAGTTGTCACTTTTAATGGTCGGTAGGTTTAGTGTTAAGCTTCTTTGTAAAAGTGCGAAATATGCGAGATGTCATTCAGTGTTACAAGAATTTTTGTGGTTGGAATAAAATACAAATATGATGAATCTAAAACAATCACCGCCGCACCGGTCAAGTAACCGGTTCTAAATTTTTTAATTTACAATTATATTGAAATCGTGAAGATGCTTTGATGGAAAATCAATTTCTTTATTCGAAGACACAATGTGATCAAAATTATGCAAAATCCAATACATCGAATCTTGTTACTTTTTTAAGACAATGTACATACAGTGATGTGCATAAGTATCCGAACACCCTTAAAAAACGAATAATTTTTTTAAAAATGGTTTAAGTGGCTTGAATTTTTTTGAGATCAGCACCTGTAATGGAAACCTAAAATATAGCTTTTATAGATCTAAGTGAGTTATGTATATACATAAAGTTTCATCGAAATCGGTGGACGCATAAAAAAGCTATAGGCATTGAAAGAGGTAAGAATACTACTACAATTGATTAAAATCGGAGTTTCTCACAATTTTTGCCATTTTTAATTATCTATGGCTCATGGCAACCTTAATTGATTTTTATGAAACTTTGTACATACTTACTCATATCTACAAAAGGCATAGTTTAAATTTTCGTAAGGGATGCAGATAAAAAAGTTAACCTTTAGCGGGCGGAAATTATTTTTAGCATACTCCTTGTTGAGTCGAACATACAGGGTGTCCCAGGCAACTGGAACAGGCTGCACCTCCTAAACGGTTGGGAATAGAGGAAAATGTTATAATAAAAAGTTGAATGGCATCAGACGGTGCATAATACGTAACTAATTTTATGCACTTTTGTGCATCGGTGCATCAGAAAAATGCAACTGTACTTTTTTTAAAAATGGGAACCTATATATTTGACTGCACCAATCGATGCAATTTGTTGTGAACTACATAAAAGTACTAACATACTTATATCCTAAACTTATTTGTTCGGAAGTTATCGTAGCTAAGATTGTTGTAGATTTGTGAATGATTTCGCTCTGTCGACAAGTGTTCTGGAGTACCACGTAGTGCTCCATTATAATGTTTGTAACTTTTAGTTACGATAACGTCCTAACGAATAAGTTTAGGGCATAAGTATGATACTACTTTTATGTAGAGCACAATAAACTGCATCGATTGGTGCAGTCAAAAATGTAGGTTTCCATTTAACACTAGATTTACGGGACCCGTCAATTTGACGGATTTCAAATTTTGAAATGAAATACCCCAAAAACCATAGCATTAATTTGAACCATTTTGCATCGTAAATTAATCACTTCATCCAAAGGATATATACACACAATTATTTTTTGCTAAAGCTTTCTAATCTTTGAAATTTCTATGTAGAATACCTATCTCTACGAAACCCGTCAAATTGACGGGCTAGGTTATTTCATAAACAATCCTTATATGTTTGCCTCGTTCGTCAAATAATAAATATAAGAATAAAAGTAAAGTCTTTATTTTCTCCTCCTCCAATTCGTTATATCAATCGCTCCTCGATAATGTAAACTAAAGCCGATTGCATGGCCTGAGTGTTTATTTGGGTCTTCAGCGAAATCGCTTATGCCTATTGCCGATGAGACCTCTAAAGCAAGAGCGATCTTCAGTATGATTGCTGCAGTGTAAGAACGTTTTTCAAAGACAGTGTGCAAAAGTTTCAGTTATTGTAGACAGTCTCCGCTTATTGTAAGTATTTACAATAGGGTAATTGAATTTGGGCACAGTATTGTTTTATTTTGACCAATCCCCCTTTTCTAGCAGTCATGAGTAAATCCAGGAGATATAATAAAATATTGAACAAAATTGTCAAGATCTCTGAAGATTGTTCTGAGGATACCTCCGAAGAAGATCAGTATGAATTAGATCAAAGCGAAGCTGACAGTGCAAGTTCTGAGTATATTGAAAGTGGAGAGTTAGAAGGATACCCTATACCGTTAATATTATGGTTACCATTTCCGTGATAGTTTAAAAAAAAAAGACTTTTTACTTATTAATTATTTATTTAAACGTGAAGCCTAATATTGTTCAATTCAGACTTAACTAGAATAAATCGATTTTTTAAAGAAAATGCGTATTTTCGTTTACCCGTCAATTTGACGGGTGCTCGTAGAGATAGGTATATAAGAAACGCCCGTAAACCTAGTGTTAAAAAAAAGTGTAGTTGCATTTTTCTGATGCACCGATGCACAAAAGTGCATAAAATTAGTTGCGTACTATGCACCGCCTGATGCCATTCAATTTTTTCTTCTAACATTTTCTTCTATTCCAAACCGTTTAGGAGGTACAGCCTGTTCCATTTGCTGGGGACACCCTGTATTTTCCTTGTAAAACAAAATTGTGTACTGAAGATTTAAATGTATGAATTCAATCAGGGATGGGCATTTCTGTCTCAACTGAGGCAAGACCGTCCCCGCCATAGCGTCCACGGTCCCCCACCAGCATCCGCCGTTACCATAAAGCTGTGGTGAACACGGTTAGGGCTCCTCAAACGCTTGCTTCTCCCACCAACCTCTCTTTCATGCAGCGCGCACGTTCGTTGCGTACGCCAATGTCTCGTGTCTTTGTTGCCGCATTGTACCGCGCTTGCTGGAAGGGGACAGAGGGCGCTACGGTGTGGACGGTTTTGCCTCAATTGAGGCAAAATTGCCCATCTCTGCCATAGAGGAAGGAAGTGCTTCGCCCGTCGCGAACAGTGCGCAGGCCTCGCGCATGACAGAGAGGATGGTGGGAGAAACAGGTGTTTCAGGGGCCCCTACCGTGCCCATCACGGAATTAAATGAAGGGACAGGTATCGTGTTCGGTAAAATGTTATCTGATATTTTTTGAGAATAATAATTTGTATCAAAATTATTCGCGATCGCAAAACGGTAAAATTGTTTTGGCGACATTCGGCAGACACGCGTCTTAATGGGTTAAAAATCATGACAATTACTTTTTTCTTCGCAATTTTGACAAGTAGTAATTTTTAATTATGTTTTTTACAAATTACCTAGTAAGCTAAGCCTACTAACAACTTAGAAAAACTGAAGCTATTGAAACCAATTTCAAAAAGGCTATTCGTTTATAAGGAATGTGCGGATACTGTTACATGCGACTGTATACCAGTCACGTTTAATTCTTCGTAGACGTATTATTAATTGTATATGATGAAATTACGTCTATTTAACTTTATTGATTTTCTGAGAAAATTTTTAAATTGTTAACACATTCAGATAAAATGAACTTCTCAAGTAATAAAATTCAAACTTCGATTACTTGTACTGTTTGAAAAGACCAATAAAATGAAATTCAATGAACTTCATTTAGGCTTTCTGATTTGACTGAAAAAATTAAAAATGTTGCTGATATTTAGTGATCTGAATGTTATGGCCGAGGATGGTATATTAACAATAAACGTAACCATACTTCTGTTATAAATCAAGTATTATTAATTATATTCTATTTGAGAATGTCCTCATACTATTTAAACATGTCATAAATTCATGAAAACTCCCAATTTAAGTATTATAAATATTTAAAGATACCTGCCGGACAAAATCTACTACAAATTTGTTAGTTCTTTAAAAAAATTGAGATCGTTTGACAAGCTATTACAGATCTTGTGATACAATCATCTAAGAAAATTATTGGTAAAATTTTGAGAAATGTCGATGGCTATCGCCATATGTACGCATCGTGAAGTATTATTGCTAAAAAATGTTTTGGCGATAAACTGTAGGTTTGGAAATTTATTACAGATAATATTTACAATATTTGCAATATTATCTCTGAAGAGCTATGCCATTATTATAAATTTTCATCAACAAATTGCTGATATTTAGTTTACTATAATTTTATGACGAAAAATCATACAACAATCAACCTGGCTTATATTAAAGTATAAATCTTCTACTAATGAAATGCTAGAAAACGAAGATACTTTCTCCTTTCGATAGTTGTTCAAATTCCGACGTTTCTACTGACATTAAACAATTTTTATAAGGACTAAGATGACCACAGATTTTATGATCGTAGTCTGTCCATTACAACAACTTTCGAAAACTTTATGTACGTTTTTTTCCGCTGTTTTATTGAACACTGAATAAAAATGTGCTATCAGCATTATAGTAACTAAAGGCACACTACGTGGAGATTACACGATCGTGTTTGTATTATGCCCCATGTTTATGTGTCTAGTGTGTGAGTTTTGTGTATGTGTTTAATGTGTACATGCAGTGTGTGTTATTAATGTATACATTTAGACGCTGCTTTTAGCATGTGAGCATCTAAATATTCAAGAACGAGTATTGCCCCCTTTTTGCGTTATCATTTCCTCATGGTATCTTTCTCGCATACTGATGCACCAACGTATGAATTCTTAGGAGATATCTTTCTAAAGCCTCCGGAGTGCATTTCCTAACGCATCTAATGTCAATGGTAGTCTTTCCAGGCTTCCTAGTCACCGTTCAAGAATATCGTACACATGGGGGGCATAATATCAAAACTGCATCAACTTGAGAAATTTAATGTATATATTTTAATGGATTTCAGTTTCTATGTACTTAATATAAAAATTTAAAGGTACCGTTAGGAAAACGTAACACTTGTATCGATTGAAGTTGTTATGTAAAAGTGTAAGAATATTATATTCATACATTCGAAAATATTCATGACAGAATATTGTTCATTACAATTTTTAATTATGACTCATGGATAAAGTTTTAATAATACACAATTTAACACTAACTGTACTGCGTACGGTCAAATGACCGGTTTCACAATTTTTATTTTATAATTATTGAAGCTACAAAGACAACTCCATTATAAATTATTCAATGAATTTCTTCATTCAAACACGTACTGTTATAAAAATTGCGAGAAATTTAAATAAATTCAGTCTTGTAATTTTTATAATACTGTGTATACCAGTCGCACTTTCTGCTCGGTACGGTTAGTGTTAAAAATCTCCAGTTTTATTACTAACAGCTCAATTAATAGCTCAAAGAATGTAATTAATATTCGTAACAATATGCACAATTTTTATCAGTTAATGTAAATTTTGACAAACATTTATAACAATTAGACAGTTAGATCTTTCTGCGTTTTTTCTTCACAATGTTGCTCACTTTCAGTATAATGCAACAAATCTATAGTTCGATCCTACATTCGTTCATATAATACAATAAATCATATTGATATCTCACTAGAAATCATTCATTTTCAACAACGAATTTCAAAATTCAAATTTTTATTTTTATTTTAGCCCTTCGCCAACGGTTTATTCAATACTCCTGTGTACGTTTCAAAATCATGTTCATAAGTCTCTTCACCACAGATTAATATTTCTCTGGAATTGAAACGCTACATCATGGTATACCTGCAGTACTGGGCAAGTTTCTATATGAGATGTGCATAATCATGTTTGAAATTGAACCGAGTGTGAGCATCGCAGTTTTGGAAAATATTTATAATTTTAAATATACACTAGATGATTCAACTATTAAAGCCACTTGCATAAATTCATGCTTTTACGTTAAAACAATCCATTTTTAAATGAAACTCTAGTTACACGGAATATATTTTATTTTTTTATGAAATATTCGCATTTAGAAATTTAAAATACCTTTTGCGATACTGTAAGCAACACTATCTGTTATATTGAAAATAAACATGTTTTTCACACTGTGACTTTAATCATGTAATCAGCCACTGTACATTCCTAAAAGATTTAAATCGAAATTTAGGTCCCAGGGACGTCACACGGATGTCCGCAACGGGACGTCGGACGTGTGAGCGTAAAATGGACGTCCTATGGACGTACGGTGCTATCTGGGTAAAAGAGAAGGACAGAAGGCTGATAGCTCTGAGAGTAGTAAAAGTGAGGTTAGGCGACAACGTGGTAAACAACGTGGTAAGATAGTTTGAAAGAATATTGAACATTAAGAAAAAATGGACATGACAAGTTTTGATACTGGGATCAAATCTGACCTCAGTGGTAAAGAATCATAATGTTGTTTGTCCTGAGGTACTAGCGGATGTTTTGTGTTAGGTGAAGACGAGCATTATCTTGTATTAGAAAATCTGCATATGGTCCACCTTGGCTTATTCTAAAGCGCGTTGATCGGGATTATGTGAACATGAATTTTCCGTTTCATATGTATAAAAACGTTTTCGTTATCTTGAACTGACTTCTTTAACACTTAATGAAATGTCATTATTACAGCATATTTCACTTGCAATTTTTTTTCAGTAAAACCATTTTCTCGAAATTTTCATACCTTTTTTTTTACTTTTATTAGAGCTATAGCTAAACTCGAATCAAGTACGTTAGGAAAATTGGACGCCCGCAATTACAATTACATTTATTTATTTTTTATCAAATGTGGAAGTAACTAATTATAAGTGCGGGGTCCCTTGGGTGAGGGTCCCGAGGCAAGTGCCCCGTTTGCCCGATACTAAGGGCGGTTCTACTTCGTAGTTCCAGCGCAAAATTAAAAAAAATGACAGGTCCATCCACGCTTAGAAAATTGGAAAACATAGATAGTTTATCGAAGAAGGTGCTGCACGAAAAGAAAGCCATCGTAAAGAGTGCTGCAACGTGAGAAGAGGCCAAAAAACCATGATCTATCGAAAGTATTGGCGGCCTCTTAAAGGTGATGCGATTCGATCGAAGCCGTAGGTTCAACAAACGGAAATAAATAGGATGGAACGCGATTATCCGTGGATGCGGTGTATAGTTTAATAAAGAAATGACGTCGTGGAAAGGACCGTTGGCTATTATACAGCGAAACGACGTCGTAAAAGAGCATCGTGGAAAAACGAGATTGAAGAGATACGCGTGTGCTAAGTAGCCGGGAACGAGCCGGGCGTGGTTGCATAAATATTTCTGAAAAATTAACGAACCAGCAGTAATATATTTTACAACGCTTGATAAGTTCACGAGCAAGCGAACGAGCGAGAACTGCATGATAAATAGGTCGATGATAGAAGGCTTGCCGGAGCGTAAGGAATTAATCTCTCGCGCGCGAAATGTTTAAATATTAGATACTAATTTTTCGCCGCGGCCTGCAACGCGCGATTAATTGATTATCGTTTTACGGACGATGAACGGAAGCCCGCCGGCTGCCGACGATAAGAAAATCGTGTATCGGTGTAGGACACTCTTGTACACCAGCTTGTAGGCAGAAGGCGGATCGCTGCAAAGAGAAGAAGAAAAAAAAAGAAGAAGAAAAACGGAAGAGAAAAGGAAAAATCGAGAAAAACGGGTCGCCTCAAAGTGCTCGCCTAAATGGCACGTTCCATTAGACCGGAAAATTCGAAGGCTGCCCCTGTGGTCGATATAAGTTGCTCGTTACTACGACCGTCCACTTTGCCAGTGAATGGGGGTCATGTCGATCGAATCGGCGACGCTATTAATCGCCGTTTTCTTATGTTGTTCCGTTCCTGGTTTTCGCGAAGGCGCGTCGCGACGCGGTTCGGATCGGCTCGGCGCGGCGCGGCTCGACGCGAAAATTCAATTTACGAGCCGAGCTTACAACACCGATTACAATTGCGCCCGACTAGCAACGGGTGGAAGAGAGGTCTGGCCCAAGGTGTAACTGGTTTGATCCCATGCAAATTCAGCCGTTTAAAATTATAATGCGTCGTCGTTCCAGGGAGAGAGTAACGAGTGCGGTTGCGTCGTTGCAGACTCTCACGGAGGGTCGATAAATTTCGCTCTAATTGCTCTGGCAGAGCAGCAGCCGAGTTTGATCGGCCGCAAGCGAGAGAATTCTTGCGAGGGTGCAGTGGTACATTCGATCCGCGAGCGAAGCCATAAGCAAGACTCTATCAAGAAAGAGTGTGAGAGAAAGAGAGAGAGAGATCCTTTTCTAAGTATCTCCAATAAGTCGTGGTAAAGAGAGGCCCAAGCCTGGATACCGCCGCAGCACCGCTAAATATTCGAATCGCCGTTCGCGATACAAGAGATTATTAAAATATTTAAACGAGCCCGTCGACCGGTCGTTACCAGAGCCCGTAGTCCGGAGTCCTCTCCTCGCGAGGTTCTCAATTAAATGCTAACGAGCGAAGAGCTCTTTCCACCTGAATACTGCTTCGTTGGAAGCTGCAGCAGCCACCTAGCTCTCTGGCTCCTTCCCCTCTGAGTTTCTCGTCCCGATCCGTGGACTTCTCTCGCCCTTCTTCTCTGTTCCCTCGGCGACATTGTTTTAACGAGACTGGGAAGCGCAATTTGTTCGCCCTGCCCTCGGTCCGTCACAGAGAAGGGTTACCATCCTTTTCTTCTGTTTTCAGCGATACCAACCAACGTTTCCCGTGGCATTGTCGCAGAATGCCGCGACGCGCCCGCCCGCGATTCTGATCGCCCCCGCACCGCACGATGGATCAAGTACTCGATCCAGTTGAACAGAAATCCCACAGAAAGAATAGGAATAGTACACAAATAAGTAATAAGTATAATTATTTATTGTAAATTTTCATGTAAAAAAACTACTCTTTCGACATTCTCTGTCAGCAATCTTGTTCAGTTCGATGTTATAACATTTCCAACTGTGGAAAATAGCCGTTCACTAGTAGCTTGAGTTGTGGGTACACCTATATGTATATCGTCGAACTGCCTTTGCTAAAGTTGGTAATCTTTTGCAATTTTCCATCCACCAGTCTGAAATGGCATTATTTCGAGGTATATTGTTTTCTTCAAAATATATTTTTATTTCTTTTTCTTTAAGTTCATTATAACTCTGCTTATAATTCATGATGACAATGTCTGCATTCCGTTTTTTTATCGTCTGTTTTCTGAAAATGTTCCCACACAAAGCTTCTCTTTATCTTCTTCCTTTGCACGACATCTTCTGCACTAGTTCCTGCTGCAACTTCACTCTCATTATCACTCGTCATTTTCTCTTAAAAGACTTTTAATCTTAATAAATTTACACAGATGTTGAAATATACGTCTGAGCTTCCTTAAATTCTCAGCGATAAGCACGCAGTCACACGTTTGTTTACATGAGGGTACACGATTCTTAATGTCCGTGTTCCTAATAACTTCACGGAAACTGAGAGAAGAAATTGAAAGAATGTTGTCTATTACGAATTCTTTTCAAGAGTGGTAAACACACGTGTGACTGTGTATGTATTTATATATATATAATATATATATATGTAAATATATATAATATATATATGTAAATATATATATAATATATATAAATATATACAATATATATATATAAATATATATATTATATATATTTATAAATATTATATATATTATATATATTTATAAATATTATATATATTATATATATTTATAAATATTATATATATTTATAAATATTATATATATTATATATATGTATTTATATATAATATAGCCCTGCACAGTCGTTCGGGAAACGGTTGCCGAGTTCTCAAAATTTTCGGGAACCCGATTGCTTTGGGAATCTCGAAATTTTCGCGAACCCGATTGCTTTGGGAATCTCGAAATTTTCGGGAACCCGATTGCTTTGGGAATCTCGAAATTTTCGGGAACCCGATTGCTTTGGGAATCTCGACATTTTCGGGAAACCCGACTCTTTCGGGAATCTCGAATTTTCGGGAACACGACCCGACCCGACTCGACCTCTTCCCGACTTGTCCCGACCATCGGGTTCCCGATATTTTCGGGTTCTCGCACATCCCTAGAAATTACTACGTTGATTTTACTACGTTGTGAACCATTAACATGTTTTTCAATGTAACTTTAACTTCATTTAAACTGAGGAATATTTTAACATTTTATCTTTAACTTGGCTTAAATTGAGGAACATTTTAACGGCTTTACTCGACTTACAAGTAAATTAATAATCCGAAAGACCGGACCATTAAAATAATCTCCACGGTCGCCCTAAAAACTGGGACAAATCCGGGGAAACCTGAGTAGATGTCAGCCCTAATTATTCTGCAAGAATGTTGCATACTTTTCTCTTTCGAAAGTACCGTGTATGAAATAAGTTCAAGATACCTCATCAAACTTGTATACTGCTCACTCTTTGATTATCCACTGATCTTTACCAGTGTGCATTTTCAATTGAACAACAATGCATGTTCCTCAAATTCATCTTACCATGCTTGGCAATAAATGCTTCGTCAGGAAATAACACCTTTCCAAAAAATGATTCGCCATTTTCAAGTTGCTGCAAACTCCACTGAGAAAACTGTAATGTTCATTTCACTGTTCCGGATGGTCAGATTTGCCATTTTAGTCCCCCTAGATCCAACATTTCTGCCACTTTGCGTCAGCGCAGTTTGAAAAAAAAAACAATACTGATGGCAGTTTCGAAATTATTTTCTACCCACGGAGTAGGCAGGAGATTAAAAGTTGTCGACTGTTCAACGGTAACAATGGATACGTCGAGCGGCAATTGAAATATTGCGTGCGAGAGCAGGCTGCAACTCGTTACCCCGCTCGTGCTTTTAGAAGGAAAAAATTATGTACGCCGGGGTCTATTATGCTCGGTTAACTAAATCTGTCAATTGTTCATCGGGAATACTACTATTGTTCATGTGGATAGAAGCGTTCGTAATAAATGCTACATACATAATAGAAGAAATTCTACAATTTGTTTATATATAAAATTAGATTTCTTGGAAAAATCAATATGCTCATATTATTATATGATATTCAAATAGTAGTTGCTGAACATTTGAGCTGAATATCTTAATTTATGAGAACGTGGCAGCTATTTTCCCAAAGCCACTTCTGCAAAACGTCGCTTATGGTACCAGATATATCCCCCTGGGATTTTGCCTAATACAACGGTTTCCAGCCCTTATGCTACCACGCAATTTTTCAATAAAATATTAATTTTCATACCGTAATATCTCCAAAATGAAACCTTAATTCAATTTTGGACGAATCTTAGCGGAAAGTATGAATCTTTGTATTACAAAGCAATGCAAGTGCTTGTAACGTCTTATTTATGTGAAACGGGCTTTTCGGCACTGGCTGCAATGAAAACCAAATATCTAGCCCGGTTAGTAGTAAAAAGATATACGAGTGGCACACTTCACATTGCTCCCAAGATTTAATAAACTTTGTACCAATAAACAACCACAACCCTCACATTAAATTTTAATGTAATAGATGTAGTTGGTTTAATTGATTAAAAAGAATTTAATATAAAACTAAATATACATGTACGTATATGCTATAGCAAAACCTTGTTATTATTCTGTTAATTGTAGTTTTCAGTTGTTTTTGTAATAAAGTTTTTATTACTTAAAGCGTGTCTATATTAATACTTACTCTACTTGTGCTGTGTATTATTTGACCTATCTTACCACGTTGTTTACCACGTTGTCACCTAACCTCACTTTTACTACTCTCCGTGCTATCAGCCTACTGTCCATCTCTTTTATCTATTTCTTCTGCTTTCCCCTACTCAAACATTCCATCCGCTTATGTTGTCACTTTGCTTTACCTTAATTATTTACTTCTATTACCTTTATTTCGCTATGAATTCTTTCCTCACACATTCCCCAACATTCACACCGCGCGCCGTCTAGCCAAGTCCCACGTTTAAATCAAATAAATTATTTTCAAATAATATTTTCGTTGAATAATTTTAACCCAAACCTGGTTTGTTCTTACACTGCTAGAAATACAAACACCCGCGTGACCACGTCAAAATCTCTCCAATTCTAAAGGACAACCTCAAAGAAGACAAAATAGGAAACTTCGTCAAGTTCTTAACCCTAGATACTAGAGACCCTAGACTTAAATCTAGATAACTAACAAGGAATGATACCGAATCCAGAAATTCAAAAAATTATGAAACTTTGGTAATAGGTAGTGCATATATTGTATAAATGTATTTCGTGATTATTTTGCTGCCCAAATTCACTTTAACACGTTGACTGCCACGTCACCCGTATTCGGGTAACAGTAAAGTTTGTGATCGGGCCGCGTCACCCGCATTAGGGTAACGCTTATTTGACTACTTGCGCAGAACATTCGTATGTGTTTGAAAAGATATTTCGCAGAGGAAGTAACAAAACTATTGAATATTAATTAATATAAACCATATTTATTAATATAACTTAAATTTATAATAGAATATTTTTTAGTATAAACTATTGTTATAAAAGTAATACGAAAATGGTTTATTAAGAAAATTATGTAGAATGCAAAACTTTAAAACATTCTTTACAAAGCTGGGGTTGGTCGGGACAACTTGGACAATAAGTTGTTGTTTTCTTTAAATTCTCTCGTGTCTTTGATCTGCCCATTCGACGACTTTTATCCGCATAACATTGTTTGCATGCGCGTCTAATGCTTCCTCCAATCATTTTTTCGAACGGCGATATTATGCTGACTCCGACGAAGACAAGGATTTGTTGTATTTTCAGTCAACCCAAATAATTTTGCAGCTAATATTTCCCTAAATCTTCTAATATTTACATCCTTCTTTGTTGCAATTTTGTAAACCGTGAAAGCATTTACAACAGAAATTCCCAGAAGTAGTTGAATGCCAAGCTTTCGGTACCACTTGATTCCTTTTCTAATTGTGGTGGCATAAGAAACCATTTGGTCGGAATAATCTATACCACACTTTCCTGCATTATATTCAACAACAGCTAGTGGTTTGAGTGTTGCAGGTGTCTGTTGGCTTGGAGAAACAGTACGAATGCTACGATTTTTTTTTGTATAGGTGCGTGTTTTGTTGATAAAATTCTTACGTCCCATGTATCTCTCCATTTGAGTACCACAATCCCTTTATCATCTTCTTTGGATACCAGCTCCCCTTTTCTGAGTTTGCAATGAAGAATATCTTTTGGGAGGAATTTTTTGTTATTCCAAAGTGTTCCCACTACATGGGTTTTGCGGTTTAGGCATGATATTGCTAACTCATTCGGCTTCGTACAGCGGTACGCGTGGCCTGAAGGAGATTTCACTGTAAACGCGCGTGGCAGTCAACGTGTTAAGGGGTTGGTGTCGAACCCTGAAAATTCAGCTGTTCCGAACTTCAAAACTTTGACTAATTTTGCATACTGTCAGCTCTCTGTTTAATGAAATTATAAAGTATTATTAGTCTGGAAAACTATGCAACTGTTTATTCCGATCCTTGATTTATACCTTTCGCTAGGGAACTCAAACGTAAAATCCTCTCTAAGAAAGCTGTCTCCGTTCGCATTCATCGGCGATCGTCGTTGAACGAGAAAGCTGAGGAAGGTGCCGCGGCATCGGCGAGGGTAGGTATACTCAAGTTAAATTTTAATTTGCAACTAGTTAAAAAGTTAGCGGCGCTCGCGAGAGCGTAGTAGGCGTGAGGTTGTCGGCGGCGGCGCGACGATAATGTAAGGGGGTGAACTTTCGTCGGTTAGCTTAAGACACGAGGGGGGTTGCGCCCTTACCTTGGCTACCGGCGGCGGGGAGTCATGCGAACATCCGGGAAATTCGAGAAGCGCGAACTCGTTAGCCCGTAAATCGTCGTTACGATCTTCGCCTGGGACACTTGCTAGGATTGCGTTAGTCGCGATTAAAACGTGCATCCAGCTGTCGTCGAGCACCTCGCCATCGCAGAAAGGGTTCAATTACAGGGGAGAGACGAGCTTGCCCTGCCATACTAGCATGTCTGCTCTGCTCTACCTGCTTGCCTGTCGGTTGACTTTATCGTTACTTTTTCCTAGAGGCAATTACGCGGCGATGTTGCTGCTTATCGTTGTCGTTTTAAAGGGAAACGTAAATAATTAATTACACGCTCTGCAGCGTTGCGACGCTCGAGCTACTACTTTCAGCCTCGTAACGAGGATATTTTTTTTTCTCTTCTTCCTTTCCGAGATGCTCGGATTGTCGCTAAGCATCGCGCAAAGGTGTTCTCGCTACCGTCGATTACCGCAAACAGTATTTTCCGTGATTTTCACCGTGACACCAGTAGTAGATAGAAAGAGAAAGAGTGAGAGATTCTCTCGTTGTTCCTGGTACACCGGAAAAGTCAACTCGGCACGTACCGGCGAAAAGACGGTTCAGATTTATCAATCGACCGGCTGCGAACCGGTTCAAAGGCGTTTATACGACAAATCGTTCAATTCCCAACGTCGGGGTTGAATATCGTCCGAATCTCGCGACAGAGACCGTTTCTGTCTTCGTGCCAAGAGAGGGAATAGGCTGTCCCGGGATGATAGCGGGAAATATATAATGTTACACGCGGTCGGGAGCGAGCGAGACGCAACCATGAGCCTGGGATATGGATAGCGGGCGGATGGGGGGAGGGAAACGTGGCGAGCATACAAGGGGACGAAGATCCGTACCGAATCCCCTGGAATAGAATAAAGAACCGGCGTATCGGCGAAACTACATAACCGTAACGATATTACATCGCAAAAGGAGTTATTTGCCGCGGTAAATAAGAAGGCGAGGAGTTGGCGAGAGGGTCGGGGGAAGGCGGTAGAGACCGTGGAAAAGAGTGGTCGGGTAGCGAAAAACGAAGGAAAAGGGGAATAAAAAGGGTGCGCCCCCGCGAGAAGATGAAATTTCCTTTTCCGGGTCGATCGTTAAGCCGCGTACAGTGGTTCCGACGACGGAAATATCGGTTTTTGTGGACGAGAGATCCCATTGTCTTTGCGGATTTTACTGAAAAAAAATAAAAGCGGAATGATGAGGAGAGAGAGAAAAGAGAGAGGACGAAAACGGTACCCCGCTGGTCTCGTCGTAACCGAGTCCCTTCCGGTTCCTTTGCATTAGAACTCCCATCTGGCTCTGCGAGAGAGCGACGCGATGCATCGCATCGCGAGTCGATGGTATGAATCAGTGCCAGTGGGTTTCCAATTAAATATAGAGCCGGCTCTCTCTTTCTCTATCGCTTTCGATGTCGATGTTAAAAATCGAACGGGAATCCATTCGCCCCGAACGTCTTTATTGTGCTGATACATGATTGCAGTTTAAACACGGCGTCTGCAGTTACCGTGCCAAACGAGTTTGTTACTAGCTCGGTAATTGCATCTTCCTTGTCTAACTGTTCCCGCGCGGACGTAAGTCGAGGGGGATAAGCCGTGCACAAAGGGAAAGACAGTGCGGGGGTGGGCGGTGTGCGGCAGGACGTCGAGGGCGCAGGAGGTGGAGAGGACCGGTGATGGGGCTGGAGAAGCAGAGAGTCTGGTTTCTCAGAAACGATCGGGAATCTTGTGATTCCAATTAACCGATAACGAGCAAAAGTAATATCTCTCATCCTTCTCCTTTGCTTTCTCTACGGCGAGCCTTATTTGACCTGCCTAGCTACCATCCCATCATTTTCCCTTATTCCACGAGTAGATCGATCCAAAGCTTGCCGCCTACAATTCCTCTCGCTGGAATAACAGCCCGAAAAAAGCCCGGTTTGGCCTGATGGTGTGGGCGCGTCAATGCGAGTATACGAGGACGATTCGGTAGTGATAACTCTAATAGTTTCCGTAAAATCGATTGTTTGGTAAGTAAATGACACGATTTATTCGGTAACAATACTGGATCATTTGTTAGTGAAGACTACGAATTTTTATGCAAAATAAAAATTGTCTGCATTAATTGCAAGATACGGGAGGTACATACGCCCCGTAGCTATAAAACTTATAAGGAAATGAATGAAAAGCGTAATCTAGAAAGACTTGTTTTCCTTCATTTCTAAAATTATTCTTTCTATCATGTAGTAATACTTTATACAGTTTCTTCCTTAACACTAGGCTTACGGGACCCGTCAAAATGACGGGTTCTAATATTCTGAATTTACGATTGTTTAGACTGTAAAGATGCATCAATGAGAAATTAGTTAACAATTTATTTCTTTGGGTATATATTCTTTAAAAAATGGCTAAAAATTTCGATAGACCTATTCTTGTTATTTTTAGATAGCTATGTAAAATATCACTTTTAATGCTCCGTAAACCTAGTGTTAAAGCTACAGTTCAAAGAACTTCAATAATAAATAAGTGGACAGTTTTTAGAAAATATTAAATTGTACATTTTATTTTACCTTACATTAATAATGTGGAGAACCACCATCATTTTGTATGACCTACAGCAGGGATGGTCATTTTTGTCTCAATTGAGACAAAACCGTCCCCACCATGGCGCCCACTGTCCCCCACCAACATCCGTCGTTACCATAGATGAAGGAAGTGCTTCGCCCGTCACGAACAGTGCGCAGACCTCGCGCATGAAAAAGAGGTTGGTGGGAGAAGCAGGCGTTTGAGGGGCCCCTACCGTGCCCATCACGGACCTACATTATTTTGCAACTTTTGTTACCTTTAACTGATTTCGATAAAATTTTCAGAACATACAGTGTGTTCGTACTATTACTAGCCAGCGTTTTCCTTGCAAAGGATAAATATTAGATAAAAATAATACTGCTTTTTACAAACAACATAATGGCGTGTGTAATATTTTGTGTTTACACTATTTTATTAGAAATTAATGTGACCTTTAATTATTTAAATGAAATGCTGTATTTCTTTTATGTAAAACTGAAAGGTGTGTCAAAACAAAGTTATTTGTATACGATACAGTGACTTTCAAGGGCATACAAGGTCAGAAATGGAAGAAACGTTTTGAATATTTCTTACTTAATTCGTTTACGGGTATTATTTATTGACGAGGCTACAATAAATGGCCAATGTGACTTCCTCGTCCACGAATGCATATTTCAGCTCTATTAATTACATTCATGGTAACTTCTTCTAATGTCGTCCGTGATATTAATGCACATGCTTGCGTTATTTTGCTTCTCAAATCGTTTACATCTCCGGACAATGTTTCGTAATACGATATGCTTACGAAATATCTGTGGTAGCCAGGAAGAACGCCGCATGTCACATGCTGTTTAAAGTTTTGAACACTAATGTTTTGATATTGGACATAGTTTAAGTTGCATTATCTTTTTGAGCCTGTCTAATTTGTTTTCATAACTATTTCTTGTAAATACATAAATTCTATACTATAAAGCTCAATTAATGCATAAAGTAAAATTTTTGAACTTGTAACATGCGGCGTTTTTCCTTGCAACCACAGATATTACGTACGAAATATTCAAGATGTTTCTTCCATTTCTAACCTTGCATGACCTTGAAGCGCATTGTGAAGTGTCGTATACGAATGAATTTGTCTTAACACACATTTTCATATGATATAAGAAAATATATAGCATTCCATTTAAACAATTGAAGGGCAACCTTCAATTCAGAAAAAATAGAGTAAACACAAAAAAATAAACACGCCATTATCTTACTTACCAGAAACAGTATTACTTTTTCCTCATCCAGTATTCTCCACTATTTATTGTTTGCAAGAAAATCGCTGGCTAGTAATAGCGAGAACATCCTGTATATGCATAGCTAAAACAAATCTATCGATTGGGTGTTCAAATTTTCAATATTTTCACGATTCTGACAAATTGCAATTTTTTAATCCTTAACATTAGGTTTACGGAACACTAAAATTGATTATTTTACATTGCTTTATAAAAAAAATAAAATTGTATTTACTTAGATCTTCAGCGATTTTTGTTGTAATATGTACACAAAAAATAAATCTATTTAATAATTCCTCACGATTGCCTCCTTACACTCTTAATAATCGTAAATTAAAAATTTTTGAATCCGTCATTTTGACGGGCCCCGTAAATCTAGTGTTAAAAGAACTCAAGACGTTTGGTTCGATTTTAAACAATTTATTTCATTGTAAAGAGTGTCCGTATATTAATTCGGGTCACTGCATTTACATTTCTTATTGAAATTCTTGGAATCTATTGCTTTAGCTTTAACACATATTGATTGCTACGTCAGTCATATGTGGGTGACACAATTCTTCGTGTATCTTTAAAAATTAATTGTGTTGATACAGTTGCTTGAATCGAACGTCATTGGGATTTGTACGATCTAAAAGTGTTCAAGAAGTAATCTCTGTGATAAACGTTAACTCTGAAATTTTGATTAGTTTAATTAAATTACTTTGCTTTTATGAGATTTTTGGGGGGAGATTGTTCGGCAGTCAACGTGTTAAGTAAGGCGTAGAACTGTATAGAGTGCTACTATATGACGTAAACAATAACATTAGAAATAAAGAAAGAAAATAAATTTTTACTAGAATACATTTTTGATTTATTTCTTAATATGAGATATAGTTTTATCATAGAACTTCGACACTTTCTGCTGTTGTTAATAATTTTAATTAGATGATGCAACAGTATTTAAAAATTCTTATAAGCTCTTACTGATCTGCATTTGATCTACTCACGCTTGTCGCAAATGCATAATAACCATAGTCTAGTGAAGACAGTATGACGGTGTCTCAAGAAGCACAAAAATGTAAATAAGCTTCAATGCTCCTTGCGACTGTCGATTCAGGTCATTTTTAATATTTTTAAAATGGTAGACATTGCCACAGAACTGTTCTGATTGCTTGGGAGCGATTAAATCCTCCGGTAAATCAATGTCTAATTGGTCACTCTGTATATTATAAAAAAAAGCAAGCCTAGTCATTTCTCTATTAATATTGTCTTTATATATGACAAGTTAGAGCATTGCATTTAGTTTTATCGTTAATAGAAATATTTTCCACATTGAAAATATGAATAATTATAATGGCAGACATATTGACAAACGTTTGATCGAATAATTTTTGCCAGGGGTAGTATACATCCATGTCTCGTTCCTCAACGTTTTCCCGCTGACGTAACAAATCCCTCCCAACATGGTTAAGTCTGGGTTAGGTTGCCGGGCAATCCACTATCTTAGGTGGGCGTATGTTAGGACCAATAAGGATTAGAGTGGTTTCCTGTTTGCGTAACGCCCACGTCAAGTTGCGTCACGCAATTTCCAAATTACATTGCAGTGAGAATTATATTGTACACTTTGCACCCCTAAAAACCCATAAATTTTCTAACATGTGGCCTACGACGACGCAACAATTGCCGTTGCGGACAATAGAGCTAGGATAATTTCCAGAGATCGTCCGTTGACAATTGCCGGCCATATTGTAAGTCCAAAGAGAACAATTGCAAAATTTATGACTTCCTCAAAACCAGCATTGTAGCACTTTAACCACGTCGCAAACCCGAACACGTGGCCTCGACAAATAGTTAGTTATCCGCGGTGTGTATGTACTGGTAAAGTTTGCAACAATAACAGCACGTATAATTACAATAACATCAGTTTTCGATGTAGTCTCTGTTCATGTAGTCTCTTTCCCTTTCAGTTAGTCAAATAATAACAAATGACTGCTGTTGATTCAATGCTAGTTTCTGTTGGTTTAAAAATGGAGGTCGACAAGATTTATACATGTCACATCACGCGGCATTACTTCACATGGCATATGTTGTTATGACATTATACAGATTGATGTGAAGTATTATTTAATATTAACAGGAAATATTACCAGCAACGTGTCAAATATGGTATAGTAGGTCATGTCTGTTTTTAATTTATACGAAAATTCATTATTTAGCTTATACAAATAATAAGTTCAAAAATAAATCTATCTTTAGTCACAACAAATTTCATTTAATTCTAACTTTCAAGCATCACACTGTACGGCGATCGTAACAAATGGATATTAGTTGAGAAAGTCTTTCTTCTTTCAATAATTTTAATAAGTCAATGAAACAATAACGTAATAAAATAAGTAACAATGTTGCTGTTTATCAGTAAGAATTAGGTTGTCCCATAAGTTCGTGCCGCGGATTGAAAAGTATTTTAATGAAAAACCACAGAAATTTTTTAGTGACGGTATAATATCTTTACCAAAAAAGTGGGAAGAGGTTGTAGAGAAGGTGGTTATATTTTTTCGTTGACTTTGAAAGTATGTCTCAAATATTAATTTAAATAGTAAAACAGTAAACATACAAAAGTAATACATACAAAAAGTTTTAAAAACAAATTGAAATTGGATACACAAGTATAAAACAAAAGGGTTAAGTAAGACTAATAAATAGACTGCGTATGTTCATGCATTTAAAGCTTCTGAAAATTTTCAAAAAATGCTAGCATATAAAATTCGACAAAGAGTTCAGTACGAATATAATTTATATCAGATCTACAAAGGCTACTACCACTGAATACAAGATTTTATTTCATTCCACTTTCTTAACCCTCAGCACTCGAATGGCGACTCTGAGGCGCCGCTACAAATTGTTACATCATTATTCAGAATATTGTTTACATGATTAAATTTGTTTATATGTAATAAATTACTAAACATTTAAATATTGTATGAGGTACTATATCAGTTTCGTACGCATATAATGAAAAAAAATTATGTACAATGGAAATATTCTAGGTTAGAAGAAATGTTTGATTTTTTAGTTGAAATAAAAAATTGCTAATTGCATAAACATCCGCAGTCTACTAATAAACTATATCGACGCAATCAAAAACAGAAGTGATAATAAAGTGTGGAAGCGATGCTTTTGTTTAGTCGTCAAAATAAATTGCATCAACACAACGATAAAGAAAGCTAGCGGTGAGAAAATAACAGGTTTCTGTTAGGTCGTTAAAAGCTGTCTGGTTGAATAAACTCCCGAATACAATTTGAACAGCACTGCGTCGAGATAGGAGACGTTCATTGCAATTTCAATTTTCGTTCATAATCGCTCTTAGATTTTCCGAAGAATCCTGAAATTTAATTGTGGCTATAATTGAGTGCTATAGTCGGCGCCTCGTAATTGCCAGCCGCGTGCCAAAACAGAACCGACTGAGATTAATCGTGGTGCTGTTCTCCGCTCGTTCGTGATAACCGGAACTTTTCAAGGATACGTAGCAGCAAACAGTAGTTGCGCCTTCGTCTTAAACTAACTACCCTTCGGTATTGGTGTTCAACGTTAATTAATGAAACTCTGCGAACCGGAGAATAGAAAATCACGATGTCAACGACGTATATATAACTGTGTGAATAATAGTTCACGGTTGCGGAGCGGTACACGGTGAATATTATTTATAGAGCGTGATGTCACGGCGAGTATGCTCTCGGTGAACAATTTTCGTACGGTCGGTGGCACGATTTCCCTCGAGGGAGTGTACAGACCCAGCATTATGTGCACAGACCACACAGAGTGTTAGAAAAGTGCTTGCAGGTAACATTGACATGATAGTATCAAGAATGACGTACAGTGGCAAATTCGGCCGATTTTGTGGACAAAATTAATATCTTCAAATCTATGATAAATTATTGAAATAAATTACAATGACTTTAACACTAGGTTTACGGACCACTAAAATTGATTATTTTACATTGCTTTGTAAAAATATTAAAATTGAATTTACTTAGATCTTCAGCGATTTTTATTGTAATATGTACACAAAAAAATAAATCGGTAAACCTTACGTTTAGGGGAGGATGCTCCGATGACCTTGACCTTGACATATGTTGTTGAGGACAACATTCTGAACAACTTTTGTCATTACAACTACCCGGTGCTCGGTCTCAGTTTTCGAGATATTTGCGAAAAACTATTGCTAATAGTGTATTAAATTTTCCGTATTCTTCCACGCTCCGCATCTGTTTATTTTTTGTTTGTAAACACGTTGTGGGGATGAGAAGCGACAATACCACACCCACCCACCCAGTGTTTCTAAAAAGAAGGCTCTCACATTATACAATATAAAATCAACTGTAACGAATACAGCATACATGTATTATATTATCGCATTTGATAGTAAAACAAATTGCAAAACCTAACCCAGACCTAACCCAAACCAATACAGCATACATGTATTATATTATCGCATTTGATAGTAAAACAAATTGGTATTGGTTTCAGTTGATTTTACATTGTTTAATGTGAGAACCTTCGTCTCAGAAACACTGGGTGGGTGTGTGTGGTGTCGTGTGTTGGTTAGGACTAGGTGGCGGGGGGCGGAGAGCACGCAGACGAAATTATGAATTGTCGAATAGTATTTATATCAAACTGAGAATTTGATTCTGTTTTTAAATGGTCTAATGGATACATAGAATTCATTATTTCGAAAAAAGCATCAATGCGTTTATCAAAATTGTACGTTCTTTTAAATAAAAATTCGGCAATATAATTAGTATAATGATAATCACGTATGCCATGGCGAGGAATGCTAGCAATAGTTTTTCGCAAATATCTCGAAAACTAAGACCGAGCACCGGGTAGTTGTAATGACAAAAGTTGTTCAGAATGTTGTCCTCAACAACATATGTCAAGGTCAAGGTCATCGGAGCATCCTCCCCTAAACGTAAATTTTACCAATAAATCTATTTAATAATTCCTCACGAATGCCTCCTTACACTCTTAATAATACTAAATTAAAAATTTTTGAATCCGTCATTTTGACGGGCCCCGTAAATCTAGTGTTAAAACGACAATACTGTACTCTTTTATTAAAAATATTGAATTCGTATTCGTGCTTGCAATTATACTGTTATAATATACAAACACTCACATATACAACACGGGTATAGGGTATTGTACAAATTATGTGTACATTGTACATATACATTTTTATATTTTATAGGTAAATTATAAATAAGCAATATACAGGGTGAGTCTCGTAACGTGACGATCTGAAATTACTCATATGTTATTTGTTGCACGAAAAAATTTTTCGAACAAAAGTTCCATGGTTTCCTGGGGGACATAGAGTGCTCTAATTCGGATAAATTATGAAATTCTGCGTGAGAAAGTATTTAACAAAGAGGGACTCAAAATGTATAATTACTGATATATTTTTAAAATAAGTTTTATTTCAACGAGCTCGTATCTAAAACCTTTATTTATTAACTGTTCGCGACCTTTACACGATCTACTGTCTCGTATACCAAATTCAAACCATTATACACTACGATTACTCTGCGACAATTTCAGAAAAATATGTCATTGGTACACTGCAGATTTTTATGCAAAATAAACATTTTCTTCGCTGAATGCATCAAACAGGATGCAGATAAAAATGTGATTCTTTCTTTATTAATTTCAGTGAGTTAACAATAATATCTGCCTATTCTTAAATGCTCTCCATCTTTACACTGTTTCTTTCATCTATTGGTTTTTATCATAAATTAATAAAATCCGCAGTCTAGTAAATAACATTCAAACTACCGAGTACTAAACACGGCTAATGCATATTACTTTATAATAAGAACAAGGTGAGATTTATACGACATTGTATAAGATTTTTTATGACGTTTAAGTGAAGAAGTTTATGCAACAATTTTCGTGACAATATTTTTATAATTTCAATAATCATAATAGATAACGTTAAGAACATGTCAATTATTGCTCGTAGTTCTAGACTTAATAACAAATATACTCTAAAAATAGTTAACCTTTGATTTGTATCAAATTTATTTACACCAGGGAGTTCCAACGTATTCCCCTCCGAGAACTGCAAGGTCCCCACCATCGAACCTCTTCCCACTACTACGTACAGCCGTAAAATTAGTGAGTGCTGCGCGCGCCGCACGGTTCTCGTGGTGGGAGCTTCCCACTACTATACATTACAACGATGAAATCTAAGAGTGGGGGTAGATCCTAAGCGGGGAAGGTGCCTCAAATAGCTCTGGAGCTGCTGGTTGGAACTGCCTGATTTACACTATGAATGTTAAGTATCCATCCGAATCAATGTGTGTTTAGAATAGATATAAACTCGGGTCAATGATGCAATGTAGGACATGGATGTTACCTTTGAGCTTATGTTTCATTTTTGTAATTCCGTCGCGTTCGCGTTGTGTGCAGATTGCTTTGATACGCAATTCGATTATGTTGTATATTAAATATAATTACATTTAATTAATACATTGTGTATTCTCCAATTTATATAATTGAACCTGACAATGAAGTATCAAATTGGAGTCATTTTAAAATTCCGTACAAAATGTGCTAATATAGTTTTAGGTACAGTGATTCACACATGTACCAATACCATCTTTAACCCTCGGATGACTGACTTGGGTCCATTTTGACCCAGAGTTAAGAACGTTCTCTCTAAATTATAATTTTCTACTAACCAATTTGACTCATTAGCGGTTTACACTATGTTTAATAAGATCAACGTTGATTTTAAAGAGATAGGTTCAAAAACATGTGATAAAAGTTAATACGTACATAGGGATTTGAATAAATTTAAAATTCTCGTTAAACAGAATACTTTTTCCAAATATGGACCGAACGACTTAGATTTTTTTGAAAAGTTATAAGGATTAGTTCACTGTATGATGAAATATGAAATTTTGAAAAAATTGCATTGGATCGAAATTGCGGAAATTTTTACTACTTTTTATGTCAATAATCCACTTTCGATTTCTTTTTAAAACGTCTGCAATGTTTTTATCGACAATTTTCAAGATTATTGTAAATTTTTATGTTCTTGGATGATCACTAGACTGCGGATTTTCATGTAAAATAAAAATGGTCTACATCAATTACAAGAAATTGGAAAACAAGCAGAAATTTCTTTCCTTCTTTCATAATTTCAAAAAGCTAAAAATAATGTAGTGATCTTCTTGAATTCATTCAATACTTGTACACTCATTCAAATTGCATCGACTCATTTATACCATAAAAGCATGAAATCTGCAGTATAGTGGTCACAGATTAATAAACATTCGAGGTATAAAGATATGCATTGAAACGATACAGTTCAACGTCATTGAATATGGTAGAAAATTTTGGTTATTAACATAAGGGTTAAAGAGGACACGAATACGTATGCGATTCACTGTTCTAAAGAAGTTAATTTAACTTCATATATTCCATGATCATGCAATACAGTTGCAAAAATTAGTGTACAGAAATTTCGTTGTTACGAGCCTGGGCCGATCGGTAGCGCGCGTGACCGGCGAGCGGCTTATGGTTTAAAGAGGAATATGGTTTTTAATTTTTAGTAAGGTGCACGGACGAACCTGATGCGAAATCAGGAAGCCGCTATGATGTTTGAGAGACTCGTGGACGAACCCGATGCGAAATCGGGGAGCCACTAGGAGGTACACGCGCAGACAAACCCGATGCGAAATCGGGGAGCTGCTGGGAAGTTGAATAAAAGCACAAACGAACCCGATGCGAAATCAGGGAGCCGCATAGGTTGGATAACAGTTTTGTGTTCCTGATACAAGATCAGGTAGCTCCTAGGGATATGTTAGTAACAGCCTCGTAATTTTAATATTATAAATTAATTGATACAACCCGAGCGGTAAGATTGTGTCATGTGGGGAAGGTCAACTAAGAATTACTGGATCTGAATGGTGGGTTAAACTCAATTGTTACCCAAAATTGCCTTGAACTAAATTGTATATTACAGGAAATTGGCTTTGTTACAACTATTACTGTCGCGGTAAGAATTGAGTGTGTATGAACAATGTTGTGTAGTTACGTAAGTACTACTGACTGTTGGATGACGCACTGGTGATGCGGGGAACACGGAGAGGTCGAATAATTATGCCAAGATAGATTAATCCCATGCTTGCGGAATCTATAAGCTTACTTGATTCGAAAGGGTGACTAGGCTCGATCTCACTAAATACAAGCAGCTCCAAAACGAGATTCAGCGTAACGACGTGTATAGCTCGTTTGTACTTTAAGCACTGCCCCCGAGGGTTAAAATTCGAGGGTTTATACAGGGTGAGTCCGAAGAAACGGAACACCTAAATATCTCGGTTACTTTTCGTAGTACAAAAAAACTTCTTAGGACAAAGTTATACTGCTTGAAGGGCCATATGTAACGGTGTAAGGGAAAAAATTTTCAAGGTCATTTTTTTATGAGATTTTAAGGTCATCGATGTTTTTTTTAATGGAATGATATATCTTCGTTAACGTAATGTTGTAGCTGACAAAATAACGAATTCATCCATGTAACACAATATGGCCTACAAATGACCTTCAACCCAGAAAAATGGAATAAATAAAATTCAACGTGTAAGATTCATTTGCTTTATTTCTGTTACGCAAAATGATCAAAAATATTCCCTTGAGCTACTATACATTCATTTAGGCGTGAAGTTACAGAACGTACTGCTGTGTAATTCATTTCTGAGGGAATCGACGCACAAGCCCTGACGATTCTTTCTTTCATGTCGTCTACAGTGGTTGGTCGTTCATGATAAACATCGTCTTTCAGTTTTCCCCATAGATAGAAATCAAGGGGTGTAAGATCTGGTGCGCGAGCTGGCCATAATACAGGTTCGTTACGGCCAATCCAATGATTTGGAAACTTGTTATTCAAGAATTGTGTTACGACACGGGAAGAATGGTCTGGACATCCGTCATGTTGATACCACATATCTTCACGAATATCCATGGGTGTATTTTCCAGGAGAATTGGTAACGATTCTCGTAAAAATGCAATGTATTTTTCTGCATTTAATGTTCCGGTGATAAAGTGAGGCTCAATTATTTGGTTGTTTAAAATTCCGCACCAAACATTGACGGATCATGGTCTTTGTTTGTCGACCGTCCGTAACCACCGCGGATTTTCAGATGATTAATAATGCATGTTTTTTAAATTTATCTGCCCGTGATTCATAAACGAAGCTTCATCGGTAAATAATACTTTATTAAAAAATGCTCTATCGTTTATCAATTGTCTCAATCCCCACTGGCAAATGTTTACACGATTTACAAAGTCTCTACCATGAAGTTCTTGGTGAATTGATAGGTGAAAGTGGTGAAATTTTTGATCATCGAGCATTTGTACTACACATTTTCGACTAATGCCACTTTCCCGTGCGATTTGCCTCGTACTAGCATAAGGGTTTATATCCACTGCTGTCAGAAAATTAATTGTGTTTGCTTCATTCCTTACAGTCCTCACCTTCGTATATTTTTCATTTTCAACACTACCAGTTTCACGGAATTTATTTATCACATTGAGATAAACGGAAACTGATGGACAATTACGATTAGGAAATCGGTCCTTGTACAACCGCACTGCTTCTCTTAAACACTGTCGACTTTCTCCATAAATGAAAATCATATCAATCTTATCTTCCTTCGAGTAACGCATTGTGAAACGTTCATCGATAAACTACTAGATTAGAAATCTTAGAAATAGTGGAAATCTGATAGCAAGAATGTCTTCAGAGTAATTAGTAGTTGATAAACACGATTCTGTACGAACGCATAGGTGAAGGTATTTATGATATCATAAATGTCTTCCTGTCAACACCGAATCTGTTATTATGTTGTGTATTGCGATACATTTGAATGTAAGCAGCTCAAGGAATATTGCACAATTTGCGTAACAGAAATAAAGCAAATGAATCTTACACGTTGAATTTTATTTATTCCATTTTTTCTGGATTGAAGGTCATTTGTTAGTCATATTGTGTTACATGGATGAATTCGTTATTTTGTCAGCTACAACATTACGTTAACGAAGATATATCATTCAATTTAAAAAAAACATCGATGACCTTGAAGTCTCATTAAAAAATGACCTTGAAAATTTTTTCCCTTACACCGTTACATGTGGCCCTTCAAACAGTGTAACTTTGTCCTAAAAAGTTTTTTTGTACAACGAAAAGTAACAGAGATATTTAGGTATTCTGTTTCTTCAGACTCACCCTGTATACTGTGAAATTTAAGTGGGGATACTCTCAAGATTTCCATATTCGGGAATCTTATGGAACTGTCCCTGTACTGAAGCATGTTTTGTGCCGGCTACATCCAGCTGTTGTATAGTCATCGCTTCTATAAACAAAGGGGCAGAATAGGGCGTTTTCCATTCTGAGGGAAGAGATTAGAAAACTCTGATCGAAATAAACCAAGTAAGTTCGTGCCGTGGATATGGTTTACTCTTCGCGGTGTGTTTTGTAAACATACACGATATAATATCGTTACCAGAAAGGTAGGAAGAGGTTGTGTAGCAAAAGGGTGATTACATTTTTTCGTAAACGTTAACCCTTTCGCTACGGCACACTTTGATGCGTACGGCTCGTGCCATAGAGCAAGAATTCAATCGCGATCTACACTGAGAACGATGAATTCTTCGTTAGCGTGCCAATGTCAAGTGAACTGATGTAAATGATCAAAGTAAGTGAAGCGCGTATGAGCGCCAACAGTTCCACGAAATCAAATTTTAAAAGCGCCAACTGTAACCAAAGGGTTAAAATTATGTGTTTCAATATTAATTTAAATAGTAGAACAGTAAACAGCACGAACTTATTGGACGATCTAATACTATTCGAGGGTTATTTCACGATCTACTTTCTCCTACGGAAGAAAGAGAATCGTAAAGTCTACCTACCATTCGTGTTTGCATAGTAAAATACGTCTACGGAGGATCACCATGAAATCTCCATCGGCAAACAGGTGTCGGAGTTTCGCGAACACCCGGTAGACAGAAACGAGGAACGAATGTACATACATAATAATTCGTAATACGCGGTATCCTATCACGATACTCCGATGGGAGAACGTATCCGTGGTGTAGGCGAGCGGGTGGGGGCATCATCGGGAATTTCAATCGCGTCTGCACAGGCACTGGGTAATACTACTTTCATCGTTCCCGTTCCCGTTCCTGTAGACCGTAGACCGTGGGGCTCTGTCATCGGCTGTGGCAAATCACCGTGACGTAACTGCTGGCAGTTACATAAATTACAGCGCAGAACCGGGACGATCATTAACGTGGCGTAATTTAATGAGAAAGACAATGCATTTTTCTAGAACGGAGCGGAACTAGACGGGAACGGTACCGGGAACAGAACAGAACAGAAACGGGGAATGGAGAGCCTACGATCGGGCTCTCGAGATGTCCGTAATGGTACTCATTATACGACAGAGCGCGATATAGAGTAGCCTTTTATCTTGGCCCGATTGCCATAACGATGCGACGGTAATAACAAGAACTGCATAATAATCGACAATCCCGTAGGAACACGTGGAATTTACAACCCTTCGATCGACCCGTAATTGAATACTCGACAGAATAATACGTTTCGAAGCGTAATTATCCTTCTTCACCGGCTCCCAGCGACGGGCTCACATTGCAAGTAGCGCCGCGTGGTAACGCGTATGCAAAGAACGGAAACGTATGCATAAAGAAGTAGCCGGGACGGGGAACGTGCCTGCGAGCTCTCAGGTTTATTTCCAGGCAACGCCGAGGGAAGAATAGTTGTCGCGGCTTGTCAGGTTGCTCGCTTTCATCGCGGAAGACAAATCCGCGGCGCTAACTGGACGTGTAACGAAACAAGGCTACACTATGTTGAAAACGCGCACGTTATAGCGATTTCAGCGAATGAAAATTCAAATTGATCAGGGATAACTTGCTGTGCTTTCAACACTTTCATCGACAACACAATCTGGGAAATTCTATAAAATCAAAGGAATTTCTTCGTCTTTTGTTCTTTGGCGGCGTATTTACTGTGGGACAAAACGACTTGATGGTGATAAAATATCTGTAACTTTGCTACTAGTTCATATACATTAATTCATTTTTGAGAAGTTAAGATCGTTACATTATAGCCTTTGTGTTCATTCATTTCTTTATTCATTCATTCATTCATTCATGTGTTGCATTAATTTCAGTGGCATTAACCCACAATAACAACGAGTCAGATTCATGATGAGGATTCCGAACAGAATGTACTAAATATGTAAATTATTAATACCTTTCAAAACCGAAATAGAATTCTATTCTGTCGTTGTCGATATAATTGAACCGTTTATTTTGAATGTGGTGTAATTCCATTTTTTGAAAAAATTGAGAATAGTACAAAATAAACAAAGAATTTGGAGTGAATTTTTTGTTTATGAACAATTCACACTTAGTATTTTAAAATATTCATATATTTTTATCAATTTAAATTTCGTCAGTGAATGAAATTGCCTAAAGGTTGGTTATGAAAGTGGTCTACGTCCATTGACAACTCGGAAAGAATATATGAATTTAGTTAAATTCACATAAAAGTTATTTATGCAATCAATTTAATTACTTCTCAATTCATAGAAACATTGCCAAACTTACTACACTGTATTGATGAATCTGATTTCGGCGCTAGGTTCGATCTTATTGAAAGTCAGCAAATTTGCAATTATATTATTATCCCAACGTTTCGATCCGTGTGTGGATCATTCTCAAAAGATTTTATGCGTCTGAAAAATTATATAATTATAATGTGAATGAAACCAAGTTTAACATTCCGTCACAGTCGTGTAGAGAACCAAGAAAACGGAATAGAAATTAAAAAACACACTTACTTGCTGTGCAAAGGTTATAATAAAAGGAAAACATATTATTTTTATGAATAAGAGTTACGGCGGAACGTGGTTGAAACCATGGTGGCAGATACGTAACTGAGCCATGTGCTGGTGCAAACGTGATTATACAGGACGACAACGTTAACTGATTGGTTGGTCGATATCGATCGTTAGAAGTTTGAAATCGATTTGGGTGGTTTTGAACAGCGTAACTGAACAGTTTCTTTTGAAAGGTCCTACATGACACAACACTGTAGAAAAATTGTGAAAAGAGAACAGCAAAATAAGCAGTCCACATTCAAAATCTTTGTACCAGTTTATTCTAGACTGAAAATTTTATAATTGATATAAAACATGTGAAGCGGCAAAATGTAGTTGAAATCTATGTAATTATTGGAAATATCATTATAACTATGTATTACTGGTTCAGTAATGTCACGTAGTAGTCATGAATCTTAGTCGTTTCGTACTTAAGATTAACACTTTGTTGTTTAATCATGTGAATAGTTTCCAATAATAATCTACGTTGTAAGTTAGATTCTCTGTCAATGATCTTCACATTTTCAAAATCAAAACCATGGTAAAATTCTATTGAATGTTTCGTTAAATAGATTATTATTGGAAACTGTTCACATGATTAAACAACAAAGCGTTAATCTTAGGTACGAAACGCCTGAGATTCATGACTACTACGTGACATTACTGAACCAGTAATACGTACTTATGATGATATTTCCAATAATTACATAGATTCCAACTACATTTTGCCGCTTCACATGCTTTATATCAATTATAAAATTATGTAATGTCACGTAGTAGTCATGAATCTTAGGCGTTTCGTACTTAAGATTAACGCTTTGTTGTTTAATCATGTGAATAGTTTCCAATAATAATCTACGTTGTAAGTTAGATTCTCTGTCAATGATCTTCACATTTTCAAAATCAAAACCATGGTCCAATTCTATTGAATGTTTCGTTAAATAGATTATTATTGGAAACTGTTCACATGATTAAACAACAAAGCGTTAATCTTAGGTACGAAACGCCTGAGATTCATGACTACTACGTGACATTACTGAACCAGTAATACATAGTTATGATGATATTTCCAATAATTACATAGATTCCAACTACATTTTGCCGCTTCACATGCTTTATATCAATTATAAAATTATGTAATGTCACGTAGTAGTCATGAATCTCAGGCGTTTCGTACCTAAGATTAACGCTTTGTTGTTTAATCATGTGAACAGTTTCCAATAATAATCTATTTAACGAAACATTCAATAGAATTTGACCATGGTTTTGATTTTGAAAATGTGAAGATCATTGACAGAGAATCTAACTTACAACGTAGATTATTATTGGAAACTATTCACATGATTAAACAACAAAGTGTTAATCTTAGGTACGAAACGACTAAGATTCATGACTACTACGTGACATTACTGAACCAGTAATACATAGTTATGATGATATTTCCAATAATTACATAGATTCCAACTACATTTTGCCGCTTCACATGCTTTATATCAATTATAAAATTATGTAATGTCACGTAGTAGTCATGAATCTCAGGCGTTTCGTACCTAAGATTAACGCTTTGTTGTTTAATCATGTGGACAGTTTCCAATAATAATCTATTTAACGAAACATTCAATAGAATTTGACCATGGATTTGATTTTGAAAATGTGAAGATCATTGACAGAGAATCTAACTTACAGCGTAGATTATTATTGGAAACTGTTCACATGATTAAACAACAAAGCGTTAATCTTAGGTACGAAACGCCTGAGATTCATGACTACTACGTGACATTACTGAACCAGTAATACGTACTTATGATGATATTTCCAATAACTACATAGATTCCAACTACATTTTGCCGCTTCACATGCTTTATATCTGTTTGTTCGCGGACGCGTGGGTTCGCGAACGTCCGAATGGTTGCCCGCCAAATTAATTTTGGGCAACTAGTTCAAAGGAGTGGATTGATGTGATTGGAGGAATCGCGTTTCGTCCCAGACCTGTCAAAGGACTAGTCAGTAAGGCTGTCTGACACGTCCTGCCTTATACGCGCGCGGATCCGTAACGATGATCCGTACTTTCACTAGCCTTGTCTCCACACGTGCAAGGGAGTGGTATGTTCGTAAAACACTCGTACAAGGATGGAAGGGCGTCACTCGTTTTGAAGAAGTAGTGTCTTTTCGTACTCACAAAAGAGAGTTTTTTCTTTCGTGCAAACGGCCAACGTAATTTACGACTCTCGTTCGTCGAAGCTATTTTTGAGTTGACAATTTCCAGGTTTCGATATCGCATGTCTAGTAGAATTTCTTTCCAAAAGTCCTCAATAGCAAACAGAGACCGTCGTAAATTAAGGGATTAACTGAAGGGCACTTGGCCGAACTCATCGGCCTGTCGCCACGTGGGCCCGGCGCGGGTGGCCTGAAGGAAAGTCCCACGACAATTTCATCCCCTCCGATCACCTCGCCGTTCCGAAAGCAAGCACGCCAAGGGCGTAAGGAATAGTCGGTGAGCCGGAAAAACTAACAGCTCTGATTGGTAGGATCCAACTTGTGGGTGAGCCAATGAGGATTGTTTAGGAATTTTACCAGGGCAAACGCGGAGACGAAAATAAGAGACGACACTTCGCCGCGGTTCGTCAGAAGATTAAAATCGCGAGGAGTCGAGAGAAGACCATTTTGTACATACAGAAATAAAGTCATTAATTTCACTCCGCAAAAACAAGTACAGTCTCATGAAGAACCTACTACCCACAAAGCTGTACCGGTAGTGCGTCGATCCGCTTGCAATTGTACGTTGCAAGGAAAGCACTCGGTTGCGAACACAGACCATATACGTCTAGTGGTTGTAAGCCACGAGGAAATGCTCTGTTGAAAACTAAAAACGAACTGTGATCGCTCCGCTTCGGATCCTTCTCGTAAGGTTTGTTTGGGCTTCTCTAGGGAGTAGAGAGGGAGGCCGTTAGGAATTGAGAGTTGTGTATCGCTTATTGTCATAAGCAAGGAAGTCCGCTGATTGGGTTGCTGCGATGGAGATTCCCAATCAGGACACTCGCAATTGTTTCGTTTCTTGCGATGGTTTAAAGGGTGGTTGCACCGAAGGAGCGTTGAGCCGAAGGAAGAGTGGGGTAATACCTGACTCTGATGGCGAAATGTCTCGGTGCGTTGGGACCGTAATTAACCATGCGCCGGTGTTCTTCAGAATCGCCTTCCAACAGCCGTGAAAGGTCGTAAAAGGAAATCGAAAAGTAGAAAACGTTAAAGTCATGAGGGATTATAGGAAATTAACTAAATTCATGAATTACCCTGGAGTGGTCACTAAACGGCAAGTTTGTTGACTCTACGAGACCCACGAAAGCCCCTTTGTCGTGAACCGGTCATAAAAGAAGGTTCGACGGAGAGTTTCGGTGCAACGGTTCTTCCGCGATGAGACACGGTTCTTTTAATTAGAATACGAATTTGTCGTGAATTATGTAGGTACGGTAGCAAACCCTCCCTTTTACCATTTTTTTCCGTGTAGGCATAAGGATCTTGCGACAATATGGTTCCTGCGACGGAACAATATCAATTATAAAATTTTCAGTCTAGAAGAAACCGGTACAAAGATTTTGAATGTGGACTGCTTATTTTGCTGTTCTCTTTTCACAATTTTTCTACAGTGTTGTTTCATGTAGAACCTTTCAATAGAAACTGTTCAGTTACGCCATTCAAGTTTACCGCCCAAATCGATTTCAAACTTCTAACGATCGATATCGACCAACCAATCAGTTAACGTTGTCGTCCCGTATAATCAGCTATTATTCATAAAAATAATTTGTTTTTCTTTTATTATAACCTTTGCACAGCAAGTAAGTGTGTTTTTCAATTTCTATTCCGTTTTCTTGGTTCTCTACACGACTGTGACGGAATGCTAAACTTGGTTTCATTCACATGATAATTATATAATTTTTCAGACGCATAAAATCTCTTGAGAATGATCCACACACGGATCGAAACGTTGGGATAATAATATAATTGCAAATTTGCTGACTTTCAATAAGATCGAACCTAGCGCCAAAATCAGATTCATCAATATAATTCATTTCGATCGAAAGAAATTACATTTACTACACTGTACTGGTATTTTTGAATTGAATAAAATGCAAACCCTTAAATATCACGAAAGAAGAAGAAATGGACTTATAATAACCGATTCATATGCCATACTATTGGAGAATATACAAGCAAATAATAAATATAAACTTCCTTTTTTCCAAGGAATTATAATTCCATGAAATAAATTATTGTGCAAGGAGTTAATGGACTGAGTATCCAGATATTCACTTATGGTGTACAAAGTGTTTAATGCATTTTCTTTAGTTGATATTCCTGATTTTATAAATTACAATTTGACGTAGTTCATGTATTATTAACTGTCGACCGTGTTTTGTTGATTTTACCTCAAACGCCGGAGACAATCTTTAAAAATTAATAACGTTTTTAAAATTACTCCAAACGACTTGAGTTTTTTTTAGATGTTAGAAGAATTAATTTACTAGGCAGTGTGTAAAAAATTGTTCTTAAATTTGTTAGTAAACAGTGAAAGTCACAATTTTTAATTTTTTTAATCTGTGCCTATAATGACGAAAGAAATAAGAATCGCAGTTACTTGCCATTTTTAATTATTTCTACCTAATAGTAACCTTAATCCATTTCTTTGACTTCGACATGTTTTTTAGAAATTTTGGTAATTATCCAGAAAGTGGTTCCGTTTTCTGATTTTGATGAAATTTAAATATGTTATAGATCACGACATTTTAAGTAACTATTTCCTATGTGTACATACAATAGAAAGTCTCTTTTAGTGTTTGAAATATTCGCGAAAAACTGTTGCTACTAGTGCATTGAATCTTATGTATACAGCACGGTTCGATACAACGTACACCAGGGGTGGGCATTTTTGTCTCAATTGAGGGAAAACCGTCCCCACCATAGCGCTCACTGTCCCCACTAGCATCCGCCGTTACCATAGAATAGATGAAGGAAGTGCTTCTCCCGCCGCGAGCAGTGCGCAGCAATGATGCCAGGAACACCCAAAACTAGGTGGATTTTCCTCTCCTCCTTTCCCCCTACCACTACCTGAGCACACTCCAACGTCCCCCACTAAGACCGTAGACTGGTCACGTGACGTGCTGCGCAACGCGTCACATATTACTCTGGTCACCAGAGAGGTGGTAAACTGTATTCCCCTCGATTTAACCAATCTGGCCTCGCGCGTGAAAGAGAGGTTGGTGGGAGAAGCAGGAGTTGCAGGGACCCCTACCGTGCCCATCAAGGACGTACGCGTCTAATGGAGATCACTAAGCAGTCTATATAAGGGGCGAACTTTTAAAAATAATTAACAACATTTAGGTTTTGAAACTAGACCTACTCAGTAATCGTTAATTTGTTCGCTTAAGAGACCTACCCCAACCTAATCCTGGGTCACATCAAGTTTACCCTAAATCTAAGCCAGACCGACATGTATACGCTGTAGTACATCATAGAACTTTAAAATATTCAGAAATTAAGTTATACGAGTTTGATTTAGGTTAGGTTTAGATTAGGTCTGGGGTCCCTTAAGCTGAAAAATTAATAACTCGCTAGATCTAGTTTAAGAATCTAAATTTCATTATTTATTCTAAAAGGTTCGCCCGTTAGATAGTTTCCTCTCCGGTCTCCGCAATGTGTTTATAGAAATAGTCAGCAAATGGCCGGACCAGGCTGACGCAAACGTTGCCACGGAGCGTGCACGCATACAGAAAAATCAATGTAGTAGTAGGTACAGTTTTTTGCGATTTTCTCGGAAACTAAAAGAGACCGCCTATTATATGTATAGGAGAAAATTATCCAAAATGTCTAGCTGCATAATCTACTTTAGGGCTTTATAATAATATGATTTATTAAATCTGAGTATATGTTGCTTGGTTCACAGTCTGCGAGGTACTGTCCGCATTTTGTTTGTTCTTACATGCCTTGAACACTACTTAAATTGCATTAATATCGGAGAGCACTTGGTATATAATTACCGAAATTTTGAATCTTTTGCGTGGCTCGATTAATTTTGTGCATTTTATAATCATTTTTTGGACCGGGCGTGGTAAGTTGCAGAATTTACACAGCATAGTTTTATTTTGCAAGAAGAATTTATCTTCTTCACTCTTGCACCTCCGATCGAGAGAATAATTTCACTTTGTCTCTATTGTATGGTCTATAACAGTTTCTTCTATTTCCAACCGTTTAGGAGGAACAGCCTGTTCCAGTTGCGTGGGACACCCTGTATACACACGGTGACGAGAATTAAATGGGGTGTCTTATAATTTTGTCCACCAGTGTAGACAAAGGTATTGAGTAGATTACAGTATTTTATTGATAAATGTCCCAACTACGAGTCCGGCCATGGACAATTATGGGCCAGGTATACTATTCTTTGGTTTTTGCCGAACATAGAAAAGGACAGCGAAGCTGGAGTGGCCTCGGTCGCCGAGAAGTGTAACATGATACAGATGGAGTATATCGGTGTAAGACCACTACTAATCCAATGACAAAACTTCTATATTGTTTATTATTTTTTTATACAACTTTCACCAACATGAAAAATAAAATATAATTGCGATGATATTTACTTGTGTAATGGACGATGAAAGTTTCGGACGCAAGGAACGACAGCGTATGGGAAAGAAAGAGACGCAGAGAATCGAGGCCGCCGGCACAGTTCAAAGGCCTTCGACTCTTTGCGTCCGAAACTATTATTGTATACGAAGGGAGCAGGATTATGATGACTGCGCCTTCTCTCAATGAGTATTAGGCACTGAGCACCTTGTTCGATTGACTTGTACACACGGTGTACTATTTACACTAATCACAATTTATTTAAAGTTCAATATATACAGAGTGCGTTGCGAATTCGGTACTGTCTTGTATTGAGCGATGTTAGCGATTTCTAGGTAGCGGTTTCAAAGTGTTTTGCTCGAGATTTTAAGAGGGTCTCATGCGTCTCGTTACGTTTCGTCTAACGTCACCTCGGTTGTGTCGTCATTGGTCGGTTGTCGATGTAGATGGTGGAATGTTGCGTTTTTTAATTGGTCGTGGGTGTGTCTTGGGCAGTTTGGAAATCGGAGTGGGAAACTGTCAGGAAGCTTGTCGATGTCTAAATTTATGGTTGCGTTCGTCGCTGTTTCTGTCCTGTCGCACGTGGTGTCCGGCTGTTTTATGGTAGGGTCTCGGTGGCCCTAAAAAGCTGCAAATTATGAAAATTCGGCACCAGTCCGTAGAGTTTCTGCGTCTGCTGTCGAGTTGTAAATCGCGCGGCCTAAGCCGCTGTACAGGCGTTTCGGCACGCGCCGTTCCTCGTTGTTGCGATCCGCAACAATTATCATTCATTACACAAGTAAATATTAACATAATTATATCATATTTGGTATCATTTCCATTAGAAGAATGCCACGAATATATTGGTGAAAGTGCCATAGAAAAATAATAAAGAATAAAGAAATTTTGTCATTGGATTAGTAGTGGTCTCTCCGATATACTCGACCCGTATTATGTTACACCTCTCGGTGACCGAAGCTTCTCGAGCTTCACGGCTCCTCACGGGGCACACCCGGCAGTAGTGAGGATAGTTCTGGGACAATTATCGGTCAGATACTTGAGACATTTATCGATAAAATACTGTACACCTTTTGTTTCGGACTGTAACTGCGGACAGACTGTATGAATCTGCGATTCGCGTCCTTTCCGACGAAGCGAGGATGTGTATCCAGTCAGTTCGTAAGGAACATCGACGGTCCGACGAGTGCGATCGAGAAAGCTGTATCGCCATACGGGTCCCCAAAGGGCAGTTATCTGGAATACGCGAAAGCTCTTCCTTCCCCGTCGTCCGTTCGCGAAGATAAAACCGAAACGTGATTTTTTGTCGATCGGAAGCAAGGATAAAGCGGGCGAGAGGTGGCTATACGTGGATGGTGCGAATCTATCATGCATTGGCCCCGGCGCGACGTTACATTCACCGTTACGGCTACGCGTTTGATCGTCGCCATTATAAATTCAAGCAGCTTGGCAGAGTCGGCGAGCGCGACGAAACACGCGAATTTATGGGACTTTGTTTACGAGCCATTAAAGAAGAATTATATCGGCCTGAAAATCGCGCGAATTGTCTTATCATGCGAAACACCGCAGCTCCGAAGCCGCGATGATTTAGTCGAACGCCGCGCGAGAACGCCTCTTCTCCTATAAATCAACGACGAAACGGCGAACCCTGTGAAACGGATTTGGACCTCTGTTCTCTGCTCTACTCCTGAATGAAGGGCACTGTCAAGGGAGGGGGCTGACACAAAATATAAAATCGCGGCTTCGAGAACTCTTGCATTCGGAAAATACAAATCCCCGCGCGCCGTTCGAAGGTACACTTCCGGCCAGAAGTATCGAAGCGTGTGTGAAGGTTGAAGCAAGGTCTAGCAAAAAATTGCTAGAGTAAAGGTGCCTTATTTCAGCACATACCAAATAGTCAGCCTCCCTGAAAACAAATTATTTAAACTAAATATCTACTAATATATTAGGAGGTTGAATAAGTTCTCGCTGTTTTTTTTTATGAAATGAATGCTTTATTTTAAAAAATTGGTAAAAAATATGTTCTGGAAAGTATTGTCTCTCGCTAGCCATTACTTTTCCCCATCTTTCTGGCAGCATAGTAATTCCATGTCGGAAAAACGACACGTCTTTTGAGGCAATCCAAGAGTGGACCCATTTTTTGATATCTTCATAAAATTGGAAGCGCTGCTCAGCCAGGCCATGTGTCATCGATCGGAACAAATGGTAATCTGATCGGGAAATGTTTGGTGAATACAGCGGGTGGGGTTGTACTTCCCATTTAAGTCTTTTCAAAAACGTTTTCACCGGTTTTGCAACATGTGGCCGCGCGTTGTCATGCTGAAAAATCGCTTCAACTCGTACAGCACCCAACGTCCTTCCTGTGAATCATTCCTAATGCTTTCAAACGTTTCGAATCTGTTGTGTGATCAACTCCTAATGATTCTGCAAGTTCAGCTAGTATCTGACACGAGTCTTCATCAAGTAATGCCTCAAATTCTTCGTCTTCAAGTTTTTGTTGTGCGCCAGGGCGTTCTTTATCTTCAAGATCAAAATCATTATTTTTGAAGCGTCTAAACCAATCTCTGCATATTGTTTCCGACAGAACATGGTCGCCGTAGGTGTCAACAAGAATTCTGTGTGCTTCAGCTGCAGATTTTTTTTTAATAAAATAGTGTAGTAAAATTCCCCGCAATTACTCTTTCTTTGGCATGAAATTCGACATTTAGCACAATGAAAGAAAAATTGTTTATACTTCAGTGGAATGGCATACACTGAATTTTAACCTTGCATATATGTAGTACTTCATTATAGATACGTTACTATCTGAAACTAAATTCACTCAGTTCTGGTATTACCACCTTTCGGAAAACAGCGAGAACTTATTCAACCTCCTAATAGTATTAGATTATAGTAAGAAATTAATGTTGGTTTTCCAGATTTCAAACTTTGACGCTTAGCTTTGAAATAACAACTCATTTCATTCAGTTTATAATATCATTTTCTAGGTATGATTTTCTTTTTACTGTTCATTTGTCTTCACTTCTGGTTATTGACTTCAAGATGGACGGGAAGCAAATTCGTATAATTGTCTCATATGAGTATAAATTAGGTCGTAAAGCTGCAGAAACGCCCCGTAATATTAACGATGCACTATTGCAGCGGAAAAGTATTGTCGAGAAAAATAGACAAAACGCACGAAAGACAATTGCAACAATTAAATCCGACATTGGTCAATCGGAAGGGCCCAATTCTTCTACACGACAATGCATGACCACATGTTGCACGACCAACGTTGCAAAAGCTGAACGAATTGGTAATGAAATTCTGCTTCGTTCAACATATTCCCCGAGCCTGTCACCAACGGATTACCAGTTATCCAAACACCTCGAGCATTATTTGCAAGGGAAGATATTCACCAACCAAGCTGCTGCTGAAAATACATTCGAAGACTTCATCAATTCTACAACACCGGAATTTTACGCTACTAGAATTAAAAAACTGATTTCGTGTTGGCAAAAATGTGTAAATTGCAATAGATTTTATTTCGATTAAAAAAGCTTATATCGAGTCCAGATATGTGGTTTTAAAGATAGAGTTTGAAAACCGACAATAATTATTTACCAACATACTACTGCACATTCGAACATGCACAATGATCAGTCGACTGCGGATTTTATGCATTTATAATTAACATGGCTTGGTCAAATATTAATTTGTCCCAAAAGCGTATTTCGTTTTCGATTAGTGTTTCAATGCCGATTCAGACGAGTTTTTTCAGGAGCCAAATGGCATGGATGGCTGTTCTTTCTTTTGGAGAACCAGGTGTTTTTAACTTCCTTCAACACTTCTTTAATTTTTTTTATGTTATCCTGTAGATATCGATGAGAACATTACGAAAACGTAAGTATTATTGTTAGGAATTCATTGGTTTATATGTTATACGTGTGTAAACATGAACAATTTTAAGCGTTTTTGACAGGTTAGGGCGTCGCCATATTGGATATTCGTAGGACTGTTGAGCACATGCGCTGAATAGCACGGTATGTTTACTAAATAGGAGCACGTGGATAAATGAAGCTGATTTTAATATGTTTCTGCAGTTTGTTGTACATTTTATTGTTGATTTTAATTTTAATTTGTGCGTTCATCGGTGCGATATGAAAATGTACAGATTCATATACAGGATCTCAAAAAGAAGGTATAATTCCAAGTTGGATTGGGGTTAGGTGGTCGCGTTGATTTCGTACATGTGTTATTATTACGTACGTGTTTGTGCTGCCATCTAACGGATCTGCTCTGCTATAACTTCTGAAGCAGTGAACTCCTGACAATAAGACTTCCATTTTCAGTGTTTTCTCGTCGAAATCTATAGGGCTGCATAAAAAAAAGTTAAAAAAATTAGTCCTCCAAAAGAAGGTTTAACTGGCATGCAAATAATAAGAAGTTTCAAACGAAATAAAACATAAATGAACAAATGATCGCGCTTTCCGCATATGCTCGTGTTGTCTAACAATTCTAAATGTGCACACTGCGAAAAAAACTTTGGGGACAACCTAATACAACACTGTGAAGACATCAGAAAGGTTTGATAATGTTGTTATGTTATTCTTGACTTATTAAAATTATTCGAAGAGGATATGTACTCGGAGCTGGGTACTAAAGTTCTACTTCAAGTAGTAAACAGTATATAGTCTATTTTACTTGAAATCATACGTGCAGTTTTAAAAATAAAATATTCTATTTGTTAGGGAAAGTTTTTTAATTAATAATTACAATAGTATTTTATTTGAAGCATTCTCAAAATAGCCCAACCAGCTGTAATTTATTGAAAATTTTGTTTCCCCGTCATGTAGTAAACTATATTTATTCTGACTTCTCGAAAAAATCCAAGTCGTAAGGTCCAATAATAAAAAAGTTATCATCATTTTAAGAGTGTCCGAATATTTACGGGGTCACTGTTTGTTATTCATTTTCATTAACATTTTGCAAACGGAAACTATTCCGTTCGTATTTTTTTATGATTTTAGCATGCGCATTTTCTCTACGAAACAAGACTATGTTACGAAGGTGTTAAATGTGAGAATTAAATTTTGAAAAATATATCACTTTATAGGAATATTTATCACAACGAATACTGTGAAGTCACCAATGAATCATGAAATGAATGCCACTGAATATTAATTTATTTGGACTGGAATTAACTAGATAATATCATAAGATGAAGATTTCGTTATCAAGTAACTAACAATCGTAATTAATAATGCTGATCACTTTTATGAATGAGATATGTGAAGCTCGCATGAATCGCACAAAATTCGCGCAGCATTCAATGTGTTAATATTTCATTTAATTAAATGGGACATAGGAGATTAATCAATTTTGATATGGTTGTAGAAGGAAGATGTGCTAAAACTAAAACTAAAACTAAAAACTAATTTTTACTGGCTGCGGACTCACACTCCGCACTCTATTGCAGCAGCACATAAACGCATGTACGCACTTCTAATTTGGTACAGATAATTTTTATACATCCCTCGAAGAATGTCTAGACGGAAGGGGGCGTAAAGTTCCCCCACACCCTGTAAATGAAAAACAAAATACGCTGCGGAGTGTGAGTCCGCGCACCAGTGTCGGAAGGTTAAAGATGCACCTCGCACAGGTAGGCCCGTCGTCGAAAATGTCGATAAAATCATGGAAATGATCGAAGTAGGCATGTGGGCAGTCGTAGCATCGTCCAGGAGCTAAAGATCGACCACAAAACAGTTTTAAACCATCAGCATATAGTTAGCGATTGACCAGAAGTGACCAGAGTTGGCCAACAGGAGAGGTGTTGTGTTCTATCAGGACAACGCCAGGCCACACACGTCTATAGTGACTTGCCAGAAACTCGGGGAGCTTGGTTGGGAAGTTTTGATGCATCCACCTTATAGTTCGGACCTGACACCAAGCGATTACCATCTTTTTTTATCATTGCAAAACTTCCTTAGTGATAAGAAATTGGCATCAAGAGAAAATTGTGAAGATCGCTTAGTCGAGTTTTTCGCCAATAGTGACCAGGGCTTCTATGAGAGAGGCATTATGAAGTTACCTATAAAATGGCAACAAATTATAAACCAAAGCGGTGCATATTTGACTCAAATCGGACAATCCGAACCATGTTAAATAAAGTCTTGAAATAAACGTAAAAATAATGGATTTCTTTTTTCCCAACCTAATATACTAAATGCTAAGTAAAATGAAATTTTATATATATACAGGGTGAGTCCGAAGAAACAGAACACCTAAATATCTCCGTTACTTTTCGTTGTACAAAAAAACTTCTCAGAACAAAGTTACACTGTTTGAAGGGCCACATGTAACGGTGTAAGGGAAAAAATGTTCAAGTTCATTTTTTAATGAGATTTCAAGGTCATCGATGTTTTTTTAAATGGAATGATATATCTTCGTTAACGTAATGTTGTAGCTGACAAAATAACGAATTCATCCGTGTAACACAATATGGCCTGCAAATGACCCTCAACCCAGAAAAATGGAATAAATAAAATTCAACATGTAAGATTCATTTGCTTTATTCCTGTTACGCAAAATGTTCAATATTCTTTGAGCTGAACAACATAATAACGGATTCGGTGTTGACAGGAAGACATATATGATATCATAAATACATTCACCTATGCGTTCGTACAGAATCGTGTTTATCAACTACAAATTACTCTGATGACATTCTTGCTATCAGATTTCCACTGTTTCTAAGATTTCTAATCTAGCAGTTTATCGATGAACGTTTCACAATGCGTTACTCGAAGGAAGATAAGATTGATATGATTTTCATTTATGGAGAAAGTCGACAGTGTTTAAGAGAAACAGTGCGGTTGTACAAGGACCGATTTCCTAATCGTAATTGTGCATCAGTTTCCGTTTACTTCAATGTGATAAATAAATTCCCTGAAACTGGTAGTGTTGAAAATAAAAAATATACGAAGGTGAGGACTGTAAGGAATGAAGCAAACACAATTAATGTTCTGGAAGCAGTGGATATAAATCCTCATGCTAGTACGAGGCAAATCGCACGAGAAAGTGGCATTAGTCAAAAATGTGTAGTGCAAATACTCCATGAACAAAAATTTCACCCCTTCCACCTATCAATTCACCAAGAACTTCATGGTAGAGACTTTGTAAATCGTGTAAACTTTTGCCAGTGGGGATTGAGACAATTGATAAGCGATAGAGCATTTTTTAATAAAGTATTATTTACCGATGAAGCTTCGTTTACGAATCACGGGCAGATAAATTTAAAAAACATGCATTATTGATCATCTGAAAATCCGCGGTGGTTGCGGACGGTCGACAAACAAAGACCATGATCCGTCAATGTTTGGTGCGGAATTTTAAATGACCAAATAATTGGGCCTCACTTTATCACCGGAACATTAAATGCAGAAAAATACATTGCATTTTTACGAGAATCCTTACCAATTCTCCTGGAAAATACACCCATGGATATTCGTGAAGATATGTGGTATCAACATGACGGATGTCCAGACCATTCTTCCCGTGTCGTAACACAATTCTTGAATAACAAGTTTCCAAATCATTGGATTGGACGTAACGAACCTGTATTATGGCCAGCTCGCGCACCAGATCTTACACCCCTTGATTTCTATCTATGGGGAAAACTGAAAGACGATGTTTATCATGAACGACCAACCACTGTAGACGACATGAAAGAAAGAATCGTCAGGGCTTGTGCGTCGATTCCCTCAGGAATGAATTACACAGCAGTACGTTCTGTAACTTCACGCCTAAATAAATGTATAGCAGCTCAAGGGAATATTTTTGATCATTTTGAGTAACAGAAATAAAGCAAATGAATCTTACACGTTGAATTTTATTTATTCCATTTTTCTGGGATGAAGGTCATTTGTAGGCCATATTGTGTTACATGGATGAATTCGTTATTTTGTCAGCTACAACATTACGTTAACGAAGATATATCATTCCATTTAAAAAAACATCGATGACCTTGAAATCTCATAAAAAAATGACCTTGAAAATTTTTTCCCTTACACCGTTACATGTGGCCCTTCAAGCAGTATAACTTTGTCCTAAGAAGTTTTTTTGTACAACGAAAAGTAACGGAGATATTTAGGTGTTCCGTTTCTTCGGACTCACCCTGTATAAGAAACGACATTAGTTATGGGTAACCTTAATAGTGTACCCTAATAGTATTAAATGAGTCATACAATGTACAATTTTCATTTGCAATGAGAAAAAAGCGCTACCACCAAATTACATTAGTAATTTTTCAACTAGACTTACGTTAGTCTTTATATGTGTAATAATTTGGACGAAGTTGCATTTTTGAGTTGCACATAGGAAATCAATTTTCCAGAAAATCATTATTCATGTGTTTATTAAAACAGGATTACAAAAATCTCGAGGAGCACATGATTTTACATTAATTTGAACTTAAGAAATAGTTAATACTTTGATTCTTTTATATTTAATTTATTGATTTCACTATTTTAGTCCTGGCCGAATTTTGCACCAGATCAGATCATTTTGGCACATTTGTTATTAGAGTCTCTTGCAATATTCAATGTAAGTAGGTCGTTTCAAATATTTAATCTACCTCTAAAACTTCCTGGAAGATTAAGATGTTAGTTCCGGTGTCTTTACATACTCAATTAAGACATTCCATACTTTATGCGTTGACATTTCTTCGTTTAATAACATCAGCATTTCCCTTCTAATATCCTGTGCAACACGTTTCATTATAATACTCCGATATATTCTGTTTAGTGTTTTATATGAAACTAGTTCAGATTTCACTTCTAGAACATTAGGACTAGAAGATGTAAACACACCTAGTCTCAATACTAGAGTGCGGATATTTATGAAAAATAAATTATGAAACGGAAATTAAATAAAAACGCATTTCCTCTTTTAATAGTTTTAATTATTCTAACGCTTTACCGTTCCTATTTAACGATTCGATTTTTGTTATAAATGCATGAACATCCTCAGTCCTCAGTCTACTTAAGACTGTCGATATTTTATACGAAAAGTTTTTAGACAAAATATTATAAGATGATATTAATAAAGTTTACATACAGAGCGAGCAACCGGACTACTTCATGTAAAAATAAGATTAGAAGAATCCAAATTCGGATGCAATGTTATGTGGTATGAATGGAACTTTGGGGAAAAGGTGTAATCGTTTTATTTGTACTTTAGTTTAGTATGTGTTAAAAATGATTACTAATAATGAAAGTAAACTGACTATCTTGCAGAAGAGCACAGTAATACAGAAATACGTTTGTTTTCATTTCATTGATAATAACTTTGATGTTGCCCTGAGTAATGCGGATATTGAACACGTGTTATGGTTCTGGTGTGAAAGTTCGAAGGCACGAACTAAAGTACAAATAAAACGATCACACCTTTTCTGCATTTCCCTACAAGTTTGGCCTTGAATGACCTTGAGTCATGGGTATTTGAGCTCATCTTAAAACGCACTATTTGATGGTGGATAAAAACAACATACCATTCCATTTAAAAAAAGAAAGTTGACCTTCACCTCACCTTTGAGTGTCCACCGGGAAAAATAAAAGTCCCACCACATGATGTCCCCCTCAGTACTGAACAACTCTCATCTGAAACATTCTTGCGTATAATCAATATTTTTCGTGATATTCGTCTGTAACGCTTTATAATTTCAACAATGAATATCGGTAAACCTATCTCAGAACCGACAATAACAGTTATAGAACCAATATAATGGCACGAGTACGATTTCCGTGGCCCCTCGTACGATTTCCGCCGCCTCCACGACCTAACCACAACTCATTCTATTCACATGATTTTTCCATTACTAGTTCAAATTCTGGATGACAGCTACAATGCAAAAATTATGCGAATAAAATTTCATTTTCTACAAAAAAGGTCTCTTGATATTTTGCCATATTTCGCATAGTTACCGAGATATTTGCAAATTTATAAAAAACAGGAAATCTACTTTACCGGCTAAACCAGGCCAATTTGACACCATGTTATATATACATTTCTGTCTTGAAATAACCCCAAGAACACAAATATAACCTCAAAACGAGGGGCCACGGAAATCGTACTCTCCCCAATATAATATCACATGTAATATAACAGATATAAGTCAGAACCGATATACCTTATAACAGTTATAAGACATTTTCGGTGCTCCATAACTGTTTCAGTTCGAACAACCTTCATCTCGAAATATTTTTGCTTGTAAACAATATTTTTGGAGATATTCGCCTGTAACGCTTTATAATTTCCACCCTGTATATGAATGCAAGTTCTTTGAGTACACATTTGATCCTAACTTGATAAACAGATGGGGCATTAACTAATCCAAGTAGCATATGCATGAACTCCGATTGCCAATTGGGAGTAACGAATGCAGTCTTTTCTACTGAGCCAGGATGTATCTATATCTGATCGACTGCCCGACTTTAAATCCAGAGATGTTGAAATTTTCTTTTTTTCCTATTAAGACCCTACAAAGGGCTCTATAATCTATTACTAATCGGGTTTCCCCATTTTGCTTCCAAACAGTATTAACACTAGGTTTACGGAGCACTAAAATTGATTATTTTACATTGCTTTATAAAAATAATAAAATTGTATTTACTTAGATCTTCCGCGATTTTTATTGTAATATGTACACAAAAAAATAAATCTATTTAATAATTCCTCACGAATGCCTCCTTACACTCTTAATAATCGTAAATTAAAAATTTTTGAATCCGTCATTTTGACGGGCTCCGTAAATCTAGTCTTAAGTATATCTTTCTAATATTTTGGATTGGTGCAACATCGAGTCAGGAATGAAATACTGTGCTAGTATGTTAATCGTATCTTACGCTAAAATAAATGTAAAATCGTGTGCTTTTTGAGATTTTTGATACTTTATTTCAACTCTCTGTGGGCAAGCATGTTTTTCGCACCTTCCATGAGCAACGTGGATCGTTTATGTTCGCGACTAATTTCATTACTGTTACAGACTTTCAAAATATTTAAAACAAAAACCTGGAATATGTATTAACCCTTAGCACTCGAGTGGTGACTCTGAGGCACCACTAAAAATTGCTATACCATTATTCAAAATATTGTTTACATAATTAATCGATATTCAATAAATTAGTTACCAAACATTTAAGTATTCTATGAGATATTATATCAGTTTCATTTCTTTAAAATGATAAAAATCATATAGAATGGAAATATTCTTGATCGAAAAAAAAAGTTTGGCTATGGAGTTCAAATACTTCCGAGCGCAAAGGGTTAAAGTTTCCGCATTAATATCTAATCGTTGGAGCGTTGAATGTTTAAAAACTGGTTCCATCGGTTCGATTTTGTTCCTCATTGAACATCTTCCGAACACGGAAATTCCCGAAGCTGAGATTTCATACTTCGAATCCGATCTCATTCCCCATAATACCCATCAAGTTTCATCTCGATCATCCACCGGTGCTATTCGAAAGAATATCCCTCGATTCTCATCCGCGAAGACGACGACGACGACGATTGATCGGTCTCCGCGGATGATTCGGTGCCGTCAGAGAGTCCTCCTGCGACCGATTAATTAAGAAGAAAGGAAGGATCTTTAATCTCGGTATGCGGGCGATCACGGGCAATATCGAATCGGCGATCGAGCGCACAAAGGCGGTCAATTCGTCGAAAGCTCGTCTCGCAGACGCGGAGAGGAGGCTTGTCAGCCACTTCCTGACTAATTGCCGGCGGGGTTCGCCGTTTCTCGGAAGTCTCGTGGAAATATTGCTTCCGCAGGTCGAAGTACCGAAGTCTGACCTCAGGAAGACACGGGCCTATTTCAGTGCAGAGAATTGAGGTCGTAGATCCTCCTTGAATTCTCGGTGTTCTATCGCCTCGCCGTTTCTCTACCCCTCTCTCTCCCTCTCCTCTCCTTGTCCCACGACCACGACCCGCCTCCTAGTCTGCCTCGAGTTCGAGTGGCCCGGAACTATGGCTCTGATATACTAAATTCCCTTGTTTAATTAGAAATTAACGGAACGCTGCGCGTCTGGCCTAGAGACCCCAGGAGCGAGAAAGAGAGAGAAAGAGAGAGAGAGAGAGAGAGAGAGAGAGAGAGAGAAAGTTATCCCCCGTTGGGTAAGGCGCGTGCACGCGAAGGACCGTTTCTTTCCTGCTACGCGCTTCTAACTTATTGAGGGCCACTTCAATAAATCCACCGGCTCACGGATGGAATATTAATGCCTCGATAACGAGGCCGCTGCGCTGTAACCCCTACATTTTCAACCGAGTCTGTCGTACTCTTACACCATATACAGCGAACCACGAAACTATTCGAACGGTTTCAAATAAAATGTTTGAGGCTTTAAAAAAATGTACATACATTACGAATTCCATAATGCTTTTATTCCAATTATAACTGGCAAGTGTCGTGATTATACATGTAAACTTTGAAGGCAATACACTAATGTCAACAATACTTATCAAATATTTCTTGGAAACATCGACGATATGAAGGCCACGAAAGTATCGATCATAAAAATAATTAATTCGATAACATTCAAAACGCAAAGAAAAGAACTATGACAAAGAATTCATATAAAAATAGCTCTTTTTTTTTACTTCTTAGTGACTAATGGTTGTATTTAATGATCCCTGTAAATGATTAATTATTAATCGTATCCCTATATGTACTTCTTAACATAAACCGCACAGATCTGTAGCAGTTCAAAATAGTCGTTGATAACCAAAAGTTATTTACAAATAATTAGTATTAATTATTTACTATTCATTAATTTTAAAACAAAATTTATATTACCTTTAAATCACGTGTTCATTAACAAAATCAAATAAGAAAGTGAAAATAAAATTAAGCCTGCATTTTTTTAACATTCACCCAGAGAATGTCTCACCTGACTGAAGTGGGTCGATTAAAAGGTGATTGATTAGAATGTAATATTTCTTATCACTAGACTGCGGATTTTATGCATTTATGTCAAGCATGAATAGGTGCAATTTAAGGCAGTCGACAGACTTAAAAATTCGAGAACAACAATGTTCAAACTGCAGCTTATGAACACTATTAAAGGATAAAATACATATTCATTTGACTCTTGTTTGTTGCAGTTGATACAAGCAATTTTTATTTCATCTAAAGATCCACAGTCTACTTATCACAGGCGTCACTAATTTAGGGAAGAGCTATCATGACGAAAAAAATGATAGGCTGTTCTTTCTTTTGGAGGACCAGATGTTTTTAACTTTCGTGAACACTTTTTTATCTTTTTTTATGTAATCCTGTAGATATAGATGAGAACATTACGAAAATGTAAGTATTATTGTTAGAAATTCACTGGTTTATAAGTTATACGTGTGTAAACATGAGCAATTTTAAGCGTTTTTTACAGGTTAGGGCGTCGCCATATTGGATATTTATGTAATATATTCTGTGATATTTGTGTGATATATACAAATGATATATTCTTAAGCTCTTTTTAATGATAAATTGGCCATTCCTTCAGTGAATTTGATAACATTGACTAATATATAAAAATATATGCTTGGAATAATGTTCCACGAAAATATCATACATGTAAAATGATTTGTTACAAAAGGTCATTAAAACCGTCCAACACCAATGGAACACTCAATGTTGTTCTCAACGTTACAAACGAATAAATTACTGATTGAAAATTCCACACCTGCAACTGAAGATAATCTGATTAGTAGCCTCGACAAAAATGTCGAATTAATTGCTCGAAAATGAACTGAATTATTTGCATGATCAGTTACAAAATTCTGCCATCGAGAAAATCACGTTTGAAGTTCCAGTTATTGTGATAAATTACATGAGCAGCATTCCATTTAAAATCCCGTAGTATTGTCAATTATCAAGGGTGTTAAACATCAAAATTATATATTCAAGTTACAGAACTGATTCAACATGTTTTTCTGAGTATGAAATTACTGCAACTGCATAAAGTTCGCGCGAATTATTGCAACTTTACAAATCGCATAAATAACTGAAATTAATTGCTTGAAAATCAACTGACAATTCTTAAAAATGTTAATAAATACTAATCAAACAGATATGTGGTTTATGTCTAAAAGGGTTTCTTAACAGATTTTTCAACAGTAATAGCAATTTTAATCGTTAACCAACAAGTTAAAGGCCGTTTCTGTGTCTAATAAACACATTCTTACAAGACAAGGACTCTTCGTCCGCACACTGTTCGTATAAGAGCACTGTTTCGTAAACAGTTTTTACTATAAATCGAAATATTATTACAACCGATGATTAGACGTCTTAATATGCACAGAGTCACAGAGTTATTTATTGCTGATTTGACCGCAGGCTTGCCCCAACTTTAACTTCGAGTACCCGAATATTGGAAACTTTCGGGAACCCGTCCCGACCCGACCCGACTACCTTTTCTATATTATACTATATTATACTATATTCTACTATATTCTACTATATTCTACTATATTCTACTATATTCTACTATATTCTACTATATTCTACTATATTATACTATATTCTACTATATTCTACTATATTCTACTATATTCTACTATATTCTACTATATTCTACTATATTCTACTATATTATACTATATTATACTATATTATACTATATTATACTATATTATACTATATTATACTATATTATACTATATTATACTATATTATACTATATTATACTATATTATACTATATTATACTATATTCGACTATATTATACTATATTCTACTATATTATACTATATTATACTATATTATACTATATTATACTATATTATACTATATTATACTATATTATACTATATTATACTATACTATACTATATTATACTATATTATACTATATTATACTATATTATACTATATTATACTATAGTATACTATATTATACTATATTATACTATATTATACTATATTATACTATATTATACTATATTATACCATATTATACTATATTATACTATATTATACTATATTATACTATATTATACTATATTATACTATATCATACTATATTATACTATATTATACTATATTATACTATATTATATTATATTATACTATATTATACTATATTATACTATATTATACTATATTATACTATATTATACTATATTATACTATATTATACTGTATTATACTGTATTATACTGTATTATACTATATTATACTATATTATACTATATTATACTGTATTATACTGTATTATACTATATTATACTATATTATACTATACTGTATTATATTATGCTGTATTATATTATACTATAGTATATTATATTATACTGTATCATATTATACCCGAAATCGCGGGTACCCGAAGTTTATGAACTTTTGGGATCACGACCCGATCCCGACAAATTTTCCGACCCGTCCCGAACCCGAAATTTCGAGTACTCGCACACCCCTGCTATTAACAGTAAACGTATCGAGCACAAAATGTGATTGATATACGTTGTTTTATAAAAATGACTAGATTGAATTTACCTAGATTTCTTGTCACTTTTATAACAACATGTGCTTGAACGAAGAAATTGATTTAATAATTTCTAGTAGACACATCTTTGTAATTTCAATAATTATAGAATAAAACATATGAAACCGATCATTTGACCGGTTGTGGTACGATTAGCGTTAATAGGCTTCCAGTAGTAGTGCGCATCGTATAACAATCGTATACATTTACGATCGGTAAAAGCAATTGTTCGCGTTATCAATTTTCAAACAAATCGGGTTCTCTTCGTCAAAGCCCAGCCGTTCCCACGCGAATCAGAATCGTATTTTTTGCGTGAACGGAATGATGGCTAGATCGAAAGCTATGTTGCTCCGCGGCCGCTACAAAAGGAGAATTTATTGTCGATACGCAAGATAAATGATCGCACAAAAGGCTCCAGCATGATCTGCACATATTCACGTGCGCGCACGCGTAAGTCAGTTATTAATACCTACAAATTATAAATAATACCGTTGCGGGGCCACAAATCAACGTTTACTGTACCGTAATACCGAACGTGGGGCTTTCGACTCGTCGATGAATTAAAGGGAGGTCCCCGTCTAGAAAGCTAAAGAAATGATCATTGCCAGGACTTTTTTCCATCAAAATAAATAACATAATAGTATGTGGTTTTCGGAATTTCTTATGTACAGGATGCTCACACTGTTAATAGCCAGCGTTTTTCTTGTGAATAACAAAGAACGACATTTTGAAGTCAAACTACCCATTTCTTAAAATTGGTTGCGGTAAACCTTACGTTTAGGGAAGGATGCTCCGATGACCTTGACCTTGACATATGTTGTTGAGGAAAAACTATTGCTAATAGTGTATTAAATTTCCCGTATTCTTCCACGCTCCGTGGCAACGTAAACCTGTTCCGAGGCCGCATCTGTTTATTTTTTGTTTGTAAACACGTTGTGGGGATGAGAAGCGACAATACCACACACACCTACCCAGTGTTTCTAAAAAGAAGGCATTCACATTATACAATGTAAAATCAACTGAGACGAATACAGCATACATGTATTATATTATCGCATTTGACAGTAAAACAAATTGCAAAACCTAACCCAGACCTAACCCGGACCAATACAGCATACATGTATTATATTATCGCATTTGATAGTAAAACAAATTGGTATTGGTTTCAGTTGATTTTACATTGTTTAATGTGAGAACCTTCGTCTCAGAAACACTGGGTGGGTGTGTGTGGTGTCGTGTGTTGGTTAGGACTAGGTGGCGGGGGGCGGAGAGCACGCAGACGAAATTATGAATTGTCGAATAGTATTTATATCAAACTGAGAATTTTATTCTGTTTTTAAATGGTCTAATGGATACATAGAATTCATTATTTCGAAAAAAGCATCAATGCGTTTATCAAAATTGTACGTTCTTTTAAATAAAAATTCGGCAATATAATTAGTATAATGATAATCACGTATGCCATGGCGAGGAATGCTAGCAATAGTTTTTCGCAAATATCTCGAAAACTAAGACCGAGCACCGGGTAGTTGTAATGACAAAAGTTGTTCAGAATGTTGTCCTCAACAACATATGTCAAGGTCAAGGTCATCGGAGCATCCTCCCCTAAACGTAAGTTTTATCTTGGTTGCATATATGATAACAAGATATGAAGTGAAAACCCACTAAAAATTTCAAATCAACTAGACCTTGATCTACCGTGGCAACCATTTCGAAAAAAGTGGTTTCGAGAGAAACGCGTTCAGAAATTCAACTATCAACATCTCGCGACGCAAGGTTCATTCTTCGAACGTTTATAACTACGTTAATTCTACGAAATCAAACAAATCCTTTTGCATATATATTCTACAACACTAATCAAAACATCCAAAAACGAAAAATCTTTTTTTTTTTGAAAAAGAAAAACCAGAATATCCCCTTTAATAGTTTTCGAGGAAAGCTTGCGTGATGCGCTGGTGGAGAGGAGATGGAGGAACGACGAGCTAGATAGATTCGATCTCTACGTCGAGCACCCGATCGAAAACTGAAACCCCAGGGAGTGGATCCCCGCATTAAACCCCTTCCACAGGAATGTACTGCTTTTGTAGAAAATGTTCCGTTGATAATATCGAAGCCGCTCCGAGTAATATCGATATTGGTATCGCCTTCCAGCTCGGCGAAGCTAATCGCACGAAGAAGAAGGAAGGTGGGGGGTTTAATCTTGACAAAACATTAAAGTCAAAAAGAAAATGTAAAACGGTACTTGGTCTCCCTTTGTTCTCGATATTCTTCCAGATCGGCCGATGCGAAGTGAAAATGTTGAACGGAGCTTGCTGAACGAGGAAAGCTGCCCGCCTTATCTGACTCCACAACCCCCCTCGCACATTCTCACTGTATTTTCGTGTTTTGCTTCTATGTACGGGGTGAGACAACTAACGTGGATATCTTGATACATATCCAACCGGTATTTTTCTCTGTTCATCTTATATTTTGTTCCTTTTTTTGTTTTTTTCTAATAAATTATGATTTGATGTTTCATTATTTTTATTCATTACGATTTACAGAAACTAGAGTCATTCATTTACTGCAAGACATAAATATCCAATATGACTGACATTGCTAACTACTAATATAACTAATATTATTATATTATTAGGTTGCAACATAAATACATTCGATTATAAGTACCAATACTGTGTCGTCGCTATGAAAGCAGCAATCTCGGGTCCGAAACGTTGCACTCATCGAGACAGACACAATTCCTCGAGATTCCTTTACCTTTTGCCGCCAGCGTTGAACCGAGCGAAACAAACCAATCGGCACCAGCGTGTCAGGTCAGGTGAGCCAATACTAATACATGGACAAAACTTTTTTGTTTTTAATTATTTTTTCATGAAACTTGTGCTTAAAATACAGGAAATATAACATAATTAGGTACATATTTACATGTTTAAATTTCAATTCTAACTTTTTCAAGTACAAATTTACAAAAATATGCACCGAATTGTGTCATATTTGGACTCATCTTAATCGGAAAAATATCATGTGTTGATAAAAGTGTTATGAAGGGATAAATACAAAAAAGTTCTGCCATTGCATTAGTATTGGCTCACCGTTATACCATACTTTAACCCATATCGTGTTACATTTCTCGAGCTTCTCGACCCCGCAGTAGTGGTGATAATTTGTTTGCACTCATCGTATACAGCCTTGTAGCTTTCATCGCGACAACACTGTATGTTCTAATTCGAACAATTTAGCTGTGATACATTGCAAATACATGTAACTGGGATTAATTACATAAGCGTTCGATTTAATTTAGAAAGTGTATGCTTAATTGTTTTTAAGCGATAACGAGTATACTCGACAAAAACAGAGAAAGTGTACAACACTCAGTGAAATTGAAATAAATTTTAACAATGACAATTTTGGCCATGAACCAACAAAGCATCCTCCGGAATGTAATCCAATGAATTCTTTCAAGATTATTTTTTACAGTTGATTTTGAAGTTCTTTTTATCTATATACAAATTGCAACTATTGAGAACCATACGAACAGGTTTGTGGTAAGTAATGCGTTAAACTAGGTATATTGTTTACAATCTTCGAAAATAAATAATTCGCATTACTATATTTTTTGCCATTTATTTCACTTATACAAAATGTAGAAAATCTCAATGTTCTGTAGATACTAAAAATACCTTTAAAAACGTAATATGGTTCTTAGTCAAAAACAAAAGGAACAGATACCGTGTGCGTGTAATGAAACTTCCATCTTTTGTACTCAAATATGGCATTTCTGAGTGTCAGTAGTATAATATTACATAGCATCACAGAAAACTTCAAAGTAATAATTGTACATTTCAGCCCGGTTTTAAGCATTTTTGGTTCATAATGAAGGGTTAAAATGAATGGCGCTACAAAGTACCGTAAAGACTTATGTTTTCTATGTGATTTCTTTTGTTTTCATAAAATCCAGTATTTATTTTCACTTTTGACGAAAATCATGTACCAGCACTAATTAATCACTATTATTGGTATCTTATTGACACTAATTACAAAAGGAAAACTCGTTACGGAATTCTAGGTGTTTAGAAAGAAAAAACAATTTCTTATTATGAAAATTCCACAAAACCAGATACTTTGTTAAACAAAAATCTAGTTCTACTATTTTTTTTAACGGAAGGTAACTGTTTATTTCCTTGCAATTTTCAAATATGCGAAATATAGGGTACGTTCTGGAGACTTCGACCACTTTTTGCAGAGGTTTGCTCGCTCGCTACTGATTTTCATCTCTCCAATATTCTTTTATTTTTTCCACTCGCACACACAAGCACATAAACACTTAAAAATATGATTATTATGTAAAATGTTACTATGGTCCCCCCATTCTTGTAATGCCCTAAACACGTGCTTATAGTCTTCCGGACTTACCCTACACAAACATGAAATGTTCCTAGTGCAATCTGAATGGTATCAACTACGGAATATTGTGAAAAAGAAATAACTTTTTGTCAGATCATTTTTTCAAGGTTTTTTTCAAGGTCACTCACATTTTTTTATCAGGAGAACATATATTCTTCTTTATTGCATTTTGTAGTAGATGAAGAAGTACATTTGACTATGCGTGAATTATGAGCTTCAGATGAACTTGAATACCAATAATATTATGAAATTCTTGAAATGGCATCGTAAACTTACTTCTCATGCCATAAGTATTTAAATTGATGTCCATCGACAGCGATACATTATCTGACACGAGTAATTATGGATTATGCTGCTCTGTCTATTGTTTCCCGTGGGGAGATAGCAACGCAAGCATTAATTACGCGGGTTCATCATGTCTTCAGTGGTAGATCGATGCTGATAAACTTCTTCCTTTAGCTTTAGTTTGAGATTTTTCGATTTAATATTTTGACAGCTACCCGCGAATGGTGAGCGGTTGCAACCATCGTGCTGATACTACACAACATTACAAACACTTAATGGCACTTCTTCTGTTAATTCTCTTTTATCATTCGATAAAAATGTCGCATACTTTACGTAAGACAATTGAGAGAGCAGCACAGTTAATATTTACTCGTGTAAGAAATCGCTGCCAACGCACATTACTTCGAAACCATTCCAAGTTCATTTGAAGGTCGTAATACAGGCCTAGTCAACTGTTCTTTTTCATCTACAGTCACTCCTATTAATATTCGTACGCTCTTAAAAAGACGATAACTTATTTAATATTGGACCATACGACTTGGACTTTTTTGAGAAGTTAGAATAATTAGTTTACTACATGACGTGAAAAAGAAATTTTAAAACAATTGCAATTGGTCGGTATTGCAGAGAATATACTAAAAGTTGTGTTTTATAATTTTTTTATGTGGCTTATGTTAAAAATTTAAAACATCCATTTTGTAGATCTGTATCAATTGTATACATTTTCAAATTATCATCCAATTTGGATTACGTGGAAAACAGCGACAGGCATCTAATGACGTAAGAATCCTTCGATTTATTATAGTTTAAGGCCGAAAATTGTGAAAAGTGCAATTTTTACCATCTTCAAACAGTTGTAGCTCATTACAACGTTTGCCGATTTTGGTAAAATATTCAGAGTGTACACAGTTGACACAGATCTACGAAACGTATTTGTTGAATTTTCAATATGGACACACATAAAACAGTTATAAATAACAACTTTTAGTATTTTCTTTGTAATTCCGACCAATTACAATTTTTTCAACATGTAGTAAACTAATTGTTCTAACTTCTCAAAAAAAAATCCAAGTCACATGATCCAATATTAAAAACGTGATCGTCTTTTAGAATGTACGAATATTAATGGGAGTGACTGTATTACGATCAAAGCAATAACGAAAAATGCACGTTTTCCTGACAAAAAACTTGAGTGAGCTTGAAAGAAACATGAAAACAATTATTCTTTTCGGTGATTTCTTCCTATTCCTTCGTTGATACCATTCAAATTGTGCTATGAGCACTTTCCATGTCCGAAAAAACAAAGGAGATATGTACATATTTAGGTGGCCTCCTTTAAGGGGGGAACCTTATGTAAAATGAAATTTTTTAGCATTTTTCTTTTTTTGCTTAAATCGATAGGAAATTTCGACAGGAATACGATTAAAAAGTTAGAATGCTATCAGACATGATCTTGTATGTTATTTTCAAAATAAAGTGGAGAGTTGTATTGAGCGCGTCGCTCGAACTCCCCTAATTCGTGGTGTAAGTGGCGCGTCGCACAAGCGTTGGGAGAAGAATTTGACCATCCACCTGCATTGCACGAAGATGTTCAAAAACATATCCGTCCAATTTACGACGATTTATCGTGGGATGATTTATTAGAGAGATGTCTAGGTGGGCATACCTAAAATGCAAATGAGAGCTTTAACACTGTCGTTCGGCGTTTAGCTCCTAAGCATTTGAATTGTAGGTTAAAAACTGTTGAAATAGCTGGTTTTTTGGGTGCCGATATATTCGACGAAGGATTTTCGTTTGTCCTTCAAACGATGCAACTGCTCGATATAGTAATTGGACAGCAGAGCAGAAAATTTGCCGAAAACGAGGACAAACGCCGTATTAGACAGCAGGAGCGACGCAGTCTTGATTGTACTAAAGAGGCTCGTGCTTCTCGAAAAGACGAAAAAACGGCTGAAATACAATACTTTGATAAAGAGGAAGAACTGTTCTATGGCCCCGGAATCGCAGATTAGCAAAAAACTGTGGTAAGTTAAAATGAATTACGATTTTTTCACAATTTTTCTGTTACACTAACTTTAAACGCATTTTTCTCGAAACGCAAAATTGCGCACGCCGTGCAATGTAGCTCGTAAACTAATTACTCGATCTTTATGAAACTTGATATATATATTCTATAAACAATTGGCCTCAGCATAACGAGCTCCGATTTTTTAATTTATTATTTAAAGTATTGCTATTAACAATTATTTATAGAAAAAAATCCGTTTTTTTTCTTCAAAACGTCGCCAGTTTTGCAATTTTGCAAATTTTAAAAAAAGAAAAACGTCATGCTGAGCGTTTCTGCATAAACTAACGATTCCATTTGGATTTTTTTGTTTCAGATTATTTTTGTGCACTGTACGCTGCACGGCGCATTTACAGGATGCCATTTTCAAGCCGTCATTTCACCATTATCATTAAGAATTAAACTTTAAAAAAATATTTTTTGTTACACTATAACATCGATAAATGATACCTGAAATTGTAAATCAATCTACGCATTACATTCTTAACAAAAAATTCTTGAAAAACAGGCCATTTACATAAGGCTCCCCCCTTAACTGAGACCCCCTGTGCAGGAACTGTACAAAAAAACTACCAAGGGGTTAATTATCACAAACCCGTTCATACCACTCAAGGTCTATCCGAAAGATTTTGTCCCGCATCAAGCAGTTCGCAGATAATTCGGGACAGCGAAGTTGGTCGACTCAGCCCGTGTATATGATGCTCCCATTCTCGGGACGAACTTTCCCTCTTTCCAGAATTATGCAGGATTCACTGCGAATTCAGCGCAGCGGATTAGGACGTGGAAACTGCTCAAGAATCCCAGTTTATGTTTCCCGGAGCACCGTGATAAAAGGATTCCAAAGCGATGGGATATTTAACAGCGAGCGTTCCGAGTCCGGTGGTAAGAAGAAAACAAGACTTTCTTGCGGGGAAACGGGATCGGACGTCCGGACGTCTCGGAGAGTTCGTGAAAGGACCGGTTGGGTGGGAGAGGGGCAAAAGTTTCGCGTAATTCCGCATCAAACGTCTTTCGAGTAACGATCCCCGCGGCAGGACCAATAAGTCCGAAGTGCCACTGGTCCGAGGAATAAGAAAAGAGGAGAAGAGCAAATAGCCGGGGTGAGATGCCACGGCGCGATAACGGATGCCCGCGTCGCGAATCTTGTCTCGTTGTCTTCGGTTCGCGACGCGGTGCACCCTGCGAGCAAGAAGGAGCGAGGAGAGCGCTGTCAAACAGATTGAAATCAACGGGAAGCGACTTCTATTTTCTCCTCTGCACTGTGCCGGAGCCAGATCTGAAATGAAAATCTGTGGCCCGCGAGCGAGGAACCGCAAGATAATTCAGCGGGAAGAACAGAGAGAGAGAGAGAGAGAGAGAGAGAGAGAGAGAGAGAGAGGAAGATGGAGAATCAGAGAGGAAGATGGAGAATCAGAGAGTGGAAAAAGGTTGGCGAATGAGGAAGAGATAGCACCCTTGTATACGCTCCTTCACAGATTTCAAGCATTCCGTCAGGCTGATTAAAATGTCCAACTATGTACAACGCGAGGCGAATTACGAATATTAATTTTCGGGGGCACCTCGGCCGTCTCGACTTCGAATTCGGACTTTCAATTTGCGAACGCCTCGATACTCAATTAAAGATTTTATATTACAGAACTCGTTACTCCGGGGGCCAGATATTATGCTTAATAAGCGCAACTGGAGCGAGTCGAAACCGGTATTTATTGTCTTTCACAGGCCAGAGGGGATAAATAACAACGAAATACGAAAGTGGGTGGAAAAAAAGATGGAGAATGTGATCCCGGGAAAAAAGGCAGAAAAAAAGTTTTCCGTTATCAGATAGAATTCTAGTCTGGTAAAAAATACGAGAGGAAAGAGGGCTTTAGCTCGCGCGAATCTGCCCGGTAAGCGTTTTTTTCCGTAACTCTGACACAGAGAAAACCGTGGAGGGAGAGAGCAGCGACAGAGTTTCCAGTTATGGCGGAAATTTTTATATAATCCGGAGCCTGGCTCGAGGACAGGAATTTCGAGAAAAAAAAGAAAAGGAGAGAGGAAGAAAAAAATCACGCGCGCGCGCGCGCCCTTCACTTGGAAGTCCTGCGGTCTTACGACCAGTAAATCGTTTTCTAGCCTTCGATATCCGCGAACTTACAAGTTTCGCTTCTTTCTCAGCGGAACGCGTTATTCGTCGTGTTTCAACGTCCCCTTCCTTCTTCTTTCTCCCTCTCTCTTGCGCTTTTTTTGTTCGTATCTCTACCTTCGACTTTCATTTCCTAGCCGTAGGAACTTTCGATTAAATTTTCACAGAGGAACTCTCGTGCGAGAGAGTAACGCTCGCCCAAGTGGCCCGAGTAATTTCAACCCGAACGCCTCGATCCTTTGACGCGACTCGCTGCGACTAATGTAACTTGTGCATATTCAGATTCACGATTCATGGTGTACCGGGTGGTTCGAAAAAATCGGACGCACCCTGCTGACCACCACGCGGCGTACATTTCCAAAGAATATTTGAGCTATTTTGTGTTTCATGTTTTATGCAATTCAGTATTCTTATTCAGTATTGTCACGATAGTGTGTTAGGCACATTTACACTGTACGAAATTTCTATAAACCCACCTTCGTTTTCACGTACAGTGGCCCACAAAAGTGTTCGTACGCCCTTTAAATCCGAATAACTTTCTTAAAATTTGACCAAACCACTTGAATTTTGTTGAGCAATTAGAAGCACTGATTTAGTAAATCACGTGCAAAAAAGATTTTGAAAAAATTGCAATTACTAGGAATTACATGAAGAAATAAAAATGGCACTTTTTAAAGTTTCTTTATTTTAGCCCATAATGAAAATTCAAAATATGACTTTTGTAGATCTATGTTAGTTATACATATGCTGAAAATTTCATCGAAATCGGTTGACGCAGGAAAAAAACAATGCGCATTGAAAGATGTAAAAAACTATGGATTTTAAGCAGAAACTAACCAAAAGTCGTGAAAAACTGCGATTATCACCACTTTCAACCGCTTGTAGCTCATGTGTTTGTTAACTGATTTCGATGAAATTTTCAGAATACGTGAAAATAACACAGATCTACAAACCGCATATTTTGAATTTTCATTACGGGCTGAAATAAAGAAATTTTAAAAAGTGCCATTTTTATTTTTTTATGTAATTCCTATTAATTGCAATTTCTTCAAAATCTTTAAATAATAAAAAATAACAAAATAATAAAAAATAAAGAAGTTTTGTCACTGAGTTAATTGTTGTTTTCACACCGACATACTCAACCCGTATTATGTTACGCTTCTCGGCGACCGAGGGCTCTCGATCTTGGCTGTCCTTTTCTACGTTCGGCACTAGTCAAAGAATAGTATCATCTGAACATTAAACGTCACCGGCCGGACCCGTGGTGGCGACAATTATCGATGAAATACTGTATATCAGTGTACGAGCTCAAAGTTACATGACGTTATAGAGGATTAACAGAATAAATTTATTTTTCATCGTGATTTTCACAAAACGGGTTAAAAGTTCGAATTTTCATAAACGTAACAGATTATCAATTACGATATCTTGCATGCACAAATGTTTGCTGCCTACTACAGCTATCACAAAAATTCTTCGCTGTTTCAAACGTTGTACGACTACATTTCTGTCCATAAACTTTTCCTCCCAAATTAAAAAAATTTTACCGAGTGTGGAGAAATGTTAATTTCTCATTTGTATAAACAGCGTGCGCAATTTTTATTTTATTGGAATTTTAATTCGAGTTTATTGGAACTTCGTTCGCATAGGTAGGATGGAATGAGTTTACTAAATATACCACACAGAATCAATCAATAACGTTGCAAATGGAATTCATCGGAATTCCGGTAAAATAAGTGACAAACCACCTGATTGCAACACGCAACCGATGTAGTTCACCCCCTACGGATGTTTCTGTAGATCTACCAATTTTTTATCTTGTCTACGATGCAACGGATTTTAAATCAAAGTCTAAAGATTTTTCATATTTTGCTTCCCTTTTTGTTTTTTTCCTCTTTTCAATTTCATTGTACGTGTAATTAGCAAATGTATGACTTTATTAAGGAATGAGAGACTGTGTAACGTCCATTTCGTATACAGCATACATTTTCATCAATAAACTGAATGAAGACAAAAAAGAAATATAAACTAAGTTCAAAGTCTTTGACGGGTTTAATGCCTAAAAAGAGTGCAACGAATGCAACTTGTTATGAATTAGAAATCACAGATGAACATTGGAAATTACTTAATAATAGTACGCATAATTTCAAGAACGGGTAACGCTACCGTTCTAAATTCTTTTATCTCAATTGAATTACACACTTCAAAATGGTTGTTACCCTTTTTTAAGCCAATATTTTAAGGCTCATGGTGATCTTAAGGTCAAAGTATAGTGTGTCGTTGAACTCGTATTAACAACAGCAACTATAATATTAAGACAAAAATATATAGTGATGTTGAAAGAAGTCAAATTGGCCTTAACTTTTTAGTGAAGAAAGTGTTTTGGAAATATTTTATATTGCGATTTGTAGCCGATGAAGAACAGATTAACCTTTACACAAAACATTTTTTGTCAGATTATCGGAAATGCCTGAAAAATCGTGACGATAGTTACGTGGTACACTCTGTATACAGGGTGAGGCACTTCAAACTGGCCACCCGAATAACTTGCTTGTTTTTGGATATAGAAGAAAATTCCTTAGACCAAACTTATTTAGTATCGAAAGGATCATAATCTGATGCTACTAGTTTTCTGATAGGTGGAGGCGTCTTTTTTAAATGGAGTATGTTTTTTTACTTACATTCTGATAGATTATTGCAAGAAGAATACAATGACCTATTATTAAGGTCATCCAAGGTCAATCAAGGTCACCCAATTGCAAAACTTATACTTGCAGGGAGTACGTAAATAACACGTTGCACCTAAATCGTCGAAGTGTTCGAAGAGTGCTTTATGACAATTTATTTTCTCTTGCAGCTAACCTTGAGTGACCTTGAATGACCTTAATAATAGGTCATTGTATTCATCTTGATCTACTCTATCAGAATGTAAGTAAAAAAAACATACTGGTCAAATGACCTTGACCTTCATATTTCCCTGACGCCTCCACCTATCAAAAAACTAGTAGCATCAGATTATGAGCCCTTCGATACCAAATAAGTTTGGTCTGAGGCATTTTCTTCTACCCCCAAAAACAAGCGAGTTATTCGGGTGGCCGGTTTTAAGTGCCCAGCCCTGTATAAAAATTCAATGCGACAACTGTGATTAGCAATAATTTACGTTGAATAAAGGAAATCCGTACATCTACGGATTTTCCAGCAGAGCACAGTGCACCAGAATCACATGGAGCTAGACAAAGTTTATGTCTCTGTTAATTATACATTATTATTTACAAACAGACCGGTTTTAGTGGTTTTTAGGGATCGTAGAACTTAATTCTCGTATTATTTATTGGCTATAATGAGAAATTGTCTTTATAAAACTACTCTTATACAGGGTGTTTCAACGTAAATAATGGAAACTTGGTTAGTTGATTTCGAATGTAATTTTATGGACATATCCCCGGAAGTAAATTGTTAAAGAATTAATATTAACCAAAGTTGCGATTTTTACTGACTGTGAGTTTGACACGTCTAAACGAATTTTACATGAATAGATACTTAACAATAAACCTACCGACCATTAAACGTGATTACTATGTGCTCCCTCACAAAATGGCACAATTGAATTTATTTAGATTTTGTGCCATTTTTATTATAATGTATACTTGAATAAAAAGAGTGTGCATAACCATTTCCACTGGAAGCATCTTTATAACTTCAATAATTGTAAAATAAAAAACCTGAAAGCGGTCATTCGACCGGCGCTGGTAGGTTTAGTTGTTAAAGTTGCAAAAAAAAACGTACTTTGAACAAACGATGGCTTTGTAATTGTTATTAAATTACTGTTAGTTGCTGCAGCTAACTTTTGAATTCATTTCAACAGACGTATTTCCTAAACGTAATGATGGAGAAATTTTGATATACCCAATCATACCAAAAACATTACAATATTCCTATCCTGGTCCAATATAAAGAATATCAAATGTCATTTTATGACATAGTATAATACCGAATTACGACTTTAGTAGGAGGTACAAATATAAAAGTGTTTTAGTAGAAACATAAAAATCCCTATATTCTAAAAATCCATTTTTCATTGGCAAGAAAATATTCGTTTAGGAACAGAAGGTGGCACTAACATTTGAGCCGCAAAGACAACTGACTGATACATTGCTGCAAGAGACTTAGAATTCACTATTATTTATTTAACAAATGAGATTAGATACAAGCCTGTGTCTTTTCCAGTCTACCGCATTCAGGTATTAGCTTACAAAAATATCAAGTTTTAACCTATTAACGCGATGACTACCGAACAATCATCCCCAAAAAATCCCACAAAATCAAAGTAATTTAGTTGAACACTTTTTGATCGTACAATTCTCAATGACGTTCGGACCACACAACTGTACTATGAACAAAATTTATTTTTAAAGATACATGAAGAATTATAATATCCGTATGTGGCGGGCTGAGAATCATGATGGTGTAAATCCAAATTCTGCAGATTTGAGTTAGTAATGTTTTTCCGAAACATAAAGGCATCATTTATTTACAGTACGGTCATTTGTTTTCAACCTGTCATTTAAACACGGATTTACAAACAGTATTTTCTAAATATTCAATATATAGGCCCACATAAAAAAAGATGTGAAATACAACTTTTAGTATGTTCTCTGAAATTCCGAACAATTGCAATTTTTTCTAAATTTTTCACACCAATTGCGATTTTTTCTAAATTTTTCACGTCATGTAGTAAACTAATTGTTCCAACTTCTAAGAAATCCAAGTCCTAGGGTCCAATATTAAAAAAGTTATTATCTTTTTAAGAGTTTCCGAATATTTATGGGAGTCACGGTGTATCGGTATAAATCAATCTTAATTAAACAATTATAGTTTTCTGAACCTATGGACGTATTTTTACAACTGCTATGCGTGTATGGAGTTTTTTATAACAACAAACCTAAAACATTATTTCACTCGATATACATACCATGTATGTACATATGACATTTACACCACTACGATTCTCAACCCGCCATATCTTAGCCGCCCGTTAACATGAAAATATTTTTAATTAATTCCATCTACATTATAGAAATGACAAATCCCAGATAGCACTCGGACGTCCAATGTACGTCCGTACCGGACATATGTACGTCCCAGGGACGTACGATATGTCCGAGATATGTCCGATTTATGTCCCAGGTATGTCCGACAGAGGTCCCAGTTACATCCCAGTAAATTGCAGTAAATTCCCAGTTAATTGGACGTTTGTCGGACATATAAAAGCGTGTTTGCACCTTAAAAAATTTTCTAAATATGTAAATATTGGTTTAAAAGAATTCTACAAAAATACCATTCATTATCACATAGCTAGGAAAAGAGGAATTGATCAAATAAAAAAGAGTGGATTTATACTAATCAAGTTAATTTCATTTTTCAACTATTTCTGTGAAATGTTTAAGCTTATCAGTGTCCAATAGACTTACAGAATAAATGAAATCTAATAATTTGAAGATTAGCTCATTTTTTCACGGAAGAAACGTCGAAAAATTAGTTTTTTTCAAACAACGGCGCCGCGAACTTAAAAATCTGAAAAAATTCATAAACTATATTTTGAGTATAATAATAGAAACACAATATAGCATCCGAAAACGTACGAAATAATCTAAGTCCCACGTCCCTGGCAAGTACGAAATAATCTAAGTCCCACGTGCGTGGTACGTCCGAAATTTATGTCCGAGGGATGTCCGACGGACGTAAAAAACGGATGTCCATGGGACGTCCGAAATTTATGTCCGAGGGATGTCCCACGTACGTAAAAACGGATGTCCATGGGATGTCCGAAATTTTGATCCAAGGGACGTCCCACGGACGTACACGACGGACATTGGACGTATCGGACGTAAAACGGACGTCCCATGGACGTACGGTGCTATCTGGGACTGTGCAGAGGATCTACAGAATGCGACGGAAGTTGCAGCTGTTCGTTCACGGATGTTTACGAATTCATGGTAGCAACACTGTACGTTGCACGGATGTCCGATAGGCCGGTGATCGAATAACCTGATCGAACGTTTCGCGAACACCCTGTATTCCCGTGTTAGTACACCGTAGCGATACCCAAGGCCCCAGCTGTAACTACTGCGATCATATAGTATAATACAGCCGGCTTACTTGATCCGCGACGCAAGACGCGCGCTTAATCCGCGTTTGACGCTCGCTAGCCTGTTGGCTAGGTACAGACGAGCGTGCGATATTGCGCCAAACCGAGCAATTACTGTCGGTAATCTCGCTAATAGAATTCCAATATGCGTGCCAATTGAACCGAGGCGCCATGTGGCCGTGCGGGCGTGAATCTACAGATTGTACGCGCACGACAAAACCCGTGACACGATTTAGCCATTAACTATAGCGACGCTTTACTTCGCGTCACTTCTTTATGCATGCTATCATCTGAAGCACACTTTCTGGGAACCCGTTGCGCGCAGATTTGAACGTTTATGTATAAATATGATACAAAGCCACAAACGAAATGTATTCGCAATGAAATTACTGCATGTGCGGGATTGTGAATGTGGAATTGCAAATCCGCAGGATACATGGAAGACAAAGAGCTGTAGTTATTCGACAGCAATAGCGACAGCGGACAGTTGCTCTTTCTAGAATTATGTTGACTCGAGTCACAAATTATTTCGGTTCCACAGTATAGGGGAGAGTGGGGAAGATTTCACATGTAAAAAATAAAAGAGAAATGCACACTTCAGCGTCTACGCTCTTTGAATTAGGTATTCTGGTAAGGTTTGGACATATTTTGCAAGACTTTTAATACATATATATAGGATAGGTACTGATATTTGGTCCACTCAGGGTTTCAAATCCATTTTACCATTTTTCCCCTTCTTCCACTTTGTCCACTCTCACCTAACACTAATGTTCAGCCTATTTCAGCCTACTTTTCAGCGGGACCTACTGTTTATTACGGTGGGTTCCGAACCACCAATGGTCAACGACGCAGTATAATATCACATAGAAGAATATTTCCATTGGTGACGGCGGTGGGATTTGAACTCACGACCACATTGTTTGTAGTCGCGCGCTCTATCCACTGAGTCACTGCGCGCCCCTAATACATATATATATGTATATATATATATATATATATATATATATATATTCTAACTAGAGCAATTTAAATAATTTATTTATCATTGGTAATAAAAATCTTAGAGAAAACCATAATTAAGATGGCAATGGCAACTATTGTGATAAGCGAAAATATTTTTCAAAATTACATTTTTTGAGACTTCAAAGTCAGCTATGTTCTTTTGAAATTGGACAAAGAAAAAAGTCGGTAACAACAGTTATTTTAATATCATTCGTTCTCGTTTATAATGTATCCAAGATAATAGACATTACATTGAACATCTGCTAAACTAAATTTTCCTTACCGGATTTTGTAGCGTAGCTATTTCTTAACTATTCAATTAATTTTTTATATTAAGATCATATGATCATCATGATATTACAGGTCATTGGATTCGTCTTGACCTTGGCTATATCGTTTTAAAAAAGTCGATGACCACGCTCTTTGAATTAGATATCCTGATAAGGTTTGGACATTTTTTGCAAGACTTGTTTATTTTAGAAAGACGTTAAATTACGATTTAATAAAATACTTTTCTTTGCTAGGCAATGTCTGGCAACAAGTGAATTCCATAATAAAAATAATTTTGCATTCTTTGTCTTGCAAATTGAAATCACCACTTTTGAATTGCCGAAACCAATAATCAATATGATTTGAACTTGGACAGCTATCTCTCGAGTCAAAACAGTAAATTAGCAAATTGTTAAGTTGTAGAGCTTGTTCAGTAATGCTTTACTTGTTAATGTGATATTGGACAAACTAGAGCCGTGATGGGCACGGTAGGGGCCCCTCAAACGCCTGCTTCTCCCACCAACCTCTCTTTCATGTACGAGACCTGCGCACTGTTCGCGACCAGTATCGCCAGATCAACTCAAAACTGGGTTGATTTTCCTCTCCTCCTTTTCCCCTTCCACTATCCCATTCCACTCCTGAGCATACTCCAACGTCCCAGCATCATATTACTCTGATCATCAGAGAGGTGGTAAATTGTATTCCCCCCGATTTCGGCGATCTGGCGACACCATTCGCGACTGGCGAAGCACTTCCTTCCTCTACCATAGAGACTCTATGGCAGGCCTGAGTACGTTTGGGGCTCCTCAAACGCTTGCTTCCACCACCAAGCTCTTTTTCATACAGCGCGCACGTTCGTCGCGTTCACTGATATCTCGTGTCTTCATTGCCCCACCGTACGGCGCTTGCTGGAAGGGAACAGTTAGCGCTACGGTCGGGACGGTTTTGCCTCAATTGAGGCAAAATTGCCCAACTCTGCTCTATGGTAACGGCGGATGCTGGTGGGGGACAGTGAACGGCAATGGTGGACAGTGTTGGGATATGGTCCATCTTTTCTCGCGCATGCGCGGCGATTTTGGCCTCAGTAAAGTAAGATTCTCGATAAAATGGGGTACCTTGAGCACCCAGCAGAATTTTAAAAAATGGTATGATTTGATTCTGAAAAATGAATGTATCACATGTGTATTTTTGTATATTTTGTAACTCGTAGGACACATCCTGAAGTCTTTTTGTCCGGAATAGATTGTTTCGATGCTTTCCCGCCAATATAACTGTCTTAGGGCTCTACTACCTCGTCATCATGATATAGATACGTTACTGTTTTGGCCGCGCATGCGCGAGAAAAGATGGACCATATCCCACCACTGATGGTGGAGACGGTTGTGTCTCAATTGAGACAAAAATGGCCATCCCTGAACTAGAGCATTGTTGCAGTCTACCGCTTCCTGTTACATCTCTGAAAGTGATGGCGCGTACACGTAGAGTCAGAAGGTTTTAGCTATGTTATAATTATGCATTTAGTTCTTTATATTAATCTAATAGTTGTAAATGTATTAACTAAATATATTAGAGTAATAAGAATGGTAGAATTAAGTAAAGTACGTCGTTTAATAAGCCTTCTCAACAATATACAGAAATGGGCAATATTTGACGAAATAAATATTTGAAATACTATTTAAGATTTTAGATTTCATTTGGCTTAAAAAAATAGTATTCTAAATATTATTCTGAGTCATAAAATAAAATATTTCCATTGTCATAATCTGAAATACAAAATAAAATATTTTAGTTTAATAATCTGTCATACAATAAAACACTTTAACTTTACTTAAAATATTGGATTATCCTATAAGTATATGATGCGGTTTTTTCACTTCATTCGCTAATCTAAAATTTAAACTTGAATGTGTTTTCTTGTTACGTTTTAATACTCTGATAACCCGCATATTGCTATGACTAATCGGAGCATAACCACTCTAATATACGCAACAGGTTCCTAATGCAGTTTATTGATAACCAATATAAACATGCATTGTATCTTGCCATTGGGGAACAATTTATACTCAAAAATGTATTCAATACGAACCATTCATTTCAGCGAAAATATTCAAAACAATGAAAACAATAAAAATAAAGAAAATATTTCAAGACGAAATCCAAATATCTTCAACATTCTTCAAATAAAATATTTTCAAATACTATGTTAAAACTTATTGCATCAAATAAAATATTTTATTTTCAAAGTTGTACGCTTACTTTAAAATAAATAGGATTATTTACTACTTACTATTTAAAATACTACTTTACCCAGCTCTGTCAATATATGTATATACAGGGTGTCCCGAATTTAAATGGCAAAACTTCAGGAGCGTGTAGGGGGCCGAAAAACTAAGACAAAAAGTGTTTTAGAGATTTGCTCGTTTTTACTTCATTTTGGAGAAAATTGCAAAAATTCAATATCTCGTTGTCAGTTGCTCTCTTGAGTTGTTGTATATTAATCACATTTGCGCATTTTTTGGAGGACAACTTTTCTAATTATTTAGAGAGTATTCCCTTGCAGCAGCGGATTGAAATGTGGTTCCAACTCGATGGATGTCCAGCTCATTATAGCAGAGCTGCTCGAGCTTAACTGAATATAAATTATCCACAACGATGGGTTGGACGTGGAGGAATAGTACCTTGGCCACCCCGATCACCTGATATGACAACCATGGATTTCTTCGTATGGAGAACCTTGAAGCAGGAAGTTTATTCGGTGGCAATCAATTCAAGAGAGCAATTAAGAGGCCGATTCATAGATGCAGTGCACCAAAATATCACCAGAACAATGTTTAGCTGTAATTTATCAAGTCAGTGCTAGATGTAATGCTCGCATTTCAAGAAGGCAACATTTTGAACAATATCTACATTAAATAGATGATAACGTAAATAAAATGTAAATAAATAAGTTCAAAAAGGAAAACTTGTTTTGTTTCTTTTTTTGCGATTTTCTCCAAAATGAAGTAAAAACGAGCAAATCTCTAAAACACTTTTTGTCTTAGTTTTTCGGTCCTCTGCGCGCTCCTGAAGTTTTGCCATTTAAATTCGGGACACCCTGTATAATAATACAGTGATGAAAATATTCTTTGCGGCATTCCATCTTCAATCGTTATAAAAAGCAGTCATGTTTCAAGATACAATTAAATAGCGTAGGCCAAATAATTTTTATAAGTAGACTGCAGATTTCATGTACTTATGACGAAAACGAATAAATGAAATATAAAACTGTGAAGATATTAGAAGAATTTAAAAATATTGTTACACTATTTTCGACTAAATAAAATTATTAAAAGCAGAAATTCATTTTTATTTTACCTCTGTTTCTTACAACTGACTTAGAAAATGTTTATTTTGCCTAACGATCCGCAGTCTAGTTATAAGTGTTCAAACTTTAAAATGACGTTCTAATTTTTCAAATATCTCAACTAGATTACAGTTAAAACCATTTATAAGGAATTTTGTACTTCAAAGATTTTATAACTATTGTTTATCGCGTAAAGTATGTAAAAGTTGATCATCATATGTAGCTTATATTACTCTACTTAAGGATCTTTATAACTCCTTTTAAATTTATGATTTACAATTATCGTACATATTTCTATTTTACTTAAAATATCGACGTATTTATTTAAGTAAATAATGTCCATGAAAAAATATTGTAAATCTTAAAAAGAATGCAAATATGTATTCAACTTTTAATTCATTTCAAAAACTCAGAGTATAGGAGACAATTTAATTACGCGATAGAATAGAGTGAATTTTTATACTGCAGAAGGATCAATGGAAGACACAAATCATGGTCTGTTTTCAATAGAGGAACAAAATAAATCGACAAAGCGCGCTATAAAACTAACGGTCAGTATTACTGCCGGCGTCGAACGTTTTGCCAAGCTACATTTCGTTCCTGTATCGAAAATAAAATATGCTTTGTAGCTTCTGCAAATTCCTCTGCAAGAAGAAGCTTTACTCTCTCACATGGAATACGCAAATCTCTTAGAGAAATCTTACAATCTTAATTTATAAAATAAATTGAAATATATTTACAAAAATGAGTGCTTTCAAGAATGACCTTTCTAATTTGATTATTGTATGAATATATTTACGGAGGATCCAAAAAAATGTGATAATTTCGTTAAAAAAATAGTACAACAATATAATGGTGCTCATTTAAAAGCTTCAAGCCCCTACTTTTGCCAACCATAACCCATTTGTGTCTCAGCTATTTTTGCATGACAACGCGGTTGAGAAACTGAAGACGCTTTTTTGGTAAAAAAATATTACAGATTAAAACGTATGTAGAAAAATTGCAAAATTTTTTTCGTGACTGAAACCATCGTAGATCTGAAGATTGAAGCTTCTACAAAGCCTTTTACAACAAATGCTCCAAATTTGATCTACGACTTTTTCTAGACGATTCATTGAACTTTGAATGGAAGGTGTATGTGCTGCAATCTTTGCAATAATATAAGGTACACCGTGAAAGCCTTGTTCAAGACACGTTTGTACTAAGAATTTGCATTTGTTTAATCCTTATAACTTCCTTCAAATAAATATTTGCTACTATGTTATATTTCGTTACTGCATTAGCTGCTTAAAATATGAACTTATGAATAAAATACATTATGTTGAAAATACATAAATAAATTATTATAAGAGATGAAAAAATCTCTCTGGTCGTTATCAAAGAAAAAATTCATTAACTTTTGATTTTCTCTAATGCAATTTATTATTCTGATAAATTAGTTTTCATGTAGTACGTTTCAAGAAAATGCAAAATTATGACGAGTATGTTGTATCATGACAGAAATACTGTTACAGATGAAAAGAAACCGTTAAAACTTATTTTCTACTATAATAAAGCTGAGGAAAGTAATTGTTAAATCTAAGAACATTTTATATTCGTTAATCATTCCAACTGAGGTGACTATTAAAATTGGATTATCTCGACATATAGCTTGATTGAAAATTTAATACATCGTAACGATCTGAAAAAAAAATAATAGGTACTGTGCTCAATTCGTGTAAACCTGTTCCGTAATGAGGGGTTAATTAACTCTACTACAATTTTCAGTTGTGTCATACATCCAAAATAATATTCAAAGAATAATGATTCCCAAATATATTCAAATAGTAATCATTCTCTTAAATCTTAAGCTTCTCTTAAATATAAACCCAACTGTGATAACGACTAAATAACAAATAATTACACAGACCTAATAAATAACATTTAAAAAATTACCATGTGATTAGATCGTGAAGACTGAAATAACAAATAACTACAGTCACTCCCATTAATATTCGTACACTCTAAAAGGCGATTACGTTTTTAATATTGGATCATGTGACTTGGATTTTTTTTTTAGAAGTTAGAACAATTAGTTTACTACACGTTGAAAAACAGAAATTTTGAAAAAATTGTAATTGGTCGGAATTACAAAAATACTAAAAATTGTTATTTATAACTGTTTTATGTGGGTCCATATTGAAAATTCAACAAATACGTTTTGTAGATTTGTGTCAACTATATACACTCTGAATATTTCACCAAAATCGGCAAACGGTGCAATGAGCTACAACTGTTTGAAGATGGTAAAAATTGCACTTTTCACAATTTTCGGCCTTAAACTGTAATAAATCGAAGGATTCTTACGTCATTCGATGCCTGTCGCTGTTTTCCACGTAATCCAAATTGGATGAAAATTTGAAAATGTATACAATTGATACAGATCTACAAAATGGATGTTTTAAATTTTCAATGTCAGCCACATAAAAAAATTGTAAAACACAACTTTTAGTATTTTCTCTACAATACCGATCAATTGCAATTGTTTTAAAATTTCTTTTTCACGTCATGTAGTAAACTAATTATTCTAACTTCTCAAAAAAGTCCAAGTCGTATGGTCCGATATTAAACAAGTTATCGTCTTTTTAAGAGTGTACGAATATTAATAGGAGCGACTGTATGTAATACATTTCTGTTAAGCTTACGAAAATTAGGTGTTGAGCTTATAGATTTGTATTTGAGCAGAAATCGATAAGAAGCGTCTATTAAAATTTATAATTTCGAAGAAAAGATAAAATTTCTCGAATAGGATGATTTTTTGTTAAGCATCTCTGCGGACATTATAAAACATTGGTCACATTGACCGTGCTGCTAATTCTAACATGAATGAGACCACGTACTCATTTAACGAAATGAAAAGATAGTATTCGTTATTTATTGGATGTCTACCTTAGAACTTGATAGACCAGGTAGGAAATAAAACGAAGCGCGGGGGTCTGGTGAATGCACAGTGCAATGGTATCAAGGAATCGAGGTAATATACTGGGAGTCGGATAGGATCCCACCTCGTTAATTGGACTTGGTACGATGATGCTGCCGCGCGAATTGTTCGCCACGGAATTACCCCGATATCTCGTCGTTGTTGTTTTGTACGGTGGTGCAGCGTTATCTGTGTCCGCACGAATTTTCTTTCATCGGGTTCATTACGGTCTTGCAGTGACAGTTAAACCGTTAACACAAAACACTGCGCGAAACGAACCAGCAACCGGACCCACCGGTCATAACTATTGCGCAGCGCGCGCAAAATTTCACCCCTTATATTAGGTCTACCGGAAAGTTCTGTTTAGTTTCGAAAATCGTGTTTCACAGACATTACCATCTGTTGCAAGAAACAGGAGTCACAATATCTATCTTTCTTTAATCATTGTAGCAAGTTGAGAGAAATAAATGGTAGTACAAGTTAAAATGGAATAATTCTCTTCTATTTTAAAAATTCACATTTTTTCTTCTATAAACAAATTCGAGTAATTATTTAGAAGTTTTCCCTCCTCACCGATTTTTATGACCTTGAAATATGTTGTCAAGGTCATCATTCTGAACAACTTTTCCTTATATGTGTTACCGCTGCTCGGTCTTAGCTATCGAGATATTTGCAAAAATCTTTAGTCAAATTAAGATATCCCTCTCCGCCCCCTCCCACGACCTAACCACAACTCACTCTATTCGCATAATCTTTGCATTGTAGCTGCCATTCAGAATTTGAACTATTAACACGTACAAAAGACGGGACATCTACAATGCGAATTGAGTGCGTTTATGCGAATAGGGTGAGAGTGTGGTCAGGTCGCGCGAGGAGGCGGAGAGGACCGGCCTAACGACTTAACCCAGACCACGCATACGAGAATCCAGCAGTAGTTTCTCAAAATTGAAAGATCATCTTATATATACATTAATGACCAAAGTGAAACCCTGTTTTCTTTCTGATTTCCACAACGTGTTTACAAAAACAGTAAACAGACGCCGCGCCGAAGCAGGCTTACGTTGCCACGGAGCATGCACGAATATGGAAAGTTCAATTCAGTACTAGCAATAATTCTTTGCGAATATCTCGAAAAATAAAACCGAGCGGCGGTAACATATATAGGGAAAAGTTGTTCAGAATGATGATCTTAACAACATATTTCAAGGTCATCAAAATAATTATCATCTAAATAATTAAAATTCGAATTTTTAATGCTTTTGTTTAATGGCTTTTGAGCACGCCTGTATCAATACCTTTAAATTCTTTTAATCTATCTCCTGTTTCAAATAATAGCTACACATTTTTGTCGTAAATGCATAAATTCACAGTCTACTTTTAATACATATACACACACACACACACATATATATATATATATATATATATACGTTCTTTTAACTTTCTAACTAGAGCAATTTAAATAATTTATTTATCATTGGTAATAAAAATCTTAGAGAAAACCATAATTAAGATGGCAATGGCAACTATTGTGATAAGCGAAAATATTTTTCAAAATTACATTTTTTGAGACTTCAAAGTCAGCTATGTTCTTTTGAAATTGGACAAAGAAAAAAGTCGGTAACAACAGTTATTTTAATATCATTCGTTGTCGTTTATAATGTATCCAAGGTAATAGACATTACATTGAACATCTGCTAAACTAAATTTTTCTTACCGGAGTTTGTAGCATAGCTATTTCTTAACTATTCAATTAATTTTTTATATTAAGATCATATGATCATCATGATATTACAGGTCATTGGATTCGTCTTGACCTTGGCTATATCGTTATAAAATCTTCGAAAAATTCTGTTTCTAAAATTTTTCCCTATTAAATTTAATTATTGAACTTTGGATTTTATACATTTATAACAAAATGAGTAAATGAAATTTAAAACAGTATAAAGATTGAAATACTTTAAGAATATCAATCGATTATTTTCAATTCACTAAAATGATTGAAGAAAGAAAAATATTTATATTTACACTCTGTTGATTGCAATTTATGCAGAACATTCTGACCATGCGTAAAGATCAGCAGTCTACTAATCATGTTATCCTGTAATAATTTTTTCTATTGTTGATGGTGATTGAGATTAAAATAGTACATCCTGTATACATCTTGCAACACTTAAGATATACAAGTCTTAAATTCATCCTTTCTGCAAACACGTGTCCCGTTTTATTATCATTGATAATTTAAATACTGGATTTTTTAAATTGGCAATACAATGTGTAACTAGTGGAAAAATGTGATGTAATATAATAAATCACTTCTTGTCTTCTTTTTGTAGCTTTAAATATAGAAAATTAATTTTATAAAGTAAACAATACTTTCGGGTAAATGTAATAATAAAACCATATTCTTTTCTCGCTCCTAAAAGAAATTTAGAAAAACGGCACTTATTTAATTATTGGCACTATTAGACCATATAAAAAACTTCAGGCTGATTCATTGCACAAATTACATTTAATTATGTCCAATTAAACCACTGTTTCAATTAAAATCGACGAAAGCATGAAGAACTCATTACGATTTATTGAACCGGCGATAATGATCGTTTTGTTTTTTCCTGGTTGATGTACAAACAGTCGACGTTGTTATTTCATGGGAATAATTTGATGCGTTGTTTTGTTGGTGGATTATTTTATAGATTGATTGTGATAAATATTGAACACATTAACAAGAACATTAATTTCCACACAAGTTGTCAATAGGTAATAATCAAATAAATAGATAAGAGAACATTTAAGAAAATTTAGTACATTTGCTCTAAGTTGGATGTATAACCTTTGAAAAAGATCATGTGATAATAGGCTAATACATTTTGTATTACTTAAACCGAAATTACAAATACACCTTGCCGAACTGGAATACTTTTCTAAGAAAGGTCTGTAAATGTTTTGAAAATGATTCTCAGATCTTCACTGCATATTTATAAATGTTTAGGCAGTTCATTGACTAGTTGGTGGAGATTCACCATTGTCGTATTGGCTCTTATTCCTTAGCAAATAACCAGCTAGAAAGTTTATAGGATCGGCTGGTCTTTCCTTGGCTAGACTGGAAAGTGCTTGTAGCAGAATTGGCACTACTGTTTGATCTAAGTATTGCCTTGTCGGTAGAGATTGCACTTCGACGCGCGACTTCTTTGGTGCTACACCAGACAAATCGGAATCTTTATTCATTGCTAGTAGTCTCTGAAACAAGGAAATGTACAAGAAATTATTGAACATTATCGACTCCTTACTCTTATGAAAATTTAAAATTTTAGACATTAATTTACAGTGGCAGAAACACAGAAATACGAATATAATACTAATTTTTATGATAATATTTATTTTACTGCATTTTACAAGCAATAAAGTACTATGAATGCATAAATATAGTCAATTTAACACTATACACATTTATAGCATGTTTTACTGTGCAGAACATAGTGAAATACATTTTCATAAAGGTCTAGCATTATTTCCTATATATTTAAATGCTCTCTTAAAAAAAAGTTTCTATTGGCTATCTGTCATTGGTATGTTGTTATTGAAAACTAGAAATCGCGTACACATTCTGGATCTATATACCACACCATAAAAGCGTAAAAACATTTCCAATAATAAAAACATTAATTATCTTGGCCGCACGAATGACACATACACAAGCTATTGATAAAAACGAACTTGAATTTTAACATAACAGCTGGCCAGTTGACTGGCGGGAAATGTTAAAATTATTTTAAATGGACACGGAACAAATGGGGTTACGAATATCTTCTCGTGGAATCAATTTTGCATTATAAGAACGATGAGTTTGTATCAATGTATTTCGATATATTCGAAGTGTGAATAAATTAGAATGAAATAAGTGAGCGAGGATACGTATAGATTTTATAGGTTATCCGACTCACTTGCGCTGCTTCGCTCAAGACATTGGGGAGGGGTTGTGCAGGCGTCGCTGGCTCGGTTCTTTCCTCCGATGTGTTCTCTGTCGTTACGAGATTAACAAATTAATTAGCATCACCGGTGCTATGTGTTTTCGCTTGAAACGTATCGCCGAACGGTACCTATTAAACTATAAAAAGCAAAATAAACGGATACCTACCACCGCCGGACGCCATCGTGCAAACAAATGCTGCTACCAACTACGGCAAGTTATCACTGCAACGAGCGCTATTTAAATGTTACCAAACGCTCAGTGCCCACTCCTTATCTTTGCAAAAATACTCCGACGCTCATAAACGCGCGAACAGATAACTCATTGCTTTTATAGTAATGTTGAAAAAGCTTTCATAAATACTTGCTGTATATTGACCGTGTCCAAAGTTTTATTCCCAGATGTAATTAAATTATTTAAGAGTACACATTCTGGCCATGACTTCATAAATGTGTTCTTTTAGAATTATTTAATAACTGAAGAATTCAATATAAACTTATGAAATTTTTACAAAGTTTAGATACTATACTGAAAAATATTTAAAAAAAAATTCAGCTCAAATGATTCACTATTTACGAAGATATAATTATGTATTTGATGACCCCTCCCAGTTAGATAGGCAAATGATGATTCTGGTTAAATAAAAATATCGAATATTTTATCAGCTAAGCATAGTAATAGTAATATTGTATATCAATTTAATTTCCTTAACTATTTAATAAATGAAAAATTAGATAAAAAGGCTCCGTTACAAGATATGAAAATTCATTAAAAATCTATATATACAGTTCCAAATAAACTAATTGGGTGGTTCTTCAATTTTCAGTTGTTATAACATATTTCCTAAAATCTCAAAAAGTATAAATCTGGAAAAAATTGTTTGTGTATAATATTTGCCCTTCCAAAGCAAATATATACCTTTCTTTGACATTTTTATATAGTCAATTTGTTTCATATACCAATTATTCTTAATAATTTTGATGATACTAACAAGCTCCACAAACTCTTGAGTTGCTTGAAATTTGCAATTGTAATACTATAGCTTAATTAATTTTTTTAATCCTCACATAGGACTCATTCCGCAGTCTGTTTTAAATATTTAACTATAAGAATATATGTAAACAGTCGAGGTTTCATAAGGTAAATCCCTGTAAGAAATTACTATTTTAACATTCTGAAACTAGTTTTTAATTTTAACATTTATATAAAAAATTAAAATCTTTGTATATGCTTAACTTTGAAGGTGTCATACCGACAAATTTTAATACTGCTATTGAGAACGGAGAGACAGTTATATTCGTTTCTTAAACGTACAACCGTTGGAAACCTTCATAGAAAAGAAAACATATTATTCAATAGGCCAAGGATAGTACAGGCAAAGTTTACATATTTATGTAAATGATTATGCTAAATAACTATGAAACACTTCCTTCTACACTGCATTACATATGCAGATACCAAATACTACAGTAAATTCGAAACTTAAAGGAAACTTTGAATGAAAACGATGATGGTAAATAACAAATAGGGTTTTTTCCTTTCTGCATGACTTGTAACTTTATAGAAACTATGTAACAACCTGTAATAGAGTTAATGGGAATTTAAAATTTAAATGTTAGAGTAGTCAGAAGTTCTTGCGTTTTGCCATACATTAGTTTCATACTATGTAATTTCTAAAGGGAACCCAGATAGCACTCGGACGACCCATGGACGTTCAATACATATTCAATCTATATAATGCGTACGTTTTATATGGATACGCCAAATTTTTTCCAAAATTACGGTATACGGTATATAAACGGTAATATAAGAAACTGTTTGATACAAAAGTTCTGTTTGAAACACTTATAATGTTCGTCAAGGTCACGGTTATATTTTTAACCCTTTCGCTACGGCAGTCCGCTCCGCCGCAATAATGCCCCTGAACGGGGCACCACGCCGAAAAGTGTGCACATTGCACGTCGGCTCTCATATATACAGGTCCTTGCGTGTCGACTATAGTCGGCGCTCGTACCTACAGGTCGTCACGTGGATGCCGACTATAGTCGGCGCTCATATAAAAATATAAGAGTAATTAAATTTCCTATAATTTTCTTAAACAAATAATAAGAGTAGAATTCATGTCACAATTAATCAATTAAAATTAAGCTTGTTTCCGGTTCCTAATATACGAAAAAACGCAGAAACTTACATATGTGAACAAAAGTGTAAGACATTTCATATATTTGTGTATTTCGTATAATTGAAAGAAAAGAATTGCGCATTTTATAGATCCTATCTTTTGTATACCTACTATTTCTGAATATACAAATACAGTAATGTCGCGATGACTGCAGCGACTTCGGGTTTGAAACATTGCGCTCTACGCGCCTGGCATGATTCCTCTAGATTCCTTTATCTTTTGCAGACAGCGTAACTTCGAGCCGAGCAACCGAACCCCAATCGGTACCAGCGTGTCGGTGACCTAATACTAATGCAATGTTAAAACCTTTTTGTTTTTAATGATTTTTTCATAAAACTTTTACCAACACATTCGTGAGAATTTTCTGATTAAAATGAGACGAAGTATGATATAATTTGCTGCATATGTACATGTTTAATTGGTCATATTACCCAAATATGATCCAAATTATATTGCGTTTGATATCATTTTAATCAGAAAAAATGTCACAATTGTGTTAGTTAAAGTTTCATGAAAAAATAATAAAAAATAAAAATGATTTGTCATTGCATTTAGTATTGGCTCACGGATATACCTGACACGTACCATGTTACAATTTCTCGGCCGAGTCGAGCGGTCGAGCTTCTTGGCCCATCAAGGGTTATACCCCGCGGTAGCGGGGATAATATTATTGCACTTATCGTGTACAGCCTTGTAGCTTTTATTACTACGGTACTGTAATGGAGTGTCCTACACTTTCGTCCAGAACTGTATGGCTCGCTCTAACAAACCGAAATGTTCATCACGAGTTGGAAGTAAAATCAATCAAGCCTCGTCCGTTCTTCTTTTTTTTTTGGTTTTGTTTATTTAACGTAAAGTTAGACGCTACGACTTTGGTACAAAAACATAAAACAGTGGTACTGAGGAAACGGTGTACTGCGAGCGGATCCTCGAGTCCCTACGAACGCGGAGATATACGTGTATCGTTGTATGTGAATGCGAACTTACGGCCAATTTAAAGGCGAGCACAGAGGGCCAACGGAATTAGTAGAAAATACGTAACGTCCCGAGTCTGCTTGCAACCGAAACAGAGAACGATACGCGCCCCGCCGAAGGTGACGCTCGAAGAACCGCCCCGCTGTTTGCACGAAACGAACATCGATTATTCCAATGACGACCAAGCATAATCATATATAGGTATGTATACAATAATATATACGTATAACGCGGACGGCGGCACCGACCGTTTATATTCACAGCATCACGAAACGAAAAAAAAAAAACAGTAACGTTGAACCTTGCCAAGTAAAAACGATTCCAGATCGATCACACAAACCATAACGACAAAAAAACGAGTGTACACATGTTTACTCCCGAATGGATAAATATAGAAGAAAGCTATAATTGCGACGTATCGCGCGGACATCACGTTTCAATTTGTCTTATCGTTTCCTTAGTTTAATCATCGCACGATTAATATCGAATAAGTTAAATATCTGTCGGTTTTTTCTTCTTCGTTCTATCCCTCTCGATTTTTGTTTCCTTTAATCGCGTAAAATTCCCAAAAGCTTCAAAAGCGAAAAGCTCCGCGTGCGTCACGCGTGAAATTTAAAACGTGATATTACATAGTAAAAGGTGACTTGGATATGGCTATATTTAAAGAGTGGTAGAGCGCGATCGTAACATATACACGAGACACGAGACTTTGCGCAGCCTTTAAAATCACATCGATGAGTAAAAGTGCGTTGGCGAGCCGAGTCGCAGCCAGCGATAATCAATCGTGTTACGAAGGTGGTGAGGTTGAGACTCCTCGATCGAGAAAATCCGCGAAATAGTCCGATTAATAATACAATAGAATCGGCGATCACGGGCAAAGCTTCCCGGCACTGCCATCGTCGTCAACGACGGGGCATTATCTTCAACCGTGACGCTCTCTCGCAACTGGTGTACCACTCGAGCATCGCCTCGGCAAATAAATGCGACACCTAGACATACCTACTTACAACGTATGTGTATGAACGTCAATGTATACATATATATATTTATATATTCGTATATATCTAAATAGTGTTATCATAAAAACGAGAGCTATGAGACACGCGCCGCAACTGCATTCCAGCGCACGCGTCGAGCAAACAGAGGATCAGGTGCCTGTCGAAACTTTCTTCTCTCTACTCCCTCTTTTCCTGTTTCTTTCGTATTCTTTATTTTCTGCTTAACGTGGTCTCTACGTGGATACTAATTATCGTTTAATTCGGAAGCTCGACGCGTCACCGTTCAACGAATTCAAAACGGCGCACCTCGCGACCATATCCGTCCGACTTAGGAGCTACTTACTTACGATTTAAATCGGTACTTGTTGCTCGAATTGCTTACACGTTATATCATCGTCGCATTATCGTTAAACTCACGTTAATTGATCGAGATTAGCTTGCGGGAATATATGTGTGTGTACAGCGGACTAAATATCATATAGGACGATTAAAAATCGACAGCGAGCGTGGTGAGACTTGTTTTAGTGTGCGGGTGTGTGGATGTGTGTGTTTTTTGTGTGTATTTATATGTGTCCTTGCTTGCTAGCGTGAATTTTCTTCGTTCGCTCACGGTTGACCAGCGAGTTTCGATCCGTGTGTTCTCTCCAATAGAGCATGCAATCGCGTGCTGCGTGTTCTTCCTTCGAACGGTGTTTAACGAGAATCTTTTGCAGAAAAACTCGCGCGAAGGAAGAATGTTTTGCGTGTTCCTCGAACTACTGCTACGACAACGACGACGCACTCTATGCGACACTGTCGCAAATAACAGCGCTGCCAGAACATGCTTTTGCTCTCCGCGACCGTCGAGACTCAAGATCGTCGATCTCACACCGAAAAGGGGGACACAACCTTCGTTACGAAATTATAAACCGTATATACCGTATGTATATGTATAGTATCATAATTATATACGTATGTATGTATGTATAATATCATATGCCTGCGGGGAGAGGCAGTGTGGCACAACCATGACTTAAAAAAGCGAGTAACTAATATATTATTCTCGTGTTAGATTTCCCGTGACTCGTGGCGCTTGGAAGCGACAATCGTAACCTAGGACATCTCGCAAAGAACCCCCGTGTGTGTGTGTATTGTACGTGTGTGTTTACTTTGTTTGTTGTGTACACCGCGAAATCCATGGTCGCTGAGAGCACGCGTCGCGGGTCGAATCCATCTGTCGCACCTGTCGACGAACATGCCGGGTCTGTTCGCCATCCCTAAGGGATCGTCTCGTTCGCGACGGATCCCTGATCGGATCGTGGATCGCTCGTATCGACGCGGTATAGTGCCCCGCGAATAAATGTTCCTCTCCCTCTTCGTCCAAGTACGGCAGTCAATTGAATTTGGCAGTTTCGTCATCTGGCCTTGTCGACGATTGAGCAACGAGAAATGAGCGATCGAACGATTATAAGAAGATAACGCGAGATCGAACAAAGAGAAAGGCCAAGAACCGGTGTAAAAAGATATGGTCGCGAACGAAGATAGAACATAGGTCCCTTTCTCAAGGGGCTGCGTACCGTTAGTCGATCGTTCGAGCGTCGATCATCCGAGACGAAATCCGTCGATCGAAAACGAAAGTGTTCTAGTGCGACGAGGACCGAATCTACCTAACTCGCGACGACGCGGCTAATTCATTTAAATTGTAAATCGTTGCAAATTGGACCGACGACAGCACCGGGGGAAGAGTTAGCTTGCGCATTCGTTCCGCTTCTCTCGAGTCTTCGGCCGCTGGCGACGAGAGAGACGGAAGACCACGGAAGATGATGATTTACAGGTTACACTGCCACAGTATCGTAGGGTGTGAGGAGTCCCCCGTGACCGCCGTGGCTGGCGCCGGTTTGCCGGCCGGAGGCTTCGTTTCTGCAACATGCAGTACGCATTTTTAATCTTTCGATACAGACTCGGTGGGCGACATTGTTGTCCATGGTAAACAGCCCCAGTCAATGTAAACAGGTTGATTGACGGCAAAAGCGTGCTCACACTACGCTCTCATGCTCTTGCATATCACCAAATGTGATACTTTAATCACGTTTGGTTTCTTGCGCTTTTTCCTCCTTTTCGCAGCTTTTGCCCCTTCGTGTCGGACTGATGCAGCGGTGAACAATAAGTATGACAAGAATTTACAAGAACTTATGTTACCTACCGACGATGATTTTGGAGCTTTCAGAAACCAAAGACTAATAGTTAAACCACTTTTAATAATGGTAGCAATGGTTTTAGTAGTTTCAGCAATTTCATTTATAAGTCAACAAATTATGTCAAGGAATTTAGTTTAATAATTTCTCTTTGAATTGTTATTTAATAGGAAACTATTAACCTTCTTTTAGATTTATTATAGCATTTATTGCTACTAAAAGGAGCATTAATGAGCTTGTGGTAGGTATAGTATTAAATTTGTAAATTCTTTCTTTGAAAATGGGGAATATGGTAAGATGAAACAACATGAAAATAAAATTATTCGCATCGTTCATGAATTACATATAATACATCGACGTGCATGACGTAACTACTTTTTCAAAAGCAATGAAAATTGTGCCAAATTGATATACCTAATGGGTGGATGAGGGTTAATCAATTCTGTCATAAATAAATTGATATGTTATAAATGTTTAACAATTTTCGTAATGAGAATACGATGATGATTTCAGTGTTGTTAAATGTAGTAGTAACAATAGTTTTCTGCGAATATCTCGAAAACTAAATGCGACGCCCTGTGATATGAAAAGGAAAAAAGTTGTTCAAAATGTCGAAGTCTATAAAATATTCAAATTTTATCAGAATCGGTGAGTGACTCGTAATGTAAATAATTACCCAAATAATTTATTTTGTTGCATGTTATACATGCACATTTAACATAATTGAATTACATTTATTCATGTATAGCAACATGACCTTCAAGTGATCTTGAACTTTAAAATCAACTAATGTTTTGAAATTTACGTTTTAATCTTAATATTTCAATTTAATCTTTAGACTCTGAAATGTTTTACAGTAGGGTAAAATATATTTTTAACGAGTTTTCAGATTTGTCATGAAAAATAGTACAGTCAGTTAATTGGCTATCATTACATTTCTTACCGTTCTATTACGTGTATCGTAAAGTAGTGTCCATTTTTTAGTTCAATTTCCATTTTTAATTATTACCGGAATTTTTAAATATACGATTACTGAGATTGTATAGATGCATTTATGAATTACTCAATTTGGCTTATCTGATTATGAGGATGAAACTATGGATCTTTATACATCTGTGGTATTTGTCAATTTCTAAATATGAGAAAACATTTGAATTAACAAACATCAATAGCATTTTTACTCTGTTTTTATTATAAGGTATTTTTTACTTGGCAAATTAAATTTATTCTTCATCCAGGTTATAAAATAATCAACAAAAATTGTTAAAAATATGAGTAAGTGCAGTCTTACTATTTTTGTAAAGTAATGTAAAATAATCACTTGTAGTGCTTCGTAGAATCACTGTTAAAACATTATAAAAAAGACAAATATGAATCACGAATGATAAAGAAGATGAAATTATACAGTAATATAATGATGATCGTAATATTTGTTGAATATAGTATTTGAAATTGAACAAAACTTTCTGCCACTTAATATTAGCTCATATTTCAATTTGAGAGTATATAGTCTCCGATTTGAATTATGCTGTATCAGGATACGGGTACGCAGATTCTGAAAGAAGCTTATATGCACTTTTGTGAGTGCATTGTGCGTCGCGTCGCTTTCAGCGTGGCCATTTTTGTTTAAATCAATATAGAGCGTAGTGTGAACATTCTTAAAACGCGAATCAAGCTTAAGCTCTATCCACGTGCAGACGCTCTGGCATTATCGACGAGTGACTGCCTCGCATCTAAACAACAGCAACTAAAAGACTGCACGTGGCACACCGACGAAAGCATGCAAAACTAGCGGCACTCGCGAACACATATTAATAAGACCAGGTGTAGCGTTAATAAATACAACAATAAAAAAGTTTATTCTTTTGCTCTTGGTAGCGATGGATAATGGTTAGTAGCACCAGCGGCAATGGCGGCAGGATCTGTAGCGATAACGGGAATTTGCGGCGGAAACAAACTTTTGATATCGTTCTTAAATATACCTTCGACGTCATCTGGGAAAGTATTAGTAACAACTACGGATATCACATGTAATTGGCAGTTATCATCGTATAATCGCATGCAAACACATGATGATTAAAAATAAGCGGTAATTCGGACCCAGGTAGAGATCTCGTTGGTACGGAGAAGCATATTCGCTGTCGAAGCATTGACTGACCTATTCTCGTGGCCACAATAAAACACTAACTAAAAAACAGAGTTAACGCAGCTTCTAAAGCCTCTCAAGATCAGTCTCTAACGCGACTGTAGGTTGTGGGTGTGCACCCTGCGTTTGTAGTTATTGATTATTGTCTAACGAACTTACGGCTTCCTGCGTAAAGAGTCATGAAACAAGAAAAAGTCAGAGTAACGTTAGGCAGATTGTCGGAAGATTGTTCAGAGTTCTTAGCGGAACCACCGTGCACTCGATCACCACTATCATTTTCATAGGTAGACCCACGATTGTACGCAAGTACTCGAAAATCCAATTCAACAGACTCAATACCAGCAATCAACAAGCTAAAATAACACTGTCCAAGTTTAAACCTTTTTGTGTTCTAATAATGTAAGTTGGAAATCATTTTATTCATCACTGTCAGTTTTTAAGAAATTTATATGCGAGAAGAAACTCGAATTTTTAAAAATTTGTTGTGCTTTAACTGCAACAGCTATTCCATACGTACTGACAGAAAATTGTGCCAAATAAACTTATGTATGTTTTTACAAGATTAATATTAATAACACTTGTTATGCACCAAACTTTTTAGATACTGCATTTTATTTTGTAAATTATGGACCTCCTTCATATGGAAATGTTGAGGATGATGCCTTTCTTCTCATATGGATGCCCCTTGTATATGTATGGGTACGATGCTATGTGTGTGAAGTCGGCAGTGTGAAAGTTATAAGAGAGTGCACTTCACGTTTAACATGGAACCAGTATTAATTAAATAATATATGTATTACTCTTTTCATACATAGTAAAAGATTCTGCTATATGGCGTCCCAAAAATACAACAATAAACTATGAGAGAAAGTTATAATAACACTGTGGATTTTGATACAAAATAAACATTTTGTAAGTCAGCCAAAAGAAGTGGAAATTGCATAAATATGAACTTCTTCTTTTAATGACACGAAGAAGTCGAAAATGGTGTAACAATGTTCCTAAATTTCACCTATTCATTCTATCGTAAATGTGTAAAACCACAGTCTATAATGTAAAATTGCATTGTGAGTCCAAAAAATTATTGGTAAGCTACAGCAAAAAGATTAAACAATTAGAAGAAAAGTAAAAATTAAATTGAAGGATCATCGAATCAGGAAATAATAAATATACGGGCACGCGTTAAATTTCTCAAAAACTGAGGGTGATAAGAGAACTAGCTATCAGTGTAGAAAATGATCGTTGGACAGTGTAATTTACGCAAAGAAGAGATCCAGCAAAGAATTACGATACGATCAGGAGCTATCGTGAATAGCGAAAGTCGAAGCGACTGAAACGGAGAGTCGGCCAATTTAGTTTCGAGAAAGTCAATGACTTAGGTTCTCGAGGCAAAGAAATCGCTCGAGACACAGCGGCAGGAACGGCGGCACGGTTCTCGCGAACCGATCACCGTTAACCAAACTCACTCGATCTCTACTGACCTCTCTATGAGTTTACGCATCTCCTCGGTGGTCATGCCGTCCTTGCCGCGAGCATTCACTGAAATAGAAAAACACACGGCACGATTGACACAACGGTAAACTACTATGACGACACGTAGCATGCAATTCGTGAAAGCTAAACGATTAGGTACACAGACTCCGGAGCGAGTCCCGTCCATTCTTGTACAATTGTGACTCGCTCGGCATGCCTATATTCGCCTACTGCATAGGAACGAGCAACGGGAGGGGAGGTCCAGAGCGAACAGAACGAGTCAAAAACCATCATAGATTCGCGTGAACCGGAAATCCTGTTTCGAAACTTTCCGGTTCACGTGTGATCAAATTGTATTATCCTCGATGTTCAACCCTTTTGCCCCGCACTCAATCACGGTTCTCTGTACTGACCGCCGTAGTTGCGGTTCACGAGTTGATCGCGATCACACTCTGCCTCGCTGATCTCGTTGCTCTCCTTGCTGTCGTTGAAGCTCGAGTTGTTCTGGTCGTGGTTTCTTGGTGGGGGTGGTGGTGGTTCCGGTGATCCAGAGACGGGGATGTTGCGAGCCGATCCTACGCTGCGACGTCCGACAGAGCCACGAGATCCGTAATGATCGTAGGGAGCGCCGTATTGTGCGTATTGGTCGTCTTCGGGAGCACAGTTGGCTGGGTCGTCGTATTCGGGAGAGAAAACGTTGTGGGTGCCGCTGCCGCCTCCTTGGGATGGGACTCGGGAGTAGCGTCCGTTCTGACGTGGCTGAAACAGGTATGGGAATATTGATACACAAGGCACATTCCATGTGAAGCGGATCACTTTTATGCACAATGTTTCGGAGTTTACTGAAATTAAAATGTGTTATATGTTAGGTAATGATATTTGATCCCCTCAGGGTTTCAAATCCATTGTTACGGATAGAGAATAAATTCCGTTAAACTTTCTCACGGGAATTTTTTCAAGATCGTCTCTGGCAGGAAACGTCCTAGATAACCTTTCATATCACAGCCGACCCTTTTAACAAACTCTGAACTTTGCCCTCATCTAATGGAAAGTGACAAAAAACGAGACGCTAGCCTACGCTTTCCCACATTATTAGAGATCACCCCCACCTAATTTTCGAGTCTAGTTCAACTTCCACTGAGATCGGGCTAAAGTTCCCCTTCGTATCAACGTTAACCATATAGATTCCACGAGTCCGGTATACAATCTATTAGGCATTCCTAAAGTTACTCCGGGACCCCGCATTGCCAGTGCGTTAACACCGTGCATCTTTTAGGTAATATTAATTTCCTTTCTATTCTCTATTATTTTATCCGCGATATTTACAACTGTAATACACTCTTCTATAACAGAATATATCTGTGTTATTTAGTAAATTCATGCCAATCACTAAACCCAAGATTACTGACCAAAATTCCTAATCTAGTAATTGAACGCCCCACACGATACAATCTAACCGCTCGGATTGTATCAATTAAATTATTCTAGTTACGAGGGCCACTATCATAATAGCAGCTCCCTGATTACGCATTAGGTTCGTCTGCGCATAACCAACCTCCCAGCAGCTCCCTGATTACGCATCAGGTTGGTCTGCGCATAACCGACTTCCTAGAGGCTCCCCGATTCCGCATTGGGTTCGTCCTCGACGTCTATAATTCCAGCGGCTCCCCAATCTCGCATTGGGTTCGTCCGCACACCCCAATATAACACACTGAGACCATATTCCATGCGGTTACGCATATCTACTAACAAACCAAAACCATCTATATACCTGAAGAAACTCGCTCTACTCGCGCCCTGGCTCGTAACACCATTTTCACCACTCTCCCCTTCTTCTACTCTCACTATCGCCTAATTTTTCAGCCTATTTCAGCATACTTTCCAGCGGGACCTACTGTTTTGATTAAGGTGGGTTTCGAAACCACCTCTTGCCAACAATACGCGGCGTACACCTAGGGGTTCACCACCGGCGTATACCCAGGGAGTCATCCATCCAAGTACTGGCCGCGCCCAGCGCTGTTTTACTTCAGTGATCTGACGAGAACCGGGTTTTTCAGCGAGGCAATGGTTGTTAACTTGAAATACGTTATAGTAAATGTGAAAATAGAGGCTGTTTAAGTCATCACTTTGTTATCTTCGAAATTATTTATAATGCACGGACCATGAAAATTTGCAATTTTTATCGATTTTTATGAAAACTACCTTCACAAAACAATTTATATCACGGTTATTATTAAAGATAGTGATAGAACAGGGTGTGATTGGTAGTTGCCAAACTATAATGATAGGCACAAAGCATTCCCGATGCAAAAACTATTTGCAAATTACGGAATGACACAAACGCGTGTAGATCTCGTTGAAAACAAAAAACAGAATGGAAATGTTGAAACGCATTCGGTGATCCTAGTGATAGATACTAGTTATCGAACGATCAATAGCGCGGCGTTCTCCACGCGGGTCGTTTGTTTTCTCGCTGGTGCTAGTACACGAGAATACAGGGTCCCCCAAAACTCCCGAAACGTTTGATTATGTCAGGAACAATGCATTTTGGAAAATGAAGTTTTAGACAACAGTTTCACGGTATTCAAAATTCTATTGGAGAGTCACTATAGCTGTTTGCTATGAGTGGACGGATGAAGGTCACGTGGAAGTCAACATGGTTTTCTTTAAAGCTGATAGTGAGGCTATTCCAAACCAGTACCTCTTTCTCTTTTTTCGATACAAGTTGCCTAAGATCCAAACTTATAGAAAGAATACAGTGTGTTAATAAGAAAGTTTTTTGAAAATATTTCGGTAATTTGTAATTTGGTGCCAAAATCTTGGGCGGGCAATTCGAAAGTCTTACCCAAATAACATCGTGTGCAAAACCTTAAATGACAAATTACTAGAAGAAAGTGCATCCAGTTACCATAGACTGAGATCCAGAGCGGCTGTGAGCAGAGACGTTGGTAGGGTGTCCAATTGGTGGTCCCATCGTGCCGGAGTGTCCATTACCAGGATGGGGGAAGGTCTGGAATTGCATAGCCTTGGTGGGGTCCATTTCCTCGCGGAATCCAAGAAGGTGGAAAGTGGCGTACGGGCAGATCTCATCGTCCATGCCTGAAAGAAACGATCACTCAGGGTAGACACTGTCATTTTGGTCGTAATAAAACTACTCTATTCATTTTACATGATCATCTCGGTGCATCGAGGGCGTTATTGTCGCTCCCTTTCGGCGCAACGCCACTGTAACGCGAGACAATCGGAGCGGGTGTGTTTCGAAACGTATGCAATCACATAACTATTAACCATAATACCTACGTATCCTCATTCCTATGTTTTCCTCTTCTCTCCCACTGCTCGAGGAGAAACATTCAGACGGAAAAATAATCTCATGCACGTCAGTTTAACGATTACGGAAATGCACAGGTCCAGTCCACTCTAATCTCTCAACCAATCACAGAAGATACGGAAGACATTTTTATTAATTTTCAGTCTCAGCTCTGAGTGTCTGTGATAGATTAAAGGCATGAGTGGACGGTTGGGCCGATCACAGAGAAAATCGAATGGATCGAAAGAGGTGTTTCCTATGAGTGCAACGTGTTATCTGTTTGCGAAATAAACGGGTACCAGCGCAAGCATGCTTTGGTCGTGCAAGGTGAAAAGGGTCAAGATGAGAACCCTGGAACGAAGAGGACTTACGAAGACCGGCTGCAACAGTTGTGTGCCGCACACGGTATAGAGTTCGCAGTCTCGCGATAGACGAAGGGCTTCGTCTTCGGGGAAAACGAAGGTTGTAAGAGCGCTTCGTTCGGGTCTTTAACTACTTTTACCAACCTCTGTGGGAAAGAGCCTCGGCACTGCCCATACGCGGCGGCGGTGGACATCTTCGGTTCGGCGCGCAATGATTCAACTCCTCGTACATATGCCGCCTCGGATCCCATGTCGAGTGACTCCTTATCGAACCTGTTCCACCTATTGAACATATACTACAAAGGTGGTACGAGTGGCTAACGCTTACCGAGTATTCGGGGTTTGGCTCGCTGCCATTTCGGGTGAGATTGTATCGTTCGCTTGGGATACTGGGGTCACACCGGCGGCACACCCTAACACGCACGTGACTTGACACTTGTTGTGTGATAAGCGCAAATAAGGGAGAAAAATAACCGTCTTCGTAGGACATACATCTCGATACTTGTAGAGAAAACATATTTTTAAGCGAGGCAAACAGTGAAACAGAACTGGCAAAATCTATGATGAACGCGTGTGGGTATGGTGTTTGGGTTTGTAGTGGGTGGAAGAGGTATGGCGAATTTACAAGCTTATAGTACATTTATTTGGGTTTATACATTTTTGAAATGGTTTCTTTTAAACTGGTACTGGTTTTGCCCTTCAAATTCACCCATTCATTGATTATATTCACCTTTTTGTAAATAGAGTTCACTCTTCAAAAATTGATTTTGCAAATCAAATACATCTCATGACTCGAGATTCAAATTAATTTTTTATCCATTAAACTACCAAACCACGTGCAATATAAATTTTCTTAATATTTAGACTTAACATCATTGAATGACAAAAATTGAAAAAATTTGTAGAAATGAATATATTCTGTTTGATCAAACTTCTTTAATTTTTACTTTATGGAGTTAGTCGATTTGGCAAATTAGCGGTCCAAATAACGCAATGTTATTTTTTCGTGGTATTAATCGAAGTTGCTCGCACAGTCATGAGAGATGTATTACTACGTAGCAATCAAAAGCACTTAATCTATAGTTACTTCAAATATTTTTTGCGAATTTTTTTCGAAGATTACTGCAAAAATGTAATGAAGGTAATTTGGAGGAAGTGCGGTTGCGTTTCAACAATGTCTTTCACAAGACCAAGAAAGGTGCAAGATATTTTTGGGCGTATCCTTTAACCCTTTGCACTCGGAAGTATTTTAACTCCAAAACCAAACTTTTTTTTCGATCGAGAATATTTCCATTCTATATGATTTTTTTTCTTTTTGGAGAAATTAAACTGATATAATACCTCATACAATACTTAAATGTTTAGTAACTAATTTATTGAATATTAATTTAATAATGTAAACAATATTTTGAATAATGGTATAGCAATTTTTAGTGGTGCCTCAGAGTCACCACTCGAGTGCTAAGGGTTAAACCATGAATATTCGACGGAAGTTATTCATTGTTCTGCCACAACTATTACCTCCACGGATTGTCATAATTATTATATGAATACGAGTACATGTACATCTATGTGATGTATGCATACGAAAATAATTATAAGCAGTAGCAAGAAAATCAGAATTTTATATTCATTGTTACATGCAATAAAATTTTGATTTCGGAAAAATAAATTCACAATTGATTTTACTTCATTAAAATCGCTTCAGAAAACAAATTTGAAGCAAATCCTGATTTGCAAAAAGGTGAATATGATGTACAAAAAGATGACTATAATCTGTAAAAGAGCGAATTTGGAGTCCAAAATCTATATAAATAAACTTACAGTATAAGAACTATACATCTGTAAGAAAAGAATCCCATATTTTAATATAGAAAGTTTTCGTTTAAAATGTATCAGATTTAATGTTAGCAGTAACTTTAATTCTCCCAGTAAGACAACTGCCGGTAGATTGGCGTCAGATTGCCGGCAGACGACCGCGGTAGATTATCGGCAGACGTTGGCCAAAATCTGCCATCGAAGACTGTGACGCCATCTAGCGATTTCAGTGACTTTACGATAGATAGAGGATGCACATATAGAACTATACATTTAAATGAGGTTTGCAACACTAGATTAAAAGTTCAAAGAGCACTAGAGGCGAGTATTATGAAAAATAGTCGCCTTTAATGTTCTTTAAAGTTTTAACTTAGTGTTAAAGAGCTCATTTAAATATATAATTATATATGCGCGCTCTCAATTGTGGAAATTGAGATGTTAAATCGTCGATAGATGGCGTAAGAGTCTTTGATGGCAGATTTTGAACAACGTCTGCCGCCTGCGTTTAAAAAATTTTGTTTTAACACGTTCAGCGCCCACTCCACAATCATAAAAATTACACAAAATCGAAGCAATATATTTAATAAAAAAAAAACTAAGAAGTTTAGTTTTGTGATATTAATTACGGTTTCAAACCTCTTCTATTCCTCAGATCGTAAGGAAATTTTGTACACTCAATCTACCAACGTAAAAATTAATTTTCAATTCTATATAAATAATTCCGTCACCCAGATATGGGTGACATGGCGCTGAACGTGTTAATAAAACGTACGATTGAAAATGTTTACGAATTTTTTTTATCTTGCTGATTTCTATAATTCAAACGTATATAAAAATTGCATAAATTTTCTCCAAATTAACTTTTCTAAAGGCCCCTTAAAATTGCTGAACATTTGACATAAAAAAGAAGAATTCGTTATTACTAGGTCAAAATATTTTACCAGTTCAAAAGTTATCAAACAAAAATTGAAAATCAGAGTACAGCCTATTTTTCAAAAGAAGTCATCTAAAATATGTACCCTCATAGTCATAATAGCTGTTCAGCCCAATCCTTGTGTAGATTACACTTTACGTTATGTAGAAGTTGAGTGGACACTTATTATGATTGTGAGAATATTTCAGATGTCTTCTTTCAAAAATTAGACTATAAAATCACAAATGATCTATCAATGGCACACGTTGGGAACAATGCACTGATTGTCACAGTATGATTCACATTCCAAATGTAACAACACACATTCAGTTAAAGTAATACTGCAAACTGTGTTGTTTATCATTCCATTCAACCAATGCATGTCTATTAATTTGTATCGTATTTAAAATAAGCAATTTTAATGATAACGAATATAAACAATTATAAGTTCATAACAAATAAACATTTAATACTTTGAGATCTTCGTTGCTCGAGAATTAACAACACTTTCTTTTGTATAACATTCGATACCTTCTCCGCCCGCTATCTGTGTGTACCTCGAAATCGATTTCGAGGCTGTCCGGCAATGGTGAAGAATAACAATGTTTTTTGTGCGGTTCAATAGTGTCACGTCAAATAAAAGAACGGTAAAGACTATCGTGCCGATGCGACAACATCTAAACAATTATAGATGGAATTTAGCTAAAAAATCATATTGTTGGCAGTTGTGGCTTACTTATTACTGTACCTCGCTTGATGCGATCGCATGTGTTATAGTTGGATCCAGGTACGGGTGGTAGTTTGCGATTCGGTGGTGCGATGTAGCCGAGTTCGTCACGGAGATCGTGTCTGCGTTTGTCCAGGGTAGCTCCGCCAACGCCGGTTTGCTGGTAGACCACGTCATCTGAAAAGAATCGATCATAATGAATGAGTGCGAGATCTTACAGACGTTTACATAATACTTGATTGCACTGTCGGTCCACCGACACCTACAACAGGAAAATTCAGCGGAAAGATTATTTTCCGAAAGTAGGGCGGCGAACGTCTGGATCGATCGTCAGGAAAATAACTTCTTTGCCCTGCAATACAGTAGTGCACGGTTAAATTTTTCATCAGTTCTGGAATCAGCAATTACTGAGCAAGAACTGACTCGAGCACGGCTCAAGAAAGTGGGAGAACCAGTATAACAAGTGGGAGCGAGATAGACGTACAAAGTACGTCGAGCATCAGCGGTCGAGATTCGACATGTATATAAAAGGGAGATCACGACTTGTTGAAGATAGTCAAGGTAGATTTAGTTAATCTAGATTATAAGTTAAGTTTGTTAAGTTAAAATTGTAAATTTAAGTTTGTTAATTCCGGTTAGCAATAAGAGCGTAAGTTAAGTTGCGTTACAGCAGGCCAGCGAGTCAGTTAAGTTAAGAAAGTATTGTTACGTTAGCTTAGTTAATTTGTTTTAAGCGTTATGCGCAAGACAGTATTGGAGCGTCATGTGTAAGATGTATGTAAATGTGCCAATTAACACGGAGAGAGCGCCAGGTACATGTGTTTTATTCCGAGCTAAATGAGCTCGGAGACCTTGTCGGCCAGCTTCGAAAGTTATGTGGAAACCGGGAGGTTTGAAAAACCACTTATAGGCCGTGGGTAAGGTCGCTCACAAAACCGACCTAGGCCCGCCTGACCCGAGGAAAACGTGATCGCTTACCTAGAGTGTGGTCAACATGCACGGTAAAAAACCTTCTGGTTTGAGCCGGGGCTGTCCGGCCATGCGAAGCTGGCCACAAACAATTCGCGGAAATCAATTAGTCAGGCAAGAAGGGAGGGACGATCCGCGTGCCATCAGGTACGGCAGCGAGAAGGTTTTATAGTTTTGATTGAGCCTTCGACAAGAGCAGACGTACGAAAGCAGCTCTCCATGTTGTTTGGCACTGCTATTTGTTGGCCTAGCGGGATAATAAAGTTTCTATAAAAAATAAAGTGACGCTGGCCTTTTCTATACTTCCTGTCCTGGGTTTATCCTGTACACGACTCAACAAAATAAACATGCAATAAAGAAAATGTCATTATCAGTAATTGTTGTCGCACCTTCGTAATTATAGTATTATTGAATAGTTGAAATTTGTCCCATTAAAATAAATCTGGACAATCTGGACAAGTTGGACAAGTTGGACAATTTGGACAATCTAGACCTGGACAACTGTTTGCTCACGAGCTGCCGACGCTCGAGCTGCTACCCCCACTTGCGCGATCGGAGAACGGGAATGAACAAACAGTAGCCCAGGTCTGACGTAGATTGCTCGACATTAAATCGGTAAAATTAGTCCGTTTCATGTCATGTTCGGATTCATTTTAATCGAAAGAATCTCAGCCATCCTTTGGTGCTATAATTATAAAGATAAAAGGACAATTACTGAAAAACAAATTTTCTTTATTCCATGTACACTTTTCCATATGTGGCATTGCATGCATTGTATTTATATTCTATCCTTGTCTATTGAAGTAGCTTCGACGAGCACAAGACGGCGACTGTTGGGAGAAGAGCTGACTCGTGTAAATTTAACCGTACACTGCTGTGGACGAATGAGCATGAACCAGGGCGAATCTGCCATTCTCTGTTTGTTCTACAGAGAAATTATCTTACTGATAATGATCCAACGGTTCAGTGACTTAGCAAGTTTAAAAAAATAAAAAAAAGGTTGGTATACATTGTCCCTCGTAATATTTCTCGTCGGCTGATGAGATACCTCGCAGCCGCGTTTGTTCCGGGCCTCGAGTTCTCCTCGACAGTGCGACGCAAATCACCACTATGCCTACAATAATCACTACAACCGTAGCTCCGACCGGCACCACCACGTTTACGTCAAGCCAACTCGGCAGCCAGGGGAAATAACGCCTGACGTCGTTGTTGTCGTTACCTCCGTTGCGTACGGGCGGTGCGATCGTACCTGTTCATTCAAACAACGCAAAAAAAAAAACAAATCTCTGAGTTACCTTTATCGCTACCATGGCCCTTTCCTCTCAGAACACAGATCACGATGACGGCAACGATTATCACGACAATAGCGGTTACCACCGGTATTACCAGATATATGTTTGCTTTGAAAATTTTCATCGGATCTTCTTCGTTGCCACCACCGTTCACGTCAGGTAGCTCGCGAGCCGGTGCAATGGTGCCTGGAACAAAAAACACGGCGACCATTCAATCCAGCCACCATTAGCACCGGCTACGAGTGCCGTTGCCCTTTTTTCCTACGTCTTCCCATACTTACCTCCGGTTACGGTCAGTGTTGCGAATTCATACTCGGCTACGGCGAAACCAGCGTTATTGTGTGCAGTGACTCTCAAGTGATACCAGCTAGCAGGGTCCAGATCCATAACGATAAAGTTGCCACCGGGTTTCACGTTGTTCGAGACTTGATTCCATTCTTGTTGGTGCCTGAATCGTGTCAACCAGTAGTCATTAATCTCTCGAGTTTAACACTAGGTTTACGGAGCACTAAGAGTGATTATTTTTAATTATTTTATAAAAATAACAGGGATATATCTATCCAAATGATTAGCCATATTTTTTTCTAAGATATAACCAAAGAAATACATTCGCTGAATAATTCACCGTAGATTCATCTTTACAATCTCGATAATCGCGAATTAAAAATATCAAAATCCGTCATATTGACGGGTTCCGTAAACCTTGTGTTAATATTGTATACAAGCAATCTGCCGGCAGATTTGCGGCAGTTTGCTAACAGACGCAGGCGACAGATTGACAGCGGACATTTACCAAATTCTGCCATTAAAGGCTGTTACGCCATCTAGCATTTAATTAACAAATCCTCGTAGATAGATAATTACTTTTATTATTGTTTTTGGAGAAAATAATTTAAATAAATGACAATTATAAATCTGCAAAGAATTATTCAATAATGGCAACAATCAACACATTTTATTTAAAAACGTATTCTATATAAAAATGTATAACTCCTGTAATGTTGATCGTCTTTATTTACCAAAAATCCTGATGCAAAAAGTTTAATACTTCTTTTAAAAAAAAATTCCTGTGAATCGGTAAAGAAATGACATTCAAATTAGAATACTCCTTTCAATGATCTTTTCTTACTTCTTCTTGTGTTCAACGACGAAATAGAGCATGGGGCAGCCACCATCAGACCAGGCGCTCAGGTGAAGGGTGATACTATTCGTGGATACTTCGATGAATCGTGCCGCCTCAGGAATAATTGGTTTCGAGCCTTTGGTGCGGGTGTTGAGCATGTCGGAGGGATCGCCGGTGCCAATTCTATAATAATGTTTATTTTGCATAAAATTGTGACAAGAAACTATCACACACTATGTATTGGCTAAATGCAATATCATAAATTGTGGGACCAGTTATATTAACCTACCGAAAGCCTATTAATAGGTTATTCAATAATTGTGCTGTACCAAAAAGAAACGAAGAAATATTTTTTTATATTATAATCTCAAGAGAAATTATTAGATGACGTTACTATAGGGGCAACTTGTCGGTTCTATGAACTATAGAGATTTAAATATTATGATATAATAATAATAATAAATGATATAATAATAATACCACTGAACGGGTGGTACAACCGGGCAAGGATGATTCTAATTGTAAAAATAAGTCGAAAAAAAGGAATAATATTTTTTCATTCGATGTCTCGTTTTCGAGAAAATCGAGTTTGATCATAAATAAAAGTTAGTCCTTTGGGATGTGGAATCATCCCCTGCCCAATTGTACCACTCGCTCAGCCACATCAAGTATAAGTAAAACTGAAATAAGCAAATGGATTGGAACGATATGAAAACGCTTGTTAGATGCGATGGAATTAAAAGGAGATTTAAAAAACTACTGGAACAATATTTTTTGCTGTGTTTCCATAAAATGAATGACACTTTTTGTACTACTCTCTTATACTTTTATCTAACCGACATTAGTTCATTTTTATGAACAATTGATTGAGCAGTTCTCAACCGTTAATTTTCGATTTTAAAAAGTATGGTAATTATTGCGAAAGGGTCACTATACTCCGATTTTAATGAAATTTAAATATGTTATGCACCAACAAATTTTGTACAACTATTTCCTTTTCCAATATAGGGGGGTCACTCTTAGTTTTCGAAATATTCGCAAAAAACTATTGCTAATACTGTATTGAATTTTCTCTCTTGGATTTTCCTGACGGCCGGCCCTCTTCGCCCCCTCCACGACCTAACCACAACTCATTCTATTCACATAATTTTTCCATAACTAGATCAAATTCTGAATGACAGTTACAATGCAAAGATTATGCGAATAGAATGAGTTGTGGTTAGGTCGCGGAAGGGACGGAGAGGCCCGGCCGTTAGGTCGGCCCGACCATGCATACGAAAATTCAGGAGTAGTCTTTCAAAATTGAAGACTCACCCTATATAGAGTGAAACCCTATTTTTCTCTTATCCCCACAACTTATTTATAAAAAAAAAAAGTAAACAGACGCCGCACCGGAGCAGCCTTACCTTGCCACGGAGCGTGCAACAATACGGAAAATTCAATACAGTATTAGCAATAGTTTCTTGCGAATATCTCGAAAACCAAAAGCGACCCCACTATATTGGAAAAGGAAAAAGTTGTTAAAAATATCGAAATCTATAACATATTTAAATTTCATCAAAATCGGAGTATAGTAACCGTTTCGCATTAATTACCAAAAGTATTAATAATACAGTTAATTATGTTGATAGTATTAATAGTTGATCCAAAAGTATTTAAACACTACATTTTTGATTTTCAAAAAACTGTATACATTTAAATTGTAATCGTTTTGTATAAACAAATAGTACAACCGTAAGCCCGGGCTCATGTTAAAGCTTCGTGCCTCTACTTTCTCACAGCAGTGTTCATTTTCGTCTAAGATACGCTTACATGATGTAGCAAGTAGCAGAAGAGAATCTGAAGACCCATTTTTCCTAAAAAATGTTGCAAATTTAAACATCTCCAAGAACTTTCAAAGTTTTTCGTGTAAATGAAACTGCCACTTTGAAGATTGTAGCCTCCTCTTTACAACGACTCCTTAAAAATTGATGCACGATGTGTAAATTCTTCATAGTGTAACTTACACTACTGTAAAGTTCGCGGTACACCTCTCATTCAAATTCCAATAAAACAACTAAAGAAATTGTACATTAATTTTTAAGGTGAGATGTAAAGAAGAAGCTTCAATTTTTAAATCTGTGTCTATTTCACTCGTGAAAAAAATTTTTCTACATCATGCAAAAAAATATTAGAATAATTCCAGCTTTAAAATTACTCCAAAATTAAATCCATACGATCAATTTTTACGAAATTCTCACAGTGATAAATATAGGCAGTTACTCGAGAATTGGATATTTAGTGTCCGAATACTTGGATCAACTGTACGTGAGTAATCTCGGAACAAAACTGTCCGTTATCCCAGGGTTTAAAGAAATAAAAGTATAAATAGGTAAAAAATAATTGGAGAAACACAATGGAGTTAAAAATATTAGAGATTCAAAGTTAGATTCAGTTAAAAGTGGTCTAACTAGGTATTCCTTTAACGCAGGATGCTAGATAAGTACCCGTTGTAAGCCGTGACATAGATCTGGTATCTGGAGCCACACCACAAGTTCTCCAATGTGTAAATCTGATCCGTGGAGCTGATCTGTATGGTTTCCCAGTCGCCGAATTCAGGTTTGTAGTGAATCGTGTATCCGTGGATCGGAGCGTTGTCGGTCGGATGAGGTCGGAGTTTCATTGTTAACGAGTTGGTGGTTGTAGCAGTGAGGGTGACTTGCGGCGAGTGAGGTGGAGCTGTAGAACATCAAGAAATTTTAATCAATTATTTTGAGATGGTGGGAGAAATGTACCGTCGTCCAAAGATCAATTAACTGCTATTAAATAATGGGTTAGTATATTATAAATACTAATTGATGTAATGTCACACACTGCAGTTTAGTTACTTTACTAATATCTGGAACCAAGAGCTAGAGTGTATCGAGTCACAATTTTCAAACTTTAGAAGAGTGGAAAGCAAATGTGCAAAAGAATTGTATCTTTGTCACTGCTAATAACATATATCTAAGTCTTTTAATGTATATAAACACTACATGCCTACAGATTAAAAATATTGTATTAACGCTAGAAAATATTACGAGTCATTTATACACAGTTTGGCTTGGTACAAAATACAGATTTGCTATAATGTTTACAATATTATATTTTTAAAAGATGGCTCAACAAAATAATTTTTAATATTTGAAAGAATGAAAAATTCGATTCGGAAAATACGTAAAATGTCATTTTGTAAAAAGTAGGCTTAATACAGTTTCTGTAGGTGACATGCGTCTTACCATGGACGACTAGTTGATGAGTGACAGTGTCATGGCCAAACGAGTTTTCGACGTAGCACGAATATTCTCCAGCATCGGTACGGTCGACTTCCTTGATGAAGAGGGAACCTTCAGGCAGCTGTCGTAATCTGTCGCTCGATTGCAGGACTACACCTCGTACTTTCCAGACCACTTCCGGTGCAGGTACTCCAACAGCGAGGCAAGGCAGTTTAACATCTTCTTTGTAGGTAGCCGTGAATTTGTCATCGAAGGATGCAACTTTAGCCGGTACTAAAATTCAAGACCATATTTCAGTGGAGAACACGGGTAGAGAAGTAAGTGTAAATAACAGAAATCGAAGCGAACAGTTATCTTTTGTTTCTAAAAAATTTTGTATACTTTTTATGGAAAGACATGTTATTCTCCAAGACGAATTATTGGAGAGTACGAATTATTTGATCTGTAATGGATGGAGAGGTTACAGGTGAAAGTGATTAATGCAATATCTGTACTGACACTTTATTTTAATGCAAGAGTTGACAGAGTGAGAAGTAAGTGAGTGTGGATGTAAGTGAATGAATGTTTTGCGTTTCTTCTTCGGTATATATACAAAATCTCGGAAGAAGGTAACGCCTTTTCCGAGAACGCGCGGGAGGAGCTTGCTCCCTGAAGGCGCGAGGGTGGAGTTACCTTTTCCCTTAAAACATCTCCCTGATCGGCGGGGGAAAGGGACTCCTTGTCGCCAATTTAGGTGGCTCTATGTTTTGGGACTTTCCTCGAACGCGTTGGTCGCGCGGTCGGGTAGTCCCGTAACGGTACACGGCTGGCGACGTTTTCATCAGCGAAGTCTGCTGTGCACGTGAAAGTAATAAAAGAATAAAATCATTTCCGGGCTTGCAAATATCAGGGAAGGTTTTTCTCGCCTAAACCTTGACATCTGCAAGCGGACTGTTCGAATAGTTATTACGGTCGCCGACCGTGTGCCGCTACGGATCAAATGAAAGATGGGGTGAAAAATTATTTGAATTTTAGTCGAAATTCAAATAATCAAATAATAAGAAAAAAATTATTTGGCCGTTCAAAGAAGCTAAACACGATTATTTCAAATGACATGTAGCTAAATAGGATAATAATAGATTATCTTAACGATTATTTTTCAAATAATTTATTTCGATCGTGCCCAAGCTTAAATTGTTGCAGGAAGTAGAATTGGTTGCTCATGATCAGACACGTCACACGATTGCTATTGAAATAACACACGTATTTACTACATTTTTAAACTCGATGTTCTCAAAAATGAAGTTTTGGATATAAAAATGTTATACCAAATTTTTTTTGTTATTTGTTATGTAGAACCACTCCCTGTCGCTTGTACTACGGTTTCCACCCCACTCTGTATTTTGAGTAGAATTTATTAAAAAGTTCTAGAACTCTTTCGACTGCTGGTAAAGAAGAATGGAGTAGTACCTCGAACACTTGGTGCCAATGAAACAATCTTGGAAGCCTGACCCTCGCCAATGTTGGTGCTAGCGGTTACCCAGAAGTCGTATCTGCGTTGTTTGTCCAATTTGGAGGCCTCGTGAGTCAACTGGTTCGGGGGTACTTTCTGGCTAGTGGGTTCCTCAGCGTTGTCAGCCTTAGTGTAAACGGTGTATTGGGCAATTACTCCATTGGGCTGGCTTGGTGGGCGCCATGAGACGAGGATCGATTCAGGAGACATAACTAGGGCTTTGATCGCAATCGGGGCTTCGGGGGCTGCAAAATAATTAAAACAAATTAAACTCCATCCTTCATCCCTACAGTTTACCTATTAGAAGTCTAATCATATGAGTTTAAAAAAACTATACCATGTAACAAAGGAGCCTAAACATATTAATGTTTTTTAAAAAGCAAAATAAGTTATTATTATTGGTCTTTTAAATTATTTTATTATTCTTTTACATAATAGTCGTCAAAGAAATTATTAGATCATGTTGTTAGAAATAACTGCTTGATCCACGATTGAAATTGTTATTATCCTTAAAACATCAATTTAAAATTTTTTAGCTGTGAATCATAGATTTGTAAACGCTTTTATATAATCGCTGCACTGTAGGGTAATTTTCAGTGTCCAAACTAACAGTTATACCAAAATATTTTATGAAAAATTCAATGACTAAGTTCATTACTTAAGTTGACAGTATTGATAATATTAATAGTGAAAATTACAATTTTGTACCATTTTCGTCGTACAACTTGGATTTTTATCATTTTTAATCATTTGTACCTCATAACAATATTCGTCAATTTCCATGAAATTTTTAGCATGTATGTAACTGAAACGATTCTACGAAATACATCTTTAAATTTTCGTTACAGACTCATATCAAAAAGTTTTGAAGACCATTTTTACTATTTTTTTCGTGTTTCCAACTAAATTTAATAATTCCAAAATTTTCATTGCACATCATTTACTAAACTAATCCTTCCAGCTTTGGAGAAAAATTGAAGTCATATTTGGTCGATTTATAACAAAGTTGTTCTGATTTAAAGAGTGTGCGATCAATTACGTGGCATACGTATGTCCCAATAAAATGGAATGAATAAAATGAAAATAATATACATAATTTCAATAATAAAATTACGTACTGTGCGCCAATAGCTTAAGTATAGGGTGGTCCAAAGGTCATTAGACCATTTAAAATTCAAAGAAGTGTATTTTTGATTACACTGTCCAACAAATTTCAACTTTTTTTTGACGTTTCGATTCTTACTATACGATTCTTGTAGAGTTTTTCGCGCTGATTTCGAATCTGTTTTTCATTTTTCTCCTAGACGCACAGTTTTTCAGAAATTTGAGTTTGAAAAAAAGACATATTTTTCAACTTTGAACGAATATTGTGATGTTATTATAAAAGATATTGAATTGTTATTTACAGCAAAAGATTCTGCAGACTTTCCCAAATACAGTGATATCCAATATTAATACATTATGACTCTCCGTCTTTAATGATTATTTAAACATGTTTAAACAATCAAAATGTAATATTGGATATTACTGTATTCGGGAAAGTCTGCAGAATCTTTTGCTGTAAAGAACAATTCAATATCTTTTATAATAACATCACAATATTCGTTCAAAGTTGAAAAACATGTCTTTTTTTCAAACTCAAATATCTCAAAAACTGTGCGTCTAGGAGAAAAATGAAAAACAGATTCGAAATCAGCGCGAAAAACTCTACAAGAATCGCATAGTGAGAATCGAAACGTTTTTTGGCTGTTGGACATTGTTATGAAAGAATAAATGTGAATTTTTTAAAAATAGAAGGATTATTCGATTTTAAAATAGCATAAGAAAAGTCACGAAAGCTGCCGCATACCATCTTGTTCAGTTTGGCAGTGGATAGGAGCAGATTTAACGCCGTCGCCGCCGGAAGTGAAAGCCAGGACCTGCATACTATAGTTGGTGTATTTCTTCAGTCCGTGCAAAATGGTTTCGCTGGATTGTGTGATCTTGGTGTCCTTGGTGTTCTCGTCATACCAGGTGTCAGATGGTCCATAAATGACCTGCAAAGAATAGCTGTAGACTCCGCCAGAACCTTCGATCGATTCTACCAACGCTTACTAACTTTGTATCCGGTGATTACTCCATTGGCAGCGCTGAGAGGGGGAGACATCCACGAAACTCTGATTGTCTGAGAGGTGAGGGTTGTGCAGGTGGTGTCATGGGGTGGTTCCTCGGGTACTCCTTCGGCAGTGTGTTGTCTTCGTACGTCGCTCATTGGTCCCGATCCAATCTTGTTGAAAGCCTGAACAACAACGCTGTACTGGGTGTAGGTCTTCAGGTTCGTGATTTGCAAATGGTGTTCTTTGCCATCTTCCATGGAGAAGTCAACGGTTTCGTATGTGTAGAGTTTGTCGGAGGAAGAGAGTTTGTAGCCAACGTAGTATCCAAGAATCTCGCCGTTCCAGTCCTCGCGGGAGGGTGGTTCCCATGTTACCTATTCCAAGTTATGATTATTATTGCTATTATCAATTTATTACACAGACTAAACTTCTTAGATGCATGAAAGTAAAAGTGGAAATCACGTATTAAGCCTCCTATGAAATTCGTAAGTTGTATTCAGAACAGGGTAAAATACTGTGTTAAACAAACAAATAGTAAATAGTATATCTTATTTGAAATCATACGTGCACTTTTAAATATAAAATATTATATATTTAATACTATTTAAAATAGTATTTTATTTGGAAAACTCTCAAAAGAGTCTAAATTTTATTTGAGAGGGCGAATCTATATGAGAAATGAAATCGAAAATATAGAATAAATTTTTTGAAAATTGACTTCGAAAATGTTATGGTTTTTTGCATTTTAATATTACCTATTTCCTCAATCTATTTTTATCGTCAAGAAATAATTTAAACACTACTTAACGCAAAATTCAAATATTTTATTTTAAGTTTTAGATATACAAAATAAAAATATTTTATGTTACGTTTTAGATTATCCAAATAAAAATATTTTATTTGCAGAAATTTTACTATTTATTTAAAATAGTATTTTATTTAAATGGAACAGTGACTATTTAAAATAGTATTTTAAATATATTTTCTTCAAAATTTTACTCAACTCTGGTTGTATTCAATTAACCTACTAGAATATAAAGGGTCTATCAGGGCAGATGATACAAGAAGACGTAAGGTGATTCGTTCATTTGAGTGCGTGAAGAAAAGTGAGATATTTTTAAAAATATTAATACATTATTTTCAATTTATTAAAATTATTAAAGACAGAAATTCCTACTTGGCTCCTATTTCTTGTAATTAAAGCAGAACATTTTTACATTGTTTAAAAGTCCGTCTAGCTATGCAAGGTGTTTCAGAAATCGTGGTACAAATGGTCGGATGGTAATTCTACATACAGGAACATGTCAAAAAGATGTATAGCATCTTTTTGTTTGACGCTTCGTTTTCGAGAAAATCGGGTTTGTTAATTCTACAGTTACGCGTGCTGTTGAATATGTAGAAATCGGCTGATCATGACCAACCAATTCTACTTATCATGAATTCGTCAAACTTTCAAACTCGATTTTCTCAAACACGAAGCCGTCACCTGGAAAAATATTACTCATTTTGTCACCTATTTTTTTCAAATAGAATTACCCTATGTCCACTTTTACCACATGTCCTGAGACACCCTGTATGTATTATATTTACAATAGAAACCAGTATAACAAAACAAAATTCAGTTTATTTAACGATACCAGCATAATTATTTTAATGATACATTCAGTTTGAATAACATGTATAATTTTAACTTTATGTTACTGGATTTTGAACAAATTCTATCAACGAGTTACATTAATAACGTCACTTACAGGTAATTTTGGTGATTGGCGAAAGATATCGATAGTCGAGGCAACGTTATTAACATTATTATTCAATCGATTGCAGTTATGCACATTTATAATTAGTGAATAATATCGCAGGTTTTCTAGATAAAATATTAAATTTCGAAATGGTGCTAGGGCATGATTTACGATCTTGAATGTTTTGCAGATAAACGCGAATAGTTATGATAATTTATTATAGCTTTTGCAACATAAAACATATTTTTCAATATCCTTGGATGACTAACTAAGACTGTCGTCTCTTAATATCGGTTTTGTAAAAATATAGTATAATAAAATATTGAGGTGTCTTGAATAGTCTGGAGAGTTATTTATTCGACTACACTAAATTATGCTTGTTTAAACTTCTATTAAATGTATTAAGATCTTTTTATGCCATTTTATATTATCGGTAACAAAACCTGGAAAGTTTCTGGATAGAGTCATAATACTTTTCAATAAAGCTAGAGCTAGAGCATAGTACGTTGTCATCAATTGCTTCGTTGACATAATACAGATGTAAAGAAAAACATTAATTAATTATTAGACTGCAGAACTTTCTGGAAACTCACACTCTCCCAGGTTAATAAAAATCAGAATTCATTACAGAATTAAATACAGCATTATAATCTGTATATATATATATATATATATATATATATATATATATATAAGTTATAAATATAAAATAAAAACACAGTTTTTGTTAACACATTGATTACCGAGTGGAATCTCGCAAAAATGTTACAAAATTACAATAATTTATCTATTAAAACCGAAACTGAAGTATTCATTTGATAACGTATGTTTCCCTGAGTTTCACAAATTTCCACGTGGCATAAAGATCTGCAGTCTACTATTTATGATTTTGATTATTCGATCCCAATTGGTTACGTTACCTTCAATGTATGTTGGTCAACTGCGTCAACTCGAACATTGTTCGGTGGTCCAGATGGTGCTTCTTCGGCAGTAATAATGGTAACAGTGTCAGAGGGACGAGAAGGGCCAATTTCATTCTCAGCAACGATTCTCAGGTGATAGGTAGTGGCAGGTCTCAGATTGAAAACTCTAGCGACGTTCTGTTGCGATCCGGGTACGAGTACTCTGTCGATGTCAGTTTCCCAGGAGCCTTTGCTGATCTTGTATTCGATGACGTAGCGTTTCATGGGGCTGTTTCCGTCGTAAGGTGCTGCCCAGGATAATTGAACGGAACGTCCGGATTTGTCCAGAACTTTCAGGCCGAATGGTACTTCGGGAACCTCTGTGAAAATATTTAATTAATTAAAATACTTTTAACATAAAGACCAACATGTGAAGCAGAAATTCCGCAAAAACTGGACAGATGAGTAAATCTAGAACCAACTACAGTAATGCCGCAAAGAGTGCGACAATATTCCTCCTACTGCGCGGTATACCCCTCGAGGGGCTGTGAAACTAATTAGGGATATCAAACTTAGTATGAATTCCGCTTATATACAGTGGACCACAAAAGTGTTCGTAAGCACTTTAAATCAGAATAACTTTCTTAAAATATAACCAAACCACTTGACTTTTATTGAGCAATTAGAAGCATTGATTTACTTTTAAAATGTGCAAATAGATTTTGAAGAAATTTCAATTAGTAGGAATTACATGAAAAAATAAAAATGGCACCTTTTAAATTTTTATTATTTTAGCCCGTAATGAAAATTCAAAATACGCGGATCTATGTTATTTACACGTGTGCTGAAAATTTCATTGAAATCACTCAATAAACATATGAACTACAAGCGCTTGAAAGTGGTGATAATAGCAGTTTTTCACGACTTTTGGTCAGTTTCTGCTTAAAATCCATAGTTTCTTGCATCTTTCGATGCGCGTCGTTTTCTTCTGCGTCCACCGATTTCGATGAAATTTTCAGCATATTTATAATTAACATAGATCTACAAAAGGCATATTTTAAATTTTCATTATGGGCTAAAATAAAGAAGTTTTAAAAAGTGCCATTTTTATTTCTTCATGTAATTCCTACTAATTACAATTTTTTCAAAATATTTTGTGCACTTGATTTACTAAACCAATGCTTCTAATTGCTAAAAAAAAGTCAAGTGGTTTGGTCAAATTTGAAGAAAGTTATTCTGATTTAATGGGCGCACGAACACTTTTGTGGGCCACTGTATGTTAGACCGTTAAATCTTTACTTTTGAGATTTTCTTTTCTTTTTGTAAAAATGTAACATATTGTAGGCCACTTTTGTGGGCCACTGTATGTTAGACCGTTAAATCTTTACTTTTGAGATTTTCTTTTCTTTTTGTAAAAATGTAACATATTGTAGAAATTCAATGTATACTATTCTTTAATAAAAAGATTGCTTTGATAAATTCTACTCTCAATTTTTCTTTAGTTGTATTAATTGCAGTTGCAGCATTTTATCTTTAATATTCCAGTTTCACCCCCTTCTTTCCTATTTCAATTTATTTGAAGGTGAACCTTGAACAATCATGTTGATGCTGGTATCATCGCTTCCAAAGGCATTGGTGGCAACGCAGGTGAACAGTGCAGAGTCGCTCCTCTCGGTTCTCTTGATGCTCAGGTCAGACAGTACTCCATTAGCCAGAATCTCCTCTCGAATGGTGTAACGCGAATCGCTCTTCGGGTCCAGTCTCTTGTTGTTCATGTTCCACAAAATGCCAATCGGTTTCTCGCCTTGTGCCTCGCATTGCAGTACAGCTGGTTCTCCTCGTCGTGCAGTCTGGTTCTTCAATTTGATCTCAAAGTGGGGTGGAGCTGTAAATAGAGTTGTTATTGTTAATGATATTGTTTCTTGACTGTGCATTTTTCTGCATTTATGATAGAAATGAGTGCGTAAAATATATGACTTTTGAAACTTCAAAAGATATTAAGAATCCTGTTACACACTCCTCAATTTGTAAAAGTTAATATTTCTGCTCGATTCCAGTCTCTTACAGTTGCTTCAGAAAATTTTAATCTTGCATAAAAATCTACAATTTCATTTCTACTATTATAATTGTCAATTTATTATACTGTACGAAATTTTTAAATAATAATGGAATCAATAATGTAAGATAAATAAATAAAAAAAGAAAATAATGAAAGAATTTCTTTGCGTTAGTAGGAAAGTTTTAAACCTTCTTTGAGCTCATTAGTCAAACATCATAAAAACTGTACACTGACGGAATAATAGTACTAATATTAAAATGGTATAAGATGGTCCACAAAATTTCCGCATAAATAATGTGATTGTATTATACCAAGAGCCTAAAATAAAGCTCTTGAGTAATACTAAAGAAAATTATAAGCCTCCACGTACTTTTCTGACTTTGTGAATGAAACAACATTTTATTCATGTCATTATATAAACAGCGTATGAATGCATCCATCAGTCAATGAAGTATGTGTAATCTTGGTTTATGTGTTTAGCCACTGTGAAGATGAATGTTAGTTTAATAGGTCCGCATTTCTTGTTAATGCTCATAACATATGAACAAAACGAATTCTGATAATGGAATATCATACAAAAAAATACAATGAACGCAGATACGAAGCAAAGAGTATGAAGATTGGCTAAATGTGTCGACAGATGAACGATTGTACCGCATGTTATTAATCATCTGGTTAAAAAAATTGAACGATTTATGCAAAATACGATAATGTATATTTGATAAAGGGTAGTGCGACAAGTTTCTGAATGGAATCACAATATTAAACTCCTCAATGAGGAGCATAGTATATGATTATCAAATGCTTCATTAACGAAAAGAATATCCAACGTGATTTATATATTTTTCCGTGGCAGTAAAACAAGATAGTTTTTTCTGCAAAATTTGTAAATAATTGCGTTAATTATTTTGTTTTAACTACAGTTATATAAACTCTAAAATTGAATAAGTAAGAAGAAAACGGAATATCTAATGTCAGTATCACTATTCGAAATATACTATTCCGAAAATTTCTTTTGGAGAATATACAGTATTTCATCGATAATCGTCGCCACCACGGGTCCGGCCGGCGACAATTAATGTACAGATAATACGTATTATGTTACACTTCTCGGCGACCGAGGCGTCTCGAGCTTCATGACCCCTCACAGGGTATACCCCGCGGAAGGAGGGATAGTTTTACGACGATTATTGTTCGGAATTTCACGACAATTAACGATGAAATACTATATTATCATAATGATCGGAGAAAATAAAATTACAGTAACGGATACTTCTCAAAACGTGAATACTATTCAGATTGAATAAAAATGTTCTATTTCGAAAACAATAAAGTATAAAATTATATTTTTTGAGCAAAATCTAACCATGTTACATCTGTCTAAACAGAGATTGAATAATTTTTCCTAATAGTATGTCAAATCAACCATTGTCTGCCACCTATGTCAGAGATTCTATTAGCACTGTAATGGTTGCAATTTTAAAAAATTGATTTTCCAATGAAAAACTTGGTTACAACAAATTTTGTAGAGTGAAATGTAAAAATTCGGATGAATTCAATAAATAGTTTCTGAGATAAATGTTCAGCTATTACACGTTTTTACGAAAATAAGCACAAATTAGAAAAATTCAAAGATTGATATTTTATAAACAAATTGGAAATTAACAAAATGACGACTTAAACTTCCTCTCGCTTTGTGTATTCTACACTACATTTCATTTCAAAGAAAATTTCAATGGTAAACAATGATCGATTTGTCGTGGAAATATATAATACTTGGCATAAGAAGACTTGGCATAAACTTACCTTGAACGGAGATGAGAATGACAGCCGAGAGTCCTGAGCCAATTCCATTAACAGCTTCGCAAAGATAGTAGCCTTCGTTTGTCTTCTGGATATTGTTGATAGACAGGGTTCCATCTTCTACGCTAATGTCAGGATTGCTCAATTTCAAGTCTGTGTAATCGCCCGGTGTATCCCCTGTGATGAGAAAAAAGAAAATACGAAGTTGTTACGATAACTTCTAACTGTAGCACGATTAATAACCCTTTCATGAGTGAATCTCTGTTTGTACAATGTACAATGTGGCTGTACAAGGTATTTCAGTTAAAGCTATGTTAGCTTAAACGTCTCCTTTAATTACGATGATATAAAAAATATCTTGTTTGCAATTTTAATGGTATCAATGAAGGATTACGTATTAAAGAAAATATTTCCACCAAGATTATCTTTTTCCGAGCTTTCAAGGCCTCCCTTGTATTTCTTTTCAGGCAGAGTAGATGATAGAATTATTATAGAACCATTTATACAACTTGACGAATTTACATTAAAATAATAAATGCTTGGCTAGCTACAATGAATTTTTATTATTTCTTTTTATTCAGTAATGTTTGCATTATAATTGCAAGTATACATGTAGCATCACTTTACTTTACAGTACATGTCGCATGACTTTCTTTGTTCATAGAACAATATGTTACAAAACAATTGTGAATCAAACGATGATCGACGTAAACAAATAAGTATCAACTAACAATTTTTACACTTCATTTTTACCTTGAAAAAAACGATTAAAAAATTACAGTTTATAAAAAGCGATTCTTCCATCTGATTCGTCTTTTGAAACCATTTAGATTACGTTAGAAACATTTTTCGTATTTTCAGAGGTAGAGGAGATATTTAGGTGTCCTGTTTTAGACGAAACACCCTGTATGGTGCAGGTTACCTTTTTGAAAGTCGAGTCATAGGGGAAACTTAAAATACTTTCTAAATGGAACAATGTACCTATATCTTTCTTCATAATACGATGGCACTTGTTGAACCGAGTTGAACGAGATGCCTTATGAGGTCATTTATTATTGTAAAATTGTACGCACTCCTAGGGAGTCAAGGAGGACTAGATCGTTTGCTGTCTGCTATTAGGCCATCCGTTGTCAGAGAATCGTAAGTGGAATGAGTATGATAGCCATCAACCACAACGATTTAGATTTAGTTGGCTCCTTAGGAGCTCAGGAATTTACAACGTAATTTATTAAAGACAACTCCAAGAATTCGTCTCAACAAGTGCCAAGCTATTATGAAACGAAATGAATATAAATAGTTCCATTAAAAAAATGAATTTCATTTTCATATTTGCTGTACATGTAAAAGAATTATTCGTATCATATGATGTCTTTCTTCATATCAGACAACATTTGTAAAAATATTTTTTTCGTAGATTCAGTCTCTCACGAGATACATTTCAAATATGTACATATGTGTAAGACGTCAATTTACAAAATTAAACTTATTGTGTGATAATAAACACGCGGGTTTCTTTTTACACAGTGGAAAATGTGTGAAATATAGTGAAAAACGCTATGTAGAAATAAATAAAACATATTAATGTCCCCATACGTTTCTCCACAATTATCACACAAATTTTCTTTTCATAATATTGTTCCATTCTCGTTTTGTGCTTTAAAATATGAAATTACGAATAAAACATGACTGATTGAACTAAATAAGAACAACAAATCACACTCAAATCCCATCGTATGCAGGTTAAAGATTTTGCAGTTTTTAAATAAGAAAATGAGCGAATTTTTAAAATGACATTTTTAAAAATTAAAAATACATGAAACGTTTTAAAAAGAACAGTGCTAAGATAAATAAAGCTTATTACAGTAATATCATGTAAAAAGAAAGCCAGGTGCATATAATTTCATACGTTTTTAGAAAAATGTTCTTTTACCTATAAAAATATAAGTGCTGCTCATGAAAAGGTTAAGATTAAAGTAAAAATTAGAGACCGAAAAGGTTACGTCACTTTTTAATGGATTCTGTGTAAATTGTGAACTGTGGATCTATTTAAAAAAATGTCCTCAAGTGTTCTTGAAAGTAAAAGTTTTAGTTTGAATAAAACTTGCCAAATATAGAAATAAAAATTTGTCTGCGATGGGGGGGGGGGCAGTTTGTTCAGCGATGTTAAAAAAAATACATTATTTATTTGTAATATTTACATAGAGAATTCACAAGTTCAGACATTGTATTCCTCGAATAAGAGTGTTTTAAACAAAAATTTCTAAAATAATTTATGCTTGTAGAATATTTATTAGACGGTTTCTAAAATATCTGCTCCATGAGAACGTTTTGAAAAATTTCTAAGGACACTTCTATGAAAATCCAACAGGAATAAATATTTTCTTGACACATAAGTATTATAGGCCGTCTACAATTTCCAATCATCCGTATATCAATTTTAGTAATAGTTAATTTTCACAGAATTTTCGTTTTTTAATGCATCTATTATTGTTCAATTTCAGTTAGAACTCTGTTTTACTAATATATGAAACAAAAATAATTGAACTTAATTTTCATTTGTTACATGCAATTGTTTGCCATTGTATGTTACAACAATTTTAAAAAAGGTATTCGTTTTTAAAGGATATGCACTTAATTCTGCCCTCGATTCTATAAATTCGAATACAAATATCTTGAAAACAAAAGATACTTGCTGATGTGACACACCGTTAAAAATATACTTACCAGCAGCTCTCTTCCAGGTGACTTGAGGCTTAGGGAAACCGTCGGCTTTGCATTCAACGCGTGCGTCAGAGCCTTGTGCGAATGCCTTATCGGTGGGTTCCAAGATCCAGCGTGGTGGTACTGTTACAGAACGAGCGGGTTATTCAAAATGCCCTCCAGGCGCATCCACCAATCGGCAGTTAACCCGGGAGCAAATCGCATCGGTGATCTCCAGTCTCTCAAACGTTCTGGTGGGTCATATAATCATTTGAACAAGGCAATCGAGTCTATTATGTCAACGATACGAGACTGGAGCCACGACAATAGGTTTCGCGGCATGCTGAGCGAAACGCGATTCTCTCCCGCAACTGCGACAAACATTGCGATTAATTCGACATGCGGGAATTCGAGATGATTATGCGGGTGACTACTGCACGAACAGAAAGAAAGAAGGTCGTCAGGCAGATAGAGAGACTGCGGTTGCAGCTCTGAAGGAGCACGCATCCGGCCATGCAAGTAGAAACGCTACCATGATACTCGAGCACGGTCCATCATGCTGCACCGCTTGAAAAGTGATCTACGGTTTACTCTAACAGGATGAAGAGAAAAAGAGAGATAGCGAGAGAGTGAGACAGAGAGAGAGAGAGACAGAGTGAGATAGAAAAGTATCATGCTTGTTAGAAAATATCGACTATCACTACGAATGCATGTACACAAAATGAACGAGGCGAGACGTGTGGTGAGAGGCGTGGGCTGAGGGTGTGGGGGTGGGGGTCTAGTTGTTCATGGTGAAACAGGTGATTAATCCAATGGTGATGAAGGGGCAGGTCGAAAGGGTGATTTTCAGAGAGTGATTGGATGGTCGGTCGGTCATCTTGGATCATGGGACACGTTGTAGCGCGACGGGGGTACGGTGAGGTACTAGAAATCGACACTCGAATGTAATCTCACGAAAGACACAGCTCGATCGTAGGACCTAAAGAGTTTCGCCGTGTGATCGCGACGAACCAACGACTGTTCGCACGGTGAAGAGTATAATGATCGATAGGAGAAATAGATAGATAGATAGATAGAGAGAGAGAGGGGGGGGGGGATCGATAGATAGATAGATAGATAGATAGATAGATAGAGAGAGTGAGTATTGCGATGCGAGGCGAATCGCGTACGAATAAAGAACGATGTGGTTGTGTAGCCTACCCGGGGAACCTGGGTCTACTGTTTGCCGCGGCTGAACGATCTTCGGAAGCCAACGAAAATTGTGTTCGTCGAAGACATTAGCGACGGTGAGCATGACAACGAGACAAGGGAAATCAAACAGGGCGAGATAGTTATTGTCATAGCCACAAAATATACGATGCGGTTTAAGCTCAACCTACTTGCTTCGGGGTTTCGGGGGGACACGTAGGACTCTGAGCGTGACTTTTGCGTTTGCTATTCGGCTGATAAACATAGGCGGAACCAGACAAGGGCTTATAGAAAGACACGAAAGAAAGAAATAGATACAGAAATTACCAGAGAACGTAAGTATAGAAAAAAGAGAGAGGGAAGAGAGAGAGAGAGAGAGAGAGAGAGAGAGAGAGAGAAAGATAAGGAACGGCGCGCAAGAGAGTCGTCCCCGGCGACGAAAGCAACGCACTGTGTACGTGAAACTCTTCCGCTGAGAACTGAAATCCAGAAAGCTTCCGCAAGGTAACACGACAGCTTCGGCAACGACGAAGATGCATCAACTCAAGCCTGCAATCAAATACTCTGATGGGCCCCGGGTCGCGGCGGTTGCTTTATCATTCCGAGTTAGTCAATCATCGTTCAAATCATTTATCATATATCATTCTAATGCTCCCATTAGTCTGGCCCTAACCGTGAACTCGTAAGATCGCCTCGTGCACCGCCTTCCCCGACGGGTTACTAGCGATACATGTGTAACGTCCAGCGTGTTCCGGCGTTACCGTCTCGATCAGCATGAGACTGGTCCGCGGGCCAAGTTTCCCGATGCTGTACCCCTTGTATTGCGAGAGAGGCTGGTCCTCATGAGTCCATGTAATATCGATGGGAGTGTCACCAAGCAGCACCATGCACGCCAATTGGGCGGCCTGCCCCGCATAGATCGGTTGATCCCCGAAATCGAACGGACTGATCCGCGGCAGGACTGGAATGATAGGGCTCTAGCTAGATCCGCGATACACCAGTTTCCCTTCGATCCCTTCTTCATGGCAGACTGGACAGTCCCTCGTGCGGCCCGTGTGCATCATCGATACCTTCATCGAGGTTCGTTGCTCCCCACAGAGCCGCGAGAAACTCTCACGACTCTCGTCTTTCAGCCGATTTCTGTCTCGGTGGTGCTCTCCTCCTCTCCGATCCGAAAAACCTACTTGAACGCGTCCCTGTTACCGTCGAGATGCGTATCGAGGCGCTATAGGTTGCTCTTCATTCGCTAATGAGACTCGATGCACCGAGAAAGGGTTCGAGAAGAGAGAGAAGCAGAGGAAAAAGGATACAGAAAGAGAAAGAGAGATAGAGAGAGACAGTGTGCGAGTTTTGTTCGTGTCTTTTATGTGTAGAAGAGAGAGAGAGAGAGAGAGAGAGAGAGAGAGAGAGAGAGAGAGAGAGAGAGAGAGAGAAATAAAGAAGACAAGAGAAGTCGAAGTCGGTTGAGGCGGGTTCAGATTGTGGGAAGTCGAGCTCGTCCCGAACTACGGACAAATTACCTTTGATCATGGTAGCCGAAGGATAACGAGAGATGGGACTGTGGTCCAAAAGCTACACTCGGCCGAGCGACCTACCTAAACGATGATGCTTCGAAACAAACTGATTGATGCGGGGGGATAATTATGTATGTAAGAAAGAAAGATGGACAGTCGAGCGGATGCAGACTTCCAAACATATTTATATATATGTATACGCTATTACAACAACCAATAGCAGACAGTGGAGACGTCGTTCGTTCTTTCAATAATATATTTACGACTACTACTCGAACTACGAACCGCAACAAGACCGATTCAAATATATATATATAGACAACATCATCATTTGGCCGATCTCAACGTAACGTAACACGCATATACACAACTGCTTCAGTCTGGCTTCGAGCTACGCGTACACGCCTTGTTTATTTATACATCATCATGCCCGTTTCGTTTGTTCTCTGTGTTCTTTTTTTTTTTTTGTTTGTTTTCAGTAACACGTTCGCCTGGTCTTCGGCTCATTGTTTCATGTTTACCAGTGTGAGCATGACTTATAATCACGTTTCTGTACCGTTCACTTTGAGATGGGCGCTGTGCCTAGCACGACCGGCTGGATTATCGGCGACGCAAGCATACTCTCCGGCGTGCTCTCCCCTGACGGCGGGTATCGTCAGTGCGGACACTCTATCCCCCAACGCGGTGATACCCACTCCGTCGCCTACTTCTAAATGGCGTCCCTCGAACAACCACTTGAGCGAAATCGGCGTGTCCCCCTTTACGACCGCGCAATGGACGATTATCAGATCGCCGGAGTTGGACTCGTCGAACGAGAACGGCTGCAGATGCGGAGCGACTGCCGAGAGATAGAGACAGAGAGGCTCAGAGTCACTGGCAGGCACACAGATATACAGAGGAGCAGCTAGCAAAATAGACGTTTCTTTTAACCAGCGGGGGCGAACGGTTTAACGCGGCAGACGTTTTTCAGAGCGAATTGGCTGGAATCCTTCATATCCTCGAAACAGCCAGCGGAACGTTTCAGATTTCGCGACAGAGTGGCTCGTGTGTGTTCTGGGGTTGGGTAGATACTTGAAATCAAAAAGGGACTCGATCCGATTAATTGTAATTTGGAAATCATCGAAACAAGGTGCAAAAGGGTCGAACGTTATTCAAGCAGAGGATGCTACGGGAGAATCGGGACAAACTTGTAAAGGACAAGACAATATTGTGACGTTCGAGTTTTTTTGAGCATTGTTTATCATTAAGCACCGTTGACAATCAGATCGGCCGAGAGCTCGTGCCTTCCGGCAAGGTTTTCCGCGATACACGTGTACGTTCCAGCGTGCGTCGCCCGGACGGATCCTATGCTGAGTATGGCGCCCCGTCCGCCGAGATCCACGATCGAGATTCCAGAGTGGGGCGAAATCGGATAACCGTTTAAGGTCCAGCGGAGCTTCAAGGGTTGATCGCCCTCGACCACTGCGCACGGTACCGTTACTACCTGACCGGAGTTAAGCGGTTTATCGCCGAACGCAAACGGCAATAATTTCGGAATTACTGAAAAGAGAAAACAGAGGGAACTGAAACGAACGAAAGCTCGGCGACCGCCGTGCTACACACGAGCCTAATCGGGTAACAAGGCTTCCGAGGGAGGCTCCGCTCCGTTTGAATTCCCGCGCCACAGTCCGGGCGCCACTGTCAACTGCAACGCGGCAAAACTCAAGGAAATGCATCATCGATCACGGGAGTCTACATACACCAGCCAGTTTTCGATTATTTCAATTTGAAGGGAAAATGTTTTGGACGTTTTATGCACGTTGCTTTTTATTTGAATGTTAACGTTGCTTCATGTCAATATCATTGAGAGACTGTGGATTTTATGTATGAGAAAATGCAATTTTGACGTGGTTTAAAGATTAAAAGAATTAAATAGCATCAGTGTATTACTTTCGATCTAATAAAAAATGATTTAATAAAGAAATACGTAAGAACGTATTAAGGCGTTATACTTCTATATGCTTACAGTCTTTGGTATAGTTTTGTTAAACTTATAAATACGGAGAGATTTGTTAGGTTATCCTTTGAATTTAGTAGACTTGCTTGGCAGATTTGCTATTCTTCCTTCAGCGTCATTAATTAAGGCTGGATAGGTATTGAAAAAATGACAATGTCTTATAGCCGTTTACTATAAACTATAAGTAATCCGAAAGTAATGGTATTTAACAAGTTTTAATCAAATGGAGTCATTTTTCGAGTAGTCAGCCATCTTCAGTGTTGTTATTATAAATGTACGATTTTCTAAATTTTTTATATGAGGATATGAAGCTATACATTGGAAATGAGGACTAGGCTGATCTTCGTGTCATTTAAATTGATAGAAGTTTCTATTAAATATCTTTTACTTTTTAAGCAATGTATTTTTAGGAAGGCTAACTACTGAGTGGCCGAAATAATGCACACTTATCCTACATTAAAATTAAGGCCACTCGCAACTTTATTTTGTTCATTTTTTAAAAACATGTTCTGGTGTTCTTAATAGAATAGTTGTCGATTCAAATTGATAATTAAGTAATGATTTGGACACTCTTGGTCGAAATAGACCCTGGAAACAGTACCCTAAATGTTATTCTCTACCATATGTTGCAAAAATTTCATCAGTTATCCTATAATACGATATTCTTATAACACGATTTATTACCCTTCACTACCCTCATATAACACGAATGCTTTCATTATACTATTTCACTGACATAAACAGAGAGTGAGATTATTTATCATTATCAAAATCCGATTTTTTGCGGCGCTGTTCTTATTGAAAACCAATTCAAGAAATAATTTCCCGTTTAAGAATCTAGACGTATTAATGTAATTATTGCAAGATACACTGATAACGCGGGTTTGATACGGTATGGAACACATTTAATTTAGTCGTATTACTTTTAGACTTCGTTTAATACGGTCTAAATAATACTAAACTAATACGGCTTTCCTTGTTCAAATTACTTTAATAAAAATTGGTTTAACACAATTTCGATAAAACACGATACTCCGAAAATACGGTTTCAATATAACACGGAACATATACCCATAATTTGCATTGTTTCTACGTTCCTTTCAACTTGGTTTTGATACAATACGATACTGAAAAAAACATCGTTTCGATATAACATGGAACACATTCCCATAATTTGCAATATTTCTACGTTTCACTTAACACGATTTACGGAACAAATGAACCGTGTTATAGGAGGATTGAACGTGTCCGATGCATTTTCTTTAGAGAACTAGATCATGTATCAAAGGCTTCAGTATTAGAACGAAAAAAAACATGTATTCATTTACCGTTGTCCAAATAATTACATTACTTAAAGGCATCTATAGAAATGAGCCCTCTAAGGGTTAATAGATTGTGAATATTTATACAAATTTCCATTTCCATAGATTATTTTACAGACACCAAAATAAAGTTTAAATAACATACAAAAATTGTTTCTATTAATGTAAACATTATTTTATGTTTCACAAATTTGCAAATCATAAATACATAACGATCGGTAATTAATTACACTGGAGTAATCAGCATATCTAGTCTGTGGAAATTGATTGAAATCCTCATTTTTATATATTATTTTAGAAAAACCAAACTAAATAAAAAACTTATTTCACCAACTGAAAGATGCCAAATAGTAAAAATAACGTACGAATATTACTAGCTTGCGCAAATGTGAACAATATTTTACGTTTAAAAAATGTATAATGATTATAAAATATAAAAAATGACAATAATAATATCCCGTTTGTGGCTTATGCATATTGTTCTAAGTTTGTAAATTCCTTATGGTAAAAACAAAATACAAACACTTTTAAAACGTTCGTTAATGTAGACGATTTCTCGTGCCACATAAAACGGATAACCTAACCGCATGAAGAACACAATCTAATTACAACAATAAACGGTATGAATTGTAATATGCACCTTTTAGTTGTATAATGAACTCCATGATTTACCCAAATATTCAAATAGACGAATTTGTCATCTTTCCAAAACCATTCCAACATTTCCTACAAAATTCCTCGACGTCCATAAAACATCCAAACCCCTTTTAATTTCCGAAATCGAACAGGTGTACATAAACCTTCGCAACCGACTACGAAATAAAGAAGAAACAAACGTAACCGAGGCTAGAAGGAAAAACCAATTGCTTAAGACGAAAGAAAGAAAAACGTCGAGGATTCGATGCAGGAGGATCGGGAAGCGCGTAGAGGGTTTGATGCAGGTTGTGGGCATGGATGTCGGGAACGATGGAGCAGAGGGTCTAAACGTATAAGTCATCGATCCATGTGTCGTCAAGAAGCGGTGTACCGTTGACGTCCAATTTGGCCGAGTGCGAGGTCGATCCAGCCGCGTTCGATGCAACGCAGGTGTACTCCCCGGCGTGTCTCGCAGCTACGGACTCAATGGTCAGTTGCTTGACACGTTTCCCGGAGTTCGATACGATCACGTCCATTCGATCGGGTCTTATAGGCTGGCTATCGAAGGTCCAGGTGATCTCCAGAGGGGAGTCGCCTTTGGTGACGACGCACTGTACGGAGACCAAGTCTCCAGCGTTCACAGGCTCGTCGCCAAAGGAAATGGGCGCTATCTGCGGAGAGACTATCAGACGAACAACCAGATAGAGACTTTCATTGGAAGACGTTCAGACGCTACATAGTGTGGTCCCGTCCAGAGATTGAAAACGGCGACGACGACGTTTAACATTAAGAACAGGATGGACCGGTGTTGTCTCCGTCTCGTGAGATTCGTCGAGTGCAAGGGATCGGTCATGGGAGAATTTCAAGTGGGAGGTCGTGCGATATGGCTAAATGGTGTATTAGCATGGGCAGTACCGTTCACCGACAACTCTGCGGAACGGCTGACAGATCCGACCAAGTTGCTAGCGACACACGTGTACTCGCCGACGTGACGCGCGGTCACCGAGTCGATGATCAGAACCGAGTTCTTTTTCCCGGTTTTTGTGATCGTAATGTCCGGGTGGGTGTCGCGGGTGATCGGTTCCCCGTTAAAACTCCATCGTATCTCGATGGGTGAGTCGCCCTTCAAGATGCTACACATTGCGGAGATCTGTTCGCCCCAATTGGCCGGTTCCTCGCTGATTGAGAACGGCGCGATCTGCGGAGCGACTGGAAACAATGTCCGAGAATTGTTCAATGATTCCCGATTCACGATCTTCTGTCTTTGTACGTCAGTCATGTGAAAACGTGGGTTAGAACGGAAACGATAAGGGGACGACGAAAAGGGAAAGTGGTTAGATACAACGTAGAAGGAACGAAGAAGATGTGGTTGGGTGCAACACGTTTGCTACCAGCGTTTCTTTTGGCTACAGCCCCCATAGCTATGACAAGCTGTCAAATTCAACAATTGTCCCAATTTCATTGCTAGGGAATGGAACAGTCGAAGGGTTAATGATGTATATCTAAATTGATGTTCTATGAGGGAAATGAAAATCGTGGTCTGGCTGGTAGCGAGCGTGTTGATCAACGGAGAGTGGACGAGTCTCGAGTGACCGGTGGACATGGTGTTAATCTAGATTCGTGACTATCACATGGCACAGCTCGCGATTCGTGCAGTTCTGTACCGTTGACGGCCAAGATGGCCGAGTAGCTGGTCGCTCCAGCTGCGTTCGAGGCTGTGCACGTGTATTCCCCGGCGTGCCTTGCGCTGACCGCCTCGATGGTCATTAGACTGACTCGTTTCCCGGTGCTCGATATCGAGATATCGCCGTGATTCTTGACGGTGATGGGCTCCCCGTTCAGAGCCCAGGCCACTTCGATGGGCAGGTCGCCCTTAACGACCGTGCAGACCGCCGAGACTGCTTCTCCCCAATTCGCAGGCTCGTCGCCGATCGAGAACGGCGCGATCTGCGGCGCGACTGAAAACGTGTTACGCAAAATCGATGAGCTCGCGACCAATCTACGATCCACAACCATTCTCGTCGACCTAGTTCAGCGACCACAGGAATTCGCTGCGAACGATCCAGATAGTCGACCGAGATCATGTCCAAGTCTTCCCGGTGTAGGAATCTCGATACATACATACACATACACACACACGTCCCCCGTGTGTCCACACGACAGAACCGGAACAGGGTTTGTACGAATGTTTTATGCAGAGATAGAGATGGATGATGCAAGAGAGGAGGGATGATAGAGGAGGCTTTCCCCAGCTTTCCCGATGGCTACACGGAAACTCAACAGCCCTCTGTCTACACACATGCGTACGTTATTACCGTTGACGGCTAACGCCGCCGTGTGGCTCGAGGCTCCAGCTTTGTTCGACGCGGTGCAAGTGTACTCTCCCGCGTGTCTGGCGGCCACGGCATCGATCGCCAACACGCTCAGTCGTTTGCTTTTCGTGATCGTGTACTGATCGGTGCTCTCGGAATCGATCGGCACGCTGTTGAACGCCCACGAAATGTCCATCGGGAAGTCTCCCTTCAGGATCGAGCAGGTAGCCGAGATCGCTTCGCCCGAGTTCACTGGCTCATCGCCGAACGAGAACGGGAAGATCTGCGGTGCAACTGACAAGAGCCATCACTCAGGTGTAAGATATCGATTTCTCAGCAATTTCTCATACATATGAGATCGGTTTTTAGAAGAATAGATCGTACGTCCATTGGTGAGCCTTGCGTAAGCTGCGTTCTTTTTGAATTGGGCTCGACTGCGTTTTGGAGAACTCCGTCTTCTTAACTTTTTTGAACTTTTTTTTATGTGATCCTGTAGATATCGATAATGACATTCCGAAAATGTGTGTATGGTTGTTAGGAATTCACTAGTTTATAAGTTATACGCGTGTAAATATGAGCAGTTTTAAGCGTTTTTGACAGGTTAGAGCGTCGCCATACTGGATATTCGTTGAGTGGTAGAGGTAGGTAGGTCTGTTCGGCGCATGCGCTGGATAGATCGTGAGTGTTCGGCGCATGTGTTAGACAGGGGACGCCATCCGATTGGACGCGTCCCGATTGGACGCGTCCCGATTGGACGCGTTCCTTTTGGACTACGTGCCGATTGGACTCGTGTCGTTTTAACGCCGTGCCGTTTGGACTTCATGCCGATTGGGCTCCGTACCGGTTGGACATAACCCAGAACTTACCCAGAACTAACCCAGACCTAACCCAGAACTAACCCAGAACTAACCCAGACCCAACCGTACATATCACAATAAAATATCACCATATTTAGAATTCGAAAAGCACTGATTATAAAATTTACGGCACCCAAATGTCACGAATCCAAAAATTACGGCGTCCAAATGTCAGAAATCCAACCGCAATGGCGTCCGAACGACGAGTCCAATCGGCACAGCGTCCAAAAGGAACGCGTCCAATCGGGAAGCGTCCAATCGGGAAGCGTCCAATCGGATAGCGTCCAAGTGGGTCATCCCCGTTAGACAGTATGGTATATTTGCGGGATCGGCTAAATGAGCGTATGCGCTAGATAGCAATTCAGTGGTTACACATAGTTTGTAAACATAAGCTATTTCAAGTGTTTTTCACAAATTAATTATTAATAAGTTTATTGTTGATTTAGAAATGGCTAGTTCAAGTATTAGAAATTTTAACTTTAGAGACATGCTAAGTAGTGAAGAAGAAGCAACTACTTTGGCTCAGGATTGTGGATTGTTGCAGAAACTTAAAAAATTTCGTACTCATCGGTGCGAAATGAAAATTTATAACAATAATCATGGAATCGGTCGTTTTCGGTGTCCAGTAATTAAAATATACAGAATCACATACAGAATTTCAAAAAGAAGGTACAATCCAAGATGGTTTGGAATTAGGTCGTCGTGGGAGCGGATAAGGCCGGCCCGACCATGGTATAATGTTTCACATTTTTATTTAGTAAATGTGTTATTATGTGTTACGTACGTGTTTGTGCTGCTATCTAATGGATTTGTTCGGAAGTATTTAGCTTATTCTGTGTGTATTACCTAGCAAATACATCAATATGGCGGCGCTGTGACCTGTCAAAAAGGCTTAAAAGTGTTCAACTTTATATGCGTATAACTTTTTAACTAATGAATTCCGCACATTAAGATTTCCATTTTCGGTATTTTCTCGTCGAAATCTATAAGATTATATAAAAAAAAACTTGAAAAAAAGAGTTCTCCAACACGCAGTTAAACCCGGAATTGTTTTCTCAACGTTTCGCGAGCTTTGCATTTAGCTTTGTCAGGGGTTAGAAGACACTAGTACTGGTGTCTGTCATGTGGCAATATATTGGTGGAGCACCACATGGCACACATATTATATCACGTGATACATACCAGTATTAGCGTGTCTTCTGACCCTTAATGAAGCTAGCTGCAATGTTTGCAGAATGTTGGGGAAATAATTCCGAAAGGACTCGGTTTACGAAAGCCTCAACAGTAGAAACTGCATGATGCCAAGCCGTGGAAGCCTTAAATATTTGATTAGTTTGTACATATTCTTTTTAACTCCAACCAATTGTAAGGGGAATGAAAATAACCGTGATATTTTGGGGATGAAAAACGCGTTTCCCAAAATAGCTTGAACCGTTTTCAAAGCTTTGTATTTTCTAATGACGAATTTGCAAGAAGCATTTTGAATTATAAATTCGTATTAAAAATATATCGAAGCTTATTCAGTTTTTGTCAATATTAATTACTATACTGCGGATCTATATGCAAAATAAAAATTTGTTGAACTTCATGTACCCATTTTTTCCATGATTTTTAATAAGGGTGAAATTGTAGCATTATTTCGTGCCAAATCAATCACCTGTTGCCGTCGATATTGCGTCAAAGGATTTTGTTCAAAATTAAATAGATATAACGTGTAATGCTTGCGAAATCGAGACTTTATACAGTCGTGCTATTGGTGTTGAATTTCTATATAAATTATGGACATTGAAATTGTGTCATTCTTGTGAAAATGATTTCTAATTTAATTTAAGTGGTATGTGTTTTTATGATTTTTCGTCCATTCAAACATTGATTTTGTAATATTAAAAGTCATAAATGGATTGTTCATTTAGAGATCGACAATCTAAGAACAAAAAGAGGACGAGTATATTCTCTGACATTCTGCCTACATAACAATATAGGATGGAGACGTTGAAATTAATGACATAATGAGCGTAAATGTCCGGTGCGTCCCAATTCAGGTAAGCAAACTCCATTATTATGGTCAACTGTCATACCACTTGTCGTACCCCATAGAATACATACCTCCAATGTGGTTGAATCATAATATTGACAGGTATCGCGTCTCAATGGTTTCATTTTTACCTGATGATGGGTTTTGTAAACCACTCTTTCTCAATGTCACCTTTTTTAATAAAAGATATACAGACAATTACAATAAAACCGTGAGAAAAAATAAATACCTCAAAGCGTGTATAGTTTTTTCAGTGATGTGTGATTTGCAATGATGAATTTAAACAAACGTGGTACAACAATTTGCACGTAAAGCACATCAAATATTAACAATTTTTAATATACTTTTTAATCCTCGTACACCCCTCAGAAATAGTTGTACTAAAAATCCTAGGATAATTTCTCATCCATTTTTGGTTTACACTTTAAATCAACAAATTATCTTGCATTTATAGTACCACATTTTACAGAAACACGGATATAAAATAAATCAATCGATTTATAGGCACGCATGAGGGTTAAACAAATTGATATTTTGGAACACTGCGTAGTCAAACTTACAGTAACAAAATAGAGAATTTTTGTGAAATGTAGAATTAATCAAATATACAGGAAAATGTATCAGGTCGTCCCATAAATAATACGAATTTTCATTTATATTTTCAGAAGGTGAAATATAAAAAAAAAAGGAGGCAATTGTACGTGAAAAATGAGGATAAATCGTAGATATCGTGGCATATGAGAATTTGATTTAAAAAAGAACGAGTTTCAATGAACTATTGGTAATGGCTGTCGTGTCTGATCATAACTTACCATTTCTACTTCGTCCAGATATCCCACGAACATTGTCCGCCTGGAATATCTTCTTTATTTTACGCAATACCTGGAAATGTTTCAAATAAAAGTTAAAGGATTTAAAGCAGTTAATAATACAGTAATATCAGCTTTTTGTACAGTGGAAACACAAAGGAGATACGAAGATCACTTTTGTTTGTTTAAATGGAATGAGTTATTCCTAATGCTTGATTTCGATAGAATGGTAAATTCTGAATAAAATAATACTAAGGCATATTTGTCGTAGAACTTACCATTTCTGAGATTATTTGACTTTATTCGTCCTATTACTTTTATCCTACAACTGTGTATTACATGTACGACACTTTGAACATGCTCCACAACACTTATAACTAAAGTAATAATATGAATAAAGTCAAATGATCTCAGAAACGGAATAAGTCATTCCATTTAAGATAACGAAAGTGACCTTCTTATCTCCTTTATACGTCCGCTTGTCAAATAACTGCTATTACTACATCATTAATTGCTTTAAATCCTATAACTTTCATTTGAAACATTTTCGCGTATTTTTTAAAATGACGAAGATATTTCAGGTGGACAGAATTCGTGGGACATACTGTATTAAAAAAGCATACAGTTCGAGAGTCGATTTTCTAACACATAAATCCTTATAACAGAAATTTTATTCCACACTTTTGATTTATTTTTGTTTTCACGTATAGCTTACCCCAGAGATCGGCAAGAAGTGCTCGTTTCGGCAGATACTCGAGGGCTACGCCTCCTTTTCCCGACCGCGCGTCTCGCTTCCCGTGGCGGCCCAAGTTCTCGAGTCAGCTCAGACTCTTACCGTAAATCAGAAGTGTCGAATGAAAGGTTGGACGTCGCTACTCACATCGTAGACGATAGAGAAGAATCGTTCAACCGGTTTAATGCGCTTTTCCGTTTTAATGTTCCGCATTATGGAGAACGAACATTCCCACAAATATGTCGCTCTGAACATTGAAAAAATATATATAATACTTCTGATTTACCAAACGTGTCTAAACGTCCACGAAGAAGTTTTTCCACATCTGAATAAAATTTTGATGATGAATTCAAGAATTATTTTTCAAGTTTATCTTCCGAGTTTATTTGTTAAATTTATTTTCCGAAATTATCATGCTAAATATTGGAATAGGTCTACAGGGGATACAACTGACAAAAAAAAAAAACGCGTTGACAATAGTACCTCCGCGATAATGTGGAAACCTATTGACACTGGTGTCGCCCTAACGCGCCACGCGCAATTCATACGGTACGAGTCTGAGCCACTGATCCCTATACCATGGATACGGGATTCGGATTCTGGAAATGTCCTGAATTGAACGTAGATTTGGATGCCAGCGCCGCTATCGTTTGACCGGTGTACTGTACCCCTTGTACTCCTCTTCACCTCCGTGATCCTCTATACTTCGCCATGTGCTTGCGTCCCTCTAGATGGCGCTGCTTTCAATCGAGTTGATTGGACGTCATCGACACTTTTTATTTCGTAGCGTGTCAATGGCGTCCAATCAACTCGATTGAAAGCAGCGCCATCTAGAGGGACGCAAGCACATGGCGATGTATAGAGGATCACAGAGGTAAAGAGGAGTACGAGGGGTACAGTATACCGGTCGAACGATAGCGGCGCTGGCATCCAAATCTACGTTCAATTCGGACCAAAAAGCTGTGTAGCTGGCTTATGGCAATATCTACGTATCCATAGTATATATATATATATATATATATATATATATATATATATACATATATTGTAAAAGTGAGGAGAGTCGCATCACGTCTCTCCGTCACTCGTCGGTCGTCCGATCGTCTTATGTTTTGGACTATAGGATTCGGATGCGGCTCCGCTGGAGGCAGTGCCGGTCGGAACGCCGTTGTAGCATTATATAATATATTTTTTACCAGCTCCTGAATTAAGTCAAGCCCTTTCCCACGTCCTACAATTTTCAGAAGTGGTATAGAAACCTGTGCGGATAAAAACCTGTGTGGACAAATTTCTGTGTGGATTCGATTTCTGTGTGAATTCGAATTATTACGTGGTGCGTAGACGTAACGTGAGGAAAGGGCTTGACTTAATTCAGGAGCTGGTAAAAGATATATTATATAATGCTACAACGGCGTACCGACCGGCACTGCCTCCAGCGGAGCCGCATCCGAACCATATAGTCCAAAACATAAGACGATCGGACGACCGACGAGTGACGGAGAGACGTGATGCGACTCTCCTCACTCGTACAATATATATATCAGTGGTCTGTGCTGACTCGAGAACTTGGGCCGCCACGGGAAACGAGACGCGCGGCCGGGAAAAGGAGGCGTAGCCCTCAAGAATCGGCCGAAACGAGCACTTCTTGCCGACCTCTGGCTTATTCAGTTGAACCATGCGATACTAGAATACCTTGAATAAAGTACTAATGATTGTGTCTTTGTTTCACCTTTCAGAACTATGAAAAGAAATTCACGTTACTAATGGGACAATCTAAAGTTATATCCACGCTGAAGCAACATTGAGTAACTTTTTGTCGCCTATTGTTGCCTTTTCTTTTTTTACCGAATGAAAGAAGAAGAAGGCAAAAGAGTGGACAAAAAGTTGCTCAAGGTTGCTTCAGTGTGGACACAGATTTATAGTTTTCATCGCCAATTTAGAAAATTCTTTTGACTCGCTAGTTGCGAATAATTGCAGACAAAAGTACCTGTCATATATAACTTCTAAAAACAGTCTCATATGTACGTCCTTAAAATCGACGTGTTACAGTTGAGTGATGTCGCTCGTTGGAGAACGCGCGCATTTCGCTGAAGTAACAAGTGAACCATGAGTCGCGGATAGAATCAAACAAAGTACGCCACGTTTCGCGGGTTCAACATTATTCAAAGGAGGTATCGGGGAGAGGATTCAGAATGAAGCAAAAGGCGCAGTGTCATCGAGAGCGACGCGAGGATCGGCAATGCCAGGGATGTAAAAATTTTCTCGGTTTGAAGGCGATGCTTGTGCAGAACTCGTTTGACGTGCAAGCGTGCTTCTTGAAATAGGTACCGTTGACGGCCAGAGTCGTCGAGTGGCTGACGTTTCCAGCTCGGTTCGTCGCGACGCACGTATACTCGCCCGCGTGTCTCGCTGCCACGGACTCGATGCTCAGTGCGCTCATATGTTTATTGATCTTCGTGATCGTCACGTCCGGATCGTTGAAGCCTATCGTTCTACCGTTAAACTTCCAAATGATCTCTACCGGAAAGTCACCTTTCATAATGGAACACGTCGCCGAGACCATGTCTCCCGAGTTAGCCGGTCCGTCACTGATCGCGAACGGTCCTATATGCGGCGAAACTACAACGACAATCGAAGCTGCGTTTTAGAACTCCATGACAGTCGCAAATTCGCTTGATTAATCGATGCATTCAACTTTAACGATCCGGTGACTGCTGTCAATCCACCACCCGGAGGACAACTATTTTCGGGCTCTGGTTGACTGAAAATAGATCGACGATGTCTCGATGCCGCGAACTCAAGTCGCTTGTCCTCTTCGATTGCTCGGGATGTCGTGGGATGGGCGACGGGGAGTGACAAGTTGTTGCGCGCATGCATGACAGAGAAAGAAACTATCGAAGGCTCTAAGGGATCGAGGCTAAGGGAAGGTGTCTGTACCGTTGACGGCGAGAGATGCGGAATAACTGGTCCCACCGGCTGCGTTGCTCACAGAGCACGTGTACTCCCCCGCGTGCGTAGCCGTCACACCGTCGATCGTCAGCACGCTGACTCGCTTGCTGGTCTTTACAATCGATATGTCGTACTGATCGCGAGAAATCGGTTCGCCGTTCAGGGCCCACTCGATTTGGATCGGGTAGTCTCCTTTCAATACCGTGCACGTCGCTGTCACGGTGTCCCCCCAATTCGCTGGCCCCTCTCCGATCACGAACGGCGAGATCTCCGGTGCAACTAGGGATCAAGTAGAACAGAGCGAACACGTTCACCTTCTAAAACTGGAATCGAGGAACCCGGAGACCGTCCGAGGGCGAATCTAACCGACAGCGTGTCCAACGACGACAAAAAACATCCGATCTAACTTGTTTGTATGCTCGATAACGAAACGGAGGGTTCAGGGAGGATGCCGAAGAACGGGATGTGATGGAAAGCTGTCCGGACGAGCGTCGCGCATGCATCGAGAGCATAAAGCAATCCGCTCGGGCAAGGGAACACGTGTTGTAGTACCATTCACGGCCAACGTCGCTGTGAAACTCGTTCCACCGGCTGCGTTGCTCGCCATACAGGTGTACTCGCCGGCGTGACTCGCTGTCACCGCGTCGATAGTCAGCAGGCTGACGCGTCTGCTAGTCACGATCGATATACCGGGATAATTGTGAGTGATCGGTTCACCGTTCAGAGCCCATTCGATCTGAATCGGAGAGTCGCCCTTCAACATGGTGCAGGTTGCGGTGACTGTGTCCCCCCAGTTCGGTGGTTTCTCGCTGATCACGAACGGAGCTATCTCAGGGGCAACTAGGCAACGAACAAACAATCCTTTCGTTATCGATTTGTCCTTGCGACCAGTGACCGACCACGGAACACGACGATTATGACATACTGAAGCAAGGCTGAACCAAGAACCACGAGAGCCAGAAGAACCATACGACTCCAAGCTTCAACCACCGTTGGTATGGGAGAGAGACTGTGGCAATAGACAAGGGATGTGCGAACAGGGAAATGTCAGAGGACGTCTCTATCGAGAGAGAGAAATACCGTTTACGGCCAAAGTGGCCGAATGACTAGTCGCTCCAGCCTTGTTGGACGCTGAGCACGTGTACTCCCCCGCGTGTCTCGCGGCAACGGACTCGATGCTGAGGATGCTGTTCTTTCGAGTGGTAGCCAGGATGTTAATGTCCCAGCGCTTGCGCTCGATCGGCTCGCCGTTCAACGCCCACGAGATCTCGATCGGCAGATCGCCCTTGAGAATGGCGCAGACCACGGAAATCGAGTCGCCCCAGTTTGCCGGCTCCTCAGTGATCACGAACGGAGCTATCTGCGGCGCGACTGCGAAGATCGATCGCGAATGAGATGATATGAGATGAGAAACCCGATGAGTTTATCCGACACCTTTCGTGGAAAGAGAGAGAGAGAGAGAGAATGGGATTGTAGGTGAAAGGAGTGAAAATACAGGACGATGTGGTATCTGTTAACACTCGAAGGATCTACTCTAGGTACCGTTCACTGTCAACTCCGCCGAATAGCTGGTTGCGCCGGCTGCGTTCGAAGCAACGCAAGTATACGTGCCCGCGTCATTCGGACTCGCAGAGTCTATGGACAGCAGGCTGTTCCGTTTGGTGGTAGTCACGGATATCCGATGACTCTGGTCGATGGGGTTTTCGTTCAACGCCCAGCTGATCTCGAGCGGGGAATCCCCGCTGACTATGGTGCAGACTGCCGATACGGAATCGCCCCAGTTTACAGCCTCGTCGGCCATTTCGAAGGGGGCTATGCGCGGCGGTACTGTCGACGTGACAACAACGCTATAGATAGTGCGAACTATGTACGTACACCGTTCAATGGAAATAATGTACTGTTACGTCTGGAATTCTAATTAAATCCTGAGTGAAGCTGGCCAGGGTCTCGCTATATGTTGGGGCGAGACGTCTAACTATGAAGTATATGAACGAAGGGGTAGGAGGAAGAAGAAGGTGCTTATACAGCCTAGTCATGCCCTAGATGCTTGGAATAGGAGGAACACAGATTCTTTTTGTTTTACATGTTTGGCTATCTCTTGAATAAGATTTGTGGTATTTTTTAATGCTTATGAGATGAAAACTTTTGACAGTTTCTTGTGAGATATCACTATATCTACTACTGTTTAGAGATTTAGAGATCAATGTAAATCCTCTTGATAGACCTAATATTAAATAGCTAAGCATTTAAACTAGCTGATAAAAGATTACAATTTTGTCTCAAAAGAGACAAATATTATTTTAAATAATAATCCCCCCAAAAATTATAAATTTATTGAGCAATTTTCAGATGTTCATTGTAAAGTTTTAAAAATATTAAATAACGTAAAAAATACATTTTTATGTAACTTCGATTTCTTACAATTGACTTGGACAATTTTTATTTTGCGTGATGATTTGTGGTTTACTGATGATTTTACGTTATTACTAGACATTTTGTTATTAAGCATTTGTGACAAATCTAGAGAAAGTACAAAGCAGTAAACATTCTAGGAGAATTTAATTGCATCCGCAATTTATTAAAATTTTTAATAAAATAAATATGTTTGTATTAAACTCCTCTTTCTTACAATTGACTCAGAAAATATTTAGTCTACATGAAGACCCACAGTTTAGTTATTGGTAACTCAATACAAACTGGGGCTCGACTGCGTTTTGGAGAACTCCGTGTTCTTAACTTTTTTTAATGTGATCCTGTAGATATCGATGAAGACATTCCGAAAATGTGTGTATGGTTGTTGGGAATTCACTGGTTTATAAGTTATACGCGTGTAAAGATGAGCAGTTTTAAGCGTTTTTGACAGGTTAGAGCGTCGCCATATTGGATATTCGTTGAGTGGTAGAGGTAGGTAGGTCTGTTCGGCGCATGCTCTTGATAGATCGTGAGTGTTCAGCGCATGTGTTAGATAGTATGGTATATTTGCGGGATCTGCTAAATAGTACTGAGCGTATGCGCTAGATAGCAATTCAGTGGTTACACATACTTTGTAAACATAAGCAATTTCAAGTGTTTTTCACAAATTAATTATTAATAAGTTTATTGTTGATTTTGAAATGCCCAGTTCAAGTATTAGGAATTTTAACTTTAGTGGATTGTTGCGGAAACTTAAAAAATGTCGTGTTCATCGGTGCGAAATGAAAATTTATAACAATCATCATGGAATCGGTCGTTTTCGGTGTCCAGTAATTAAAATATACAGAATCACATACAGGATTTCAAAAAGGAGGTACAGTCCAAGATGGTTTGGGGTTAGATCGTCGTGGGAGCGTAAAAGGTCGGCCGGACCATGGTATAATGTTTCGCATTTTGATTTAGTAAATGTGTTATTATGTGTTATTATGTGCTGCCATCTAATGGATTTGTTCGGAAGTATTTAGTCTATTTTGCGTGTATTACCTAGCAAATATATCAATATGGCGGCGCTGTAACCTGTCAAAAAGGCTTAAAACTGTTCAACTATATATGCGTATAACTTTTTAACTAATGAATTCCGCGCATTACGATTTCCATTTTCGGCATTTTTTCGTCGAAATCTATAAGATTGTATAAAAAAAAACTTGAAGAAAAGAGTTCTCTAAAACGCAGCTAAACCCAGACTAGGTTTAATAGTCCTCTATGTTTCAGATCAAGAATGATATCAGTAGATATATCATTCCTACAGGATTACTTCCAGGTATTATACCGTATTTTCTATTTTCAGATCTAATAAGTAGGATAACATTTCTTATAGAACATCATTGCTTATGCCTTTGTACAGTTCAGTGGTTAACAAAAGACAGTTTTACAGATGAAATCTGCAAGATCCTGCTTGTTCAGCTTTAATTTATGTGAAATTTTGTATCATATTAATGGATATAGTACTTGCAAAGTTTTTGTGCAAATTATTACATTTATTCAGAGTTCAGTAATTTAAAAGCGAGGGTCTGGCCGATCTAACAAGAACTAACAAGTAACTTTTATATAATATAAACGGATTTGAACGGAAAAAATGAGAATTTGGCCTGTCTATGCAAACAACAAGTATTTAGCCGTTCCAGTTTTCACGAAGAAGTGGAGGCTGGCCATGACATCTGCCTGCAGTGCAACCTGTGTTTTCTAACATGCCCTAAATATTGATCCCTGGAAGTCTCCTACCTGGACTACTTTTTCAAACATACATGGTTGAACTTTGAGACCTACATTTCTACGAAGAGTACCTAGAAACGAGATCTTGCGAGAAAAATAACACCAATTGGCCTGCCCTTCATCCGGCAGGCTCGAATCTGGGTTGAATCGCTGTCCAGGGACGTAACAGTACGTACAATTAACCAGGGACATCCGTCATCGTGATACACTTAAATAACGTTTCATGGTGGGAGAGGGATCTACGAAATCGAACCGGACGATCGAAGAATGTCGTTAAGCGTTACCACCATCCTCTGTGGCGCGCTACCACATAATTACCTCTATAATAGCTCATTACCCCTATAACGTCGCATACCCCCGGCAACAGCGCGCGGCCGACCAACCTCTGGTGATGGGCGTTCAAAATCACCGCCACGATGAGTCTCGTCGTTTCGGATATTCTTGAGAAAAAAGCGGTTGTTGGAACAGTAGTACTCGAAGCGATAAGGAGAATAGTTTTCATAGCCAGCTGATCGCCACCAACCATCCAATCTCGGCTCACCCAATCGTTTCAGGACTAATCAAACCGTACCGTTCACTGACAGAATCGAAGTGTGCGAGGTAGATCCGGCTGCGTTGGTCGCGGTGCACTTATACTCGCCCGCGTGTCTTGCCGCTACCGAGTCTATCGTCAGGGTGCTGATCCGTTTGCTACCTCTGCTCACGACGATATCCGGACTGTTGTAACCGTGGTCGCCGGACACGCGTACGACCTCGATAGGGCGACCGTTCAGTGACCAGACGATCTTTAAGGGTAGATCGCCCTTGATCACGGCGCACTGAACGGTAGCCATTTCTCCGGCGTTCGCCGCTTCTTCGCCAAACGAGAATGGCGCCAATTGCGGACCGACTGGAATTTTGAAAAGAGCTTTGAATCGCGTGCCGGAACTTCCAGAGAGGGACGCGGCGCCGCCATTGTACGTCAACGGCGCTCAGCAGGACAAACTATGCCGTTTCAGTGCTCAACAATCGGTTTATTTTGTTTGGGCTGGGGGGCTTGTTTAGAATTACTTATGGTTGAAATTTGATGAAACAATTTAACTCTGCAATGGTAACAGAATTTAGTAACAAGAATTTATTCTAAGCATTAAATTTATAAAGAACTAGAATTTTGTAAAAATCAATCAAGCATTAGAAAATGTAACTATTTCAATCAGAAAAAGAAAGACCAAATCTTAAACGCTTATCTGCTTAACCTTAATTATGCTTAGGTTCACTTGGGTAGTGGTTTATGAATTTTCTACAACATATTTTTATTGATTCTTTACCTAGATTTGTTGATCTTTTTATTACTTCCAATTAAACTGCTCTAAATTAACAGTTTAAATTAATCTTCAGCCACTTGCTCTTCATTTTTTACGCAATCGTCCACACGAAGTTATACATATATATGTATATGAACTCAACATGAATGCATTTTTGATTTAAGGAAACAACTATTTTAATAAAAAATAAATATTCGTTAACGTAAGCGAAGCCTTCGCTTATGTTTTCAAATAAGGAATACAAAATTTTAAATGTGTAAGTACCCCATACGCGTAATTAAAAGATAATCACTAAGAATTGAGTGATTAGGTGATGCACTTGACATGCTGTGCAAAAATAGAGTTCAAGATAGCATAATCATAGTACCTGTGTCCTCCTCTGTGCTTCTCCACTAATTGCCTAATTTCGGTGATTTATTTTTAGCTTTGCGATACAATAAACTTTTGTATTTCATTTAAAGGCGTGTACGTACATATATACTCAAGTAATTTGTATCAGCAATCACATTAATTCTTTTATTAAGCTAATGTAAATGAGTTTTAACACTAAACCAACCACCGCCATGACTGGTTTCAAATTTTCTGTTTTGCAATTATTGAAATTATAAACATGCTTGCATTTAAAATGATTATACATGTCCCTTTATTTAAGCATGCATTACAATTAAAAATTGCACAAGGTCTAAATAAATTCAATTGTATCATCTTTATAAAGCAACACATTATTTCACCCATTTTGAATGAATGGTAGGTTTACCGTTCAATATCTGGAACATTCCAATACCTTCTTGTTCTTAACACCAGCTCTACGGGGGACTAAAAGTAGCTATTTAATATTGCTTTACAAAAATAAAGATGATACATTTATTTACATTTTTGCGATTTGTAGTATAATATATGTGTCAAAAGAAATCTATTGAATAAATCTATTGTAAATGCGTTTTCGTAATCTTAATAGTTGCGAATTAAAAAATTTGAAACCCATCATTTTGACGAGTCACAATCGAATTATTTTAACCTGTCACAATCATTCCCATGCAAATACCGAGTAACAAAACTTTTACAGTCTTAAGTTAAAGAGCGCAGCAGTCAGAAAAGGTTAGTGGAATACTTCAAAATATTCCTAAGACCTATAAAATATTCTTCTGTCATAGATTTCGTGTTAAAAAGTCGGTTTTTGAGCGCTGAAACGGCATTTTCCACCACAATGTAGCGATCGACGCTCGATGCGCGCACGGCGAACCACGAACCACGAACGACGCGCTGGAGCTGTCGGATAACGGGGGTAAGGTCGAGCCTGACCGTGGATAGAAGAGCGAAGAGTAACTCGAGGATATCGGGATACAATAGGATGTACAAACAGAAATATTGTAAAAAGAAAAAGCGATACAAAAAAGAAACGTGATCAAAAGAAAACATGGACCATCGTCTCGCTGCATCCGCGCGATGGACCGTGTCCCTTACCTGCCGTCGTCTCTGACAATAATCTTACCTTCCCGAACGGTAGTAAACGAGGATCGACATACGTTTAAGCGTGTTCGATCATCGGCACGACGACGGCAGTGGCCTTTCCATACAGAGATTATACACTATGAAGATTACTGCGGAAAACAAGAAGTTTACAAGAAGGGAATATACTGAGAGTAGAGAAAGCGATTGAAAAACGCGCCGATCGATCCACTTCGGTTTCAGGGAATGTAGGGTGTAGCGAATATTTAGCGAAGCGTGTGAAACAGCCCGCTTTAGGAAATGCTGGTCCGTGAATCGTTACTGCGTTTCTATACGATTTGCGGACGACGCATCCTTCATTCACTGAAAGCCCTCTTTCCACGTTCCTCCGACCGGTATCTCCCGCGTTTTATTTTTTTCCCTGATCGTCGACACGTTTTTTAATGGTCTAGCACAACCGCAAAGACAATCAACTCATGTGCGAGAGGGGATTTTGGGTGTACCATTGACCGCGAGCACGGCGATGTGACTGTTAGATCCAGCGGCATTCGACGCGGTGCACTTGTATCTTCCGGCGTGCCTAGCCGCCACACTGTCGATGCTCAAGAAGCTGACCCTCTTATTAGTTACGATATTTACGTCCGGCCTGCTCGAGTCTATCGGGGTGTCGTCGAACGTCCATGTCAAGTTCACCGGGAAGTCGCCCTTGATGATCGTGCAAGAGACCGACAGCATCTCGCCGGAGTTCAGGGGATCGTCGCCGAAAGAGAACTGGAAGATCTGTGGCGCGACTGCGTGACCGGCACGCCAGCATGGACCAAACGGTGAGAAACTGTCATGCTAACCCGAGGAAGATGCGACGCGAGCTTAACGCTATAACGACCCATCGTTGTCAAACGTACACAAAAGATTCGATCTAAGCAAAACCCTCGGGACCGTGCCATCGCATAGATCGTATAATTCTATCATTTTTTTGTGAGCTCGGCGAGCGCGTCGAACGTAGAAAAGGACAGCGTGTGTAAACACGGACCGCGCAACCGAATGCGCGACTACATAAACTTAAAATTAAACCACTGAATAAAGTTCAAATTATATCGTGTTTAGTGTCATTTTAATTAGGAAAATCCCACAAATAAATTGGTGGAAGTCCCATAAAAAGATAATGAAAAATACAGAAGTTTTGTAATTGAATTAGTTTGGTTTCACATCGATATATCTGACCTCGTATCGGATTACGCGGCATGTTTACACTGTTCGCGGGGCATAACCCGCAGTGGTGGGGATAGGTGCTTTGCGAAGAATGTAGACTGCTCGTTTGCTAAGATCGAATCTTTACTGTACTTCTCATCAAATACATCGCGACCTCGACCAAAAAAATTTCGCGAAAGACTCGGCGAGTCTAATGCCCAGAGGCATTAATTAACTCTTTAGAGACGACACATGATTAACGATGTTCATTACTAGACTGCGGATTTGTATGCATTAATGCAGAAATTGGCTGGATGAAATATAAAACAGTAAATGATTTCGTAAGGTCTAAGAATATTGTTGTGTTGTTTTGAATATATCAAAATTATTGAGGGGTGAATTTAATTTTTATTTAACTTCTGCTTCTCACAATCAACGCAGGGCATTTTTATTTTGCATAAAGATCCGCAGTATATTCAATACTTATTGTCAGACTTTTTCATATGCTTCATAGGTAAACTGTGGATTTTATCTATTTATGACTAGACTGCAGAACTTTATGTAAAATTAAAATTGTCTGTATTAATTGCATGATGCGGTAGCTATTAGGTGCTGCATATGAAATGTCCGATATTAGTATGCAAATCTTATAAAACATTTTGAACAAGAAATAAAATAAAACTTTCATGTACAAAGCTAAGCCATAATATCTTATTTTCAATTTCAATTGAGATGTCTATTTTTGCTTTTAAATCAATTTTTTATGTATTTCTTGTATGTGTATGGAAAAATAACATATTGACGGTAGCATTGTGTGATTTTTGGTCAAAATATGGTGATTGATCAATGTACTATTCGTCGATGATCAAAATGACTGTAACATGAAGATAACACAATCTTGTAAATGAAGAACGTCAATGACCTAAAAATTCAATTTTCTCCGTAATACAATTAAGAAACTTCAAGTTCATTGACAGATTACGTTACTGTTAATAATTGAACATTTCATATACAACAACTTATTACATAGACATTTCTTTTCTTTATAATCTTAAACTCTTGCCTTCAATTGACGTCTCAGAGACATTATGGGTTTCATAAGAATTGGATTATTTTTAAATATCTATCATAAATTAAGATATATATAAAATAGCAAACCTATCCATTCAACATTGATTTTGAAGAAATAAAAATTATTTTATTTCTACATCGATGCGTATTTAGAGCGAGAGACGAACTGAAATAGTACGTTTTAATCTGAAACCTTGGAATTAAATTGTAAAGCAAGGGGTTAACAATTTCAAAATAATACAACAGTATTTTTTGGTTTTCTAATGTTCCTAATGTTTTGCTTTCGGTCTATTCCTTTTTGTCATGAATGCATAAAATAAGCAGTTTATTTATGTAAAAATGAAGAGATCAATTACAAAACTGTGACGACACAAAAGTTCAAGAATATCGTTAGATTATTTTAGACTCATTGAAATTATTAAAAGAAAGAATTAATTTTCATAGAATTTCTACTTTTTACAATCTGATTCATTTTTAGAACATTTTAACCTTCATGGAGGTCCGCAGTCCAGTCATAGCTGTGTTCAAATTCTAGAAAGTAAGAAATAATAACTGAAAGTACACTGAAGGGCAAAATTGAATCAATGAACTCATTATTTTTAAAAAATCATTATAGTGAATTTATTAAGACAGACTTTTAAAAATCTGAAGAAGCATATGATTTTACCTTCAATTTAGCTTGAAAGATAATTAAGCCTTTGCGAATGAGAATTTTTTTAAATACTAGGAATATTTTTTTTTAGAGAATTAGACTGTATCAAAGTCTTAAATAATGGGAAACATTACAATATTCAATGTAAGTAATTAAAGTATTTGTTTGCAACTTCAGGAATTAGATACACATTCCTAAGGTCGTTACAATGTCGTCATTCATCCTTAATAGATCCTTAATATTTTGCCTCTGTAACATTCAGTTTGCTAGTTACAATAATGTATACCTGACTCGATTTAGCACCAATCGAAAATATTAATAAGAAGATATATTTAATATTTTGTCCAAAGACCTTTGATATAAAATATTAAGAGATGCAAGACCACCTATGTTTTCACCTACCGCACATAAAGTTCTAAATGTGCAATCTGTACTAGTTTTATATAAAACACTAAACAGAATACTTTAGAGTATAACTATTAAACAAATTTCATAGAATATTAAAAGAGAAGTACTTTATTTATCGATAGATAGAATATCAACAACTAAAGTGATTAAAATGTGTGAAATATTCATGTTAAGTGTATAAAGACATCGGAAGACACTTTTGAATATTCTAGGAAGTTTTGCAGGTAGCCCAAAAGTTTTAAATAATCACTCATAAAGAAGTGGAGTAAAATATATTCAATGTCTGGAAAAACATTTAAAGAACATTTTGATGCAAGATGTAGTAGATGGACAATTGGAAGGAATGTTCGTTACATTTACTTTAGAACTATAGAAGAGTAGAAGAAATCTTATCCATCAAAAACAAAAATATCGCAGCTCGTTTAGCATTTGCAAATAAATACAAAAATGGACTATTTAGAATTGAAAAAAATTGTGTGGGCAGATGGATTGAAAATGAATAAGTATGGTCGCAGTAGATATTGAATTGGACATATTGAATACAGTATTTCATCGATAATCGTCGCCTTCACGGGTCCGGCGACGTTTAAAGTTCAGATAATACTATTATTTGACTTGTGCCGAACGTAGAAAAGGACAGCGAAGCTCGAGAGACCTCGGTCGCCGAGAAGTGTAACATAATACGGGTCGAGTATGTCGATGTGAAAACAACACCTAACCCAGTGACAAAACTTCTTTATTTTTTATCATTTTTTTATGGAATTTTCACCAACGTATTCGTGGCATTTTTCTAATGAAAATGATACTAAATAAAATATAATTTCGATGATATTTACTTGTGTAATGGACGATGAAAGTTTCGGAAAATTATTGTAAATATGATACGAATTATATCGAGTTTGATATTATTTTAATCAGAAAAAATGCTACGAATATATTGGTGAAAGTCTCATTAAAAAATAAGTAATAATAAAAAAAGTTTTGTTATTGGCTTTACACTGTAAAGACACGCTGGCCTTTGAACTATGCCGGCGACCACGACTCTCCGCGTCTCTTTATTTCCTATGCACTGTTCTTCCTTGCGCCCGAAACTTTCATCGCCCATTACTCAAGTAAATACCATCGAAATTATATCTTATTTGGTATCATTTTCATTAGAAAAATGCCACGAATATGTTGGTGAAAGTTCCATAAAAAATAAAGAAGTTTTGTTATTGGATTAGTAGTGGTTTCACACCGACATACTCGATCCGTATTATGTTACACTTCTCGGCGACCGAGGCCTCTCGATCTTCACGAAGGAGGGATTGTTTTGCGACGATTATTGTTCAGAATGTCACGACAATTATCGATGGAATACTGTATTACAAAAACGACACATAAACGAGGCCGCAAAATTCGTTGGTGGGTTACTCATGATGTGGGGGTGTTTCACGTGATATAGCGTTAGGTCACTGTATCATGTTAAAGGACGAACTAACCCGTGTTCATATAAAGAAATATTACGGACACAATTGTCAGAAACAATAGAAAGTATGCCAGTCGATAAAAAACGATATTACCTCTCAACAGTATTGAGATTCGAAACACACATCAAAAATAGTGCAAAAATAGTTAAATTCTCAGGCATTTGAAATTCTAGATTGGCCAATACAAAGCCCAGACGTAAATTCAATCGAAAAATATGAGTTGTCTTGTAAGGGCAATTAAATAAAGAATACAATTTTCCACCATCTTTACTGAAACAATTATAGAAGAGAGAAGGGGAACAATAAGCATCAAGATCTCGAGAATATTGTAAAATGTGGTAACATATGTAGTAAAATATGTCAAAACGATTTGCATCTGTTAAAGCAGTCAAAGATTCTGAAATAAAGTATTAAATATATTTCTTGGTTAGCATTTGGAGCTGCTGCAAAATTCAGGAATAAAATACTGGAGCTAACAAATTGAATGTAATAAAATCAAAATATTAGTCTTAATTTCAGATTCCTGTAAAATTATGTACCTCTCAAGTTTTTTGTGATCCTGTTTTAATAAACACATAAATAATTTTCTGGAAATATGGCTTCATTTCGTTTCAATGGATTCAGTTTTGCTTACTGTATGTCGTACTTAACACATTATCTACCGGAGGATTATTTTATAATTTTTTAAAGGCTATAGCCCATGGTTAACGATTTTTAATAGATCTTTCAACAACAATAGCAATTTCTATCGTGGACAAACAAGTCACTCCAATAGCACAATAGCATAATCTAATAATTTCGTTTGGAGCTATGATATTAAAGAGTAATTATATTAATTTTGGTACAGCACGATTATTGTAAATCATATTAACCCTTTGCAGACGAATGCCGACTTTAAGGCGTCAATACAAATGACCATATCGTAATACAAAACAATTTTTGCATCGTTCTATCCGTTTGTATGTAACCGACTACTACATAAACTCTAAACATTACAATGTGTTATGGGTAAATTGAGTCAATTGCACACGCGCAAAACGAAAACTGTCACGTAGACTAAGAATGATCTATGTCGAATGAAATCTCTAGGATCATCAGACCAAATGCAAAGAATTAAAAGCTAAAAAGACTTCCGGTAGATAAAGTATGAATAGTTTCGCCTGGTTTTTAAACTTCCCCAATATTCGTCAGAATCAGTACAATGCATAGACGTCGTCTCTGAAGGATTAAACCCTCGGATGGCGGACATTTGGTTGATTTTGACTAAAAGTTGTATACGCACCGCCTAATTTCTAATTTTTCGAGAGTCCGTTTCGATTATTAGCTATTTATATTGATCCCAATAAAAGGATTTACTCAGCACTCAATGAAGTGGTTTCACAAATGTGTGGAAGAAAATTGATACGTAAGAATTTGAATGGCCTGCCATAAATAGTCAAAAACGTCCGCCGTCCAAGGGTTAACTGTGGCACTGTGATACAATGAATGGAATTGGCAAATGTCGTTGGTAATCAATGGTCGTTACAGCGTTGACGAGACCCTCAGGATCGCAGCCGCGAACTCACAGATCCGAGCGTCGATCGTACGAGAATGTCCCGATCCTCTCTGTGGAAAAATCGACGGGAGATCGATAACCGACTATGGAAGGATGTGGCGATCGCTGGGAAATGGATGCGTTGTGAAGAGGATGGTATGTGTGTGAGAAAGATAGATAGATAGATAGAGAGAGAGAGAAAGAGAGAGAAAGAAAGAAAGAGCTCTGTCATACAAGGTAGAAACGAGAGTGACAGTCAAGGAGGCACAATGATCTACGCGTGTGTACCGTTCACGGTCAGCTGAGCCGAGTGCGATGTGGCGCCAGCACGATTCGACGCGGAGCACGTATAGTCGCCGGCGTGTCTAGCCGCGACCGACTCGATAGTCAGAACGCTGTTTTTCTTGTTCGTGCTCGCGACGACAACGTCGGATCCATGGTGGCTGTCGATCGGAGTCCCGTTAAAAGCCCACGATATCTCGAGAGGCTGGTCGCCCTTCGCCACGGAGCAAGTCACGGAGACCAGCTCGCCCCAGCTGGCCGGTTCGTCGCCGAACGTGAAGGGTAGTATTTGCGGGGCGACTGGAACCAACGACTAGAAGAGTCGAAACGGAGGAGGGAGCGAGTGTCGATTCACGTACGACGCTTCGAGATACCGATTTTTTACGGATGTCCCATGCGACTGGCAATATACAGGGTGTCTCATTTTATTCTGCCAACCCTAATAACTTTGTTATATATACAGACAAAAAACTGTTTCGGACGATAGTGATCGTATTTGAAGGTGGACATATGTCTATATAAGTGAAGGTCATCTTAAGGTCATATTTTAATATGAATAAAATTCTACGTGAGAATGTATTGACCTTCATATGTCCTAAAACCTAATAGTTAATCAGAATTTTCGAAATAATTTTCGAACGTACTTGCCTACTACCTGCAATGACCTACATACCTGGAAGCTAGTAGATGCCCCAACTGATGTCCCTCAGCTTGAACATGGTAAGAACGTATTGAAAATTATTTGGATAATATCTCGTTAACTACTAAGTATAGGACATATGAAGGTCAATACATTTGTGCACATACTCGATCGATTCAAGATACAAAAACTGGGTCCATTGGAAAAAACAGTACTGTTCGTGAGATATCGGAAAGTATGACCTTGAAATGACCTTCACCCAGACTTATGTCCCCCTCCAAATACGATAATTTTCTCCCCAAACATTTTCTTGCATGTGTATAAATAACAAAATTATTAGAGTTGGCAGAGTTAAATGAGACACCTTGCATAAAGTGTCCCGAATATCGTGGACAATCGATTGGGAAGTAATTCTACACGCAAAAGTGAGTTGAAAAGAAAGAATTTTTTCGTTTGACGCTTCGTATTCGAGTAAATCGAAATTGAAAGTTTAACGAATACACGAACTATTACATAGAAATCGGATGACGCGTCTGGTCATGACCAACCAATTCTACTTTCTAGATATACTAAAGCACGCGAACTCGACGTATGTAATCTTGAATTTCTCGGAGACGGAGGTTCGAATGAAAAAGCTTTATTCTTCCATTTCCGCTCACTTTTCCGTGTAGAATTACTTTCTACCCCGTATGTCTTTACAGCAATTAAAGATGGATAAAGATTGCAATGGTCGACAAAATTAAAATCTTTCTTTGTCTTTTTAGACCGACTAGACATGATCACCTTCGTGTGGTAATTATTAACCTGTAAACCGTTGTTCCTCATCATATTCAGTTTTTGAGGAATACAATCTTCAAAAAGTCAAACGTTTAACTTTAAGAATTTTTTCTGTTTCAACTGTAAAAGCTGCAGGTATGATTCTTAAATGCAACAGTGTACTTGTTTTATAACATTATAGGAATTTAAACATGTTTAATACGAAACGACCACAGTCGAGGCGCGGGCATTATTGAAATAAATTATTTGAAAAATAATCGTCAAGATAATATATTAATCTATTTGGCTACATGTCATTTGAAATAATCGTATTAGTTTATTTGAACAGCCAAATAATTTTCTCAAAATTATTTCATTGTTTGAATTTCAAATGAAATTCAAATTAATTTTTCATTTTATTTTTCATTGGATCAACTTATTCGTACTCCCCCAAATTCAAATGGAAGGGTTAGCGTTGTTCTATTTATTTCGTGTACTAAAGAACAATTTTAAAAGCAAATGCTTAATACTTTAATCTACAAAAATTAGGATATCTAAAATTAATATTATTTAAGTTACTTCCATAACCTCTTCTTCAGGGGAAATTACTTATTATTTTATTTGAACAATGTATTTCAAATAAAATATTATTTGAAAATAGTTTATTTGATTAAAACGCCGAATAAAAATTAATGTTTTGTGTTATAAATAATCTGTTACGTCAATTGATTATTTGCTATCTTATTTCAAATAAAATGTGTCCACCTCTGCCAGAGTCACAGGACCGGTTTTCTATCTCACAATTATTGGAATTTTGAAAACCCTTTCATAAGATATTACTGAATTGACTTCCTTATTTAAACACACATTATAATAAAAAGTGTACAAAGTTTAAATAAATTCAATCTTCTCACTTCTATAAGGCGTTTCAGCTAGTAATATTAAGTAATATTTAAAGAGAAAGAGATGTCTTTACCACGCCAATTTTTACGGACATTTTTTAATTTATTTTAAAAATTATAAGTTTGAAGAAATATTTAATTACACAACGTAACAGAGCAGATTTACCTTCTGCGGAAATCCTCCAGAAATATTAAAAAGCAGATTACGTTTTCCACTGACAAATAGTTCTGTGCGTTATAAGTTATTGTCACTGATTTTCACTACTAGCAATTGCGTCGCGTTTACCGCAATGCCGCATAGCCGTTTACAGATAGATTATTATACTCATTAACAAAACTCGTCGTTACTCAGCCGAAGAATATGTACTTACAAGGAACGTGTGAAATTAACAAATTGAAGCTTTCGTTAACGTTTTTAATCAACAGAATAAATATATTACATAGAATGATATTCAAACTGTTACTAATGCAAGACCTATCCCTAATTATACGTATAAATAATGGCTTTTACCGCACCCCATCTGAACAACGACTTTAAATAAAAATTTCAATCTTATATAATTTTACCGACACTAATTTACTAATTTAAACTACAATCAAAATTTTATAATAATCTATTTTTACCTAATCAACCCCCTAAATTTTTTAGATAATTTTTTTAGCTCATAATTTTACGTAAAATTAGCTTCCTCATTTTTTTATTATTTAGTGTTTTTAAAAAACCAAATAAGTTATTATTATAGGTATTTTAGATTATTTAATTTATATTAAAAATCGTTAGTATTTTAAAAAAGTTAGTATTTACTAGACATTTGTTTTTAATAACTGCTGAAAATTCTGATAGTGAATACTTCAATAAAGTACAACGATAAGTTTGAGAAAGATTGTTGGCGTTGAGGCTCACTGCGTTAAACCACCGTTGATACCCTAATTGTCTCTTGCGGAAATATTTTATTCGATCAATCGAAAATGAAATGCGCGTTGTAATGTTTATTGACAGTTTCCGCAGGAAGAAGGTGCGTTTTACCGCGTGATACGTATATGTAGTTAGATTTTGGCTGAGACCCTTGTTCGAGAAAATTGATGCACTAAAAGCGTCTTGTTCTCTTTGAACGTTGTTTAAACATGTCATAGTGTCTATAATATTACAAAAAGTACATTGTTCTATTTGAGAGAGGCGACAGAGTCGTTTTACTGAATTCTAAAATTGAAAATTTGACTTTTTCTATGAAATCATATCTCTCTAAAGTTCAGAGTGATGGAGGAAAGCGACTCTCGGATTCTTACTCAGCATCAGAAAATGCATAAGAGTTGTTTTAAAATGTTGTTCGTGACAAAATTTATGTTGACCAGTGTTATAAGAATAAGTTTATGGTAGTGTTCCTTTTGGAAATAAGTTTATGCATTTTTATTACTTTTTGGAATATGGTCCTGCGTTTTTTAACTCAACAATTGTTACAGTTCCACATTCTCCACAAAAATGTATTAAGAGACTTATGTTCGTTTACATATCAACGCTTTTATGTAAAGGGATGAAATATGTCAGGCGCTTGAAAATAAGCAATGAATTGAATGAATTTTAGAAAAATTCAAAAATTATGCTAACCACAAATTCAGTAACAAAAAGACACATCCAGTTGCCATAAATTGCAAATATTATTTACTATTTATAATCCGACTCGACATATATAAAATCTTCATTGCATGTTTAAGTGAAACACAATAAACATTAGAAACTCTTTAGTGTTATAGACAGTGTAAAGAATAATGGAAACTAATATATTAGATACCCAGAAAAGGTTTTGCCGACATCTATATGAAGAATTAAAAAATATGTATTTATAGTATATGTTCGTTAGATGTTTTTATTTTTCTTTAAGGATTATTACTAATAAAAATTTTTAAAACTTTGCCAAGCACAGGATATAATCCAAATACATATTGCTAACTCTTATTTGAAACAGAAGTTTATTTACAACGTTCTGTATAAATTGAAGAAATAGAAATATTTATTTGCAATTATCTATGATAAAAATTCGACAATACATTTTTGTAAATACTGCGAATTTGTATCAATAATTGCATTCTTATATAAAGTTATATTATTTAAAATAAAGGTACAGAAGTACATTTCTCCAGTGTACCAATACATACCAATGCATCAACTTATGTTCAAAAGATACTCCAATCTTTAACCACTCCGCTTAATTTTACTACCCTTTTCCTGTCTATAACTGTTTTAAAGATACAGATCGTTCCAGTTGTATGGGCCATCCTGTATAATTCTACATGGTGAACACGCAGTTACTAAGCAGAGTTTTTTTTATAAATGGTAAGTATTTGAGAGAAATGAAAGAAAAAGAAGCTTAACTGTTTTTATAGGCAAGACAACATTGTAGGTACTTTTACTACGTTTGCAATATTCTTGAGTAAGTGAAACAAGACCTTGGAATTTTTAAATGGAATTATTACACATTTTCTTGTAATTCTGTTGTATCATATGAAATTACGTATCCGGATAAAGTCAACAATGTACAGTAAAACGACCTTCAAGATCATACAGAGCCGTTATCTTTAAATTCGTAAGTGTATAGCACAATTTCCACATGCAAAAATGTGTCATTCAAGTTAATAAATTACATTTTTGGTAACGAAATATAAAATTGTTTTTATTTGGTGTTCAGAATAATTCCTAATATGTAGTAATTTTTTAAGTACGTTACTTTCACTTTATCAACTAATTTTGATATATTGTGTCTATTATTTCTACTGTACTGGTAACAAATAAACTTTTTCTTCTACCAAGGAATACAAGGAATACATTACATAAAAATGTCACTCAATGATTCACGCAATCATACAAAACTATGTGTTCAAATATTGAAAGAAATGAACTCATATTTTAGCTTGTACGACCTTAACGACCATCTTATCGTTGACGTTACAAATGTACTTCCGAACGGTATACGAAAATGTATAATATTTCATCTAAAAAATTAAAGGCCATCCTTGACCTTTCAGAGAAACAATATACGCCATTGTATTGCGAATAAAAGACAGAAAAACTTTACTTTTCCATTTTTTTCAAATATTCAGTCATCCCATAAATAACGCAATGAAGGTGAAATACTGAAACATAGTCACAACCACTGCTGTTCTACATATTATTTTATAATTAGTAATTAATAAGGGAAATTATGTGAAGTACTAATGATTGTGATAATATTTTCGTATTTCAACTCCAAAGATATCAAATCAACTTCGCATTACATACGAGCTGACCGTTATTTACCGTTTACGAGAAAAACTCCAACTGCATGGTCATCTACACAGTACTTCCGCGAGTAGGGAACGACGAGGTTGGTATGGCGGTGAAGATATGACTAACACGCAGCAAGGAGAAGAAACAACTTTGGAGACCTTTGGAGGAAGGATGCAGGCTGTTGAAACGATGATGTCGGTGGTGGAACGTATTCCGGTACGTTTCGACCAAACGAACGAATGCTCGTTCGTACCCGCCCCCACTTTCACAAATTTGCGATCATTTAAATGATAATCGCGACCGAATGTATTAATATAATATAATTATAACATTCTAATAAACATATCGCCGTATCTCCAAATTTTGGCTAACCTGCCTTTTGGATACCCAGTTTCATTAACTTTTTTGTTATGTAATCCTGTAGATTTCGTCGAGATAATTCCGAAATTACAAGTCTTTTTGTTAGGAATTTACTAGTTTAGAAGTTATACGCGTGTAAACATGAGCAATTTCAAGCGGTTTTCATAGGTCAAAGTGTCGCCATATTGGTATATTTGCTGGGTGGTAGTCGTAGGAGCGACGTGCGCATGAGCTAGAGAGTATGGTGAGTGATGAGCGCATGCGCTAGATAGAATGGTATATTTGTGGATCGGCTAAGTAGTACTGAGCGCATGCGCTAGGTGGCATGAGATCTTAAACGCACAACTCTTTCAAACAAAATAACTTCCAGGCTTGAATTAGCACAAGCTGTCACTGAACAGTAATTCAAATATACAGAATCTCAAAAAGAAGATACATAGTCCAAGTTGGTTTGGGGTTAGGTCGTCGTGGAGGCGGAAAGGTTCGGCCATTAAGCTGGCCCGACTACGCTTACAATGTTCCGCATTTTGATTTGTCAAAAACGCTTGAAAGTGCTCAACTTTACACGTGTATAACTTCCGAACCAGTGGATTCCTAGCAATAAGTCTTACATTTTCGGTGTTTTCTCGTTCAAATCTATAGGATTGCATAGAAAAAAGTGTTAAAAAACTGGGTATCTAAAAGACATTTTAACCCAAATTATATATTGAGCTGAACATTCGGCGATCGTAGTGTTTATATTTACAAAATCCATAGACGAATGTTCGTCTGAATTTCAATTTTGTCTGGAGTGGGGACCGAACGAGCATTCGCTCGATTAGTCTAAACGCGCCATTAGGGATGATCGGTGACGTTAAAAGGTGTCGCAGCACGAGTGAAGAAGGACTAGTAACAGGCATCTGATGGGGGGGCAAGTCGTACCGTTCACCGTTAAGGTTGCTGACCGACTGACGGAACCGGCAAGATTCGATGCGGAGCAGGCGTACTCTCCGGCGTGTCTTGCCGAGACGCCGTCGATGCTAAGGGTGCTCAGATGTTTGCTTATTCTGGTGATTGTGATACTAGTGTCTTTCGACTTGTCGATCGGCACGCCGTTGAACGCCCACTCTATGTCCATGGGCATGTCACCCTTCAAGATCGAGCACGACACGGATACGGAGTCTCCCGAGTTGGCGACCTCGGCATTGAATGCGATCGGTAGGAGCTGCGGTCCGACTGAACAACAACGCATCACAGGAAATTTGTCGCGACAGAGATCTAGATCGATCGAGTGAACGTTTCGGTCCGGTCCGTTTTGCGGGTTGTGTGCGACGGTGGACGTGTGACGGAATCGATGCGAGCTTTCTCAATTTGCGGGACGTCTCGGGGCAGGAAAAAAGTGTATGCGTATGTATATGTGTGGATATGTATGCGATGGGGTTGGCTACGGTGCGCTTTGCCGGGATTTGTGCAGTAACGAAACGAAAGAGAAAGTAGTCAAATCAAAACCCAAAATGAAAGAATAAAATGAGAAATTGTATTATTCTCTAGGAACGGATCATTGGCCCGAACCATTGACGGTGAGCGTGGTCGAGTGAGACGCCGTTCCAGCCGCGTTTTCAGCGGTGCAAACGTACTCCCCCGCGTGTCTCGCGGTGATGACGGAAATCATGAGCATGCTAACGCGATCCGCGACCTTCTTCGCAAGTACGCCGGAGGAACCGCCCATCTCTTCTCCGGGATAGCTCCAGCGTATGTTCAAAGGCAGGTCACCGGTCGGTACGATACACTGCAGGTTTTCGAACTCTCCGGCGTTCATGGGTAGCTTCGTGAACGAGAACTGCTGTATCGTGGGCGGCACTGAGGGTGGAGGATCGATGTATGGACGTATGATGATAGGTCGCGAGCGTATATGTTGACATGTTCGTGAACGTGTTCGTGTCGTAACGTCGTGTGATCGAGTAGACATCGATGAGTCGGCTGCGGTCTATCACCGGATTACGGACGGACCAATTTCAAATTCGATCACTGCGCGCACCTGATCCAGATGATGAAAAGTTTTCGTTTTCTTTTTGGGAAAAAATGCAGTTTTCCTCCATAATGTCGAGTAGCTACGAGGACAGTCGAGACACTAGGAAGCAGTCGCAGTGTTATATTCTGCACTATTATTGGATGACGACTCGATGCTGCCTTGGTAGGGGGTGCACAGTGAGCTGAAAATCCATTTTTCGTGGGCAAAATTGAATTTTGGAAGTATCATATGTTGAAAAAATGTTTGTTTACATCGATTGGTAACCATTCACAGCTTCAAAATCCAAAATATTACCCTTTCTAGATAATTATGTGTACGGTGATATCACACGGTTGGTGTGTTCAGAAGGCAATGTTCAGAAATTAAAAGTGAAACCAATTATTCTAAGAGCAGATCAATTTTGATTCAATCGTACCGGTGATGTTTACTGAACATACTAATGCAAAATTTTTATACATACGTTGCAAACCGTAAAAATTATAACATTTTTATCACAATTTATACAAAATCTTTTCTAATATTTTCATCTGACACTGCAATAGGAAGTTAAGCCTTTAATATATTTTTATTTTTATTTATTTATTTTGTTATTTAACGTTGCTTCAACTGCCAAGGTCATTAGCGACGGGGGTGGAACAATGAGATTTGGTACTGTAATCGGTGAGTGTACGATGGGTGGGTGTGTGTGTGTGTATGGACGTGTGCGTGAAGGACCTACAGTTTATAAAGGTGGGCTCCGAACCACCTTGGGCAACGCAGTATAATATCACATAGAAGAATTTCCAGAGGTGACGGCGGTGGGATTCGAACTCACGACCACAGTGTTTGTAGTCGCGCGCTCTATCCACTGAGAAACTGAGCGCCCCCCTTTAATATATATTATAGTTGAATGTAAAAATATAGTTAAATACCGGATTTAAAAGAATCCATTGTCGATTGGTAACAAAAGTCGATTAACACGTTAAACGCCACGCCTATTTTACTTGCCTTTCCGTTTACGCCGCACTCTATCGTCAAGTGGGGAGAGCTGCGCACATAAACAAAAGCCGACGCAGTGTTGTAGCATACACGAAAAGTCCGCGGCCGGTGATTGCGGACCGGTGCAGCGTAAACGTGAAGACTACGGTCGGTTCCTACGGACCGGTGCACAGTGGGTTGAAACGCGAAAAACGCGGACAAAAATCATATTCCTGACTAAACGAAAAATGTAAAATTGTATTATTACCTTGTTGGTAGATAAATGTGGCATCATTTTCTGCATTTCGTTTTCCAAATTCCATATCTGTATCCCACAATTAAATTCTGAAGTTCAATACAAATGCATAAGTTTAGCTTCTCTCGAATTTTTTAGAATACCGTTTCATTTAGTACGTTATAACTTAATACACGTATGAGTGAGGATTTTTTGCATGTACTTAACTGAAAGCGCGTTCCAAGACGAAAATAATAAGAATGGATTCTGTTTGTTTTTGTTGTATATAACACCTACAAACATTGATGAAACAAAGAGTAATACTTAAGGTTTTTCCCCACTCAAATAGGTTTATAAACCGATTGCCGTCGATTGCTGCATTAAAATTTGTTACACGTTATTGGTAGATATGTATACAATAAAACTAAAAAGGTTTCAGCTGCCAATAGCTGCCTGTTTGTACACTGTGTCGCAAAAACGATGACGCGAGAGAATGCGCGGTTGCGCCGCGCCGTTCAGGTAGTATAGTGTCTTTTCGCATTCAAAGAGGAAAGCCATTTCCAAAAGAAAACCAGCCAAATTTTGTCGTAAATTTAGATTAGGATCGAGGATCAAAAACCTAACCCGAAACAGATTCGATAATACAAAAATGGGGTTTTTCAGTAGTCAAAAACGCTAGATAAAAGATCGATCTAGGCAGCCTCAAAAGTCCTATTTTATCGTTTACGAGGCTTAATTTGCATTATTCGCAAACATACAACTACCCATGTAGCTATTTTCATATAGCTGTGACTGTGAATAATGCAAATTACGCCTCATAAACGTAAAAATAGGACTTTCGAGGGCGATTGCGGCATAGATTGATCTTTTATCTAGCGCATTTGACTACTGAAAAATCCCCGAGATGAGAACGCGCATCCCGCACCCCTGCAATTCTGTAAAGGAGTCTACCGCCTTAATAATTTTATCAGAGGAGAAATCATATATTGACATCTTCAATTTTTAAAATTTTCCAACAATTTTGAATTTCATCTTCTCAATTTTGCTATAAATGCATAAAGATCTGCTGTCTAATAAATGATATAATATAAATATAAATAATAAGGCAATAATGGACAAAGAATGCCTGGTATTGTTGTTGGAGCGCCGATTGGCATTTGTTTAGAGACGGAAGGAAATTAACATCAAGTAAATTATACAGAATTTAGTATATAATAACTTAAAAATATTCCATTATTAATAATAAAATAATTAATAATATGTACGCCCAAATTCGAGAAAACCGTTTCGAAAAAACCTTATATAACTTTTATGGGTTTGGAATTAAACAAAATCTGATTATTAATTTGAATTCAGCACCTCAAAACCTATAAAACTGTACCATTTTTATTAATTTAATCTTAGAAGTATCTTCAGAAATTATTTTTGTCCGCGTTTTTCGCGTTTCAACCCACTGTGCGGTGTGGCGTTTAACGTGTTAACGACATAACCTACTACTCGAACTTATAATGAAACTATGTCCGACTGATTCAACTTTTCAAGTGAACGTAAATACTCAAGTGTTATAGTAAATTTATAGTAAACCTAACTTTAAGTAATTTCATGACATGAAATTTTGGGATTTTTGTCTACCTATTTTATGATGTTGACCTACCGTGCAGCGTTTCAAATGCTCTCCGTCAAATTTGATTTATCTTTGTTTTGTGCAATATCTGTTCTACTTCCATCTTCCTCGCTCATAGCGTTTTCTCTTTCTCAAGTGCTTCCGCGCTGCGATTTACACCACGGGTCAACGACGGTAGAAACAAGGTGCTGAATGGCTCACGAAAACGCACCAGTATGGAGGGAAAACTGCATTCACGAGGAAAGACGTTTCAAAAAAGCAAAACTCAGAAGTTACGCAGCCGACTCATTGGGTTACGATATGTATTATATACAGAGACGCGGTAACTCTGTGGAGCAACGGTTACTACGAATGGTGGACGCGCGGAGAAAAAAACAATTCTGACAAGAAGAATGCACCAGATTTCTTACGGTCGATCGTCGGCCACCGCCATACCAACTTCCAACATTCCAACGAAAGTGCTCTCGAGCCTCTTTCCGAGGCATTCTCGCGCCACGCGAGCTAGTGTTCGTAAAATCTGCAACGGGGTCGTCGTCCGTGTGCGTGTCCGCGTCCGCGTCCGTGTCCGTGTCCGTTTTTGCATTCGCGGATTCTCGGCTCGCGAATTCACGCGCGGTTTGTTCGTCGTACACGATTTTCACGCGGCTCTCGGTTCGACCGTGATATTCGACAGGACGTGACGTGACTGGCCCGATCGACACAGTCGAAATGGGCCAGAACTCGCTGGAAGAATCGTTACAGCTGCAATATAACGTTGAATGCGACATATCATGAAACATTTGGCGGATCTAACGGCTGAATACCTGTAAAGAATAGTTTACGCAGGATCCCGATATTGACAATACGCGTTCGTTCCAATTACACATCTGGTCAGGGTATCTTGTAATTCGTTTTGGCAGTGGTAAATACGTTCGATTGATATCTGATCGCGTAGTATAATTAATACAAATTTTAAACAATTTTTATTGGGTCGATCTAGGTCAAATTGATCGCTGGTTGCCGTCGATGTGAAAGATTTAGTTCAAAATTAAGTATATTGTAGTGGAGGCGAAATTAGGAGCAGTTTAAGTCACCACTTTGCTGATTTTGAATTTGTTTGTAAAATACGAATCTTTGAGTCTCGCAGTTCTTGTCAATTTCTAAAAAAAACAGGCTGCACTTGTGAATTTTTCTCTCGGACGATAATTGTCCTATTCACTTTTTATTTTTAATTTTAATCTAGAAGATTCTGATTTAATATTCGAGTTATAAACAAATTCTTCAAACCTGTTTAATTTTAATAATATTTCTATAGTGTTTTCCAAATGCTTTGAAATGTACGATTCCTTTCTCATTCCTAGCCGAATAACTTTTTTAATTAACTTCTGTGCTCGAGCATAGATTTGCTTTCTAGGCATTTTTACATACGACTTGGTTGACTGAAAAGCAATCAATAAATGCAAGAGAAACAAAACATCCTATAGAGTGAACCAAACTCAATCAAAGTTTGCTCGTTAAAGAAATTTAAGTTCTGGTCGGCATAAATAAGGCTGTGATCTCTTTATTGTCCTAGTACTAGACGGAATATTCTTGAAACAAAAGTGAAAACAATTTAATATATACGAAATATTATTTTCCAATCCGTTAACATTAAACTTCAGAAAATAAAGTACATCTTAAATTATATGCAATTTAGAATTTATTATGTCCTCATTATTCTTTGGGGCAATAACATAAAAAACAAACTATGATCTCCTATTTTTGTCAGCCAATGTATTTCCATTAAATATGAAATTGTGAATAAAATACATTTTGTTGATGTTTCTCCTGAGGTACAATATTAACCCTTTGCACTTTTATGTCGAATATGACTTGACATTGTAAAATTACCAATTTAGATATGCATTATATTTTTTGTTTACTTAAATAAGAAATGTAGGTACATGTATTTTAATATAATTTGTAAAAAGAACTTGTTTAAGATTAATACCAATCAAGGAATTGTCTGTTCAAGTACACTTTAAATAAACATTTCTTTTATGCAGATAAGCAATATTCCTGTATCTAAGTTGTTTTCAATACAATTACGAAAAAAATTGTTCAAAATTAATACCAATCAAGAAACTGTCTTTTAAAGTACATTTAAAATAAAACACTTATGATTAGAATAATAGGAACCGTTGGAAGCAAAATTGAAAAAGTCTTCGAAGTGCGAAGAAATAATATAGTAAATAGATTAGTAACGAAAGAATCGGGCAAGTAAAGTTTCATATACGAAATTTGAATTTCTGCTCATAACGTGAGCTTTATCTCACGGTGAAGTTTCTAAAATGAAAGTCGCGTCGTAATGCCTGCTAAAGATTCGGTGTGCCCCATTTCAGGTAAGCGAGCAGCCGCAGCACTCGTGTATTGCGGCCCTCTCGTACTTCATATTACCTCCAATGTGGCCTAAAAACAATATCGACAGGTTTCGTGCTCATCTCACCGAGTCTCATCCATATCCACGAAAGAGTTTCATCAACCACTACTGGCCTATGTTACTTTCTTTGAAAAAGAAAGCTTGCACCTACATGAACATTATTCTTATAAAATGAATCTTTAAAAATGATGGACATTATTTAATTAAATTACTTCAGCGCCAGATGCATCAAGTAGATAATTAGTTAATCTTCAAAAATGATAATATTATTCAATTGAATGACTTTAATGCTAGAGGCATCAAGTATAAAAATACTGTTATCAATATTTCGTAAAAATTGCAAGTATACATTTAAGCCACGTGTTGTACTAGTATGTGGCCGAATAAAGGAATTTACGTAGACAATAATTTTTAAAACAAAATCTTTCTGTCTTGAGTAATTGCAAAACGAAAAATTGAATGTGTTAATAGACAAGGAAACTTTGTCCAAGATTTGCTATTTTTGTCCGAACGTTATAATTTATACAATTTGACATTGGTTTAACAAACAGGCATTTAAGTAATGGTATAAACATATATGAAAATAATATCGTCTTGTACATTGTACACTGGTTTCATTGAACAAAAATTTTTATTTTTGAGAATTTCAAAAGAATTGCTTTTATAGTGTCATTGAACTAACATTCTCAACGATAACAATCATATAACTAGAGTATTAAATAATTGGACCATAGTACTCTACACAAGTTTTCATTTTCATAAGTTAATTTATGGAAATCAGAACAATGAAAAACTGACTTTGTTCAACTAGAAGATTCCTTGTGGACGAGATAAATTGAAAATGATAATCATTTTTGTTAATATACCTGTTTTCTAGTCTTCAAAAATGTTGCACATATGATAAATATGTAAAGATCCGCAATTTAAAAATGACACATCACTATTTTCAGAAATATTAGTTGAATAGATATTGTTTATTTTGTGTTTCCAAATGGAAAAATTACAGTTTGAGGAATACACGTTCAAAGTCCATCAGTACAAACTTGAATGTATCTATTTTTGAAAAATGAAAGAGAAATTCGATTTTGCAAAAGTGTCACGTCAAAATGAATTCTTAAGGACTTTACCCTGTGACTAGACTTATTTTGTTGATTTTCAAGGAACACGATCATATTTCGTTTTAGATATTTAAAGTTACCATCTTCAAGGTAAAATTCATTTTTAATTCAGAAACAATAATTACACAGAGTTTATAAATAACGCGTATTTTCATAAAAATGGACAAAAAAGGTTCGTCTTCCATGAACAAGCTCAAGACCAGTGCCATTTAAACACACCTAATTTCAAGTCACATCATATCTCATTTTTAATAAACTTCCTGCCATCGGCATCAAAAAGTGATCAATTGGACGTAGAATGATCATTTCCCGGTAAAATTTCCAACAAAAAGATTTTAGGGGCAAGAAAATTTTGGCGCGCGCGATTTGCGATTAACGATTCCGCGCGATCAACATTGATATGTAGAGAGAGTGAGCAAAAGAAGCATCGAACTTACCCATGACTTGTACTTCGAGAGTTCCTCTTGCGCTGTAACCTTGGGCGTTGCGTGCGACACACGTGTAGGTAGCCTGATCGCTCATTCTCTCGACGTTCTCGATGATCAGCGTGCCATTGGGGAAGACCTTCTGTTTCCTGTTGATCGGCAGAACTCTCGTGTCCCGTTCCCATACGATGCTTTCGATCGGATATCCGGCGACGGGGCAGGTCACGCGAAGAGTCTCGCCAGCGACGATAGCCTTTTTGTCCATGTGGCGAATGAAGGGAAGACCGTAGACGTTCAATCGGGCCGAGTGTTCCGCGGATCCAACCTGTAATCACGAGGTCCACGGACCGTTGTTACCTTTTTTGCACACCAACTAAAGGAGTGGCCAAGAAAAGAAGAAAGAAAAAAAAGTCACGGTCACCTTCGACGCAGCGATACACTTGTAGAGTCCTCCGTCGTTGGTGTGAATGCTGGAGATGTTCAAATGAGAAACCACGTCGCCGTTTACCGTAACGTACTGTCCGACTTGGAGCCTCTCTGTGTTGGACAACCGTTTGCCGTCAAGTTCCCAGGTGATCTCAGGTGTTGGGTTTCCGCTGGCCACACATTTCAAGAACATGCTGGGTCCGGGCTGCAGGGTCTCTTCACGGAAGGCGTGACGGATCTGCGGGGGTTCGACTGTGGATGTAAAAAGGTTTGCACTGGATTAACATCACCTTCTACAACCATGGTTTGCAGGATCGAGGGCAATCATCGAAATTCGAAAATGTTTGACCTGGCTGAAAATAAGTTTTTGCATATTCCGCAGGTTTTGATCTTGGTATAGCGAATGGTTTATCTGGAGCCACTTCTATACAAAGTGCGGTAAATATTTACATTAAGGAAGCCACCTCTGAATTCGATAATGTTTTAATGTTGTCACGGTCATCATCCTGAATAACTATGATTTCTATCATTCGAATTTTGAGTTAAATTAAAGAAAATGATATTGGCGCAAGGTTCGAGCTTGTGCACGACCAACCCTTGAGAATCTTAACCGTTTCCACACCAAACATCCTTGACATTGACGCAAAAAAGGTCTGGTTGTTTGTAAATGTTTCGCCATCCATGATATAATTATGATTTCTATCGATCGAATTTTGAGTTAAATTAAAGAAAATGATATTGGCGCAAGGATCGATCTTGCGCCAATATCATTTTCTTTAATTTAACCCTGAATAACGTTTTGAAGCTTTTACTAGCGGGTCGCTGTTAATAAAAAAGTTTTGGTCTGAAGGTTTGGAGTTAGATTTATTCACGGGAGAATGCTTCTATTTAACTTTCTCACTGAAATCTCTGTTGTTCATATTTCTTGTGATTTCGAAGAAACTCTAGGATAGATAATTCCTAACCTATCCCAGACCTAACCTCAACCCTACTCCAATTACTCTTTCAATTATCAGAATGCTTTTATTTATTAATACTACTAAACTACGATACTACACTTTTTTTATAAACAGCGACCCTGAACTGAAACTTCCAGAACTTTACTCAGGGTGATGACCTTGAAACATATTAAAAAATCACTGAAATTGAAGGTGGTGCCCTTTATGTAAATATTTGCCGATGGTGCATCATTGAAATGGGAATACTAAAATATCTGTATCGCTAATGATTTTATCAAAAAATTCTTCAAGTCAAAGTTGTACTACTGTTGGCAGCACATGCAGCGGTAACATTATCAATGTTTGTTAAAATGAAATGATATGCAGTTGTTCACGAAAGTATTCGAACGCCTTATAAAACACAAAAACTTTTTTAATATTCGACCAACTGACCTGACTTTCTTGCGGAATTAGAAGCATTGGTTTACTAAATGACACGCAAAAGAGATTTCGAAAAATATTGCTATTGTTAGGAATTACAGGGCACTTTTTCAAACTTTTTTATTCGAACGCTTAATGAAAATTTAAAATATGCAATTTGTAGACTTATGTTAGCAATCACGTCATAGAAATCGGTGGCCGCAAAAAAAAACGACACGTATCGAAAGATGTAGGAATCTGTGAATTTTAAGAAGAAACTAATCAAAATCGTGATAAGACTGCGGTTTTTATCACTTTTACCAGCTTGTAGCTCGTGTGTACGTTAATCTATAAACTTTTCAGCATGTGTATAACTAACATAGATCCATAAAACACATATTTGAAATTTTTATTACAAGACAAAAAAAAAATAAGTGTTCAAAAGTGCCACTTTCATTTTGCTCTGTGATTCCTAACGTTTGCAATTTTTTCAAAACCTTTTTTGCACGTGATTTAGTAGATAAATGCTTCTAATTCCGCAACAAAGTCAGGTCATTTGTTCGAATTGTAAAAACGTATTTTCGTTTTAAAGGGCATTCGAATACTTTCGTGAGTAGCAGTATATATTTTACATATTTTTTTAGAGCATAAAAAACAAAATCGTTGTTTAAAATGTAAGTTTAAACTATGAATTGAATAAATCCGTTTGTCTACTTTAATTTTTATTAGCAACAACAGAGATTTAATTAATAAAAATAATTATCACGGAAAATATTTTAATCAAAAACATAAATTGGATAGGTTCTTCTGTTTACATTAATTCATATTAGATTCGGTAAGGGTTGAATTTGTGAAAATAATTCTTATATTAATTGAACATAAAAATTGAATAGATTTCCGTATTTAGATTAATCATTATTAAGTTACATAGAAATTCTATTCATGACAACAATTTCTCTGAAAAGAATTGCTCGCGAAAGTAATCATTTTATACTATAGTTTTGGTTAAACTGTACTTTGGAGGACCAATTTTTTTAAACTTTTTTTTATGCTGTCCTATAAATTTCGACGAGAAAGCAACGAAAATGAAAGTCTAATTACCAGGAGATCACTGGTTCAAAAGTTATACGTGTGTACAGTTGAGCACTTTTAAGCCTTTCAACAGTCCTACCTCTACCACCCAACGAATATCCAATATGGCGACGCTCTAACCTGTCAAAAACGCTTAAAATTGCTCATGTTTACACGTGTATAACTTTTTAACCAGTGAACTCCGGTAACCAACTTGAATTTCGTGTACTAAAACTTACATGTCTATCATTTTCTCGTCAAAATGTGTAGCATCACATACAGAAAACTTGAAAATTTTTGGTCCTCTAAAGTACAGTTCAGCCATAGTTTTTAGTATAGTATATAGAGTAGTATACTATAGTTTTCTACTCACATCTTCCACCAAGTTTGAGTTCAGCTGTTGCCTGCGCGCTTTCCTGGTCATTCCTAACGAAGCACTGGTACATTCCCTTGTCCTCTTTCTTGACGCTTTCGATCCTAAGCACATGGTCCTCCAATCCAAAGGGTTTGCCATCCTTCAGCCACGAGATAGTCTTGATGGGGTTTCCGCGAACGTTGCAGGTGAAGGTTGCCGGTCTGCCAAAGTCGATGGTCTGGGTGCTGGGCTCGATTTCCGCGGCCAATGGGGCAGTCACCGTCAAAACTGTTTCCACGCTTTCACCACCAACGGAGTTGTTCACGATGCACAGGTACTTGCCGGAATCCTCGACGCGAGCCTCACGAATGATCAGTGTTCCGCTGACTTGACGAACGCGTTCATTGAGTTGGACCGGTTGACGACGAGTTGAGCCTTCGATGAACTTGTACCATCTGAAACGAGAGTACACCGAGGATTGTTTCGTGGACTGATCGCTGAAAGGAAGCTTCTTATGGTCACATGAATCGAAGCCAATAGAAATTTATTATCTGATCTTTTTGGAGAGGAAGACGACACATTAGAGATGACAAATAATAATTAACAGTGTTTCTAGTTGCTTCGTTTCACACTGATCTCGTTTCCTAGCTGCGTATGTACACTTATGTCCACAAGTCACCGGACACTTTGCATATTGTGGAAATACATTGGATGTCACATCAGATAACACATAGCACTCGTACAGCATTCATACCACGCATATTCACATATCATGCTCTGCAATTATAGTGTAGGATTTTAAAAAGTTATTGTAAATCTTTATTGTAGTTAATAATCGTCTCGGCAGGTATCTTCATTTCCGAGGTCGAAGTGACCCATTTTGTGCATTTTAAACCCTTGTAATGTATGCAATACGTCTACTAAATGATTTTACAAAATTTGATCCAGCGTTGAAGCCACAAAACATTGAATATCACAAAACTATACGATATCATATTCTTAAGCATTTTAGAGTTCTTCTTGAAAATGAGATTTTAATGTCTTACAATTTTCTTAGAAATTTGTGGTTTTTTTATAGCATATTCATAACATCTACTTAGCTATAGCTTAGTCAAGTTTGCATTTAAAAATGGTAAAAGCTATAATAAAAAGGCATTTTCGACTTCAAACCGTTAGATTTTTCTTAAATTATAATAATGACAGAAACACCAATGTTACTTGTAAAGATCGAAAGATGCTTTGTTCAATTTGTGTTGCACTTTGTATTTCTCTCTCCATAAGAATGGCTTTAAATGGCAAAGAAATTAATAAACAATAAATAAAACACCAACATTATTATATTTTTTAGTGACCTAATAAAAATATCATAAAGTTAATAATTTGCGCTGGAATAACGCTTGAGAGGAAAGAAATGTATGCACGTGATGATTATTTAACGATGAAGTCTCTACCATCACGTTAGTATCAAATTATACTACCGTGAGTGTTACGTTACTTGTTCAATATCAAAATGTACCCTTTTTCATAAAAGTGCACATTTGAAAGTGTTAAATAATATTAGCAGGAATTAGAAAAATAATTTTCACCAAACTTTCATTTCCAACATACCTTTTTCATTTAAACTGCATTTATACGTACTTTGAACACTTTTATATTATTATACGCCAACGATAAAAAATAAAGAATTATTAAATCTCAGATAAGAAATTGCCGATATTTAATTTGTTACAACATTGTAAAAGACAATCAACCTTCTCTTATTTTTAAGAATGAAGGCTACTTTCACTTCCTTCAATTGTTTTTCTTCGAAATTACGTTTGTGTTCATCCATTCGAGTTCGAAAAATTATAATTAGAATTTAACAATGTTATTGAGTTTGAAAAATTATAATTATAAGTTTACAATGTTATTGAGTTTGAAAAATTATAATTACAATTTTACAAATCTATCAATTTGGAAAAGTATAATTTAGAATTTTACAATTGTATCAATTTGAAAAAGTATATTTACAATTTTACGATGCTATTAAATGTAAAAAATTATAATTTTACAATTCTACCAAGTTTAAAAATTTTCCTTCCCCACTAAAATTACTATAAATTTGAAGATGAAACCACTACCAACGATTGGATGTACAATTTTTCGGTTGCCATTTTAAAACACTATGAATGGAGAGTGCGTAGCCAGCATTAGGATAACTTAACGGAGACTCGTACGATCAGGTTTGTACATTGGGCACTGCATAAAAATTTGCATAATTGGATTCCTGGCGAAATCCACCATACTTTTATGCACGTCGCCGTAGCACAACTTTACTACCGACCCATAATAATAATAAACGTATACATAGTAAGTATAAATCCCACCATGCAACTACCCCGGTTTATTCTAATGCCGGTAACATAATTTTTATTCAAAGTGCTTTAACACTAAATCTGCTACTGATGGTCGAACGACTTTAGTTTTTCAATTTTGCAATAATATAAATTATGAAGATGATCTTATGAGAAATTATTGAATGCATTTCTTCATTCGCAAGATCTGAATAAATTTAAACTTGCCATTTTTATAAGGCTATGAGCAGCAGCCACTTTTAGTGCTTGATAGTGTCAGTGTTAAAACAACCATTAAAATGTTTATATCATGTTCTACGTGGCTGTTGTAAACTTCTGACTTGAATCTTCAAATTCGCTGTAATTTAAGCCACGAAAAAATTGTTTAAACAGCGTAGAGATATTCTATACAATTTTCAAGAATGCAAATCATTGTCAAAAGTTCCAATGGACTAAATATCGACAATTTCTCCTATAAGATTAATGATCTATATTTCGAGAAAAGATACAGGAAATCATAATAGTTGTCCACTCTGCTCGTATGTTGCAAGACTGAAGTAATAGCAATAGGGTGGACAGTTATTATGACATCAGGTAACTTTTTTTCGAAATATAAACTACTATAATCCTCTAATTCTTATTATTAGAATAATTCATATGAATATGGTTTTTACTAGAAGGTACACATACACATCATACACTCCATTTTTTGTACTCTTGCACACAGAGATATAGTATCCCGAATTAATACTTGGACACTTTTTACAGTACAATAACTTGTTTAAAGTTGAGCCAAACGACTTCAGCTTTTTTAAGGAATTAGAAGGATTAGTCTACTACATGGGGCGTAAAAGAAATTTTTAAAAAATTTTAGTTTACTAGAACCGCGAAGAAAATGGTAACAGTTGCTTTTTATAATATGACTTTTTTATATGGGCATATATTGAGAATTTATAACATACGTTTGCTAGATTTGTTCGAGTCATTATATACGTTCTGAAAATTTGATTGAAATCGATTAATGCAGAAACGAACAACAGTCAACGAAAGATGTAAGAATCTTTAGACTTATTACAGTTACAGGGCAAAAATTATAAAATGCTGCGATTTTAGCAATCTTTAACCATTTGTAGCTTGTGGCAACCATAAAGGAGGTTTCTCGTGTAACGGCAATGAAAACAAGTGACTTTTAAGCATTTTTATTAGAATAACTATTAGATATCTGGGACTGGGCCTTTTTAGATTGTAAACAGATAGTCTTGGAGTACAAGTGTTTGTTTAGTTCAATTCTTATTATTAATTATTGTATTATATACAAGTCTTCTTAATAGCTTCGTGCCATCATTGTTAGAGTGAAATGTAGTGTCATAAAAGTGAGATATTTTCTTAAAGTTAGATACTTTGTGCTGGAATTGAACCTGTTTTGAAAGAAAAATATGAAAAGTTGGGAAAGTTCTAGGGCTCGCAAGAAAAGGTTCCTATTTTCGACTGATTGGTTAAATTTAAATATAAATGTTAGGCTTCATTCGTTGGGGCTCAATGAATGAGCTTCGTCTGAAGTTGTTTACTATACGAGTTTTTTAGTTATCGTGCATGCCAGTTTAAAAGACATAGTTTCGAGAAACACGCGCATTATACAATAAATAATAAGAAGAATTGAACTAAAAAGAACACTTGTACTTCGAGACTATCTGTTTACATCCACAAAAGGTAGTTGGACATAGTCCCATATGTCCAATAGTTATTCTGAAAAAAATTCTTAAAAATGAATTCCAACCAGTTTCAATGAAATTTTCAGAATGTATACTATAACTGGCATAAATTTACCGAACGTATTTTAAATTTTCCACAGAGGCCCAGATAAAGAAACTGTAAAACGCAACAATATTCTTCACGATTTCGAGAAATTGCCAATTTCTCAAAATCCCTTCACATATCACATAATAAATTGATACTTCCAACTCCCTGAAAACTCAAGACGTGCGGTTCAATTCTAAGAAAGTTATTTTATAATAAAGAGTGTCTGAATATTACTTCCGGCCATTTGTAATCCAGACATCTTCGTCCGCAGTCTCGAACAAAAACGAAACACAACGACGAAATCGTACTGAAAAGAATCTCTATTCGCACTGAAATCAGCAAGTGTCTGGTGTCTCGTAGACGGCAGTGTGTATGCAGGGCTTTGGGCGTCTCTGGGCATGGGCTTCTGTCTCTACTGTCGGCTCATTAGCACGTGTCTCTTGCGCAAACTTAATCAGAAAAAAGGACAGCTTCAACGCATCTGGAGCATACAGCGGTCATAAAAGCAGAGCAGGTCGGGAAACGGTAGAGGGTGAGGTGGCTGGCAGCGGCAATTTCGTCACGATCGGAAACAAAAAGTGCTCCACGAGAGAGAGAGAGAAAGAATTAATGAGTGAGGGGGAGAGAGTGAAACAGAGCGAGAGAGAGAGAGAGAACGAGAGAAGCACTGCTGTCTGCAAGCGTGCTCTGACAAACGGATTGAAAAACGGTACACCTATGGGAGAAAGTGAGAGGCGATCACCGGAAGCGTAACAGTGACAGAGCAGTGTCGATTCCACTCTCGATTCTCGAGACACACAAGCCTGCGTGACACCTTCTCGAGCGATTTTTGTTACATCGATCGCGAGAACAGGAAACGAGGGAAGTGACGGTATGGGTGGAACCAAGATAAAAACTGCTTGAAATCAAAATAAGCTTCCACGATGAACGATACACAAGACGACAGGACGAATCCACGAACCCGTCGCTGTTTCGATCAGAATCGGAAATAGAGATGTTGGAGAGCGGGGTTGGCGGCGATGGTGCAGCGATTGGACAATGCCTGGGACACGGGTCAAACACTTTCAACATTTCTGGCGAGTGAGAGAAAAGGAAGGTGGGACGTGGGGGGGGGGGGGGGTGAAAAACACGAAACGGATGAGGCACGAAGGTGGCGAGGACTTACCAGCCAGATATCGTGGGACTTATTGGAGGTGTGCAGGTGCAGGGCAACATTGTTCGCCCCATTGATCGGGTGACACACTCTCGGACCACCCTGATCAGCACCGAGGCTACCGAAGGAGAAGAGGGCCCGCATCATCCTTTTCGGAGTCGCGCTTCCGTCACCTATCTCGGGGTTGCGTCACGGGGCTCCTGTTGGCACTGAAAACCAACACGTCCGATTGGCCCCGGATACACGAGAACGCTTTACTTCTTAGTCAACTTTAGTTCTTCCCTTTCCTCTCCCTTCGTGCCCGGTGAGACTATCTCTAATCGTTGCGGTTCTCGAGCCCGCTTCAACTTAAACCGAGGCAAGACAACACGCAAGGCTGAACCACGAAGAGAGAGATATATCCAAGCTTCTACGAGCATAATACACGACGTCCTATTTAACAGTTAACTCGCCAATCCGCCGCTGTTATAGCTGTGTCTACGACAGCGACGGTCGTTGGGATCTTGGATTAGCGTTATTTCCATCGTTCTCATTCGAGGTCACCTTTGTCCCGCCACCCCCTATCTTTGTATGCTTGGCAATCGACCGTTGTCTCTTTTGTTTCTCCCCCGACTACTGTTTTTCTCGATTGACTTTTTTTCCCTTTTCGTTTCTCTTTAGACTCTCTCTTTTTTTGATTAGCCTCTTTCAAACGTCCAACTTCTCGGATTTTGCGGTACCGCCACCCGGCCCGGGGTAGAGGGTAAGGATGGAACGCTTCGAAAATAGGATCCGTGCTCTGCGGAGCAAGATAAACGACCAAACAAAAGAAAAAAATAGAGAAGCTATACGGAACTCTTTTTGTGTACCTAGAGATCGGGGCAGGAAAGCCTTGTGCCGCACACGCCAGCGCCAGAGACTCGCCCTCTACCCCGCGGTACTTATTAAGGCCGTCTCCAGTCCCTTTTGGGGCAGTACGACCGGACGGTTCTGGAACGATATCATTTATTGCCCGGTATGTCTAAATCGTCCCATTCTCGTTCGCTCTGTCTATCGGTATAATTAGAGTCGCCGTTCAGCCGTTGACAAATCGTTGTAACGACCCTCTTCGCGCTGAAGGCGTTCCCAAATGATTTTGTGTTCATACTCTCGATAATATCTTCACTTTATCTGATTTCAATGCTAGAACCACTGGACTAATCGAAATGACTGATTTCAGATTTTTTATTTCGCTTTTACATTTGTGAGAAATTGTTGAATTTATTTATACAGAGGCATATAATAATAGGCTACAGAGGTTACGTACTCTTGATAAGAATAAGTAGCTGAGATAAAATCATCGAAAGAATTATTATATTATCCAACAAATTAAAAATTTTCTTTTACATTTTGATAATCCATAAATGATTCTTATAGACTTGGATGTGTTGAACACAAATGCGAAACGGTAAAACTTACGTTTAGGGGAGGATGCTCCGATGACCTTGACCTTGACATATGTTGTTGAGGACAACATTCTGAACAACTTTTGTCATTACAACTACCTGGTGCTCGGTCTTAGTTTTCGAGATATTTGCGAAAAACTATTGCTAGTACTGTATTGAATTTTGTATTGTATTGCCGAATTTTTATTTAAAAGAACGTACAATTTTGATAAACGCATTGATGCTTTTTTCGAAATAATGAATTCTATGTATCCATTAGACCATTTAAATACAAAAGAAAATTCTCAGTTTGATATAGATACTATTCGAGATACTCATAATTTCGTCTGCGTGCTCTCCGCCCCCCGCCACCTAGTCCTAACCAACACACGACACCACACACACCCACCCAGTGTTTCTGAAACGAAGGTTCTCACATTAAACAATGTAAAATCAACTGAAACCAATACCAATTTGTTTTACTATCAAACGCGATAATATAGTACATGTATGCTGTATTGGTCTGGGTTAGGTTTTGCAATTTGTTTTACTATCAAATGCGATAATATAATATATGTATGCTGTATTCGTCTCAGTTGATTTTATATTGTATAATGTGAGAGCCTTCTTTTTAGAAACACTGGGTGGGTGTGTGTGGTATTGTCGCTTCTCATCCCCACAACGTGTTTACAAATAAAAATAAACAGATGCGGCCCCAGAACAGGTTTACGTTGCCACGGAGCGTGGAAGAATACGAAAAATTTAATATACTATTAGCAATAGTTTTTCGCAAATATCTCGAAAACTGAGACCGAGCACCGGGTAGTTGTAATGACAAAAGTTGTTCAGAATGTTGTCCTCAACCACATATGTCAAGGTCAAGGTCATCGGAGCATCCTCCCCTAAACGTAAGGTTTACCAAACACATTTATAAAGAATTATCTAATCACTGTATTTGTCCAGATACATACTACGGTAAAAGTCGCACAAAATCCAAATAAACAGAGTCTGACAAGTTTCCTAGAACAACACAAATCAGTAATTTTTAGTAACCAGTAATTTCTAGCATCGAACAAAAACTAGTATCAGCATTTAACCAAAGGGAACGCGTGCTTCGCGAAAAGTTTACCAAAATTACATACCTCATCGTTCTCCTCAACAGACAGAATCCTGAGTAGATGCTTAGTTGTAGCATGCAACTTACCTGACATGTAAATCGTTGTTCCATGGTATATCGATCAAAAGCGATAATCAACTGATTCGACTCATCGACGACGACGACGACGACGACGACAAAAGGGTAGCCAAGGAGCGAAAGGGGATAAGGTATATCGACTACCTTGTCACGGGCATGGGGAATCCCTGAAACGAGTGGCTCAACGCGATATTCTGACCTCCAGCAGCCAACACCACTTCTCTTTCGAACTTCTTGCCCGAAGATCGCGGAGCTATCTTGCTCGTGCCCTCTGAAACGCGAGTCACAAGGGAACCGATCGTTAGGCGACGTGTACCTCGTCACTGGGACAGGAAATCCCTGAGTGGAACAGTCCAGGGCTGCCACCATTGTCCTTGGGACGTCGATGAGTTTGAAACCCTCGTAACGTTCGCCCGCGATACGCGGCGCGACATTACCCGTCGGTTCTGAAAACAGGGGACAAGAACCGACGCGTGGTGTTTAAGAAATAATGATCTAGAAAATGGCCAAACACCCGAGCAGGATCGCCACCGCCTGGTGGTGGAATGTGGAATCAAAAGACATTTGAATATTCGATGGAGTTTTGGAGGTAGACTGAAAAATTGAAACGATCACTGATCGAGATGAGTAGTTAAATCTATTCCAAAAGCGGAGGTAAAATCAGCCTCGATAGCAGCAAAAACATTAAAAGAAATTTTTGATGCAAGATGTAGTAGATGGCCAGTAAGGAGAAGTCTTTGTGACATGAACTTTAAAACTATGGAAGAGAAGAAGAAATTGCAACTATCAAAAACAAAAATTTCAAAGCACGTTGAGCATTTGTAAATAAATTAGAAATTGCCTCATTAAGAATTAAAAGAATATCTGTGGTCACATAAATCGATAATTGATAAATTTGGACGAAGTTGATGTTAGATTTGACGAGGAAAAAGTAAAAAAATTGCATGTGAAAGGGATTGTAAAATTTAATGGTGGTGCACTGATGATGTGGGGTTTTTTACCTAATATATCGTTACGTTATTGTGTCGTGTTAGGAGACAAATGAACCAGCGGTCATACAAAGAAATATTACGAAAGTAATTGACAGAAACAGAGGACAAGATCCGACGCGTGATGTTTAAGAGGTTATGATCCAGAAAATCATCGAACATCCAAGCAGGATCGACACCGCCTGACGCGAATCCCCTTGCTCCAATACCCTACGATCCCGTACCTGAACGTAGGCGCCGGGAAACCTTGAACAGGACATGCTAGGCCAGCCGTTCGATCAATTAGAATGGCCCTCTTCAATCCATTGAAGTCCTTGTCCCGTACGTTCGGACGAACACTACCTCGTGGCTCTGTAAGACCGCAAAAACCGGGGATGGGACTTGCCGTCGTTGTCGAACCCGTCGTTCGCAGCTCAAAGAAACCAAGAAACGTGAAGATACCGAGACCGGTCGCGGAGGGAACTAGTGAAGGGTAGTAGCTAGTCGAGAATCTTGTTTGACGAGAGAAGTTAGAAAATCCGAGAATTTTGGAAAATGTGAAACTTTGGGGCGAGTTGACCAATTGATTTGTAACACAGAACAGTTTTTAGGTTGTGCTTTGCGATTTTAGGGGAATGAAGTCACCCCTTGGAAAGAATACAGTATTCTTTCATGGATTAACGCCTTGCACTATGATTTATTTCATGGTTACAGTGATTGGAACTTCTTCATCGCCCATAATTTCTTCGAGGAAAAAGAAAATGTATAGTTATTAAATGTTTGTATATTCTCTAACAGCTATACAGGGTGGGGCAATAACTATGTCCAGTTTGAATATTGCCGTTATTTGTAATAATATGAAAAAATGTTATATAGAAAACTTACACGGTATAGAGGGGGACATATTGTGACACAAACATTTTCTGCGTGGGTGAAGGCATACAGGAGATTTCAAGGTCAACTCTATTTTTTTTAATGGAATGCTATGTTTTTTTTATCACGATGTGATAGCCAGTGTTGAGACGAATTCAGCGAGTTATCATTGAAGGTCATGCAAGGTCAAATATGGTAGTAAAATAAACTTTATTACATTACGGGAGATGCTCGAATTGATGACTGTTTGCGTCAATGCAAAGTTGCAATCTTCGTATCATATAATTTTTTGCACAATCTTCCAAATGTTCGGTGCGAAGGATGTGTACGGTTTGGATATCGTTCAGCATACAAGGATTGAGCTCTTATCGAATTTTGTCGCATTTCTCCATAAATGAGGATAGTATCCACTTGCTCTTCGAAAGAAAACTTCATTTTGATGATCACGCAGCTACTTGACTTAAAAATCGACCGAGTCTGACTGACCGATCCATGTTAATGTTACGAACTGGTGAGATGTTTACATTACGAGCTGATGAGATGTATACATTTCTAGCTGTACGCTATGTATTGCCACAACATAAACAATGTTACAAAACCATTCGTTTATGTAAAAGTGAGGGTCTATGAAATAATACAGCATGTGCTAGAATAAGTTCAGAAACGATAAGACATGCACGTGATGCAGGGATACGAAGATTGCAACTTTGCATTGACGCAAACAGTCATCAATTCGAGCATCTCCCGTAATGTAATAATGTTTATTTTACTACCATATTTGACCTTGCATGACCTTCAATGATAACTCGCTGAATTCGTCTCAACACTGGCTATCACATCGTGATAAAAAAAAACATAGCATTCCATTAAAAAAAATAGAGTTGACCTTGAAATCTCCTGTATGCCTTCACCCACGCAGAAAATGTTTGTGTCACAATATGTCCCCCTCTATACCGTGTAAGTTTTCTATATAACATTTTTTCATATTATTACAAATAACGGCAATATTCAAACTGGACATAGTTAGTGCCCCACCCTGTATATCGATAACCACAAAATAGAATTTTTGTTTCAGTTTAAAGGAAATTGATAATTTTCATATTTAGTAGATTTCATTCGAAATCCTCATCATGAGTCTGGCTCCTCGTTATAGTACAAGGGTTTAATTCTGAACAAAGTTTGAACCGAATGTACACCTTTCTTCATTGTATACAACAAAGCTGCATATAAATCGCGACATACAGAATTTTTGAACATATCATCATCAACCGTTAACACTTTGAATACCATTACAACAAAACTAAGTAGATGAAATTTAGCACAGTAAAAGGATTAAGAGAATTAAAGAACATTTCGTTTAACTAACACTTATGCATTAAAGTACAGACTTCTATAAGTATCTCATAATTTTTTCAGATTTTTTTTACAGACTGGAATAATAAATATTTGCGCTTGGAAATAAAAGACCCCTAATGCCGATCGCGCTAGGAAAAAACCATATTGCCGGCGGAGACTTGTAATACGTTTTCATAATTTTATAGATATCAAAAAAGATTCAATTTTAGTTTAAATACTTTATTATATTTCCCATCGTTCTCAAAATATTCCACAAAAAAAGAAAGAACCCCATTCTTTTCAAGGCGCAATTTCCTCTACTAAAGCCTATATATGCTACAGTTTAAACAAACGATAAAACTGTATTCCGAATAAATGATCGAAACCGTATACAAAATTTCATACTATGAACGAATTCGCGAATCTGCTAACATCCCTCGTAAGTCGCTCACCTGTACAAAGGCGACGGACTCGCCTGAGCCTCGCAGAGCAACGTCAAAGGTTCACCCTGGGTTTTAGTCATTCCGTCGAATTTCGACCTAGGCGGCAACCGGGGAGGACTACTTCCGACCGGCTCTAGAATGCAAAACGAAGGAAGGGGGCATAGTAATCGACAATCTCCGTGTGACTCTGTGGAGATGTTTTCGCGTGCGGAACGAGGGACTTGACGCGGTCAGTTAACTGAGACCGTTCCAGATGCACGGTCCATCGTTTGTTGCGTGAGAGGCGACGACCTTACTAGAGGATAATTGCAGAACAAATCGGAAGAGGCTTTCCCCGTGCTCGTCCAAGCGTACCTGAAGATCGGCAACGGATGCGCCTGAGCTTGGCACACCAAGGCCATGGCTGTTTCGCTGGGTAACGAAAGGACTGTTATTTTCGCCGTGGGTGGTACTTTGGGTGCCGCGCCGCTGACCGGCTCTGGATAGAGAAACGACAAATCTCTGCATCTCTATCTCACAACTCTACCATCCGTCGCGATATTCTCTTACTCAGTATTATCCGAAGATCGAACCATAAATAGATATACCTATAAGCTGGAAGAGGATGACCCTGCGCTGGGCAAAGCATCGTTACCGGGCTGCCGACATAGCTGACTAGCACATCATACTTGGCAGTGGACGCGACTCTAGGCTTGGCACCGTTCACAGGCTCTACAGAATTCCCGGATTAATGTAATCGGAGGACCGACGGCTATCGATGACTACACTGACCTAAACGTGGGAGCAGGGAACGCCTGGGCGTCGCAGAGCAAACTGATCTTGGCGCCGCTCGCTACCTCGAACGAATCCGATTTCGCAGACTTCGGGAATTTCGGAGACACCCGACCTGCTGGCTCTGACAGTCACAGTAGTTGGCATGTTAATTGACCGCGAATACTCGATATCAGGGAGACAACACGCCACCGCCACTGTTTCTTGTTTTAACTTGTGGACATACGTTTTCATTTTGGTGAGGTTGTAGAGTCACACAGAGGTATCATCGTTTGAGGATTCTGGATGGTAACTGCACCAAAAGGTTTTTATCCGAACGTTTTCTCAACAAAGTTTAGCTAATATTGTTACAGATTTTATTAGCGGGACTGTAGATACAGCTATGACTATAGTGTAAGTGGTGTTAATTAACCCCTTGTGCTACGATTTATTTTGTAGTTACAGCGATACGAATTTCTTTGTTGTCCGTTATTTTCTACAAGAAAAAAGAATTGTATCTACTGGATGCCTACATATTTTCTAATGGCTCTATATGCGCAAAAGCACAAAATAGAATTTCAGTCCGGTTTAAAAGCAATTAAGGACATAAATGTTTACTAGACATTGTACAAAACTTGTATCACGAATCTGACTCGATGTTATAACAGAAGGGGTCAAGAAAGAAAATATATTTCTATTTCACTCCAGTTTGTTGCAACTCCGATAGAAAATTTGGCACGAGTACGATTTCCGCCCCCTCCACGACCTAACCTCAACTCATTCTATTCACATTATTTTTCCATTACTAGTTGAAATTCTGGATGACACCTACAATGCAAAGTTTATGCGAATAAAATTTCATTTTCTACAAAAAAGGTCTCTTGCTATTTTGCCAAATTTTGCGCAGTTACCGAGATATTTGCAAATTTATAAAAAACAGGAAATCTAGTTTACCGGCTAAACCAGGCCAATTTGACACCATGTTATATATACATTTTTTTCTTGAAATGACCCCAAGAACACAAATATAACCGCAAAACGAGGGGCCACGGAAATCGTACTCTCCCCGAAAATTTTTATTTTGCATAGAAATCCGCTGTTTATTGCTCACTGATGAAATTAACTACAATGCTGAAGTATGTGGTTGAAATGAAGCATCTTTTCATTCGGTTTTCACCCTGAAACTTTAAACAATGATACCACTCTGACTCGTAAAAGTCTCAAATCTTCAATTCGATGGAAACGCAGTGAATTCAGAAAATTTACCTGTGAGTCGGGGTTGGTGAGCCCTGAGCGGCACAGGTGATTGCAACCGACGATTTCGCGGCACGAACGTATGTTACGCTTTTTGCGTCACTTTGAAAACTGGGTGCCTTGGATCCTACCGGTTCTACATCGAACAAAAACCCAAGAACAAAGTTCTACCAGCGTTTCTCTGTGATTTACCTGAACGACGGAACTGGGAACCCTTGCGCGGGACAAAGCAACGCAGATGAGCCCTTCGCAGGACGTATGAACGAGTTGACGCGATCATCGCTCGAGAATTTTGGTCCTTTCGCTCCCAAAGGCTCTGATAACGTAATGATTACGCAGATTGCTTAGGAAAAGTTATTGGCAAGAGACGAAACAGTGGTCCGAAATTGTGAAAACATGAATTAAGGTCGATGCTCGTACAAGAGCACAACGCTTGAGTGGAAGATATTATAACGGAAGCGTTGACGTATTCGCGTTATTTACATACATATATGCATTTCAATAGAAGTGCGTTCCCTTAGCGGGAACATCACAACATTCTTCCTGTTACCTTTTGCTCCCTTTGATAGAATGAATATATCGATATATCGATCTGTTGTTGTTCTGACGATGTGCTGTTAGATGGCCGACGATCTTTAAATTCATGGCATTCTGCGTTATATATTATTCATTGGCATTATATAATGGCATTGTTTCTCTAGTAGGAAAACAGGTAAATATTTACATTAGGGGCTTCCTCACCGATTTTGATGACGTTGAAATATGTTGTCAAGATCATCATTCTGGACAACTTTTTCCTATACATGTGACCACCGCTCAGCTTTAGTTTCCGAGATATTCGCAAAAAAGTTTCAACATCTCGAAAAGTGATCTGAGTAGGTCTGGGTTAGATTTGAAATTGTGGCCGCCGATAACGCGGCAACGGTCACAACTTAAAACGACTTCAATCAATTGAGACCCACTGTCTTGTCTGTTTATGTTTACGAACTGAAACGTGAAATGAATCGTGTCGAACACGAACTCATTTCATTGTCAGTTGCGTTAGCATACAGAGTATTAACCCTTTGCACTCGGAGCTATTTCAAATAAAAAATCAAACATTTCTTCTAACCTAGAATATTTCCATTGTACATAATTTTTTTCAATATTTAAATGTATAGTAATTTATTACATATAAACAAATTTAATCATGTAAACAATATTTTGAATAACGGTGTAACAATTTGTAGCGGCGCCTCAGAATCGCCATTCGAGTGCTAAGGGTTAAGCATTAAACTATACGAATTCTTGGATATCTGCAACAATCAAGAAAATATATAATGACCCAGTATATAAATATATAAATATATAAATATATAAATATATAAATATATAAATATATAAATATATAAATATATAAATATATAAATATATAAATATATAAATATATAAATATATAAATATATAAATATATAAATATATAAATATATAAATATATAAATATATAAATATATAAATATATAAATATATAAATATATAAATATATAAATATATAAATATATAAATATATAAATATATAAATATATAAATATATAAATATATAAATATATAAATATATAAATATATAAATATATAAATATATAAATATATAAATATATAAATATATAAATATATAAATATATAAATATATAAATATATAAATATATAAATATATAAATATATAAATATATAAATATATAAATATATAAATATATAAATATATAAATATATAAATATATAAATATATAAATATATAAATATATAAATATATAAATATATAAATATATAAATATATAAATATATAAATATATAAATATATAAATATATAAATATATAAATATATAAATATATAAATATATAAATATATAAATATATAAATATATAAATATATAAATATATAAATATATAAATATATAAATATATAAATATATAAATATATAAATATATAAATATATAAATATATAAATATATAAATATATAAATATATAAATATATAAATATATAAATATATAAATATATAAATATATAAATATATAAATATATAAATATATAAATATATAAATATATAAATATATAAATATATAAATATATAAATATATAAATATATAAATATATAAATATATAAATATATAAATATATAAATATATAAATATATAAATATATAAATATATAAATATATAAATATATAAATATATAAATATATAAATATATAAATATATAAATATATAAATATATAAATATATAAATATATAAATATATAAATATATAAATATATAAATATATAAATAACCCAGACCTAACCCAGACCTAGTCCCATTACTTTATGAGATGTTGAAACTTTTTTGCGAATATCTCGGAAACTAAAGCTGAGCGGCGGTAACATGTATAGGAAAAAGTTGTTCAGAATTATGACCTCGACAACATATTTCAACGTCATCAAAATCGGTGAGGAAGCCTCTAATGTAAATAATTACCGGAAAACAAACTACCTTTATAAACAATTTTTATATTTCAGATTGTACTTTCATTATTTAAAACTTAAACGGTTACCACTAAATTATGATATTATATCAAACATGAGTGTGGCGAATACAATAAAATGTACATTTTGATGAATTTTAATATTCCATGCAGATGAGATTAAATTATTATTAGAATATTTTATTTTTCACAATGATGCACAATGTAGTCATCACTACTGATTTCTTTAACCGTTTCAGCGGCATAAATGTCTTATGGTTTGTATAGAAAAATGGTAATATGAATTTTTTAATAGTTTTCGAGAAGATAATCCAGGGCAAGTGAATAGCTACACTATAATCGGATTATGTTTTATATATGTATAGGGTGAGTCACCTAAAGATTGTACTTCAAATATCTTTGTTGTTTTTAAAGAAAAGCTAAATGTGTTGAGAACAAAGTTGAATGGTTCATTAGGGCTGATACGGTGCCATAAAAATTATTGTTTTTGTGTCATTTGTTTCAGAGAAATCAAGGTCACCTTAGTTCTTTTTTTTTAAACTGGACCACCCTTTTTTAAATAGCCACGATGATAGTTCCATTCGTTAAGAATTCAGTGAACATAATTACTTAATTCAAGGTCACAGAGAGAGAGAGAGAGAGAGAGAGAGAGAGAGAGAGAGAGAGAAAGCTTGTTCTATTGTATTATACCAATATTGACACTACTATTATTATAATTCTTATAATTTATGTAAATCTCACTTTGTAAATATTATTTAAACCAAATGTGGTCGATGATGATCTCGTTTTTAGTGCGAAATTATAAATTCATAAAAAAATGTGTTAATATTCTACATCTTTTTACCATAATTATTTTATCACCGAAACTCGTAAAATTCCAAAAAAATTAACAAGGCTTTATGCTTTGACTAAAAATACATCGTTACAAATTTAGTTGTTGCACATTATCGTAAGAATTTTTCAAATATCATTGCAATTACAATAGTTTTAAGAAAATTCTGACAAAGGGTTTCTTGTAAATATTATCGTGACCTCATGCGTGTATATTTCATGTTATGAACGAAACTAATCCGCAGAACTGGGGGGAAATTAGAGATTTATGAAAAGGTATTTTCCTAAGGGATTTAGCAAGTTTGTCATCCTCATATTACAAGTACCTATGAGTGCAGCGACATGATTTCACCATTTCCCTATTAACAGTGGAAATCGTTATTCCATAGCAAGCTTTCTGTGTATGCTAAGTATGGCTGTAGTTCTTCGTTTCTCATGTACCTGTCGGTGCAAAAACACTATTTAATCCTATCCTTGACAATGGAAATAGTCACCCAACAGTAAAGTTTATTTGTATACTAACTGTGACTATAGTTATCCGGTAACATTTACTACTAAAATTCGATTATCACAATGTGGATTTGTATATATTTCATCATTCTTCATGTATTAATTTGGGGTAATTCGATTAAAAATATCAGGTAAACAAGAAGGTTTACACCGTTATGTTTTGTTATTAGTAAACTATTCATGTTATCGCTTAAAAATGAGTGTATGTAAGTTGACGCGAAAGCTTAACAAAACATTCAACTAATGATTACTAACTTATATAACTATTAATTAATGTAACATGACAAAAATTTATAAAATTGTTGAAATCAAATCATTCACGAGTTAAAACACCTTTTTAATACCAGTTGTAAAAACTCTTATAAAGATGTAATAAGAAATTTGTTAGATCGTTAGAAAAATATAATAGATATCGAGTTAAAACACCTTTTTAATACCAGTTGTAAAAACTGTTATAAAGAGGTAATAAGAAATTTGTTAGATCATTAGAAAAATATAATAGATGTCGAAGGTGACTAATTTTGTGAATAAAGTATTATTTGATTTTGTGTATTATTTAAATTTGTGTACTGCTTAAATTTTTAGCAACGAGCTATATAGAAAGGGTTAATTCACAGTTAGATTCAAGTCAATTTTGAACAGCAAAAAATTCAGTAGAACAAAATACCCCAATTTGAGAACAATATGATCATTCCTAAACAAACATTCTCTTCATTTTCAAAGCTTTCCCAAAAAATGTTGGACGACTTATGGCAAGTCTTACGTATGTGAAAATTTACTGTTAGACTTAGACCATAGATTTAGCAGTTCAGGGATGACGTCTACGCACTGTACTGAAAAGTTATACTAGACCAGACTATTCAATCCGTTATAATACGTTATATTCATGTATTATTGTTTGCATTCCGAGAATTTGAAAATAACTATGCAACATGAAAATGTCTAACAGAAGTAATGAACATATTATGGCAACAATTTCAATGATGTTTAAAATGTTAACACGCTACGCCAGACTATTTAATGTATTTAACTATGTTATACATTCATCTGAAATTTATAGTGTACGGGGTGAGGCATCTAAAACATACCACCTGAATAACTAGGTTGCTATTGGCGATAGAAAAAATGTGTCAGAGGGTGGCATAATCTCATGTTAACAGTTTTTTTGTAGGTGGACGCGTAGAGGACAGATGGAGGTCAACTCCGTTTCTTTTTTAACAAAATAACGTATTCCTCTATGTGTAATCATCTAATAAGGCGTTTTATGACGCGTACAGTAACCTGCAACTCAAGGTTATTCAAGATCGTTGAATATTTCACATCGCAGTTGACTTCCAATGATCTTGAACGACCTTGAGTCGTAAGTCACAGACGTGATCTTCATATGTCCTCTACGCATTCATCTACAAAAAAAACTATTAATATAAAATCATGTCACCCTCGAAACCAAGCAAGTTTCGTTTGACACATTTTTTTCTGTCATTAATAGTAATCGAGTTATTCAATTGGCATGTTTTAGATGCCCTATCATGTATATGTATATCTTTTGAAAATAGCATAGAAACATATGAACAAGTTTAATTAATTAACATATTATAGTACTATCTATGATAATACACAACGTCGATCATAGATATTCTGTACTCCAAAACAATTTCATAGAACCTGGCACTGTTCCTGAAGAGTTAAGAGTCCATGTCTAAATTATCACGGACTATCAATGGCAATTTAAACTTCGTGTTTTCACGTTGTCGGACCACTGTACGGCGCCATGCGTTTTTCAATCGAAGCTACTCCGCCATAGGGGGTTTGTTTGCTCGAGAATAGTAAATGGCATTAAAGAGGATCGATAAGACGGTGGTTGGTCTCGAGTACCTGAACGCTGGTACCGGGTGACCCTGCGCTTGGCACTGGATCGCGAATCCCATCGAGTTTTTGGTCCTTTGCCATCGTTTTGCGTCGCCGGAAATGGAAGGCGCTTTACTTCCTACCGGTTCTTCGCCAACAAAATAATCAAACGCGTGAGAAGGAATGTTGCCTACGGAGCAGCACAACTGCGACAAGAATTTTCGGAGAAACCGTGGCTCGCAAGTTGGAATTTCGCGATTTACCTGAACGTTGGAACAGGGTAGCCCTGGCCTTGGCAAAGGATCACGATATGCGTGGCCTTCCGCCTTTTCATCAAACTCCCTTCCTCGCCAAGAATCGAAGGTGCTTTGCTACCGACCGGTTCTAACGGGCAAAGAAACGAGCTTCGTGTTGACAGACATTGGAAATTATACCTATAACTGGGAACAGGATATCCCTGGGCTCGACTGCGTTTTGGAGAACTCCGTGTTCTTAACTTTTTTGAACTTTTTTTTATGTGATCCTGTAGATATCGATGAAGACATTCCGAAATTGTGTGTATGGTAGTTAGGAATTCACTGGTTTATAAGTTATACGCGTGGAAAGATGAGCAGATTTAAGAGTTTTTGACAAGTTAGAGCGTCGCCATATTGGATATTCGTTGAGTAGTAGAGGTTGGTAGGTCTGTTCGGCGCAGGCTCTTGATAGATCGTGAGTGTTCAGCGCATGTGTTAGATAGTATGGTATATTTGCGGGATCTGCTAAATAGTACTGAGCGTATGTGCTAGATAGCAATTAAGTGGTTACACATACTTTGTAAACATAAGCAATTTCAAGTGTTTTTCACAAATTAATTATTAATAAGTTTATTGTTGATTTTGAAATGGCTAGTTCAAGTATTAGAAATTTTAACTTTAGAGACATGCCACGTAGTAAAGAAGAAGCAATTACTTGGGCTCAGGATTGTGGATTGTTGCAGAAACTTAAAAAATGTCGTACTCATCGGTGCGAAATGAAAATTTATAACAATAATCATGGAATCGGTCGTTTTCGGTGTCCAGTAATTAAAATAGACAGAATCACATACAGGATTTCAAAAAGAAGTTACAGTCCAAGATGGTTTGGGGTTAGGTCGTCGTGGGAGCAGAAAAGGGCGGCCCGACCATGGTATAATGTTTCGCATTTTGATTCAGTAAATGTGTTATTATGTATTACGTACGTGTTTGTGCTGCTATCTAATGGATTTGCTATCTAAAGTATTTAGCCTATTCTGTGGGTATTACCTAGCAAATATATCAATATGGCGGCGCTGTAACCTGTCAAAAAGGCTTAAAAGTGTTAAACTATATATGTGTATAACTTTTTAACTAATGAATTCCGCGCATTAAGATTTTCATTTTCGATGTTTTCTCGTCGAAATCTATATGATTATAAAAAAAACTTGAAAAAAAGAGTTCTCCAAAACGCAGTTAAACTAACCCTGACTCTTTGGGCTCCATTTACAATGAGGGGAAAATGGAACCAATGGAACCATTTTTTTTAAATCATTAATGTATTTATTAAGACAGAGTTCTATAGTTTTCAAGAAGCATATGATTTTACATTTATATTAGCATGAGAAACGATTGATATTCTAATTCTTTTACAATTAATTCACTAGTAATAGTATTTTATTATTGACTAAATTTCACACGAAGCTAAAATAGTAACAAAAAGATGTATTTAATATTTTGTCCAAATCCCATTGATATAAAATATCAATAGTATCAAGACTAAGTATGTTTGCAGCTACTATATATAAAGCTCGAAAAATGCAGTCTATATTAGTTTTGTGTAAAACTATACTACTACGAATGTAATCTTATACTACACTACTCGAACACGTAAAATGATTAAAAAGTGTGGAATATTCCTATTAAGTCCCAAAAGTTTTAAATGATCACTCGTGAAGAAGGGTAGTTAAATATTTTCAATGTCTGTAAGAACCTTTAAAGGACATTTTGTTGCAAGATGTAATAGGTGGGCAATTGGAAGGAATCTTCGTGACATGTTCTTTATAACTATGGAAAAGTAGAAGAAATTTTATCTATCAAAAACAAAAATATCAAAGCTCATTTAGCATATTCTAATTGATAAAATTGGACTATTAAGAATTGAAGAAAGGTATGCGGTCAGATAGATCCAAAAGGAAATAGATATGGTCGCGATAGATATTGTATTCGACGAGTAAAAATTACAAAAATAGCACATCCACGAGGCCGCAAAATTTGATGATGGTGCACTCATGATGTGGGGTTGTTTTTTGTAATATGACGTTAGATCTCTGTATTCTGTTAAACAACCAGGTAAGAAAATATTTTCTTACATGCTTTTGACGCGTTTTTACCTTTTCGGTAATAAAAAAGCAGAATATGACGAAAATGTTGTTTTTCTCCGGGCATTTGAAAAATCTTGAAAACAACTATACATGCCACCGATTGTAAAATACTTTACCGAAATAATCAGTGAAATCTAACCTTTAAAATGACGTATGACACTTGATTGCGTCAAGTTGTTAATGAGTCGAATTAAAAATGTCACGCTACTAACCAACAAAAACGAGATGAATTTATGTTACAACCCAATATTTGGAATTCTGGATTGGCTAACACAAAAGCTCAGACAAAAATCAATCGAAAAGTATGAACTGCCTTGAAAGGGTAATTAAATAAAAAATATGACTTTCCACCATCTTCACTGAAACAACTATGGAAACAAGTAAAAGAATAAAAAGTATCAAAATCTGGAGAATATTTTCAAAATCTAGTAAAAAATATACCAAAAAGGATTTGCACCTGTTAGAGCAATCAAAGATGCTTAAATAAAATTTTAAATATATTTCTTGGTTAGTGTTTAACCAAGTATAACTAGTAAACTAGTAAGTAGGTAAATTAAATGTAATAGAATAAAAATATTAATGGTTTCTTAAGTTCAAGTTAATTTAAAATGTTTTAATAATCATGTAAATAACGATGGTCTGGAGAATGGTTTTATTGATTCAATTTTGCTCCCCACTGTACCCCTGTTATTTGTAGCAGCACGAACATTCTTAGCTATCGAACAAATTATTTAACATGGAAAAGCAACGTTGATGATACCCTCGATTCGCTACACAGATTAGTATAAAAAGTGTTAGTGTTGTATATGTTTAGTCAATTTTTAACTATAGAAAAATATGATAAGACAAGCTACTCCAATTTGAGAACAATATGATCGTTCGAAAACAGGCATTTTTCAAAATTTTGTTAGAGAATGTTGAACAACTTATGAGAAATCGTACATACAGTCCCGTGTTGTATCGAAACTGTGAGTTAAGGTAATACGAAGAGTACATTCAAGGCTATTAACACATTGCTAAGGGGAAGCCTATTAGTACGATGCTCAATGATTGCGAAAAACCAAATAGAACATTAAAATCTTCTTTTTAAAAGAATGATGCCGACAGAAATGATTGAATCACGTTCATGAGGGCGGCCCGTTGTTTCGTGACCACAACTGCAATTGTTGTCGTACAATTTCTTAAGAAATTCTCAGATGTGGATCATGAACATTTAAAGTCTACTAAATAGACGCCGGTAAATAATGTGTTAAATCGTATTATATGAAAAATGTGTTATAAGTACACTACGGACTTTTATGCAAAATAAAATTTATTTGGTACTAAACCAAATAAAAATTTGTTTCTCCTTTTAATAGTTCTAATAAATTGATAATACTGCATCGATACTCTTGAATTCCTTTTATCTCTACTGTTTTATATTTCATCTACTCATTTTTGTCATAAACGCATAAAATTTGCAATCTAGCTATAGGCATAGTGTATTGTTGCAGGATTGTTGCAATTTTTTCTCCGTGTTGAGTGTATTTTTTGCGTCATCGGAAACGAAAATTAGTCTACTTCCTATAAGTTGTTCGCCAGAAAACTATGCAATAAAACGCGTGAACGAGGACGTCGTCAAGGAGTAGCAATTTCGACAAGAATTTTCAGAGAACCCACGAGAGGATTCACCAGAGGGTAATTCGTGATTTACCTGAAGGTTGGAATAGGGTATGCTTGGCCTTGGCAAAGTATCACGATATGCGTGGCTGTCCGTCTTTCCATCAAACTGCCTTTCTCGCCAAGAATCGAGGGTGCTTTGCTACCGACCGGTTCTAATAGGCAAAGAAACGAGCGGCTCGCTTGAAAATGTTACCTATAATTGGGCACAGGATATCCCTGAGCGGGACACGTCAACACCACGCTGCTCTGCGTGCTCATTTCCTTCCAACCGCGTTTCATTTCACCCGTCAGTGCCGGGGCTTTGCTACCCATAGGCTCTAATGACACAAACAGTGTAAATTCGCTCATGAATGAGCTAAGAATTAAATGCTCAAGGCACGTTTACCTAAAACTGGGCACGGGATAACCCTGAGCCGGACAGAATAGGACGACCGTCGAATGGTAGCGCTTTTCTTTCCAGCCACCCTTCAAGTCACCTGTGACCGTTGGCGGTTTGCTTCCGACCGGTTCTAGCGGAATTTCGGGAGCGGTTTAGAGAACGCAGCTGCGAGATTCTAACGAATTGTTTACCTAAAGGCGGGCACAGGATATCCCTGGGCCGGGCATGATAGAACGGCGCTGGACTTCGCTCTCTTCTTCAGCCAACCCCCTCGCAATTCACCCGTGAGCGCCGGAGGTTTCGTTCCAATCGGCTCTATGAATGTTCAACGTGGTCATGCGTTCAAGCTTTATTGTTCTGTTTACGTTTAGAGGACATTCTGGTGTGACATGTTTGAAGAAGTGTAAATTTGCTTCTTTTGTTTTCATTTTTCGAGTTTCTGAGTCAGTTTTTGTATTATTTCATTTATTGAGTTGACACGTGACTTTGTGTGGATTCTCATAGAACAATGAAATGCATTTGACCTTCAGAAGACGAACGTTTTTAAAGCATTATAGATGATTATAGTTTTGTTCATTTTAACTTTCATTTGTCAATTTTGGTGGATGTATTTCATGCCATTAAACTACGAATTTTTGTGCGAAATAAAAATTGCCTGCATTAATTGCAAGATACAAGAGCTACACAGATATATATATATATTTCTATTTGCAATCATTATAACCTATTTACGTCATAAGGAAGAATGGAGGTCCTCACCATATCAATATTTATTATATTATCATAATTCATATTTCAATAATTTATACATATTTCATTTTATTCAAATTTGTTTACTGTTTAGCATTTTATCTATCCATTTTTGTCATAAATGCATTGAAACCGTAGTCTAGTCGTCACACTTGTTTTAGAAAAATTGTTCATATTATTAAACTTCGTAAAAATGAATTATAATTTCAATTGATCTTTAAAAGTTTGGAAATTGAATGAAGTATTTAAAGAGCTGGGCAAAAATAGATCCAAATACCAACATTCGATTTAATTAATCAATAAATGAACTTTGTTTTTATCGAAAATTAATTTTATTCAATAGCATAATTTCGCTATTCTATGTAATTTCATGTAATTTCCAATTTGATAAATAATTTATAAAAGATATATGAATATTAGCATGACAACACAGTTTTATTTATAAACTATTTGTGATTAATGTGTTTGGTCACGACGTTTTGTTTGTGTCATTATAATTTTTATTTGCCTGTATAGCATTCTTGTTTTAATGGAAGTAAATCAACATAATCCACCGGAAACTTTCAATACTTTCTCATTCCTCGTTTCTTTCCATTATTCAAGTCGTAAAAATTTTTCTGAAGTCAGTTTTAAATGCAAATGCTGAATACGACGATGATTATATGTCATTTATATATTTCAATTTCGTAAACATCCGTTGCAGGTTATGAGTCAACCCAATGTTTTTAAAAATGTGTTACTATATTTTAGTTGTAAAATTTCAATCATTTCAGAAATTGTAACTATTGTCTTAGAAAGATGCGTTGAATTGACAAAGAATAAAACTACAATTTAAATGTAAATTGTACATGTAATTAGAAAATAGTTTTCATCTAAAATTATTATATTTTATTTTACATAATATCATCTATATTTGAGAGTTGAGAATAGGCTTGAAGTTTAGCAACAACAAACTTTGTTATCAACATTTTTATATGACTGCATATTCTTTTCAGAAAAAATTGTTTTTAACAAGAATTATATATTTTTCTCATTAACAATCTTAGCTACTCAAACAATTTTCAAAAGTTCAATTTGTTTAAAAAATATAGTAAAGATTATTAATTGTATACATACGAATATATTAATATAAAAAATAACTAGCATATTGATACTATAGATATTTTCATGGAGATATACAATTACGAAAATTACAGACTAAGTAATTGAAACGCCAAAGAAATTACATTGTCACAAAGCATTATCGATTCAATGAATAATGACGAAGTCATTAGATGTGCAGGCGCAGGAACGGAGCAAGAATTCATATTTGATAAAATTACAGATGATCTAACGTTAATAACTTTCAATGTAGATGTCAAAGAGACTGATGGATTAAGCTGTTCGTCATTACGTTTAACTGCACAAGGATCATCTTCAAACCATTTCGAGCCTCTCAGGCGTGAAAACTTTTCATACACTTTTCACAATCAACGTCTAGTTAAGAGCAGAGCACATTCTATAATTAGTTGAAATGCTATGAAACTTCATAACTGTTCACGCCGTTTATCAGTGAAGTTCCGGTCGCCTACAATTTGTTTCACTATAACGACTTCAACTTTACCGGAGGGGTGAAATTAAAAGTTTCGCAGCATTCGTATGGTTCATGTCAGTTTATATTAATAAATTTTTACCAAAATAACATGACAATTTATAAGAAAAACATATTAATAAATCAACCATTTTTGCTAGTTTCGAAACAAATGAACATTTTAAAAACCTAGCTGCATAACTGTATTTGTTATCAAATGTACACTATTCCTGTCGAAACAATTGTTCTATGTAAATAGATAAAAAATTTGTAAAAGTGCTCACCTTCAACCCTACACAATTTAATGCTTTTTGTTCATGTGGTTCTTTTTTCCACGTATAATAATAATGCTCACAGATAGATAAATCTTTAATATCATAGTATAATATATGTGCATATCACAAAAATTGAAAATATCATAACAAAATAAATTGGTTTCATTAAACATAGATTATGATTTACTTCTTTATTTGCAATTCTATTCTTTTGTGATTAACATGTGTTGTGATTTACTTCTTTATTTGCAATTCTATTCTTTTGTGATCAACTTATGTTGCGATTTACTTCTTTATTTGCAATTCTATTCTTTTGTGATCAACTTATGTTGCAATTTACTTCTTTATTTGCAATTCTATTCTTTTGTGATCAACTTCTGTTGTGATTTACTTCTTTATTTGCAATTCTATTCTTTTGTGATTAACATGTGTTGTGATTAACATGTGTTGTGATTTACTTCTTTATTTGCGATTCTATTCTTTTGTGATCAACTTATGTTGCAATTTACTTCTTTATTTGCAATTCTATTCTTTTGTGATCAACTTTTGTTGTGATTTACTTCTTTATTTGCAATTCTATTCTTTTGTGATCAACTTATGTTGTGATTTACTTCTTTATCTGCAATTCTATTCTTTTGTGATGAACGTATGTTGTGATTTACTTCTTTATTTGCAATTCTATTCTTTTGTGATCAACTTCTGTTGTGATTTACTTCTTTATTTGCAATTCTATTCTTTTGTGATCAACTTAGTTGTGATTTACTTCTTTATCTGCAATTCTATTCTTTTGTGATGAACGTATGTTGTGATTTACTTCTTTATTTGCAATTCTATTCTTTTGTGATCAACTACTGTAGGTAAAAATGTAAGGATTTTTGTGGGAAAAATGCAAAAATCATGATACTCAAAATTAAGAATCTTTTAAATATTATTGAAAAATTATTTAAGAAATAATTTCATACTTCCCAAAGTATTCTTATCAACCAAAACAAATTCGCCATTATTGATCATCGTATTAACTGTAAAAAGATTTCTAAATATTGTACAATTTTCCCATTGTCTCACCAGAATGACCGTTCAAAGATGTTAGTAGAAACCTGTGCTTATCCGAAAATACACAAACGAATTTAAGACCGGACGCTGTTTAGTCACGACATTCAGTGCGAAACAGATTGATTAAAAGGCGCGTAGGGTGATGTTATAACATTCGGTTACAGTTTGTGAAGCATCGTTACCTAAATGAAGGCACGGGGTAGCCCTGCGCTGGACAAAATATCACGACATTGGTCAGTGACTGAACCTCCAACATAATTCCTTTAACGATCCCCATCAACGCCGGCGCTTTGCTCCCAACTGGCTCTGGTCATAAGCAAAACAAGGAAGCTGTCAGCTAGCATAATGCCTCTTGGACGCTTCTAATCGCACGATTACGCAATCTATTCCGATGGAACAGGGGACCCCGATTCGCAAAAGGGAATACGTGAGAAGAAAAACAATTCCAGGAGAAAGTGTGGCCGAAGAAACGAGATCCTGTGATATCGCATTTTGTACTTTCCGTTTGCGGTCGATAATTCGATCGCGGTTTTTAATTACAGTAATGTGAAAGAGATGTGCACGATACATGTGAATTTATCCCCGTTAAGACGAGGTATACCCCACTAGCTCGATCGATGAGAAGAGTAACATGATACAAGATTAGATATCTCATCGAGACGTTACTAATCCAGTGACAAGACTTTTTTCGTTTCCTAAAATTATTTCTTTTATGAAACTTCTACTATAATATTCGTAACGTTTTTCTGACTAAAACGAGTCTAAACACGATATAATTAGCAGCATGTTTGCTTCAGATATCAGTTCGGATAATCGAGGTTTTACTGAATCGGCAATCGAGCAAGCAAATAATGCTTCGAATTGTGGGATGTTGGTCTCATTTTAACCAGAAAAATGTCAATATGGTGGTATAAGCTTCATCAATAAATAATTAAAAACAAAAGAGTTTTGTCACTGGATCAACATGCCGATACACTGATATCGCTGTCTCATTTACGTGCTGTCCATTTCTATGTTCGACGCTAGCGACAAGAAATCAAGGAAGGTTATCTGTACGGTGTACAAAAAATATATGTCATGATTACCATAACGGGAGCCTATTAAATCCCATTAGTAAAAGTGTATTCAAGCCGATGGAGCATATTTCGGTTAAAGAAAATTCTTCTAATAAACGAAATTACATCGTTGTTGTTTCAAGGAAAAAAGGTAATTATATAGAAAAGGTCTGCGTACACCGATTTTGATGAAATTTTAATATATTATAGATTTCGACATTTTGAACAACTTTTTCCTTTTCCAATATAAAGGGGTCGCTTTTAGTTTTCGAGATATTTGCAAAAAGCTATCGGTAATGTTAATTTCATAACGCAAACCTTCTTTTTAGAAACACTGGGTGGGTGTGTGGTATTGTCGCTTCTCATCTCCACAACGTGTTTACAAACAAAAAATAAACAGATGCGGTCCGAAAATCCAGGAAATGTCTTTGAAAATTGAAAGCTCAGCCTATCTATGTATGATCAGAGTTATCTACAGGAGTTAATTCTGCTTGTTTCTTCTGTTATTCCATTTCCTGGATTTTCGGGATGCATCGATAATACCACACACACACACACACACCCAGTGTTTCACACGCACCCAGTGTTTATAAAAAGAAGGTTTTCGTTACGAAATTAACATTACCAATAGTTTTTTACAAATATCTCAAAAACTAAAAGCGACCCCGCTATATTGGAAAAGGAAAAAGTTGTTCAGAATGTGTTGCTCCACAACATATTAAAATTTCATCAAAATCGGAGTACGCAGACCTTTTCTATATAATTACCAAAAAAAAATCTAACATATCTCATTTTAAATAGTATTTTACCCAGCTCTGTCGATAACGCATAGTACTCAAGAAAAAGAGGTATCTTTTTGTAACAGAGATTCATATGATTTTATAATAGTGTTTGATACTATTCTCGTGTATAACATTTCGGTGCGGAAGTGTTCACATCTATCGAGACATTACTGTAAAGCTAGAGGTTTACCTAAAGGAGGGAACGGGATATCCTTGCGCCGGACACGGCATCACGCAGCTGGCTCCTGATCCCTTTTCCATCCACACGCCCTTCACGTCCCCCGTGAACGCCGGTGCTTTGCTCCCGACCGGTTCTAACAATGCACACACGCGAACGGGCCACGATTAATTGTTCTACTTTTAGCAGAGGAAGAGGGGGACACGCCGGCACCGGACAGGAAAGAAGGCCAAGGCAACATAATGGACACAAATTGGACCGATGAGTGCTCTTCAGTTTTCACCGATTGGAGAACAATGCTGCCCCGATGCTACTTGAGCGAAGGTCTTCAGAATTCGAAGAGTGCCGCGGCATGAAAAAATCGCCGATGTTAACCTTTCGTCGTCTTCTAGTGGTCAGACTTACGCGAAGCAAATACGACATCGTTGATAAAACCCATTCAGATATTATCCTTCTTGACAACCTTCAAGTGTTTGAGCACTTGAAAGGGTTCAAAGGTACCAAGCAATTAACGGGGAAGGGCTACAGGTACTGGGAGCTTTGAAGTCACGGTTTTTGACAAGTTTGTAAGTAGACTGCGGATATTTGTGCACTTGTATCGAGATACTAGCCGTTTATTACGAAAGTGATATAAGCAGAAAAACGTCATCCACTTCGTCCAGTTGGTTACTAGATAAAGAGAAAAAAAGAGTGACTCGTGGAATCAGAAGCATTGCATAAAATCTCCTTAGTACAAATGATCTTTTGGATAAGCTGAAACCGATTCAGGAAATTGCCTACAGAGTAAGTACTATTTCTTTTTATGCAAAAACAAAAAACAGTGACAAGTATAAGCTACAGGTACTGGGAGCTTTGAAGTCACGGTTTTTGACAAGTTTGTAAGTAGACCGTGGATATTTGTGCACTTGTATCGAGATACTAGCCGTTTATTACGGAAGTGATATAAGCAGAAAAACGTCATCCACTTCGTCCAGTTGGTTACTAGATAAAGAGAAAAAAACAGTGTCTCGTGGAATCAGAAGCATTGCATAAAATCTCCTTAGTACAAATGATCTTTTGGATAAGCTGAAACCGATTCAGGAAATTGCCTACAGAGTAAGTACTATTTCTTTTTATGCAAAAACAAAATACAGTGACAAGTATAAGCTACAGGTACTGGGAGCTTTGAAGTCACGGTTTTTGACAAGTTTGTAAGTAGACCGTGGATATTTGTGCACTTGTATCGAGATACTAGCCGTTTATTACGGAAGTGATATAAGCAGGAAAACATCATCCACTTCGTCCAGTTGGTTACTAGATAAAGAGAAAAAAACAGTGACTCGTGGAATCAGAAGCATTGCATAAAATCTCCTTAGTACAAATGATCTTTTGGATAAGCTGAAACCGATTCAGGAAATTGCCTACAGAGTAAGTACTACTTCTTTTTATGCGAAAACAAAAAACAGTGACAAGTATAAGCTGAATTATATCACTTTTGCATTAAACTGCTCATATATCTACAAATGAAGTGTGTTAATTATCCATTTATAGTATTTCGAATGAAATACTTAGCGTGGCAAGTTCAATTCATTGTTTGCCTCCTCCGTTAAAATATTTGATTAAATGCAACGCGCATCCCCTTCATGAAATATTAAAACCATTTAGCAGAAGAAAATCATGGATTCTCTGAATATTATGCTGTGTACTATGGCTCCAAACAACAAAGAGAATAAAATGAATTTAACTATTCTTCAGCAAACCTCAATATTGTGGACATCATACCTGTGACGTTGGTAGCGAACGTATTAACATAATTTGAAATCAAAATTTCATGGCATAAAGAGAGTTACGTAATGCAATAATGAGTTTTTTACACTGCCACATTTCATCATGCCATCTTCGATTTTTTAACTTGGTTGTCCAATGTTTCTTCTATCGTTTGGTAAAAAATCAAATGCTGCATGAAAGTATGTTGTGCCACTTAGGGTCTCAAGTTAAGTGAGATATTATTATTTATTAATAATTGTCGATATTAATATTGTGAGAAATCTTTAAATTGTCACCTTTAGGTCCTACATGATATATATATATATATATATATATATATATATATATAGCGGTTATTTTTAAAGTGGTGTAAGTCCATTTTTCTTTTGTTTATAAATAAAAAGTTCACTCTAAATTATTTGCTTATTTTGTGATTTCTCAAATTTTCCCAAAAATGGCATACATCACTTTCAAAATAAATGGTTCAATATAATACACTTTCATGAAATATTTGATACCTTTTTTTAAATTGAATATAATAATAAAGACTATGCAGAATGATCAAAGCGCTAATGTGCATATATTTGAAAATATGTACCTAAAATAGTAGCCAATGGACAGTGACGCGTTATGACTACTTGGGGCCCCTGGGCAAATTAAAATTTCGGGGCCCCTAACGCCAACTAAATAACTTTCACGTTGGAAAAAATAAGACAATTGTAAAAAAATCTACATATTTATTATTGCATAAAAAGTGAAATACATTCTCCTTCATCCAGGAAAACTTTTTACATAAAAATACAAAATATTTGGTTTGTGTTCGGGGCCCCCTTTTGCTTGCCCAAGTTGCCCATAGGGTAATACGCCACTGCCAATGGATAGTATAATAAGTATTAGATAGTGCATAGTTGAAACGTATATGAAACATGTAACATATGCAACATAGGTAGCATATGGTTGAAACCCATAAAAGGCAAAACAAGTCTCCAGATAGATAACGTGTTATTTTCAATTTCCTACAAGAATATGCATTTGCATAGACATCCGTAGTCTATCCGTTAATACTATAGTATAGCAGCTAACTCCCTCGGACAATTTGAATAGATAGTATCGAAAGCTATGAATACCACTGATAAAATGACCAGTACGCGAATAAAATACATATGAGAATGGATTCAAAATTGCATGGCCAGTTCTACTTGGAAATGCATAGTTATTTCTTCTAAACCGGATCTCGTGCTTTTAGACTTTCACTTGTTTCCAGAACTAAAATCATTAGGCAGGATAACAATTTTCCTCAACTGAAGAGGTTACAGTAACCGCAACGAAAGATTTTGAATTGCAAAGTAGAGTAAATTAGAAACGACCAATTTTGTTCAAACTTTAAATTATTAACCTTTAGACGTAGGAACTTTTTTGCAATTAGAAAATTATTTGTCAGTCATGATTAGAGACAGAAACAACCAATTTTGTTCAAACTTTAAACTATGAACCTTCAGATCTGGCGTCGGTCCTTTTAAGAGACTATAAAATGAATGTTGCTTAGGACCGTTCGCAACTTTCTTTTTATTTATAAAGTTTTTTTAGTACATTTTTCAAGATAATTTTTGTAGATCTTTCTGTTGTTTGTACTGTAACATCTCACTTAGTTAATATTGATGCAATAAATTGAGTAATTACGTGACGATTTTAATACTTTGTGTCAAAATGGACACTCGTTCAGCCGTCGAAGGGTTAAGAGCAGTAACTTATGATAAAAAGAAGATATCGAGAGGTCTAGCACTATACATTTCATTTATTCTTTACACAACCTATTTCGCGTTTTCCACATTCTTTCAAAAGTGGAGAATTCAGAAAAGAATTCTCAAAACACATATCACCTAATTTTAATTAACATAACATCTTTAAAAATGTTTTAGTTCCCTTTGTAAAAATCAATCTCAATTTTTGGGAAAAATTTCGCTTGTGAATTGTAAATTGACCAAATTAAGAGTATAAATTAAGAATCCGAAAGATATTGTTAACTCTTATGATCGAAGAATATGACACAATATGTATACCCTTATATTAATTATAATAATTAAATCGTAATAAATATATATTGTATATAAGCATTTGTATCGTTAAAAGTAATGCAAAATTTATGAATCTGTTAAAAATGATATCGGCACGAATTTGTTGCAATATACAGCGAACAGCCAATTAAAATGTTTCAATCAAATCAGGTTAATTATGATTGTTTGAAAATAGAACCTTCCATTCAATTCAACATGTTATTGTGCCATATCGTTTTATTACGATTTTATGCAAATTTATTATAGAATTCCACAAAGAGACTGCAGAAATGAAATCTATACTAAAATTTAAATATTTTATAGATCCACAATACATTCTGAATATTAATCTACAATCTTATGCCAATAAATTTTACAAAATAAGTAAGCATATTGTCGTCCTTAATGAGACATTTAGTTAGTAGAATAATAGAACAAAGGATAATAGTAAGTAGCGTTTATAGAAATAGTTATTTTCGTTCTTGACTGTTAAAATTTAAATGCTCCTTTGAATTTGTAAAATTTTAAATGAAGAAAAGCACCATCGGTTCTTACTCAGTTTTGAAATAAAAAAAGGGACTGAAAAAACTGTATTCATCAGCATGAATGTAGAAAATTCAAACTTTAGAATGAGTACAGATAGAATATTGTAAGATATTTTACACGAAGTTATAGGAGTTCAAAGATTGACAATTTTTCAGTCGTAAGTGATCTTTTACTATTGTGAAGTAATGTAATCTCGACCAAGAAAATATCCATACAAAAAGATACATTGCAAAGCCATTACAATCCATCCTCATATGTTTTCATTCAGTAAATGTTTATAAAAGTGGAGCCACCTTCAAGTTACACAATTTTTTAATATTCAGTCGAGATCATCATCCTAATATATTAAACAGTTCTTAATCAAAATAGTAGTAATGACACAGATGAGTTTTCACCACATTCACCAGAATATTGTATGTATGATTCCTTACACGATGTTTTCAACGTTTCTGATATGTTTGTAATGGTTTGAATTATGCTTTAATTACATATACGAAAATGGGGCTGCACAGGGAAGAGTAGATTAATCATCTACACTCTTAGTATTATACGTAACACGCAATATTTAATTGTAAAATTCAGTTAGGATTGAAACCCAGCCTCATTTAAATCTAACCCAGATCTCCATATTATTGTGAATTACTCACTCTGAGTTAGGTCTAAATGAGAGTTAAATTTTATCTGGATTCGATAGTCTATGATAATCATACGTCTTCCTATTTGCAGTCTATTGAATATGAATGATGTATTCTTGTCTGATCTTCGCCCATAACTTTTTAATAACCACCTACTGTAGGTTAAACGCGCCACAATGCTATTCAGGGTAATGACCTCGACAACATATTAACCTTTTGTGGTCCTGTATCAAGCCAGACTCGACAGACTTTTACAGCGCTAGTTACTTGCTTTCCTAATATACATCATATTCGTAAATAATGCCACAATTACATAGCATGCGCGAATAACAGTAGTATTTCTCAATTGCTCTAAATGGGTTAGCAAATGTACGGTTATTGGAATACGATATTGCAGAAAGTTCTGAAACAAAAAGAAGAAACTCTTCGGGCGGCAAAGGTTTAAAAACTCACTGAAATCGGAGATGGCTCTTTTTGTCAATGTTTATCTTCAATCTCATATATCACCAAATTTAGTTCAGATTTGACTTGTGTACTTCCAAGAGTCAACCGAAGGTAGCACCGAAAATGTTGAAAGCCCTACGACCGCCAGCAGACAGACCACCGCGAAGGATTAACACCGTGAACCGAGGGGAGACCGTGTGACACTTTGAGGGGTGAACAGACAGTTACCTAAACGAAGGCACGGGGTACCCTTGCGCGGGACAGGACAGCACGACGTTGGAGTCCGCTTTGTTCTCCATCCAGCCACCCTTTAAATTGCCCGTCAACGTTGGCGCTTTGCTGCCGACCGGCTCTAACGAATCACACAGAGAGACAACAACAGTGGCATGCATGCTGCGAGCACGGCGCTCCTTGATCAACACCGAACTATTAAGCGACGCTTGTACCTAAAGCTTGGAACTGGGAACCCCTGCGCGGGACAGAACAGGGTCAGGTCTTGGCCGACCACGCGGTCGTACCAGGACTTCTTCGCGTCACTCGCGAATTTCGGCTTCTTCGTGGCCACCGGCTCTAACGGATCACACAGAGAGACAACGGGGACATGCTGTGACCAAGGCTAACAGAGGTCTTTTACTAACAATTAACTATTGTATTGCGCTGTCCGGAAAGTTCGTCGCGAATTTATGTGGATCACGAAAGTGAGACTTGTTGCTTGCTTTGTTTTCATCCACACTGTGATATGATGCCAGTATTCACCTAGTCTTTGAAGATAATTTTCTAGCTTATAATTAGGCGAAACATCTTGATTTTAAGTAAGCTCTAACCCGCGAAAGGCAGTCCATTTACAATACGGCGATGTTTAAGACTACTCACTACTTTATTTACCAATTTTTTTAACGTACTTTTAGAGGCACATCTTGTAGATACGTTTGTCATTCTATTGGTTCTAATACAAAAGCTGTTCATTTAATTGAATCGCCAGGAACTGAGTAATTAAATGATGGTTTTGATATTCTGAGTCAAAGTATCCACTATAGTGGACTGTAGCGCACAACATACAGCAGCAATAAGTTATGACTAAACTGGGGATTTTGTACATTTATGACGAAAATGAATATATGAAATACAAAATTATGAATGCATTAGAAGAATTTAAGAATATTGTGTTGCCCTATTTCCGACTTACTGAAATTATTAAAAGCAGAAATTCATTTTTATTTTGTATAAAGATTCACAGACCAGTTATAAACGAAAAATTATCGACTCTATATAAAAGGATTTTACAACATTCTGTAAACAACAACTGTGGAAATGTCGTGATGAACATTCCAAACTGAATCTACTAATTAATATTATTTCTTTCCTCTAGATCAAAATAAAATTCTTTTCGTTTGTAATTAATACCTACGCATTAAAGTGAATATATCCGCAAAGAAAACATAAATTATCCTTTCTTATAAGAGATTGAAAACAACACCGTTATTATTGTAGCCTTAAAAGAGCGTACTACGAGAGGTTTGTTAACCCCTCGTTGAAAGCATGTACATACGATGGTATTGAGTCGTCTTTTTGCTCAAAAATGTAAAATTTAAGAAAAAATGGCGTTACAAAATGGAAGTGCAGAAAGCATTATATAATTGAACAGGACGAAATCTACAGGGTGTTAGAAAAGTCTGGAAACGCTCGAATATCTCAAAAATAAAGCATTTTAGAGAAAAATGTTTGGGACATGTATTTTATGGTTTCGCAAGGGCTATAAGATGGTGGCATTGGTTTGACCTTGAAGAGTCATTTGAAGGTCACGTGAAGGTTACCAATCGAGAGCTTTCCAAAACACTGTAATCAAATGTTTTTTCGTCAATTACTTTTCGAGTTATAAGGCTTCAAGGTGTGTGTATGTGTGTGTGTGTGTGTGTGTGTGTGTGTGTGTGTGTGTGTGTGTGTGTGTGTGTGAAACATTTGATTCGAGTGTTTTGGAAAGCTCTCGAGATCAGCTACAAGAATATGTAATAAAAAATAGGAGGTGCCATTTAAAATAATTGAGGTAACTTCACGTGACCTTCAAATGACTCTTTAAGGTCAAACTAATGGCACCATCTTATAGCCCTTGCGAAACCATAAATACATGTCTCAACCATTTTTCTCTAAAATGCTTTATTTTTGAGATATTCGACCGTTTCCAGACTTTTCTAACACCCTGTATATTGTTGAATGGTTGACTTTGAATGAATGACAAACAGAATATTTTCTCTACGTATATTCCTTTAAAAATCGCCACAAACTTTCCGGATAGCCCAACATCACAATATACACATATGTATCATGTACTTGTAAGTTGGAACTGGGAACCCCTGTGCGGGACAGTATAAGGTCAGGTCTTGACCATCGACGCAATCGAACGAAGACAACTTCGAGGCGGTCGAGAACTTCGGCTTCTTCGTGGCGACTGGCTCTAGTAAATCACATAGACAAACAACAGGGACTAGCTGTTGAGGGGACGAATAAAGCTTTTCAACTAATAGCCAGCGATTAGTTTACCTATATGTTGGAACCGGGAACCCCTGGGCGGGACAGTGTAGGGTCAGATCATGGCCGAAGATGCGATCATACGAAGACAACTTTGCGTCGATTGAGAATTTTGGCTTCTTCGTTGCGACCGGTTCTAGCAAATCACACATATAGAGAATAGGCACGAGCTGCTGAGGTGACGAGTTAAGCTCTTTGACTAATAGTGATTAGTTTGCAATATGTACCTATATGTTGGAACCGGGAACCCCTGAGCGAGACAGAGTAGAGTGAGATTTTGACCAAAGACGCGATCGTACGAAGACAACTTTGTGTCGCTTGAGAATTTTGGCTTCTTCGTTGCGACCGGTTCTAGCAAATCACACAGATAGAGAATAGGCACGAGCTGTTGAGGTAACAAAAGCTCTTTGACTAATAGCGATTAGTTTGCGATATGTACGTATATGTTGGAACCGAGAACCCCTGAGCGAGACAGAGCAGGGTGAGATCTTGACCTAAGACACGATCGTACGATGTCAATTTTGTGTCGCTTGAGAATTTTGGCTTCTTCGTTGCGACCGGTTCTAGCAAATCACACAGATAGAGAATGGGGACAAGCTGTTCAGGTAACAAAAGCTCTTTGACTAATAGCGATTAGTTTGCGATATGTACGTATATGTTGGAACCGAGAACCCCTGAGCGAGACATAGCAGGGTGAGCTCTTGACCGAAGACACGATCGTACGATGTCAATTTTGTGTCGCTTGAGAATTTTGGCTTCTTCGTTGCGACCGGTTCTAGCAAATCACACAGATAGAGAATGGGGACAAGCTGTTCAGGTAACGAATTAAGCTCTTCGACTAATAGTGATTAGTTTGCAATATGTACCTATATGTTGGAACCGGGAACCCCTGAGCGAGACAGAGCAGGGTGAGATCTTGACCAAAGACGCGATCGTACGAAGACAACTTTGTGTCGCTTGAGAATTTTGGCTTCTTCGTTGCGACCGGTTCTAGCAAATCACACAGATAGAGAATAGGCACGAGCTGTTGAGGTGACGAAAGCTCTTCGACTAATAGCGATTAATTTGCGGTAAGTACCTATATGTTGGAACCGGGAACCCCTGAGCGAGACAGAGCAGGGTGAGATCTTGACCGAAGACACGATCGTACGATGTCAATTTTGTGTCGCTTGAGAATTTTGGCTTCTTCGTTGCGACCGGTTCTAGCAAATCATACAGAGAGACGGTAGGGACAGGCTGTGGTGGTAACGAATAGGGATTCTGGACTAATTAGCCAGCGAGTAGATTGCGATATATACCTATATGATGGAACCGGGAACCCCTGAGCGGGACAAAGCAGGGTGAGGTCTTGACCGGTGGCGCGATCGTACCCGGACAGCTTCAAGTCACTCGAGAACTTTGGCTTCTTCGTGGCTACAGGCTCTGTTACAGGATTAGCCAAATAGAACTAAGTCCGCCGGCGAATCAGCATTGTGCTTTATCGGATCGTCCCATTGGTAATGCGAATACAGTGTGAACCGGTAGTGAAACAAAATATTGTCTCCCGAAATGGCTATCTTGCTAATGCGAACTCAATCATTTTCGTCAAATGTGATAAATACACTACGGATTTTCGTGCAAAATAAAAATTGTTACTATTAATTGTAAGGTACATAAGCTACGTAAACATTTACAGTGTGTGTAAAAAGTATTCGTACACCATTAAAAATCATACAACTTTTTTAAAATTAGACCAAACGACTTCAGTTCTTTTGAGATGTTAAAAGGATTAGTTCACTAGGTAATCTGTAAATAATTTTTTCTAAAAATTGCTATTGGTCGAAATTGTGAAGAAAAAAGTAAAGGTTTCAATTTTTAACTTCTTTATCTTTGCCTATAATGAAAATTTAAAATACGCCTTTTGTAGATCTACTTAAGTTATATATATGCACAAAGTTTCATTGAAGTTAATGTTTCTATGAGCTAAAAACATTACAAGATTAAAGTTTAAGGGTGAAAGTTGCGGATTTTCGGTCTTTTCAGAGAATTTTGTCCTTATGTAATCATCTTTAAATGTTTATAACTCATAACAACGTTAACCGATTTCGATGAAACTTTGTACATGTATATAACATACTTAGATCTATAAAATGCGTCTTTAAAATTTTTAAAACAGGAACAGATAAGAAAGTTAAAAATTGTGATCATTATTCGTCGCAGTTCCGGACCAATAGAAATTTTTAGAAAAAAATTATTTACACGCTACAAGTGTAACATATTATACGTAACATTATTGTACATATATCGCTGTATAATAATATGACCTTCACAGGGCATGTGATTTTGTCACATTTTTATTCATTAGAAATTTAATTCATAATTTTAATATTTCAAGTTTTAATCTTTCGACTTAACATTTTTTTAATTAACATAAAATCTACTCTGAATGAGATTTGAAGTTTCAGAAATTTTTCGTATAAAGAAAATACATTAGCTTACGAGGTTTGTTCAAAAAGTAACCGAATTTTTTTAATTGCGTGGCAAAACAGTGTCCTACAGCTAGAGACGTGCGGTTGGCAGTACTGTATGCAGTATAACCTAACAAATAACCTATTTTCTCCCGCTTGTTGATTAGTTGTTCAGTAATTGTGTTATCGTTGTCTGAAGTAAACATAGTCTGTGTTGTTTGCCAATTTCGTGAAAACTCGTGTTTGCTCCACCATAACAATGTCTCTTCTCATACCGCCTTATTAATTCGGGAATTTTGTGCGAATAATTGAATGACTGTTCTTCCACAACTTCCCTACTCCCCCAACCTTGCACCAGCTGACTTTTTATGTTCCCCAATTTGAAGTCAGTGTTGAAAAGAAGACGAATTTGGCACAAACTCTGAAAGACGTCACATAAAAGCCTTACGAGGAATACTTCGGGAAGTGGAAATACGGAGGAGAATACTTCGAAGGTGACAAAGACCAACAGTCTGAATGTATGTCCAAATAATTAGAAAAATAAAGTTTGGTTACTTTTTAACAGACCTCATATGTACATATATAATCTTCCAAATGCATTGGGATATAGTTTCTTGTAGTAGCTTATTATTACACTGCAAATGTTATGTATTTATGATAAATGTGAGTAGATGAAATTTGAACAGTGAAAAGATTTAAAAAATTTAAGAATATCAATGTATCATTTTTATCTAATTGAAATTTTTATAATTGCTGCAGACAATTTTTATTTTGCATAAAGATCCACAGTCTAGCATACTATTATTCTATCCTATTATACTGCCTTTTCGCAGACAATGAGATAATACCTACAACAAGAAACACATTATACATCTAGCGTTGAATGAAGATATAATTAGTGACAGATAGGGGTGCAAATGATTTGAAAATTCCATATAGGAAAGTCAGATTGAAATTTGTTACCTGTTTATTATGAAATGAATGCTTTGTTGAATATAATGAAGAAGTACAGTTGAATATAATTCTTTCAATGTTAATATAAAAATTTCTTTCTGCTCTCAATAATTTTAACTGAATGTATGTAGTATAATCCTTTTACTATTTTATGTTTCATCTACACATTTTTGTCGTGAGTGCATAATATCTGCAGTCTACTTATCATTCAAGATCTATTCAAGAAATTGAATTCCACTCACAAGGGAATATTCCTGGCTGCCATACTTTGATAAAACTTGGCAGGATTGCAGATTATATGAAGTTATTGAAGAGAGACAACATTGGGAAATCACTAAATAAGAGTGGATCATTTTTTCACTAACTTCTAAGCAACGCATGGTAAAATAGTAATTCAAAAGAAGAAAAGTTATGCAAGTCAAAAGTATGAAATCGTTAGGAGGCAATTTCGCCTCTTGTATTGGTTTAAAGTCAAACAACACGTGTTTATTTGTTCTACAAAACTGTCAAGTGTCATAAACACAGTATGCAACCTTGGAAGGTACCCTTTTTAGTCAACTGCAAATTGGCACTGCAAAACGATTGTAAAATTCAGCAAAATGAAAAACAATTACCAATCGAATTGCATAATAGTGTCAATAACAGAGGAATCTGAGCTGTCACATCTTGCTACCTTGTTACACATGTGTACTGTTTTTGGACAACATTGTAATGACACATAAAAATTGGCTCATTTACGTAATGTTAAATGTCAAAAACAATGATTAGCTCCTGGATAAACAATCATTCACATCACAGCTACACTTAAATCAATATCAAAAAGAGATCTTGCTTATTATTGACATAATATGCAAAAAGTAATCAGTGTTCATCCTTTATTGCCCACAATTGGGACAATTACTGTTGTCACAACGAAAAAACGCTCATACTTGCTGCAGAGAAGGTGCAAACTAAACAATAGATCAACCATCTGACACAAAAAGAACATCAAAAATATTGGCAAAGACCAAAGAATCCTAATTGACTTTTTCGCTTCAAGACTATAATATTCTCCAAAGATGTATTAAAAAAATTAACGAAAAGGGAAACAAACATTTTAAAAACTGAGAAAATTATATGAATGATTAACCACTGTATGTAAACTGTTTTATTTCAATATTAATATTTAGAGAAAAATATTTGCATTATTTGTGGGAAAAATGGTAAAAAAATTAAAATTGTAAAAAAATTAACGAAAAGGGAAACAAACATTTTAAAAACTGAGAAAATTATATGAATGATTAACCACTGTATGTAAACTGTTTTATTTCAATATTAATATTTAGAGAAAAATATTCGCATTATTTGTGGGAAAAATGGTAAAAAAATTAAAATTGTAAAAAAATTAACGAAAAGGGAAACAAACATTTTAAAAACTGAGAAAATTATATGAATGATTAACCACTGTATGTAAACTGTTTTATTTCAATATTAATATTTAGAGAAAAATATTCGCATTATTTGTGGGACAACCCGACACTGGCCGAACTGTATCGGGTTACCGAACACGATACTCGCGGTGGAAGCGGGGGTTTCGCACCCCCTTAATGGACTTTCCGAATCATTTTACCATGATCTAGCCACAGTGCCCTCCAACGCAAAAACTGAGGCTTTCATGGTGTGTTCGATCAAAGACCACTGAGATACCTTGCAAGAATGATTCACAGCCTGCGTGGTAGTCGATGCCTTTCAATGGGTAATTTAGTACCTGGTTACGGGAACAGGATGCCCCTGGGCATTGCACGGCATGCTTACTTGCGACCCTTCTCCTCGGAGGAAGAAGAACGATTTAACATCGCCGAGGAAAGCGGGCGCTTTGATTCCCATAGGCTCTGCGGCAAGGGAATAACGAAGTCACTAAGGCAGAATTTCTTTTCTCTTTTTTTTTGGTAAAAAATGTCGATTTTTTTCCATTTTCTAAATCATTGAATGTTGTAGCTAATCAGTCTCACGATCTGTATAGGGCTTTTAATTTACTTTTACTAGGACGCACCTTGTAATTTGTTCAAGTTTATCTCAAGTACATTCAGTCAAAAATTCCAAAGGAGTTTTCTTTTACAGAGATACAGTTATCGTCTTGATTTATGATCGACAAGAAAAAATTATTTTATGAGAAATGGTATCTAAATAATCAAATCCGTATATTTAATTTTACTGGAAAATTGTCGGTATTTTTAACATTAAAACAATCTATGCAACCTTACAGATCTTGGTTGTAGGTCAGGCGATAATTAATAGAACTCTTCCTTAAGATACAGTTAAAATTTCAAGTTGATCAAGTTATTTTTATCACATAAAGGTCAAAAGGTTGGTAAAATCAAATTTGATGTTGATATATATAATGTTATTAAACGTATCCTGACATAGTGTGTAAAAACAAATTTCAGTTGCAATGTGAAAATAGATTAAGATTATGTAAATCTTAATCTGTGCTATCATTTTGTACACTTCAGTGGTCAATTAACTTCGGAAATAGTATGAATTTTATTTTAAAACTTTACAGAGTCATATCTAAAGAATTCAGCTACAAGATTCATTAAAAATGTCGATCTCTTTTACCAAAAAGAAGAAATTCTCCTTTAAATTTCCAGACATCGTTACCGAGTCCTTCGGACAGGGTGCCCCGCGAACTTTTAATCGACGACGCCATCGAACGTAACCGATAGCCTGCCGGTAACATTTGGCTTTCGGAAACCGTTGTAAACTCTCTTTCGGACCGGAGTCACCTAGTTTTTTGTCGTACCTATAGACTGGCGTCGGATGGCCCTGGGCGTTGCAAGGCAGACTAACGTGGGTGTTTACTCTTCGTACCAACAGAGATAGTTTCGCGTCCGCGGCAAAGCCTGGCGCCTTGCCCCCGACAGGCTCTAAACAACAATTCACGTTCGATTATTCCGCGGTGCGCGAGTTTTGTTTGCCGAATACGGGTAACAGGAAGTCGTTGACAAACGACACAACTGTCGGAGCCGTTAACCGGGGAGCACCAACGAAGCTCGGTTTTTCCGCGTGGAATTTCATCGATAAACCGGTACAGTGAATCCATTACCTAGTAGTGGGCACAGGGCTTCCCTGCGCGGCGCAAAAAATGGAAATCGGCTGACCCTCGGCCCGTCTGATCGTGCGGCTCAGATCGTCCGACATTAATCGGGGCGATCGCGCTGCGACCGGCTCTGAAATCGATTGTGTCATGTTCGATCCTTTAATGGGGTACAGCGCTATTGGCTAGCCTAAGTCAATGTTCGCTTTTAAGTGGCTTTGCTTTTAAGTTGCTTTGCTTTCATGCGAATTGGTCAACGTATCAGCACTTTTTAAAGTTCAATATGGATACATTTGTCAGAAAACGATCAAAAACCTACCCACAATTAACAGTTTTATTCAATCTAATAAATACAGTGTCCAAAAAAGGTATTGGTACATCCTTTAAAAAGGAATAATTTCTTAGAAATTTGACCACACAACTTGAGTTATTTTAGATGCCGGAAGGATTAGTTAGCTAGAGAATGTGCAAAGAAATTATTTAAAAACTGTTATTGGACGAAATTGTGAAGAAAAAAAATAGAGTTTGCAATTTTTAACTTCTTTATCTACGACTGGAATGAAAATTTAAAACACATTGCTTGTAGTCTTAAGTAAGTTATTTATCAAAATTTCATCGAAATCGATTAACGTTGTTATGAGCTACAAATGACTGAAAATAGAAAAATCGTGAGAAACTGGGATTTAGATCAATCGTAAGCTTAACACTAGGTTTACGGAGCACTAAAATTGATTATTTTACATTGCTTTATAAAAATAATAAAATTGTATTTAATTAGATCTTCAGCGATTTTTATTGTAATATGTACACAAAAAAATACATCTACTTAATAATTGCCTCCTGAATGCCTCCTTATACTCTTAATAATCGTAAATTAAAAAATTTTGAATCCGTCATTTTGACGGGCCCCGTAAATCTAGTGTTAACATTCAAAAATTCTTACTTGTTTCAATTCCTATTGCTTTTTTATGTGTTAACCGATTTCGATGTAACTTAGAACACGTGTATGACTTACTTAGATTTATTGAATGCATGTTTTAAATTTACATTGCAAAATTAAAAATTGCTTTGTTGTAGATCCAACAGTAGTATACCCGCTTAAAGAGACCCGCGCTAGATTTACCTGGTGGTTGGCACGGGGAATCCCTGAGCGCTGCACGCTAACACCACGCTCGTGCCCTTGCGCCTCGCATATTTGCTCAGGCTATCGTCGTTGGAGAAAATCGGCGACTTCAGCCCGACCGGTTCTACGGAAGACGGTACACTCGAGAGAGACGGTTCTCGAAGACTTGATCGCGTTAAAACACTTATACGCGGCGTAATCGGATCAGAAACTGTTCGGAATATTGTTAAAGCGGTACAGTTACCTGGTGGTTGGTACGGGGAATCCCTGAGCGTTGCACGTGAGCACCACGCTCGCGCCATTTCGTCTCGCGTAAGCGCTAAGACTAAGGTCGTTGGAGAATTTCGGCGACTTGAGTCCGACCGGTTCTGCAGAAGACGGTACACTCGAGAGACGATTCACGAAGAGTTGGTCGCGTTGAAAGACTCATTCGCGGCGTAATCAGATCAGAAACTCTTCGGAATATTGTTAAAGCGGTACAGTTACCTGGTGGTTGGCACGGGGAATCCCTGAGCGTTGCACGTGAGCGCCACGCTCGCACCATTTCGTCTCGCATAAGCGCTAGAGCTAAGGTCGTTGGAGAATTTCGGCGACTTGAGTCCGACCGGTTCTACGAAAAACAACATGGAACTCGGGAAAACGCTCTGATGTATGCCCTCACTTCCGGGGAAAAATCTTGAGCTTTGAGGGGGATTCTCGCGCAACAAGTTGGAAAAAATTTGGTTAAAATACTCTGAGCTTGAAGCCATTGTTTTGTACAGGTCCAATTTTCACTTATTAGTTTTAAATTTACGTTTAGACTTTTTAAAATCTATTTTCAGCCTCTGCGACCTTGAATAAGGAATCTTTAGTTGCTTGATTTTGCGATTTTTTCATTCATCCTTCTAGAGCGATATCCGTCCCAGCGTATAGAAGAAAGCTTTTCTGTTAACTTCCTACCTATCCCTTTTAGTCACTCTATTATCCTCCCCTTTACTGTCCCTTTTCATATTAAATTTTATCCTACCCTTTAATGATCCTTTTAACCTAATAATTTTATATTGCATTATAATCTCCCTATTTCTGTGCAAACCTTAATTAGATGCTTAATTTATCTCGTGCTCTCTGATATACTCTACATGTTCTCCACTTTTCTTCCCCCAAAATATCTGTTATTCACCTCGAAATTATCGGCGTATAATAACAACCATTAACCTATCACTATTTTCTTTGCCACTTTTATTTAAGTACACTGACAAGTCTATACATCTAATTGCATTTTCAAATTATAATACCTTTTGTACTGTAATTTCTTAATATTTGTTAAATTGTGTCTGGTTCACCCTATTTCGTTCTTCAAGAACTGAATGCATTTCCCTATTCCCACTTTTCAATTGTGTGATTTTTTTTTATTTATAGTAAATTGAAACAATTCAAAAACTTTAAAATAATCCGAACTCAAACTTATGTCATACAGTCTGAGAATTGCTTTCTATTTAATTAGCGATTTGTTGAAGCCTTTTAAAGATTACTTGGTTTTATAATCTCATGACGAAAATATAATGTTGAAGAAAAATGAATAGACACATGAAGAAGAGTGTAAATGTTTGAATAACAAGATTTATTAAAAGATGAGTCGTTAGAATGACTAAAAAGCTTGATGAACATCTACGGATACATGTGCAAGATCGTTTATTGTGAATTTATGGAGATTGTTAGAAAAATGTTTACACAAGTTAAACAGAACATCGATGAAAATTTTAACGCCACCGTGTGGTAACCATCTACAAACCATCTCTGAAACGATTCGAATTGTCTTTTATCTGACTATCACAGTATTCAACGAAGATTTTCATCTGATACTTAAAATAATGATTATGTTGGGTGCTCTGGGAGGACAACAAAGCAAAATATTCGACCATTCTCATAATGAGAAACGGCTACCGAGAGCGAAACGCTGTAGTTTACAGAGAACAAACAAACTCGTAGGTCTATAGAATAGAATTCCCCACGTAGAAGAAAGTTTGTTTTATAATCTTAAAAAATCAGACTAACTTCAAATCTATTTTATAACTATCACTATCTTCATATTTTATTTAAAACTTTGATTTCATTAAAAACCGCACACTAGGATAACTCAAAAACTAATCGACTAATTAGTAATTAAGTAAACTTCAAGGATTATATATGTAACTTTTGTTTTATTTCCTATTTACAATATTGTATTCTAGAATTGTCGGGAAAGTTTAATTTTTCTTCCAAACACTATAACACCTTTCAATTGTTTATCTTCTTTATTTAGAAAGAAACGTAATCCCAGCATGAACTTCAACGAATGTTTCATTTCTCGTTGTTAGATGAACGACTACAGAAAGGTTGTTAAAGTTTTAATAAAAGTGTAAAGAAATCTGTCAACTTTTCAAAAAGCTATTTTATCGTGGATTTAAAAGGAACATTTTAAAACCGCATTGTTGTAACATATAACAAGAAAAATAGTAGAAAAAGGTTAATCGTACATCAATGCCCTTCAAATAAATAAAAACTGGCAAAAATTGGTAAATTGTTAATTGAATTTTGCATCACATTGCAGGTATACTCGTACACTAGTAAAAATTAATTGTCGACTAATTCATTTACAGTGGATCTAAAAAGTATTTGAACACTAAATTTCCCCCTCTCGAGAAATTGTAGATATTTAAACTGTGATAATTTCGTTACAAAAAATAGCACAACAATATCAGTAGATCAAGCTTTAAACAGTTGTTGTAAACAGTGTAATAATATGATTCTAAACAAAACATTTGTTGCTTTTACAAATGATACAATTTGTAGAATTTTCGACCAAAAGCTTGTCATCGGTTTATCAACTGCTACATCATCCACAAATATCCAAGAAAGAATTAATGATGGTCTGCGAAAGTTGAAGCTTCGAGCATTAAAATGTGTCCACATCTATAATTGTACAATTTTTTTTAACAAAATTATCATAATTCTAATATTGACAATTAGTGTGACTCATCATGTGACGTGAAACTATCAGTTTATAATAAGTAATGAGTTTCTAATACTCAAGATTATTGCGGACCAACCATCCGTTTTTGTTATTTTTCTTACTATACAAGATAGACTAAAATTCACGATACAAATAAGTTAAATAGAGCAGCTGAAAATAAACCGGAAAATAAGAATAGCAAAATCGCGTTGGTGCGCGCGCACAAGATTGCTTTTTGACTGCATTTTTCTCGAAAACGAAGCCTCCAACGTGATGTCATCGCTCTTACCTTATTTTAAGCCACAGTATTCCCCCCTCCCTTCCATTTTCACCACATTTAACCACCCTCTATACCCATCACAATAGAATGATTAAAGAAAACGCCGTTCCTCTCCGCGAGAAAGTGCCTTGTCATAAAGTTTGCCAAGAAGTCAAATCAAACAACGTTTCAACGCAATTTAATAATATCTCTTACACCTGAAAGCAGTTTAGCCTGACACGAATATTGTTTCTCGAATCAAAGTTCAAGAAAATCACCACCTAGTGGAGCAGTTACACGAGAATCCCTGTTCAACGGTGTACAGGATGAATTACCGAGCGCCCGATAATAATCGCGTTCGCCGATGAAAATGGTAAACAGTTCGGAACCGGTACCGTGCGATATTTTCGAGTATCACGCGAGATTACCTGGTGGTTGGCACGGGGAATCCCTGAGCGCTGCACGCGAGCACCACGCTCGTGGCCCTGCGCCTCGCGTATTTACTGAGGCTATTGTCGGTGGAGAAAATGGGCGACTTGAATCCAACAGGTTCTAGGAAAAATATTACCACACGACGAGAATTACGTTTGATTCGGCCGGGGACACGATGGAAAGCGGCGAGAGAGCGAAAATTAGAATTAATGGTTTCGGGGTCGGACTCGGCGCGAAAGCCGAGAGCTGGTCATTCGAAACCGGCATAGGACAGGAGACGAGGGGGATTGGGAAATTGTATCGATCACATGTGGAAATGTAGCTACCTAGGTGTAGAATACGTGTACTCGCGCGATCAAATGTCATCTCACCTCGAAAGTGGAACAGGGTAACCTTGCACCGGACACATCAAACTGACCGTCGCGGCCGACTTCGTGTCCACGAATTCGACTTTACGATTGGTCGGTAGCTTTGGCTTTTGGCTAGAGGTCGGCTCTGAGAGATAACAGAGGAAAATCGATTAATCCGTTACTGACCGTGTAACAGGAACAGGGAACCCTTGAGCGGGGCAAGTCATCGACACCTCGCTGGAAGACGGCGTCGGCCTCACCACTTTAATGTCCGCGTTCGTGAACTTTGGTTTCGCGCTGGACACCGGTTCTAACGAACAGAATCAATTGACAGGATTCTCGAGACTGATCGAGTCAAGGACTATGAAAACTGTTTGCCCTATGATTTCCGTCAAAACTATTCTGAGGATTGAAGCTTGTTGAGTACCTGAACGCTGGAACCGGAAACGCCTGCGCCGGACAGGACAGTGTGAAGGGCTGAAACGGTCGCACGCTGTACGTGGTGAGGGTGCGTGAATTTTCCGTCACGGGGAATTTCGGTTTAGTGCTGGACACCGGTTCTGACGGATAAAATCAAATGACAGGCTACTCGAAGCTGATAGAGGGAAAACTTCTGTTTAGGGGACACAACTCGACGACCTCGATTTTCAAATACATTGTCAAGTCCAATGTTCTGAACAACTTTTCCTACACGCATATCTGCCGGACTCCTGTAGATTTCAAGATATTCGCAAAAACATATTATTGTAATATAGAGAAATATATTAGAGTACTTGTACCTATTAGTGAGCCTGTCCCTATTAATGTGATTTCGTATTTAAATGAGCAGTAAAGATTAACTTGAAAAAATTAATAAGAAAGTATTTTTGTTAATTCAACATTTATTATTAATATTAATTTAATCCAACATTTTTCCAAAAATACAACACTGCATCTATTCACACTTCATGTAATTTTTATTGCGATATGTGCTTCAATAAAGAAGGCCATTCGAAAATTTCTGATGAAAACCTTTTTTATGATTTCAGTAATCGCGAAAGAAAAATTTAAAAACCAGTCATTTTGACTGATCCGATAGTTCCAGTGTTAAATACTTGACAAAAAAGCTATATAGATAATTAAAAGCTATATAGAATAGATAATTAACATAATTTACTCTATACATATAAGGTGTACAATGTATCATAAAACTGTTCAAATGTTTGAAATAATGGAAAAACGTTTGAGCATCTTGAATAAAGATATTTTCTCAATATATCTCGTAAAGTAAGTTCACCATTTTGCAACACATTTACTTACAATAACGAGAGGAATCCAACTGTGTAAAAAGAATATGAATTCTCATTTTAAAAGAGTAACGCCACTCTTGAATTATTATAAGTATTTCGAGATAGTATGGAAGTCTGGGTTAGGTTCCAAAAATCAATTCAATTTCAGAATTAAAAATTGTGTCTTAAGACGTATAAATGTATGTGGAGGTTGGTCCACGTCTCTCTGTTAGCACCCGACCCTCTTATACTTAATTAATGCCTAATACGAACCAATACAAAACTATCGAAAACACTCAAAATACATTACCATATACAGCGTCCAATATATGAGCTATTCAATGCAAAAGTGGTATACTATAGTCAATATTTGTCTAGGTTAAACTGTACTTTGGAGGACCAATTTTTTAATGTTTTTTTATGCAGTCCTATAGATTTCTAGGAGAAAACACCGAAAATGAAAGTCTTATTGCCAGGAGTTCACTGGTTCAGAAGTTATACGCGTGTAAAGTTGAGCACTTTTAACTAACTCCAAACCAACTTGGACTATACTGCTCAGTACTACTTAGCCAATGCGCTGAACACCCACTATCTATCCAGCGCATGCGCTCAACAGTCCTACCTCTACCACACAACGAATATCCAATATGGCGACGCTCTAACCTGTCAAAAATGCTTAAAATTGCTCATGTTTATACGTGTATAACTTTTCAAGCAGTGAGCTCTGGTAACCAAAACTTGAATTTCGTGTACTAAAACTTACACGTCTATCATTTTCTCGTCAAAATGTGTAGCATCACATACAGAAAACTTGAAAATGTTTGGTCCTCTAAAGTACAGTTCAGCCTTTGTCTATTTGGTTTTACATCAAAGGGTTTAATCGTCATTAAATAAAATAATTGTAATATAATTTTAGCGTGCTTCCCATAAGACAAATGGATCCTAATACCACATCCGCCGATATTATACGTTTTGTAGAACTTTTCATTAACTGTTTTGCCTAGCACTATTTTTGCATTCGATGGCTCATATTTTCGTGAACGTACCTCGAAAACTAAACAGTCCTACAGATACATGTGCAGAGGAAAGTTATTCAGAATATTGACCTTGACATCATATCTCAAGACCACGGTCGTCGGAGTTGAGTCCCCTAAACCTGAGTTTTACTCTGATGGTGTCGAAGTCTATGAAAATTGTTTGCTCTGTGCCCTCTGATTTCCGTCGCAGTTATTCGATGAGCGACGAGATGGAATTGGGACCTGTTGACTACCTGAACGCTGGAACCGGAAACGCTTGGGCTCGGCAAGATAGTATCAAGGGCTCAAAACTCTAGCTTGTTAAGTACCTGAACGTTGGAACCGGAAACGCCTGCGCTGGACAAGGTAGTGTCAAAGGCTGGGATGGTCGCACACTGTATGTCATCAGCATGCGTGAATTTTCCGTCACGGGGAATTTCGGTTTAGTGCTGGATACCGGTTCTGACGAACAAAATCAAATGTCAGGCTTCTTGGAGCTGATCAAGACCAAGTCTATGAAGACTATTTGCTCTACGATTTTCGTCGAAGCTATTCCAATCGGAAAGAAGATTGAATAGTAGCTTGTAGGCTGTGGTAGTAGTAGTACCTGAAGGCTGGAACCGGAAAAGCCTGCGCCGGGCAAGCCAGTGTCAAGGGCTGAGAAGGTCGCACACTGAACGTGGTGAGGATGCGTGAGTTTTCCGTCACGGGGAATTTCGGTTTAGTGCTGGATACCGGTTCTGACGAACAAAATCAAATGTCAGGCTTCTTGGAGCTGATCAAGCCCAAGTCTATGAAGACTATTTGCTCTACGATTTTCGTCGAAGCTATTCCAATCGGAAAGAAGATTGAATAGTAGCTTGTAGGCTGTGGTAGTAGTAGTACCTGAAGGCTGGAACCAGAAAAGCCTGCGCCGGGCAAGCCAGTGTCAAGGGCTGAGAAGGTCGCACACTGAACGTGGTGAGGATGCGTGAGTTTTCCGTCACGGGGAATTTCGGTTTAGTGCTGGACACCGGTTCTAACGAATAAAATTAAATGACGGGTGTGTTGAAGATGATCAAGACGGAGTCTATGATAGGATTTTATGAAAATGAAGCAGCCAGGCATAAGCGAGTCTCACTCTATCTAGGCTGCCCTACAATCGCACGCACTGATCGTCGCTATTGGCCGAAAACTATGACGAAGAACGTCAACGGGTCATGCCGAGACCGAGTAAAATAATATAATTTCAGAGCGTGTTTCATCGGCGTAGTCTCACAAGCCTGTGAAGTCATTGTTCCATTTTACTCGGTCTCCATATGACCGCTGTCGTTCTTCGTTACAGTTTCCGGCCAATACCAATACACTGGCAGGGATGTCAGGATAGACTCAGGACGTAAACACTTTGCTTCCTAATCTCCACACGTTGGTATTATACAGTAAGGATTGCTGATCTCACATTATGAAAACTATTTGCCCTCTGACATCCGTCTAAGATATACTGATCGGATGAAGTTTAGCTTGCTGAGTACCTGAAGGCTGGAACCGGAAACGCCTGCGCTGGGCAGGCCAGTGTCAAGGGCAGAGAGGGCCGCACAGTATAAGCAGTGTAGGTGCGTGAGTTTTCCGTCATGGGGAATTTCGGTTTGGTGCTGCCCACCGGTTCTACGAGAAGAAGAAGAATCCAACCTCTCTTTAACGTCTGCTCCGAGTCACTGGGACAGGGCCTCCGATAACGATCCGTTAATTGCTGGCATCGATTCACCGGCACTCCGGGTCAATTGGACCGCGATACCATCGAATTCACGGAAAAGAAAAGACCGGCTGGAGTGCGATATCGATTAAACTATTCACGGTGGCGGAAGAACTGCTCCGTCGCCGGGACAAAGGCTGTTTATTGGCTGCTCGATGTTCCCGAGATGGATCGCGACTCTAGCCAAATTACCTAGTAGCGATAGTTCACCGTCTCGTGGCACAAGGTAGTGGAACCGTGAAGTCCGCGAATTTACCTGAATGCTGGCACAGGAAATCCTTGAACGGGACACAGAAGGGTGGTAATGGTATTGACCATCGCGCTCGGATTCGTCGATTTCACGTCCATCGCGGTTAATTTCGGTTTAGAGCTCGACACTGGTTCTGCGTCACACGAGAAACGAAAGAGGTTTCAGGCTTTCCCGACTCGGGTCAGAGTTATTGTACGAGCTTTCTGGACGTAAGCTGTGTACAAAGGATTTTCATCTAGACGACCGTCCCGTATTGCGGCTGGCTAGAAATATACCTACTCCTTGCACGGTGTGAGTCACCTAACATGGAAAGTGAAAATATCTCCCTTATTTATGATCGTAGGAAAAAGTTGTCAGGACGAACTTGTGGACATTATTTTGAGAGAGCGGCCCGATTTGGCACGCTAAAAATAAGACCATTTTTGCGATTTCTTTTAAGAAACTATTACGAAGTTCTTTTTATAGCTTTTACGGTAATGTATCTCATCGTCGAGGAATGTGTACTAATAATTTCGTTGATAATTATATGGTCGAAGTGGATATATAGTGTCTATAAATATTTTTGTATGGCTGTATTCTTAATTTTTGTATCTTTATATCGTTAACCTTCACTGTACACACCGCATACAAATTCCATACGTTACACATGGGATGTAACGCACCACAATCATTTCAACTTGCTGTCACGTTCTTTAACTATTTATTGTGTTGGGTCCCAAAAATTACTGAATACTCTTTAAACATTCCAAAATAAGGGTCCACAGCGTTTGCTTAAAATTATAACTTACACATGTCATTTATTTTACCTAAACTTTCGTTGGGGTGTCTTGCATCCCGAGTGTAAAGTTAAGATGACTAAACCGAAAAATACTAGGAAAATGTACAAAATTGATAATTAGTGGGATTATTTATGAAATAAGAACACTTTAGTCTACTTTTTAGTTATAAAGTAAGGCTCATCGTTAACATTTAGATGTTGTTTAAACATATGCATGGAAATATTCCAAGTAAGTAATACTGGGTGTTCATTTGAAAACATTCCAGCCGAATATCTCGAAAAGTCTGAAAGATATTAAAAAAGTGTAAAACATGTGTCCAAGGATTTCGAGGGGGAAAGAGGGGGGCAGGATCAGTTTTCAAGGTCATTTGAAGGTCAACTTTGTTTTTTCAAATGGAAACCTATATTTTTTATTATGGGATCTTATTGTGCGTAAAAAGACCAGCAATTTTCGTAGGATACTTTTTTTATCCGCGCACTAGTTTCGGAGATATTTAAAGAAAAGTAGAGCGAGGCATATTATTGTGTAAAATTCTTTGACGCAAATCGTTGATGTTTTCCAGTTGTACTAGTACGTACCGTTTGAAAACAAAATTGTCCTCTATTGATCTCTTGTTCATGTTGTCTGTCTTTCAATATAAGATTGTACTATTTAGTCATCTGTGAATCATCGTAATAAGAGATACTATATCGTAGTACAATTAATTGTATGTAGAGCTATTCCAACAGATAACTTCAAAAATGTTCGTTCAGAATTTGAGAATAGTCTGTATTATTGTTTAGATAAGAACGAAGAACATTTTGAAAATTTGTTATAATTATAAAGCAATTACAAACTTTCTCGCAGTATAAGTATGACTCGTTCTACTTCTTTTTAAATTTCTCCGAAACTAGTGCGCCAATAAAAAAAAGTATCCTACGAAAATTGCTGGTCTTGCTACGTACAATAAGACCCCATAATAAAAAATATAGGTTTCCATTGGAAAAAACAAAGTTGACCTTCACATGACCTTGAAAACGCCACCCAAATAAAAAACTGATACTGCCCCCCTCTTCCCCCCTCGAAATCCATGGACACATGTTTTACACTTTTTTAATATCTTTCATACTTTTCGAGATATTCGGCTGGAAAGTTTTGAAATAAACACCCTGTACATAGAAAAACGTGTCTAAAATTTTTAGTATCTGTCTCAGATCTACGTGATGCAAACTATTTCGAATTAATACGTGAGACTTTAGCGAAATAATTTCAGTAACAATGGCACCTGGAAGTATTGAAATATTCGTAATTACAAATTAAAACAATAAAAATGTGCATATTAAACTTAAATCCTGACGATAATGTTTTAACTATTATAAGACACACGTACAAAGATTAGATTATATGTATATATGATACGAGATGGTAAATTTAAATGATGAAACGCAGATTGCAAAAATAACAAGATCACTTTTAAAAGATTAGAATATTATATTATACACATGATACGAGATTATAAATATAAATGATGAAAAGCAGATTGCAAAAATAACAGTCACTATTAAAACATTACAATTTTATCATGAATAGCTTTTTTTATACGATCATAAATAGCAAAAATATTTTCACTTTCCATCTTACAAAGAGTGGTACAACCTATACATATACCCTGTGTTCACTGCACTGGAATGTTGATCAGGTAATCAATTTAATTGATTAGTTAATCAATTTAAAAAATGAAGCTAGAAAACGATAACTTTTTTCATTCTTTAGTATTTCTAGAGGAAAATGGTCTGCAACCAGAAATGCAATTAATTGTAGAGCATTTCGTGTTGCAACAGAACAACAATCTCAAATAAATCTCCAAGTTATACCAGAATTGTATTAGGGCTGAGAATATCGGAGGATCATTAAGAACAATGTAGTAACTATCTTCATTACTTCACGTGGATCCTATTAAAAAGTTGTAAAACGATTTTAGATGAAAAATTACACGAGATAGTAAGTAGAACACAGACATTGTGTCAGAAAATTGTGATGAAGTCGGGCCAATATTTCGACGACGTGACACTTACTGAATTTTTGATGAACAATTACTAAAGCACTCGCGTCTAACTTATTAATAGACTGCGTGCCTTTATGCATTTATAGCATGTACAAGTTTGTAAAATGCAAGAATACAAGCATATTAATAAAAAAGAATTGCATTAATATTTTATGTTTGCCACCAGGAGTTTTTTAATCGATGCAAAACACTCTCCCCTCCTCCAGATTTTTATAAAATACTTCAGGAAAATTTGATATTTGCATTATGTTCCGCAGTCTACTTATTAAATTGTCGTATTTCTATAACAGGATAAATACGAACAATTTATACCGAAATTAATCATCTCAATCATTTTCAATCTTTTTACACTTGTGAATCTGTGAAAATAGAGGAAATGTTGCGCTAATCACCGAGTCGTAAATAAAAATCAATATTTATATACTATTTTTGTATCATTTAAAATTTAATATTATAGCATGATCCAGGCGCGCCACGTATTAAGTACGACAACAACCTTTTTCATGTACAAGAAAATTTCTGTTCAACCGTCACGCGATAACTAAGTGTTGCTGATGCAAATCGAAACATGTTTTATGGTAATTGAGAACCTTGTTAGTTCCGTATCTTCATCATAAGCATAACGAACGTTATAAAATTTCATCCACAAAATAGGTTTTCACCACAAGTAGTGGTTAAAAACTGTTGTAAATTACTAGGGAAAGAAGAAAGGAAGGGAAATAATAATTAATCTTTTGAAAATGAATGTCGTTATGTTAACAACACCAGACTCGCGTATCTACACCCTAAAGTTGGAAACAAATAATTTAACACTTTACCTTCCGGAAGCCTATTAATAGAGTTTTTAATTACTCACAATAAGCTATGTGTAAAAAAGCTCAGCAATGTTCATTTAAATAATAATTTCAGAAGTTGTCACATTATAGTAATTCTAAAAGTTAGTTGACTTGTTATGAATGAAATTGCTGTCGCTTTTGCACAATTCATTGAAAAATTCTCACCCGTTGCTCTTTGGTTTTAAACAGACTATTAGAAAGTGAAGATACGTAAATTGTTAACTATTCACATAACAAGACATCAATACAGTAGGACCTCACATATCTTAACCACCAATATCTGAAGCCTCTATTATCCCAACTCGCTTCACAAGTAAGTACAGGCAGCCCTCGACTTTCGCACATTCTACTTTCGCACAATTCGCTACTTCGCACATTTTTAAAGATGGAGAACGTATATCTCAAGTACGTAGGGCAATTGAAAAAGACACAGCATGTTATAGAAATCTTCATTCTATAATGAGTAAGTAATAGGTATTCAACTAACTCTTAACAACTTTATAAAGGAAACACCCGAAAGCACTTAACACGCCTCTTTAACTTCATTATATAAACATATTGATAGATAAATACTTTTTTTACATCCCTCTACTTTCGAACACTCAACATTCGCACACACTTTCAGGAACCAATTATGTGCGAAAGTCGAGGGCTTACAATTGAATCAAAGGCGCCTCATATGTAACACTATTTATTGTTCAGATCAATAAAAGCGAATCTGTCACTGTAACCATGCAACTGTTCTATTATTCCAATTATATATTTCCCTGTTTAGTTCGGATAATCGAGGTTCTACTGTACATATAGTTTCCTCTTTTCGGTACGCACGACTTTGATCGATACGACTGTACCTTAAGATAAATATTTTTAACCCTTAGCACTCGAATGGCGACTCTGAGGCGCCACTACAAATTGCTACACCATTATTCAGAATATTATTTACATGATTAAATTTGTTTATATGTAATAAATTACTGAACATATAAATGTAGTATGAGGTACTATATCAGTTTCTTACGCACATAATGAAAATAAAATATGTACAATGCAAATATTCTAGGATAGAACAAATGTTTGGTTTTTTAGATGAAATAGCTCCGAGTGCAAAGGGTTAACATTTAGAAAAAGTCTTCATCCGTAAAGGATTACTTCCATTCAAATAATAACCATTTTCTACCTCTTCGGTTGTAATAAAATCTCCTATAAAAGTATAAGGAAATGTTATGAAAGAACCTGACCACAGACTTGAAGGTCATTCTCCGAATCCCACATGGAGCATCATAATTGACTGATCAATTTTCCAGTACAGTAAACGCAGGCTACATAAGGAGCGCATTTATTGACGCCCAACATTAATGTCGATGCGTCCATTGACTTCTAATGAAGTCAGCTGCAATGCTAGCGAAAAATATTTATACTTCGTCCACGAGGTTCATTTCGCTTTGGACAAGGCCTACACCCAGTAGCGTCGAACAATGCCGAGAAACGAGGGTCCATCTTCAATAAGGGATCATTCAAAGAGGGTCCTACACGCCTTTCAGACTTACTTGAAGACTGGGACAGGATACGCTTGTGCAGGACATAGAATCGGAACGCCCTGTGCTTCCGGGACCTCGAACGTTCGGCTCTTGTCCGTGGTCGAGAACTTAGGCTTGGCAAAGCCGACTGGTTCTATAAGGAAAATGATGATGCTCTCGAGTAACTAACTATGACCGACGTAGCAAACTGGAAGAAAGTGAGCTCCCCGAGTGTATCCCGAGACGTCTCGGCGCTCGCTTTCAGTTTCGAGGACAGTATCCAGGAATTCTAGCTGGTCGACGCGCCTAATATACTGGGACAGGGTGAAACATGGAATAAGAGAGAGAGAGAGAGTAAGAGAGAGAGTAAAAGAGAGAGAGAGAGACTCGTTTATTTTTCACCGGGTTGCGGAGAGAAGCCGAAGCGACGGATATATCGACCTACCTAAACGTGGCGACTGGAAACGCCTGTGCAGGACAAAGCAACGAAAAGCCCGTGCCTTTCGTTACGCGTAATCCGACGTCGTTCACAGATGGAAACTGTGGCTTGCTGCTCGAGGCGGGTTCTAAAAACAGAACGCGAGACGAACGGCTCGAAGGTCGTGCGTAAAGAGGACGCTGGCAAGAGTCTTTGAATATGCTGGAATAGGGACTCCCCTTTGCCATACAGGCTCGTAGATGTGCTAGCTATGTCAATACAGCATCTATGCATAGCTGAACAATCGCCCTTCGGTACCGCATTTAACTTACAGACCGTTTCTAGACCCCCGTAGTCTAGCCCTACGGCTGGAACCTTGGGACTGCTTTCAGTTGAAATGGAACCATTTCGAGACCTTAGGAGCCTCGAAACTCAACTGTACGGGGCTGTCGCCGTTTGACGGATCGAACAATTCTATTTTTTCATGGTTTCTGGCTTAGACCATACGTATAGACCCGGCTTCAGAGAATTGCCTTAAAGCCAAAATTAAATCATCTACATCTACGAGATGACAGTTGTGGGCAAATTGTTTCGTCTGTTGAGAAGTCACAATATCGTAAAGATAAAGCGTTAGAGATAATAGACTGTAATATATATTTTATTTTATTAGTTGATCATTTTTACTTTACTCTTATCATCTTAGATAGTGCCAACTCATTTTGTCCATTATAATTTGGAAAAAGAGTGAATCTTAATGCAGACGTTGATAATATGAAATCTGTATTTATTTCTTCATAGCTTGCTATATTTATAAAAGAATAATAAAAACAACATATATCAAATACAATACATAACACCAGCTTCGTCTCGCGTTATGTAACTAGCCACCATTTTGAATTATCTTGAGACGTTAGTTGTGTGCGCTTTTCTCCGTTATCTTGGCTTTACAGCATCCTATCCATATCCCATACCTATGCCGGGTCTATAAGTAAATGTGGTCTAAGGTTTCTGGTCTTAACAATATATTTACAAAACGCTATGGCGACATATTCATAAAATTGTATATGTATGTATACAGGGTGTTCACGCTACTTCTAGCCAGCGTTTTTCTTGCAAATAATAAATATTAGTATTCACTTTAACAGTTGAGGCTCGAAGCCATTGTAGCAATTACTGTTTATCAAAACTTGACAATCGATGATTTATTAAAGCAACAGTCTTGAGTATTGTGTGTCAAAATAATAACGAAAGCAAACACCCCTCAAAATTTGCAATAAAACTCGGATCTTTTCAAGCTCCACCATTTCATCAGTTTTTATTTTTTCGTTCATTGAATGTGTCAACCATAGTACTATTCGTGAGGATTAAAATAAACTTTGCCTTTTTTATTTCAAACGCCAGGATTGGTGAGAAACTATACGCACCTTGAACGCAACTTTTGTTCACATTTTACCGACGAGTGCACATTCAGCTGTTTTTATAAATATTTGATAGCATTGTATATAAAAATTCACAGCAGTCCTCGAAGCATGCTTGAATACACTCGGCTATGTTTTTTTCTTATAAATATTGGTTAGCATCGGTTATAAAAAATTCAGAGCAATACTTGAAGCATGCTTGAATATATCTACCTACCGAAAATGCCAGATTAAGTATCCTAATAGTTTTCTTAGAATTGATTCCCAGAAAGTGAACAGTGAAATGGTAATATCCCATGGAAGTCCAGGCGTATAAACAATTTTCGTCTCACAAGGGTGACTTTTGACTGACTGCCTACCTATAAACAGGAACTGGAAATCCTTGCGCAGGGCAGAGTAGGGTGACACTCTTCAAGGAAGACGCTCTGAATCGCAGAAGGTCGGTCGGTCCAGATATTTGAGGTCGAGCACTGGATGCTGGCTCTGACGATAAAATCACGCGATTCGCGAAATGAAGCTACATCTGCGTTACCTATACAGCGGGCGGGAAACCCTTGGGCAGGACGTTGCAGCGTCATCGCACCACCAAGTGCCGTTACGAACGACAGTCAGTGACTCGGTCACTAACGAGACTTCCGACCGAGTGCTTGCGACGGCTTTTGAGGAAGTATATGACTACGGCAGGCTCGATATGTGTGTAAGATATATGCACGATATTTGTGAAAACTTTATCCCCACTACCGCAGGATTTACTTCTTAAGTTGATTACCCCTCGATGATACGAGATTAGTAGGCTGCGGATCTTTACGCGAAATAAAAATTGTCTACATCAAATGTAAGAAATTGTAGACATATTGAAGTTTCTTTCTTCCTTCCAGATCTTAATTGGTTCAAAACAATACATCAATATTCCTAAATTCTTTATTTAAATTGCAACAAACCGTCTTTCTCATAAATGCATAAAATCCTCGGTATAAAGATTAGATATATCGGTGAGACAATACTAATCCAATAACAAAACTTTTTCGTGTTTAATTTTTTTTTTAAACTTCTCTATCATTTGTGACATTTTTCTGATTGTAATGAGATCGAACATGACGATTGAGTAGAACCTCGATTATTTGGACTGATGATAGCTGAATTCTCCATTATTCGAATACATGTCTCACATGTCAAGAGTTCAATCTTGAAAAACAACCTTTCAAGTTAAACATGAAGATAACATCAATACAAAATAGAACTACGTGCAATTATCGAAATTGTCAAATGATCACAAGAAATATATATATATATTTTTTTTTCTACTAATAAATGGCGCATGCCTAAGAACTAGAGAAAATGCATGGACTATGTTTTACTAAGATTTACTAAGATTTACAAATTATGAAGACATATATTAAATGATTACTCCAAACTTTAACACTAGGTTTACGGAGCACTAAAATTGATTATTTTACATTGCTTTATAAAAATAATAAAATTGTATTTACTTAGACATTCAGCGATTTTTATTGTAATATGTACACAAAAAAATAAATCTATTTAATAATTTCTCACGAATGCCTCCTTACACTCTTAATAATCGTAAATTAAAAATTTTTGAATCCATCATTTTGACGGACCCCGTGAATCTAGTGTTAAACACGGTGTATATCATAAGTTTAAAAGAAATGAATAATCTCGCTTTAAGTTTTAATTAGAGATGTAGAACTTTTCCGTTGACGATGTCTTAACTTTGCGCAAATATTAGACGTTTAATTTTTTAAAACTTGTTGGAGATGTTTTCCGTATAAATGCGGAAAGATGTATTCATGCGCAACTTTCGCAATTTCTATTCAAATCCGTCAGAAAAACATCGGACACTAACTTTGGTCGTAGAAATTCTTTACGATAAATGTTTTAGAAAGCCAGAAATATGAGGTATTTTACGGATGTACATATTTCAAACTAATAAAATAGTAAGCGAAGCTGTTGCTTAGTTTTCAAAATTCGAATTCATATGATAAAACACTATTATTCATAAGCCAAATGAACTTCGCTTTACTCAAATCGAAATATTGGAGTATAAAGTATCATGGTATGAAATGTTTTAGTAAACTTTATATGTTAGACATTCATTTCTTCAGAAAAGCACACGAAGAAATTCTCGATTCAATAGTTATGCTCAAAACTCTTATTAGATACTTTTAAAAAGGGTCCAACGTCTTCATTAAAAATATATATCATTAGCCGAGTTTGCGATTTGAACAGTATTTGTCACAAAGATAGTCAAAACCTCAATTCAACGAATTTAAACATTTACTGTTTTCTCTAGTGTCAAATCCTCATAAAAGAGTTTAACAATTTTTAAAACTTCATTTAAAAGTAGTATTTCCTAAACTTTGATGTCAGATCCTTCCAAAATCGTTATTATTCAAACACGATTTTGTTGTCAGAAAACAAATTCGAATAAAACGAAGATAGTTAAGAATAACTAATTATAACTAATTATTGAATGAATCCAGGTACCCTCTATTTTATAGTCTAACAACTTCAATCCTCTGTAATTCTCAACATTTTAAACCTATCTCAAAAATTCTAACATATGCACTTCTACAATCACAGCAAAAAAATGCTACACACAAAAAAACGAATTTTCTGTCCTCGAACGAGCGAGTACCTCCACGAATGGAGTCGAGACGTTCGACCTAGGCAAGAAGTAGACGTCGAAGAACGCGTCGCGTCGTCTACGAATAAAGTCGCGTCAGCTATCGTTGATGGCGTTTCCTTCCGCGTCCTTGGTTTCTTTGATAAGCCGTATATCGATTCGTGTCTATCTTCCTCGAGCGAGTCTATTCTTAAAAATTCTCTGCTTTCTGTACCTGAAAGCTGGAACGGGGAAAGCCTGAGCCGGACACATCAAAGTGAGCGGTTGGTCGCAGTGGACCGTGTACGTGCGCGAGTTTTCCGTCATCTGGAATTTCGGTTTCGCGCTCGAGACTGGCTCTAAAGAGAAGAAAACTCGACGTAGACGTGATCATTGGGTTTCTAGTTTCGAATGTCGAACGGAGGGACAGGGTAACGACTGGTCTCCGAGATAATCAATGATCACACCTTTGGCGATAGGTGAATAACAGCCTTGCCTCGATAACTGTCGCAGGCAAGCTGACAGCTTGACAACTAACTGCGTCGTAGATCTTAGTCTGAATAGAGTTTATCACACTTTTCAAAGCCTTGGGAAGATAACGTGAAGAACGTTCAGGAAGAATGAATCTTTCGTCAGTAACCCAAACTTTTAGGATCAAACGGAAGTTATGTTTAATTCAGTTTCCTTGATCTTTATATGTCAGTATCCAAAATTTTCAACGATAATAAACCACGGATAAGATAACTATAACACGATATGTTTATAACACGGTTTCCATATAGTACGACATAATAGACTGCATCAACCCTCATACAATCAACGCTAGGAAAAATATTATTTCAAAAGGTAGATAGTGACCAGTCGATTTTATTTCAAATCGTACGTGCACTTTTAAAAATAAAATATTTCTTTTGTTAGAAAACGGTTTTAAAATAGTATTTCATTTTGTAGGTTTCTCAAAATAGTAGGAGTTTTATATGAGGGGTTGATTCTGCATGAGAAAATAAATCGAAAATATAGAATAAATTTTTTTTCATTTGACGTTTCTTCAATCTATTTTCATCGTCAAGAAATATTTTAAATATTATTTAATGCAAAAATCAAATATTTTATCTGATGTTTTAGATTACCAAAATAAACATACATATTTTACTTGCAAAAATTTTATTTTTTATTTAAAATAGTATTTTATTTGCATTGTGGAAATCGATTATTGAAAATAGTATTTTAAATATTTATTGTCCAAACATTTTTCCCAGCTCTGCATACGACCCTCTGAACTCACCTAATTTGTATTACTGCATACAATTAGAGTAACCCTGCGATCTTAGTCCTTTTTTCAGTTCTCTGCCAGGACTTAGATCGTGAAAGGACACTATGCTTTTGTGAACGCGTCGACCGCGCCGAACGTAGGAAAGGACAGCATGCAAACACGGACCGCGCGGCCGAAGGCGCAACAAAAAGTAGCGTATCGGTAAGACAATACTAGTGCAATAATAAAACTTCTTTATTTTTTACTTATTTTTAATGACATTTTACCAATATATTCGTGGCATTTTTCTAATGAAAATTGTACCAAATATGATATAGTCGCAGTCGCCGGCACAGTTCAAAGACCCGCGTATCCGTACAATGTAATGCCAAGAAAAAACTTCCATCGTTCATTACACAAGTAAATATCATCGGAATTATATCATATTTGGTATCATTTTCATTAGAAAAATGCCATGAATATGTCGATGAAAGTTCCATGAAAAAATAATAAAAAATAAAGAAGTTTTGTAATTGGATTAGTAGTGATTCACACCGATATACCCGACCTAGGATCAGATTACGCGGCATGTTTACACTGCTCGGCGACCGAAGCAAGTTGGAGCTGCACGGCTCTTCCGAGGATACCCCGCAGTGGAAGGAGTAGGCCAAGGGACATAGATCGCAATGTTCCGTTGGACTTAGATCGCGGGGTTACTGTACTATTATAAGTTTCGTTTAACACGGTATCGATACAACACGGAACGAATTACCCATGTTATAGGAGGGTTGAATGTACTGTAGTTTCAATGCATATTCTTTTGCTTCAAATACAAATTAATTTATAATTAATTTAGACTACAGATTTTATACATTTATGACAAGAATGAGTAGCTACAATTTAAAATATTAATAAGGTTAAAAAAATTGGAGAGTGTTGATATACTACTTCGGATCTATTAAAATGATTTAAGATGGAAAGAAATCTTTAAGTAACTCCTATTTCTTGTAACAGATGCAGAACACGTTCGTTTTGCATAAAGATCCGTTGTCTATTTATAATCACATAAGAAAGTAAAAATCTATAAAAAGTTTGCCATTTGTCAGCAAAAACATTAAAAACATATTAAAAACCAATTGACAGTAAGTACCTGGGTACCCAGATACTGTCATAAGGGTGAAGGTATTGCACGCCTTTAATAAAACCCAAGAATATTCATTTTTTAAAAATTGTAGATTCTGTTATTACGTTCCATCTAAAACACACTCCGAAAGCTTCGAAAATGCAATCGCATTGCATTATATAGTCGACCCTCCTACAACATGGTTAATTCGTTCCGTGTTGTATCGAAACCGCGTTGTATCAAGTGCATATAGAGTTATCTCAAATCCTTTAATGATGAGAAAAAGCCATTAGTACTTTCTAATGCATATTTGATAATCCTACACTGATGAAGTCCATAGTATGCTGAATTATTGGAATTCTACTGTAAAACGCGATGAATAAATGCTGGCTGAAGCGCGACAGTTATCGAGGTATCACTGTACTGTGATCGGTTCTCCCACCTATGAGAAGGAACCGGGAACCCTTGAGCAGGACACAGCAGCGTGATCCTCTCCCCAAGACCGGAAACGAATCCTCGAGAGTTATCCATCGTTGGGAACTTGGGTCGCACGCTCCCCACAGGTTCTGCGAGAAGTCCCGGGGGGAAGAAGCGTGTAAAGATCGACAGCACCTCATTTGCACCCGATGTTCAAGGAAACGGAGACAGGGAACCCACTGGGGTTTGAAGACGTCAATGTTTTTCCGCGAATCCGCGGCGTGATGCGGGTCATAAATCTTTGATACGATGGTTTTGCGTCATCGACGATAGGCGAGTCCCTGCGTCTTCTTATGGTGGTAAGGATAGTACGATTCAAGTGAGTATAATCTAGAATCAATTGATCACTAGACTGCAACTTGTGCGCAATTATGACAGTTGGTGCAATTTAAAACGGTAGAAGCATTAAAAACATAAAGGTCAAGTGGCGTAAGATTCCAACTTTTGTTTATAACTTTTTAATAATCTAGATCACATAGCCAGGTGTAACTCTCGCTATCCAAGATCAGAACGCGACCAGGTGTTTTGATGCGCAATAAAATAATTTAGATTGTCGGTCTATTAAAACGCGAGATGAACAGCAAAGCTTTATGCTCATCCGCGTCGAAAGAATCGCTAGGCGCGGCGTTCGGGTCGGCAAGAAAGTTCACCCATTATTCGGGTAACCAAGTTTGTTTGGCGCGAGGCGTTTGATCTCGCCGTCGTACAAAGGGGCGTAACGTCGACGCGGCTAATAAGCTTTCAGAAACTAACAGCCCTGGATTCTTAACCGTAATCGCGTCAACTTTGAACATCATCGAGTTTCCTCCCTACCTATAGGACGGAACAGGAAAGCCTTGGGCGGGGCAGAAAAGCGGCAAACTCCCGTTCGCCTTCGTCGTGAGTCCAATCAAGTTGATCGTGCTGGAGAGTTTCGGACGCGAGCTCGCCACGGGTTCTGCGAATCATTTGCCGGTTGAAAGCAGTCGCGGACTGCATCTCGCCGATCCGTGATCTCGCTGTTAATTTGGTAGCGCGCGGGGACAGGGAACCCTTTGGGCCGAGCGCGTCAACGACGCGACGTCACTGTGTCGTCTTCAATGGTCAAATGGTTTGGCTTGGCGAATGAAACCGGCTTTGATTGAGGAATAGAAACATCGGGGAAACGAAGTTACGCGTGGAATGCTGTGGTGCTTTATTAATAGACTCCTTGGAGTCCGCTTCTGGGACTGTGTTGCTGATTAATACTTGTGAAGTGATCTAACAGTGGATTTTATTCAAGCGACTCCTTTCTTTTTTCAATTTAAGTCATACTTTTATGCAAAGTGGTGGCATAAAAGTTAATATTACTCTTTAAATGATTTTGGTTACAAATAACCATTACGAGTGACTAAAATTTTTCTGATCATTAGTAGCTATTATCATTGACGGAATTTATGGTTAAACTGTTTTGGAGGACCAATTTTTTTATGTTTTTTTTAATGCAGTCCTATAGATTTCTAGGAGAAAACACCGTAAATGAAAGTCTTATTGCCAGGAGTTCACTGGTTCAGAAGTTATACGCGTGTAAAGTTGAGCACTTTTAACTAACCTCAAACCAACTTGGACTATACCGCTCAGTACTACTTAGCCGATGCGCTGAACACACAGCCTGTGATGGTATATGGTCTCGGTTTTTTCGCGCATGCGCGACTAAATGCAGGAACGTGCCGTACGTCTCATGTTTGTGGAGAAAGTAGGGGAGAACTGTTATTGGCGGGAAACCGGACAGAAGAGTGCAAGACGACACGACGAGACGACCGTACTTCGAAATTTTGGTAAATTAATGTTAATATATTAGATTTCATAATGGCAACAAGTATTGTAGAAGAAGCTACTTGTCTATTCATATTTGAAAATCGAAAAAATTTGTGAAATTATGCGGGGTGACTAAGGTACCCCATTTTAGCCCAACTTTGTACTTTACTGACGCTAAAATCGTCGCGCATGCGTGAGAAAACCGAGACCATATACCATCACTGCACCCAGCATCTGTTCAGCCCATGCGCTCAACACTCCTACCTCTACCACCCAACGAATATCCAATATGGTGACGCTCTAACCTGTCAAAAACGCTTAAAATTGCTCATGTTTATACGTGTATAACGTTTCAACCAGTGAACTCCGGTAACCAAAACTTGAATTTCGTGTACTAAAATTTACACGTCTATCATTTTCTCGTCAAATGTGTAGCATCGCATACAGAAAACTTGAAAATTTTTGGTTCTTTAAAGTAAAGTTCAGCCGAATTTATTTTTGGTTACGAATTAGTATCATTGATAACGACAGTTGTTGTCGGATACGAATAACTATTATTGTTGGTGAGAATTACTTTTTCGCTCGCCGTTAACCATTATCGATGACAAGAGTTTCGTTTTGGTACGAGGTAACCAATATCGATGGGGGGACATTTGGTTTGGTTAGTTTCCGTCATCTTATTTATTTTAATAATATTATTAATAATTAGTACGAACGCATGATGTAAACTGAATTATAGAATTAATAATACTTGAACCCAAGCAATTGAAAAGGTTCTTCGACGAGGTGGTATAAAAAGAACAGGTATCATATGTTATAATTTGTAATTGAAGTTTTACGGCTATTTGACTGTTGAGTCTAATGTTCCGAAGCGAAATACTTAGATTTATCGAGTTAGAATTCCTTTCGAGATTTTTTGGATTACTTAATGACTTTTATCGTGAGGCAGACTTTCTTCACTGTATATAATAATTAGACAGCGGATTTTATGCATTTATGACAAAAATGAGTAGGTGTAATTATATGATAATTCTATGATTATCAGCCTACTACATATATTAAGAAAGAAATTTAATTTCTATTTCACTTCAGCTATTGCAATTCAGGTAGAAAGTTTTATTTTTGTATAAAGATCCGCAGTCTAATAGTAATTACTACATAATTCATGGTTATGTTTATATTACGTAATATATATTATCAAACATTATAATTACGATTCAAGCGAACAATTATAGTTTCCATCGTCAAGCGGACGGTAAAAAGTGACCTAACTCAAATATAATCCAGACAGTAAAAAAACGAGTGCCTAGCGGTAAAATTATTATTGCTCGCGGGGATAGTAATTATAATTTCTGGTATATACTAAGTAATATAAATATAATTATAAATTATATAGTTATTATCTACGAATTCGTACCATTGTCCGATTAACCACTATATAACTCATTCAGAAAATTGAGGTCCTACTTATACAGGGTGGTTCTTTCAAGTACTGCCACCTAAATATCTCCTCAGCTTATTGTGATGCAAACAATATTTTTCACGTAATGTGCATAATGTCAAAGGACCAATATCTGGCAAGAATATTTTTTTCCAAGGTCATTTTTTTCGGAGTTATGAAGGTCATTGGTGTTTTTTGACACACAATTACTTTTTTTTATTATTGCATCCGAGTTATTTATTATTGCATCATTATTTGTAGCTGATCGAAAAATACATTCACATATGTATAACAACATGACCTTGAAATGACCTTGATCTTCGAAAATTAAAGTTGAGTTAAGTGCATGTGATCGATATTTTTAGTGTGATAAAAAATATTTTCTTCGCATTCACAGGTTCAGAAGTCTTGGTCAAAAATATTCGATATAAGTTTTACGTTAAACTTTAATTTTCGGAGATCAAGGTCATATGAAGGTCATGTTATTATACATATCTGAATGTGTTTTCCGATCGGCTGCACGATGCAATAATAAAAAAATGTAGTTATGTGTCAAAAAACACCGATGACTTTTATAACTCCGAAAAAAATGACCTTGGCGAAAAATATTCTTGCTAGATATTGGTCCTTTGACACCATGCACATTACGTAACAAATATTTGTTGCGTCATAATAAGCTGAAGAGATATTTAGGTGGCCTTACTTAAAAGGACCACCCTGTATAGTAACTATACCACAGCTGATGGCGGGTTTCTGTCGTTGACAAACCCTCTGTCACATTGAATTTCATGTAAAAAAATCCCTGTCATCTTAACCATGAATTTCCATTAGAGAACATTCTGAATTTCTGAGAATAGATTCATTAACAACATCCTTTGTAGAATCTGTATCAAGATCGTACCTATGACTTGGCACCGGAAACCCCTGTGCCGGACAAAGTAGGGGCAGTATCCCATTCGTAACGACTGTCAGACCATTAATGTTGCTGACGGAAGGGAATTTCGGCCGGACGCTTCCCACAGGCTCTGCGTTTCGAGTGTCCGGAAGAAGTATGGAAAAAAGCGTAACGTAGAACCGTAGTTCGTAACGAGGTAGAACTTACTTGAACACGAGGCTAGGGAACCCCTGAGCGGGACAGAGAAGGGTAACTGAACCGTCCTTGACCGTTCGGAAACTCCAGGAGTCAGCGATGGTCGGGAATTTCGGTCTCACGCTGCCGACTGGTTCTGATCATGCAATCAAACAGGAACTTCTGTTTTCAGCCACTGATAATACAGTCGAACCTCGGTAATTCGAAGATTTCAAGGGAAGATCTTTTTTCGACTTATCGAGATTGTTTAATAAAAGCGGTTTAGAAAATGAAATCTTGACATAGAGAAGCTTTGCACGAACGCTAATAATTTTTCAATTACGAGAACTCCCAAGGGGTGGGCTCTCCGAACCCACAAATTCAATAATGATAAATTAAACAGATTTCCTTTCTATATGAAATTATACAGAAATTATTTATCGCCGTTTACATATTGAAGTTTAATATGTAAAAGCTGTTTTTACTATACGTAAGAAACTGTTGGCATACAAAATATAAAACCTACAATGCGTCATAATATCAGGTTGCGGCGTCAATACAAAAAAATGAAATATAATAGTTCGTCTATACCCAAACAAAGTTGTTTTAAATGCAAATGTCTGGAGAAAGCACTCGGCGAATATTGCATTAGGTTTTAACATTTGAAATTTCCGATTTTGATTTTTCAGTATTTTAAAATGTGTTTTATTAAACATTATACCTGCCAGCGTCGGCCAAATTGACCGGTCGTAGATTATTTATTTTAGAATTGTTGAAATTATAAAGACTCTATCGTAGGACATGATGGAATAAAACAAATATATACTATAATAAAATTAGCAAAAAGTCTAGATAAATTGTGCCAGTCACTTTTGGTGCTCGGTAGGTTTAGTGTTAAAAAATCTTGAAATTTGTTGGTATATATATACTGACTTTTCTTTGTCATATCCGACATTCATTTGTCTTTTTTTGTGCACCACTCTTCGCAACTTGACATTTTGCTTCCCAACATGAATCAACGTGATATTCGCATACTCTTCTCATAGGAGTAAAAAAAGTGGTGACAGCGCACCACAAACTACTCGGAACATCAACGCTGCATTTGGCAATGACACAGCAAAAGAAATTAAAATTAATATTTGGTGGTCAATGGCAAGTGTAATTCATTACAATTTCTAAAAACCGGGAGAAACAATTAGTGCTGACAAATACTGCATCGAATTTGAAAAAAAGCATAAAAAATTGCAAGAAAAACAACCAGCATTGGTCATTCGAAAGGGACCGATTTTGCTCAATCACAATGCTCGATCACATGTGTCACGTACAACAGCACATAAGAATGCTTTAAATTATGAAACTTTACCTCATGTGTGTCTCGCCGACGAATTTTCTTTTTTAAACGCTTACGTCATTTCCTCAACGAAAAATCCTTCAGGAATCCAGAAAACATTGAAGACACCGTTATGGGATTTATTGACAGTGAAAGGTCAAATTTGTATACAAATGGAATTAAAAAACTATAAATTCGTTGGAAAACATGTGTAGAATCCACTAGATCCTATTTTGATTACATATATGTATTTATTACTAAAAATGTTGTGTTCATTTAAAATTAATACTAACCATCGGACATTTCATATAATGCAACCAAAGAATTTGCCAATCTTGTACATCATCAGAAGAATCGAAGGAATCAAATTCAAACTAGTTTCCCGTAGGTATATCTTTTACGATTGTACAAACAGATACATACTAATGAAAACAATTTCAAAGAAAAACCATACTATTTTGTTTGCAACATGCAATATAATCGAATGTTACAAAATTTTCACCAGGAAAACAGTTTTTTTTTCAGCATAAATATGTAAACAGAAATGTGGGTTCCTGAAGCCCCCCTACCTTGGGAATTTACGTGACAGTTCGAGATTTTGGGATTTCTCGGGTTAATATTACTGGCATAACAGGACGCTTCCCAGAGGTTCTGTGTTTAATGTATCCGGAAGAAGTGTGGAGAAAAGTGTAACGTAGAACCAAGTTCGTAACGAGGTAGAACTTACTTGAACACGAGGCTAGGGAACCCCTGAGCGGGACAGAGAAGGGTAACCGAGCCGTCCTTGACTGTTCGGAAACTTCTGGAGTCATCGATGGTCGGGAATTTCGGCCTCACGCTGCCGACTGGCTCTAATTATGCAATCAAACAGGACCTTCTGTTTCCAGCCATTGATGATACAGTCGAACCTCGGTAATTCGAATTTCAAGGGAAGATTTTCCAGTTATATTTCGACTTATCGAGATTTTTCAGTAAATAGGGTGTGACAAACGAAAATTCACCATACAGAAGCTTTGTGCGAGGGCTAGTCATTTTTCAATTGCAATACGGCCTCGATTATCCGAACCTCGAATATGTGAAGCTTATCTACAGTGGCCCACAAAAGTGTTCGTACGCCCTATAAATCAAAATAACTTTCTTAAAATTTGACCAAACCACTTGACTTTTTTTGAGCAATTGGAAGCATTGATTTACTTTTAAAATGTGCAAAAAAGATTTTGAAGAAATTGCAATTAGTAGGAATTACATGAAAAAATAAAAATGGCACTTTTTAAAAGTTTATTATTTCAGCACGTAATGAAAATTCAAAATATATGCGGTTTGTAAATCTATGTTATTTAAACATATGCTGAAAATTTCATCGAAATCTGTTAAAAAACAGATGAGCTACAAGCGATTAAAAGTGGTGATAATCGCAGTTTTTCACGACTTTTGGCCAGTTTCTGCTTATAATCCATAGTTTCTTACATCTTTCGATGCGCGTAGTTTTTTCTGCGTCAACCGATTTCGATGAAATTTTCAGCATATGCATAACTAACATAGATCTACACAAAGCATATTTTGAATTTTCATTACGGGCTAAAATAAAGAAGTTTTAAAAAGTGCCATTTTTGTTTCTTCATGTAATTCCTACCAAATGCAATTTTTTCAAAATCTTTTTTGCAATTGCTAAAAAAAAGTCAAGTGGCTTGGTCAAATTTTAAGAAAGTTATTCTGATTTAAAGGGCGTACGAACACTTTTGTGGGCCATTGTAATTCATCCTAACTCGCTTCACAAGTGAATAGTTCAATTTAAAACGATCCATTGTGCAAACCAGTGAGGATTAAACATATTACTGCAACTAATTCTAAGTAATTGTTCTATCATTCGAACACTCACGTTTTCCTTTTTACTTCGGATAATCGAGGTTCTACTGTATAACAGCATAAAGAAAGATAATTTTAATATTTTAACTAGAATAATTTTTAGTATCGTATGTATTGCGGATCTTTATGCAAAATAGCAATTTTTTAAGTCAACTGTAAGAAGTAGAATATATATGAATTTTTTTCATGATTTTGTATTTCACTTATTCAGTTTCATCATAAATAGGATGTTCTATTTGAAGTTCAGCACACACTATAGCTCCCTAAAAAAATATTCCAAATGACACCTACTCTGTTTCGTGGGAGACATCTTATTTTGGTCACAAATCTTCTCTAGCGGATATGCTTCCGAGGTTTCAAGGTGACCTCTGTTTTTTTTTATACGGAACTCGAGATCGAATCGATTTCAAGACGAATTCACCAAGCAAAACACTTTCGTCTTCTAAGGTCATTCAAGGTCATTTAGCGCCGTCCAAAACTCACATTAATGTCTCGGAAGCACGTCCACCTAAAGAATATTTATGACCACGATATGGTCTCATGATTTGTCTCCCCCAAAACAGAATAAGTTTGATTTGAAATATTTTTTACAACGAGCTATACTTTGGGAAATAATTGCGTGTGAAACTTCGAATGTGACATCCTGTGTGAAATCCGCAGTGTAGTTTCATATAATTAAAAAATCCGACTCATAAAGGTATGCTTCGACTTCCAGAGAATTAGCTAAATTCAATTGAACCCTTAGCACTCGAATGGCGACTCTGAGGCGCCACTACAAATTGCTGCACCATTATTCAGAATATTATTCGCATGATTAAATTTGTTCAAATGTAATAAATTACTAAACATTTGAATATTTTTTGAGGTACTATATCATTTTTTGTGCGCATATAATGAAAATAGGGTAAAACTTACGTTTAGGAGAGGATGCTCCGATGACCTTGACCTTGACATATATTGTTGAGGACAACATTCTGAACAACTTTTGTCATTACAACTACCCGGTGCTCGGTCTTAGTTTTCGAGATATTTGCGAAAAACTATTGCTAGTACTGTATTGAATTTTCTGTATTCTTCGTGGCTACGTAAGGCTACCATAATTTCGAATGAGCTACACCTTAGATAAATAAACATAGCAAGAACTCATACAACCGAATGTGACCCATGTGCGATCCAGTGCGGACCAGTAGCGTTCAGTGTATACATCTGTGCGTTACTTGCAAGTCTCGTGAGTTTTTGAATTATTTCAATATGCATCTCCATGAATTTATAAACGCATTGATGCTTTTTTTGAAATAATGAATTCTATGTATCCATTAGACCATTTAAATACAGAATAAAATTCTCAGTTTGATATAGATACTATTCGAGATACTCATAATTTCGTTTGCGTGCTCTCCCCCCCCCCCCCCCGCCACCTAGTCCTAACCAACACACGACACCACACACACCCACCCAGTGTTTCTGAAACGAAGGTTCTCACATTAAACAATGTAAAATTAACTGAAACCAATACCAATTTGTTTTACTATCAAATGCGATAATATAATACATGTATGCTGTATTGGTCTGGGTTAGGTCTGGGTTAGGTTTTGCAATTTGTTTTACTATCAAATGCAATAATATAATACATGTATGCTGTATTCGTCTCGGTTGATTTTATATTGTATAATGTGAGAGCCTTCTTTTTAGAAACACTGGGTGGGTGTGTGTGGTATTGTCGCTTCTCATCCCCGCAACGTGTTTACAAACAAAAAATAAACAGATGCGGCCCCGGAACAGGTTTACGTTGCCACGGAGCGTGGAAGAATACGGAAAATTTAATACACTATTAGCAATAGTTTTTTCGCAAATATCTCGAAAACTGAGACCGAGCACTGGGTAGTTGTAATGACAAAAGTTGTTCAGAATGTTATCCTCAACAACATATGTCAAGGTCAAGGTCATCGGAGCATCCTCCCCTAAACGTAAGGTTTACCAAAGTCACTTTTAGTGGTCCGTAGTTCCAGTGTTAAAACCATCATGAACATGATAAAATGTGTAGATCCAATTGAACAGTAAGATAAACATTGAAAGTGGCAGATACAGTTATGAATTTTAATAGTATAAACAATAAAATACTGGATAAAACGTTAATATAATAAGTTTGATGATTATTGAAAACTATAAAATTGTAATTACAGCGTAGATACTTTATTTACCGCCGACATCTTTATAGTCTTTTGAAAATAAAAAAAATTACAATTAAGAGGTTCTTAATGATTTGTTGAATTGCCATAGAAATATCATTCGTAAACCAACAAGTTACGTGTTTATATTAAAAACCTTATTAATAGGCTTTCGGTAGGTAAAGCGATAATGAACGATGTTTAAATGAAAATTAGTTTGTAATCATACGGAAAAGAGATACAGAAGAATTCGGAAAATTTAATACACTATTAGCAATAGTTTTTCACAAATATCTCGAAAACTGAGACCGAGCACCGGGTAGTTGTAATGACAAAAGTTGTTCAGAATCTTGTCCTCAACAACATATGTCAAGGTCAAGGTCATCGGAGCATCCTCCCCTAAACGTAAGGTTTACCGAAAAAAAATGATGTACAATGGAAATATTCTAGGTTAGAAGAAATGTTTGGTTTTTTACTTGAAATAGCTCCGAGTGCAAAGGGTTAATATAATCTAGATTCAAGATACACGAGTAAAACAATGCTTCTGAACATGTGGTAAATAATTTGAGTTAATGTAAATTTTATTTCGATTTATCGAGTTTCTCGTAACGTAATGGAAGGGGATAAACAAAATGGCTGACGAGTTATAGCGGTTCGAGTTATCGAAGTTCAACTGTATAGCTAGCAGCAAACTCTCGCGGTTTGTTTCTTTGATTACAATCGTTTCTCTACCTGTTTGAGGGAACGGGGAACCCCTGTGCAGGACAAATCAAAGCCTGAGACCCGTTCACCGACGTCCTGAATCCACGTATGTCGTCCGTCGAAGGAATCTTTGGACGAACGCTGCCCACAGGTTCTAAAGGATACACGAGCCAGCGCTCATAGACGACAGGTTGAAGATACTTGAGAACAGGTAACCCCTGAGGGGAACATTCCGACTGCCACCTCTTTCAATTTCAATTTGTTAACCGTTGTGTGGACAACCAAATGATTTATACTTGTTAACCGTGTCTAGGTTGTGATTACTTTAGCACTAGATTGCGGATATGTATGCAAAATGGAAACTGTCTGCATCAACTGTAACATATAGGATGTACAATAAATAATATTATCATTTCATACGTTAGCTAAATTCTTGAACTTTTCTCTTTATAACGTATTAACACTTTAAAAGTGTTTTAGAATACTCAAACGTAAATACTAATGTAAAGAAATTTGCTTACATGAAACTATAGAGATTAAATAATAAATAATTACTGAAACATTCCATAACGTTTGTTTACTTGCACTACATACAGGGGGAGGTACCTAACTTAATCACCTCGAATAACTTCTAAATTACGCGTTGTACAAAAAATTATTTCTACAGATGTAACGTGGTATCATTGTAGCTGTAGTCGTGGTATACAAATTTATTAACAGTAAGGGAGTGAGGTTTTCTTAGCAATATTTAAATTCAAATTTCTGCTAAGTTTAATCATTTCTCGACATTCACGAGTTAATATTTTTTTTGTAGACAATAAACAAACTGCATCGATCGGTGCCTAAAAAATATACAGTTCCATTTAAAAAATCAAAGTTCATCTTTAAATCTACTAAACGCCTCTACTTATAAAGAAGCCATGTACACCACATCATGCCCTCTTTGATGCCGTGTAACATCTGTAGAAATAATTTCTTTGTAGAGGGTGTAAAGAAATGTTTGGTCTTGGCTGCCATAGGCGTATTCTACATCTTCGGATCGATGAAGATCTGTAAAAGAAAGTTGCCGCAAAATTCACCTTGACCTTGAATTTCAAGGTCATCTTTCTTTATTGCATTGTATTCTACGCGTCACGAGAATAAAAAGTGTCAAAGGAACCATGTGTCAAAACTCAATAGTTCTCATAAAAAATAATAGCAAAGTCTAATTATTAGTACTGCTTATTTTCTTAAAAATTATTTACATTTCTAATAAAGCAAGTAGTTAGTGTTGTTGTTTATGTGCTGTTTATCAGAAGTCTTACATAATTAATCATAATCAATATTACCTATTCAGTCTTGAAAAATTTTCATCTTCAATTTCTTCTTTTATGCTAAGGAACCGACCCATTTTTCCCAATATTTCATAATAGAAGATGATCATCTTTCAAGACTTAGAAGCTAATATTGATTATGATTGATTATGTTAGACTTCTGATAAACAGCATATAAACAACAACACTAAATACTTGCTTTAATAGAAATGTAAACAATTTAAAAAAAAATAAATACTACTAAGGAGACTTTGCTATTACTTTTTATGAGAATTATTGAACCATGAGAACACATGGTTCCTTTGACACTTTTTATTCCCATGACTCGTAGAATACAATGCAATAAAAAACAAGTTGACCTTGAAATTCAAGGTCAAGGTCAATTTTGCGGCAACTTTCTTTTACAGATTTTCATCGATCCGAAGATGTAGAATACGCCTATGGCAGCCAAGACCAAACATTTCTTTACACCCTGTACAATGAATAACGCAAAAATTATTTGAGGTAATCGAGCTAGGTGCATCAACCTGTACAAAGCGACAGTTTTGTCGATCGAGTAATTGATTTATCAATAATCACAATGCAGGACATATATTTGTGTAAAATACTGTGTTTTATAAAAAAAGAATGTTATACTGGTATAGAGACAGAGGTTTCAGAGATATTGTGTGAAACTGACAATAAGAATTGTAGAGAGGACATAAAAAAACTACCGCAAATATGACAATGACTGTAGGGCATTCTTTAAATATTTTCACTGTAAAATTAATTCAGAGCAGTGTGACAGTGTGACTTCTAAACGAGTTTCCGAAAAAGTAGTATTCTCATGTCTCAAAAACCTGTATCAGCACTCTAAGGAGTGTATGAGGGAGGGGGAAATGTATGTATCTGGTGAACACTGAATAATAAAATATAATTTACATACAAGTCTCGATTTTATTTTTCAAGAAGACACGCGGAAGTATCACAAAAATTTGCCAAAACCGGTTTATATATAGAAATCGTATTTTTGCAGGTAAATGACTGTAACTTCGATAATCTGTATCATTAATACAGAATATTAATTATGAATTTTGTGTCGAGTATAATTTATTTCCAGAACTTCCAATTATGCTTCCATTCGTTGCCAAACTGTTTATTTTACTTTTAAAGTTTACTTTGAAGTTATCGACCTCAACAATGTAAACACCGAACATTATCGAGGAACGAACGAAATCCACGTATAATCAGTTAGCATAGTTCTTATTCGTTAAATGTTTTAAAATGAAGAAACTCGTGAAGAATTCAATATGATGAAGAACTAAACAATTGTCTTTGTCAATATAATTTGAAATCGTCCACAATTGATAAAACGATGTGCAGAGTTACCATTTATTTAGAATCAACGGAAAATGCGTCAACTTAACATGTGGTTTTGATGAGGCTTAATAACACACGTGAAACTATAAAACTATTAAAGGAATAAGCATCCAGAATAATTATGGTATATTTCCACAGGAGTACAAACAAAATAGTACGGAAAAACACCTACAAAATAGTTGGTCACCTATTTTGACCTATTTTATACAAGTACTCGGTTGCCCACATAACGGTTAATATTAAACATTTGTTAACATAATTGAACTCTGTTTCTAATGCAGATCTTTGTGCACAATCAAAATTATGTGCATTAATTGCAAAATTTTTTTAACCGTTTGCTCTTCAACTTTTTTAAAATTTTGTGCTCAATAACTTCCTATCATTTTATGTATTTTATTTAAATATTATATTATACGTCAAAAACCAGCTTCTTATATGTTACTAATTTTAAACATGTTCTTTACGAAAAACATTATAAATAACTCAATACATATATTACTTATTTAAGCGAGAATGAAATTAATATTATAAAATATAATGCATATTTAAACTGAAAATTTGAAATATCCAGCCACACACGACATAGGAATGTAACGGATTAATAAACTTAATGAATTTCAAATAGTACAACAGCATTCTTAAACTCTTTAAATATTCATACCTACAGTTTTGCACCTAATGTGTTCAATTTTCTCATAAATGCGTAAAATTCGCATTCTGACTATGAATTACATCTCCTTGTATCATATATTCACGTGAATAATGTTGAATGTGATCGAATTCTAAATTTACCGATTCCATAATCCGCACCTCAAAGATCTCTCAGCGTACATTATGAATCATTTCCGCTCATGACGGCAACACCAGAAACTCCAGCTTCTCATACTCGCAGAATAATTAAAAAATTCTCTTCTCATCTTCCAATATATTAAACAATAATAATCTCTACCACCCACCCGGCTCAGAACCCCTTTACTCAGCGATCGTGCGTTGCGATTCGTTCATTCCGCTTGCCAGTGATTAGATATATCGTACCTATGAACCGGTACCGGGAATCCTTGGGCGGGGCACAGAAGTGGCAAAGTGGCTTTCGACTCCGTCGAAAGTCCGTTTATGTTGTCCATCGAAGGAAACTTTGGCCGTACACTTCCCACGGGTTCTGTTTCACAACGAATGGCCTGTGACTGTGGCGTCCGTGGTACATGAGCATGTGGGTCCACTGCTCGGACCCTCTACGATTCTCGTTGCCGTGTCTCGGCGGATACCATGCGAATCTCTCGATTCTATCGGGCATCTTCCAACCACGCGAATCGATGCGAATCCTCGATCAAATACAGGCACGTTGAAATAAATCCGGAATTTTTTCACGGCAAACCCATAAACAAGGTTGTAGGCAAGACGAATATAAACGAAGCAATTGTTGATAAGCTAACTCGCAATGTTAGTGAACAAGTGGAACAATATCAGCCACGAACCGAAAATACGACCGAAGAGCAGCAATACTCGAATAGGCTCGGAAAATCGCCCGCGGAAATCTTGCGTAGTTTGGGTACAAAAAGACGCAAGTTTATGGTCTAGAAATTCCGAATTTCTGACAAACAATAGGAGGTAACTGCATCCCGGACAGTTCACAGGAATCGTTCTGATCGCAAGAGAAGCGTAATCGAATTGAAAGGAAAGATTAATCAGGCTGTACGAAAACATCTGTTATCACTGGTCTCCTGAATTATGGCCTCTCAGTAGCCGTTGCTGCAATCCCCTTGACTATTATGTGTGGGGCGTAGTCATGGCAAAGGTAAATGCAAAGCATCGCGACACCAAAGACACCCTAAAGCCCACCACCGCAAAAATGACGACGAAAATGGACAAAGAGGTGGTGAAGCGAGCCTGCAGAGGGTTCAGGTATTATTTGGGGCTGGAAAACGTCCTCTGAGACGGCACAGTGACAAGAGAGGTCCCTTGCTGTGACGGTACATGCTACATAGTGCAGTATTATCTCCGTAAGTGTCGAAAAGGTCTGTGCCATAACGTGCATAGTCTTATCCCCATCATTGCCCTTTCGAACCAGGCAAACGGTGAACACGCTGGACAACCGGCCAGTGGGGGGTCGAGATTCAGTAGGACTCACACTGCTGCAAGCGAAGAAAAATATTACGATTTTTCTAATTTTCTAATTCGTCTCGTTTTTCTAATTAAAATGACTCCAAACACGATATGGTTACGATAATAATTACATGTAAAATAAGCGATTAAAGTTTACATAACTGTACCATAAATGCCAAGTCGGAAACTTTAATCGCTTGTTACACAAGTAATTGTGATCGTAATGATATCATGTTTGGTGTCTCTTTAATTAGAAAAAAGAGTCGAATTCGATGGGTCATTGACGAAAAACAAAAAATAAAGAATTGTGATTTTTGAATTTAGAAGGCTGAATTGGCTCAAGTCTTTTAATGTTTGTAGAACGCCTGAACCTCGATCCCTCTTTCTTTTTCAATCGTTATCCTTCTCTACGCTCGACACACTACAAAGAATGTAGTCCCTATTCTATGAATGTCGCGCGGTAAACCCAAAGCTACGACTCTTACGGAGAGAATACTGGATGTGTGGCCGCTTATCCAATATTTTGCTAGAGCCGTAAATATATTCCTTCCGAGTGACTTCGTTCAGCTCCAAATAATACAAGCTTGAGAAGGTCGCGTAGCTAGTTTGGTCTACATCGAGTAATTCTATTCTTTATACTATTTTTGTACAAACTGGCGAAAGAATATATTGATAAGTCCCTAGAGTTTGAACGAGGTTTTTTTTATCCAATGACATTTCCGGATTCACTTCAACGACCCTATAAATCCCGTAACGAATAGAAAGAGAGAGATCCGCGTGACTCTCGTAATTTGATCTAGCTGAGAATTTTCCGCAGGGAAATGTCGAGAGAGCTCGCGAGACGACGTGTCATTAAAAGTCGGCAGGTGCTATTCCACGTGTGCCGAGAGTGTCTGGGACGTCTTCGGACGTCTGTGCGAGGTTATCATGTGTAGAAGTGACGTTGAACTTACCACGCGAGAGCGAAGGACAGAGCCCGGAGATCGCGTGAGGGCGCCGCAATGCGTCGGCGCAATCTTATCGTTAACTTTCAATGTTCAATTTCCATTTTCACACGGCTCTCGAGTCTTTCGAGATCGAAATCGTCCGATACCGATCATGCCAAGAGTGAACAATTATGGGCGGGCGGTGGCGCGTGCCCGCAGGGGTACCCTGTCCCAGCATTCAGGTTCGCCAACGAGCTTGATCCAAACTTCTTTCACTGGCATAATACTATTTTTACAATTTTTGTAATTGGAAAATAGAAGAGCACTGAGAATAGACGGAAAAGTGTCCGTTCGCGATCGGATGCCTCGACAAATTACAACGACGCGATCAAGCTCGTTGGACTATGTGATTACACACGTACGTTGACGTGGTTACTTAGCCGAGAGCAATTGATTTTGCAAGGTACTCCGTTAGGATACATAACTTGATTGTCAAGGTAATTAGACTCGAACATTGTTCGCCTGAATCGTTTCACTAGGGCTCGCAGGGAATCAATTGCCTCGATCAATAGCTTCGAACCCAGACAAATACCTTCACGAGACGCTGCGATTTGTACATACAGAGAGTAATCAGTTTTAATATGCACGCTTGAAAGCTGAACATTGCATTCACGTAACTTAAACTATCAAAAGAAGAAATTTCATCAAAAAATATATGAATCACAATGGAATCTTATTAAGAAGATGACTCGATTTTTTAACACGAAATTCACGTCCAGGTTCGAAGCTGAGAAACACGATTCCGATTCTTGTCCAGTTAAACAAACATGTTATCTGATAGCAATATACTCCCGGGTTAATCACGACAAAGAAGTAGAACACTTAGAGGAGACTCGGTCGAATCAGAATCGTAGTTTCGATGTTAATGAATGTGTCAGAACAGTTTGCTGATGTTCGTCACTTACCGGTAATGACGAGTCGTCCTTTGGTAGCAGACAGTCTTGTTTCACCGGTGAGTCTATGCTTGGTACGGCACTGATAGGTCTTGTATCCGTCCTCGGGGCCGACGTCGCGAATGTGCAGTTCTCCGGATGGCAGTACCAAGTATTTTCCATCTGCGATGGCCGATGATGGGGGAAGAAAGACAGACAGAGATTAATTCACGCCGCTCCTGATTTTCCTCGTGTAACTTTCTACCTCGGGATAATTGACTGATCAAAGTGCAGAATCCGGCGTCGATATTGAAACAGTTTAATCGAGAAGAACGACATTTTACGCTTCTCGGGCAATGGTTACCGGGGATCAGAAATATTCAATTATCCCGACCGACCGCATGATACTCGTCCTCTGCACAAACACGCGTACACACAGACATGCAACTGTGTGTCGACGAGTACAATGCTGTCTTGATTAATACATTGGCCCGCATGCACTCTATTACCTTCTACTACCTTGGCCAAGTTCGTTGAACGTTGAATAGCGACGGACTCTGTATCTATCTCGTGCTTTCACCGTTCGACGAATCGTTTGGCTATTCTTGCTCGTTCGTCAAACAACAGCCCGGGAATATCGGGCTGATGCATTGTTCTCGCGATGTCCGTGAAATGTAAGAAGCCGATCGTTCATGATATTCTCTTTAATCCTTCTAACCCCTCGCAGAATGCTAATGGGCTAGCGATGGGATCGAGCGACGTGTGATTGGACGCTTGAAACATTTACGAATTTTGAAATCTACACTGTTCAACTATTTCAGGATTTTTCATTTTCACTACGTTTCGAAATAGAACTGTAAACCTTGTTCTCATATACTAAAACTCTTAATAGTAATAGTCAAAGGCCGTTTTTAAAGCAAGTGCAAATTTTTAAATCAATACCTTGACTTGTCGATAACCTCATACATTCCAAAAATGAAAGTAATGTGATAAAATAATTGGTAATTATATAGAAAAGGTCTGCGTACGCCGATTTTGATGAAATTTTAATATGTTATGGAGCAAAACATTCTGAACAACTTTTTCCTTTTCCAATATAGGAGGGTCGCTTTTAGTTTTCGAGATATTTGCAAAAAACTATCGGTAATGTTAATTTCATAACGGAAACCTTTTTAGAAACACTGGGTGTGTGTGTGTGTGGTATTGTCGCTTCTCATCTCCACAACGTGTTTACAAACAAAAAATAAACAGATGCATCCCGAAAATCCAGGAAATGGAATAACAGAAGAAACAAGCAGAATTAACTTCTGTAGATAACTCTGATCATACATAGATAGGCTGAGCTTTCAATTTTCAAAGACATTCCCTGGATTTTCGGGCCGCATATGTTTATTTTTTGTTTGTAAACACGTTGTGGAGATGAGAAGCGCAATATCACACACACCCACCCAGTGTTTCTAAAAAGAAGTTTTCGGTTATGAAATTAACATTACCGATAGTTTTTTGCAAATATCTCGAAAACTAAAAGCGAACCCCCTATATTGGAAACGGAAAAAGTTGTTCAAAATGTTGAAATCTATAATATATTAAAATTTCATCAAAATCGGAGTACGCAGACTTTTTCTATATAATTACCAAATAATCGTTTCAAAGATAAAATATATGGTACTGAGTAGGCCTTCAATTTTCTTGTGTTTTCTAGATTTTAAACAAATTTGGTATAATGAATATATTGATGTAAAATTCATTTTTCAATCTGGACAAATAATTCCGTCATCCATATATGGGTCGTATAGCAGTCAACGCGTCCAAAAAGTGTTATACAAGGTAATTTACACACAGCGCTAGGTATCTACGTTTTAAATAAAAAGTATTGGAAATTGTAGTAAAATACTTTGATGTAATTAAGATAGTATTTCAAGTTTTATTTTATATTTTAGTTTCACATGTAAAATATTTTAAATTAAATGAAATAAAACGTTAAAATTATATGAAATAAAATATTGAAATGAAATTAAATAAATTATTTTTATTAAAATAAGATAGAGTTTCAAGATTTATTTAATTTCTTTGTTTTGCATGTAAAAATATTTGAAAATACTTGTTTATTATATATGAATTGGAATTATTGAATTATTGATATTTTTTGGTGTGATTCGTGAGAAATAATGATTTCAACTGATTTTCATGTTCTTAAACTCATTCTGAAATGAGCAAACATAATTAAAATGATTTAATTCGTGTACAAAATCACTGCATAGAAATTTCGTTACACGAATAATGGCAAAAATATTTATTTCAAATAACTTTAAAGTTCATACCATAAAATACATCATTGAAATACATGTTTTATATGCATATTGTAAAATAAAATAAATACTTCAAAGAGAAATTTATATTAATACAATAGTCAATAATTATTTCAAATTAAGCAATGGTAACATACCTTAAAAAAAACTTCTTAAAAATATTTTTACTTTGAATTTCAAATACTATTTTACCGAGCACTGTTTACGCAACTGTAATGAGTCATATTTTCTTTCAGTTTATGCCAGAATAAACTGTTTTTGAAAAAAGAAGAATGGTTCAAATTCAATTAAATACTGCAAAAAATATTTTCATTAAAGGAGATTATCAATCTCCTATCCGTTATAATTACAAATATTTTGTACAACGTTTTTTCATCGTTTTCATAAACGGTGATCTTCGGTTATTACTTTGTAATTTGCTTTTATTTATTTTGTTAAGTCTTCGACACAATTTAAAGAGTGTACCATATTTTTTAGTTTAGCGTATAAGACAGTTATTTTATAGGTAATAGATTAATTTAAATAAAATTCAGAGAAAATTCAATATTAATTTAATTTTTCAGTTAATTTATTTCATTATTTTTAAATATTTCGCGAATTAATCGTTTTTTGAAAATATAATCGTAGTACCTTCTTACATCGAATGTTAAGAGTACGGTGAATACGAAAAGTGAAAGGTTTCTATTTTGGATAATAGCACCTACTTTAAAATTCATATCTATTATTTCACTTGCAAATATGTCGAATATAATAGAATAAATAGTCTCTTGTGGTTCATTATGGTTGCGTAAATCACGTTGTATACTTCATTAGTAATAGTTATGCAATTGCTTTTCCCAGAAAATGATTCCGTATATGTACATTCGCTTGAGTAAAGTGAAATAGTTTAACATTAATAACATTATGGATATGTAAATGTATTTGAGAAATTATTTAGTTCAATGAATCAAATTCATTGTTTGCTAAATATGGTTTGCTAACATTGTTGTTGGTAAAAAAAGGTTTACAGATTTCTAGTTAGTGCACAAATATCTATAATTCAATTATCTATTGAACAGTGATATTACTGCGACTTGATCCTATCACTATCGTTGACAATGTGTTGACAATAAAAATTTTCTATAAATCAAAAAGCGTCAACGTTAATTAAAATAGTGAAATTTAAGAAAAAGTTTTAATTGAAGGATCTAATATATATCATGGAACAATGTATACTAAAGAAATATCGTCGAAGGGATTAAAAGTTCAAATTCAAAGTTCACATCATTACTTGAAGGCACACTAAATTGTTTCGAGAGATCGCGCTACTTTGATGACTCTACAAAAACCAAAAATTTTACATTTTACTAAAATTAAAAATTTCAAAAATTTAATTGAAAACGTTGCAGAAAAATTTGTGACATTAAAAATTTTGTAGCCATTGGAATAAAGCTCCGCGTGCGTACTGTAAAAAGCACTTAGAACATTAAACATTAAACACGGCTTTTAAATTGACTGTCGTAATACCTAAAAACTGAATCATTCAATTTTTACAAACCTATCAAATATCTTCAAAAGATGTCACATTTTATATGAAATGGAACTATGTATAGTGAAAAAATTCAATTTTTGCAAGAGAAAACGTCAGGTATATTTGCGAAAATAGAAATTCTACCGTTCAAGCATGGTCTTGTTTTTATTATTTCTTTTTAAGAAATCCGCAAGAATTGCATTATTTTCTTATCATCAAAGTAGAGAGACCCACTAACGCTACAATTTTCAGGATACATTTCACCGCACAAACATATCGACAAATTTTTACAAACAACAAACAATCTTTGTACCAAAAAATTCTCAAAAAATTATGTATTTTCTGACGTACTAAAACAAGACTTGTAGAAAAATGTATAAGATTTTAAGAACTTTCAATGCAAAAAAAGTTGCTGGCCTTTAAAGCGACTTGATTTGTGAGTTTACAGGACTCCCATTCTATAAAAAGGGTATTTTAGTACACCTGCATGTATATCTGCAAAACCATCTAGAATTAACAGTATGTGTACACGTATATTTACATCAAGTACACCCATGAGTACCAAAAAGTATCCAAATAGCAACTATAATAATGCTGCTCATCTGACATAAAAAAATTTAGAAGAAATTATTTTTACTTAACCCTCCGATAACGGATCGTTTTGACAACTAGTACACAGTCGACAATGGTGAAAACCACTTACAGCTTTAGTTATCAATTTCTTTAAACACATTTCTGAAAATATTATTTTCTTCTATTAATTCGAATCAATCGTCAGACACTGCGAGTAGTTAACACTAACCGTATCACGGCCGGTTTTACATGTTTTACTTTATAATTATTGAAATTACAGGTACTTCCGTTAGAAATTATTAAATAAATTTCTTTACTCCGAAAAGGCCATACCTCCGATTTTTTTATACTCTGGATTCTTACGTATTTTGACGTGCTGATTACGAATATGATAATGAAAATTGGCGCAAATGTTATTTTTATAGCGGAAACCATGAAAAAACCATAAAAATCATAGTTTTTTCCATTTATTTCCGTAAATAATGAGAATTTTGAAAAATACTTCAGATAAAAGTTGTAGACCTCATTAAAATACACATTTTATGTCGCATTGATTTTTGTCATAAAGATAATACTTTCTGAGAAAAATGATAGGTAATTATTGACTTATACGGAGCCACTCTTGATTTCAATGTCCTTTACATATGTTATCGAAGTATGAAAAATATCCATGAAGAATAGAACATACACACACGGGAGGGTGCAAGTGGGGGGGGGGGGGGGGCGAAGTGTTTATTTTTTAGTTTATGTGAGGTTGTTTCATTTCTTCTATAACGAAGAGTCGTTTAACTTAATGTTTAAGTTTAGGTTTAGGTTTAGGTTTAGGTTTAGGTTTAGGTTTAGGTTTAGGTTTAGGTTTAGGTTTAGGTTTAGGTTTAGGTTTAGGTTTAGGTTTAGGTTTAGGTTTAGGTTTAGGTTTAGGTTTAGGTTTAGGTTTAGGTTTAGGTTTAGGTTTAGGTTTAGGTTTATATTTAGGTTTAGGTTTAGGTTTAGGTTTAGGTTTAGGTTTAGGTTTAGGTTTAGGTTTAGGTTTAGGTTTAGGTTTAGGTTTAGGTTTAGGTTTAGGTTTAGGTTTAGGTTTAGGTTTAGGTTCAGGTTCAGGTTTAGGTTTAGGTTTAGGTTAGGTAAGGTTAGGTTATTCTTTTTGTGGATGAAGCTTCCCGCAGAGGGTGGATCTCTCTATGCGTGGAAAATTAAAAATCCAATGATACAGAAAACACGTGGGCGAGGGAGGAGCTTTGCTGTATCCCTCTCTCGTATTAATTAATGAAATTAACAATAAAACTTGATTTATGTTGGATGAGTTATATGGAGTTTTGAACATTTAATATTGTTTATCTCAAAAACTATTGTCTTTATAACAAAAATCAATACAACGTAAAATGTGTATTTAGATGAGACCTACAACTTTTATCTAAAGTATTTTTCAAAATTACCATTATTTACAGAAATAAGTGGAAAAAACTATGATTCTTGTGGTTTTTCGTGGTTTCCGCTATGAAAATAACATTTGCGCCAATTTTCACTATCATATTCGTAATCAGCACGTCAAAATACGTAATAATCCAGAATATAAAAAAAATCGAAGGTATATAGGACTTTTCATTTTTACAAAACGACGTACACCAGTCGCAGTTTGGTACGGTTGGTATTAATTGATAATTGCTACATTTTTTTATCCAAATATATCCAACCATCGTCATCCAAGGATTTATTCTGCTAGCATCAAAAGCAACACGTGTACTGCAGGTATACAAAAAGCTTCAAGTCAATCGCCCGAGAAAATCTCAACGAAAATGTGATCGATGTTTCCGATACTCTACTTGAAGGTTGCGCTATCCAAATTGCTATTACTTCGACGATTTTAAAAATTCATGGTTACAATTCCAAGAATACATTTCCAGAAATGTATTCTACACGTATTGTACAAAATCCCATTTTTTAAGAAACCATACAAAAAACCGATTTTTCAGAATCCTGTACTAAAATACCCCGTTGGAAGGTCTGGGTTAACGTCCGACTCATTGTTAAATTTCGCTTATTATATGATGACATTCCATTCATTCTGACTTCCGGTTATCAAACAACGGACGAACGAGCCGGATGCATGCAAACAACATCGACTAAAAGCATCCACAACCGTTTAGCTGTACACTGTATATACACTGTATAGTGAGCACACAGGGAAGGAAAGGTTCGAGAGAGTTTGCGGTTGCTGACGAAGTTGAAACGGAAGGGAAGGAAGTCTGGGACAGCGCGAGCAGCGGCAGTCAACGTCGTACGAACAATTCAAGAATAGTTCGGCATTTCGTTTCCGAAACGAGGGGCATCCGGGCTTTCGAACGATTTCATCGGCGCGCCAGTATTCATGTTTCCGTTGCCGATCGATCTTTGAGAAACACGATCGAAATTCGAGCGGAAGCCGATGGAACGAACACGCTCTGAAAAAAAACACGACGAAGAACGAAAATAGCTTTAACCATCTCGCTGATCGATATCCTGCTCCATAGTTATTTCCTCGCAATTTCTTCTATCCCAATCGATGCTCTTTTTGTTTTTGTTGTTCTACAATTCGCGATTGCGATATGCAGGGTGCGAAAAATTGTTTGCCATAACTGGGCTACAAATCTTTGTGCACTTGTGGGTCAACGTATTCAAAAACTGGTAAAACATGAAGTTCAAAAATTCTTTTTACAATTCTAGATTACTTCTCATTCAGAAAAACCATATACAGTGGCTACAAAAAGTGTTGGCACACTAAAGTTCCGATTTTCGAAAAATTGACTGTATTTACAATGTTGTAATTTTGTAAAAAAGGATCATACAATAATAAACCTTCACTCATTTTGATACCCGAAGTCTCATTTTCGTAATTCATTCTTCATATTCTTCTAAGATATTTTTGTGTGATATAACGGAAACGTCCCTAAAAAAAATTAGAAAATGTTTCTCGTAACGGAATCTACCATAAATTTGAAGATTGAAACTTTACAATGACCCCCTAAAAATTTATGTACAATTTTTCTTAGCTGTTTTAAAATAAAAAATGGGGAACCGGTTTGGTCGTGTGAAGACCTCACGGTGGATTTTATACATATTACTGTAAACTTATATTATTGTAAAATAACAAAAAAATCGCTCATCAAGTGTCAAGGGGTGACTGTAAAGAAGAAGCTTCAATCTTTAAGTTTACGGTAAATTCAGTCATGAAGAAAATTTTTCCAATGTTCTTAAGGCCGTTTGAATTTGTAGCATTTTCGAGAAAAGACATTTTTCACAGGTCTCAATTTTCCCACCCGTTACACCATGCAAAAATATATTTAAAAAAATGAATGACAAGGTTCGAAAGTAGATACTTCAAGCTTTAAAATGTACCAAGGTTTATTGTTTTACGATTCTTTTTTTGTGAAATTATAACAGTTCAAATATCGGCGATTAAGTCACTGTGCATAGGAAATAAAATTTACTCGACACCATTTTCTTAGGCTTTCCAAGAAGATGACATAGACGAAAGACACTACCATAGTAGTACAATAGCTGAAGGGTTAAAATTTGGTAAAAATGGAAATCTTTATATTCGCAGTTTAATAACTCTTATAAATTATCACATTCCGGGCGGAAAGATGAAACAGTTCTCAGCCTAGGTCGTAACTCGAAGCTTTAGGAAACAATTGACGTCGCAGCTGGAACGTATACTGTGCTCTGTTTCAGAGTTCCGTTTCAATATACACATTCCACGACGTGCATTGACATAACTCGCTTATTGCGGAATTCAGTTTCCACGTTTGTAAAAACAGAGACGGCACGTAAGGCAAAGGTTCTGGCAGATAAGCGTGGGCAGTTGGTTCCAGCATCATTTTCAGTATTTACATTGCCGGAATAGTGACTTTTTGGTCCAAAATATCATTTCAAGAAGATTTACATAGCTACTCAGTCTTATACAGGAAATATAAGAAACAGGAGACATTTAACTTTGTAAATGATTTTCTCGGTTGCTCTATAAGATATTCGAATGATTTGACATAAACAATAAAAGAGTACTAGCTTCACTTTGTGTACTTATATCGTTAAAGTATTTCATTAAGGATAGGGACAATTATTTTTTCGAAATAGCTTTCGGAAACAACCTCCTAAATGATACCTACCTAGAAGACTGAAATTGGCAGTATTTTTGATATCTAGTAACTGGATCGAATTATTACTCGGTTGTTATTTAACATAAACATAAATTGTAAAGGAAAGTTTTGTATTAGTAAGATCGTTATAAAAGAGCTTAATCTATTGATATAGATTCAATTCTGACTTTCTTGATGGGCATCGTTAAAGGTTTTTTAAAAAGTACTCCTAAACGAATAAATTCAAACTATGTCTATACAATTATGTATTATGTCAATATTCAAACACGTCAATGTATAAATGCTATTAATGCTATATCAGTTCTGATTTTTTAACACGTAGATCGCCCGCTCAACAATTATAAAAATTACACAAAATCAAAGCAATTTATTTAACCAATACAAAAACTCAGAAGTTTAGTTTTCTGATACTGATTACTGTTTGAAACCTTTTCCATTTTGCAGATCGTAAGCAAATTACGGTACACTCAATCTACTAACGTAAATTTGAATTTTTTCTTCTGTATAAATAATACCGTCACCCAGGCATATAGGCGACATGGCGATCAAAGTGTCCAGCATCAATCAAGGGGTTGTTTTCAGAAACCACTCCCTAGTCTCAGCGGAGTTGGAGAATATTTAAGGGGCTTTAAAATTTCAGTTTTTAGTTATATTTTATTGTTTTTATTTCCATTCTATGATCGAATTTCAAAAATTATAAATACACCTCGAAAATGTTGATAGTAAAGATAGTTTACTCGGAGACGACACCGAACAGAAAAACTTTGGAAAGAGGGTGTAAGGCTGCCAGACAAAAAAAAAGTTATGAAACTATGGGTAAGAACCTTTTGCTTAGCACATGTGAATACACTCCAGATTTTAACACATGTACTTCTGAATGAAACTTCTTTCCATGACACTATACAGGGTGTTCCACTTACAATAGATCATCTAGTTATCGTCTGTAGTTGTGACAGGAAATAGTTGTTTCTAAAATCGAAAATCTCATTGAAAGTATGTATTATGCTAATGTTAAAACTGTAAAAACCAACGATTCAAATTTTATTACTACAATAAAAAAGACTGCATTTTAAAGTACATACCTAAAAACTTTCAGAGTTGAATATATTGGCGAATGCATAAGAATTTTAGTTATAATATACACGAAAAATAATATATGTGTATACATATAAAAAATCATGGATGACCTTGAAAAAAATATTGAAAGACACCAATCAGGAATAAACGTATCTTTCGTTTAATTAATTCCTTAGAACCATTTAAAGTACTCAAGAAACATTTCTATTACCCTCGCAGTTCAAAAAGAGAATGCATGTACTAAAACGAAACCATCCCCGATTTCAAAAATTTTTGACCACCTTCATTATTTTTACATATTTTGATTACCGTCTCTGGATCTACAGACCAACCCAAACTTATCCATATAGGACTTTTTGTCCCGAAAGTATCAACATGCTGACAGCCACATCAGTATCCATAGAAATATCCACAATATAAGAATATGAAGATATGTATGTAGATCCTAAGATATTTTGATTCACTCAATAGATTGTAATAAAAATTAATTTTCCAATAAAAGTGAAATTGGTGTTAATATAGGTACGTTGTCAACGTCATCACCTTGAGTAGTATTAAGAAGGTTTTAGTTGAGCGCCACCGTTTATCAAAAAGTTATCAAAAATAATTTACGAGAAGGTAATCATTCTATGGATACCATTTTCATTTAACGGAGTATACTCAATCAAATTCCTTCGGTTAGGTACATTAAATCGAATACGGCGTAAAAGCGTGAACGAAAGAGGGATGACTTCGGAAAAGCCCCCCCACCGTTTCAGCTCGAGACTTATGTCATTCTCTTCGTTTCGACATGCTGATCACGAAATGTATTTGTCATTTTTCGCGGAAATGAGTAGTTTTCGAGATATTCGCGAGAAGCTACTGCTACTTGAAATTTGGATTCACTCAATAGATTGTAACAAAAATTAATTTTCCAATGAAAGTGAAATTGGTGTTAATATAGGTACGTTGTCAACGTCACCACCTTGAGTAATATTAACAAGGTTTTACTTGAGCGCCACCTGTTTGTCAAAAAGTTATCAAAAATAATTTACGAGAAGGTAATCATTCTATGGACACCATTTTCATTTAACGGAGTATACTCAATCAAATTCCTTCGGTTAGGTACATTAAATCGAATACGGCGTAAAAGCGTGAACGGAAGAGGGATGACTTCGGAAAAGTTCCCCCACCGTTTCAACTCGAGACTTACGTCATTCTCTTCGTTTCGACATGCTGATCACGAAATGTACTTGTCATTTTTCGCGGAAATGAGTAGTTTTCGAGATACATATTGGCGAGAAGCTATTGCTACTACACATGAAACCTGCGTACAACTACATGCTCGAGACGGCCTGCCGATGCGTGCATGCAGCATAGACACCCCTCCTTTCTGCTTCTCGGCGCAGTGGCTGACAAGCAACCCATATAACGGGTGAACTTGTTAAAAAGATATTTTTAATATAGAATATAGAAACATTTGGATTTCCGAGATTTTTTATATTGACGAATGTGAGACGCTAAGACATTGTTCGCTCGAAAAAAAACTAACCCAGACGAAACTTAAACCTACGAATTGCTTAATGTTTCAAGTGTTGAAATTAGTGGTTTTCCAAGTCAGGTCGGGGTGCGAGAACGGGGTGGCTTACGCCACCCTTTGCGCCCCTACCACCCCATTTAACCCTGACCAACATCTGAAGTCACCTTGGGCCTTACATTACCCAGGGTTTAAAAATCTCGGAAATCACAATGTTTCTATATTCTATACTGAGAATATCTTTTTAACAAGTTCACCCGTTATATAGGTTGCTTGCCAGCCGCTGCGCCGAGGAGCAGAAAAGAAGGAGGTCTATGCTGCATACACGCATCGGCAGGCCGTCTCGGGCGCATAGGTATACGCAAGATTCATGTAGTAGTAGCAATAGTTTTTCGCGAATATCTCGAAAACTACTCATTTCCGCCAAAAATGACAACTACATTTCGTGATCAGCATGTCAAAACGAAGAGAATGACGTAAGTCTCGTGCCGAAATGGTGGGGGGACTTTTCCGAATTTCAGTCGAGGGATCTACCACTACAGCTCCTCAAAACAATCAACCCTAACCCAACCTTAATTTCAAATTAATCAAAAATGATTGTGGGTTAAGTTAAGTTGCGTCGGGGTAAAGGCGCAAATAGAGACGAATTGACGCAATATTAAAAAATTATTATAATGGGGGGTGGCACCGTTTTTATAAATATTTTCAGAAGACAATTAAGTAGCCCGTTTCAGGTAGAACACCTTGTATAACTTTTCAATTTAGATCCTTATATTTTCTCATAACTTTTAAATGATTACGTTAGGTATTTTTCAAGCTCGACGTCTTTTCGCAAAAACACGAGTAGACCCACTGGATCCGTCCGGAACGTGTTAATCGTGCTCCGCTGATATTCCCTCGTTGCTTTAGCGGTAGGCAAACAATTATTTCGCAGCCTGTATACCAACGATCGTACCTGTTGCGTGTTTCCTTTCGTGTTTACTATGGAACGATTCCTGCCTGGGATCGCAGAGAATATCGCTCGTTACGATTTAACGATCGGTTTAACGTTCGAATCCTTGAAACGCTTTTGAGTCCCAAGCCGGACAACGATATTCGTCGCGCTGGTTATGAATGAAAACGATCGTTCTCGTTCGTTTTCCGCTTCCTCCGCGGCCCGAGGCGAAATGGAGCGTGTACGCGCGATTAACTAATCCACGTTACCGACATTTCGGCCGCGAGAAAAGGAAAAGCGTACGCTCCTGTGGCGTGGTCACGGCGTGGCGAGACAGAAGTGTGAAAGGAGATAACAAAAATCTACGTTAAACGTATGAATGGAAAAACTTGTTAAACTCGCCCCGCTTGTTCTGCGAGCGGAACGAGCACCTGGGCGTTACGCAGAGGTGTTCGAGAACCCGAAGATTTCGTGTACCTACTCGATACTCAGGTCGGGTCGTTCGGGTAGGTTTCAATCGGATCGGAGTTCCCGAAATTTGGAGATTTGTTTTTCGAAACGAACTTTGTTGAGCATGACCGTCAATTGGAAGTGTTCGCAAAATGGCGTATCTAATTCACTCTGGTGTTAATTATTGCATTTCTCGCACTATGTATGCTCAGTATTGTCAGCTTATTAAGCGTCGCATTTTTCCTCGCTTGAATTTCGCATAGTTTATCTCACTAGTTCGGGGTATTCCCCTCGAAGGGCCAAGATGATCGACCTTCCGAAAAGTGTAAAACGATACGGAGATAATACAAATTCGATGACAACATTTTTGTATTTTTCATTTACGAGTAAGAGTGGGAGATAAGCTTGAGTAATTCTTAGGACATCTACAGTGGTTGGTACAAAATATTTGTACACCTTTAAAAAACGAGTAACTTTTTTCAAATTTGACCAAACGACTTAAGTTTTTTTTGGGATGTTAGAAGGATTAGTTTACTAGTTACTGTGTAAATGATTCTTTTTTTAAATTGCTATTAGTCAGAATTGCAAAGAAAAGGTCACAATTTTTAACTTTTCTACATATGCCTGCAATGAAAATTTAAAAATTTTATCGAAATCGGTTGACGCATAAAAGAGCAATAGCTATTGTAAGTTGCAAAAATCTTTGAATTTAGGTTTTGCGATTTATTTAAATCGCAGTTTCTCACCAGTTTTGCCATTTTTTATCATTTACGGCTCACAGCAACCTTAATCAATTTCGATGGAACGTTGCGCATGTTATAACATAATCAAATCTGCAAAAGGCATTTTTAAATTTTCATTTCAAGCACATGGGAAAAGGTTTAAAATCATGACCCTCGCTTTTTTCCCAATTCCGATCAGTAGCAATTTAAAAAGATGATTTACACGTTACCTATTAAACTAATCCTTATAATAACATCTAAAGAAGAACTCAAGTCGTTTGGTCCAATTTTAAAAATGTTATTCGCTTTCAAAAAGAATACTTTGTACAGCCACTGTAAATACCTACTCATGAGGAGAAGACGCGGTCATCGGGTCTTAGATTTTGTCGAAACTTTGCATACTGGTAGATTTCGTTCTCCTGTTTATGAAAATATAGCATTATAGGGTCAGATACTCAATAACTTTTGAGACATTTACAATTGAAATTTTATTATACTCGTTAAGTACAGTTTTGGTTGAAGTTTTTGTCAAGTACCAAAAGGCGTGATGGTAACGTACTAGATTCATTACCGCGAAGGGCAGTGTTCAAATCCCTTTTTTCTTTTTTCCATTTTTTTTTCTTTTTTTTCTGTTCAGTTTATCGATTTTAATTACTTGTATTTTGCACATGAAAAATACACTCATAATATCTATATGAAACAAAATGTAAAAATTTTATTGAAAAGGAACATAATATAAAAGAAACACTAACTTCATCAATCTTAACGTATCTCAAAAGTTGTTGAGTATCGACGCCTACAATGCTACATTTTCATAAACAGTAGAACGAAATCTACCAATATGCAAAATTTCGACAAAATCTAACAATGACCCGATGACCGCGTCTTCTCCTTGTCAGATGAATGTCGCAACACGGATCCGAAGCTGTGGCACTTAAGCGGACAATACTGTACTACGCACTGTGCATTATACATAATTGGTTGTTTGAATGTATCTCATGGCATAAAAACGTCCGGGACTACGGGCGCAAATGTGAATACAGCCGAATACAGAGATCGTTCAATTTTTTTAATATTAACCCCGCATAACGATGGCTGAGGCTGCGGTGACCCATTGCTAGTATAGATTACGAGAGACCCAGTCACCGGCAACTACGATTTATTATTTCTGTCAGAACAGGACTAATCGCGACATCTATTATATCATTGTAAGACAAGTGTCAGTCACGTGATTACACCTGTAATGCGTTCATAGCTCTGTGCGACGTAAAGAAAGCGTCCCGGCGGCTTCTCGTTTAGACTTTTGACCGGGTAACACGTGTTAACTAAATTGTATTCTAAATATATATTCAAATATATCTCTTCAAACAACAAGTTGCTTTACCCCCTCGCATCATTCCATCAATTTCAATTTGCTCGTGTTGAAATTTCGAGAATCCCGATCCAACTAAAACAGCTCCCGACCCGATTCTAATATCAGGCATCCGAAGTTTCGAGAACCTGACCCAGCCCGATGCGATAGTTTCAGGTTCTCGTACACCTCCAGAAAATTTGTTCCACTCGCTCCGCTTGTTCCAGCGAGCGGAACGAGCACGTGGGCGTATATGTGTGTACCGTAATCGGAGTTAGGGTATATTTCAGTGGTCTCGTCTTCGATCCAAGAGTCAACCTCGACGAATTCGGCGACGAAGCTCGGTATGTGACACTTGATAATTGCGGCGTTCCCCCGAAGGACGTGTTCGTCCATCACGTTCACTGCATACCGCTGCCCGACAACTGCAACCAGACACCGGTTTCCGGTTTTACCATAAGCCGCACATCTACATACAGCCTCGTATCCGCGATCGATCGCGCTGGGGAACGTTCAAAAATTCGTGCCGGCTTATTTTCATTCTAACGGTATACAGTCTCGCGTTCGAAAATGATTAAGCGCGGGTCAATGATTCCAGACTGAATCGATCGCTTTTCGCCATCGAATATTGCTCAAAATAATGTATGGTGTTGTGCTTGGGAAATTATGGGGGGTTTCGGTCATCATTTTGCTGGCTAGGCATTTGTTTATGAAATATGCAGATTTCAGTGCCGTTATTTACCCGTTGCTATGAGAACGCGTTGTATTTGTGAATTTTTATTTGGCAGGTTCTGTTGAATTTGTAAAATTTTTATCTAAAAAGTTCGAACTGTTATAATAATTTTGTATGATTAATATTTATGGACTGATTACCAGGCTTCTGGAAATTGTTAGATCTCCAATACATAAGAACAAAATAGAACGAGAATTTGTCTATTCTTTCAAGTATAACAAGATTGATTTTTCGATTAAAAAAAAGGTTGATGCAACAGGCCAAACCGTAAAGACTAAAAACCTTAAAGAATATTGTTCGAGTACACAAGCAGTTTTTGAGATAAAAATTCATAAATATGGAGTGTTTTCATGAAAATGGGCAAAATATCGAAATATAAAATTCCATATTTCATGAAAAAAATTAACCAACAGAATAATAATTTAAATTAACCATGTAATTTTACTCGCATTGACATCTACTTTAAAATGTGATTGATTTGGCATGAAATGGCCCATACATACTCTCGTGTACAAAAGAGATCTGACAGGAATAACTTCGAATTTTCTCAGTGCCTATGATCAATTTATGGTAATAGTTAATTTACTGAAGTATAAGAAGCAGATTTTTGTTCCAAACGAATTTGTTTTTATCCTTCACTACTCGGACTTTAATTGCTTGCTCCTAGACAATTTTCTTGGAGCATTGTATTCAAGCAAATTAGGCAACTAGGTCGTTACATATCAAATCTCGGATATGCTAGCGGCAACTGATATTTTATTAAATTTTAAACGAAGTTCGATCTATAATAAGAAAAGTTCAAGAGAGTAAATGATGGTTTCGACTTCGTTTATACATTATTCACAGTTCTATCAATAGCAACGTATGAATGTCGGTTAAATTTCTACTTTTGCATGGTACACACTGCCCGTGCTGCTTTTAATAATTACTAGTGACTCTCGATGGTTTTCAATCAATAATCATTTAAAAATGCATCCAGCAACACAATTTTCTCACTTTTGATTTAGTTTTATTTAAGCTTATTAAATGCCTTTGTACAATATCTACTACACATAATCGAATAACTTGAATTTGTTCACCAACGAGATACGATTATCATGAAAAACTTATCGTAAAAAATTTGAATTCTTAAAAACAGATTTTGTGTGTGGGGCTAATAGTTAACAATGGTCTTTTTACTGAAAGATATACAATGAATTACCTACTTGTTCTCAGAAAGGTGTTGCATTTATATGCCCTAATTAAAATACGTCAAAAGAAATTTTTGCAATAAAAGATAACTGATAATAAGATAAACGAATAAGTAGTTACGAACACATCATTATTTTTACACTTCACAGTTATCTGGAAGGTGAATAAATGTGTAAAGTAATATAATACACTGAAAAATTCAGTCTACCCGAACAATAGAAGATAAATCCTAGTAAACTATCTTCCGTTGAAAAAATTGTGAACAAGTATATTAATCAGTTACACCGACATTTCATATGCGCCATTTTGATTCGGAAAATGCTGGGTTGCAGAAATTCCTTTGGGAATAGTATTAAGCATTAGTATACATTTAGTGTTCCAAAACCTTCGTACCATTCCTCAGAATTAACATTACCTACAATCCCCAATATCCCTGAAATATCACAAAAACAAAAAAGAAAATAAAGGATATTTTTCGAGCAGAAAATTAAAAATTATTGGCATATACATATATATACAGGGTGTCCCAAAAATGTTATAAATCCTTGAAATGGACGTTTCCTGAGGATATTTGAAGCAACTTTTTCCTTTGCAAAAATGGCCGCCTGGCCTTTGTTACGAAGTTATTAAAGAAACGCACGCACCAATCAGAACACTGTTACAGCAGACGGATTCCGGCTCGGCCAATGATAACGTCACGCTCAACGGGACCTGTCGCCTGAATCCGTCCGCTGTAACGGTGTCATGATTGGTCTGTTTTTCTTTAATGACTCCTTAAGAAATCCGAGTCGACCATTGCTGCAAAGGAAAAAGTTTCTTTAAATAACCTCAGGAAAAGGCCATTTCAAGGATTCACAACATTTTTGGGGCACCCTGTATATTGGTTGAAAATGATTTCAAAATGCATTTGTAACTACAAGAATATATAAATATAATTCACAATTTATTTATAGCCTCTGCTTCAACCACGTTAATATAATAGATGCGATATTTTCTTATGCAATAAATTCCAAAGAGATTTAATTCTATGAATTTCATTTTTTTTCATCTATACATAAACTGTTCTGTTCTAGATAGAAATATCTAAGTTAATTTAATAAATCTATCATACCCCTCGGACTATGGTATGCCTTGCGAGTAAATTAAAAAAAAGTTAAGAACAATACGTCGTTAAAATAACAGTACGATATAACAATATATAGTTATTATAAAAATATAAGCGACGTCATTCTACATCCTCGATAAAAAAAAGCTTACAGTTTTCCGAACTGTTCGCTGTGATTAATTTTCATAGCCAAAATTTTCAATCTAAAAAGTAAAAACGCTACGTACTATGCGTCTCATTTAATGAAAAAATATAAATACAGAACAAATAATTAATTTCTTTCCTATAACCACCAAAGGTGCATGGCTTTATCTTAATAAGTTTTCAAATAATCGTTTGTTCAATTCTCGAAATGTCTCATTCCTTCACATAAACGAAAATTAATTCTGAAGAACGCTGTGAAGATTCGTATAATACAAGTTACACCAAACTTAGTATCGCCCCAAAAGTGATTTCCACACCCCCCAAGTCCTCCAACTAAAACACTAAAACAAACAACACTCTTCAAACTTTCCTCCGAACAATCGGAGTCTCTAAACAAATGATAATTTAAGACTTCCGTGAGACATCTCAAAGGGTCTCATATCTCACCATCCGAGCGATAATAGTACTCCGTTAGGCTTTACACCCATAAAACTGATCAAGAATCTCTTAAACACGGCAATAACATCAAGAGGAAATCTCTTCGCGAACATCTGTTCCTCGCGGAAACAGTTACCCACACTCTTAACCTCGCCAAGCACGAATTCATGAAAGTACGCCCACGCGACTGCGATGACTCGAAGAAGCTGGTAACGCGAAATTGAACGCGCGACAGCAGCAATCTCTCCCGGCAGAAAAAGCAAATGGGAATGGGGTGAAGCTGCAGCTACCTACCCTCAGATTCCGATGCTTTTTAGATATATCGTAGAAACCGACATTTTGAACAACTTTTTTCAATATTTGCATATCAGCGGTAGTTCCGCTTGGTTTCCAAGATATTCGCGAAAAGCTATCGGTATCACTACGGTAAATTTTGCCTATAAGGGTGTTCCATTTGAAGTGAACCACTCTAATATCTCTGAAATTCTTAACGATATCGAAAAATGTTTGAAATTATATAGTTCTCTAGGGCAACATAATTCTTTGCTAATAGTTTTCTTTATAAGCGGAGAAGCAAACGGCTCATGAAAGTCATTTTGAACTCTTTTAATGGAACCATGTATATTTTAATACACCAATCGATGTAGTTCATTATTTCCCATAAAAAAAAATATTAATCCTGTTATATCGAAAAACTATTAGATAATATTTCCATTATAATATTACGAGATGGTACTCAATACTATTGTAACGCATACCCATATAGCTAAAACGTTGGATAGAACCTATGTGTTTGTAAACAAACGGTATTAGGTTAGTTCGTTCAGTGACCATGCAGTGGACTGTGGATCTTTATGCACTCATACATGTGCAAATTTCTAAAATACCAGATGTAAATAAAACTTAAATAAAAATTGGTAATGCTTCTACAGTATTTCATCGACAATCGTCGCCACCGCGGGTCCGGCCGGCGACAATTAATGTTTAGATAATACTATTCTTTGACTTGTGCCGAACGTAGAAAAGGACAGCGAAGCTCGAGAGGCCTCGATCGCCGAGAAGTGTAACATAATACGGGTCGAGTATGTCGGTTTGAAAACAACACCTAACCCAGTGACAAAACTTCTTTATTTTTTATTATTTTTTGATGGAACTTTCGCCAAAATATTCGTGGCATTTTTCTAATGAAAATGATACCAAATAAGATATAATTCCGATGGTATTTACTTGAGTAATGGACGATGAAAGTTTCGGGCGCAAGGAAGGATGTAATTTGAAAGAAACAGACGCGGTCGCTGGCGTAGTTCAAAGGTCCACGTGTCTTCACAGTGTAATGCCAATAAAAAAACTTTTTTATTATTAATAATTTTTTATGAAACTTTCTCCAATATATTTGTGGCATTTTTCTGATTAAAATAATACCAAACACGATATAATTCGGATCATATCTTCAATAATTTTCCGAAACTTTCATCGTCCAATACTCAAGTAAATACCATCGGAATTATATCTTATTTGGTATCATTTTCATTAGAAAAATGCCACGAATATGTTGGTGAAAGTTTAATAAAAAAATAATAAAAAATAAAGAAGTTTTGTCATTGGATTAGTAGTGCTCGCACCGATATATTCGACCCGTATTATGTTACACTTCTCGGCGACCGAGACCTCTCGAGCTTCATGGACCCTCACGGGGTATACCCCGCGGAAGGAGGGATTGTTTTGTGACAATTATAGTTCAGAATTTCACGACAATTAACATACTGTATTTCATTTTTACCAGAAAAAGCTTTTAGTCAACAAAAGAAACTTTCCTTTCATTTTAATTTTCATAAAATTAAATGTAAGCATGGAAATTTGCATAAAGATTCGCAGTCTAGCGAGTAGTCACTGCCTTAGCAGTGTTTTGACAACTTGCAACAAACATGACTGCTTCTAAACACGCTAGTGAAATTATTGTAATGGTACATTACATCCAAAGTGAAATCGCAGACATGACATGATTTTAAAGTAGAAAATGGGAAGACAAAGTTTATCAACAAGAATCAAGTACTCCGAACGATTTGAATCTAAGAATTCGTCGAAAATGTCAACCGATGTCTAAAAGAATGTTTGATCTAATTGACAGGCCATTGAGAGACGGCATTTTATGCATCGATTGCATATAATCGGTTGGACAGACTATAGTGCTCTTTCTTAATATTAGAATTGAAATATCTCCTAAACTAATAGTTTTTCCATACAAAAGGGTTAATAACTTTTTATGGAGGATAACAAACTACATCGATCAGTGTATCAAAACCAACATGGTTCCATTAAAAAAAATTGAAAATGTCGTTCAAATGTCCTCTACTCCACCTACAAACAAACCATTAACATGGAATTATGTCCTTCTTGAAACGATATATCTTTTGTTTGAAACACTTCGATATCATTAATAATTTCAGAGATATTCGAGTGGTTCACTTGAAATGGGATACGCTGAACACAAGTGTATATAGAAGTCAGTGATGCCGACAGTTTTTAGCGAATATCTCGGAAAGTATGCGAGACCGCCACTAACACGCAAAGGAAAAAGTTGTTCAAAATGTTGAGGTTTACAACGTGTCAAGAAATTATCGAAATCGGAGGCTGGGTAGCTGCTCTACAGTATCACCGAGAATGGTTGATCCGTTGGTGCTGCATGCTGATTGATACCGTATGATTGTCCATCGGCCACGTAACTGCCGTCGTTCGAATCGATCCATCCCACCACGTCCACGTGGTCGGCGACGAACGACGGGACCTGACACTTGAATATCGCGGCGTTTCCGCGGATTGCGAATTGATCGTAAACCTGAATCTCGAAGTATTGGGCGACCACTGCAATCAAGCGAACAGAGGTGGCAAATAAAAGTGTGCCGCGCCGATAAAAAAAAAACACACACAAAATACCCACACAGCCGACACGAGGACGAGCTGTGCTACTCGGGCTTTGATCCGGTCGATTAAAATTTCAATGAACCACGCTGGCTCGCACGCGAATAGTTTACACGGCGGCGCTGCGCTCTCTCTTTGCTCGGATGGAAATTAAGCTAGCCAGCGGACATCAATTTCCTCGTCGGTTTGATTAGTCTCCGGTTTAATCTAATCCGAAATCACGAACGGGTACGACCGCCGACCCCGATTCGTTGCTCCACTTAATCGCCGCGCTCGGCGATCGAACGGTCAAACATTTGCCTGGAAAATATTACCACGGTCCCGCTTTATGGCGTTTACCCGTGTGATGGAGTCGTACCGTAGCGCATGTAGACCATGAAGTAACTGTCTACCTGGTCAAACGAATCGGTGAAAATCTGTCGAATTCACGTGCTGCGCTGAATGGTTTAATCCGATCGATCAGGATGGATACGTCGGCTTCCTTCGGGGTGCTAACCCACTAACTGACCGTGAATTAGATTCCATTACGCGTTACCATCGGCCGCCGGTCAACCGAACGAAACTGGATGGCCCTGTTCGCGGAGAACGCTAATGGGATCTATGTATGTACTCCATTAATCCCGTATATCTCGTGGCTGATCCCATCGTGGCGACGAGGATCGCGACGAGGATCAAGGCCACTGCCAGCCGCACGCTCTGCCTCCGTTTCTCGTTTGCATCATCGGCGAACGGAATGGGCAAGCAGGCTTCTCATAGACGAGCAAATTGCGCGTTCCACTCTATCAGGCCGCAGCCTCTCTCCTTCCCTCGGTTGCTTTGTGCATCCTGTGCACCCTGAGACCCCGGACAATAATACCCGGCGCGTCAAAGCGCGCAGCGAGACCGGCATCTGTTAGCGGGAGGGATGAGCACGATGCTGATTCAATTTATTAATTCCATTAAAACCGCCACGCCGCGCCAGCAGGACTCGTTTAGTAAAATTAAACGTAGGCGACCGACTGCGTTGGCCGCGGTGCGGAAAATGCTTTCGATGGGACGGTCGAAGACCGTTTTTGTTGTCGGCCGATCTCTCGACGATGCCTTTCTTTGTTCTTTTCTATATTTTTGTTTGATTGCTCGAGATTGCTTCCCCTGTTCAGAGTTATTTGTGCAACGTGAATATACAGGATGAGTCAGATAATGTACGAATCAACAGACACTGATTCAGGATACTAAAATAAGAATGAAAGCTTGCATACAGTCGGGGACAAGATTAAGTGGACACCCTTTAAAAATTAATAACTTTTTTAAAATCATATCATAAGACGACTTTTTTTATATTAAAAGGATTAATTTACTAGGTAATGAAAATTTAAAATGTGCCTTCTCTAAATCTAACCAGGTTATGTGCACGCACAACGTTTCATCAAAATCGATGAAAGTTGCTACGAACTATAAATAATTAAAAATGGAAAAAATTGTGAGAAACTGGAATTTCGATTAATCATAAGCTCAAAATTTTATTTATGCGTCAATCGATTTCGATGGACCTTTGCACATTTATTCAACTTACTTACATCTACAAGAGGCACATTTTAAATATTCCTTATAGATACAAAATAATAAAGTTAACAAACATGACTATCACTTTTTTCTTCGTTAAGTTTAATACCAAATATGCATTTTTAAAGGTTTGTAATTTTTTTTAAACACGTTCGCAAAATCCAAAAAATCGGAAAAAATACACATTAATAACCACGACGAAACATAACTAACATAATAATATAAATGTGGTACTCTGACAACTTCAATATAAAATCGGCAATTTTATGCTTCCAGAATTTTTTAAAAATCGAGTTTGCAAACCAAAAATTCTTAAATAATTCACTGTCATTTGCTTTGTTAGATAGAATGTTTATAAAGTTTTCTGTAATTTTTTATAGAGCGCAACAGAAGAAATATAGCATAATTCACTAAAACCAAGCCCCCCCCTTAACTACCCTTGTGGTTGGGGTACCGACTTGAAACTTGTCACGGAGGGGTTTCTTTGGGAGCTCTATCGAATGATCTGACCAAAACTCTATTTTGCTTAGGGGCATTTTTGACCATCTTATCCGTCTATACCATTTCGAGTAATAGCAATTTCAAACAAATTTTCTTGATACATGACCTAGTAAACTTTCAATTATATTAAATTTAGTAATATTAATAATTAATAGTGTTAACTTCATACTATTAAATTCTAAAAAAGTTATTATTTCTAAAGGGTGTCCATTCAATTTTGCCCCCGACTGTAAACGTGCGGCCGATATGACTTTGTTTTTTACAGTTATAGCTTATTCCGTGTTGCAACCATTTTTCGCGTGTATACGACAGAACTGTATATTATAGTTAGGGGTGTGCGGGACAGTGCCGTAACGAGGGCGTGGCGAAAGAGGCGCCCGCCACGGGCGCCACTGGGTTTGGGCCGCAAAACAAAGGATACCGACCCGGTTGCACGTAGTTTTTATTTTACTTGACCATTCTACTATACATGAATCAACACCGACTGTCACTGGCCGTTTTTCGTCTCCTGACCAATTAGACAAAGACACGTATTATTGCGCGCGTTTTTTCCCTCAAAAATTGTATTTCCTTTATTTTGTCGTCATTGAATATGAATAAAAATTCGTTCTCATTTAGGCGCAAGTTAGACACTTGCCACAGGCGCTTCATACCCTCGTTACGGCACTGGTGCGGGATTCCCGTAAAATATCCGGGAATCCCCAGAATATTCGGGATTCCCGAGTATGTGCGGGATCCCGAGTTGATCCGGGATTCCTGAAAATATACAGGATCCCTCGAAGATTCGGGATTCCCGAGAATATTCAGGATCCCAAAAATGTTCGGGATTCCCGAAAGTGTCGTTATTCTTGACAATTTCAGCAATCCGAATGCTTTTGTGTTCTTCGAGCTTTATGATCGCTTAGCTAAGTTGACATATCTTGTATACATTGCATAGTAAACACAAAATTATTGAAAGTATCGAGAAACTTCAAAATGTCGGGACTCACAGATATATTCGGGAATCTCGAACAATTCCGGGATCCCGAAATTCTCGGGAATCCCGAATGGTTTCGGGATCCCTAAAATATTCGGGATTCCCGAAAATTTTCGGGATTCCGTCTCGATCCCAAGAAAAATTCCTGTCCCGACCGGGATCCCGCACAACCCTAATTATAGTACATAGTATGCTATTCTCTGCATGGTTGAGTTTCATGTAAATATTTTGAAGTGATTAGAACAATTGGCATGGCAGCTATTAGGTCAAATAAGTCCGTTCGTATTTCTTTAGAGCAGGTCTGGACACGGTTGGGTGTCCTCAAACGCTTGTTTCCCCCACCAAGTTGTTTTTCATACAGCGCGTACGTTTGTCGCGTTGACTGATATCTCGTGTCTTCGTTGCCACACCGTACGGCGCTTGCTGGAAGGGAACAGTTAGCGCTACGGTGGGGACGGTTTTGCCTCAATTGAAGCAAAATTGCCCAACTCTGCTTTAGAGGAACGTCGCTATACAATAATTTGTATGGAACTTATCTAATCAACGATATATGTGCTATTTTGTTCTAAGATCGTTCTTCATCTGTTTGGTAACTTGAATTTTTGCTTTTTCATTAAGAAAGTTAGATATGTACGCATTTGTTTCTCTTGTATTTTGAGGCATTTTTATATGATTCTTGCTTTGATAAGTTTATTTGTTGGGATTGAAATAAGCAATATTTCCAAATAATATTACTGTAAAGAGTGATTCACAATCGCCGACGCGAGTAAACGTATTGTTAGACCTAATACATACTTGCGCACATCCAACCTTTTCAATTAAAAAGTAAAAATGCTATGAACAAAGCATATTTAAGTTATCAGACAGATGAGGAACAATTTTAGAACAAAATGACACATACATCATTGATCGGATTAGTTTTATTCAACAGTAGAATATTGCAACATTTCTATAAAGAAATGCGAACATACTTATTGCTCAACCTGATACATTCAGTGAAAAAGATTACATATAGAAGAATTGTTTACCTCCGGAGAAGTTTACCTTCATTCCTGAAGGTCACTACCATTTTTCAAAATGGAATCCTGTATATTTGAACGTCTATGACTGTTACACTTCTCACGGTAGTTTCTATGATCGTGAACATTCAGGATCGCTCGAGGTTAGAGTGAGGCCAGCTTTAGTTAGATGAATCACCCTGTATACTATCAACCATAATATATGCGAACACTTACGGCGTTAGCCGTACGCCTTTCCCATGACACATTAATTGTAGTAACCGCTCAGCAAGTACTAATGCTAGAGACCCTAGAGGTGAGCGTTTTCAGGAAATGAGTACTTATTAATTAAATCGCTAGTTTGCTTCCTCACATAATCCACAATAGAGTTAGTTACCGAAGGTAACTTTATTTTGGTCTCCAATATTTTCTGATATAAAGAGAATTTGAGCCGTCCATTTTGAAAGTGACATATGTGCATTTATACTTAAATTGAGATATTTAAGAGTTTGGGTTTTAATAAAATTAAAAATATACGTATAGGATACCAATGTGTCATACTGCTTAAGTGTATCTAAAAGAGCTAAATTTACAATTCCTATTAAAATAATAACAATTATTAAGTGAATAATATGTGTTTTCTTACCAAAAATGGAGTTAAGCCACTTTCAAAGTTACCAACCAGATTCGTTATAAAATTTGAAAGAGCCCAAGTACATTCGATATAATTTAAAATGCTTCAAATTTAAAAAACAATACTCAATTTATTTTATATTTGTTTACAACACTTCAAAAACACAATTTATGCAATTCGGGAAATTTTCTAACTACATAAATTACATAACAATTTACTGCTCATCTACATTTTGTGTATGCGGGAGGGATGTGTATATCGTAGTAAGTCCATCATGTCCTTGTATTTCGCTGTTGTAATTCGTCTTATATTTTTATAAAGTGGTGTCAATACAATATTTTCGAACTATTTTTGTTGAAATCATTAGTTACGAATTCGTGTTCACTATCTGAATTAAATGATCTTGTTGTTTTATTCCTCCTCACGAGTGTAATAATTTACATAATTTATTATATTAAGTTTTATATTCAGTGTATTGCGTGAATTTTTTTCACTGCATTAATTAAACGTACTGATTATTCAACTAAAGCAACTGTCAACAAACTGAGGATAACTTGTTAAAAACTAATTGATTAAAATTACCTTAATCACTGGCTTCGGACATTTGAAAATCCGCACTTTCGGACGTTATCAATAATTGATTGGACTTAGGCCACTTGCAAAGTAATGGTTTTAATTATTGAACTAACTGCGAAAACTTATGAGTCCAAAATTATCGTGAATACTCTGAATATACATAACAGCAAATATGTACACGTTAACTGTACACGTTACTACAGTCCAGTGATGGTATATGGCAGAGATGGACAATTTTGCCTCAATTGAGGCAAAACCGTCCACACCGTAGCGCCCTCTGTCCCCTTCCAGCAAGCGCGGTACAATGGGGCAACGAAGACACGAGACATCAGCGTACGCAACGAACGTGCGCGCTGCATGAAAGAGAGGGTGGTGGGAGAAGCCGGCGTTTGAGAGGCTCCACCCGTGCCCACCACTGGTATATGGTCTCGGTTTTCTCGCGCATGCGCGATGACTTTAGCGTCAGTAAAGTACAAAGTTGGACTAGAATGGGGTACCTTAGTCAGCCCGCATAGTTTTGCAAATTTTTTTTCGATTTTCAAATATGAATTGACAAGTAGCTCCTTCTGCAATACTAGTTGCCATTATGAAATCGAATATATTAACATTAACTTACCAAAATTTCGAAATACGGTCGTGTCGTTTCCCGCCAATAACAGTTCTTCCCCACTTTCCCCAAAAACATAAGACGTACGGTACGTTCCTGCATTTAGTCGCGCATGCGCGAAAAAACCGAGACCATATACCATCGCTGCTACGGTCAACAGAAAATAATTGACAAATAGACTTAGGCCACTTTCAAAATAAACGGCTCATTTATTCACGGTAAGTTATCATATTTCTTTGTATGCGGCGGATCATCGGAATCTTAAAATTGAACTATTATATTCTTCTACATTGATTTCTCAAAATGTTTTAAAGTAATAGATATTTATTTTAGCCTGACAATGAAGAAATCTAAACTTTGTTTGCAATATTCCACTCTTATAAAACCATAGAAGTATTTTATTTTATTTCTTCTCACTCACTTGTTTCGTTTAGTGTCTACGCATTTTATTCTACGTTTCCAAATTCAAAAATAAGATGTCTTCTGTATAACAGATTTGAAGTGCCTCACGAATTGTTAATTCTGTTAATTTATATCCTAATAAAACAGGTCTGATGTTGAACAATTAAAACAGATATGATGCTGGCAACTTACAACAGATCTGATGTTGACATTTCTGCAGATACTTCACTTCACAAACAAACTATCATCACAAAACATTAAAAAATTTTCAATCTATTTATAATTAAAGGTACGCAAATTAAACGCGACATTTTTATTATTCATGTAATAGAAATAAATAGAGTAACGATTTTATACATAATAACACTTTTAATAACTGCGATACGTTTACGTTATAATCGCAGTATAAACAACAAATAATGAAAATTAATCCATTAATGGATTAATGATAATACAAATTTTAAAGTGTCAAAATACTTATGATTCACAAGTTAATTACCAAAATAATAACTTGTAAAAATTCTACAGTGTCGAAGTAATCTTGTCAATGAAACAAAAACGAAAAGGTTACAATATATCATAGAGCCTACTCTTTCAAGCCTTTTATATCTTGGAAATTCTAACCACATTCAATATATTGGCACGAAAATTAATTTTTAAATATGAAAAAATAATTGCATCATCTTTTATGAACGACTCCGCAGTCAACGTGTTAACAAAGGCAACGGTACGCAATAGGGGCAGTAATCTCGAGAGAACAATTGCTGGTTAATAATGGATACCTTATTTTAACATTTCGACGTGATAATCGTCACTTTTAATAGACATCGTCCGAAGAATCGATTCGAGCAACTCCAAACGTCTTACGACAGTGTTCCACAAAAATAAAACTGGCAAGGGTTACAGGGTGTGTCGAAAATGATAACAAAAGTGGGAAGGAAATAATGTTACAGGCAAACGTAAGTCGAAAATATAGAAAACAAAATTTCATTCGAGGTCTCGTTTAAAAAAAAAAAATCAAATTTAAAAGTCAGGTCCTTATAATACTAGTCAATTTTCGACTGAATACTGGAAATATTCATGAAGTTATTCTGTATACGAAAATAAGCTAAAAGTGCAGAACAAAATGTAAAAGTCATTTAAAACGTCAACTTAAAAAAACCATTTGTTTATTGTAAAAAATTTGATTACAATTTTCTTATACTGATTCTTAATCGCTTTGTATATAAACTCGTACGTATGATCTATGATCCAAAATAGAAAATACGAATTTTTGTTTTTTTTTTTACACTTGACAGCAATTAACAAACTCGTAATATTTTCTCACCGATATTATTGTTAAATGGCAACGATAAAAAAAATTCAGAAACAGGCATCACCTATTTTAATTTACAGATCACAGATCACAAAAAATGAATTGACAATAAGTAACAAAAACTGTAAAAAATAAAAAATTGTTGACATGCTATTTCAATAATAAATGACTTAAATTTGCGTATGCAATTTACTTTCCCATTCCAGAATATACTATAAAAAAAAATGAATTGTCTTATATTCTCTAGTTCCCGAGACATCTCAAAAAAGTCGTTAACCCCTAGCTTTCTCTCGCACAAATTTCATCAAAATCGGCTTATGTAACTATAGAACATGTTCCCTATCCACATGGACAAATGGAGGAAGTCAATCAGTCTAAGTCCCTGAGCATGAAAACTGAGACAATTATCTCTTTTGAAATATAGTTATAAAAAATACAGAAGTTCAAAATTGCTTAAGCATGCAAAAATAAAACTAAACCGTAGAAGAAAATTGGATTTACACTGACGTGCTTTCGAGATCTTCAACACTTTGACTGTCAATCCAGCAACCTCAGAAATTCCATAATATCACTCTAATTTACTTAATGATATAAAGATTGAAAAGTTAAAATATAATGGTACACACAGAGTACTCTATGAATCTTCATGCATTCAGCAGATCCTAACTAAATGGTATACACCAGGGATGGGCAATTTTGCCTCAATTGAGGCAAAGCCGTCTACACCGTAGCGCCCTCTATCCCCTTCCAGTAAGCGCGGTACAATGGGGAAACAAAGACGCGAGACTTCAGCGTACGCAACGAACGTGAGCGCTGCATGAAAGAGAGGTTGGTGGGAGAAGCAGGCGTTTGAGGGGCTCCACCCGTGCCCACCACTGGTATACACTGAATATATTAGAGCAAAAATTCATTTTTATATCTGGATAAATAATTCTGTCGCCCTTTATATGGGCGGCACGGCAGTCAACGTGTTAAATGTTATTCTACCACACGAGCAACTTATTACTTCATAGAAAGTTTCCTCTCCCCACAATTTTCGACACACCCCATGCATCCAGAGCAACAGCAGCAGAAGGGTGGAAGAATCGTGCTCATCGTAGGCCCAGCTAAATATTCTCGTCCACCCTCATTCTTTTTTAATCGAGACGTGAGAAGTACCCTTTTCTTCTTGGCTGTTCGCGGAGTAGGTGGACCCATCCTCGACAGCCAGCCACTCGATCACGTCTACGAAATCCGCCACAAAGCTGGGCACGAGACACTTCAAGGTAGCCGTGTTGCCGCGCAAGACGAACTCGTCGATGACCCTCGTCTCGTAGAACTGCTGGACCACTGCAACGCGCGTATTCCCAGAAGACATCCCACAAAGATACCAGCACGTGTACCGTACATAACGTAGTATAGTAACGTACAAAAACACGAGCGAACGGTATCGTCGTATCGCGTGACGCTCGCTAACTTCCACGCGCGCGTGTGTTCCCTTGACGATTCACCTCGCGTTCGAGGGAGAGGAGAAATGAAAAATAAATGCAGGAAGAGAGAAAGAAAACGGAGACTATGATTGTATGTGAATGGGCGATCTCGCAGTACGAGAGAGAAAGTTGTCACACACGTCCTCCTGCGCCTACCGTATTCCTCGCCGGCCGTGTATATCGTTCCATCGTTGGCTATCCATTGATCCACCTGAACGAACTCGGACACGAAACTCGGTATTTTGCATTTCATGATCGCGCTGTTCGCCCGAATGACGTACTCGTTCTCGGCCTCGGTGAGGTAAAACTGCGAAACGACTGCCCGCGCGGGCACGCAAGGATAACACGTGTTAGACGATCAGGTTGCAACAATGAGCAAAGATCGCGCGAGAATGCGGCATACAGTGCAAAGCTGGAGGATTGTACCAGTGGACGAAATTATTATACACCCCGGAAATTATTTGGATAAGAGATTTGAGGCTTCCAGCACTCGGCATTATGTTATTTTTACTTTTATGTGTCAGCTGTTGTTCTGAAATTGTTTTTCCAACGTTTTGCAAACATTGTAAGTAGCTTCATCAGTGGATTTAAAGATACACTGACATGTGTCAGGATCTACAGTAATAACTATATCGGGAAAAGAGATTTGTACGATCCGGCATTATATTATTTTAACTGTTGATGCTAATAGGTTAAGACATATCATTTAGTATTGTTTCCCTAACTTTTCGCGAGCGTTACATTCTAGCTTCGTTAGGAGCTGAAAGACTCTCTGATACGCATCAGCTGCAACAGTAAAAAGTGTACCGGGAGGAGAGATTTATACACAGTGACTCACATAATCGATCACACACACTTTAAAGCAAAAAAGCTCATTTATAAATGGACCAAGCGAGTTCGGTTTTTCTTTAACCCCTTGCACTACGATTTTCTTTACACTTACAATGATTAAGAATTCTTTGTCATTTGTAGAATGTCCTAGAAGAAAACGCAAATTTATATTGTTCGTATTCCTATATTTTCACTAATAGTCAAACATAGATAACAAAGAAATAGAATTTTATTTCAGTTCATCAGAAATGAATAACATACATATTTAAAAGATTTTGTTTGAAATCTTTATTACGAATCTGGTTCGACGTTTAGGGCAAGGAGTTAAAGCGGTAAGGCTAAGTAACGTGTAATGAAAATTTTTCAATAGATGCATTGATTTGAATCGCGAAGAAAATAGTAGCAGTTGCTTTTTACAACCTTTTTATTCGGACCCGTAATGAAAATTTAAAAAATGTTATTTGTAGACTCGTACAGGGCAATAAAAACTACTATATAAAATAAATCGTTGTCTATTGGTTGTATCGAACACTTTTAATGAAATATATAGCATTTTAAGGGACGTATCAAATAAATACAATTTGATTTTTTTTATATCACATTATTTCTGAGATATTAAGATGCATATGTATTTTTTCAAAATCAATGCTCTTTTTTTTACTACCAAGCTGTTGCCAATAGAAGAACGAATTCAGGGACCTATAATATGGTGACCTTGAGTTGACCTTGAAAGACCTTCGAGAACACTCAAGGTCGCCCTGATATCTCTGAAAAAATGTAATATAAAAAGATCAAGTTGTACTGATTCGATACATTCCTTAAAATGCAATATAATCCATTAAAAAGTTTTTGGTACAACCGTGGATACCGAGTTATTTCAAATAACAGTTCTTGCTGACTCACCTTATATGTTATACATGTACTCATTAATTTTTGGCTGAATGGGGTATTCCCATTTAGAGCCGTCAATTTTAAACAATTTATATGATAAAAAATGAGCGGGTTATTATAGGACAAGTTTTTGAAAATTGTGTATACATGTTTGGCTATATTTGAAAATGAAACAGTAGAATTTTTATGCAATTATTTTTATTACTATCTAAATTACTGTACGATTCCAGCAGCATAGTACTTTCAATGGCTGCCATGGCATCTCAATAATGAATTGGTAAGTGTTGAAATTTTACACACATATAAAATAAAAATTTGCTATCTTGTGAACTATGCAGAAAAGGAATTTTTTAACAATGTGGTAGTCGTATAAAGCACAAATTCATTAAAATTGAAATTTCTTCAAGCACTAAAAGAAACTATCGTCGTTGTAGACATAATTATAATTCACAAGAGAAAGGAATCTCTATTTTATATGTATATGAAATTTTAAGAAAATTGACCAATTTGTTACTGAGATATTGTGACAACCATGAAAAATCATATGCTGCGGGAACCATATAATAATTTAAATAGTAACAAAGATAATTGCATGAAAACTGCACTGTGTTATTTGAAAGTATAGCCAAACATGCATAGCAAATTATAAAACACTTGACCTATACGGACCTAAGCATTTTTATGTAATGAATTGTCTAAAATTGACAACTTTAAATGGGAATACTGCCTTAAGAAAAATTTGAAATTAAAAATATATGTCCATTATACATATACAGGGTGCCAATCTGAAGTTTCACACGCAATTATTTACCAAAATAATTCTCTTTTAAAAAAATGTTTCAAATAAAACCCGTCCTATTTTGGAGGAGACTTATTGTGGTAGTTATAAATTTTCTCTAGGCGGACATGCTTCCAAAATTTCAAAGTGACTTTTATTTTTCATTTGTTTTTATTTAGGTGAACATACAGCACATTTCGAGACGAATTTATTGACCTATACGTTGGTCTTCCAAAGTCATTTAAGGTCATTTATTGTCATTTAAAACATAACCCCATTAAATGTTCTACAAAAATTGTTTAACATCATTGCAATAATTTATATTCTACCCCTAACTGATCGTTCCATCCTCTAGACTGAAAATAGCATTCCTCTTCCATCAAGATTTTCAGACTAACACCCCTTTTACCTCTTCTTGTAGGACCTTATAAAAGGTTTTTAGAAAAACCACTCCTACCACTCTATCACTCCTGATAAAGGAGTGAAGGCTCTGAAGATAAAGTTCATGAAGTCTCGATTCAGAGATGCCAGCCAGCAAAATGGATGTTTAACTTTCAGCATGGTTGAACCACCGTTTATGGATAGGATTGAATCATTATATTGATATCCTTTTCAATACAAAAGATGCTATACTTCAGGAACGTTTAACAAAGGAAAACTTCAAAACAGTAATGAATGACCTTGACTGACTTTGGAAGACCAATATATTCTAAGTAAATAAATTCGTCATAGAACAGGCTACACTCCTACCCAAATAAAATCTTGGTAGGTCGACCACATAAAAAGAATTTCAGACCATCACAAACATCACAAAACAGGGTAAATTATAATTAAAATATTTTGTAAAACGAGTTATAATTTGGGAAATAATTGCCTGCAACACTTCAAATGGAACACCTTGCAAGTTTCTGTATTAAGAAACTTATTGGGAGAGCGTTTTTGTCATTCAGAAAAAATTCTCCAAAATGCGGTACCTACAATATTGATCGCGTCAAGATAGACCAACTCCTTCAGGCAACACGGTTCGACCACCTTATGCTAAAACCCATGCATGTAGCCAGCATGTTTTAAGGTAAATGATTAATGTATTTTAAGATAAACCCCAATTTCTATGCCTCCGGTATTTCACGAGTAGTGAATAAAAGCCATGTTTGTATGTATCCAGGCAAGAATATGTTAATGTAAAAAGCAACATTGAGCTGTTAATCTGGTAATTTCCTGGGTGTCTCATAATTTTGTCCAGAGGTGTAGTTCGATCACGTTAATTCACAGAATCCGACGACACGCCTCAGGGTACGCGGCAGATTCCCTGGCAATTCGCGTCTTCGTAAAGCGCGACGTTTCAAAGTAATCGTCGGACGATCCCCGACGCTTTCACGTCCGTTCCGTTCGCGTTCCCTCTCGACGAGACGAGGCGGCTGGCTCCAGGATTAATCGTAATGCGGAGTAAAGTTCCCGCAGACCCGTCGCGCCGCTGGAGAGGACAAGCGAATTTACCGTGAGGCGTGTCTAACCCCGATTAACTTGAACCTATAATACCCCGCCCGATAGCAGGATCCTCCGGAAGATAGACCTCGCCGTCCTCCCTGATCCACGCCTCGACAGTAACGAACTCCGCGATGTAACTGGGGATGCTGCACTTCAAGATCGCGCTGTTGCCCCTGATCACGTATTCCGTAAGAATTTCCGGCTGATACGGCTGCGTTACGACTGTGATACAAAATTGGCTACTGGGCTAACTAGCTTCGATCGATGGACTCTCCGAAAAACCGCCATAGAATCGCCTAATCGCCAATACGTACCGGGTGAACCTACGGTGGCTCACGAAAGTTTTCGAACGCCCTTTAAATCGGAATAACTTTCTTAAAATTGGAACGACTTGACTTTTCTTTTAACAATTAGAAGCATTGATTTACTAAATGGCGTGCAAAATGAGTATGAAAAAATTGCAATTGGTAGGAATTACATGAATAGTAAAAATAACACTTTTTAAAACTTTTATTTCAGTCTGTAATGAAAATTTAAAATATACGTTTTGTAGCTCTATGTTAGTTATGCATATTCTTAAAATTTTATAAAAATCGGTTGACGCAGAAAAAACTACACGCATCGAAATTTGTAAGATTCTGTGGATTTTAAGCAGAAACTTGTATAACTAACTTAGGTTTACAAAACGCATATTTTAAATTTTTATTACGAGATGAGATAAGAAAGTTTTAAAAAGTGCCTTATTTATTTCTTGATGTAATTCTTACCAATTGTGATTTTTTCAAAATCTTTTTCGCACGTCATTTAGTACATCAATGCTTCTAATTGCTAAAAAATCAAGTTGTTTTGTGCAATTTTAAACAAATTATTCTTATTTAAAGGGCGTTTGAATCCCTTCGTGAGTACATAACTGGGCTGAGCAATAGCTTTTTCGATTGTATTAAGAAAATATTAACATTTCTGCAATTTTATATTATTTATTAAGCTCTATTGTCGAACAGTTCAATTTTTTACGAAAGTATATTGGTACAGTTGTATAGTGCCATTGCACTATACTCTTTTAACAATGGAACGTTGTAATTTTTTTGCATTATTTAATTCTTCGTGTCGTTTTGAATAAAATGTCTTAGGACACAATATCAGAAAAGCGAATATTTCAAGAGATATTTTCACTTTTCCACTGACATTGAAATATTAGATTGTTCCATGAGTAATGCAAATTTTTTTCATATTTTTGCAAGGTGAAATACAGAACGATAAATCACAAATTAGTCTTTTATACTGCAATTATATTGTAATATTAATAATAATTATCAGGTGGTTCGGAACTCACCTTAATAAACAGTAGGTCACACTGAAAAACAGGCTAAAATAGGCTGAAAATTTGGCGATAGTGAAAGCGGAAAAAGGGGAGAGTAGAATAAGGGGAGAGTGGAAGGAGGGAGAGAGGAAGAAGGGGAGAGTGTTAAAATGGATTTGAAACCCTGAGGGGACCAAATATCATTACCTATTAATAATAATCATTATATTATATGTTTAATATATTTAGTAATTAAGTTATTATATTCTATTTTTATGTAAAGCTGAATGTAAGAACACGAAACATCTATTGAACTGGACGTACAATATCACTGTTAGCAATTAAACCAGCTGTGTTTGCATGATATTTTAATGATAACAGATATCGTATAAAATTTGGCACATCTCCCAGAGTATTTTTTAACATTACGTCTGAATAGTGTTTATTGAAAAAGAGGCGAAGAATCACAAAATTTGAAGATGACTGAAGCGTTCCATTAAAAAAAAAAAGTGCAATTGCATTTTGGAACTGCATCGAAGCATTTCTGGAAAAGATTGAACTGCTCGACAATAGAGCTGAATGAACAATGCAAAATTGTCCTCTGCAATTTTTTTCTATCTGCAATAGAAATAGAGTTATAGCCCGTCCTAGATTTACCCTATATACAGGGTTTAGTAAACAATGGGTAGGTGGTAACTCTACAGGGTGTTACGCGTTGTAATCGCCACTAAATTTCGAGGCTTTTGTTAAGCTTTACAAAATATTGTTTTTAATCAACTCTAAACTGTATTTCAGTCTATAAAATCTCTATTAATTACTATCTTTTTATTAGGTGAAGAAATTAGTTTTTTCCAATTATGGGATAAAATTACAATTATTTTAAAAGATGTTTGTAAGAGTTCTGGTGTAAAGACATTTAGATGTTCGATAAATCGAACACTAAATGTTATTATACAACAAAGAGGAATTTGGAAACATTAAAATTATTAAGTTAAGAGATACATACATATTTTCGTTTAACTTCTGTTCCCTACTATAACCAATTGAGAAAATTTTTAAGTTGTACACAAATTTGCAGTGTAATTAATAACTTTTGATTGACAATGGTCGAGTTCCATCTAAATTCTAATTTTCTAACGTCAATTGAAATTGTTAACTGTATACATTAGGTCCAATAAGAGGATTAGCATTAATCTCAAAGTACATCAAAAATATTTACGCAAAAATTCATACATTAAGAATTGGAATCTATTGGAATGGATTTTAAGCTGAACGATACAGTGATAGTTTAAAACCGCAGAAAAACAGCAGAATATTTCCATTTGGATAGCTATATTGATTTTGTGAAGTTAATCGGAAAAAACTCATTGTTTCACCTGATACGTCATTTTATAGAAGATATAAGTATTAATTTGTTTAGTAACTGGAAATAAAAAATTTGTTGAATATTTTTTGTTATTATAAATCGGAATTTGTGCAGCATCGTTCTACTCTTGATAACACATTGAGACTGCATACATTGCACTAATTTTATACATTATTTGTAGGTAAAGTGTTAAGTTGATTAACGATGTATAATTAATTCAGAAAGCAAATTGAACATGGAACGTCTAAAACAATAAATTATTATAACATCTGCAAAATTAAAATATTGAATAATACATAATCTGTGCATCATTTCCAACAGTTATTAAAATTTCCTGGAATATGAACGCTTCATCTTATTCTGTGCCTTCATCGTTTGATGTTCACAAATATTGATCAAAGATTTATAAAAGAGATTTTACACTGAAACTCATTAAGACGAGACTTGATAAGCTTAACCGATGAGCTTTCAAAGACATTTTTCTTAGATAGGAAGCCGAGTATACAAAAATTGTAATCTATATTTTTTTATTCTGTATTATGTTGAATCACCACCCCGCAGCTTGTGCCGTTGGTTACTGAAAGCCCTGTATACACAGAAAATCCTAGGATATCAAGGTGGTCGGTAGTTTAGCTGAGCATACGCTTGAAGAAGATTCTTGCGGATGCAAATTAGGAACTCCTAGTTCCAGATTTTGCTCCACTATCTCACAGCACTCTCTTTGAGAGGGTGTTCCCATTCCTCCATTAGTTTTAAGGCTATATTTTGAGATTTTGCTCGGTAAACAACCAATTTTCACGAAACTGCTCACACTTGTTTATGTATACCTTCATTACGTTCTTGAATTTTTATATATTGTCATCGTTGAAATTATAGCATATTAGCCAATTAATTTTCTCCATTTTGTTTCCTATGGTGTTGCTTTCTTTTTTAACCAATTGTATAATAGTCAATGTTCAATATTTTCTATGATTCGCGTTACCATTCTTCTGTACCTATTCATTCTAGCTTATTCATTCTTAATTAATAATTCATGATAATATGTTAATAATCTCATGGTAACATGATTTAAAACCAACATTACTTCCCTACTAATTAGATATTGAAGACTGCAGAATACCTTTCAATAAACTAAGTAGTACTTATATTTTATGAAGTTTGATTTTTAACAAAGATTTGTTTTAACGTTCCTTTGAAAAGATAACATGCAGGAAGATATTTTGACCAACTTAAAAATGATTCACTACCTTCATCAATTAACTTGGAATTGTTAAGTATATATTCAATGAAGAATTCATTTTTTAACATTAGGTTTACGGGACCCGTCAAAATGATGAGTTCTAATATTTTGAATTTACGATTGTTTAGATTGTAAAGATGCATCAATGAGAAATTAGTTAACAAATTTATTTCTTTGAGTATATATTCTTTAAAAAATGGTTAAAAATTTCGATATACTTATTCTTGTTATTTTTAGATTAGTTATGTAAAATATAGATTTTAATCCTCCGTAAACCTAGTGTTAAATATGCGAAAAAGTTTCATCACTTTTATCAATCATTTGAAAAGAAAAATATTAATAAAAATTCGGTGTTTCTTCAGATTGGTGCTATTTTTTTAAGCATAATTCCTGTGTTGTTTCTAATAAAGTGATAATTACTGTTATATAAATGAAGAATTGGTTTGGGGTTTTTTCAACTTGCTTATTTTCTAGGTACAAATCATCAAAGTTTTGATAATAGCAATGTATGAAAATTCATTAACGCAATTCCAATGCATTTAAACAAATCTACAAAGCTTTATAAACATTTATTACTCAATCTATTCACAAAAAAATCTCAAGATATATCCTGAAAACAAAATGAGAATTAGGTAAATCCTTATCGTCTTAAAAATAATACCTACATTTGGAATTTCATGTAGAAAAATAAAAAATTAATCAAATATAATTAAAATTAAAAAAAAATTCTTTAGAACTTATTATTTGAATTATATACGAAAATATTTTGCAAAACAAAGGAAAGGGAACAGATAAAATATTGTAGTATTGTTTGCTATCATGTAACAGAGCCACAATAAAAAGCTTTTAATTCGATCTTTCATTTTCTCAAACAGATATCTATTGAGGCTACATAATCCTTGTCAGAAGAAGGTGCCTGATTTCATTTTGACACAGTTCTTTAATGAACTGTTCATCTACATAACCTCTTTAATTCTAATAATTACCTTGTACTGTAGTTTATTTTTATTTAGTTTAATAATGAGGTCGGGTCTTTTAAAACAAGTTCGATCAAAAATGTATCTAGAAAAATTGGTAGATAAAAATTTAAATAGACCTAGGACTCAACGATAATTTTTAAAACTCTCTGTTTTCTAAAGATTGAATGACTATAACGAATACGAAAGTATCATTTTATACACCTGTTTTTAGCCCACAAAATATTTACATACTTTTTAATGTTCGTATTACAAAGTTCCAATAAATACTTTCAGTAACAAAACTATTTTATTTTCAATTATCTATTTCTATAAAACTTTTACCAACTTGTCGAAAAGGTCTCCGTTAAAATAGAATAATTTTTCAAACGACTTGAGTTTTTTTAAGATCTTAGAAACTACAATAATAAATTAATAAAAATCCATAAGTGTACAGAATCTTTATTTGTTTTTTGAAGTAGGTATTATTTGTAAAACGCCAAGAAGCTTCCCTCACCTTCTTTGAAAAATTCTTCAAGAAGATCCCTCGCCTCATCCTACTTTCAAACTTTGCTCTATCGTCTCCTAGCTCTCTCTCTCTCTCTCTCTCTCTCTCTCTCTCTCTCTCTCTCTCTCTCTCTCTCTCTCTCTCTCTGCGTTCCGAATTCGCGTCTGGATAAAACTCGCATCTCGATTCGAATGAACGTGCGTGTACGAGCGGACGATTCCCGAATAACGTGCGCATACTATGCCACTACGCGTCGCATCCCAATTCATCCGTATCCTTACAATTACAAGTGCCGTGGAATCCCTGCGTGAGAGCCGCAGCGGATGGTTCGTTAACCCGTCGCGTTGCCGCCGCCGTACAACTGCCGCCAGACTGGACCGCGCCGGAAACGAATCGTTACCACGTGCCACTTTGAACTTTTACCAAGTTTGGCGGGGAATGGGGGTGCCCGGTAGAAAGAAAAAGCCTTGAGGGATCCGTGCCTCGCGACAAGAGGGACACATGGGTAAGGGAGACGGAACAGAGTGGGCGAGAACGATGATGGAGGAGTGTGAAATAAAAAAAGTTAGGGTCCACGGTAGTTTAGTACCATAGTCGTTGGACGGTTTGAAGGTCGATCCGTCGCTTCCCACCCAGGAGTCAACCGACACAAATTCCGCTACGAAACTGGGTATGGTACACTTCAAGATGGCCGCGTTACCGCGGATCACGTATTCGGACACGACCTCGGCTTCGTAGTATTGAGTCACGACTAAGGGAAACAAGAGCACACAATATAAGGGTTGCGCAAACGACTTTTCAGGATTTCCTGAGCACTCGGTGTCTGAGGTTTCCGGCCGCGGGAGCAAGTGGCCGAAGGTATTTGCTCTTTCATTCAAAGGCTGAGAAACTTGAACTGTTTTAATCGATCAATGAATCGGTTTGAAAGAATGGCGATTAACCTATAACTGGTGCGGTAGATTCTAAAAAAGACCAATACTTCTGCTTTATGGGAGAAACTTTGCGCGGGCTCTTCGGAAGGTTAGTTCGTGGGAGATGATTTAGCTTGAATTTTAAAGTAGATAGTGATGTTAAAATGTTATTTGAGAGACATACAATTTTATTAGTAGACTGCAGTTTTCTATTAAACCTAGTTTACGAAAATCAGGATAATATACGAATCTGTTTCGTTGGACGAAGAATTCTTTGTAAGAAACATGAAAAGGAAATATCACAAATGTTTTCCAATACGTACATTTTCCTGTATTTTATAAATTTGTGAATACTCGAGTTTAAAATCCACAGTATAGTTATTATGCATTTTGAAAATGCTGGAGAATCTCTGATATTCTACCTCAGTAGTTGAGGGTTATTTATTTTTAACATACCTGCGCGCGAAGGCGGCCGAAATGATGTCTAATGATTTTAATGAAATTGGTAAAAAGTAATCTTCTCAAGTGTTTGACGCATATTTTGTTACATGGATAGTCAATCGTATTAAAAAAGTGAAAACAGGTTTTAAAGAAGGAGGGTGTAAGTATATACATATGAGCAACTATTTTGTAAACAACACTTGCAAACAGAAATTTTAGAAAACTCGATTTTGTTAAGTAAAATATTAACTATGCAGTAAATGAAGAAAATATAACAAAAATGTGCTGTTTAGATGTTATATTTCCTGTTTAAATTAATATTTCTTGTATATTAGAGTTTCAAAAGTAGCGATGTGTAAATGAAAATGAAAAAAATTATTACAGTCGAATTTCTCTCACAAATTCTGCAAGATGAAGTCCCAAATATATAGGTATTACTGTTATAATTATAACAAACAATCAAATCATATACATTATTGCACTCATTCAGTTTCAGAATGCTATAGTAAAGTGTATAGTAATTAATTGAATAACAAATAAAAATACAATATTTTCACTGAATATGATGCTTCAATAATGATTACTATATTATGATGCCTCGACTACATTGGGTAGATCTGTTCGCAGACAGCAATGTGATCCACTTTGATAATAACTATAACCCGTATACCAATTGCATTATCAATCACCTATACCTCTTGCGGTAGTGGTTAGCGACGTCTGCAGTAACATACCTGCGGTGTGAATTTTGACAATTCGATAACCAAATTCATACCGAGGTCCTCTATCACACAATGATTTCAAATATCATAGTTTATTATCTGTTGGGATGCACATGTTAACATGCCTCATAAAAAGTAACACGTTTCATTTGCATTGACAAATTTTGGATAGAAATAAATACAAAATGATTGAATAGTTCGCAAACTGTTTGCGATACTAAAATTCCGCTATCATTAAAAAAAATAATGTTTTAAGTCTGCCTTAATTATAAGAAATAGGATCCAAAGAGTAATTTATTTTCTTCCCTAATAATACTTATAAGTTGAAAACAATCTTTCAATATTTTTAAATCCTTCTGATCTTTTTTATTTAAAACAATTTCCGTCTCCATTTAAATTATTTTGAGATTATAAACATTTTATGTTACAAATAGCTTATTGTCAATGTTCCATATTTCATCTCGGCTGAACTTCGGAAAAGTCCCCCCACCATTCCGGCACAAGACTTACGTCATTCTCTTCGTTTTGATATGCTGATCTCGAAATGTAATTGTCATTTTTGGCGGAAATGAGCAGTTTTCGAGATATTTGCGAAAAACTGTTGCTACTACTACGGCGTAGTAGTAGAGACGGCCTGCCGCTACGTGTATGCAGCATAGACCCCCCTCTTTTCTGCACCTCGACGCAGCGGCTGACAAGCAACCCGTACAATGGGTGAACTTGTTAAAAAGATCTTTTCAGTATAGAATATAGGAACATTGCGATTTCCGAGATTTTTTACGTTGACGAATGTGAGACGCTAGAACATTGTTCGCTTGAAAAAAAACTAGCCCAGACTAAACGTAAACCTATTAATTGCTTAATGTTTCAAGTGTTGAAATGAATGGTTTACCAAGTCAGGTCACGGTGCGAAAACGGCTTTCTGGGGCGCGTAGGTATACACAGGATTCATGTAGTAGTAGCAATAGTTTTTCGCGAATATCTCGAAAACTACTCATTTCCGCCAAAAATGACAATTACATTTCGTGATCAACATTTCAAGACGAAGAGAATGACGTAAGTCTCGTGCCGAAACGGTGGGGGGAACTTTTCTGAAGTCTTATCTTCATCTCTTATTATTGTTACGAATGCATAAAATCGTGAATCTATTTATCAGCAATAATGTCTGAAGGTCTGTGTTAGGTTACGAATGCATAAAATCGTGAATCTATTTATCAGCAATAATGTCTGAAGGTCTCATTCCAAGAAAATTGATTCAATTTTATAATATTGACAATTACATAAATTTTTAAGTCTATATGTTCCGCTAAAGAGTTAATTTTAATTAAAGAAAACATTCATCTTTTCAGTTTTGCAACAGAATTGTATGCAGTCTATTCAATGCGATGCTTCTCGCAGCTAAAAGTGAAACGTGCTATTTCTCGCGACTAGAAACAAGCCGTGCTACATTTTATGACGGGTCACTGTAACATTATACTTTCAAAGCGTGATATATTTTTTGTCGCTATTAAAAATGTTCTACATTTCGCGATTAAAATTGAAATGTGCTGCTTGTGTTGGTCATAAAGTCCGAAGCACCTGTACTAGACTTTGTAAGATCAACGAAATGTGCTATTTTTCTAAACGAATTTCGATATGCACACTCGAGGACCTCAATTTGCAAATAATACACCTCTAATAAATAGACTGCGGATTTTATACATTTATAACAAAAAGGAGTACGTAAAATAAAAAAGGGTAAAAACATCAGAAGAGGGTCTGACTGTCTTTATATTATTTTGGACACATAAAAAAGAGAACAAACAAAATTTTACGTGCCTTTTATTCCTAGTAGTTGACAGCGAAAATTTTGACTTTGCAGAAAATTCCACAGTCTATTAATAATTTTCTGTTATAGTATAAAACTAAAAATTTGAATGTATTCGTAATTTTTAAATGTTGGATACACCCTTTTCACACACGAAGGCGTATGTAAATAAACATGAACATCAAGCTTAACACATTAAGTGCCGAATATCGACCCCACAATCTCCCACACGATCAAAGCAATTTAAGTAATACGATCGAAACTAGAAAGTTATAATGCATCATAGTGGATGCTATTTTAACTCTTTTACAATTCTAAAAATCCTAATAAAATTTATTTGATTTGAATATATCACAATAAACATGAATTTCTAAACCTGGTCAAAGATTAGTGGCATCCATATGTGACCAATGTGACAATTAACATGTCAACCAGAAATGCTATTTTTGAATGTATTATAAAAGCAAGTTTCCTAGAATCTGTTGTCATATCAGAATTCTTTAATAGAAGATACAAAAATTTACCATTTGAACTGACCTTGTGGCGTTAGTATTTTCCTAGACATTCAACAAAATACTCCTCACCCCCTAAATCTTGGTTTCACCCCTTCAGCATGAATAACTGTCGATTATAAAAATACATATAACGTGTGTATGAAATAACTACTTTCTACAAAAGTCTTCCATATGTAAATAAATGCCACTTCGGCGACCTTGCAATACCGGAAAATAGAGATTTACAATCTTGAAACAATTGCATAATAAATCTCCGCGCCAGAGTACGCGACAGGAAGCCTCAGACATCATCAGCGATAACGGTGACATAATGAGCGTCCGGCACGGCTGAGTCAGCCCATCTATCCCAGTTGCGAGATCCTTTTCGATCGGGCACCCCTCAGAAGAGAGCAGTCGCGAACGTTTTCGCTTATCATACGACGTTGACTAACGCGTAGCGACTCGCTGCCTAATTTCGACCCTTTAAGACCATCCAACCCCCTAGAAATCTCTACCATTTTTCTCCTCCGGATTAAAAAAGTTTCCTTGGTCGTCCTGCCAGCCGACCACTTGAACGAACTCGGCGACGAAGCTCGGTATGCTGCACTTGAGAATCGCTGCGTTGCCGCGTATTACGTACTCGTTGTTGACTTCGGACTGATAAAACTGGTGCACCACTAAAATGGAGGTCATGCGCTGATAATAGCGGAGGTGTTGAACGCGCGCAATTCCTACGGTCATAGCGCCTCGACACGCCGATAATCGGTTTAGCTATCGCGGTGGCAGAGATCTGAAATAGCTGCGGCATTATCGATCCGATATCTCGTCGCCCGGCTTCCGGTGGTGCGCATCGCGACGCGGTTATCGTAAACCTCGATCTCTGGCCGGGAATACAGTAGTGCATGGTTAAATTTACACGAGTCGGACCCACTTTCTCCTCACACTCGGTGTCTTGATCTCAGCGGAGCTATCTCAGTTGGCAAGGATAGAGAATTAGTACAACGTATACAATGCCATGACTGGAAAAAGTCAACATGGAATGAAGAACAGTTTATCTTCAGTAATTGTCGTCTTACCTTTATAATTGTATCGCCAATGTGTGGCTCAGATTCTCCACATTAAAATGAGTCCAAACATGAAGTGAATCGGACTAGTTTTACCGATTTAATATGGAGCAATTTACGTCGGGCCTGGACAACTGCTTGCTTACGAGTTGTCCACGCTCGAGCCATTACCCCCCTACCGCGTTCCAATCGTACGAGCACGGTAGAGGGGGTGTAGTGGCTCGAGTGTCAAGCAGTTGTACTTGAATTATGTACTTAAATCGATAAAAATAGTCCGATTTATATCGTGTTTGGATTTATTTTAATCGGAATAATCTCGGCTACTCATTGGTACGACAATTATAAAGATAAAACAGCAATTACTAAACATGAAATTTTCTTTATTTCACGTTTATTTATCATGGTCTCCCTTTGAAGTAGAAAACCGAGTTTCGAGCGCCGATGCTCGACATACTACGTCTATCTCGCTTCCACACGGTACAAAAAGATTTTCTTGGAAAAGAAAATATCTTGCTCGCGAGAATAGAACTACTGTCTGCTGAGCTGACGTAAATTTAACCGAGCACTCCTGTACCTGGACCACGTGTGCCTCGTAACCCGGTCGCACGACGTTGACGACAGCTTCCCGGTTGTGGGTGCGTCGTCGTTCGCCGTTTTGAGCAGATCGATTCTCGTAAGCATCTCATGCCGCACCCGCAACGAGTTTCCAGCTTGCAGGAGGAGAGAGCGTCGACGTCGACGTCGACGTGCCAGCCAAACGATCGGTGCACTCTGAGAGTGAGAATGAGAGAGAGAGAGAATCAAAGTGCACCGATAGAGAGAGAGGGAGAGAAAGTCACTCCTTCTCGCTCTCTCTTTCCGTGTACACGCGAGATACGTCCCCACGCATGTGCCGTCGCGACGCGACGAGAGGAACGGAGAGAAATGAGAGACGTCTCTCGGTCTGACGTCGATGTCGACGATATGCTCCAATTATTTCAGTCAGCACGCTCCACGGTGAACGTAACGAGCTGGGAACAATGTTAATGAGACGACGCTTTCGCGTGTTCATATAAAACGATTATGCGACAGCGGGGAGTGACCAAGCCGAGCTTTCGGAACATCACTCCGTTTTATAGACGCGATATTTGCGCTCGGACAATTGTCTGCGTGTCGTCTTCGCGATCGGTTGGATCGCGTTGTCGTTCGGATCGGAGAGTTTAGTGACGTTTTGAGAGAGAATCTGGTTGCTTGTTTTAATTAAAGATCGAAATAAACAGTTGTCCGATGTTTTTAGCCCTTTGCAGTCGACTGTCCTCTCTACGAGAACACGGTACAGTCTCACACAAGCGTGCCAGTGATATCTCTGGAAATATCAATACAAGGTACCTAAGATATTCGCCTGAAATACCTCCGTTGTTTTTAGTGGTACGAGAAAAGTTGAGAGGAAGAAAATATTTGTCTTAAAATTGTTATATTTTCCAAAATTTCACGGTCACTGTTATTTTGTTTTAAATAGGATGATATATTCCGATTAGTATATTATTATTATGGCTAGTAAAAAAAAAACGAATTCAGCCATATGTACAATAATATGTTGACCTTCAAATGAACTTCACAAGAGTTATTTTTCAATAGGCATAACTTAAAATACGAATATGATATTCAAACTGGTATTAAAGTAAGATCAGATTGATGTAAACTCAAAAACATTTGAAGAATATTTATTCCGAAAGTTATTTGATGATCAACATATTACACATGGTTGAATTTGTTTTTTCATTAGCTATAACATTATAGTAATGAAAGTACAATTGACGATGTCAACAACACTACAAGTTATTTTCTGCTCATACAGGATACATCTCTTAAAATTGGAACACTACATTCAGGAAACGACAAGATTTTACAACTCGCTGAATGCCAACCTCCACGTATAAATTATTAATGAAATGTCAAACGGTGATAAAACATGCACTACTTCCGACAGACCAACTTTCTTAGAAGCTACGTAAAACCAGACACAATGGGCTCCATAAAAGGGAACAGGAGCTCTAGAAAAATTTCAATGACTGCTATAAAGACAAGGACATAACTTATAGATTATATTTAACATCTGATCTGTATATATCCACGGATAAAGATAACATTAGGATGAGATTATACAGGGTGGGGCAATAACCAGTTTGAATATTGCCGTTATTTGTAATAATATGAAAAAATGTTATATAGAAAACTTACACTGTATAGAGGGGGACATATTGTAACACAAACATTTTCTGCGTGGGTGGAGGCATAGAGGAGATTTCGAGGTCAACTCTATTTTTTTTAAATGGAATGCTATGTTTTTTTTATCACGATGTGATAACCAGTGTTGAGACGAATTCAGCGAGTTATCATTGAAGGTCATGCAAGGTTAAATATGGTAGTAAAATAAACTTTATTACATTACGGGAGATGCTCGAATTGATGACTGTTTGCGTCAATGCAAAGTTGCAATCTTCGTATCCCTGCATCACGTGCATGTCTTATCGTTTCTGAACTTATTCTAGCACATGCTGTATTATTTCATAGACCCTCACTTTTACATAAACGAATGGTTTTGTAACATTGTTAATGTTGTGGCAATACATCGCGTATAGCTAGAAATGCAAACATCTCATCAGCTCGTAATGTAAACATCTCACCAGTTCGTAACATTAACATGAATCGGTCAGTCAGTCTCGGTCGATTGTTAAGTCAAGTAGCTGCGTGATCATCAAAATGAAGTTTTCTTTCGAAGAACAAGTGGATATGATCCTCATTTATGGAGAAATGCGACAAAATTCGATAAGAGCTCAATCCTTGTATGCTGAACGATATCCAAACCGTACACATCCTTCGCACCGAACATTTGGAAGATTGTGCAAAAAATTATATGATACGAAGATTGCAACTTTGCATTGACGCAAACAGTCATCAATTCGAGCATCTCCCGTAATGTAATAAAGTTTATTTTACTACCATATTTGACCTTGCATGACCTTCAATGATAACTCGCTGAATTCGTCTCAACACTGGCTATCACATCGTGATAAAAAAAAACATAGCATTCCATTTAAAAAAATAGAGTTGACCTTGAAATCTCCTCTATGCCTCCACCCACGCAGAAAATGTTTGTGTCACAATATGTCCCCCTCTATACCGTGTAAGTTTTCTATATAACATTTTTTCATATTATTACAAATAACTGCAATATTCAAACTGGACATAGTTAGTGCCCCACCCTGTATATACAATATATATACAAACGTTGCACGGTATAGAGGGGGAAATATCAAGATGTAAACATTTTTTATATGCGTGAAGGTATTTCGGAGATTTCGAGGTCCCCTTGATTTCTTTAAACGAAAAGACCTACTTTTTGTATCATGAATTGATAGAGTATCCAATTCTTGCGTAAAATTGTACTTAACCTCTATCCGTCCTAATGTAATAGTTAACGAGATATTATCGAAATAATTTTCAATACGTACCCACTATGTGCCTGGAAGCTTATGGAACTGATGTCCCTCAATTTGAATATGGTGAGAGCATATGGAAAATTATTTCGATAATATCTCGTTAACTATTACATACATTAGGACATATAGAGGTCAAACACATTTTTACGCAGAATTTGATACTGTATATATTAATGATACAAAAAGTAGGTATTTTCATTTAAAGAAATCAAGGGGACCTCGAAATCTCCGAAATGCGTTCACGAATATAAAAAATGTTTACATCACAATATTCCCCCCCCCCCCCCCCCTCTCATTTTCTCATATTATTACGAGTAACGGAAGTATTCAAGGTGGACAAAGTTATTGCCCTACCCTGTACAACAAGAAAACTAGAATGTTTCTAATCCGACTGTACGGAACTGACAATCAAATAGAATTAACAAAACCAATGGTTTAATAATCACTTACAAAACAAATAAGTACAATTCATATCCACAGAGTCATTTCAGCATTGTTTTCCTAACACAATACATTTTAATTTACCACTCTGCCCTTTATAATAATTTTGATTACTATTCAACATTTACTCCTGATTGAAAAATAAAAAATTTCCCAAGCTTGCAATCTGAATTACCTCAAAACGTATTGAATATACTATTAACCATTATATTATAAACTCTGTAAATGTCAGGTCATCCTCTAAATAAAACGAATCATTTGCATAAGCTGAAACTGATATGCGTAAAACATTGATATTCTTAAAGCCCGTTGAATTTATTAACTGTTTTAAATTGCACCGACTGTTTTATGTGACAAATACATAAAATCCGTAGTCTATTACGACACAAATATAAAACGTATATTTGTAAAAAGCAATTACTTTCCGATATTTTTCAGCGTAAATTTTTCTCCGATTTCTTTATTGGATCAGAAGTTCCAATAACATGTCACTAAACTTTCCGATTGGAACAATAGCATGTCTCGCTATACCAGTCGAAGTTTGTCGAGTTTTGCCTCTTTCGTGATACCGGTCGGAGTTTACCGAGTTTGGAGAACGCGGAGCGATCTGCTCGCGGGAACGACGACAACTTCCGTTTCTATTGAATAAAGCGAATGGTTCGTTTCGATCGAATCGATCTGGTACCGTAATCGTCGCCGGGTAGGAATTCGTCTCCCTGATCGGTGTGCCAGGATAGAACCTTCACGAAATCAGCGACGAAGGACGGAACGACACACTTCAAAATGGCACTGTTTCCACGGATCGCGTACTCCTTGTTCACGTCTGTGTCGTAGTACTGCGCCACCACTGCGATATCGTCGTGGAAACCCGTGTTAAATCGTGATTCGCGAACGCAACGAACGATGCTCTCCAGCCTCTCATTCTGCAATCTGCGATACGTTGCGAACATGTCGAACTTCGGTTTTCAGGACTTTCTGCATCGACCGCAAGCGACATTTAGGTCAACATTGATACGCGTGCGAACCGTCACACGTGAAATCGCACGGAATTTGCCAGATACAGTCGGGGACAACATTAAGTGGACACCTTCTAAAAACTAATAACTTTTCAAATATTCGAACAAACGTTTTGTGTTCTCCTGAGATGTTAAAAAGATTAGTTTACTAGGTAAGGTGTGAAAAAGATATTTTTGATATTGCTATTGCACGAAATGAAGAAAGTAAAGATTACAATTTTTAACTTTCTTATCTGTGGACATCATGAAAATTTGTAACATGCTTTTCGTAAATCTAAGTGAGTTATATACATGCACAAAGTGTCATTGTAATCGGTTAATATTGCTATGAGCTACAAACATTTCAAGATAAGAGCTTAAGAGCGGAAGTCGCAGATTTGTCCGCCCTTGTGCAATCACCTTTAAATGTTTCTAGTTCATATCAACTTTAACCGAATTCGATGAAATTTTCACCGTCTGTATAATTGACATAGATCTACAAAACGCAATGATCAAAGTATCATTACAGGCTCAGAAAAAAAGTTGAAAAAACTGACTTTTGTTTTTTTCTTCGCAATTCTAAATTCTAAGTGTCGAAAGAGCTCAAGTCGTTTGGTACAATTTAAATTAAAGGAATCAGTTTTTAAATGTTGTCCACTTGAGTTTGTACCCAACTATAATCATCGATCCGTTTCAATGCCCGCAGGATTTGTTGTACATTCGAAGAAATTAAGCTGTGCTAAAAATACACCACTTCGTTCAAAAAGTTTGCAGAATACTTGCAGAAAATAGCGTTAAACGTCGAATTGAACATTTGTCATGAGCTATTGTTTATAATGATTGTAGTCTGTAAAACAGAAGAAATCAATTCAACCTGCCACATTTAATAAAAGACCAGGAACAAAAGCAGTTTGCATTGTAAATTGTACAGAATTGCAGGTGCAATTGATATGCTAAAACCATGAATGCAATCATTTCTATAGCTATTATAATGCAAAAAATTATCAGGATGAATGTAAATTAAATACAACGATATTGTGTAAAATGTATTGTTCCACTTGCATTCTCATGGAAATAAATGTTACGTTACATTAAATGATTCATTGCTTTTATAAGAGATTTCTTGTCATTCATGCGGCCCGGTGTGCAATTTAGAAATATATTATCCATATAAACGGAATTATGTATCTCGAAAAAGGTTTAAAGTTTTTAATAATATAGGAACAAAATTTCGATACGACTTGCCATTTCTGAGAAATTCTTTAAAAACTTTAAAAAATCACCAGTAATTATGAAATTTCGTCAGATATTATTTTTCTATGAAATGGAATGATTTTAAAAAATGAGAGCAAGAAAATAAAAACAAGTTTTCAACAAGTATGAACAAAAGTCGCATATTTTCTATCACGTCTAGCAATTTTAAAAAATCTTGAAAACTGCTCGAACTAAAAACGACTAAAAGTCTTGCACAAATTAATTTCTGAAGACATACAACAAATGTTTCACCAAATCGGTGATCATACGGGAAATTCTATGCGATATGACCTGGTATGGCTCGTGTGCGGATTACAATTAAAATTTCAGGATTGCTGACGATAACTTCGCAAGACTATTAAATTACATGTATGTTCCAGTTACATTGATAGCATTGATTCACAGCATGTGCAGCATTACAACCAACAGAGGCTGGAGAGCAATAAATATTATGGTAAACAACGGCGGCGGCGGCAGCGAATACACGTAATTCTAATCCGACACCTAAAATTCGTGGAACCATGATAATTGCCACCGATATTTCACGCCTGTTGAATATATCGCGAAACTCGAAATACTGACCCAAATTCGACGACTTTAGTCAGTCGTTGTATGCTCGAAATTGCTGAAAAGAAGATGCGTTAGTTCGCTGTGCCTGGCCCTTTTTTGAACGTCTTACCATTGTCATTATTTAATCGTACTGTAAGTACATAAAAAATAATCTTTCTCATTTCTAAAAAATGAAAACCCCAAGCAAAAGGGGGCCCCGAACACAAACCAAATATTTCGTATTTTTATATAAAAGGTTTTCATGGATGAAGGACAATTTATTTCACTTCTTATGCAATAATAAATCTGTAGATGTTTTTACAATTGTTTTATTTTTTCCAACGTGAAGATTATTTAGTTGGGGTTGGGGGCTCCGAAATTCTACTTTGCCCAGGAGTCATAACGCGCCACTATATACACTCCTGTAAATGTTTTCTTTTAATTTTATTGCGTGATTCATAAAAATAACGCTGCTATGGAAGAACAAAAAATGTTACATATATTATAAGTACAAGCTATACTTAACATTTTAACCCTATTACTTGACCTGGTATTTTTAGAAATGGTACGAAGACTGCTTTAGGAATAATTACTAACAAAACGATTAAGCTGATACTTCTCAGTTTTATATCTGAAATACTCCTATCACGTGATGTAATTGTCATTATTAACAAAAATGAAGATATATTTTTGAATCAGTGAGGACAAGTTTTGCTTCTATCCGTCGACTATGAAAAATTAGTTTGTTGTTTTATAATTCAGATCAAAATATTTCTAACGCTGCAAAAGATGTTTTTCATTATTATCAAAACTCTATACTTTCAATTATGGACAGCAATTGATCGATAAAAGAGACATTATATTTTCATGATTCGTAGTTATGGCAATAGAATGCGAAAGTTTATGCACTTGAACTATGTAAAGACATGTGAGTAAAATATGTAAAATGAGAAAATATGATGTATAGACTTCATGTAAGTAATTTATTGCGAATGTTACGAAATAAATATAATAAATGTATATGTAATATGCAATATATTTTTTCATATGATCTGAAAAAATGTGAGAAAGATATGCATCTTACAAGATATGCAAAACAAAAATTAAAATTTTTAAATATACAGTGTATCTCACGAACTCTGTCCACTTAACACTAGATTTACGGGACCCATCAAAATGACGGATTCAAAAATTTTTAATTTACGATTATTAAGAGTGTAAGGAGGCATTCGTGAAAAATTATTAAATAGATTTATTTTTTTGTGTACATATGACAATAAAAATCGCTGAAGATCTAAGTAAATACAATTTTATTATTTTTATAAAGCAATGGAAAATAATCAAGTTTAGTGCTCCGTAAACCTAGTGTTAAATATCCTGGTTATTTCAAACAATACAGAGAAAATGTTACATACAGAAGTTGTAGGATTTAAGAAACTATATAACATGGTATAAATGGTATTCTTGCAAGTGGAGGTGTGGAGAAGATATAGCGGTCAACTTTTGTTATTTTAAACGGAATGTCCAATTTTGTATGCTCGATTTCGATAGATTGGCATATTCGTTATATAAAAGTACTAAGGTACATTTGTGTTACAAATTCCGGTTGCTGAGATATTTGATATACTAACAATGCTATTTCGTGACATTTACTATTCGCTGGTTCTTTTGGTTCACGGCATCAATAAATAAATAAAAGAATAATTTGACGTAGTAATAGAATGAAAAAAGTCAAGTATCTCAGCAATGACAAGTTTTAGGACAAATGCACCTTAGTATGTACTCTTATACTCGGAAAATCTATAAGGGATTCGGAGAGTGCTCAGAGAGCTAGGTAAGGATTTAATATCATGTTTAGCCCATTATATTACAAAAACGAGATATGAACTTATTATCGTGTTTATCCTATTGTATTACAAGAACAAAATATGATCTTGTAATATCACTTTTACACTACCATGTTACAAAAACAAGACATAAACATAACCTCACTTTCACACTATTATATTAACCCTTTGCGCTCGAAGCTCTTTTAACTCCTGTATTCGAACATTTCATCTGATCTCTACACTATTTTCGTTGAATATCACCTTTTTCATTCTGTACATATAAAATCGATTGTACTCCCACTCGTATCACACTTTAAAAGTGTTGCATCTTTGCAAAGATGCAAAATATAACAATAGTATAATATTAACAGTACAGATAAGTAATGTCGTTTTTACAGATTGATTAAACATTGCCACCTTATTCGTGGACTACATCCCAATCGAATTTATTAAGATTTAGTGTGCTTATTTTGAAATTAGTCTGTAATGAATTAATCTAACCTAAATACTAAGCAAAATAAATATGATTAAGTTAGGTTAGGTTAGGTAATGATATCTGGTCCCCTCAGGGTTTGAAATCCATTTTTACCACTCTCCCCTTCTTCCATTCTTCCACTCTCACTATCGCCTAAATTTTTCAGCCTATTTCAACCCAAAATAAATATGATTAAATTATATGACTACCAAGAAATGACATTACTTACGGGTACCCTTAATCATTTGTAGTGATGGCTCAGAAGATCTCAAAGTCGAGTGCGAAGGGTTAAAAACTAAACGAAATACAGCAAAATAATTTGCACCCTCCAACAGATTGAAAAATTCGATATAGAAACAATGTGAAATGTTATTTTGTTCAATACATTCTGGCTGTAGAACAGATGTCTACCACATTTTCTTCGATAAAAATATGCATTTGCATAAACCTCCGCAGTCTAGCAGGAAATCTACTCCATTATTAGAAAGTACAAGTAGCCGCGATTACTAAAGTGGGACGACCTCATTGTTTGACAGTGGCAAGACGTTCGATCCGTACATCGCGCTCTGTTGAAACATAATCGCGTGTCGTTCACCTCGTTATCTTGTTTGAAAAGTAAGTAACAGCTGGCCAGGCAGCAGCGAGAGCAAGTCCCGAGTGATTTTGGAATGCAAGTAATAGGATAACACTTACCGGCTCTCACGTTAACGTCTCGGCTGTGAACTGAACCCGCTGGTGATCGCGCCAAACAGCTGTAAACCTGAGCATGAACCTCCTGACGGTAATCCTCGGCGCGGAAGGGTGGGAACACCAAGTTTCCATTCGGCAAAACCTGCACAAATTTTTCATTTCGTCACGAATGGCCATTCTAATTTCCCGCTAATTAAGCGACAATTAATCCGGCCTTCCTCCTTAGCCGAACTACTGACGTAAGATCGCTAATACAACGCTAAATACGCGGAACCGTGGGAGTCAAAGAGTTCGATAGTGGGAAGTCAATTACACGATATTTCCATAATTCCAAGTAAATCGGTATTTCTTTAAGACAACAGATGATTTATATAATTAAATGAACTGGAGTTGCAAATATAACTATTAGTCCGATCATAAGGATAATTAAATAATTCTGTGATGGATGGTTATTTCTATTATTGAGAAGTATGTAATTTTAGTAAGATCGCTAATACAACGCTAAATGCGCGGACCCGTGGGAGTCAAAGAGTTCGATAGTGGGAAGTCAATTACACGAGATTTTCATAATTCCAAGTAAATAGGTACCTATTTCTTTAAAACACCAGATGATTAATATAATTAAATGAACTGGAGTCGCAAATATAACTATTAGTCCCATCATAAGGATAATTAAATAATTCTGTGATAAAAGGTTATTTATATTATTGAGAAATATGTAATTTTAGTAAGATCGCTAATACAACGCTAAATGCGCGGACCCGTAGGAGTCAAAGAGTTCGATAGTGGGAAGTCAATTACACGAGATTTCCATAATTCCAAGTAAATAGGTATTTCTTTAAGACACCAGATGATTAATATAATTAAATGAACTGGAGTCGCAAATATAACTATTAGTCCCATCATAAGGATAATTAAATAATTCTGTGATAAAAGGTTATTTATATTATTGAGAAATATGTAATTTTAGTAAGATCGCTAATACAACGCTAAATGCGCGGACCCGTAGGAGTCAAAGAGTTCGATAGTGGGAAGTCGATTACAAGAGATTTCCATAATTCCAAGTAAATAGGTATTTCTTTAAGACACCAGATGATTTATATAATTAAATGAACTGTTATAGTTATATAACTAGTTATAGTTATATATATAGTTACTGTTATAGTTATAGTTATAACAGTGAACTGTTAGTCCGGTCATAAGGATAATTAAATAATTCTGTGATAAAAGGGTATTTCTATTATTGAGAAATATGTAATTTTAGTAAGATCGGTAATACAACGCTAAATGCGCGGACCCGTGGGAGTCAAAGAGTTCGATAGTGGGAAGTCAATTACACGAGATTTTCATAATTCCAAGTAAATAGGTATTTCTTTAAGACACCAGATGATTTACATAATTAAATGAACTGGAGTTGCAAATATAACTATTAGTCCGGTCATAAGGATAATTAAATAATTCTGTGATAAAAGGGTATTTCTATTATTGAGAAATATGTAATTTTAGTAAGATCGCTATTACAACGCTAAATGCGCGGACCCGTAGGAGTCAAAGAGTTCGATAGTGGGAAGTCAATTACACGAGATTTCCATAATTCCAAGTAAATAGGTATTTCTTTAAGACACCAGATGATTTATATAATTAAATGAACTGAAGTTGCAAATATAACTATTAGTCCGATCATAAAGATAATTAAATAATTCTGTGATATAAGGTTATTTCTATTATTGAGAAATAACTACTAAGAGGATAGGATAAAATGTTGATAATTCCTTTTAACTCTTACATCATCACTACAATGCTGGTGTTATGCATTTCTAAGAAAAATGAACGAGTCATTTTAAGCAGTGCAATAATTAAAAGAATTTAACGATATCTGCACATTTCTTATGACTTAATAAACCTACTAAAAAGGGAAATAAATTCCTATCTAGTTCCTATATCTGGCAATTAATGTAAACAATTTAAATTTAGCGTAATGATCCGCAGTCTAGACATGATATGCAGTCGATAGAAATTCTAATCATTTATAGTTTCAGCAGATATTTTTATACCTCAAATGTAAATTAATGTATATTAGGTTGTTGCATATGAAATGTCCGATTTTAGAATGCAAATGTTATGAACAATATGAACCGTTTCGATCAAGAAATACTATTATAGCCTACAGATTTATTAATTTACCATTTTGAGGTGCAATGTCGATCTTTAGTCCTATCTTCAGTTCTTATGTAGATGTCTAATTTTACTTGTATCTAAAGTTTATTTCATCAATGAGCTTGCCACGTATGCTGTTTGTACGAGTGGAAAAATAAATATAATGTAGATGGTATAATGTGATGTTTGATGAAAATGTGGTCGCAAATGGATATGATAGTTTTGTAACTGAAAAATGTGAAGACCAAAAAATTCAATTTTTATCATAATACAATAGAGAAACTTGCAATTCATTGACAGAATATGTTGATTAGTAATCGATAGACTGCGGATCTTTATGCATTTATGGCTTCTGAAAACTTTCGAGAAATGCCAGAATATAAAATTCGACTGAATTTCGTACGATTTTTATTTACCTCAGATTTACAAAGACTACTTCCCGTAAAAATAAGATCTTAATTGATTTCATTTTCTAAAAAATGGTCTACAAAAATTGAAAATTGCATAAACTTCCGTAGTCTAGTTATCAGTGACGGTGCAGTAATGGCGCGTACTTTGATCAATAGGTTTTATTTAGGAGAAAGTTATATTTATTTAATGTTACTGTTACAAATCTGACATTTCCTATGCAACAACATAATACTTATCTATTTGTCAACAACTATAAAAAGTTAAAAATAACATAAAAATGTCGGAACTGTAGCAATTTCGTTCAAAATTTCCAACATATAATCAAACATCACAATAATAATTACAAGAAACATAACAATCAAGTTACAATGAAAACGACTTTAAATCTAGAATGATGAATTTGGATTAACCAAGTGGCACCTATTAACCCTTAGCACTCGAATGGCGACTCTGAGGCGCCACTACAAATTGCTACACCATTATTCAGAATATTGTTTACATGATTAAATTTGTTCATATGTAATAAATTACTAAACATTTAAATATTGTATGAGGTACTATATCAGTTTCGTACGCATATAATGAAAAAACTTATGTACGATGGAAATATTTTAGGTTAGAAGAAATGTTTGGTTTTTTAGTTAAAATAGCTCCGAGTGCAAAGGGTTAAGAATTCGGTTGGTAACGTCAGCTAAAAATGCGACTTAAAAATAATATGAAACTATGGAGATTTCGCCTACTATACTAATAACCAGTTTAGTATAGTAAACCAAGTAAAAGGAAGTCCAATGTAGAGTCCAGCGATTGGCATTTCATTTCTTTCATGGCGTAGGTGCTTTATGAAAAATTATGATCGGATACTGGTCGATCTTTCTCGCGTTGTGTGAACGCGGCAAGTGGGTGTCGTGTGTAGTGCCTCTGAATGAATTGCATTGTTGCTACGGTCGATGATCATATAAAAGTTTGATTAATTCGCAATCGAGTAGGTAATTAAGTCTTGTTTCATCGACTAATTTTCATATTCATACATCAACCCTCGTAATTATTCCAACGATGGAGAATTTGTGCTTCATCTAACTTTTGGCAGATAAATATAAATGTGCGGTGATTTTGTTAGAATAAATGAGTCTTTGTTGGAATAATTAACGCGCTTGTGCAATTATGCTCATTGCATATGCAATGGTTCCCATTAATATTCGAACACTTTTGAAAAGAGAATAATTGTTTTAAAATTGGAATGAATGGTTTGGGCTTTTTGAGAAGTTACAAGGATTTGTTTAGTATTTTAAATGACGTATGAAAGAAATATTAAAAATATTCCAACTGGTTATATGAAAAATTTGTAAAAGGCGTAGAAGAAATAGGTTAACATTGCTATGAGATACAAATAGTTGAAAATGGTGAAAATCGCAACTTTTCACGACCCTTCGCCTGTAACTGTAATCAATCTAAAGAATTGCAGCAAACTGGAGTGAAATAGAAATTTATATTCTTTCTTAATATGTTTAATAGGTTGAAAATAATATAACAATCCTTTTAAATTCCTTTAATGTTTTTACTGTTTTAAAATGCACATACTCATTTTTGTCACAAACGCATAAAATCCGCTGTGTAATTATTACTTCTACATCAGTCGATTTCTATAAAATTTTCGGAATGTATATAACTGACACATATCTACAAAACGTATTCTTAAAGTTTTTGTAATTTTTACACATCATTTAGAGAACTGATTGTTCTAAATTCCCAAAAAAGCCCATGTGTAAAAATATTCGAATTTAGAAAATTTCAGAATCTGAATAACTAATTCGAATATAAACAACAGCAATGACTTAGAAGCAATAATAAATAATCTTCTTTTAAGCAGTCTACACGGTACTTTGTACTAATTTTTAAAAATCTTTCATGCTAATTTTCCGTGTAGTATCTATTGTCCTCCGTTAAGTGTGATTTATTAGTTTTGCTTTTTAACACTAGGTTTACGGGCCCCGTTAAAATAACGGGATCTAATATTTTTAATTTATGATTCATTGAGATTGTAGAGAGGCATCTATGAGAAATTATTCAAACAATTTATGTCTTTGGATATATATTGTTGCGACCCTTTCCCGGACGAGCCCCCAATGTTGCGACTTTTGCCACTCCGTGTCATCCGCCGCGGCATCATTAAATATTTGTTGATAAACTTTATTTAAAATGTATTTACAACTCTTATAACGTTTACAAATGTATTGAAGTGTATATGTGTTTTGAATATCTGTCTGATTTTCTCGGCGATGGTATCTCTATATTTCTTCTGATCCACGGCCAAGAATTCATTGACAACCCCTCTCTTCAACTATTACCTTAGAGCATGGATGGGCATTTTTTTTCAATTGAGACAAAACCGTTCCCACCATAGCGTCCACTGTCCCCCACCAACATCCGCCGTTACCATAGAGGAAGGAAGTGCTTCGCCCGTTGCGAACAGTGCGCAGGCCTCGCGCATGAAAGAGAGGTTGGTGGGAGAAGCAGGCGTTTGAGGGGTCCCTACCGTGCACATCCCTGCCTTAGGGATTGTTCATCACGGCATTACGTCGACTTCTCAATATTCGCGCCGCCGTAACAATATTATAAAAAGAATGGCTAAAAATTTTGATAGATACATCCTGTTATTTTCATAAAGTATTGTAAAAAAGTCACGGTAAAACTTACGTTTAGGGGAGGATGCTCCGATGACCTTGACCTTGACATATGTTGTTGAGGACAACATTCTGAACAACTTTTGTCATTAAAACTACCCGGTGCTCGGTCTTAGTTTTCGAGATATTTGCGAAAAACTATTGCTAGTACTGTATTGAATTTTTTATTATATTGCCGAATTTTTATTTAAAAGAACGTACAATTTTGATAAACGCATTGATGCTTTTTTCGAAATAATGAATTCTATGTATCCATTAGACCATTTAAATACAGAATAAAATTCTCAGTTTGATATAAATACCATTCGAGATACTCATAATTTCGTCTGCGTGCTCTTCGCCCCCCGCCACCTAGTCCTAACCAACACACGACACCACACACACCCACTCAGTGTTTCTGAGACGAAGGTTCTCACATTAAACAATGTAAAATCAACTGAAACCAATACCAATTTGTTTTACTATCAAATGCGATAATATAATACATGTATGCTGTATTGGTCTGGGTTAGGTCTGGGTTAGGTTTTGCAATTTGTTTTACTATCAAATGCGATAATTTAATACATGTATGCTGTATTCGTTTCAGTTGATTTTATATTGTATAATGTGAGAGCCTTCTTTTTAGAAATACTGGGTGGGTGTGTGTGGTATTGTCGCTTCTCATCCCCGCAACGTGTTTACAAACAAAAAATAAACAGATGCGGCCCCGGAACAGGTTTACGTTGCCACGGAGCGTGGAAGAATACGGAAAATTTAATACACTATTAGCAATAGTTTTTTCGCAAATATCTCAAAAACTGAGACCGAGCACCGGGTAGTTGTAATGACAAAAGTTGTTCAGAATCTTGTCCTCAACAACATACGTCAAGGTCAAGGTCATCGGAGCATCCTCCCCTAAACGTAAGGTTTACCAAAGTCACTTTTAGTGGTCCGTAGTTCCAGTGTTAAAACCATCATGAACATGATAAAATGTGTAGATCCAATTGAACAGTAAGATAAACATTGAAAGTGGCAGATACAGTTATGAATTTTAATAGTATAAACAATAAAATACTGGATAAAACGTTAATATAATAAGTTTGATGATTATTGAAAACTATAAAATTGTAATTACAGCGTAGATACTTTATTTACCGCCGACATCTTTATAGTCTTTTGAAAATAAAAAAAAATTACAATTAAGAGGTTCTTAATGATTTGTTGAATTGCCATAGAAATATCATTCGTAAACCAACAAGTTACGCGTTCATATTAAAAACCTTATTAATAGGCTTTCGGTAGGTAAAGCGATAATGAACGATGTTTAAATGAAAATTAGTATGTAATCATTGAACTAATAAAGAAGTGAGTAAACTGAGACAGGTTCATTTTTATGGTCCTTTAATACAATATAAAAGCATCAATACGCATTTTTATTTTATCTTATGTTTGATAAACCAGATTTTTCAACCTCAATTTCAGCGGCTGTTCTCATGCATTCGCTATAAATATTTGCCGATATAAAAGGCTGCATGTTAAATTCGTTTGCGAGCTCTATGCATATCATGCATACTACAACTTTTGTTGGAAAATATTCAATCCAAATTGTGATTGTCGAAGGAATGTCGTAGTACATGTTGTTCATTGTTGAAGCAATTATTTATGTACATATTAAATTAAAATAACACATTTAAAAAATTCGCACAATGAAAATGTTTATAGTTATCGGCAAAAAAATATGTTCCCAGTACTTGGGGATGATTGAACCCCTTCATAATATATTATAGTATATATAATCAGTTCTACTATCACATATTTGTCTTTACCAGGAATGTATTTTCCACGATAAATATACTTGCATGAATTATTATATTGACAGGTGCTTGGTTTATTAGATCGAATACTTTTGACAGGTTAGTAGGATTATTTATTAGACCTCGGATTTCTATGCAGAATGAAATCTATTGCAATAAATAGAAATCAAATGGAAAGCTCTTTTTTTCTTTAATAACTTTAATAAGATGAAAATAATATATTGACATTCTTATTACTATTTTATACCTACTGGATTTTGTCATAAACACGTAAAATCTGTACTGTAATTATTATATTGCAATTTAGTTTTGCAAAATATAAAGTAGTTCTATCTTTTGAGCATTTCAATCGTTTCAAATAAGAGTAAGAGGTATTATACACCTTGATCTGTCCTTCATATCAATTTGACATACTTTTCACTGACTCTGAATAAATAATATATCCTACACATCATTTTACTAGTTGTAAACGACATAAATAATTTTATTCTATGCTTATTTCTCTTTACTTCATTTTTTCATGTTCAAGGAAAAAGATTACAATATTAATTACTTATCGCCCCATTGATCTCTTATTTAGATTATTATATCGATTTAGCACTAAGGGGTAAATTGAATTCAGAAAATGAGAGACGAATGTGGCTGAAGTAGTATTTCAATGCAGAAATTATTTTATACGGGTACACGTGTTCTATCACAGAACAGTTAAAAGATTTCTCTATGCTCTATAGGTGTGATTACAATTACAATTGAACACGATGTCTCTGTCACGGTGTTAGGGTTGTCGACCCACACTGTGATCGATCCGTTCAGTTTGCCCGACTGGTAGTCTATCAACGGCCGATCAACGTCGAAGCGAATGCAAATAGGAAAATTTAAATTTCATATTCTACAACACGTGCGGCGCATGTTCTTTCTAACATTGGGATTTCCATCCCAGCAATCTCAATAATTTCTAGTATATACTATATACCTATAAATTTATTTTACCTATAAAATAAATTTATAGTATATACCTATATTGCCCAAAAGCAGTCAAAATGACTGCATTGTGAAAGAATAACTAATGTGTAAAGAAAGTTTAAAATTAATTTTTAATATTTTTTATATTATTTACAGTTATATAACAAGTTATTAGTATATATTAACAAGAAAAAAAATTTACTTTTCCTGGGCATATTGATGACACTTTCATTTTCATCATTGGTGATCGACTCTTCTTCTAGTTGAAATTAAAAAGCAGTCAAAATGACTTCCTTCGGCAATCTAGTGTTAATGAATTAAAAATTAAAACGTTCGAATACATGACACTGAGTTTTTATTCTCTCAATTCTTTCTCTCATTTTCCATTTTACAGATCCTAACCTGGATATACGCTACTTCGCTGAATATATCAGCGTAAAAATTCATTTTAATTTTACATCTGGACGAATAATTCTATCGCCCATTTCTGAGAGACACGGTACTCAAGCCGATAAACGGATACCTGGAAATATCTTGTAAGTTGTTGAAGACATTACAAAATTGCTATTCTGAAAATTGTTCAGTGTAGAACGGGGCATTGCTTAGCACAGGGATGGGCACGGTAGGGGCCCCTCAAACGCCTGTTTCTCCCACCAACCTCTCTTTCATGCGCGAGGCCTGCGCACTGTTCGCAACGGGCGACACACTTCCTTCCTCTACGGTAACGGCGGATGCTGGTGAGGGACAGTGGGCGCTATGGTGGGGACGGTTTTGTCTCAATTCAGACAAAAATGCCCATCCCTGGTTTAGCACTAAACCTACCAACACCGGTCAAAATGACCAGTACCAGATTTTTGTTTTACAATTATTGAAATTATAATGTTGCTGTTATAAGAAATGATTAAATAAATATCTTTAGTAGATCACATATCACAATAAGGACCGCACAAAGTCTAAATAAATTCAATCTTGTTATTTTTATAACGCGATATGTACCAGTTACTTTTAAGGCTCGGTAGGTTTAGTGTTAATACATATAAACAGTTTGTTCGTGCATGAAAGTGTAGAAGATATCAAGGTCATCTTAGTCTTTTCAATCTTTGTACGAAGCCATCCGGGTTTATTTCGACACAATATTTCGGAAACATCACCTGACTATTCAACTTCGGACAAATGATTAAAATTGACAGCTGTTAATTAGATATAATAAAAAGATCAAGACATCTAGAGAAGGTAACTTGAAAAATATGTTTAAGAAAAATTAATACATAAGGGTTCAAACAGACCTAACCAATTGTGCAGTTGTTAGATTCGTCCCCTTTTTAAAAGTAACATGAATCGCACTATATAATTTTAAGTATTTACATAGCTCTTTCTAAATTCCTCTTGCGCAAGCATTTCTTGTTTAGTCAATTCAAATTATTGTGAATTTTTTATGCTTGCAAAATTTTGAAAAACGTCGCAAGGAAAGGTTATTCACTATATTATTAGGTCGTCCCATAAGTTCGTGCCGTTTACTGTTTTACTATTTAAATTAATATTTGAAACATAGTTTCAAAGTCAACGAAAAAATATAACCACCTTCTCTAAAACCTCTTCCCACTTTTATGGTAAAGATATTATACCGTCACTATAAAATTTCTGTGGTTTTTCATTAAAATACTTTTCAATCCGCGGCACGAACTTATGGGGCAGTCTAATATCTACTGTAAAAACATGTATCTAGAGATTGACTCCGCAATCTATTTAAGTATATTACCTCTATAGTAAACATTGCTTTCCTTTTCGTTGGACAATTTTCATAATAACAATTTTTTAGTGTCTTTAACTTTTCTATGCGTTCATCTATAACAGAACAATGTCTCTTTCCTAGCTAAATAACGTTTATATTAACACCTTTTTGTTTATCCAATTGAATAGCTGCAATACTAACATACATATAATATCAATGACATATTTAAATTTAAAATATAAATTTTATTAAATTTTCAAAAAGGAGTTATGTTTCGTAGTAGCACCACGTTGCTTTAATAGTAATTATAGTTTCGTCCTTTCCTTTATCATTAGTGATACATTAAATGTACTTACAATTTTATTAACACAACATTATACGATAGGTCTACTATTGTGGATTCCTTTCAATAATAACGACGTGTTATTAAATAACTCAAAGTCAAGTCAAAATAGGGGTACTTTTAACACTAAAACTGTAGAACCCGAAAAAATAGGTAGAAATTTTTTAATTTACACTTATTGAGTAAAGACGCATTTCTGCAGAATTATTCAATAAATTGAGTTCTTTGGACACATATTGGCTATTATAAAAATTGTGCAAAATTTTGATACACACAAACTTGTTATTTAATTATAATAATAGGTGAACTAATAACTTGCAGTGCTCTGTACATTTAACGTTAAGGATAAATGATCATATATAAAACTAAAAGAAAATATTATTATATATCTACATATTATTATACTAATTTTTGCTTATTGAACATTAAGTTATTGCAAAGTTATAACAACTCAAAATATTTACATTAATTTTCCCTAAAAGCATGAAATTTTGAAGTACGTCATTGTCCTGTAAACGAGCAGATATTATGTTCAGCCCACAATAGAGCATTCATACATTTCCAATTAAAAAGCGCACTATAGGTACAATAAAATCCGTTACCCCGTAGCAACAATCGATCCGACTACATATAGGGTGGTTCACCAGACATTATCACTTCGATTTACGTGACTGTTATTATTCGTAGCGAAAGATGTTTCACATAGTATCGAATGGTTCCTTGGGGCACATACAGTGGGTGTAAAAAGTATTCGTACTCCAATAAAAATCAAATAACTTTTTTAAAATTAGACCAAACAACTTCAGTTCTTTTGAGATGTTAAAAGGATTAGTTTACTAGGTAATGTTTAAATAATTTTTCTAAAAATTGCTAATGGTCTAAATTCGGAACAAAAAAGTAAAGGTCTCAATTTTTAACTTCATTATCTTTGCCTATAATGAACATTTAAAATACGCCGTTTGTAGATCTACGTAAGCTACATACATGCACAATGGTTCCTTAGGGCACATACAGTGGGTGTAAAAAGTATTCTTACACCAATAAAAATCAAATAACTTTTTTAAAATTAGGTCAAACGACTTCAGTTCTTTCGAGATGTTAAAAGGATTAGTTTACTAGGTAATGTGTAAATAATTTTTTCTAAAGATTGCAATTGGTCGAAATTGTGAAGAAAAAAGGTAAAGGCCACGATTTTTACCTTTTTTATCTTTGCTTATAATGAAAATTAAAAATACACGCCTTTTGTAGATCTACGTAAATTATATACATGCACAAAGTTTCATTGAAGTCGGTTAATGTTGCTATAAACATTACAAGATTAAAGTTTAAGGGTGAAAGTCGCAGATTTGGTGTAATCACCATTAAATGTTTGTAACTCATAACAACGTTAACCGATTTCGATGAAACTTTGTACATGTACATAACTTACTTAGACCTGAAAATTACGTCTTTTAAATTTTTATTACAGGCACAGATAAAGTAGTTAAAAATCGTGATCACTACTATTTTCTTCGTAATTCGGACCAGTAGACATTTTTAGAAAAAAATTATTTACACGCCACCTAGTAAATTTATGCGCCTGACATCTCAAAATAATTGAAGTCGTTTGATCCAGTTTCAAAAAAATTACTCGATTTTTAAAGTTGTAAGAATAGTTTGTACACCCACCGTACAAGACAATTTTTGCATACCCTATAATTCCCATCTTCTGGTAAAAGGACTGTGGCGAACTTCATAGCATTTTTCCCAGAAGCGAAAAAATTACCGGTATTTCTTTCGGTGTTTGGTAATACATACAGTGAGCCACGAAAATATTCAAACCTCCTTTAACTCAAAATAACTTTTCCTTAAATTGGACCAAACAACTTGACTTTTGATTAGCAATTAGAAGTCTTAGTTTACTAAAGGATCTGCAAAAAAGATTTAGAAAAAATTGCAATTGGTAGAAAATATTCAAACTTCCTTTAACTCAAAATAACTTTTCCTTAAATTGGACCAAACAACTTGACTTTTGTTTAGCAATTAGAAGTCTTAGTTTACTAAAGGATCTGCAAAAAAGATTTAGAAAAAATTGCAATTGGTAGAAAATATTCAAACCCCCTTTAACTCAAAATAACTTTTCCCTAAATTGGACCAAACAACTTGATTTTTGTTTAGCAATTAGAAGTCTTAGTTTACTAAAGGATCTGCAAAAAAGATTTAGAAAAAATTGCAATTGGTAGAAAATATTCAAACCCCCTTTAACTCAAAATAACTTTTCCTTAAATTGGACCAAACAACTTGACTTTTGTTTAGCAATTAGAAGTCTTAGTTTACTAAAGGATCTGCAAAAAAGATTTAGAAAAAATTGCAATTGGTAGAAAATATTCAAACCCCCTTTAACTCAAAATAACTTTTCCTTAAATTGGACCAAACAACTTGACTTTTGTTTAGCAATTAGAAGTCTTAGTTTACTAAAGGATCTGCAAAAAAGATTTAGAAAAAATTGCAATTGGTAGAAAATATTCAAACCCCCTTTAACTCAAAATAACTTTTCCTTAAATTGGACCAAACAACTTGATTTTTGTTTAGCAATTAGAAGACTTAGTTTACTAAAGGATCTGCAAAAAAGATTTAGAAAAAATTGCAATTGGTAGAAAATATTCAAACTTCCTTTAACTCAAAATAGCTTTTTCTTAAATTGGACCAAACAACTTGACTTTTGTTTAGCAATTAGAAGTCTTAGTTTACTATAGGATCTGCAAAAAAGATTTAGAAAATATTGCGATTGGTAGAAATTACGTGAAAAAATAAAAAATGAAATTTTCCAAATTTTTTTAATTGAGCCCGTAATGAAAATTTAAAACATGCGTGTTTTAGACCTATGTTAGGTAAACATATACTGAAAATTTCATCGAAATCGATTAACGAAAACTGCTACAAGCAGTTAAAAGTGGTGAGAACTGCAGTTTTGCACGGCTTCTGGTCAGTTTGAGCTTAAAATCGACAGATTCTTACATCTTTCGACACGTACCGATTACGATGAAATTTTCCTCACATGTCTAACTAACATACGAAGTGTGTAAATTAAGTAATGAGACTGGCAACGTAGCATTCGATCTAGCAACACTTGGTACGCGGGACTTGGAGGGGCGACATGTGAACATGTGATACGCTTTCAGTACGAGTTGAACTCGCTAGAGTCATTTGGTTGTGCATTACGATTTGTTACGTCAAAAGGTTTTTTTCCAGTGCGTTCTAAAAATGAGTGGCATCAATTGCTTCGGACTTGAGCACAGTACAACGGAAACTTTTGCAAAACATCTGCAGGCCTACGGAGCAGTGATGGTGCATGGTATCGGTTTTTTTCGCGCATGCGCGACTCAATGCAGGAACGTGCCGTACGTCTTATATTTGTGGGGAAAGTAGGGGAGAACTGTTATTGGCGGGAAACCGGATAGAAGAGTGCAAGACGACACAACGAGACGACCATACTTCGAAATTTTGGTAAGTTAACGTTAATATATTCGATTTCATAATGGCAACTAGTATTGGAGAAGGAGCTACTTGTCAATTCATATTTGAAAATCGAAAAAAAATTTGCGAAACTATGCGGGGTGACCAAGGTACCCCATTTTAGCCCAACTTTGTACTTTAATGAGGCTAAAATCCTCGCGCATGCGCGACAAAACCGAGATCATACACCATCACTGCTACGGAGACAATATTTTGTCAAGATTCCAGTCTTTTCGGTGATTTAAGGCATTTTCAGAAGGAAGAGAGTTGATTGAAGATGAACCACGTAGCGGAAGGCCTTCATCTTCAAGAACCGATGAAAATGTCCACAGAATCCGGGATCTCTTGCGTTCAAATCGTCGGTTGACAGTTAGAATGATCGGGAAAGTGTTCAGTTTGACTCACACCACCGTTCATCAGATTTTGACAAATGAATTGGGGATGAGAAAAACATTCAAACGGCTGTAACCGGCCAGCTGAAGGCTATTCCAGTATCCGAGTTCCAGCACTGCTATGAGGATTGGAAGAATCGTATTGCAACGCTGTGTGGCTTCACAAGGAAGTTATATTGTGGGAGACAAAATTGAGTTGTAATTCTATTCGAATAAAAAAATTGAATAAAATCAGTCTCATTACTTAATTTACACACCTCGTAGATCTACAAATCATATATCTTAGAGTTTCGTTGCGGGCTCAAACAAAAAAGTTCTAAAAAGTGCCTTCCATATTTTTTCACTTAATTTCTACCAATTGCAATTTTTTCGAAATCTTTACTAAACTTTACTAAACTAATCCTGTACAAAATCCTTTACTAAACTGATACTTATAATTGCTAAAAGAAAAAGGCATGTCGTTTGGTGCAGTTTTAGAAAAGTTATTCTGATTTAACACTAGATTTACGGAGCCCGTCAAAATGACGGATTCAAAAATGTTTAATTTACGATTATTAAGAGTGTAAGGAGGAATTCGTGAGGAATTATTAAATAGATTTATTTTTTTGTGTACATATTACAATAAAAATCGCTGAAGATCCAAGTAAATACAATTTTATTATTTTTATAAAGCAATGTAAAATAATCAATTGTAGTGCTCCGTAAATCTAGTGTTAAAGGGTGTTCGAATACTTTCGTGGGGCACTGTATATCGGTTTCGGTATTCAGCCATTTCGGTACGATATCGATTTCGGTATAGCTTTGCTAACGTAATACCGGTTTTAAATCTCTGCCTAATACCTGGTGGACTACCTTGTACAGCCGGCATGGTAAAAAATAAACACATACCTGTCGGAGTCCCGGAACGTCCCCTACAGCACTTCCGTCGGCACGAACCCAAATAATATCCGGTTGGGGGTTTCCTCTGGCCTGGCATTCGACGACAGCTCCGGTTCCGTTCGAGAAGTCAACTCGGTTTGGTGGTTCCTTGACAAACACGGGTCCCATAGATTCATCCTCAGCGTAAGCCACTGCGGACAAAGAGAAGAGAAAAGTTTGCTAGGTAATCAGGAAAACAGATTGAACGATTCCGGGAGCGTTTGTCGTGTTTATCGGCCAGCAACACCCCGGGTTGAGGAACCAAAAGGGGCACGCTAAGAGATTAATTAGTCCGAAACTATCACCGTGCGACGTAACTTTTGTTGCGAGTCTTTCGGTTTCGTTAGGCAGCCGTCTCCGCCAGGATACGCGACACCCACGTTCAATTGGCGCGTCGCCAATTGTAGCAAACAACAGGTTGCCGGTCTGCTATTGAATAATATGCTATCAACGTCACGTGACCATAAGAGAGACGGTAACACGCGTGATTTGTTTTCCATCACAGGCATTCGCGATCTTTGAATACAGGATCTATCGTGTACTACGAAACGTTTCATCCGTATGTCATGTCGATTCGGAGAATCGTTATCGGCGTTCAAGGATGATCGATGTTGAAGCACACAAAATCTGTGATTCATGTAACTATATTATCCGACTACGTTTCACATACATACACAGATAACCGAATCTGCCATGGCAGAAAACCAGCAGAGTCTGCTGGGAGACGCAGGCGACAGACTCTGGCCAAAAGCTGGCCAGATTACTTAAGCACTGTTTTTAGAAAATGATTCTCTCATTTTATGTGAATTTTCAAGGCTACAGTTATTTTATAAGTTATGGATATAATTATATCATCTACATAATAATACTTCATATATGCAGCTATTTTATATATTGTTAACTACTTATAATTCTGATATTTTCACCGACATCGGTTGATGCGAAAGGAACAACAGGCATTGAAAGATATAAGAGTCTTTAGATTGATTACAGTTAGGGGCTGAAAATCGTGAAAAACTATGATTTTTACCATCTTTAACTATTTGTAGTTGATTGCAACATTGACCGATTTCGATGAAATTTCGAGGATGTATATAATTGACACAGATCTACAAAACGTATTTCTTAAATTTTCGATACAAACCCACACAAAAAAAAGTTGTAAAAAGCAACTTTTGGTATTCCGCCTGCAATTCCGGACTGCAAGTTTTTCAAAATTTTCTTTTTTCACGTCAAGTAGTGAACTAATTGTTCTTCATTGACAGTAATTTTCTTGCAAACTATTAAGTCACCCAACAAATAATACAAATTTTCTTCTATATTTTATGAAAAATGAAATAGTCATCGTTACTTTTATCATTATCATTAGTGCTCTATGCGTTCTCTCTCATTTTCTACAGTTTACAGAGTAATCCATATACAACATATCAGGTAATTCAGAAAGTAATTTCGTTTTTCGTGAGATGACATTGTTTCCATTTATTATTACCAAACCTTATTCTAACAAGGAGAAGATGCAGTCATCAGGTCTTAGATTTTGTCGAAACTTTGCATACTGTTTATGAAAATATAGCATTATGGGCGTCGATACTCAATAATTTTTGAGATACTTACAATTTAAATTTCATTATACCCGTTAAGCCTTTGAGTACAGTTTTGGTTAAAGTTTTGGCAAGTGCCAAACGACGTGATGGTAACGTACTAGATTCATTACCGGGAAGACCAATGTTCAAATCCCTTTTTCCTTGTTTTCCATTTTTTTCTTTTTTCTCTGTTCAATTTATCTGTTTTCATGTATTTTGCACATGAAAAATACACTCATATCTATAGGAAACAAAATATAAAAATATTATTGAAAAGGAACATAATATGAAAGAAACACTAACTTCATCAACCTTAACTTATCTCAGAAGTTGTTGACTATCGTCGCCTATAATGCTACATTTTCATGAACAGGAGAACGAAATCTACCAATATGCAAAGTTTCGAGAAAATCTGAGACCCCATGACCGACGTCTTCTCCTTGTAAATGTAAGAAAACGAGAACTGTACGCTCGTCGCAAAGCCACTATCCCCACCACTGGGGTAATCCAATACGGGGGCAGGTATACCGCTGCGAAACTACACTGCTAATCCAATCACATAAATTCTTTATTTTTCATTATTTTTTTATGGGACTTTCACCAACTGCTTTGTGGCATTTTTCTGATTAAAATGATACTAAATACGACATAATATGAATTGTATTTTGTGGTTTAATTGAGTAACGTTTGGAAGTAGAAGAGGATAGCGATCCGTGTTTACAAGCGCTGTCCTTTTCTACGTTCGACGCGCTCAGCAAGGTCACAAGAAAATAGTCGAACTGTACGATCCATGCAATGGCACGGTCCCGAGAGTTTTGTTTAGATCAAATATTTACTGTATCTAGAAATTAAAAACATGTGATATACGGTGAGATTATTTATAACCGTAGATATACATATAATATAATGGTACAATGTATACCAATTATAGGAAAGTGTTATACTGTCGCAAAACAAGAATTAGACGCGTAAATACGGAAAGTTTTTGTATTGGACAATCAAACTTCAACAATCTTAACGTATCTCAAAAGTTGTTGAGTATCGACTCCTATAATGCTAGATTTTCATAAACAGGAGAACGAAATCTACCAATATGCAAAGTTTCGAGAAAATCTGAGACCCCATGACCGCGTCTTCTCCTTGTAAGTCGCAAAATCATTGTATATCTTGACAGCTTATATTTTGGGCATCTTTTCGTGCCTTATAGTGCTTTACAACATTTCAAGCATTTTTATTGTCATCGCGTGAAATATAGAAAATCAAAGTAAGCATTCCGTCATACTCTGCTTCAAGAAAGAAAAAAGCTGTGTGCTATTTACAGAGAGTAAATAAGTGTCATTTATTTCGTTCTCTTTAGCACTCCTTAAGTGGTGTAAACATTATTTTAAATGAAGGCATCAAACATAACGTAACTCAATTGTTTGCTAATGAAAGCAGGTGCTCCATGTTGCTTGAAAGATGGCAAAAGATCATATGTAAGACTCCATTTTCCTCGCAAGGAGCGTTTAACCCTTAGCACTCAAATTGCGACTCTGAGGCCCCACTTAAAATTGCTATAGCATTATTCAAAATATTGTTTACGATACTAAATTTGTTCTTATTTAATAAATTACTAAACATTCACGTATTGTACGAGGTATTATATGCAGTTTCATATGCGGGACATGGAAAAAATCATGAGGAATGGAAATATTCTAAGTTGAAAGAAATATTTAGTTTTTTAATTAAAATCACTCCGAGTGCAAAGGGTTAATACTATTAGAGCGCGAACGCTAAACAAGGCTATGCTCGGTGGTAAAGTCTGACTGTTCTGACGGGTGCGGGAGTATATCACAGAATGCCTGCCAGAAGTCATCCCTTGTTCCTCGGAGTCAAGAGTCCCAGGGTCAGGGGTTGACAAGGGGGGAGCAACTACATACCGAATAATTCGGTGTTCATTTTCCCTTGGAAGAACGGAATTACTTTCCTCTCAACCCCATAGAAAGACTAATTATTACAGGGCTGCGGAATCGGCAATCAAACTCCCCACTCCGACTCCGAATTTATCGGCCGTATGACGAGTACTGTTTACAAAATTTATCATCGCAGTGATGGCATCGACATACAAACAACGAAAAGGGTATTCTCCGGAACTGATGTAGCGATTTCTTCATTGATTGCAATACTTGTACTCACTGATATATGTAATATCAGTGCTTCTACTCCTAGAAAACTAACTGCAACGAAATTTCGTTCTAACACGTTTCAAAATTCACGGTTTTCCCTGTCTAATACGAAAGGAAAAACAGTGCAGTCCAATAGTCACTTGTACTTTGATACAAATGTAGTAATTTAATATACGTGTAGATAGTTTGATTACAACTTAAACTTAATTAATTATTTTGACCACATTTTTTTATTTTTCGTCAAATTTACTAACACGAAGCCGGAGTCGGCATATTTTCTTCCAAATCCGGCTCCGACTCCAGTGATTAGAAATTCCGTGTGACTCCGCAGCCCTGAATTATTGAATGTAATTGTATCTATGCTTTACTTTCCAAAAGTATGAAAGGAAAATCGCGTTAAAATTAATTTTTTGTGTGTACTTCCGAAAAGACCATACCTCCGATTTTTTTTATACTCTGGATTCTTGCGTATTTTGACGTGCTGATTACGAATATGATAGCGAAAATTAGCGAAAATGTTATTTTCACAGCGGAAACCATGAAAAAACCATAAAAATCATAGTTTTTTCCATTTATTTCCGTAAATAATGGGAATTTTGAAAAATACTTCAGATACAAGTTGTAGTCCTCATTAAAATACATATTTTATGTCGTATCGATACTTGTCATAAAGATAATACTTTCTGAGAAAAATGGTAGGTAATTATTGACTTAAACGGAGCTACTCTCGATTTCAATGTCCTTTACATATGTTATCGAAGTATGAAAAATATCCATGTAGAATAGAACACACACACGTGGGGTGCAAGTGGGGGATCCGAAGGCGGCGAAAACGAACAGTTGTTTAACTTAATGTTTAAGTTTAGGTTTAAGTTTAGGTTAGGTATTTTTAGAACAAACAGGTTTAACGAACAGTCGTTTAACTTAATGTTTTAGTTTAGGTTTAGATTTAGGTTAGGTAAGGTTAGGTTATTCCTTTTGGGGATGAAGCTTCCCACAGAGGGTGGATCTCGCTATACGTGGAAAATTAAAAATCCAATAATACAGAAAACGCGTGGGCGAAGGAAGAGCTTTGCCGTATCCCTATCTAGTATTAACCAATGAAATTAACAATAAAACTTGATTTGTGTTGGACGAGTTATATGGAGTTTTGAACATTTAATATCGTTTTTCTCAAAAACTATTGTCTTCATGACAAAAATCAATTATACATAAAATGTGTATTTCGATTAGACCTACAACTTTTATTTGAAATATTTTTCAAAATTACGATTATTTACGGAAATAAATGGAAAAAAACTATGATTTTTATGGTTTTTTCGTGCTTTCCGCTATGAAAATAACATTTGCACCAATTTTCACTATTATATTCGTAATCAATACGTCAAAATACGTAAGAATCCAGAGTATAAAAAAAAATCGAAGGTATGGTCTTTTCGGAAGGTTATCCAAATTTTTGTATATTTATGCCAATATTGTCTTTAATTTTATCTGTAGGGGTTTGGATAATTTATTCTTTTTTCAACTGTATTGACTGCGTCGACCCAATAAATGTGTCTCATTGCCATGTTTACACGATCTTGTCTTGCTGACAAAAATATTAATATCTTTTATATTCGCCCTGTGCCCTAGCACACTTCTGTCTTTCGGCAAATAAATTCGATCGCGCTGCTTAGCACTAATCGTTCAGATTTTTGCTAAAGCCCGTGGTAAACTCAAACGCTTAAACCATCTGCTACGGAGCTGTTGTGGAACGAAAAGAGGAGAATGCATGATGCAGAATTATTAAATGGACGGGGAAAGGAAAAGGTAATGCAGTGGTTAAAAGCAGCAAAAAGAAAAACGAAGGATGAGGAAAAAGCTGAGACGAAGAAAAGAACGAGGACATTTGAATCGTGAAATAAGTCTATTCTTTTGACCGTGAGAATTCAATTTGTAGGGAATTAAAAGTTTCTTCAAATTTTAAATAAAATAACAACAAGTTGAATTATGTGCCTTATTTTTATTTTGCGCGAGTATCGTGCAACACTGTCGCAAATACCTGATAAAACAAGTATCAACAAGTTTACGCTCGCTTCAATTAATTATAAATATAGAATTCTGTTTACGAATAATGACCACTTTTCAGGAACTTTCTCCTCGTAGATAAATAATAATATCTGACTCGGGTCCCAACTTTTTCAGAAATTTTAATAGATCCACTATTATAAGTGGACTGTGGATCTTTATTCATTTAAGTATACTGTTTTGAAATACAAGAAAAGATGTATAATAACAAACATTAATGACGTCTCTACTCTATGTTTACCATAACGAATTTTCTAGTTAATAAATTGGACTTGTTCGTCCTCTCGGTTTCAATAAAGTTAGCCACAAAATTTACAATTTCCATAAAGACCCGCAATCTAATTATAATACATAAGTTAAAACTGTACTATTGCTGGCACTGCGTTAGTTATTGGCACCTTTTATTTAAACGGCAAATATTAAGAATTCCTGGTATAGAAAATCATTTTTTATTGCTTCTTATTTATATTTTAAAGCAACGTTGTAAGTTTTCATAACAAAGTTCCACGTATGTCTGTTAGCAACGCTGGAGGACATCCGGTAAGACCGACGGATCACCACAGTGCAGTGTAAATAGTTTTGTTATAATTTTCGTTACGAGTAAGTATACTTTATCGCTTTATAACTTAATTTCGGACTGTACTGCAGATGTAATCAGTGCGTATATGTTTAATTATAAATCAAATAGCCTGTTTAACGTTTACTTCTTACTCTTTTACCAAATGTGCCAATAACTGTACTACTTATTTGTCTTACGATTGTTATTTACTGAATATATTTTATAATCAAAGACTTATGACTGTAAAACTGTTTGATTTTGCTGAAAAATCTCTATTAACTTATAATAATAGCAAGTTAAGCTCGTTTAAACATTTCAAACAAAAAGATAAAAAGATTTTTACTACGATTTTGGCTTATGGTGCCAGTCATTGTACAGTTTACCCTATCACGGTTAATCAAGCCCTGAAAGAGTATAAACAGCTACTTCTAATAAAAGAGTAAAACAAGTAAAACGGTTTCTAATTTGATTTTCTTCGACGAATATAAAGTAGAGTATTGTTAAATATTAGAAAACATAACAGATTCAAAGGAACGGTCCCTTTTTAAATTTGTTGATACAATTAAATTTCCCATTTGAAAACACATAATTAATGTAAACAAAAATAGACACCCTCTGATTTTCGAAATATCTTAATAACGAGTTTTTAACCCCTTTCTTAGAGAAGTGTTATCATTCCCCCAATGTGGACGGTAGTCGATAAATAAATAAGTGTAAAAAGTAATACTAATTTACTGCTAGGACAAGCATAACGTGGAATTCATAACAAATAGACACTCAATAAAGTCTTCTTCCAAAGAGCATTATTAAAAGCGTGGATTAAAATTGGACATAATATAATAACTGAACTATGGTGCTTTATGCATTTATAGCAAATACAAATATCTAAAATTCAAGATGACATGTTCATTAACTTCAGGGAATCTTTTAATCCGTGAAAGAAATATTCCTTTATTTTGGTTTCCATAAAATTAAGTATGCAAATAATAATTTACATGAACATCCACAGTCTAATAATGGCTAGTTGAAAATGTAATATAAAAACATATCTCCAAGGAGTCATAAAAAATGAAGAATATCAATGTTATATGTAAACAGCGGATCTTCATGCAAAATAAAAGTTATCTGCCTAAATCGCCAACAAAGTGGAGTGAACTAGAAATTTGTTCCTTTCTTAATATGTTTAATAGCTAGAAAATAACGTAACAGTATTTCTAATTTCTTTCAATGCGTTTACCGTTTTAAATTACATCTACCCATTTTTGTCATAAATGCATCAAATCTGCTGTCCACTTATATGTTAAAATTAAGAATATTAAGCATAATACTACTTCTTGCTGAATTACATTTTATCAACATATTTTCCGTACACGATTGGCACAAATGTCATATTATTTTGTAGCTTATAAAAGTCTTGGATAATTTATCTGTATAATATACTATATTTTGTTAATCAATCGACCGTGAATTTTACGTATTTTTTTTTAAGTTGCCTCAACCTCACAACGTGTTGGTATAGATGAATAATAGTTTGTGGCGCTCGTACGCCAAAACTATTGATTTTACAAAACAATTGCTATGACATAAATTGTAAGAAATTTTCTCTAGTTTAATTTTGTATATAATTGTTTTCATCGTAAAATGAGTCGGAAAGGAGATATTGTCAAAAAACTGCTATTAGGTCCCATTTTTCCAATATGGCGGCGCAAGCGGCAAAGATACGAGGTGGCAAAGTTGAAATTCGGAAAGAGCACATCGAAATCTATAAAATTACCCATTTTCAAAACTCCCGGAAAACTTTCCAGGTAAAACTACCAAATGACTGTACTATATTCCAAGTAATGCAATGTGTATTTCCTGTTTCACAATCGGAAAACTACATTTTCGAGACTCGTTAACAGACTGTCCGCCGCAAATGTACCAATTTCTTTTAATGCTTCTTGTGTCTGGTATCAGCCTTCGGAAAATCAGCATCGGCACTGAGTTTCCTCGAGCTGATCGCCGCTGTTCAAGGCACAATTTATTCTTAGATCCATATTCAGTCGGTTTACGCGTGTTTACGATTATACAAGAGCTCATTGTGCCACTTTCTTCCCGCGTAACCGCATGCCGGCTTAACCGCGTCGAGAACGGATAAGCGCGAGCACGGACCGCCGTAAAATCGAGTTACGAACAGAACCGGTTGGCGAACCAACAGTACACACTTGCCAACCAACGCGAGCGACAGGAGGTGCACTCAGGTACGAAGGAACAGGTGTTCCGAACTTTTGACGTACCTGGATTCGAGCTGTGCAAGGATTGTCCTTGCAGTCGTCCCGCTTTTATCCTTATATTGACTTGTTACCTTCAAACGAATTCAACCGTACAATGCATTGTTAAGAACATTTCTTTGGACATACGTAGAATTTTCAGGAAAGTGGGGATCCACGCCATATTTAATATACCATCATATTTAAAGGAATGGTTTCCACCCATAAAAGATAAAGTACCACTTTTAAAAAATTGTAACATAGTATATGAAATTCCATGCAAAGGCTGTGATTTGACATACATAGGACAAACCTCTCGACATCTTGACACACGCATAACCAAGCATAAACGTAATATTTTTCTGTCTCCCTCACAACACACAGCACTGACGAAACATTCAATTGAAATGGACCATGCATTTGATTTTGAGAACGTTAAAGTTATTGACAAAGAGTCCAATTTACAACGAAGATTATTATTAGAAACTATACATATGATTAAACAACAAAGCGTTAATCTTAGGTATGAAACACCTAAGATTCATGACTATTACGCTACATTACTGAATTAGTAATGGTTTTATGATGTAGTTTCTTATTTTTGATATTTTATTAAAAAAAATCCTTTCCATAATCTGTATTCAGCAATAATTCGTTTCTCTGTCAAATGAATTGAATGTCAATTTTTTTCAGTACCATAACAGTCGGTTAGGTACAATTGCATTGTGTGTTGGGTGGAAAACAGTGTAAATAGCATTTGAATTTACCGCCTATTATCGACCCTGGGTCCATGAATCACTTGGTTCTGATTGGTCTATTTTGAACGTGTAGTTCCTATGCATGTTATGTTTATATTACAACCTTCAAAAGTTCCAGTTCAGTTTCTGCCGGCATGTAGCCAGCATGCTTTCTCGATAAATTCCACTTATTCATTTTCCGCTATAGCAAGTATGAAAAAGTTTCGTTTTCTCTTCTGAAATCAACATACCTTGTCTTACACTAAATACGTTATTACAATTAAATTATGTTACAGACGCAAAACAAAATCTCATCTCTTGAGAAAGACCCACATCTGGGTCGAAACGTTGAGTTTCCATAGAGGTTTCTAATTTGCAAAATTGCTAATTTGTATCAATGATCGAACCTGTGCGCCGAAATTCCAAACACAATTGTACAATGCATCATCCGTAATTTTTATTATTACAGTCGGGGACAAAAATAAGTGGACAGGTAGAGAGAATATGTATTAACACGTTAAACACTATGTCGGCCCCTGGGGACGGACAGTATAGAATTTACAAAACAATATACAGGGTGGACCACGAAGCGTGACCAGTGACCAGATTAAATTATTTTGCTGTAAGCAGTTCGATCGAAAGATTTTTTAACTAAAATAACATGGTTCAAGGAGAGCTTTAAAACGATTGTACCAAATTTTTTGCCCATCCTTTTCTCCAGAGTTATCAAGGTCACTTTCAGTTTTTATAGGCAAACCAGAATTTTTTTACACGAATTATTTAGGAGATACTGAGACGAATTCGGCACGCACCATAAAAAGTATTTATTCTTCATCTAAACCAAAGAAACATTTAAAAAATATCATTTAACTTAGTTGAATCGATACTCAAAATGGTGCCCACTATCAAGCAATACACTCCCGTGAACAGTAAAGAAATTACTTCTTACAAGGAGAAGACGCGGTCATAGGGTCTCAGATTTTCTCGAAACTTTGCATATTGGTAGATTTCGTTCTCCTGTTTATGAAAATGTAGCATTATAGGCGTCGATACTCAACAACTTTTGAGATACGTTAAGATTGATGAAGTTAGTGTATCTTTCATATTATGTTCCTTTACAATAAAATTTTTATATTTTGTTTCCTATAGATATTATGAGTGTATTTTTCATGTGCAAAATACAATTAATTAAAATAGATAAACTGAACAAAAAAGAAAGAAAAAAATGGAAAAAAAGGAAAAAGGGATTTGAACGCTGGCCTTCCCGTTAATGAATCTAGTACGTTACCATCACGTCGTTTGGTATTTGACAAAAACTTTAACCTAAACTGTACTTAACGGCTTAACGGGTACAATGAAATTTAAATTGTAAATATCTCAAAAATTATTGAGTATCGACGCCTATAATGCTATATTTTCATAAACAGGAAAACGAAACCTACCAGTATGTGTATATTTTTTCATAAACAGGAAAACGAAACCTACCAGTATGCAAAGTTTCGACAAAATCTAAGACCCGATGACCGCGTCTTCTCCTTGTTAGTTCTTTCTATGACGTCTGCCCTGATGGTTAAGCATGAATCTACATACAATTCTCTGTCGCATATCTTCTGGCGTTGTTGACGGTTCTTTATAAACTTTTGCCTTCAGTGCACCCCATGAAAAGACATCTAACGAAATAAGATCGGGAGAGCGGATTTAAACTGTTAGTCTCTCGAAGAATTTTAATTATTCGTTCGAATATGCAACGTGAAGGATAACGGTTATTAGGAAATCGTTCAGCGTATAATTGCTGAGCCAACACGGAATTGCGCTCGCATATCCGTAGTAGATCAAGAGCATCTCGATTTTTCCGTCGATACTGTAAACCACCATGAAACGCAGTACACGTACACGCAGATCACGAAAGACTACTAACAGTTCACGTTCGGTACCATTGACACTAAACCTACCGACCGGTAAATGTGACTAGTATGTGCTCCCTTATAAAAATGACACATTTAAATTTATTTAGATTTTGTGCCATTTTTACTGTAATGTATACTAGAATAAAAAGGTATGCATAATCATTCCCAGTTGAAGCATTTTTCTAACTTCAATAATTGCAAAATAAAAAATTTGAAAACGGTCATTTGACCGGCATTGGTAGATTTACTGTTAAATGTAGTCCAAGGTACAGAACGGAATGTTTAGAAACAGTACATAAGAGATCAAGACAATAATGATTAATACTAATCTATCAACAGCTCTGGAAAGTGTACAACAGTATGACTTGCTATTCCTCTGTAATAGAATCTTGCAAAATTCTTCGAACTAAGAATTTTCTTCAGTATTTTTAAATGAAAAAAAAAATGGGTTGTGTTTATAGGTTGTGGTATTGTAGAATTTGTTTATGTTAAATGTTTATTAACTTTGAGTTTAAAAAAAAGTACCTCCGTAATTTTTGGTATAGTAATTGGGAGTATATTAAACTTCACATCCACGCAAATTTTGTTGCTCAAGTTAGCTCAAAATGGAAGAAATAGTTGAAATTGTCATTAAGATACTCAACGTCGAGACTTACAGCGTAAACTCCACGTCATCGGATGTAGACATTATATAATACATGTATAATTGATTTAGAAAATATATTTAAAAAGATTTCAAATATGCATTCATTGTTTAGCTTTTGTTCCCCAAATCCATATGCTTTATATGTCATTATGATTTTTTACGCATGTCCGACAATCTGATAAGAAAGTTTTCCAAAGAAAAGCTAGCCAGTAATTATATGACAACAAATAGCAATTGGAAGAAATGAAAAAAATGTTGTATTCAATAACGGATTAGATTACGTTGCTTTTTAATGAAATTTGTGGTTTAATTTAAAAGATATGAATTTTGTCCCTGAAGACCTTATACTCTGTGAGTCCGTTAAAATTATTAGCCGTGTATATTGAGTCCAAAAAAAGATTAATGTTGATCGCGAAGAAGAGAATTGAGCAATATGTAAAATAAAATTGCTATGTAAAAATTTCAATGAACATAGTTACAAAATTTTTATAAAATGCTTTTCTTCTAAAATTTCTGTCTAAATTTTATGTTGGGTAAGACGGTTAACATACCAAAAACATCAGGTAAATCAATTTTCCTAGCATTCTGACCGGAAGTCCTCCCATCGGCAATCTCTGTTGCTCGTCGCGCGGGAGTAATTGGATGCAGGAATTCAATAATATTTGCGAGAGAAAGAGAGAGAAAAGCGATTCAAGAATCTACTCCGGGCGATTTGAATGAACACCGTGTTCATTAACATTGGCACTAACACATGCGTCGCGGCGGGAAAGGTCGAAGGCACATTGATCAGTGACCCGATCACGCGGAGGCATTTTTCGTAAAGTTCCAGCGTTACGCGCTCACGATCAAAGACGAGATTCTGCGCGGTCGATAACCAGCCCGTAATCTATATATAGACAAGCGTTTGAAACGACCGGACACGCTGCATCGAATACATTTCTAGCAAACGTACGCGAATGCACGCGGCTATAATATAGTCGTATCCCACATCAACGGTTACGCTCCTGACTCACGGCCGGGTTTACGCGTGTTGGAGCTGGAAAGATCGTGACAATCATAATGATCGAGTCTACTGAGAAGTTCCGACTCACTCATTTCGATTCAATTCTTTAGTTTAGAGTTTTAGAGGATCGGTTCTTTTGTTTTGTTTCAACGTTTCGTCAACATTGCAGCTACAGTCTGCTATAACCTCAGCTCTAACGTACACTTGTACGCAGTGATGGGAATGTTGGCGCTTTTCACGCGCATGCGCGGCGATTTTAGCCTCAGTCAAGCACAAAAATCGGGTACCTTGGTCGCTCCGCTAATTTCGCAAAATTTATTATGATTTGATTTTGAGAAATGAATGTATATATGTATATATATATATATATATATATATATACATACGTACATAGAATATATAATATATAAATATATAATATTTATGTATCTATGTACAATATAATATAACTTACTCTTCTTCATCATCTTGGGAATAAGGAAGGGAAGGGTACTAAAATAACTTTAAACGAAATATATAATAACAAACCCACTACTTTCGCCCCAATAGTACCCCACAAACTTCGGACGTAACCTCGGTTCTGCCGAAACTCGCGCATGCGCGTGAAAAGCGCCAACATTCCCATCACTGCTTGTACGTTGCGTACACGTGTAAAAGAGAAGTGCACGATATTTATGAAATATTGAATTTCTAACGTACACTTCATAAATTTTTCATAAATATCGTGCATCCCTCTTTTACATACATTATAACGTGGCCCGGCTACAACGAAACTGTGAAAATACAGTTAGCGAAATTTGCATAGTTCCATTAAAAATGTCGTATGTTTTTTATTGATATCGATTGAAATTGTAGTTGTTACCGACTGGAATAGTTAGATGCTTTCCTAGATTTGTTTCCTTGATTACAATTGCTTTCTTTATTAGCACATCTAACTGTTGCGTACAATTTCGATTATTACGATAATACCTAACATTGCATAATGAACACCAGTAAGATTACCGTAGTTCCAGCCGATATACAGGATGGTTCAATACATATTAGCACATCATTATAATTGCAATCATACGTTGCTATTAGGAATCCATACTAATTGAGAAGGATCATACCCATCACTAGAAACGAGCCATACTACAAAATTCCATTACTCGAAAATTATAGGTGATACGAGAAAATATTTCAGACGAAAGTTTCATGATATAAAAGATAATACATGATGATTATATTTGTTTTTGATATTGCAGTAACCTTGAAAAGCTCTGTACAGATTACGATTGACATTTTTAGTTTAAACCTATATTTTTTGTTGCGTATTCTTGCAGGTGATACCAAGGTATTTTCAAAACACTAGAATACTCTTGTCTTTGCAGAAACTATTACTGCGATATAAGCTTCTAAAGTTGATATGCCGACATTAGCATTATGCAGCGTACATCGTGAAGTTGTCCAGTTGAACTTTGCACGGCATTATTCTCCTCTTTGCACTGTAACTTTCTTCTGGAAACGGTTAATGAAAGTACAAGATTTAAAAGAATTTTCGAGTTTTTCGTTTTTGAATTGTTTGAAAACCATTTATCCAAGATAGACTTCTTCGTAATAGGTCGTTGCTGACAAAAAATAGTTAAAATTAACGGGCAGTTAGGGCCAGCTAAATCTTGCACAATTTTTTATAGAATATATCCACCTATATTTCCGTTAAAAATCGCGAAGGGATTTAGAGAAGTATTTTATAAAACATGAACGGAAGTTATCAGTAGCGCTTCATTCACATAAATTTGATATCAAAAGAATAAAATAACAAACAAGCTAACATCAGAATAACAGGTACACAACTCCAGTAACATACTCTATGTGGAAATAATGGAAAGTTTACATTTTTATAAAATGAACACAGTAGTCCAATTGGTAAATGAATTGTAACAGAAAGTTTTCACTTGCAGATAAAGTACCCAGGCATGGTTAATACTTGTTTATTTGTTCTAATGTCATTACATATCTTTGTAATATAAAAGTCATTTTTTGATTTTTGTGCCATGACAATGTACTAAAAAAATGGTTAAAAATGAAGGGGCGCTAGGGGTATAATTTTTTACATTTTCGCATAACATTTTCACATTTTTTAAATTTTGCATGTTTTTTATTTTTGTCCCATGATAACGCCATATGCGCGCCGTGTAATCTAGCCGTTTCCGAATTTAATGAATATAATATGCGCCGAGTAGCTGAAACCATGTCACCAATGATAAAACGGCTGTCTAAAGCGGGAAACGTGACGTCGCGTCGATGGAAACACTATTGACAGGAAGTCGGGCGAAATTCCTGAGCACGTCGCATCGAGTCAAACGCGGGTTTGTTTGGTTTAACCCTTGGAAAATCGAAAAGGTTCACGGATTTTGAGCAGAGTATATACCTGCTAGCCGAGTGCCCTAAGCAACCCGTTCCGATTCATTGGATATAGGGTCATTCTATTTTCAACAATTTTCCCGAACTTGCAGGCCCTTTTACCGTATTACAACGAGGAGCAAAATCGGAACAATGGAACCATTCTTTCAGAAAATCAAGATTTATGCTCCTAAAATTGTTGTATAATTTTCGTGTAACAATGGACAATGCATCATTTTATATTTGGTAAATGTACAATTTATCATTTCATTAATCCTTTCCTAAATAGCTTTAACACGTTAAATTTCAAATAGCAATCCCAGAAATGAACACACAATCAAAATAATTTAATAAGTGAAACCAAATTAAAAAGTTGAAGTTTATTATAATCAGTACTACTACAAACCTCTTGCATTCTAAAACTGTTAATAAAATTCTGTTTATTCATATATGCGATAATAAAAATGAATTTCTAAAACTGGTAAAAAACTAGTAACATATCCTGTGCAATCGATCGGTCATGTTCATAATCGATTCGTTAAATTTTCTATCATACTTGTCTAGTATACAATACTATTTCTTATTCTGAAAACCTGTATCAACTGCCACACAAACGAACATAAAAATCACATAAAATCAGAACAGATTATTCCACAATGTAAAAATAGAAAACACAAAACAAATTGTAGCAACCACTTTTGGGAGCTCCCTTGTCTTTCGTTCAAACTCTAACACACTCCAGTTATGTTGGATTGAGTATAGTAAAAAAGAAAGATCAATCAGATAATGGCGTTTACTGTATATGTTTCATTTTCATAATATGGTTATTAATCCAGAAAAAAAGAAAAAAACAGGAACAAATGAGGAGATAAGTAAAACGAATATAGTTGTGACACCAAATGATTTCCCATGCGATAACAGTTCGTTTTCTTTGTTCGTAGCAGTGTTTCGCGATAAACCGACGACCTCATTACAACCAGAAAAAACAAGATTTATTAATAAAAATGCAGGTGAAAGATTTTCTAAGATATTTTCAGAAGTTCTATGTCTTCATCCGTGCACTGGAGAGTTAATATTACGGCTCTATTACTATCTGAATATCCGGGTATCTCATTTCTGATATTCGGATCCAGATCTCAATCTGAATTTCAAGTTATAATAAGTAATCCGGATAGTAAGAGCTCTAGTCTATTCATAGAGCCTGTTCATCTGTATCAAAATGATGAACAGTTATAATTATTAATAGTTACATGTTAAATAATTATTAACAGAAATTTAAGTGGAGCCGCATCGGTCCCAATACCTCACTGAAGGGTTCATAAAGAACTTGTGTTACCCATGTACGACCGACATGGCAGTGATAGTGTAAATATTAGGGATGTGCGAGAACTCGAAAATGTACGGATCTCGATGGTCGAGACGGGTTTGGAAGACATCGAGACGAGGTAGGTCGGGTTCTCGAAGATTTCGGGATTCTCGATTTTGTCGGGATTCTATATTTTGTCGAGATTCTCGAAAATGTTCGAGATTCTCGAAGGTTTCGGGATTTTCGAAAGATTCGAGATTCCCAAAAATGTTCGAGATTCTCGAAGGTTTCGAAATTTTCGAAAGTTTCGGAATTCTCGAAAGTTTCGGAATTTTCGAAAGTCTCGAAAAAAAGAAAAATAAGATTCAAGTTTTTTTTGTCATCTCCAAAAATTAATTTTTCTCATAATGTAGTTACTTAAACCGAAGTTCGTTAGGATTTAGAAGATTTGGGAAAGTTTCAGAACCAGAAGCAATCACTGATTAGCTTATATTCTAAAATTTTTAGTAGAGGGACTAATTTACGTTAATTTTTTGGGATTTTTGAGGGATGATTGTTTTGCAGCCAACGTTAACATTAGTCTTCGGTTTGGTATCATAACGACGAAGTATATTTCAATGTTCTTCCGTCGCGAAGAAGCGTAATATGATATCCTTCGTGGCTATGAATAATATTAAACAATATGATATAATATGATAATATGAAACTACTTTTCGTGATCGAGATTCAGACATTTTATTTTTCTTGGCGAAAAAGAGTAGAATGCTACTCTTTGCAACACAAATGAGGTGTGGCAGTTTCCGTAACGCACGTCAAATGTAATCAGCAACCTAAATCTCCCTTTTCAGAAAACATAACAAAATTACTGGCAATTATGATATTTACAAATTCTAAAATTTTCAAATATCATAAAAACTCAACAATAATAAATCCAAGGGTGCGTATATCTCCTAGTTATAATTATATTCGAAAAGAGGAGACAAAACCTTGGTGTAAAATGTAATGAATTAACAGTAAGGAGAATTCTTCGTGACACGAATTTTATTGCTATGAACAAGAAGAAGGAACCTCAGCTATTAGAACAAACATCTGGATCAGTTTACAAAACGTAAATTCTGTAAAATTGTCCCTATAATTTCTTTCTGGAACGTACAGCGCCTTTATGCGACACAATTTATTGTTTTGAAAGGTGTATAATTGTCTGAAAAGTGAATGAATTATCTACAGTAGAATTTTTGAGGTAAAAATAGAAGATACAATACCTAAATCTATTTAGAAATTTAATACACTTTCTTGATGTGAAAACCACGGATGAGAATGAAGAATTTACTGCCGCAATCTCAAACGAAGTTGCCTAACACAATTTCTGACGCTGACTTCAGATTTTACGCTGCAACAAGATGCAAGTGAAAGAAAGAAAGTTGCCGCATCATATGATGTAGTTCAAGTTGACCTTAGCAAAAAATGTGGAAGAACGCGAAAGTGCAATTAAATGTTCATTTAATCAACACTTTGTTCAAATGTTCGTTACTCTCTAAATCTGGTTTCTAAAAAGGTGAAGAGACACATTTGGACCAATCTCCCTCGATTTTCAATGCAGACATGCAGTCAGTTCATCATAAGTATTCACTTCGCCCATTGACCTAGTGAGATTCACATGAAGTTGTTTGACCCATATAAGGTAGCAACATCTGTGTAACTCGGCCTGTACGAATAAATGTCAGATACAGGTGAAAAATGGGCAGATAAAGAGCCACTGCGTCGCTGTTTTCGATCGATTTTTCGAGTGTCACTCGATTAAACGTTTCCGTTACCGAACCTTCGCAACAGATTCTCTTTCATTCTGGACGCGAAGGATCTCTGACGTCATCGGCTTCAAGATTTACACATTCCATAGACAGTCATTGAAAGACGTCTCAGCAGACGCTGAATCATCTCCGAGCATGACGGACCGCAACACTAGAAGATTCACCTGGCTCGGTGGCTCCAGGCCGCTCCGGCAAAATGCGATTCTCTTTCAGACATGGGGCATGGGCGGCCGTTCTGGGAACAGCAGCTGTTCCTTTCCCTCGGTTCCCTCCTCCTCAGACCCTGGTTTTCTTGGTCTTTTCTTCGGCAGCTGCACTCCGTGCTCAGTTTCTACCTACGCCTCGTGGACCTTTCACGTTCGTCCGCGACGGATTCGAAACGAGCAGAGCCTGGAGATTGCATCGACAGCTGCGATGCCGATTATTTCCTATCCGCTTTTCCTCCTTCCTTTCTTCCGTTAGAAACAAATTTTTCGAAATTACTCGGAAAGCGAAAATAGTACTATACATCTTGACGAGGATATAATATGTTGACACGCACTTGTCGCACGGTGGTCCAAAATCGAAAAATCCCGGACTAAATTCAAACTATCAACTTCTTTCGAAGTATATGAAGTTTTGGTTACGGATTCGTAAATGTACTATGGCGGCCAACTGTTTAACTACGCCCTTAACATGCCCCTCGTAAATATAAGTAAATTATATACGTACACAAAGTTTTAACGCGATCGATCGAGGTTGCTACGAGCCATAAATGACTAATAATGAAGCGAAAATGCGATTTTCCCGAAATTTAACGATTTTCACATCTATCAATGCCTATGGACTTTTTATCAGGGCTTCGGAGTCGGAGTTTGGGAGTAATTGCTGATCACTGGAGTCCGAGTCAGAGTCAAAAATAAATATATCAACACCGACTCCAACTCTGGCTCTTTTGTTTATAGATCATTAAAAGCAACAAGTGTCTCTATGAAATATTAGAGATTATATTAATTTTCGAAAATGGAAACTTGATCGTTAGTATTTCTCAAATTGATACGTATTTTCTAACTACTTCTGGAAAGTGAGAAAGTAACAGGTGTGTTGTGCTGTATCAAAGATATCTGTTTCACATTCTTAGATTTAATACAATATTTCAATTATTTATTCAGTTCTATTACGACTTTTAATTATTTTGAGTACATATTTTTTTCAGATTCGGATTCGAAGTCGGAGGAAAAAAAAGTTAGAGTCGGAGTAGGAATTATGAATTTTACCTACCCACTCCGCAGCTTTGCTTTTTATGCGTCACACGATTTCCAGTGCGTGTCGGTACTTCTCTATTACGTTTGTAGCGTGTTTTTCACAAATGATAGAAAAGTCAACTAACAGCAGGCAGCACTTCATGCTGGACACTAATATTTTATTAAATAATTGAAACATAACGAAAAGATTTAACAAATCTGGTATATTTTGAAAGTCTTCCACATTAGATACCATTATTTATCTTTTTTAAATCATTGGTGAAAGTTTGAGAAAGATTTATATAAAATAAATGTGTCTTTTCTAGTGCACTTACTTTGAGTGTGAATTACGCTCCTGTATCGAACGTCATTTATTCAAACAGGGATTAAGAGTACATTAGTTAAAATGTTTAAGTAGGTATTTAAACATCACGTCTTTTTAGCTGTTAAATTATGTAGATTTGTCAATGTAGACAACCGTGTAATCATATTTTACCATTATATCAATCTCTCTCAATTGGTATCAAAACAATCAACATCTTATGTTTTATTTTTCTTTCTTCTTCGCTAATTTCTTCAATTCTGTTTCATAAAAGTGAATTTCTTTTCGACGTTCTACTTTTAGTGCTAAACCATTCATTTGTCAACGTGTATAAACAATCTTTCAAATGTATTAATTTGTGTAGTTTAATTTCTTCTATGACGTACTTTTTCATTAGTATTATAATTAGGAATGGCGTGAACTGCTACTTTTGGATCACTCGTGATTCGATCACGTTCGTTCCCAATCACGGTGATCTTTCACAATGATTCGTGATTTTTGTGATCGCTTCTGATTGGCGGAGAGCATAACTGTTCTTTGCGCAAGTCACAGAGACATAACCTGTATGATCTATATTAACGACATCAAAATAAAATTGCGAGTATATGTAGATATTTTTATGCAAGCTGATTGATGTATTAAAAAAAAAAAAGAATTCAATCGAGATGAAGACTTCGGATGACAGTGAGCAAATTCACTCTAGATTAAAAAATCACGATCACGGTGTGAATGAAGTTAAAATCACGACCGTGATCGTGATTCTGCGATCACTGTGATAAATCACGGTCAGTGATCTTGCACGCCATCCCTAATTATAATACAGGGTGTTTCGTCTAAAACAGGACACCTAAATATCTCCTCTACCTCTGAAAATACAAAAAATGTTTCTAACGTAATCTAAATGGTTTCAAAAGACGAATCAGATGGAAGAATCGTTTTTTATAAATTGTAATTTTTTAATCGTTTTTTCAAGGGCACTCGTGTTTTTTTACGTATATATACACATTTTTTGTTGTTGTATGCTATAGTAAACATTATTGTGCATTCATCCATGATTAATAGCAAGACCTTGAAATGACCGTGGTCTCTAAAGTTTGCTAATTAATGCAGAACTTACTTTCAGCGATATTTCAGATTTCAACGGTAACAGAAATTCGACCATGAACTTGAACTTGTAAATAATCACATTTATTACTGTAATAAATGTTCGCAATGATGTCCTTCCGTTGTGATACATTTCGTGAGGCGAAAAACGACAGATTGTACAGCTCTTTCGATGATTTCAGGTTTCGTATCACCACATGCAGCAATTATTCGTTCCTTCATATTTTCTGGCGTCGTGGGCTGTTCTTGATAAACCGTACCCTTTAATGTCGCCCATAAGAAAAAATCAAGTGGGGTTAGATCGGGTGAACGAGTCGGCCATTTTTTGTTGAGGACACGTGTTGCAATATTGGAAAAGTGTGCTGGACACCCATCGTGTTGATACCATAATACTAGACGGTCCCTAAATTGTACATCTTCTAATAATCCTGGTAGAATATGTTCTAAAAATTCAGCATACTCCTGCCCAGTTTGCGTACCGTTGATAAAATACGGTCCAATTATTCTATTATTTAGAATACCACACCAGACATTTATGGTCCATGGTCTCTGCTTATCGAGTTGTCTAAACCATCGTGGATTTTCAACCGACCAATAATGCATGTTCTTGAGGTTCACCTGACCATGATTGGTAAAGGATGCTTCATCCGTAAACAATTCTCTTCTGAAAAACATTTCATCACTTTCATATTTCCGTATACCCCATTGAAAAAAGTGTACGCGATTTCACGTCCAAGTTGCCTTATGATAACATGCGAGTTTTGATTAACTTTATCGATGGTATTGTTCACATTTGCTTCATGAGTAACAGTCTTACGTTTCACACGAATGTTTCTGTTGGCACTACCAGATTCACAAATTGTTTTAACAATACTTGTGTATCTGTCTTTGTAAATTCGTACTGCTTTTTTTAGACACTCTCGAGCTTCACCGTAAATTAAAAACATTTGAATTTTCTCCTGTTCTGAATAACGCATTATGGAATGATACAATGTGTTTGTGTTGAAATCTGAAATGTCGCTGAAAGTAAGTTCTGCATTAATTAGCAAATTTTAGAGTTCACAGTCATTTCAAGGTCGTACTATTAAACATGGATGAATGCACAATAATGTTTGCTATAACATACAACAACAAAAAATGTGTGTATATATATGTAAAAAAACACGAGTGACCTTGAAAAAACGATTAAAAAATTACAATTTATGAAAAACGATTTAGATTACGTTAGAAACAGTTTTTGTATTTTCAGAGGTAGAGGAGATATTTAGGTGTCCTGTTTTAGACGGAACACCCTGTATACGTGATAGTAGCTTTCTAAAATGAATATTACATTATAAACGATAATTATATGTACAAAAATGAAAATGGTTGCCAGAAATTGGGACAGAGTCGTGTGGAACGCATGAGATAAATTTTCTATTAGATCATGTGCTTTATATTAAAAAATACGTAGCTCTAAGTGTGAAGACTTTTTTCACCCCCTCAAATCATTCTTTAACCTTTCGAAAACGACGATGCTTGTCACTTTGCTCCTGTATGGTCGATGTTATATAATGCTACAGATGTTACAATAATCTCCTGATGATTTAGACTTTTTGATGTTTCTTTCTAGCAACTTTCAAATTCTAGAAAACGGACAATAATACATGAAAACACATCGTGTCTAATAATCTGACTAATGTTTCTAATGTTACTGCTAAAAAGACGGTATGTACAATTTATTTGAGAGTTATGATAACAATTGGATTCAATTTTTCGAGTTGCAAAGAATGAGATCATAAGCTTGTGCACATATCCCTGAGTGTTCAGATAATTAGATATTATTATTTGAAAGTTAGGTGCTACTATATTTGTTTCTTTAAAATCGTGAGTAAAATGTTGAAGAAGCTTTATGTTAAATAAATATAATTCTTCTGATTATTTCGCTTATTTAATCAAAAAGATCTAAAAAATCATGTCTAATTTTATATATTCTAAAAGATCCTCACATGTCCAAAGCTTGAGAGAAGTTTCATCAAAATCGGAGAGGACCACTTGGGTAAAACCTGGCATTGGTCGCAGATTTTCCAACTGCTAAAAGTTCGAGTCGAAATCTGTGCCAGGGTGTATGACGTAAATATTCAGCGAGAAAAGGGGCATGATCATTAACGTTTGGAATTAATGAGGGTCGATCTACTTTGCACAGATGCTCCTCGCTTACGGTTAAAGCACAAGAAACGCTGAAAAATCCGGGCTTCGACTTGAGGGAATCTCGCCGGGTGTATGACGTAAATCCATCCGTTCTTAATAAAAACCCGTCCCTCCTTACTAAACACTTTAATGACCATGCAACGTTGACAGATATCGGAACAGTTAGCAAAATGAATTTTTGAAGATTGCAACTTTGCATCGACGCAAACAGTCATCAATTCGAGCATCTCCCGTAATGTAATAAAGTTTATTTTACTACCATATTTGACCTTGCATGACCTTCAATGATAACTCGCTGAATTCGTCTCAACACTGGCTATCACATCGTGATAAAAAAAACATTGCATTCCATTTAAAAAAATAGAGTTGACTTTGAAATCTCCTCTATGCCTCCACCCACGCAGAAAACGTTTGTGTCACAATATGTCCTCCTCTATACCGTGTAAGTTTTCTATATAACATTTTTTCATATTATTACAAATAACGGCAATATTCAAACTGTACATAGTTATTGCCCCACCCTGTATAATTTGCTGTTCATATTTGTAGTAATAAATTCAATATTTGTTTTCCCATAATAGCCTGTTGCCGCCCACATCATTACACCACCGCCACCCATTTGTCGCCTTTGCAAGAAAACTTCATCCTTCCTTAAATCATGAAAATAATAACTCAGACCTTCAGGCCCATCGAAATTGAAAGAAGAGAACTCTTCTCTGACGAAAAATGTTTCAATTTGGATGGCCATTGATGATCCATAAGCTTGGCAGATCTCATTGACCCTCTTTAACTACTTTTAGTAGCAATTTTTTACGAGCAGCACTTAACCACTCGACCCAAATCTTCATTCATACTTCTTATTCATATAACACTTGCCCGATTTCATAGATACACTACTATATAATCTAACAAAAAATGTATAAGTCGATTTAAAAAATGAAGCTTGGCTGTCCATGTACCTGCTTACATAGCATGATACATAAGAGCTTACTCAATATTTGCGAGGAAAGAAATTCAATTAATTCAATTGAAAAAACCTCATTTGTAGATAGATTAACCCTTTGCGATCGGCAAATTTCTCTGATGGGAGTACCAGATAGTCGGAGCAAATTTAGCTTTCCGGAGTTATTTTTCCCTAATGATAAGTGAGCTAAAGCAAATACATAGATATTAAAAAACATGTTGAAGCTTATCTATTGTGTTTAAGAGTACATATAATACATACAAAGCAGAAATTTTTGTAATTTTTCAAATACAATTGCAATTTTTTACAAATTCAGACGGTCATGCCGCCAGGGTGGCGACGCCGACATCTACGACAATTTGAAAATGCCGCCACTGTGGCGGCACTGATTGCAAAGGGTTAAAGCTGTATTTAACCGTTTGAGTCCCAAGTAGCGCGATCGCGCTGTTGAGATTTTATGTCGAGAAAACCAAGCACATTTCGAGCATTGTGGACAACTGACGGTGCGTTACCGATTGTCGAAGTCGCGCGCTCAGATTTACTGACGCACGTATGTACATCACACAGCTCCTTTTAATGTAAATAGTACATTTTACAATAGGTAGAATAATACTATAATAATGCAATAATACATTACAAAATAAAATAAAACAAGCGCTATCACGCTGCTTGCGTCTTTTCGTAGTCATTTAGAGAAAGCGCGGTTGCGCTGTTTGGGATTCTTCGACAGTGTTTTTTCAATACCCCCTGGGACTCGGACGGTTAAAATACTATTATTACGATTTTATCCAATAATGGATCCAATCACCTGCGCTCGCAATTATTCCAGACAGTTTATGATAATAAATATTTGCATATCTTTTTTACACAACAAAATAGACCTTTTAAATTTTGTATAGGTTTTGTAGACACAATAATACCATGCAGGTTTCACTTCACCTTTTTTTTAATATCATTTCTTGTTCTTGAGATATTTTACGAAAAAGAAAATATTGAAATTTTTTCAAGGGCTGCGAAAAATCGCAGAAAAATGGGGTTGAATTAAGCATAACTTACTCTACTTGTGTGCAAAATTTCATCATTTTTGAATTTACGGGTTCTCAAACTTCTCTTGATCTAATTCATCATTCGAAGTATTAAACACTATTCCAATGCTTTATAATGCTCCTAAAATTGTTGTATAATTTTCGTATAACAATGGACAATGCATCATTTTATATTTGGTAAATGTACAATTTATCATTTTATTAATCCTTTTCTAAATAGCGTTAATACGTTAAATTTCAAATAGCAATCCCAGAAATGAACACACAATCAAAATAATTTAATAAGTGAAACCAAGTTACAAAGTTGAAGTTTATTATAATCAGTACTACTAAAAACACCTCTTGCATTATAAAACTGTTAATAAAATTCTGTTTATTCAAATATGCGATAATAAAAATGAATTTCTAAAGCTGGTAAAAAACTAGTAACATATCCTGTGCAATCGATCGATCACGTTCACAATCGATGCGTTAAATTTTCTCTCATACTTGTCTAGTATACAATACTATTTCTTATTCTGAAAACCTGTATCAACTGCCACACAAACGAACATAAATATCACATAAAATCAGAACAGATTATTCCACAATGTAAAAATAGAAAACACAAAACAAATTGTAGCAACCACTTTTGAGAGCTCCCTTGTCTTTCGTTCAAACTTTAACACACTCCAGTTATGTTGGATTAAGTATAGTAAAAAAGAAAGATCAATCAGATAATGGCGTTTACTGTATATGTTTCATTTTCATAATATGGTTATTAATCCAGAAAAAAAGAAAAAAACAGGAACAAATGAGGAGATAAGTAAAACGAATATAACTGCGACATCAAGTGATCCCCCATGCGATAACAGTTCGTTTTCTTTGTTCGTAGCAGTGTTTTGCGATAAACCGACGACCTCATTACAACCAGAAAGAACTAGATTTATTAATAAAAATGCAGGTGAAAGATTTTCTAAGATATTTTCAGGAGTTCTATGTCTTCATCCGTGCACTGGAGCGTTAATATTACGGCTCTATTACTATCTGAATATCCGGGTATCACATTTCTGATATTCGGATCCGGATCTCAATCTGAATTTCAAGTTATAATAAGTAATCCGGATAGTAAGAGGTCTAGTCTATTCATAGAGCCTGTTCATCTGTATCAAAATGATGAACAGTTATAATTATTAATAGTTACACGTTAAATAATTATTAACAGAAATTTAAGTGGAGCCGCATCGGCCCCAATACCTCACTGAAGGGTTAATGAAGAACTTGTGTTACCCATATTGGGATCTGACATGGGGGCGTGGACAATATATATAGCTATCCAATATGGCGACGAAGAGCTTGGTCTTAACATTGTATTGGTATCTTTTTTTGTTTTTACTTAAAATGTCTGAAAGGAAGGAGAAAACTTTGTATTGAGGGAACAGCATCAGTATTATGGATAAATTCAGCTGAGGATGGCAGTATTAAATTTAGAACTAACATATTTTGTTATTTATTCTAAGTTTGATAAAAAATATTTAGCTTTAAAAGTTACAAGAAATGACAGTTTTATTTCTTCTATGTTAACTAAATTAAAAAATATTTATTATACGAATATGTTACATAAAATTTGTTTATTGGAAAAATATGTGATGAGAGTAAATAGACTTAAGAAATAATAAGTGACGAGAATACAGACTGAATAAATATTGACGATTTTAATGTTACTTCGAAAAGATATATTTATTCAATATATGAAATAAATACATGTATAAAAATCAATAAAGTATGTTTTGTCAAATAATTCATTTTACACAAAAAATTTGTTTTTTAATGTACCTTCTAAATTTACAATTATAATTTCATAAATTTCGAATCACTTAGAATTGGTGAGGACATATTAATTGCTCCACAAATAATTGTACAAATATCTTCTATTAGAGGCACCAATGCCACAGGCATCACTGAACCAAGAATTGTGAAAGTCTTTATACGCTGGACAGGTCTTTCAATATGCACTCTAGCTTTAGCTATTTTAGCTGTTAAAATAGACTGTTCTTTGCTAAATAGTTTCTTATATTTTAAAAATGGAGGTCTTATAAATTTCAAGCAGTTCACTTCGCATACTTCATTTCAAAGTGTGGAAGCGGAGCAACAAATTTCTGCTCGCTTTACTATCACAATCTTTCACTGCACGGTAACCAAATTTTTTTTGATACGCGGTGGAAAAATTGGAACTTCCATAACGTTATTTTTAATTAACACCTGTTTTAACACTGTAAGTTTATACCGTAATTAACACCTGTTAACACTGTAAGCTGCTATAAGCCACGCCAAGCCAAGCTTAGAGTATTTCTACTTTTCGGCAGCAGACGGCGCCACTCAAAATGTCAGATCCCAATACGATCGACATGGCGGTGAAAGTGTAAATATTAGGGATGTACGGATCTCGATGGTCGAGACGTGTCGGGAAGACATCGAGACGAGGCGGGTCGGGTTCTCGAAAATTTCGAGATTCTCTATTTCGTCGAGATTTTCGATAGCTTCGAGATTCCAAAAAATGTTCAAGATTCTCGAAGGTTCCGAGATTTTCGAAAGTTTCGGAATTCTCGAATGTTTCGGGATTCTCAAAAGTCTCGAATGAAAGAAAAAATAAGATTCAGTGAATATATTTTATAATGTGGTTTTCGGAAACGCCTCAAATATCGGAGATCTCATACCGCGACCGATTTTGAAGCGAGTCTCATAACGGTAAGCGAGTACTGAACACCCCAAAATTTTCTAGAATCCCGAAACTTTTGAGAATCCTGAAACTTTCGAGAATCTTGAACATTTTCGAGAATCTCGACATAATCGAGAATTCCGAAATTTTCGAGAACTCGTCTCGATCTCGAAAAAAATTCTCGTCTCGTCCCGACTCGACATTTTCGGGTTTTCGCACACCACTAGTAAATATGCATATAAATAATTACTTCAACAATCACGTTTACAATTCTTATTGAACACTTTGTGCCAGCGATAGTCGACTTACACTTCAGCGTGGACACAATGCATAAGGAACGTGTCATCCGGAAGATTATTAAAGGAAAGATGAATTACTGCGTCAGCTGCTGGCTCGACAGCTTGTATCACGTCATACGTTTTCAATGCATAAACGATTAGATAGACAAGATACAACGCAGCGACGCGACTCACGCTTGCGAATGGTTAGCGTGCTCCGAGTAGCGGCCACTTCCTCTTTCTGGCGGACAGAAACGGAGATTCGTTTCCGGATAAACGTGCTTCACGCCAAGAGCTTGATTTTTCGAGCAATTAACACGTTAGAATTGAACTGCGGATCGTTATGCGGATTCAAAAATTTCTACAATAATTAAGCTAGTTCGGGGGAAGATGCCAAGTCGAGGAAAATGACAAATAACCATAACTTCTAATCTTTTAGTTAGATGCACAATCGTATCTACAAGAACTCACATAATTGTTCATACATCCTTTAAGTCAGAATAATTTTTCTAAAAGTAGACCAAACGATTTCAGTTTTTTGCGAAGTTAGAACGATTAGTATTAGTATTTTCAAAATCTGAATGGGCAGAGAGTCGTTGACATGGCACGGGACTAACCACAAATTTAACCCCTTGCCTTACGATTTATTTCACGGTTTTCGTAATTAGAATTTCTTTGTAGTTCATAATTTCTTAGGAAAAGGAGAAAATGTATATCTATTGCATGTCTATATGTTCTCCAATGACTGTACATTAACAACAACAAAATAGAATTATATTTCGGTTTAAAGGAAATTAATAACATACATCTTTATTAAACTCTGTTCAGAATCTTCATCACGTCTCTCAGACGATATTGTAAGCGAAGGGGCTAACACGTTCAGCGCCATGTCACCCATATCTGGGTGACGGAATTATTTATACAGAATTGAAAATTAATTTTTACGTTGGTAGATTGAGTGTACAAAATTTCCTTACGATCTGAGGAATAGAAGAGGGTTCAAACAGTAATTAATATCATAAAACTAAACTTCTTAGTTTTTGTTTTATTAAATATATTGCTTTGATTTTGTGTAATTTTTATGATTGTTGAGTGGGCTCTGAACGTGTTAAAGAGGCACGCACACGATTTTGTTCTGTCCCATCGACACGGTCAGATGGACTGTAGTTGTAGTAGGCTATTTTGTCTATACGTATAATTCCACACAATCAAATTTTGCAAAATCTTTAACAGCTTATATCTCAATAACTATTTGTTTGCGATATATGGTTCCTTTTAAACTTTTTCTCAGGGGTTTACTTCAGGGGTGTAGATTCACCCCTGGAACGGATGACCATTAATTTTTATACACCCTGTACAATGGTTACGATGCTATCAGGGATGTGCGGATACCCCAAATTTCGGGTACCCGAGCCTCGAGTCGAGTCGGACAATGGATCGGGGTTGGGTCGGAATCCCGAAAGTTTGCAATATTCGGGTACTCGAAGTTAATGTTGGGCAAGTCTGCGGTCAAATCAGCGATAAATAACTTTGTGCATATTACAACCGATGATTAGACATCTTAATATGCACAGGGCACAAATTTATTTACCGCTGATTTGACCGCAGACTTTCCCCAACATTAACTTCGAGTACCCGAATATTGCAATTTTTCGGGACACCAACTCGACCCGACCCGATTACATTTTCGGTTACCAATTTTATCGGCACGCGAAAGAATACGAATCGAATAAGAATACGAAAGAATCGAATACGATTTCGGGTACCCGAAGTTTATAAACTTTCGGGATCCCGACCCGACCCGAACCTGAAATTTCGAGTACTCGCACACCCCTAATTGCTATTATACATGTTAGTTTGTAATGGAATATTAAAAATAATCAAGTTCAATGTACGAAACCCATGATGTTTCTGAGACACCAGTTTAAGGCAAAGGGTTAAAATTACTTTTTGCAGCATTTTTGTCTGAGTCGGCGACGGAAATTTAAGAACGCGTTTTGTAGGTCTGTATCAATTACTGTATAAATTCTGAAAATTTTCGTTTGACGATTTCGTGGCAGTCATGCCTAGATTCATTCAAATTCTTATGCATTAATTTTTTGTACATATTTTAGAAATTACTACTTTGCGATTAGCGTTGTTCTTCTTATTGGGCTGTATACAAATAACTAATAACAAACTATTCGCTGGAAAATTAGAATTTGAAACACTGGGTCTAAATGGACCCGATTCCTGCCGTCCGAGGCTTAAAATAGTCAGTTGTAAGAAAAGGATCCTTTAAGAGCAAGTAAAAACGAAAAATTAACAAAGAATCGTAAAATTCGCAAGAAGCTGAGTATAAACATTAATTTGTACTTACTAATATTCTAGTAAATGCAAAGTGTAAAATCGTAAAATTTACAACAAAACTTACAAATGAAACAGTCTTACAGACGACACGTGCTCGGTTGAGAGTTAACCCTTTGCACTCGGAGCTATTTCAACTAAAAAACCAAACATTTCTTCTAACCTAGAATATTTCCATTGCATACAATTTTGTTTCATTATATGCGTACGAAAATGATATAGTACCTCATACAGTATTCAAATGATTAGTAATTTATGACATTTAAACAAATCTAATCATGCAAAGAATATTCTGAATAATGGTGTAGCAATTTGTAGTGGCGCCTCAGAGTCGCCATTCGAGTGCTAAGGGTTAATAAGTATTTCAATAAGTTGGTAATAATAAGTACAACGGTTTTTTTTACTTGCTCATTTTTTTCAAATATACAAAAAATTCGCATTGAATTTATGTTTTTCAAATATTTATAAAACATTGCATTTTTCGTGGCCATTTCTCAAACAAAAATTCGATATATTTAAACAAACACGAGTGTATTATCTACATGTGTCGGAAGTTTATCATGATGATCATCATGATTCATTTCTTATTAGTCATAATTGGATTAATTTAGTATCGTAATGATACGATAACTCACGTTGATCTTTACGCCCTGAAGATTAACGTATTCGCTTGCTATCTTACATCTTTCAAAAGTAGAACTGCTCGACCAATTAGGATGGTTTCATATTCGTTATTTCGTAATTAATGCCAGTTTGATAAGCCAATACAAATTACTTTCGCTGCTTACTTGTATCTTTTATATACCATAAAGCCAACATTAAATAAATTATTTTTACAACTATATTATGAATTTTATAAATTTATAACCCATCTGATTGTTTTACCTGTTTATCAGATGATTTTTCAATTTGAAACATAAACATGTAACAATAGGCAAATAGAATTGACGTCACAAACAGTTTGTTTGAATTCATATTGAAGAGACAATAGAACATCTACACATTGAAAATAAAACACGTTATTTGAAATTTGTCTGGTATTTTGGTTTTAACATAAAGTATACTTCATGACATTAATTATGAAACAACATATCATTCAATTGTCAATTATGTTTTTTTATCACGAGCCTGAAACGAAACAATTGAGCCGTTTATTTTGAAAGTGACCTAAGTCCATTTGTCAATTATTTTCTGTTAACCGTAGTAACGTGTACTACTTGCAGTTATCTGTCATAAACAACATTTGCTGTTAAGTATATTCAGTGTATACACGATAATTTTGGACACATCATTTTTTGCAGTTAGTTCAATAATTAAAACCATTATGTTAGAGAAGATGTTATTGGAGCAAGGTTCGATCTTTTTTTTTTTTTAACTTTTTTCATATGTCTGTTCTGTAATTTCAACAACTTGTCATGAGTGAATGGAGACGTAATGACAAAATTGTTTTTCTTAATAACTTTTTTGTAAATGAAATTAGGAATAATGTTACTGGATCTACATTTTAGAAGAAAAAGTTTTTTGTTACTTATCTTAGCTATGGATAAATTCGTGTACGACCAGTCCTTAAGAATTTTAACCGTTTCCACACGAAACATCCTAGACATTGTCGCAAAAAAAGTCTGGTTGTTTGTAAATGTTTCGCCATCCATGATATAATTGTGATTTCTATCGATCGAATTTTGAATTATGTTAGAGAAGATCTTGTTCGATCTTGTGGATCAAGACCTTGCGCCAATAACATTTTCTCTAACATAATTCAAAATTCGATCGATAGAAATCACAATTATTAAAACCATTACTTTGAAAGTAGCCTAAGTCCAATCAATTATTGATAATGTCCGAAATTGCGGATTTTCAAATGTCCGAAGGTAGTGATGAAGGTAATTTTAATCAATTAGTATTTAACAAGTTAACCTCAGTTTCCTGACAGTTGCTTTAGTTGAATAATCAATACGTTTAATTAATACAGTGAAAACAAAATTCACGCAATACACACTTTCAATTGAATATAAAACTTAAAATATTAAATTATATAAATTATTACACTCGTGGGGAAGAATAAAACAACAAGACCATTTCATTCAGATAGTGAATACGAATTCGTAACTAATGATTTCAACAAAAAATGTTCGAAAATATTATATTGACACCACTTTATAAAAATATAAGACGAATTACAACGGCGAAATACAAGGACATGATGGACTTACTACGATATACAGGGTGTCCCACGCAACTCGAACAGGCTGTGCCTCCTAAACGGTTGGGAATAGAGGAAAATATTATAAGAAAAAGTTGAATAGCATCAGACGGTGCATAATACGTAACTAATTTTATGCACTTTTGTGCATCGGTGCATCAGAAAAATGCAACTGCACTTTTTTTTTTAAATGGAAACCTACATATTTGACTACACGAATCGATACAATTTGTTGTGCTCCACATGAAAGTAATAACATACTTATGTCCTAAACTTATTTATTCGGAAGTTATCGTAGCTAAGATTGTTGTAGATTTGTGAATGATTTCGCTCTGCCGGCAAGTGTTCTGGAGTATCACGTAGTGCTCCATTATAATGTTTGTAACTTTTAGTTACGATAACGTCCTAACGAATAAGTTTAGGGCATACGTATGTTACTACTTTTATGTAGAGCACAACAAACTGCATCTATCGGTGTAATCAAAAATGTAGGTTTCCATTTAAAAAAAAAAGTGCATTTGCATTTTTCTGATGCACCGATGCACAAAAGTGTATAAAATTAGTTGCCTATTATGCACCGTCTGATGCCATTCAACTTTTTCCTGTAACATTTTCCTCTATTCCCAACCGTTTAGGAGGTACAGACTGTTCCAGTTCCGTGGGACACCCTGTATATCACCGGTGCACCATGAAATCCCTCCCGCATACACAAAATGTAAATGAGCAGTAAATTGTTATGTAATTTATGTAGTTAGAAAATTTCTCGAATTGCATAAATTGTGTTTTTGAAGTGTTGTAAAGAAATATAAAATAAATTTAGTACTGTTTTTTTAAATTTTAAGCATTTTAAATTATGTCTAATGGACTTTGGCGTTTTCAAATTGTATAACGAATCTGGTTGTTAACTTTGAAAGTGGCTTAACTCCATTTTTGGTAAGAAAACATATTACTCACTTAATAATTGTTATTATTTTAATAGGAATTGTAAATTTAACTCTTTTAAATGTACTTAAGCAGTATGACACATTGGTATCCTATACGTATATTTTTAATTTTATTGAAACGCAATATCTTAAATATTTCAATTTAAGTATAAATGGACTTAGGTCACTTTCAAAATAGACGGCTCTAATTACTCTAATGATAGAACAATTTAATAGATCCTGAATATTCACATATGTCATCTGTAGCCATGGGAAGATTGTTTTCATATGCTGCTATAGTTAATCTTCCAAAACGCAGTAATTTGTCCGACGAAATGTTTGAAAGAAGAGTTAGTCGCAAATCTAATATTTCAAAGAATTTATTTTAAATACTTCTGTAGTCACTAGTATATCAATAAGAATTTATTCAAACGAAACGTTATTTCTGAATTAAAAATGATTCACATCTTACTTAAATAACCCCGCGATTATTTAAATTAGTTATTCAAATAAAATTTTATTCAAACAACATTTATTCGCAATATCAGATTAGTATTTTATTCGAATAAAAATCATTCATGATGCACGAATAAAACTTCATTCGAATTAAAAGTCGTCGATCACTCACAAATAACGTGTTGTAAATTATTTCTTATTCTATAGAACCGCTCCTAGTTAACAATTAAATTACTCTTTCTGTTCTCTTCTAAATTACTTATTTTCCAACTCACCGGTCGTCAATTCCAAAAGAGCCAATAGAAGCATAGTCGCGATAAAGGTGGGTATCTTAAACCCTCCGCCTGGAGGATCACGCCACATCTTGATCCTGTTTTCCTTGATCGCACTGATTCTCACCTGACGTCACACAGAAAAAGCACACAACTGAACGACGAGAGCTTGCGACGCACGTGAAAAATTGATCGCAACAGCCACGCTGATTCTTCCGGGTGCCGGATATGCAAACGCGAAAAGAAACCAATGAGTGCCGGCAACGTCCTAAATTGTCCTAAATCATTTCCCGTTTGCGTCGAGAATTGCACCCGGGTACCCATCTATCCCATGCAGTCACTATATTTGAATCAAACGACCTTTGTAGAGTTCAAGGTCGACTAGTTTATTCAGAGCGGCCTGGCTCAATACCGCGATCGTCACCCCAAATATTTTCAAGCTTGCGTGGAAAAATCGGCATGCGTGACACAGCGCGAGCCCTGCGAGGCTTTATAACAGAAGCCGACACATAATCGGTCGTACTTAACAGTTCCCTGTGTTTCTACAATTTCATACGACCAATACGCTCTACTGCGAACATCCAAGCGGAGTATACGTCGCGCTTTGCACGAAAGAAAATGCGAACGAATAAGAAAGTAAAATGCGTAACGGAAGTAATGCGTAAGCGATAATCAGCTGCTTAGAGACTGGGATGGGCAAAGTTTAAAGAAGACGTGTCAGGTGATTCCACAAGTACAGTGGGTCTCTTATAAAATTGTTCCGTACGTTGACTGTACATTCATTGACACAGAATATAAATATACAGACTGATCCAATAACTTTGACCACCCTGAATATTTCTGTTATTTGTAATAATATGGAAAATGATATATACAAAATTTACATGGCTTAGAGAAGGAAATATTGTGATGGAAACATTTTTTATTTGAGTGAAAACGTTTCGAAGATTTCAAGGTTATCTAGATTTAAATAGAATGACCTACCATTTGCATCGTGAATCGATAGAGTATCAATTCTGCGTAAAACTATATTGACCTCTGTGTAAATCTATCAGTTAACGAATATAATTATCGAAATAATTTTCCTTCTTTACTCACCATATTCAAGTGGAGGGATATCAGTTTGAGCACCTACTAGCTTCTAGGTAGTAGGTGCGTACTGAAAATTAATTCGATGATATCTCGTTAACTATTAGGTTTAGGACATACGAAAGTCACTATATTTTTACGCAAAATTTAAATCCTATTTAAAGAAATCGAGGCGACCTTGAAATCTCCAAAACGTCTGCATCCATATAAAAAATGTATCACGATATTCCCCCCTCTATACCATGCAGGCTTTGTATATATAATTATTACAAATAGCGGAAATATGTACGAAGATGTACTGTAATGTGAATATTGTTTCTTATCCTTGGAGGGTGGAATATGAAGACATTATAGCAATTATTAGTTTCCTACATATTTTCCACTGTTTTTTAGAACTTATGAATGAATTAATGGTATCAATTATATCTTCTATGTATTTCACCTTCCAAAGATATGAAAAGAAATTCATATTACTTATGAAATTACCTAATATTTACAATGATAAGAGGTATGCAATTCTGATAAAATAGAGTTTTAAATCTGAAGCAAAATTTTCGTTGGTAATACAGTTTTCATTTTAACAGCGTGATGCACTAAATAAAATAGCTGTTAAAATCAGCACTTTTAAAAATCAAGTTTGTGTTTCTTAAGTTATGAACATCTCCATTTTTTACTTAATCACTGTGTGGGTAATCATTTCTACATTTTCGTTAACAAATTTTACACGTGCTTCTAAGAACGTCACAAAATTATTCCAAATTTGTTGTACTCTTTGTCCTCTGTTACGTCATCTCAAATTTTCAAAATTTTAATCCATATAAAATATCTTCATTATTGAAGCTTCTTCTATTGCTTTGCTTACACAAAGGTTAAACATCGAAATTTTACCTTTGTTTGTTATCAATTAATAACATTAAAAATGTTTATGGATTATGTAACTTTCACATTAAATGTTATCAATAAAATTATCAATATTTTGCAAAATAGTCAACTACTTCTATCTAAAGGTGACATCTTTATAGTGTAAAATATGGAAACTACTGTACAACATATGGATTGAAGGAATGCAATTATTTACAGCAATATTTTCTGACGTTGTGAACAAACTAAAACTAAAATATTTGAAAATAAAATTGTGACAACTTCATAACGTGAAATACGGAAAGTACTATTTATGCTAATAAAACAACTGAACAATTATAATCATTGTCAGTAACATATTTCTTAGCATTGTGTATAATTGTGACATCTTTATAATATGAAATACGAAAACTACCATTTATGCTCACACATGAATCGAATGAACGTAATTATTTGAATACTTTCTTATGAACAAACAGAGTGAAATATGACTTTATTATGACTGAAGCAACGTTATGAACAAAGTGAAACTAAAATGTTCCAATGGCAGAACCCCGTAGTTTTCAGTACACCTCAAACAAACTACTATTTCTGGAATCTTTTGCATCGAACAAGACATTTTCTTTTCAAAGTTCCACACACGATTCGAAACAAGATAAATTATACTCAGTTTGAAACAGTATTTCACCCATCCCTGCTCACGGGAGAGCAGCCAGAACAAAAACCGTACAGCAATCTACACAAAGTGACTGGTAGGATGCAAGATTCCATGTTGCACATAGTCAATGTGATCAGACCCCTAAACGCGGAGCAGACGAAAACGAAAAAGCGAAATAAGATGCTAGGAGGAGGAAGGGCATGAGAAATGAAAGACAGGGCGAAGCCTTTTGGCGTCCGTCGGTTCGTGATAATCCCTGGAACACGTTGCCGGCAGTTTTTCAAAACCACCGGGGAAACATCGTGCACGTGCTGAATCACTGAAGGCGCACGGGTATCAGGTAGGAAGAAGACAACGAACCGGATAGAAGAGAGTGGAGGAACAGGCTGAGAGGAGAAAAGGGGAGAGAGGGAGAGAGACAGAGAGAGAGAGAAGAGGAGATGAAGAAGAGAAGAGGAGAGGAGATGAAGAAGAGAAGAGCAGAGCAGAGAAGAGACGAGAAGAGAAAGCACGGAGTAGTGCTGCTCGTCGCGGAGCTGCTCCCTCTCGGTGGGTTTATTGATCGCAGGGTGCGGAGCGGACCAATCTACCCCTCGTGCAGCGTACGCCATGCTTGCTGGTAGGTATTTGCCCGAGCCAGTCCGCCTGCTTGCCTGCCTGCCTGCCCGATTCCCTGCTCCTCGTGCAGCCTTCGCTAAATCCGGAAAACCCGCCTCCGACCCTATAAAATACCGCATAGCCCGACTACCTGGACCAGAAATACCACGGGGCCCTGCGCCGGTCGGGCCAAACCTCCGGCTGCCACCGGGTGCACAACGAAAGATTATACGACACGCGAGGCTCCCTTAATTAATTCACCGATACTTCTGCCATCAGTGCACACGGACGTGCCACCGGCGAATCTAGGACATCCCGCATCTGCTCTCATCAGCCGCAGAAGGTCACCACCCTTTCCTTCAACGCGACTTCCCGACGTCTCTCTCTCCTATCATCTCCAACCGCAGAGAAAAAAAAGTCGATCAACGAATCTCCCCCAGCTGTAACCGATAAATCATCGCGAGGAGAGCTGCATCGCACGATGTTAGCGGATGTTCAAGACTCTCTGGTAGCACCTAGATAGATCACTCAGACGCGACGACGATTCAAAACACCTCACCGGAGCTCTACCGGTTCAAAGATCGACGTTCTGGTTCAACGGGCTGTTGCGATCCAATTCAAGGGAAGCCAACGCTTCCGAAAAGAACGATCACCCGCGATGATCACACTCGGCATTCACAGGAGCACATGTACCACACCGTACACACCCACACGGGAGATTTCGCGAATCTCGCAGAGACCGGCTGATTTTTCTTTTACTACGGATTTCTTTCTTAATTTTCTTTTTGGTTTAATGCGGGTGCCGTTTTTTCCGATGTGGAAACCGCGGTGCTCGTGGGCTGCACCCCCCTCGAGCGTGACTCACACGTGTGAACGGTGACGTTTCCACCGGTCTACGTACCGACAACACGTCGATTAGATCGCAGAGAACACACGCTGACCAGAACACAAACCGCTCAGCGAACAGAACGAACACTCTAGGTCCGTGGACGACCGAAGAGTGCAGCGAGGAGCGTCGTTTTGCTTCGGGACAGCGGCTGCTCCACGGGATCTCGAGGTCGGCGGTGGGGGGTCGTCGTCGTGGTACGCTCTTGCGTCGCGACGCCCGGTAGTGGGGACGCCGGTTGGTCGACCTTTCTCGCACGCGACCGCCGCTACCGTCGTTGTCTCGTGCGCTTTCGCACCATCTCCCGTAATTGCAATTGGTCCCGACAAGTCGTATTTGAAATTGAAATTGGAAATACCCGGTCCGATTTTTCATTTTCACCGTTTTAACACCTCGCGTACCGTGCACCTCCTTATGTCGGTTTACTACTAGGTTGAACCGAAAATAATTATCAATCTTATTTTTTGCACTTAGATTTATGCAGGATGCTTAATAATTAACCCCTTGCAGTACGAGTTGTTTTACGGTTGCAGTGATTAGAGCTACTATGACAGAAATATACATGTGTAGTAGAGTCTGTTTGGAATCTTCATCACGAGTCAGACAGAATACGAAAGAATCGAATACGATTTCGGGTACCCGAAGTTTATAAACTTTCGGGATAACGACCCGATCCCGAACAAATTTCCCGACCCGACCCGAACCTGAAATTTCGAGTACTCGCACACCCCTAGTTGCTATTATACATGTTATTTTGTAATGGAATATTAAAAATAATCAAGTTCAATGTACGAAACCCATGATGTTTCTGAGACACTAGTTTAAGGCAAAGGGTTAACATTACTTTTTGCAGCATTTTTGTCTGAGTCTGCGACGGAAATTTAAGAACGCGTTTTGTAGGTCTGTATCAATTACTGTATAAATTCTGAAAATTTTCGTTTGAAGATTTCGTGGCAGTCATGCCTAGATCCATTCAAATTCTTATGCATTAACTTTTTGTACATATTTTAAAAATTACTACTTTGCGATTAGCGTTGGTCTTCTTATAGGGCTGTATATAAATAGCTGATAACAAACTATTCGCTGGAAAATTAGAATTTGTAACACCGAACATAATTATCAATCTTATTTTTTGCACTTAGATTTATGCAGGATGCTTAATAATTAACACCTTGCAGTACGAGTTGTTTTACGGTTGCAGTGATTAGAGCTACTATGACAGAAATATACATGTGTAGTAGAGTCTGTTTGGAATCTTCATCAGACAGAATACGAAAGAATCGAATACGATTTCGGGTACCCGAAGTTTATAAACTTTCGGGATAACGACCCGATCCCGAACAAATTTCCCGACCCGACCCGAACCTGAAATTTCGAGTACTCGCACACCCCTAGTTGCTATTATACATGTTAGTTTGTAATGGAATATTAAAAATAATCAAGTTCAATGTACGAAACCCATGATGTTTCTGAGACACTAGTTTAAGGCAAAGGGTTAACATTACTTTTTGCAGCATTTTTGTCTGAGTCTGCGACAGAAATTTAAGAACGCGTTTTGTAGGTCTGTATCAATTACTGTATAAATTCTGAAAATTTTCGTTTGAAGATTTCGTGGCAGTCATGCCTAGATCCATTCAAATTCTTATGCATTAACTTTTTGTACATATTTTAGAAATTACTACTTTGCGATTAGCGTTGGTCTTCTTATAGGGCTGTATATAAATAGCTAATAACAAACTATTCGCTGGAAAATTAGAATTTGTAACACCGAACATAATTATCAATCTTATTTTTTGCACTTAGATTTATGCAGGATGCTTAATAATTAACCCCTTGCAGTACGAGTTGTTTTACGGTTGCAGTGATTAGAGCTACTATGACAGAAATATACATGTGTAGTAGAGTCTGTTTGGAATCTTCATCACGAGTCAGACTCGTTGTTATAGTGCAAGGGGTTAATGCGGCTCTTTATGCACAATATAATAAAGTAACCTGATATAAAGCCCATTTCTTTTTTAAATCATAATTCGATTAAATATGCTTTCATTAAAAATTGCTACATGTTTCAATGGTACAATATATATTCTTTTGAAACCTATCGAAAGAAAAGTAAAAATTATTCGGTTTTTTAATAATGAAATAAAAACGAAAGTGGTAACAAAGCAGGTCTTTAAAAATGGGCTCCAAATATGAGAGTCATCTACTTCTTCAGCCGCACAGTGTTCATAAGTCCACCGGTAATATCCCATGTATCTAATCCATTATTCACCTTGTACATCTAGAAAGTAAAGGCCTGTGAAAAACAACTATAGTTTATACCGTCAATGGTATAAAAGGTTAGACAACTACGCCACAACGAAGAGTGCACATCGCACAGAAGCTCATCCGCGTGTTTACATTTTCGGTATGTTGAAAATGGTGTAATTATGTTTATTTGTGTGGATGATATTATACTAGCTTCTAACAATTTCGATGGATTAAACAAGGTGAAGAATTTACTGAAGTCAGAATAATTAAACAATTATTATTTGATAATTTAATTATTGTAGGTTGTAAGGAGCTGATGTAATATGTTCGATTCCCTTATTTAACAGTAATTCTTGAATATTTCTATTAGTAAATTCAGCCTCGATATCTAATAATATTATTATACCGCCGATTTATAACACATAGTACGTTCTCAAACTACTTTAATCGCCAGTATCATCTGATTTTTATCTCATTGTTTCCGCTTTTTGACGACACCCACCTAAAACAAAATCGGATACCTAATATGAGACCGGTCCCATAATTTGAATTTCTTAAGGTTAGCTTTAAATCACCGACAATCATTTCTCCGACAACGAGGTTGTCGACACATTCTTTTTAGTGCAATAAAAAAGATAATGAGGCGAATAATAAAATTACCATAACATACTTACTCTTCTTTTATTGATACATGTTATATACGTATAAATATATACATATTAAATAAATACAAATATAGTGAATATATACTTACACAGTATGCTATAAATAACGGTATGTTATGGTAACTTTTATTATTTGCCTCATTATTTAATGCACGAAAAAGAACGTGTCGATAAAACTCGGTGTCGGTGAAACCGTCTCGATGATCGTTATCGTTAATTTCAACATGTAGGTGAATAAACATTGTCGGCGAATTCACAATCAGTGTTGGTGAAATCATTGTCGATGAAATGATTGTCGGTGATTTGAAGATAACCCACTTCCTCGGGTCTCATAATGGGAAATAATAACAAATGCTTAGTTACGGAACAAAACAGCATCGCTACAATATGTACATACAGTGGCCCACAAAAGTGTTCGTACGATCTTTAAATCAGATTAACATTCTCAAAATTTGACCAAACCACTTGATTTTTTTTGAGCAATTAGAAGCATTGATTTACTTATAAAATGTGCAAAAAAGATTTTGAAGAAATTGCAATTAGTAGGAATTACGTGAAAAAATAAAAATGGCACTTTCTAAAACTTTATTATTTCAGCCCATAATGAAAATTCAAAATATGCGGTTTGTAGATCTATGTTATTTACACATATCCTGAAAATGTCATCGAAATCAGTTAACAAACACATCAGCTACAAGCGGTTGAAAGTGTTGATAATGGCAGTTTTTCACGAATTTTGGTCAGTTCCTGATTAAAATCCATAGTTTCTTACATCTTTCGATGAGCGCCGTTTTTTTCTGCGTCAACCGGTTTCGATGAAACTTTCAGCATATGTATAACTAACATAGATCTACAAAAGGCATATTTTGAATTTTCATTATGGGCGAAAATAAAGAAGTTTTAAAAAGTGCCATTTTTATTTATTCATGTAATTCATACTAATTGCAATTTTTTCAAATTCCTTTTTGCACGTGATTTACTAAATCAATGCTTCTAATTGCTCAAGAAAGGTCAAGTGGTTTGGTCAAATTTTAAGAAAGTTATTCTGATTTAAAGGGCGTACGAACACTTTTATGGGTCACTGTACATATATTCAAGAATTCTATATCGGAGATAAGCAGGAGTCTGATATTAGGAGAGGTCTTTTATTAGCCTATTTTACCCTAGAAGTGGCTTTCCTTCTTCAATTCTACAAAACTTCCGAGATGTCTCGATAAATGTGGTCTTGTTATATTTTAAAGGGAATACAAATTAGTCGCTTTTAGTGTTTCTTCATTTAGTTGTTCTCGTGTTGAGAATTTCAGTAGGCTAAATATGATATTAATATTTATAGATTCTTTAAATTTTTCGTCGATTTTAAATATTGCCTACTCCATACTAACAATTGTCCAATGCATCATTTGATGTGATCTTTGACAATTGCTATTACATTTAACCATTTTTATTATTATTATTAGTTCATACTCATTTAACGATTTTGCAATGTCTCCGTTTCCATTGATAAATTTTTGTATTTTTGCCGTCTTACGCGCTTTCGCATCATCTCCCATAATTGCAATTGGACCCGACAAGTCGTCTTTGAAATTGAAATTTGAAGTATTCAACTCTTCATTTTGACCTTTTTAACACGTCGCATCTTGTGCAACCCTTGTGCGGACATCGGTTTATTATTGGGTTGACCCGAAAATAATTTCCATTTGAATTTTTCAAATCCCTGTCGGTGTAGAATCTTTAATATTAGAAGATTGCAAAAGTTTGTGCCTAATTCGATCATAAAACACAAGCAGTCACATTTTAAAATAATAGTTTTATTATTCAATTGTACAGGGTATATATAGTAACTTGGCCGAATTATAACTCGTTATTGAAGACAGAAAAGAATAGTATCGAAAAGATTCGTATAGTTTAACAATATTTATCACTCTATAATGAGGTTTTTTTATAAAAGTGCATCGGTGATGTTGGAAAACGCAGTTGCACTCGTATTTGGAATGTTACTCTATGATTTTTGATCGCATTAATTGATTCTTCGTGGTCTTCTACATAAAAAAGTATTAGGGTACAATCGCGAGAAACTTAGTCCTTTTTTTTAAACATTTACCTTTTTTCCAGCATCTCTAGTACATGGCCAAATGTTCTAGATATGGGTAGTACATGACCATTGTGGTTATCTAGAATTGCATTTTGCAATTGCATCGATAGACTTCCGGAAAATGTTTTCACTTTCCTCGATGTACTAATCACTAGATACACCCTGTATAATTACCACCGTTTTATAACATTGTATTCTAACGTCTTACAAGCTGTGAATTTCATTTTCGGAAAAACTGCATAATGTTTCTTTAAAAAATGTTCTGAGGTTTCTCAAAATCGGGCACGAACTTCTGCAATCATCCAATGAACATTTTCTGTGTCGATTACGAGAAATAGGAGCTAAATAGAAATGTCCTTTTCTTTTCTTTAAGAATTTACGTAGGCCGAAAATAATATATCAATATTCTTGAATTCTTTCAATCTTTCGACAATTTTAAATTTTGAATTTTACTGACTCAATTATGTGATAAATTCGTAAAATCTACGTTTCACATGTTGCATTCATCGAATTCACATGTTGCATAACTTGATAATTGCTATTGAATTTAATCATTTTCGTTATTATTGCTAGTTCATAATCGCTACATTATTTTTCAATATCCCCGCTGCATGTTTCTTTTAACAATTGTTTATATCTTTTTTAAATATAAAATTTTTTTATTTGATCTTTCTTTGGGTAGTTACCTGCTGTTACCTCGATATATAGTTTTAAAATAGACATTAGTCTATAAATTCTTAATGCTAAAGCCTTAACTCTTTAAACTTCATCATAAATATCAATTTATTTATTTTTTGTCATATGTATTGCTCTTCTTTTATTTAAATAACTAAATTATTTGTTTACAACTTTAAGGGATAGATATGTGTGTCTGGTGGTGTTAATATAGCGATACTCGTCCTGAAAGCATTAAATAACTACTGATTGCGAATGAGTTCAAATTATTTGTAAAAATCAGATAAATATTATCTTCATACTGATTTTTACTACTGAACGGTTAAATAATTACAAGTATAAAACTCATTTATTGGAGACTCATTCTCAAAACACAAATTATTTACATGCTTTTTTTTAATTTTTTAAATCTTTTTTGCTGAAATTACTGAAGGTCAATTGTCTTTATATCTCAGAACAGTGAGTATTCTGTGTGTACAATAGATGCAGAGTAGTTTTATGTTAAAGTTTTGATAAAACCCGGTAAATTTTTCTAATAGCTGATGTGAATCGTAAGTATATTGTATATTAAATTTGAACCTCCATTTTGTAATGGCGTCTCAGCCCGCCAACTGAACACGTCACCGGAAGTACTCTGTTTTACTGACACATTCTCCAGAACCGCGTGGATTTGACAGTGCGACACTTGATAAGGAAGAAGCCATCCGTGCGCTAAAAACTGTCAAGATGGTAGAAAAAGAACAAACGAAAAAAGAGATAAAGGAGTTAGCAAAAAATGACAAATACTCGATTTTACTTCCGACGTACAACGAGATTGAAAATTTACCTATAATTATTTGGCTTATCATCAAATACATGGACGAGAGGTAACTACCATACCAACATAACCTCAATTACGGATAAAATAACTCCTGTTGGATGAGAATAAAGGATTGAAAATATCTGAAATATGAAATATTAATCAGTCTAGCGAACATATGCAATATTCTAGCGAACTTGATTATGAAATAATCATAATCGACGATGGTTCTCCTGATGGAACGTTGGACATGGCTAAACAGCTGCAAAATGTATATGGTGAAGATAAAATACTACTGAGACCGAGAGAGAAAAAGCTTGGACTAGGAACAGCTTATATGCATGGAATTAAACATGCTACAGGAAATTTTATCATCATCATGGATGCGGATCTGTCTCATCATGTACATATTTTCCTTTTTAAACAGACAATCTATGTCAGGCATGGGTGCCGATTCTTCTATGAAACGTTTCCCTTGCTCCGTCAAAATTAAAGTACCTAGTTAGAGTATGCTACACAGAAATACCACAGTTAATGTTCTAATATTGTTGATATTTCAATTTTTAATTATTTTATTTGCTTTATTCTCAATTTAACTTTTGCAAGTTTAATAGAATAGTTTACCTAAAGTCAATGTTAAACAAAGAAGCTTTGTAAAGAGAATTGCAAGTTTGAAAATGTTGAAAACTACAAGTTAGAGGGCTTCTTTCCTCAGATATCCTTTGTGATTATGAGCGCTTGCTGCCCATGCCTAATTTACATGTGTAATTGAAATTTATTTGTACATTTTATCTTCTTCAGCCCAAATTTATTCCTAAAATGATAGAGCAGCAAAGGTATCTTGATCTGGATGTTGTTAGCGGCACAAGATATGCTCATGGCGGAGGCGTTTACGGTTGGGACTTCAAAAGAAAGTTGATAAGTAGAGGGGCAAACTTCTTGACACAAATCCTTCTGAGACCAGGTGTCAGCGACCTTACGGGAAGCTTCAGGTACATAATTTACACCTTACATGACTACTATGCGTAATCTTTACAGCGTAATACTTAATTCTTATTCTTGCAATCGCAGGTTATACAAGAAAGAAGCATTAGAGAAATTAATCCAGTCTTGCGTGTCCAAGGGATATGTATTCCAGATGGAAATGATAGTCAGGGCTAGGCAATATAATTACACCATAGGCGAAGTACCAATCTCGTTCGTGGATCGTGTTTACGGTGAATCGAAGCTGGGTGGATCAGAAATCTTCCAATTTGCGAAAGGTCTTCTATATCTTTTCGCTACTACGTAATCTTGACTGGAACAAATAATCCCTGGACAACATTCCCTATATTACAAACAAAATGTATAGATTAGAACATGTATAGAGTAAACAATTGTATATCAAGGAATGCTTTTATAAAATAAATGTACGTGATTGTTACGTTCTATGGCGATTTAATTACGTAGAAAAGTATGCACTTGGCCCATTGAGCGCACAAATTGATATAAATTGAGTCACTCGACTTAAAAATGAAGGAGCACGTGCCTGTGCGCACGTGGTCGTGAATGGGCGACGCGAAATACATATAACGATTCTCGCGAGCCATTCCACCCTCGCCGCACCCTCTGACGTCACACAGCCTCCGTTTATTGATCCATTACGAAATTACAGTCTATATTTTGACTTGAGCAGAATGCAAGACGGTGCTACAATGTGCCACGTACGAAAAGTCAAGATGTAGCAGAAACCTTTGCACCCATTAATTACAAACTTTCAATAATGTTGCGTAATAAAATAAAAATAATGAAACCCCGAATAACCTCCACAGAGTTTAATTACGAGCAAGCAAATGAAACAGTTTGTTACGTCGAATTAAGTATGACATTAAAAATCTAGGGGGATGTTTCATCATTTTTACCAGTCCTATTATAAAAAGTTAAGTGATCGTTTGGGAAAAGGAAAGGGTGGTAAACGTGGTGTTCGCGTTGATCATTCGATTTGCTCAAATTTCCAAAAGGAGTTGAAAACATGAGAGGGGGGCACTGATGACAATCGAAAATGCTTGGGGTCTCGGGAGATCAGAGTTTCCGCTCGCGAAAACGGGGAGCAGTCGGCTAGTTCTGTCGCAAGCTTCGCCGCGGCCAGACGTGCAAGTGGCGTTGCCTGCGCGCCGGGGTGAATCTTGCAAGCTCTCCCTTATCGAGCTTTCAGATGGCTGTGCCTTTTAGATTTTGACGTTTTCCTCGTTTTCCCCCTTCTCCTGTCGTAACTTTATTTATTTTTTTATATCTCTCTGACTGTTCGTCGGACCTCGCTGTTCTCGTCGCCAGAAAACCACCACCCTAACATGCCGAGAAAAATCGGATTCCACGTCGTGTACGCCACCAGTAAGGGGACATCAGATTGTGATTGTGATATCCGCTCGACCGCCGATAACCTCGACGATAACCGTGCGCGAAAATTTTCCTCTCGTCGGGACCTGAACACGTAGGCCGAGGGTGCTTCTCGGTGGAACAAAGAAAACGTGGATGATAATCGTTCGAACGACGTCCAGTTGCCTAAGGCCGCGTAGCAAACGTTCCCGGCACGGGTGCATTGATTTTTCCCCGTATCGGAAATATTCGATTTTGAAAATAGTATTTTTTCTTTTCTTTTTTTTCGAATCATACTCGGAAATCGCATTAACGGCGACGAAACGACACGTGCTTCTCCACGTTTCCGTGCAGATTACGAATCGGCTTCCGCCACTGAATGGGATCGCGAGCGATTTGTACTTGGGCCGATTAAATCACCGAGTTTGACATTTCGGAAGTAAAAATAGCCGCGGAAGCAACGCATTACTTGTGTCTTCAATTGTTATGATTGCGAAGCGTGCAGCGAACTGCCGTGTGTCTAATGTGACTGCGTTCCCTGCTTGACCGTACGCCGCAGAATGTATAATTTAAAACATTATCGATTACATCGGCATCTCCATTTTTACCCGGAAAGGAGAACGATGTAATCCTGTCGGCTAGCGTGACATCGCGAGTTTGTAAATCAGAGTAGCGCTTAAAATTCGAATTCGAAGTCCGTAACGAATACTCCGTAAAGCACTATGTAATTTCGGAAGTGATTTACGTTTGTCAAACGTTTATACGTATCTGTAATTTTCGAATAATCATAGGCGAAGAGGACAGACACTCCTCGTTGGAACTGAACGTTCATGGACCGACGGTAAGAGGCTGGCAGAGTTCAAGAAGATGTGTATATCCTCAGGAACTCATTCTGCGCCTACATGGGCCGACGAAGTTGACTAGGATACAAGTGTTAGCTCACCAATACCTTATCCGTGAGTCGTCATTGTTCAAAAATCCTGTTATATCATTTTAATTGATTCCTATTCGATGGAAATGAAGAATGTTTTGAAAATTATAAACTAACTGAGAACGTGATGATTTGATTAAAAAACATAAGAAACATAATATGAGATTTTATCATTTGGCTTCGCTTTTAAGAAAATTAAGTTTTACCCTAAAAAGGTTATCATTGATAATATTAATAGTAATAATCTGGTTATTTAAGTATTCAAAAATTAATGTTACTATTTATTACGATTTTGAATACATTTAAAACTACATTTAGTGAAAATTATGTGATTATTTAAAAGAAGAAGATAGAAAACGCGAACAGAACATTTTCATTTGAAGCCTCGTTTTCAAGAAAATCATTTCACCCTTAAAAGCTATCATCATTATCATCGTATACTTACCGTTTTACCGTTCTTGCCAAAAGACCTAAGAATCGATGTATTTTACGATAACATTATCACCAATGAGTATATAATTATTTCAACACTCAAACAATTAATGTTAGTATTTGTTATGGTTTTTAATCTATTAAAATTGATTTTAAATGTGCTAAATATTATAAAACAATAGAAAACGCGATGATTTGATAGAAAAAAATAAGAAACAGAACCAAATTTTTCATTCCAAGTTTCGTTTTCAAGAAAATTAAATCCTAATCTTGAAAGCTATCTCATCACTATCATCCCCTGCTTACTCCGTTATGTTCTTGGCAAAGGATCTAAGAACTGGTGTATTTTATGCTAACATTGTCACTCCTGATAATCTGAAAATTCTAATATTTAAAGTGTTAGTATGTGTTACGATTTTTGAGACTTTTAAAATGAATTTTACGAGGAGTGTTATTTTACGCATGATAGCCTTTAAAGGTTAACAATTTGACGTACACACGTGCGCTTGAATAGCTTCTGTGTGAATACAAGAGGCACGAATAATTAAACTTTATTCTGTATAGAATAAAATATAGTCTAAAAGTAGAATAAATCTACGTAGAATACATATCGTTCTCGAGAAAACTTAATTTAAAAAATTAAACATCGAATAAAATTTCGTTTTCGAGAAAACTTCATTTAAAAATTTATGAATAGAATAAAGAGATTCGTTAATAAATAAACAACCGTCAAACGAAATTTCGTTTTGAAGATAATTCAATTTAAAAATTTATCAACAAATAAAATCAAATTTGGCGAGCATGACGAACATGTACAATTTTGATTTTTTTAGATAAAAGTAATACTAATAATAACTTTTTGCTGATAATACAGTCGTTATATTTCTTCATAACTAACTATGTGCACGTGTCTCGAACCAATACTCAAATTTAACATTTTTGATTTATTCTGTTAAGGTGAATCGTGCTCTTCACATTTCTACTACGAATTCGATACTCATTGTAATATGAAATTTCGTTTCGCAGAATTTCAAGATTTTAGAACCGTTGATGTCCTCTGAGAAGTGATTTAATTACGAATGAAAATCGAATTAACTCCCTTACTCTGATTTCCCAAGGCAATTTTCATTTGCTCTCCCTGATTCGTTCTTTCTTCTTATTCTACTCTGCGTTGAATAGCGTACAACAATTTAGCTTTTATTATTTCACTCACAAAATATGAATTAACACTATCACTTAACAGGATGCCCCTATTCTTTGGTTTAATTTAGTAATTAGTTTTTATCACATAAACTACATTTGGTTAAACTTTGTAGGATACAGTAGGTTTAAAAGAGTTTTTACCACGATCAATTCGAACTCTCCAGTTTTGATTTCATTAAGCAAATTGCTTCAATTTTTTGAAATTTTTTCGGGTCTCGGAGAGACTCGGCGACTACAAAAAATGGGTAAAATCAAAATAATTTATTTGATGAAACCTAAGAGAAGTTAAGATTTACGGTGTTAATTACATACTAGTCAGCGGATTTTATGCATTTACGACAAAAAAAGTAGGTGTAGGTTTTAAGAATTTTATTAAGAATGAATAAATATTGTTATATTATTTTCAACTTATTGAACATACTAAGACCGTGATGGGCACGGTTGGGGCCACTCAAACGCCTGCTTCTCCCACCAACCTCTCTTTCATGCGCGAGGTCTGCGCACTGTTCGCGACGGGCGAAGCACTTCCTTCCTCTATGGTAACGGCGGATGCTGGTGGGGGACAGTGGGCGCTATGATGGGGACTGTTTTGTCTCAATTGAGACAAAAATGCCCATCCCTGTACTAAGAAATAAAATAAATTTGTATTTCACTCCAGTTTGTTGCGATTCAGGTAGAAAATTTATAATTTGCATAAAGAACCGCTGTCTGTTAAGTACTTTTCCAATCCTTTTATGATAGACTCCCGTAAATGCGACCAACGCAACTCCATATTTAACACTAGATTTACGGGGCCCGTCAAAATGACGAATTCAAAAATTTTTAATTTACGATTATTAAGAGTGTAAGGAGGCATTCGTGAGGAATTATTAAATAGATTTATGTTTTTGTGTACATATTACAATAAAAATCGCTGAAGATCAAAGTAAATAGAATTTTATTATTTTTATAAAGCAATGTAAAATAATCAATTTTAGCGCTCCGTAAACCTAGTGTTAAAAAGACTGCGTACATATATTTCTGGTGACAGTAAATGTACAGTATATATAAAAAAGGGTATTTAAAAAGATTACACTTCATGTCGCAAAAGATGCATATATATAGACAATTTTTAATTAATTAAACAATTTTTTGATCGCGTTATACAGATGTCAACTGTACATTTCACATAAGCAAGCACATTGTACCTGTCACCGTAGAAATGAATTTCTAAATCTGAAGAAATAATCCCGCCACCCAAATATGGTTGAAATGGCAGGTAAAGTGTTAACACTTTGACTGTCAAAGCAATGGCCTCAAACATTTCATAAAATCGAAGTAATTTATATAATGAAGAAACTATTGGAAAATTAAAATTTAGGACACCGAGTAGTTCTTTAACCTTCTTGCATTTCCCAGATAGTAACCAAACTTGGTACAATAATTCTATTAGCGTAATAATTAATTTTTAAGTATGGACAAATAATTCTGTCACCCATATATGGATAACACGGCAGTCTGCGTGTTAAGGGAGACATGAAAGGAAACGTTTAATCGTTGGTGAAATGATTGCAGCGGAAAAGCTGGAAATATGGACATCGGTAGAGGAGAATGCCTCGGTTACGACGGAGTTCAGTTATTTGGGTTACATTACGTTGTCCGACAACGCTTCAACCATGTACAAAAGCAGGGAACTTAAGAGCGTCGCGCTTCCGGAAACGGAAGCTGTCTCCTTAAAACTGAGACTACACAAACCGCACAACAACGCGCACAATGTTTATCAGCAGGTAGAGAATGAATTTCTAGTTTTGTAGAAACTAGAAGAGAAACGGTTTTCCTATCCGCGGAAATTGCAGGTCGGTCTTATCGCTATCAATATCCTCGGCGAACCTTACGGCCAGGAGTTAACGGGTCAAGGGGACGCGCCGTACAATCCTCATTACACGTCTCCCTACGACGATCTAGCCTTCGAAATGTATGTCGATCGCGAGGTAGCGAAGATCATCCGGCAGATGGAGGCGAAGAAGTTACAGGCGGTCGAAGGTACATATTTACAAAAAATAGTAAATAATATTATTTTAACGCGTTCGCTATTAGCGTCACACACGTGTGGAGACCAGGATTTTGTATATCACGAAAAAATAAAATGTTGTGTCGTTATTTGGTACTTTATCTATCGGACGCCTACTACTCCTGGCAAAATTTATTCAATCAAAGAAATCAATTATCTATGATTGTAATTATTCATATTTTCAATGTAGGAACTATTTCCATTAATAATAAAGGCCAAGGCAATGACAAATCTCGTCATATATGTATAAAGAAAATATTAATATAATAGGGATATATTTCTTTTTTTTAAGATTTTAGGAAGTGTTTATGGTCATCTTAAAAAATGTTCTAATGTTTTGTTATGCTATTTAATACGTTCGCTACCAGCTTTTTTTCATTGCTTACCTTTCTCGTTAAAAAGTTTTATCAAATGTGGCGTAAGTACCACATTTATGAAATATTAAAACAGTTTAGCAGAAGAAAGTCCTGGATTCTCTGAATATTATGCTTTGTAATATGAGTTTAAACAACGAAGTGTATATAATTAATTTGACTATTTTTCAGTAAATTGTGAGATTATGGACGTCAGATATTTGTGACGGTAATAGCGAACATGTTAATTTCTTTATATATAATTTTCATACCGAGATGTACAGTTTATTTCATGTTTGGTAAAAAGGCAAAAGAATCTACCATTTTATTAATATTTTTCTAAAATATCGTTAACTGTTACACCACATTGGTTTAATATATGTACACATACAATAAAGTATTATTGTTCGTGTGATATATATGCTCATATAATTCGTTCAATAATCACAATTAACAATTTTGATCGAATATTTTCTGCCAGAGTTAGTATTAACGCTCAGACGCACAATGGGCCGTTTCTATAAAATAGGTGCAATTAATTAAGAAATGTTCATCTCATGAAATAGGTTAAAACTAGATTTTTTCGTGGAGTAATACTAGATTCAGATAAACTGAAAAGGACACAGATTTGTATGTACTCTCATTCAGTTAATTAAATAATAGTAATGTCCACGTCACTTGTAGCAATGTATCGATTAGTTTTCTTCGCGCTTTGTGTGTTAATGTTGCGTTCTCTTTCTAAATGAATATTTTCTTACCAATTAAGAATTGATTTTTATAATACAGACATTTGCCTGTTTCTGTTAAAGAACTTTTATATTTTTACCACCTACTAAAGTCGTAATTTACTATTACACTATCACATAAAATAATATTCAATATTCTTTACATGGGACTAAAATTTTACCATTATAGCGTTTAGGATTCGCGAATGTTGAGATTTATTCTTTTAGCTGCAGCAACTTGCAGCTGTATCCGTGAAACAATTTTTTCTTTTAGGAAGAAATTTCGTATTGAGTAGAATCAGTTCAACAAGTTCAGAGAAGAGGGTGTGGTGCTACTAATAATAATTTAGTAATCATTTCAATGCTAATTTTTGTTGAAATTACGTTCGTTTTTGTAATTTTAAATCTCTATACATTTAAAATTCGTTTAGGCATGCCAAACACACAAACCATTAAAAATCGTAACTTTCGTTAACATGAACTCTTTAACTATTTACTTCCGGGAGAATGTTCATAAGACATTCATTTCGTAAAATCACATTCGAAATCAAATAATAATGTTTGAATTTCTTAGATTTGGAACACCCCCTACAAGGGTAGTATTATAAAGACAGTTTCTCATTCTAGCAAACAAGCAATATCAGAATTAGATTATACGATCTCAAATACTGTATGTCATCGATAATCGTCGCCACCACGAGTCCGGCCGGCGACGTTTAATGTTCAGATGATACTATTCTTTGACTTGTGCCGAACGTAGAAAAGGACAGCGAAGCTCGAGAAGCCTCGATCGCCGAGAAGTGTAACATAATACGGGTCGAGTATGTCGGTGTGAAAACAATACCTAACCCAGTGACAAATCTTCTTTATTTTTTATTATTTTTTTATAGAACTTTCGCCAACATATTCGTGGAATTTTTCTAATGAAAGTGACACCAAATAAGATATAATTCCGATAGTATTTACTTGAGTAATGGACGATGAAAGTTTCGGAAAATTATTGTAAATATGACCCGAATTATATCGTGTTTGGTATTATTTTAAACAGAAAAATTCCACAAATATATTGGAGAAAATCTCATAAAAAGATAAGTAATAATAAAAACGTTTTTTTATTGACATTACACTGTGAAGACACGTGTGCCTTTGAACTACGCCGACGACCGCGTCTCTTTCTTTCCAATACACTATCCTTCCTTGCGCCTGAAACTTTCATCGTCCATTACACAAGTAAATATCATCGCAATTATATCTTATTTAGTATCATTTTCATTAGAAAAATGCCACGAATATGTTGGTGAAAGTTCCATAAAAAAATAATAAAAAATAAAGAAGTTTTGTCATTGGATTAGTAGTGGTCTCACCGATATACTCGACCCGTATTATTTTACACTTCTCGGTGACCGAGGCTTCGCGAGCTTCACGGCCCCTTATGGGGTATACCCCGCGGAAGGAGGGATTTTTTGCGACGATTCTTGTTCAGAATTTGACGACATTTAACGATGAAATACTGTATCTCTAAAATCATCCTGTTTATAATTAACAATGTATAATTAACCGAGGCAGGAATTTTGTCCTGATTTTTGCGATTATGGTCAGCTGCGCGACGGCGGAGTCAGAGTCTATTTTGATCCAGAGTATCAAACTCGTAATTCAATTAGTTTCGGACGAATTAATTAAATTAACAGATGCTGCATTAGGAGAAATAAAACGATCAACGTGCTTACATGAAGTACTTTCAGAAATATGTTTTAGAAAATAATAAATATGTAAAGCAGTGAATGGTACTAAATATAAATAATAATTTCAGAAGAAGTTATGACACTATATTAATTCTAAAAATTTATTGAATTATGAATAAAATTGCTGTCGCTTCTGAACAATTTATAGAGACATTCTCAACTGTTGATCTTTGGTTTTGAAAAGATTATTAGAAAATTATCGATAACTAAATTGCTAATTTTCGAATGGCGGCTGTTTTCACAAAAATGCAGTTGACATTGCGAAAGACCATTTACAGCGTTGTTTGATTACTAATTTATTACTTTTGATAGAACAATCAGTAAAAAAATATCTCCATACACCCTTTAGAACATATTATTATTATTTTTAAACATTTCTCCAAACGCCTTAACTTTTTCTCAAGAACTTAGAAGGGTTAGTTTACTATATGATGTGAAAAAATTGTAATTGGTAGGAATTGCGACAAAAATAATAAATGTTGATCTTACAGCTGTATTGAGCTGAGCAAAGCTGAGTAACTTTGGGGTGAAAGAACACTTTCAGATATGCTCGCATTCACCAGTTAACATAACCCTTAAGCAAATTGATGCTAATAGTTATTTAACATGTAACTATTAATAATATAACTGTTTGTGGATTTGGATGAAATTTTACTGTCTCGCTACGTATCTATTTACCATTTCGATAGAGTTGAGTATTAAATATAATTTCATTGAACCATTGTACTTTTAAAGTATGTATACATTTTGGAACTCCACTTAAAGGTTAATTACCGGTGAATATTTAATAGATGAATATTGTAGACAGTAGTGTACTATTGACTACTTTTAATCTACTACATGACTAGAGTTTACAAACAACAGTGAACTATAGTGGATCGATCAACAAAGTAGCAGCGCAGCTGTTCGAATGTATGCCGCGTGAAGATTTTCAGACGTATTTTAATTATTAACCAGTTAAGTGTGTTTGACGACTATATCCGTCATGCAGATGTGGCAGAATTTTGTGTCATGACAACTATATCCGTCATGCGTAAAATTTTGTTACAATTTGATATTTAAATTGTAATTTTGGCGAAAACTAAATTATATTCGTAAATTTTAATATGTTTAAAATGTTCAGAGGTCAAGACGAAATGAAACAAGCAAATAAAAAAAATACTCTGTGTTTGACGACTATACCCATGACGGGTTGTCGTCATACCATTATAGGCTTGTTTATCGCGACACACACTGGTGCGCGCTTTGCAAAAAGATCGTCACAGTTAACTGGTTAAAAACCATAGTTTTGGTGGACCAGCTGTCTACAAATCGGTGAGCTAGGTTAGAACAGAACTATAAAACAACTTCCGGGATTTTCCACAACTGTAACAGATTGAAATAATCTTGAAACTTCCAGTAGCTGCCATATGTTTCTGCATTAACTAATTTCAATGAAATTTTTTACATATACATGCAGAAAAACAAGTTGTAGAAAACGACCTTTATTTCCTGTTATTGCCTATTTTCTCGTAACAACATATTACTACTTAATCTTTACATTTTTATTTTCTCGATCAAAATGGACACTGCCTCCGCCGTCCAAAGGTTAATATTATAACTAACAATAAATATTCGGAGAATTTATAACATTTCTGTGACATTCAAACATATTAACAAATACATAGCATTTAATACAGTATTGTTACTATTAAGGCTCTTGCTAAAGTCAATCTGGTAACGAATTCGTTAAGGGAAATAATTCACGTAAACAGTTAATTTCTAATTTCATTGTATATTATAAATTAATCGAGTATTCATAAATTAATAATAATATATCTAATAGAGAGTGAAATGGCTAACGGAATGAAAAGTATGAACAGAGTTACATTCGACTTTACAGCTGTGCGTCACACAAGCATGTTAGAAAGCGCGGTGCGTGACCACGCGATTGATCGTTTCTATAGACATAATGAAGCTATTTTTAATTTGAACCTAGCTATATGGCAGTTTTTCAGTAATTAAAAGTACTGCATTGATCACAATGAGAAACGATATGTGTATTTACAAAGGGAGATCAAATTATTAAAGTCACATGCATTCATTGGCGAGTTTACATTAAGACAATGAATTTTTATATTAAAGTCTAGTTAAACTGAATTCTTGTTATTTTTATAAAGTATTTTGTAAGTAATTTACAAATATTATTCGTCACATAGCTAATAAATATATTTTCTGTACTGTGACTCTAAGAATCTTATCATTTACGTTTAAAATTTCAAATAGAGAAAAATTTATATTCACACAGTAAATACAGTAATAAATCGATAAGTGTCGCAAAATTCTGAACAAGAAGTGTCACAAAACAATCCCCACTTCCGCATGGGTATACTCCGTGAGGGGTTGTGAAGCTCGAGAGGCCTCGGTCGCCGAGAAGTGTAACAATCTGTATATCGGTGAGACCACTACTAATCCAATGACAAAAATTCTTTATTTTTCATTATTTTTTTAGGGAACTTTCACCAACATATTCGTGACATTTTTCTAATGAAAATGGTGCCAAATAAGATATAATTTGGATCATATTTACCATAATTTTCCGAAACTTTCATCGTCCATTACACGTGTAAATATCATCGCAATTATATCTTATTTGGTATCATTTTCATTAGGAAAATGACACGAATATGTTTGTGAAAGTTCCATAAAAAATAATAAAAAATAAAGAACTTTTGTCACTGTATTAGCTGTTGTTTTACACTTCTCGACGACCGAGGCCTCTCGAGCTTCGCTGTCCTTTTCTACGTTCGGCACAAGTCAAAGAATACTATACCTGAACACGAAGTGTCACTGGCCGGACTCGTGGTTGCGACTTTTATCGATTAAATGCTGTATATAATTGTAATTTCTTTCGATCGAATTTTGAATTATATTGATGAAAATGCTATCGGCGCAAAGGTTCGATCTTAGATAGATCTTAGTAGATTGAACCTTTGCGCCGATAGCATTTCCATCAATATAAATACTGTATGTTGAGATCGTCATTTTACAGCTGTGAGTATTTTCACCGAGAGATACGTTGCTATTCTGTAAATTATGGATATTAGAACTCATGCTGACTTGACACAAACATGACACGTGTGATTCGCGATGAGTACATATGGAGGAACAGTGCAGCAATCTATTCAATGAGAAACAGCTGTCAGCATGATCAAATGGAATTACAGATACTTTATAAGGAAAAAGGAGATCTACTGTACTATATGCGACTAAAATAGCGAAACAAGACTATAAGTTTTACAAAACCTTCGTTTGAGAGCGTGAAATTTTAAACGTTTTTTCCCTGAAATCACCTTTCAAAAATCAGAAAACAACATAACTAAAAAATTAACCAATTAAACGACTTGAAATGCTGCATTCATACAGAACAATGTATTCTGCAGTATCTGAATCTGAATTAATAATACAAAACTGTTCGATTATTTTATTTTAAGAAAATGCAACATAGTTACACTGCACGCCGGATGACAGCTCAAAGGCCAAGGTCGCGTCGAAATGGTCTTTAGATTTCGATAACAATTACCCTATCTCTAAACGAAAAAATTTGTTTCCACTTTATGAAATGTGATGCAACATGCACTGAAAGTTTTAAAAAATATGGTGTATAGCAAAATTGGGCATTTTCGAAATAACTTATTTGCAAAATAATTGTTAAGATAATATATTCTCCTATTTCGCTTCATGCCATTGGAAATAATTATATGTTAGTATATTTGATCAACTTATTCCAAGTTTAGTTTACTTCATATGAAATTCGAATAATTTTTCATTGCATCTTTCATTTAATCAAATAATTGGTACTCTCCAAAATTCTATTTATTACTTCTACTAAAGAACAATTTTAAAAGCGAATGCAGCTGACATTTAATCATTAAACTACAAACAATTAGCATATCGAAATTTAATAATTAATTTACTTACAACAATAACTTCTTTTTGAGGTGAAATTATTTATTATTATATTTGGACAATGGAATTGAAATAAAAAATTATTCAAATGAAATATTATTTGAAAATACTTAATTTATATGATTTGAACGTTAAATGAAAATGTATTTTTTATGATATTTGTAAAATACAAATGATAAAGTATTTAGAATAATTCATTATTCCCTATAATTATTTGTTATCTTATTTCATATGAAATGTGGCCAACCCTATTTAAATTTTATTATTGATTACTTTAAAAATTTCCCGATGAAGAAATTTAAAAATTAAATTAATACTGTAAATCATTGCGCATTTCTTTGTAATGTCTATAAAGCATTGCGTGTATTTTCCTTAATGTCTGCAGTGTACAGTCCTCCGAAAACAATTTCTTAAATACTGCCTTATTTGCAGGGCGTTACACGAGTACCACCCCTCTTATGTGCCCAGTGTGCAGGTCAAGGAAACTATCGCCAATGAATGCATAGGGTCCACAGAACAACGTCTTTCATCTATATTTATATTAATAAATACAGTTGTTTTTGTTTATAACGAGATTCTTGCATTCTTACATAAAATTATCACAAATTAAAGAAATAATTTACTTACCATGTTGGTATACAATACTAATTAAAAGACTGCATATTTTATTCAGTTATGATATAATTCAATGCACGACATATAAAAATATTAGAACAATATCATTTTATTTGCAAGTTCTTAAAACTCTTTGCATGATAAGTACTTTTTATTCGATTCCTGTTACTTACAACTGCTACAGAAAATACAAATTATGCATAATTTCACTTTTACGATATTATTGAAAGCGACTTAACACATGTTAAGCAATTAAAAAGAAAAACAAATAACTGGGCCACAGATTTTATGCATTTATGACAAAAATGAGTAAATGTAATTTAAGGCAGTGGAAACATTAGAAAAATTTAAAAATACTGTTATATTATTTTCGACCTATTAAGCATATTAAGAAGGAAAGTAAATTTCTATTTCACAGCAGGTCCGGTAGAAAATTTATATTTTGCATGAAGATCCGGTGTCTATAAATAACAATTTACAGCGTCAATACCACTGATCCAAGTACACCAGAGAATTAAGAATATGTAAGTGTCTCAAAGAAGTTGAAAGAATCATTTTAATTTTTAGAGGAAAGGTTCGAGTACGCTTCGAAACTAAAGGTAGCCATGGAAAATTTGAGAAAAGCCGGAGAACGCCTTGGGAAGTATGAATTGGAGAAAAAGTATGCGATCGCGTTAGAGGATTACGATAAGGCCAAAGCGAAGAAAGCACAAGCGCAACAATATAGACAACAAGTCTACCAGAGCTTGGAGGTGCAAGATCTATTGGAAGTTCATGGCGTAAGTAAATTTATACTCAAATAGAAACATTCAACCCTACAAAAGCAGCACCCGGTTTCATTTTTGACTCAGTATTTCAAAGACATCAATCTTACTATTCAGTTTCTGACAAATAATTTAAATTATAAGTATTTAATTAGACTTAACACTAGAACTACTGAACGGGTCAAAATAACTTATTTCTGCTAGCTTCATTTACAATTATTGAAATTTGTAAAAATGTGCTTATGAGAAATTTTTTAATAAACTTCTTTAATCAAGCACATATGATAATGTAAATCGTAGGAAGTCGGACAAATCAATTCAATCTTATCATTATAAAGCAATGTTTGTCAACCGCGTTTAGTGCTCGGTAGTTATAGTGTTAAAATATTTTTTTCAACTCTTCAGGGACAAAGCTAAATTTTTGGTTTCTTTCGATCGAGTTATCTAGTATTGCATATGTTACCATAATAAGCTGATTAGTTAGACTATTTCATATTTTTCATAGTTATCCCAAATTTAAAAAACGTAAGCCATAATGGTTGTACAGTATTTAATCGATAAAAGTCGCAACCACGAGTCCGGCCAGTGACACTTCGTGTTCAGGTATAGTATTTTTTGATTTGTGCCGAACGTAGAAAAGGACAGCGAAGCCGAGAGGCCTCGGTCGCCGTGAAGTGTAACATAATACGAGTCGAGTATGTCGGTGTGAAAACAACACCTAACCTAGTGACAAAAATTGTTTATTTTTTATCATTTTTTTATAGAACTTTGTAATACTTTGTCTAATAAAAATGATACCAAATAAAATATAATTGCGAGGATATTTACTCGTGTAATGGACCATGAAAGTTTCGGAAAATTATGGTAAATATGATCCAAATTACAGCTTGTTTGGTACTATTTTAATCAGACAAATGTCACAAATATATTGGTTAAAGTCTCATAAAATATTTTTTATTATGTTTTGGCCTGTGGTACCGTGTACGTATACGAACGATTATACTGTAATAAATCGATAAGTTTCGCAAAGTTCTGAACAAGAAGTGTCACAAAACAATCCCCACTTCCGCGGGGTATACCCCGTGAGGGACCGTGAAGCTCAAGAGGCCTCGGTCGCCGAGAAATGTAACATAACGTATTATGTCTTTATCTTTTATTATTAAGAAGTTTTGTCATTGGATTAGTAGTGGTCTCACCGATATACTCGACCCGTATCATGTTACACTTCTCGGCGACCGAGGCCTCTCGAGCTTCACAACCCCTCACGGAGTATACCCATGCGGAAGTGGGGATTGTTTTGTGACACTTCTTGTTCAGAATTTTGCGACACTTATTGATTTATTACTGTATTTACTGTGTGAATATAAATTTTTCTCTATTTGAAATTTTAAACGTAAGTGATAAGATTCTTAGAGTCACAGTACAGAAAATATATTTATTAGCTATGTGACGAATAATATTTGTAAATTACTTACAAAATACTTTATAAAAATAACAAGAATTCAGTTTAACTAGACTTTTATATCAAAATTCATTGTCTTAATGTAAACTCGCCAATGAATGCATGTGACTTTAATAATTTGATTTCCCTTTGTAAGTACACATATCGTTTCTCATTGTGATCAATGCAGTACTTTTAATTACTGAAAAACTGTCATATAGCTATGTAGGTTCAAATTAAAAATAGCAGAAGTGAGGATTGTTTTGTGACACTTCTTGTTCAGAATTTTGCGACACTTATCGATTTATTACTGTATAATCGTTCGTATACATACATGGTGCCACGGGTTTTAATAGCTAAACTTTGTCAGTATATTCCAGGGGTCTAAGTAAAAAGAAAATTTTATATAAACAGTAGGTCGTTTAAATCTTTACTAAAAAGTTACGACAAAAATAAAAATTATGTAGGGAACAGTAACGGACAACGTTCTGACATGAATTTACTGCGATACAATGCAGGAACAGATCAACAATATTTACCTGTAATCTGTTTATACGAGTCGTGTTTATTATCTGAGGGCAAAGGTAACACAATACTCAGCTCTTCTAGAAATAATGAATAATGATTATAATTCCCCACGTAATTATGTTTTTTATCGTAACTTTTCAATAAAACATTAAACGGCCTATGTTTATATAACATTTTTTTGCTTACTTAAATTCATAGAATGTACTAACAAACTTTGGCTGTTAAAACCTGCGACACCCTGTATAATGCTCTGTATTTGCGCGTATAATCAATTTTTAAACATATGCTAGAATCATTACAATACATAAACGTTGTCTCTGAAGGCTAAAACTTCTAGAATAGATTATAGAGGAAATAATAGATAAGAGTTTCATAGAATTTAGTGGTCGCCACACAGACACACAGTTGTACAGTGGCTAGAAAGTTTCTATTGGAAACATCCGCTTTCTAAGGTTAACTTTGCGAAGGGTACCGAAAGTGTCTATTGTCTTCGTATTCTATTTTGATTTCACTCGTATGTTTCCCATTTTACGTAAACAGCCCCTGGAGAAAAACAACCAATCTTCGATAGAGGGTAAAGAGCCGGTTTCGGTGGATACTACAAATACTACTACAGCCCCCGAGGACATTACGTCTCCGCCAAGATTAGTAATACCACCCAATCGCGATGGAGCTATATCACCAACTGGTCCCGCTCATCAACCACCTGTTTCGCCTCTTCATCAAAAACCGAACAGCCCTGGTACGATTTCTACACATTATTAATTTTCTCTGTATTCCCACAGTAATCCTCATACGTTCCTCAGCATGAAAATTCACCCGTTTACTATTTTTATACAGGGTGAATCACCTAAAATGTCCTAAAATATCTCCGTTGGTTTCAGTGTTACGAGAAAATGTGTGAGGAAGAAAATATTTGATTTAAAGTGACAATTATTGTAATAGAAATGATTTTTTCTCGAGGTTATATTTTCCAAAACTTCAAGGTCATCGTTTTTTTTTTTAAATAGGATGATACATTTTGATGTACGAATTACGAATACGAATATGATATTCAAGCTTACCGTATTCAAGTAAGATTCCATTGTTAGAAACTCTAAAACATTTGAAGAATAACTATTCCGAAGGACATTTGGAGGCCAACATATTACACATGGTGGAATTTGTTTTTTCATTAGCTATAACATTGTACCAATGAAACTACATCATCCCATTTAAAAATTCAACAATCACCTTGATCTTTCGGAAAATATGACCATGAGAAAAAAATCTCTTCCATCGCAATAATTGCCCCTTTGAATCGTATCGCTAAAAACGAAGAAGATATTTTAAGTGAAAATCTTAGGTGACTGGCTCTGTATACTGTAAAATGATTGATCTTTTTCCGTCTATGTTGCGACATAGGTTTCTTTAAGGGAGGATACTGATTTTCGAATCTTTAGGAATTGTTTGCCGAAAAACTATTAAACCTTTTGCATTGGGATTTTGCACACGTATTTATTGGTATTTGAAATACATGCATGATTTTTTTTAAGTAAAAAAGATCAAAATTGCATGATTTATATGAAAAACATGAATCAACGGTTACATGATTTTAGTCATTCTACTGATCTGGCAGAAAACAATGAAATTGTTTATTAATCAGCACGAATATACAGGGCATCTCATTTAAGTTGAGATTGTAAACAATCTCGAAGACATATGATTTAAAAATAACGAACTGACACATGTCCTTTAGTGTTTCGAGTGGGGAGTCAAATGGCACTACTTGTTTTTTAATTCGTGAGCGTTTTCAAGGTTACTTCAAGGTCATTTTGTCTTTTTTATCATAAACCCATATTTTTTATTTCGGAATCATATTCTACGTAAAAAATACACAACTTTTGTTTGAAACATTTTTTTGTAAGTTTGTAAGAACTTTATTATGTGTCCATGATTCTTTTATTAAACGAATTACTAAGTGTCTAAAAGTTGAAGGTAAAAATTTTGAGCATTTATTGTGATGTTCTTAAATGAAATAAAAAATCTTCCAGAAGAAAGTAACGTTGTCATTTTAATAGAAAAACAAATTATCCTTGACATAAACATGAAAAATCAGCTAAATATCTTAAGAAATATTGAACTTACAAAAAGATGTTTCAAACAAAAGTTGTGTATTTTTTACGTAGAATATGATTCCGAAATAAAAAATATGGGTTTATGATAAAAAAGACAAAATGACCTTGAAGTAACCTTGAAAACGCTCACGAATTAAAAAACTAGTAGTGCCATTTGACTCCCCACTCGAAACACTAAAGGACATGTGTCGGTTTGTTTGTTTTAAATCACATGTCTTCGAGATTTTTTACAATCTCAACTTAAATGAGACACCCTTATAGTTATGGTCCAAAACAAAAGAATTTAAAAACCTTGGTTTTTTACAAAACGGTGGAATTTTGAAAGATTTTAAACATTTTGATTCGTGCGATAATAGAATCTGTGCTGAAGATTCTCTCATGTCAATTGGTCTACTAGAACTTTAGACACCGTGGCAACCGTTTCAGAAAAAGTAGTTTCGAGAAAAATGCGTTTAAATATTCAATTGTCAATATTTCGCAACGCGAATTGCATTGTATAAATGCCTATAACTACGTTAACTTTACGAATCCAAACAGATCTTTTTGCACACATGTTCTAAAACATTTACACTTAAAGAAAATATAAATAAAAAAATCGAATTTTTGAAAATGAAGATATTCTCCCTTAAAATGCGACGTTATAAATGAAACATAATTTGTTGATTCAAAGTGTACAACAAAAATGAGTGTTTCTTTTATGCAACTATTTTTGAGAAGCATGTTTGAGACGAGAAGCGTTTAATATTATGTTTAATTTCACAGAAGTTACCGATAGTCCAACGAATGGAGTTGTCGAAAGACAGAACAATTGCAATAAGGGATCCCTCAGACGAAAAACAAAGTCGGCAGGACCGGCGTTACGATCTAGTTACGAAGCTTATGAGGAGAGGACGATTCCTGCTTTGAGACAGTAATACATCTTCAATTTTTACAATATTTAAGCTAGTGAATAGAGAAAATTAATGAAATAATAGGGGGGCTTCCTCTAGTGCCGGACACTTAAAGTTTCTCTTAAATAAATTTAAAATAATATCATGAAAAATAATCAACATTTCCGTAATGATTAACTTAAATAGACATTACACTTTGGTTATATGATATTAAGGAAGCATGAAGTGTCCCCTGCTGCCGGACACAGTAAAAATTACTAATAATAATTTGCAACGTTCGCAAATATAATGGTCAAAACATTCTGGAGTATCGTCACAAGCCTCGTGGGCCAATTATTAGCAACCTAAACGTTGAATCTAATTTAATCTCCTTCACTATTTTCTAAACAAATTATGCAGACTGTCCTATGTCAATCAACGATTTTGATAAAAGTGTGCACATTTATAGTTTAGTCAAAAATATTTGACGCGTATTGTTTTTTCATCGGCGGAATTAGATTTCGGCGGTGATATTACTTCTTAACCCTTTGCGGTCGGGAATTATGTTTAGCGTACTTATCGACGGTTCGAATGTACAATTTCCCTTGGGAAATGAAATGGTGTACTGAAAGCTACGCATAAGAATTAAATGAAGGAGCAAGTGTCGTGTTTAGTAAAAATTTGTTTGGTATTTTTTGAGTAATAATTTTTTAAAAAGTGATTTTTAGTCACGGAGTAGCAAGTTTACTTGGGCGACTGTCTGCAGACACGCGTCCGCAAAGAGTTAAAGTGGGGTACGCCATTTAACTCAATATCTCAAGAACTAACATATAGAAAAAATAATGCAAATAAAAATTACTTACATTTTTACAAAAAATAATATGGTAGAACTGAAATTTGAGTGTAATCATAGGTAGCGCCACTATTCTTTGCAAAAGGGTACTAATATAAATAACCAAATATAATACGTAGATATTCTTCCCAATTTTGGAAAATACTGGAAGAAGGTAAAAAGGAACGATTCTCTCGAATCCGAAAAACGTTAATCCACATCGACGCCCGTAAAATGTAGTAAATAAACCTCTAATATGACACGTAGACTGTGGATGATTATGCAATTTACAATATTTGTAGTTGACTGTTACGAAGGTGGAGTCAAATAGTAGTATAACTTTATTGTTCCCCTTAGGGTTACAATCCTTATACATCTTTTCCTTCTCCCTCTTCATCCCTTCTGCCCGCTCCTAACCTAACCTTAGTACTATCTTATATCCTAACTTAAATCTAAACTTATACTAAACACACACACACACACACACACACACACACACACACAGAGAGAGAGAGAGAGAGAGAGAGAGAGAGAGAGAGAGAGAGAGAGAGAGAGAGAGAGAGAGAGAGAGAGAGAGAGTGAGAGAGAGAGAGAGAAACATATTTACAACAGCCGCCATTTACAATATTTATAATACTCCATTTACACTATCGCCCCCCCCCCCCTTCCTACACCCCTAATCGTTCCCCTCTTCCCTAACCGCGGACCCCCTCTTCCGGTCGCTCATTGCCCTTCCCAATCCTTTCATTCATACCCTCTCTCCACTCTTCCAACCTCCTCATCCACTCCTCCCCTCCTCTCTCGTCATCCAACACTTCCCACATCCTCTCTTACCAACATCTTTTTCCATCCATCCTCATGTACACCTCTGCATTTTCGCGACTCATCATCCATCCGTTATCTTCCTCCCCTCATCTCGTTTCCCAATCTAAACCTAGCCACCCACTGCCACCTACTCTCCCCCCATCAGGTATCCCGGCAACCCCTCTCGTTTCACCATACCGTACCATTTATTAGACCTGGAGCATCCTATCATCACCCATCTTTCCTCTTTCTGTATTTTCTTTTCTTCTCTTACTATTTACTCGCTCATTGACTCTTTCCTCTCCTCTAGCATTTCATTCATCTCATCCTCTGTCCATCCCCTCTCCTCAAAATATTCCCATCTCTTCTTCTACCACCCGTCCCTTATCCCTCCCTTCCTATCCCATCGCCTTACATCTTCCCAACATAACCGCGCCAGCTCCTCCTCTTTGCCTTCCCCCAAGAAAGTAGCAGTCTTTGTAGATCTAAAACACATGAAAATCGAACTAAATTCTGTCGTAATTTATATTCTATCATTTTTTTAAATTTTCACAAGCCATGAATGCATAAAGATCGTCAGTCTAATGATATATTAGGTTGTCCCATAAGTTTGTGCCGCGGATTGAAAAGTATTTTAATGAAAAACCACAGAAATTTTACAGTGACGGCGTAATATCTTTACCAAAAAAGTGGGAAGAGGTTGTAGAGAAGGTGGTTATATTTTTTCGTTGACTTTGAAAGTACGTTTCAAATATTAATTTAAATAGTAAAACAGTAAACGGCACGAACTTATGAGACGACCTAATATGAGGAATTCCGCGCCGGGAAACGAACCCGGGACCCTCGCGGTTGAAGCTGATCAACTCTTACACATACCCACGGAACTCTCCTATGGGACGACCTAATATAAATATTACAAAAAGGAGCACTAGCTCATCGCTTATCACAGTTTGTAGGAAAGAATCGATCTAAACTAGAATTGACTTGTTTATTCTTGTATTTTGTTAGGGTCGGTATACACGTGTTATAACTGACCAGTCAGGCCCATACAAGAATTGTTGTAACGGTAAATAGTAGAAAAAGTTAAGTAAGATACCGTAGACGATGCCAGTCTAAAACTTTTATCACCTTGACAATTAATCAGTCGGGCAATTCTATGCGGAACGAGACAGGGTTCAAATAAGTCTTGCTAGATTGCCGTCCGAATTGTGTAAATATCAATCATCTTCACCTGTAGTGTAGTGATTCCTGAATTATGCTCGTGTTTCAGCTCGCACACGAACGAATTCACAAGAGAATGTCACATGGAGAACACGGAGACAAAGGTGATTTCAAAACTGAACGACAGGGAAAAGAAGCAGGCTGCGTTACCCATAGCTGTCTTCGGAATGGAAATGGTGATGCAAGTTTCAAAACAGTTCTTCCATCGATTCCTCGACACTAACGACTAACAGGTTCATCGTTTAGGTGGAGAAATTCTACTCGAAGCAGTTCACGGACAAGGAAGAAGGTTTGATGCAGCTGAAGGAGGAACTGAAGACTTTCGATCCGGAAGTATCGAAGCATTCTGCGAATAAGACAGCCAGAGCTGCAATTTTGCTTCTACACAGAGCACTCAGGGACAAGGTCTACAGCGTGTACAGTCTGGCGGCGCAATTAATTAGGATTTTCTTTTCGGAGTTTGCTACCGACAGGTGAGATCATACTCTTTAGGATTCCGTAAGAAGACTATCTTATCCAGGATCTACTATGATGGAAAATTTGGCTGCAGACAATTTTCAACAATGATAGAGAACCGTTTGCAAATTGTTTATGAAAATATTCACCCGTCAGATTTTCTTGAATTTTGCACATTAGTAGCCTTATGGGTCTAACATTGATGCCTCGTTATTCATCCCTCATTTTTACAGAGTCATTGGGGCAAAAATGATTCAGATCTTTGCGCCAAAAAATTACAAGGAAATCAAACTTTCCTTATTTTGCTTAACATTTTTTGCGTTCTTAATGTTTTGTATTTAAATATTGAAAATTCAAAAAGGTCGCCGTTCTTGAAAAAAGCGTTGCCCAGTTTTAGACAAGGTCTACAGCGTGTACAGTCTGGCGGCGCAATTAATTAGGATTTTCTTTTCGGAGTTTGCTTCCGACAGGTGAGGTCATACTCTTTAGGATTCCGTAAGAAGACTATCTTATCCAGGATCTACTATGATGGCAAATTTGGCTGCAGACAATTTTCAACAATGATAGAGAACCGTTTGCAAATTGCTTACGAAAATATTCACCCGTCAGATTTTCTTGAATTTTGCACATTAGTAGCCTTATGGGTCTAACATTGATGCCTCGTTATTCATCCCTCATTTTTAAAGAGTCATTGGGGCAAAAATGATTCAGATCTTTGCGCCAAAAAATTACAAAGAAATCAAACTTTCCATCCTTTGCATAACATTTTTTGCGTTCTTAATGTTTTTTATTTATATTTTAAAAATTCTGAAAGGTCGCCGTTCTTGAAAAAAGCGTTGCCCAGTTTTAGACAAGGTCTACAGCGTGTACAGTCTGGCGGCGCAATTAATTAGGATTTTCTTTTCGGAGTTTGCTTCCGACAGGTGAGATCATACTCTTTAGGATTGCGTAAGAAGACAATTTTCAACAATGATAGAGAACCGTTTGCAAATTGCTTACGAAAATATTCATCCCCCAGATTTAATTAAATTTTGCACATTAGTAGCCTTATGGGTCTAACATTGATGCCTCGTTATTCATCCCTCATTTTTACAGAGTCATTGGGGCAAAAATGATTCAGATCTTTGCGCTAAAAAATTACAAAGAAATCAAACTTTCCTTCCTTTGCTTAACATTTTTTGCGTTCTTAATGTTTTGTATTTAAATATTGAAAATTCAAAAAGGTCGCCGTTCTTGAAAAAAGAGTTGCCCAGTTTTAAGCATGTTTAGAATAGAAAGTCTGTTTTATGCTCTTTCCAATGACATAGATATAGGTCAAGCCTTGAAGGACTGTTTTATTCTTGAATAATAATTAAACTGCTCACCTTTATACAAAATAAAAGATTAAATGTATCTCTTCTTTTGTGCATATAATAATAACCGTGATCTTAAACTCTTCTGAAGTCTTTACAATTTTGTACTTTATGTATTCGTGTTTATTATAAATGCATAAAATTCGCAGTTTAGTAATGATGTCGAGAACGAAGAGAAATTGTGCATGGATCCTTATTTTATCTAAATATCCACTTTGAACATGAAATAATGCTTTAAAAAGCATAATTATGTCATTATTATAAATTGCATGGTTTACTGAAAGTGAACTTTGTTGTTTACATCTTACAATAGCAATATAAGATCTGTTTAATGCAAAGGTGGTGTAAGTTAATATTTATCTGTTTCGTTTAACACCACATCTCAAGGGTTTAATCGTCGTTAAATAAAATAATTGTAATATAACTTTAGCTTTCGATAGTATCGTGTTTTATAGAACTTTTACTTAATTTCCTCATTTTCTAATCATTAACTGTTTCGACTTGAACCATACTTCCATTAACACTTTCATGTATGACCGACTCAATCTTCTTACCACGCTTGGAAATCAATTTTTAGTTAAAATCTATTAAAAAAATCAAATTTTATTAATATCTGCAAGGTGTGAAAATGTCACAACAATCATAGTTATGATAAGCTTTATCTTTTCTAGTCTTGTATTATTAACCCCTTGTACTATAATGTCGATTATGTAACTTAATTAACCCCTTGTAATAATATCGAGCTGGATTCATGATCAAGAGTTCGAATCGAGTGCGTAATATGTATATGTTCCCCATTTCCTTTTAAATTAAAATAATATTTTATTTTATTGTAATCAATATATGAATTTCAATTTTTTTCTTAGTAGATTATAAACTTCGAGGATGTTCTAATCATTGATATCGTAAAATAAATCGTAGTGCAAGGGGTTAAACAAGTTGTTTTGATCTTGTGTGATTTCTATAGGCATCAGTGTGGCACTCAACGTGTTAAGGCCAGAATTATGGCCCTTCGGACGCGCAAGGAAAGAATCGGAATCACACTGGATCCGGAGCGTGCACACAGCACTCCCTATACCAAAGCTATGTAGAAAAAACTCTCCGGGCTCCCGGCCCGGTTCCGTATGCCGAGACCTTTAGGGTCTCTGCACACCCATCCGGGACAGGCCCCGGATAGTTTTTTTTACATAGCTTTGGTATAGGGAGTGCTGTGTGCACGCTCCGGATCATGAGGAAAGAATCGGAACCACACCGGATCAGAAATCTCCGGCTCCTTCCGGCCCAGTTCTGTTTGCCGAGACCTTTAGAGTCTCTGCACACCCATCCGGGACGGGCCCCGGAGAGTTTTTTCTACATAGCTTTGGTATAGGGAGTGCTGTGTGCACGCTCCAGACCATGAGGAAAGAATCGGAACCACACCGGATCAGAAATCTCGGAGAGCCCTCCCTATACCAAAGCTATGTAGAAAAAACTCTCCGGGCTCCCGGCCCGGTTCTGTATGCCGAGACCTTTAGGGTCTCTGCACACCCATCCGGGACGGGCCCCGGAGAGTTTTTTCTACGTAGCTTTGGTATAGGGAGTGCTGTGTGCACGCTCCAGACCATGAGGAAAGAATCGGAACCACACCGGATCAGAAATCTCGGAGAGCCCTCCCTATACCAAAGCTATGTAGAAAAAACTCTCCAGGCCCCCGGCCCGGTTCTGTATGCCGAGACCTTTAGGGTCTCTGCACGCTCCAGATCATGAGGAAAAAATCGGAACCACACCGGATCAGAAATCTCCGGCTCCTTCCGGCCCAGTTCTGTATGCCGAGACCTTTAGGGTCTCTGCACACCCATCCGGGACGGGCCCCGGAGAGTTTTTTTACATAGCTTTGGTATAGGCAGGGCTATCCGAGATTTCTGATCTGGTGTGGTACCGATTCTTCCCTCGCGCGACCGAAGGGCCATAATTCTTGCACTTTCGAGCGCGCGTTGACAGTTCCCTCTGTGCATAGCACAAAAACAATGTTTCCAGGGACTCCACACCTCCTTAAAGTAAACTATCTAAACTAACTAGCTAAATCCCGGTCCGGCCCGTCCCGGAGAGTTTCTTTTACATAGCTTTGGTATAGAGAGGGCTCTCCGGGTTTTGTGGTCCGGTGTGGTTCCGATTCTTTCCTCCCGCGACCGGTGGGCCATAATCCTTGCATTTTCGAGCGCGCGTTGACAGTGCCCTCTCTGCATAGCACAAAAACAATGTTTCCAGGGACTCCACAGCTCCTTAAAGTAAACTATCTAAACTAATTAGCTAAATCCCGGTCCGGCCCGTCCCGGATGGGTGTGCAGAGACCCTAAAACGGCTCAAGATAGGCAATGGCTAAATTTTTTGGCCGATTAAACGAATAATTTCTTGTGAATGTATTTTACATATCGAAATACGTCGCTTAAGAGGATTCGTATACCTATTGAATTGAAATAGGGGGAAACAAGTTCATATAAAACAAGCCTACATGTGTCAAAATGATAAGTGCACCACTGATCTCACATCAACCTCTTTTCAGAGTATCGTCGAACGAAATCGCAAGAAGCGTGGAGCGTCTTCTTCCGGAGCTGTTAACTAAATCAGGCGACACTACTCCGAGGATTCACAACATGGCTGTGCACACGATACTGAGCATGGCAGACTGCAAGTGTGTTAGGGAATTGCATTTAATACCGGTGCATCTAACGAGGCCAGTCAGCAGTAGTACACATCAACGACTGGCTCTCAGCAGGCTGGAAATGGTAGAACAACTGATTCTCAACCATGGAATATCGACCGATAAACAAAGGTGACCCTGAAGAACATAATCTTTGCTGACGGATTTTACATCAACTACTATGGTCTGTTTTTTAAATGAAGAGACCTGCGATTCATTGACAGTTACAGTAGCTGTTCACCGCACGCTTGTTATTCACACGCTATGAAACTAGAGTGAGAAAGACAGTTATTATGATTAACACTGCATCTTATGTCTCTTCTTTCAAAAAACAAATTATACCACTTGTCTATTTTAACTCAACTCTGGAAAGTATCAGATAGCACTGAATACATATACAGGGTGTACGCGTTATGTTCGCATATTCTTAAATCTGGAAAAATGCTTTTTACGTAAAAAAGTAAAGGTCACCTTGACTTTTTTAAATGGCACCACATGTTTTGAACATCATAGGATTGTTGCTGACGTCGAGACGAATTCAACAGTGTATTATATTATGACCTTGAAATGACCTCAAACTCGAAAATTCTGTGCAAACGTAATTTCAATGAAACATTATTTCTTACAAAATAAATCAGGTTACATCAGATGTTCGAACTGGGATCCATCTTCTATGATACAGAACTCCGCTGTTTGTATTAGATTTCTCGTTGTCGCCATAATTAGGACGTCTCGTTTTATGTTATTACATGCAGTTGTTATGCGATTCCGAAGTTCTTGAATATTATTGATTGTTGTGTCATATACAACGGATTGCAGATATCGCCAAGGATAAAAATCCACCGGAGACATATCCGGAGAACGCGCTCTCCAACACGAATTGGACCATACGTTCCTATCCAACGATTTCTAGACTTGTTATTGAAATATTCCCTAATTAGAGACGCCCTAATTATGGCGACAACGAGAAATCTAATACAAAGAGCGGATTTCTGTATCATAGAAGATGGATCGCAATTCGAACATCTGATGTAACCTGATTTATTTTGTAAGAAATAATTTTTTATTAAAATTACGTTTGCACAAAATTTTCGATTTTGAGGTCATTTCAAGGTCATAGTATAATACACTGTTGAATTTGTCTCGACGTCTGCAACAATCCTATGACGTCCAAAACATGTGGTGTCACTTAAAAAAGTCAAGGTGACTTTTACTTTTTTACATAAAAAGCATTTTTCCAGATTTAAGAATATGCGAACATGTAGCTCAACAAGTACTGATGAACTTTTGTTTAAAACATTTTTTAATTGCACTACCGGAAATGTCTAAAAAATGGTGACATAACTTAACGCGAACACCCTGTATATTAAAATATTGCTTTTATAAAAGTTGTTTAGCATGAAAAGCGATATAATGTGGTGTAAATATTTTCTTTATAAACACTGTTATGAACAAAGTAGTATGGATAAAACAAAATATTACCGTGCAGCATCTCGTTGAATTCTTCTCAAAATGCATTATCACAATATTATGAACTAAAAAGTACAGCGTTTCAATTTAAAATTGACCTTAAAGTCTCCCCCATGATTTCGTTCATAAACAAAAACTATTTATACCACATTATTTAATATTTGTTGAGATACTCCAGCAGGTCGACTTAAAATGGACGTATTGTAGTTCTGTAGATCATTCCCTACTTCATTGTCATTACACAGCCTCTGTCAATGATTTTCAACAAGTCGTCTTTTTGACAATCATTTTCAGAGGTCCATTCACCTCATTAAGCCCCCAGCCGTAAAACGCAATTACTCTGATAAGATATTGTAATTGTTGCAGCGGACTCACGTGTCGAACGTTGTCGGAGCTGGGTTCCTCGGGTTTACACCACCCGGCGGAAGCGGTCAGGAAAGTTTCGGAAAGGATTCTGGTGCTAGTATACAAAGTTAATCCTAGATTGGTCCGCAAACAATTGCCTCCGGACGATGACATCACAAGAAGAAACTTGTTGTACCGTCAACTTTTTCACGAGTTCGATCTCATCGACCTTCAGGTAAATTTTTCAGGGAGGCAACTCGTGTGACCGGTTAAGAAAACTAATTTCCTTGCATAAATCAATAGAATTTCTTGTAAACATTTCGAGCTCCTCTTACGTAATAGTACTGTTTGTATCTTACTTATAACTACTCGTAGTAAAACAAACATTCATCGAGCAATTACCAGCCTTTCGAACAAGATAATTTCAAGGGAAATAAAACACTAAAAATTTAATTCGTGGATCTCACAGACCCAGACCATGCACTGATGGGTTAACAAAAAGAAAGTCGCTTTAAACTCATGAAATTCAAATTTATTTAAAAAATAATTGGTAGAACTTTAATTTTTAACACGTTGAATGAACACTTAATGAACAATCAACACCCAGATAGCACTCGGACGTCCAATGTACGTCAAATGTATGTCCGAGATATGTCCGATTTATGTCCCAGGTATGTCCGACAGAGGTCCCAGTTAGATCGCAGTACGTACAATGTACATCCGGTTGGACATATTCTGAACGTTATTTGGACGTTTGTCGGACATATGAAAGCGTGTTTGCACCGTAAAAAGTGTTCTAAATATGTAAATATTGGTTTAAAAGAATTCTACAAAAATGTCACATAGCTAGAAAAAGAGGAATTGATCAAATAAAAACGAGTGGACTTATGCCGGTCGCGAACCTAGTATAAGCATATTAACAGTCGAGCGCCTAACGCGCTGACCCAACCGAGTGACACGATTAATATTTTCAGATACTATAATACTAATACTAATCAAGTAATACTAATCAAGTTAATTTCATTTTTCAACTATTTCTGTGAAATGTTCAAGTTTATCAGTGTCCAATAGACTTACAGAATAAATAATATCTAACAATTTGAAGATTAGCTCATTTTTTCACGGAAGAAACGTCGAAAAATTATTTTTTTTCAAACAACGGCGCCGCGAACAAAAATCTGAAAAAATTCATAAACTATATTTTGAGTATAGTAATGGAACGTAAACGGACGTAAAAACGGTTATCCATAGGACGTCCGAAATTTTGATCCAAGAGACATCCCACGGACGTGCACGACGTACATTGGACGTATCGGACGTAAAACGGACGTCCCATGGACGTATGATGCTATCTGGTCACGTTTAACGCGTAACGCACTCTTTGACCTAACCTAGTAAATTACTTTTTATTGTGCTTTTTATTATTTGAGCCAATTAAATTGGTATAGGATTTGAAGAATGTAGAAGAGTTGAAGAAGTAAACAGTATGATAAATAGACTGCAGATTTCTATGAAGAATAGAAACTTTATAAGTCGATCGTAAGAAATTGAAGCTAGATATGTATTTCTTTCTGCAATCATTTTTATAAGTAGAGAGTAATATAACAACATACTTAGATTCTCCTAATACATTTAATTTTGTTTTTCGCTGATCAATGTTTGCCATAAATGCATAAAATCCACAGTATAATGATAAATGTTATCTTTTCAGTTTCCAGTACATTAATTCAATTATTTTTATTTTGTAAAGGATTTTTGGAATTATAATCCAAAAGTCAACATGTAAAATAGTTGCTGTTATTGTCTATGGACTTTTGGGATTTATCAAGCAGATATTGCGAAAGAAACTAACAAGGAGAAGACGCGGTCATGGGGTCTCAGATTTTCTCGAAACTTTGCATATTGGTAGATTTCGTTCTCCTGTTTTTGAAAATGTAGCATTATAGGTGTCTATATTCAACAACTTTTGAGATACGTTAAGATTGCTGAAGTTAGTGTTTCTTTCATATTATATTCCTTTTCAATAAAAATGTTATATTTTGTTTCCTATAGATATTATGAGTGTATTTTTCAAGGCAAAATACAATTAATTAAAATAGATAAACTGAACAGAAAAAAAAGAAAAAAATGGATTTGATCACTGGCCTTCCCGGTAATGAATCTAGTACGTTACCATCACGCCGTTTGGCACTTGACAAAAACTTCAACCAAAACTAGTATAATGACATTTAAATTGTAAATATCTTGAAAATTATTGAGTATCGACGCCTATAATGCTATATTTTCATAAACAGGAGAACGAAATCTACCAGTGTGCAAAGTTTCGACGAAATCTAAGACCCGATGACCGCGTCTTCTCCTTGTTAGATTTAATATGTACTGTAATACCGTTTAACATTCTTAACACTAATTCTTGCAATCAGTGTGAAAAGTATTCGTACATCTTTCAAAAACGAATAATTTTTTTAAATATGTATCAAACAGCTTGAATTTTTCTTGAAATTGCTACTAGTCGCAATTGCGATGAAAAAAGTCACGATTTTCAAGTTTTTGATCTGTACCCATAACGAAAATTTAAAACATGCCTTCTGGAAATCTAAGTTAGTTATATACATGCATGTACAACGTTTTATCGAAAATGGTTGAAGCATAAAAAGGGTATATACTTTGCAAGATATAAAAACCTTTGAATTTGGGTTTTGTGATTCATTTAAATGGCAGTTTCTTACAACTTTTCCTATTTTCAACGAATTATATTTCATAGCAACCTTAATCGATTTCGTAGAAACTTTGTGCATGTATATAACTTAATTAGGTCTACAAAAGGCACCTTCAAAATTTTTATTACAAACACAGATAAAAAACTTAAAAATTCTCCTTGTTAGCAGCAATATACCAAAGTACTTACCGATTAAGCTATTTTTCAACTTCTTCAATTTTAGAAAATTGTATTTTCTAGCTAACACTCCTGCATCGTTCGAAACATGTCAATGGTCTTTTTTCTCTATGGAATCGTTTAATTTGTTTAATTGTTGCCGATAACGTTCTACCTCCCAGATAGCACCGTACGTCCATGGGACGTCCGTTTTACGTCCGATACGTCCAATGTCCGTCCGTGGGACGTCCCTTGGATCAAAATTTCGGACGTCCCATGGACATCTGTTTTTACGTCCGTGGGACATCCCTCGGACATAAATTTCGGACGTACCATGGACATCCGTTTTTACGTCCGTGGGACATCCCTCGGACATAAATTTCGGACGTACCATGGACATCCGTTTTTACGTCCGTGGGACATCCCTCGGACATAAATTTCCGACATATCATGGACATCCATTTTTACGTCCGTGGGACATCCCTCGGACATAAATTTCCGACATATCATGGACATCCATTTTTACGTCCGTGGGACATCCCTCGGACATAAATTTCGGACGTACCGTAGACATCCGTTTTTACGTCCGTGGGACATCCCTCGGACATAAATTTCCGACATATCATGGATATTCATTTTTACGTCCGTGGGACATCCCTCGGACATAATTTTCCGACATATCATGGACATCCATTTTTACGTCCGTGGGACATCCCTCGGACATAAATTTCGGACGTACCGTAGACATCCGTTTTTACGTCCGTGGGACATCCCTCGGACATAAATTTCCGACATATCATGGATATTCATTTTTACGTCCGTGGGACATCCCTCGGACATAATTTTCCGACATATCATGGACATCCATTTTTACGTCCGTGGGACATCCCTCGGACATAAATTTCGGACGTACCGTAGACATCCGTTTTTACGTCCGTGGGACATCCCTCGGACATAAATTTCGGACGTACCATGGACATCCGTTTTTACGTCCGTGGGACATCCCTCGGACATAAATTTCCGACATATCATGGATATCCATTTTTACGTCCGTGGGACATCCCTCGGACATAATTTTCCGACATATCATGGACATCCATTTTTACGTCCGTGGGACATCCCTCGGATATAAATTTCGGACGAACCACGGACGTGGGACTTAGATTATTTCGTATGTTTTCGGATGCTATATTGTGTTCCTGTTATTATACTCAAAATATAGTTTATGAATTTTTTCAGATTTTTAAGTTCGCGGCGCTGTTGTTTGAAAAAAGTAATTTTTTCGACGTTTCTTCCGTAAAAAAATGGGCTAATCTTCAAATTGTTAGATTTTATTTATTCTGTAAGTCTATTGGACACTGATAAACTTGAACATTTCACAGAAATAGTTGAAAAGTGAAATTAACTTGATTAGTATTACCTCGTACATCAGCGCATGTAGTATTTGAAAATATTAATCGTGTTACCAAGAACTCGGTTGGGTGAGCGCGTTAGGCGCTCGACTGTTAATATGCTTATAGTAGGTTCGCGCCCGGCATAAGTCGTCCACTCTTTTTTATTTGATCAATTCCTCTTTTTCTGGCTATGTGATAATCAATGGTATTTTTGTAGAATTCTTTTAAACCAATATTTACATATTTAGAAAATTTTTTAAGGTGCAAACACGATTTTATATGTCCGACAAACGTCCAATTAACGTCCGCGCGGGACGTCCTATGTACGTACTGCGATGTAACTGGGATCTCTGTCGGACATACCTAGGACATAAATCGGACATATCTCGTACGTCCCTGGGACGTACATATGTCCGGTACGGACGTACATTGGACGTCCGAGTGCTATCTGGGCTAGAGTTGAATAGATCAATTCTGTAATTTGTACAGTATTTTTGCATTTGATCTTATCAGACACCGTACAAATGCCCATAGATGACTGAAATATTACTGTATACACGACGATTTCACCGGTACAAGCCAAATATTAGCAAAAGAATGATTGTAAGTGTAACTTAAAAAGGTTAAATTGTACTGCCAACTTTCTTCCGTGCACCTAATACTACGTTTGAGAACTGTTCCCCAAGTTTCCGGTCGAAGTTCCTTATATTAACGAAGCACAGTTGATTTTATGGTTGAGCGTCACGCAAGTATGTCAGAAAGCACGTTGCGTGACCGCTCGTCTGATCATTCTGTCAAACGAAATTGGCCTATTTGCCATGTGAATATGTATGACGACAATTTTGCAATAGTTCAAAGTACTGCATTGATTTTGACGCGAAAGACACATGGGTATTTAGTATTACGTCTTATCACTTGAAATTTTAAACATGTTATTCCTAAAGTATGTAGCATAACTGAAAAACTATTCAGTCAGACTTTTGATGAAAACAGTGCATAATGATATTATCAGCAATCGTTTTTACACTTATAAGATGAAATTATTCATTTTTCCTTTAACTTTGCTACAACCCTCACTTGAGCCATAAAAAGATTATGTTAGGTTGGCGTAAGGATAATGACTGTATTATTTCGTGTTGTGTTTTTCAAATATGTAACTTTTCTAATAAAAGTTATTGCTCATTAAGCGTTAGAAAAATTATTTCAAGGCAGATGGATTAATCAATGAATAAACTTTAAAATGAGATGACAGAAAAATGTTTCCAACAAAAGTTAATCAGTTTTTAATAGTCTACAATAAATTGCACCATTATGAATATGAAAAGTTTCATTCCAATGAAAATTCACGATGTATATGTGACTGCATAGTTTTGTAGGCTATTTCAAGACGAATTCAATGTCTTATGTACATGTACTATAACCTTGAGTTGACCTTGATCTAAGAAATTGGTATTGAACAGCAACTCTTCTTGTGTAACTTTATCATTTCTTCAAAGAAATATGAGTCTTTCTTTATAAAGTTGATACAGAAATACGAAAACATAATAACATTTTATTTCCCTTTGTTACACAATTCCCGATTTCATTAAAATATAGTGTCCTTTTGTAAAATAACCTGATATTACATTAATGCAACATTTATCCGTTTCTAATATTCTGACTGTAGTCATCAATCTTTGTATGCAGTTATACATTGAAATTTTATTACGAATAGTAACATTTTGTGATGCACAAGTGGAATGCAAGTTGAACATATCCTGCAGAACATTTAATATTCAATTATTTCTATTATTCTGTATATTTTTTCATTATCTAATGTATTACTGCAACTGTTCCTACTTTTATTAGAAAATAAAATAATACTTTGTTCCCGAATTTCTGTATCAATTTTTTCGAGAAATATTCAAACTTTGAAGAAATGAAAGAAATCATAAAGCTTTGTTGCACAAGAAGTGCCGTTGTTTAATACCAACCCAGATAGCACTCGGACGTCCAATGTACGTCCGTACCGGACATATGTACGTCCCAGGGACGTACGATATGTCCAAGATATGTCCGATTTATATCCCAGGTATGTCCGACAGAGGTCCCAGTTACATCCCAGTACGTACATAGGACGTCCCGCGCGGACGTTAATTGGACGTTTGTTGGACATATAAAAGCGTGTTTGCACCTTAAAAAATTTTCTAAATATGGAAATATTGGTTTAAAAGAATTCTACAAAAATACCATTGATTATCACATAGCTAGAAAAAGAGGAATTGATCAAATAAAAAAGAGTGGACGACTTATGCCGGGCGCGAACCTAGTATAAGCATATTAACAGTCGAGTACCTATGCACGCTGATGTACGATGTAATCGTAATACTAATCAAGTTAATTTCATTTTTCAACTATTTCTGTAAAATGTTCAAGTTTATCAGTGTCCAATAGACTTACAGAATAAATAAAATCTAACAATTTGAAGATTAGCTCATTTTTTCAGGGAAGAAACGTCGAAAACATTAGTTTTTTTCAAACAACGGCGCCGCTAACTTAAATATCTGAAAAAATTCATAAACTATATTTTGAGTATAATAATAGATACACAATATAGCATCTGAAAACGTACGAAATAATCTATGTCCCACGTCCCTGGCAAGTACGAAATTTATGTCCGAGGGATGTCCCACGGACGTAATAACGGATGTCCATGGGATGTCCGAAATTTATGTCCAAGGGACGTCCCACGGACGTACACGACGGACATTGGACGTATCGAACGTAAAACGGACGTCCCATGGACGTACGGTGCTATCTGGGAATATCATAGTTCAAGTTCATAGTACAATAGGTCATTGAATTCGTCTTGAAATCGCCTACAAAACTATGCACTCAGATTTACATTTTAAATTTTAAAAAGTCAAGCTTACCTTTTCATTGAAATTAAACTGTTTCACATGTCTAATGATGCTATTTGTAGACCAATTAAAACTAATTAACTTTTATTGGAATTGTTTTCGTCAAACTATCGGGAGGGCTTCAACAACGTGGGGACTTAATTGCAGACCGTCCTGTATAACGAGAAATATGAGTAATGAGGTTTATTAGACTAATCATTTGGTAGACACATAGCGAAAGAATTTGTTCATTACTATTGCACAAACATAATATGTATAATCATGACACTATTAAAGAAACGAAGATGTGTGTGGGTCAATAAAGTCCCAAGCAATAAAATTAGCTGCTCCAACTATGTATAAGAACACAAAACTATTTAATTATTTTGTTTTGAACGCTACACTGCTCGCTCATTGAAAACAAATTTGAACACCGAGAATTCAACGTAGTACTATAGTTATTGATGAGTCGCTTATTTTGGAACAAAAAACGTTTTTTTTCAATTTATATTGTAATAATATACCTTGAAAGTCCCGTAAAAATACTGTCCAAAATATTTATAAAAAGAGACTTAAACATCGTCCTATTTCCAGCGTGTTACACGAATTGCCCCCTATAAGTCAATCCGGGTGTAGACATTCGTGACTTTTATATTTATGCATTGTTAACAGAGGAAGAAGGAAGCGGAATCGTGCCATAAAACAACGACACCGACGCGGGCGAAGACGACGGAGAACAATGTAGCAAATTTGACAAAATCTCCCTCAAGAACGAGTCCTGTCGTCAGTACCGGAAGCTCAACGAGTATAACATCTCCGTCCGAAAATAGTACAGATCATAAGGGAGACAAGTGAGTGGCTTGTAATTTGAATGTTACTACAAGAAAAAAATCTTCAATTATTTCATACAATTTTTTTGTACACGTGTCTTCTTCATAGGATGTGCATATTTTGCCTTTCAAAGGGGCAGGGATATTCGGAGGAAGGGCTGAATATTCATTATTGGAGGAGCTGTCCCATGCTGACGAAATGCGAATCGTGTAAGCAAGTGGTAGAAATTTCGTACTTGAATCTTCACTTGTTGAGTAAGTACTTCATTGTGTCAGATTGTTTAAGCAAATGCTTTTTTCTCATTTTGCATTTGTATTGTCCGTTTCAGACGAATGTGATATGCGAAGCAATTACGTGAAGTGCGAAACGTGCAAGCTAGCAATTCACGAGAACTCTTTTGACGAGCATAGGAAAAGTAATAAGTGTACAAGTATGTACCACAAATTATAATGATAAAAAACGCGGTCCTAGTTGAGCAAAATTAAGAAAATGAATGACTTATAAATATGATTATTAGATTGTGAATTTGATGCATTTATAATCAAAATGACTAAGCGAAATGCAGAACTGTAAATGCATTACATAGAAGAATTTGAAAAGGTTGCTATATTACGCATATCTTATTAAAAATGCTAAGAGAAGAAATATACTTTCATATAACTTTTGTTTCTTATGACTCGCTCAAAAAATGTTTATTTTGCCAAATCATCTGCAGTTTAATGAAAGACATTTTGTAGGACATTTTCCAAAAATAGGTCAATCACTGAATACCAAGCAGCTAATAAAAAATAATAGAATACTGTAGCTAATTCTGCTTAGTATTAAATGATAATTTAAAATTTACAAAACACAGTAATTCTTACTTCAAATTTTTTCTAAAAAGTGTTCACAAGTATATCAAAAATGCGAATTTCGATTGAAAATATTTTCGGTGTTTTCTTCTTTAAGTGTACAACAATCAAAGAAACAATCTTATACGTTGGCAATAATAAGTTAATAAATATATTTAGACGATCTGTCTGTACACCATAGAATAATAACGGAAGTATTTTTGCTTAACCAGAATCGTATTTTTTACTACATTTCAAAGAATTAATATGCAAACAATTATGTGTAACTTATCACTATGTAAACATTACAGAACCCATAGAGGGCTACGACCGTTGTCCTCTCTGCTCGAGTCTCGTGAATCAAAATAAATGGAGAGAACATCTCATGGGTGATCATCCTTGTACAAATAACCCTCGAAACAGATTAGTGAAAAACTGTAAGTGTTAGAAACTTTATATTCATCGCAAACAATGATCTGAATCCATAAAATCGCAAATTACATATACACGGTGTCCCGCGACTCATGTTCCACCGATTAGGAGATGATTCTACATGTAAAAATTCTCGAAAAGAAAGAATAAAATTGTTTCATTTGAAGCTTCGTTTTCGAGAAAATCGAGTTTAAAGATTCGCTGGGGTCGCGTGCGCCCGTGATGGACACGGTAGGGGCTCCTCAAACGCCTGCTTCTCCCACCAACCTCTCTTTCGTGTGCGAGGTCTGCGCACTGTTCGCGAAGGGCGAAGCACTTCCTTCGTCCATGGTAACGGCGGATGCTGGTGGGGGACAGTGGGTGCTATGATGGGGACGGTTTTATCTCAATTGAGACAAAAATGCCCATCCCTGGTGTGCGCATTAGTATATGCACAGAGTAGAATTGGTTGGTCATGATCAGACGCGACAGCTGATTTCTATCTAATGGTACGAGTATTCGCTGAATTTTCAAACTCGATTTACTCGAAAACGATGCTTCAAAAGTTGAGGATCAAAACCATGTTTTTTGGGATATTTCGAAAACCAGATGTACAAAAATCCACTTTTTTTAAATATGTATTTTTGAATGGGAAATTCGGTCCAGCAAAAAATTGTAACAAAAGTTACTTCTTTAAACTGTATATTCAAAATTTGAATTTAATTTGTAGTTTCTCTTATTCATTGTTACTTCATTTTTATATAAACTCGGGTGTGTGATTTTTGTTTCAAAATAAGAGATACGTGTTTCGGCGTTTTTTTTTGTTTGTCATTGGTCAATAATTATGCATAATGAATGATAGTCTTACACCTCGTGCGGCGGAAGGTGTTCTCGCTCGTTTTGTAGATGTATAAGCATTTAGTTACTAAATTTTAGTATAATCTTTTATAGTATGTTGATTAATGACGCTGGGTTATGTTATATGTTGTTAATTGTTTTATTAGTAGCCAAAGAAGGTGGCGCAGGTACCAGTGTGACGCGGTGTTAATCACCAGCCCGGTATTAAAACCAATATACCTGCGAATTTCTGCGGCCGTTATGTGTTTGGTCAGAATATAACTGGAACCTTTTTACACTGTGGAACCTTAGCCGAATAGCCGAAATTAGAGTTTTTTCGTTATAACTTGACAATTGTTAAGATTACAATATTAAGTAAATAATATCCTATAAACAATCTCAATAGTTAAAGATTACCACGGTTAAAATACACACACCGTGATTAATTGCATATTTGTTAAAACAACTAACCTTTTGTATTTCTGCAGTTTTAATCAAGTTATGGTCATTATCAGTGCTCACTCTACTTTTGCACCCGATTTTTATAGATGCATTATTGACACGTTATTTTATTCACAGGTTCGAAGTCTCCATCCAATTCTCAGAATCTCGGCGGGAAGATGACATCACCAACTAGTAGAGATTACTAACATTAATCGTCAATTTTTGAAGACCTCGGAGTATATAAATTTTTAGAGAACTTTTTACTTTTTGTTCCCTTTATAGTTTATGTATGTGTTACGAGCTGTCCAACATTTTTTCATATTTGTACAAGTATTTGTTTTCGTTTTAATAGAAAAACCCGTCCTTCATTAGTAGATATATCTCTGTGTTAAAACAAAATTTCTAATCGTAAGTTAAAATCTTCTAGCCTCTAGAATATTAGGAGTATTGTTATCGACTAAATTGAAAACAAAGCAAGAAAATCTAACATATTTTGCAATCTGGAACTGTGGTCACACAAGTGTTTTTCTGTGAATAGTATGTATACAGGGTATCCCTTTTTAAATCAGTATCCTTGAATACTTACTTTATTTACACGAAACGATGAATCTTCGCTTACACCTAGTTCTTTTATTGCTGCATACGCAGAAGTGGTGTGAAGGTCAATTATACGTTTCTACATGAAATGTTTTCTTACCTTTTAGTAAAAAAAAACACTAATTCAGGACATATTTTTATTTAAATATCACGTAGTGACAATATTCCTTTAGCTTTTCATAGACATTTTTCAGAAATCTTTCAATTCAAATCGTTAGGAACTAGATTTTGATTTTCAAATATCTACTAAAATACAAATGGTCTTCATATGTACCCTACGAGAAAGCCACTTATATTAAGTTATTCAAAATCATTTAAATTCTATGTGCACCATTTTTTAATGGCATCAACACTTTTGTAGATATTGCAAAGAAATAATTTAAACATTTGTAAATTTCAGTTTATTTTATATTTAATCTGTATATGAAATAAAAAATAATGCTCGTGTGACCAGTTCGAGGCGAATATCAACGAGATGTAACAAGTACTCATCTTTTTCGAATTTAACATACGGTAGTGAAAAGGAGTTCCATACAATTTACAAACATATTATTGAACGTTATGGCGACCGCCGTTTTTGAATGAATGATTCCTCAGTATCCGGCCATGTTTATAATAATATTTGTACTATAATCAATCAGTCAAATAATATCCTAGTGGCCGAACATGATGAAAGAAAAGAAAGGGTATTCGTCGCTCAAATAACTCAGAATTATATATGTAATTTCATAAATTATTTCATAGAAAATGGATAGTAAACACGGCATTTCCCATGAGATCATTGTAACTTTCTTATCCTCTAGGAATATTTTATTTCCATTCTCATTGTAGTAAGTTTAATCGTGCCATATTAAACATGACCCGTCTTGACATTCTTCTTGGACTTCAACCTGTGGATCACCATATTACACAACTTAAAAAAAATAAAATTTTTTACTCTTAAGACATGCTAATGATATTTATAATGACATTAAAGAAACAGCAATTTATATTACAAAACATCGTGTTATTCTTGCGATTCGTTTAGTATTTTCAATTTGTCCTTTCCATAAATGTTATTCTTATTAATATTTCATCATCAGTAACTTCTGATTCAATATTAACTGATTTAATGGGAGCTTCCGATTTGGCAGTAGCTTCTGGTCCATCAGTGCTTTCTAATTTAACAGTGGTTTCTAATTTATCAGAATTTTCGATGTTGGTTTTTTCTAAAACGGACATTTTCAATAAATATTTTCCATAAATTAACTTTATCAATACCTTCATCCTTAATGGTCGTTTTTGGTTCAATATTGACTTCTGTTTCTTCAGCTGGGAGAGATTCACGTTCCTTGAATTTGTTCTTTTCTAAGACCAACATTTTTCGAATAAAAGAAATATCATATCTAGAGAAGCACGTATTTCATAGATACATACCGAACATAGAGCAATCGTCTTCCAACAAACGTAAATAATGTATTGCATTACTGAAAGAAACTTGAGCCCTGAGAGACATAGTAGCCTTCCATCCTACTATGTTTAATTTCAATGGATTTGGATTATCAGATCCTTTTTCTTCATAAATTAGAACACAACTTCCAGTTTCTGAATTAAAAAGAAACGAATTTTTACAGTAATATTCTGCCATAAACCATGTATTTTAAGAACGTTGAGATTATTACCAAGATGCTTTAAACGTTCCTGTATATCTGGATGAAGTTCTACAATCTCGATTTCTGCCATAGGATTATTATTTTGCAACAGTATTGTTACCAAATCTTCTTTATTTAATGGTACCCTCCTACTATCACCAATATAATTAATCAGAGTTTGCAGGCCCGCCCCCTGAATCCTGTATGGAAAATTCTTTCTCCTGGTCCACTTTTCGTAACAAGTGAATGATTTGACTCCAGTATTTAACAATCTTATCTGATTTTTATTGGAAAGAACGACGTTACGAATCTCAGGTGATATATAATAAATTATTTTTCTACCACATAAATTTCGTATTAACAAATTTTTAGGGTTCAGTTCGTCGGAAATATCATAGAACTTCCTGAAAAATGTTAACCAAATATTAATATTATTATAAATATTATTATAAATATTAAAAATATTTTTGTTTTTCTAGATTAGATTTAAGTTTTAGAGCTGAGAATTTTGTCCGCACGATACAAGACCACAGAGCTCGTGGATTAAGAGCACTTCCTTAAAGCATTAGCCTCAGACACGAAGTATTTTTTATCAGTTACGAGCAATATAAAATACTAACTGTTACTACAATACTGTTACTACGAATTTATTTAATACGAAATCATCGAGTGAAAATGGAAACTACAGTTACCAATTTATATGCAGCACACAAAACTTTGTATAAAATGAACATGAAAAATCGAAGGTCCAAATATCGGGTGAGTGTCGTAACATAACGACTGCTTGGCACTGCTTGGTGCTTTACCCGAATTCGAGAAAAAAATATTGGGCATTCCATTTAAAAAAACAAGAGATGACCCTCATATCACGATAAAAAAACAAAGTAACAAAAAAAACAGATTACAACACTGTATATCCCCCTTGAAACCATGCAACATTTGTTAGACAAATTTTTTCGTACAAGAAATGAAAAGTTATTTGAAATCGTCATGAGACTCGGCCCGTATGTGTACACGGAGAAAGATTTGCTAATTACTTAATTGATAACCAGACATCATCCTGATCATCTTTGAAGAAACCGAATGGACCCTCCCTAAATCCTATAAATCCCTTAGCTCTTCTACGTTTCTCCCTCGAGCCTTGTGGCTTCTGATCATCGCTCAATGGCCTTTTCCCTGGTTCTAAGTTGTCATCCTTATCCTTTTCTGCTTCATCCTGCAGACTTGGTTCTACAGTGCCTTCTTTAGTGTCAGAATTACTTTTACACGATTCCCATGGTAATGGCTTCACTTTTTCTAAAACGGCCACGAAGAAACCGCCCGTGTCTTGGTGATGAGGTAATATCCTCATACTATGTAATTTTGAAAGTGAAAGTAGCATCAATTGTAAAAACCTTGAATATTTTTATTTACCATCGTTCAAAATGAAATTTGGCAGCATCCTCTGCTTTTGGTGGGAACATTGTTGGTCGAACTAGTGATTGCCATTGTTCCGGTACATCTTCCCATGATTTGTAATACTGTAAATCTGTCGATGCCGGTAGCCATTGTGATACACCTATTAATGGAAAAGTTAGAGAAATTGCGTGATTTATTTTACGTTTATAGCGTGCATTATGATTTAACGTACCTGGATCGCATATTAATCCAGGAACCAAATGCCTGCCATCAACTATATGCACGGAATCTTCACTTTCGAGAAGAAGACTATGAAGAACAGCTTCATTTTCTACAGGATTTAACGAGCAAGTAGAATATGCCATTCTACCACCAACTGCCAATAACTCTAAACCTCTCCTTGCTATCCTATACTGAACTCTGTAAACCCCCAACAGTAAGTTATGTTAGCAGTCAAATTATGTATCGTTTAGAAATAAATAGATGTGTGCAGTTCTCCTAAATCCCGATATGTTCGACAGTCCCAAAATTTTCGAGAATGCGTCCCAATACCCAATACAATTTTTTGCCTGTCCTAACCCGCCTTCTGTGGTTTCTCGCACATCTCTAATAATAAATGTTATTTACCCATGAAGATTGTTACCATTCGCTGGACTCCACTTACACCAGATATCTGGATTTTTTCTCATTGTGCCATCTCCGCTGCATGGTACGTCAGCAAGTATCCTATCAAACCTGTAATACCAAGCATAAGTTATTTAATTCTGTAAATGCTGCACGTTTTTTACCACAAATCTTACTAACTTTAATTCTGCTTGTGTACCATCCGGTTGTGTAAACATTAAGTTAGGTAGCACAGAAGCATCGTGGTTTGTAATTAAAGTAATTGCACTATTGAGCTTTTTGGCTTGATGCACAAGCATGTGACAACGATTATTATCCAAATCATTGGCAATTACAAAACCCTCTGTACATTATTAAGAAGAAATGAATTTATACGAAAAAAATCTAAAAATTAATTTAAATACTTTGTCGAATGTTTGATATAAATGAAAAGGTTTCATCTACTTGGAAGTCGATTTCCCTCATCGGAATGTAGCATTTCTATAAGTTGAGCTGTCTTCGATCCAGGTGCAGCACACATATCTAAGACCTATATAAAATAATTATAATTTTCATTTCTATAAAAACTAGAGTTAATTAAAAGCATATAGATGTACAACTGAATTAATAAGCACTTGCTTCTGAAGTAACTTATTACTTATTCATTATATCATAGAATGTCTCACACATTGCTCTATAAATAGAAATCTAATGAATATAAATCTGATAAGTAAGCTGAAGCCTTTTATGCATCTAAAGCTCATAAAAATATTTAAAAAATAATAAAGGTACTACTTCCAGCGAATTTGATACAGTTCTTGGTTCTCTTGTAACCATGCATGAAAATGAAATTAAAATGACTATAGAAAACGGAATTCTATTTGACTCTAATTCTGGAAAAATTGTGTAGCAATGCGGAGACAATATACGGGGTGTTCTTTTTAACTTAAAACAATGGAATAAAAATATGAAATTTATTATATAAATATACCTTGTGTGATGGTTTTACGTCTAATACTAAAGGTGGTACTATGCTAACCACTCCTTGTTGACTGATACTTCCAAAATTAGTTTCAACAACTAAGAAGTTATGTAGTTTAAAGTAAGCTTTAGACCTCCTAATATCTTCCATACTTAATTGCAACTGCCATGCTAAATTATCAGGGTAAAATGGCAGACAGTGTAAGACTTCCTTTCTTTCTTCTTTATTTTCAGAGTCACTTTCTGAACACATATCTAGGATTTCTTTGAAGAAATCTTCTTTAATAGTCTCAAGTAATCTTTTAGCTTCTACTTTTGATCCAGTAATTCTAATAACTACTGGAAGATTCTTTTTCATTGTAGTCATAAATGATTCCCATTGGTATTCTGGTACAATTCCTTGAGTTTTATAATAACTTTCAAAGTCAGAATTTTCTCTAATAATGTCCTCATAGTTACGATGGGGTGTGTGATCCCATTCATCTTTCTTCTGTACAAATTATAATAATTTTATGTATTATTATCCAAACACATTTATAGTGTATAATTAAATATATTTGTAACCAATAGAAGTAGAATATGCTTATAGTGACAATAATATATTATAATAAACGGTATATTAACAATTTCCAACAATACATTATAAAATAAGAATATAAGAAGTATAATAAATTGAGAATCTAAAAGGTATTTGTACACATTTGACTAACTAAATGTAGATCTATTTAGATTATATACCACTTATTTTTACATTGATTTATATTTTCTAATCAGCTTGGTATAGACAACACTCATTTTGTAGTATATTTTCACCTATACATACAATCTAGCAAGTATCGTAATAAATAGACTGCGGATTTTATACAATTATGATAAAAATGAATAGAGGAAGAATTAAAGAATATTGTTATAATATTTTCGACTTAATAAAATTATTGTAAGAAACTATTTCTTTTTGCTAAGAAAAATATTTCTTTTGCATAAAAATCTGCTGTCTATTAAATTTTCTATGGGACCAATGTCTGGACTCTGTGGAGGTATGGTTAGTTGCTTTGGGGTATTATGAAGTAATAATCACTCTTTTGCTTTCTTACTGATTTGTTTTAATTATGCGCAGTATATGACTACATTTGTAAAATATATTAATGGCTAATTCTGTAAGACTACCTCAGCCAAAAATCAGGAATGAAAATCTTACTGTAACAGCTTTGTTTTCAAATAATTAATGATTAAAAAATTTTGATTCGGCAATAGTGGCTCATCTAAGATAGGTCAGAACTATCACAGACTGTGAATTAGCACGTGAAAGATAAAAAGACAGAAATAGATTGTACACTGTCATTGATTGGTTTTAATTATTACCTTGAAAACAAAGCAGTTATAGCAGAATTGTCATTCTTGATTTTCCACTTTGATTGGCTTGTAATAGTACTTCTTAAAATATTTTATATTTGTAGTTGAACAGCTTGTAAATGAATGTTAAGAAGTACACTGAGATGTTGCAAAATAATTTAAATGAAAGTATACACATTGTACAACGTCAGTAAACTTTGTGAGAAGTAATCATTTTTCAAAATTATAGAGTGTTATGCATATTTTTCCTGAGATGCATCGGATCCAATTTATAGAAAACTATTAATAAATTGTATACTAGCCTGAAATTGATTAACATACAGACAAGCTACAAGCTGTTAAAAACAATGAAAATCATAGTTTTTCACAATGTTTGGTAAGTTTCTAATTAAAATCCGCAGATTCTTATAACTTCCAATGTGTCGTGTTTCTTTCTGTTTCAACCGATTTCAATGAATCTTTTAGCATATGTACAACTTACATACATCGACAAAACATATATTTTAAATTTTCGTAACAGGTGTAAATGAAAAATTTTAAAAGGAACCTTTTTTTAAATCTTATATGCAAGTCATTTAATAAACCAATGCTTCTATTTGCTAAAACAAAGTCAGGACCGTTGGTCCAACTTTAAAAAAAGTTATTCTGTTTTAAAAGGCAATTGAACGCTTTCATGAGCTGATGTACATAATAAATGCATAGAAATATATAACAAAATGGACAATGTAAACACGAAACGTGGCCAATGGCAATCAGGTTTTCACCATCCGACAATTAGCTGATATACAATGTGTTACTAAATCGAGCATAAAAGAAGCCTACTATTTTCAATAAAACAACAAACCAAAGCACGTCATTAAGAAAACAAAGAGTAGTTATTATATAATATTAGAGAATAATAAGACATACCTTGACGATCTGAACATCAAACTAATAGAAAATTGATGGCACTTGTTACGTTTAGAATCGTATATTTATATCAAGAGACAATAATCAAAATTTAGCGAAATTAATGCCAAGGTAATGGGGGGCCATTAATCGATCGGAAAAGCGTAGAAAAATACTAATTAATATAAAAATAAATAGACATTTATGAACTTATGTTAATCAAAAATGCAGAAATACTTTTATGATTCCCGAATTTTTATATTCCTCGTATTGTCATTTTATAACACATTAAGGAAATTGTTAATATATCGTTTGTTAGTGGAAAAAGATTGCAAGAAGAATAAGTGTACAAATACTTGGTATTTATATCAAACATAAACACAAATTAGAAGCCGGTGTTTCTTTTATTAAAAACTGATTCATACCTTCTGTTTTTCTCGACGTTTTTCTGCGGATTTCTTTTTTCTCTTCCCCATGTTTATATAAAATAAATACGTTTGCAACAAAACATTTAACAACGAACACGTGTTTTGTAAACAGCAACAATACGCTCTACTGAATGCAAAGGGTGTCAACAATCGGAAGAAGCAACGTAATGTAAGGCGACAGGCGACAACGGAAGGTCAGAATGGGATGCTCAGCCGACCGAGCCGCTGGAGGGGCAAGTTCCTCGGTTCCACGATTCTGGCATCACTTATCGGAACGCTAACAATAAGCTAAATATACATATTTACCAATACACCGAGTATTACCTCAGTTTTATTTCACCAGTTAAACTTTAGATTGTGGGGTCTAAAATTTTGAACTTTTATTACATAATCTTGTAGATTTTGACGAGATAAACCCAAAAATATAAATTTTAAAGTTAGGAGTTCATTGGCTGGAATGTCATACCAGAGTTATGCGTGTGAAAATTGAAGCGATTTTAAGTACCACTATTAAACCATGTACAGCAGAAAGAAAACACTAAATCAGGATATATTTTAATTTAAATATCGCATATTGACTTCTGGTATCTAAAATTGACCTCCAAATAATTGTTAGGAAGTAAATTTTGTTTTTTAAATGTTTACTAAAAAAGGATGTTGAGAAGTACAATTGGTCTTTTTTATATTTGCTCTACAAGAAAGCCACTTACATTAAGTTATTCAAAACCATTTAACTCCTATTTGCACCATTTTTTAATAACATCAACAGGTTTGTAGATATTCCGAAGAAATTATTCAAACATCTGTAAATTTTAGTTTACTTTATATTTAATCTGTATATGTACATGATTAAAATAACACGTGTAGATGTTCGTCAATTATGAAAATAAAAAATAATGCTCGTGTGACCAGTCCAAGGCGAATATCAACAAAATGTAACAAGTACTCATCTTTTTCGAATTTAACATACGGTAGTGAAAAAGAGTTCCATACAATTTACAAACATATTATTAAACGTTATGGCGGCCGCCGTTTTTAAATGAATGATTCCTCAGCATCCGGCCATGTTTATAATAATATTTGTACTATAATCAATCAGTCAAATAGTATCCTAGTAGCCGAGAATGACGAAAGAAAGGAAACGGTATTCGTTGCTCAAATAACTCCCATGAGTTATTATTCTATTTTCCCATGAAATCATTGTAACTTTCTTGTCCTGTAGAAGTATTTTATTTCCATTCTCATTGTAGCAAGTTTAATCGTGTCATATTAAACATAACCCGTCTTGATACTCTTCTTGGACTTCAACGAGTGGAGCATCATCTTACACAACTTAAATAAAGTAAAAAATTGTTACTCTTAAAACATGCTAATGATATTCATAATGACATTAAAGAAACAGCAATTTATATTAAATAACAGAAATGTTATTTTTATTATTTCATCACCAGTAACTTGGGATTCAATATTACCTGATTTAATGGGAGCTTCCGATTTGGCAGTAGTTTCTGGTCCATCAGTTTTTTCTAATTTATCAGTAGTTTCTGGTCCATCAGTTTTTTCTGATTTTACAGTGGTTTCTAATTTATCAGTAGTTTCTGGTCCATCAGTTTTTTCTAATTTTACAGAGGTTTCTAATTTATCAGTAGTGTCTGGGCCATCAGTTTTTTCTAATTTATCAGAATTTTCGATGTTGGCTTTTTCTAAAACAGACATTTTCAAATAAATAAAATATCGCGCGTAAAGTAGAATATGCATATTTCGTAAGTACATACCGAGTTCTGAGTTGTTTTCCTTTTCGGTAATGTTATTTTCACCAGCATTTACTTCATCAATAATTTCATCCTTAATCGTAGATTCCGGTTCAATATTGCCCTCTGTTTCTCCAGCTGGGAGGGATTCGCGTTCCTTGAATTTGTTCTTTTCTAAGACCAACATTTTCGAGTAAAGGAAATATCACATGTAGAGAAGCACGTATTTCATAGATACATACCGAACATTGAACAATCGGCTCCCAACAAACGTAAATAATGTATTGCATCAATTAAGGGAACATAAGCCCTGAGAGACATAGTACCCCTCCATCCTACTATGTTTAATTTCAATGGATTTGGATTATCAGATCCTTTTTCTTCATAAATTAGAACACAACTTCCAGTTTCTGAATTAAAAAGAAACGAATTTTTACAGTAATATTCTACCATAAACCATGTATTTTGAGAACGTTGAGATTATTACCAAGATGCTTTAAACGTTCCTGTATATCTGGGTGAAGTTTCACAATCTCAGGTGCTGCCATAGGATTATTATTTTGCAACAGTGTTACCAGATCTTCTTTATTTATTGGCACCTTCCTACTATCACCAATATAATTAATAAGAGTTTGTAGACCCTCCCACGCAAGCCTGTATGGAAAATAGTTATTTTTGCTCCCGGTCCTGCTTTCGCAACGTGTGAATGATTTGACTCCAGTATTTATCAATTTTATCTGATTTTCATTGGAAAGAACGACGTTACGAATCTCAGGTGATGTATAATAAATGTTTTTTTTCCTACGACCTAAATTTCGTACTAACAAACTTTTAGGATCCAGTTCGTCGGATATACCATAGAATTTCCTGAAAAATGTTAATCAAATATTAATATTATTATGAAATGAGTTGAGTATTAAAAATATTTTATCTTTTCTAGATTAGATTTAAGTTTTAAAGCTGTGATTTTTGTCCGCTCAATACGAAACCACGAAGCTCGTCCTTAAAGCATTAGCCTAAGACATGAGTATTTATGATCCGTTAAGAGCAATATAAAATAGTCACTGTTATTACAAAGTTATTAATGCATAATTTTTCCTTCGACTCAAAATGGAAACCACTGTTACCAATTTATATGCACTATACAAAACTTTGTATAAAGTGTATATGACAAATCGAAGGCTCAAATGCCGGGTGAGTGTAGTAACACGAGTGCTTGATGCTTTATCCGAATTCGACGGAAAATATTGGACATTCAATTTAAAAAGAACTAAATATGACCCTCATATCTCGATAACGAAGCAACGTAATAAAAAACAACACTAAATATTGTCATGCAACATTTGCTTAAAAAATTTTTTCATACAAGAAATACAAGTTATTTGAAGTCGTCATGTTATGAGACTCGCCCCGTATATGTATACGGTGTAGATTTGCTACTTACTTAACTGATAACCAGACATCATCCTGATCATCTTTGAAGAAAACGAATGGATCCTCCCTAAATCCTTTAAATCCCTTAGCTCTTCTACGTTTCCTCCTCGGGCCTTGTGGCTTCTGATCATCGCTTAATGACCTTTTCCCTGGTTCTAAGTTGTCATCATTATCCTTTTCTACTTCATCCTCCAGACTTGGTTCTTCAGTGCCTTCTTTAGCGACAGAATTATTTTTACACGATTCCCATGGTAATGGCTTCACTTTTTCTAAAACGGCCACGAAGAAACCGCCCGTGTCTTGGTGATGCGGTAATATCCTCATACTATATAATTTTAAAAGTGAAAGTAGCATCAATTGTAAAAGCCTTGAATATTTTTATTTACCATCGTTCAAAATGAAATTTGGCAGCATCCTCTGCTTTTGGTGGGAACATTTTTGGTCGAACTTGTGTTTGCCATTGTTCCGGTACATCTTCCCATGATTTGTAATACTGTAAATCTTTCGATGCCGGTAGCCAATGTGACACACCTATTAATGGAAAAGTTAGAGAAATTGTGTGATTTACTTTACGTTTATAGTGCGCATTATGATATACCGTACCTGGATCACATATTAATCCAGGAACCAAATGCCTGCCTTCAACTATATGCACGGAATCTTCAGTTTCGAGAAGAAGCCTATGAAGAACAGCTTCATTTTCCACTGGATTTAACGAGCAAGTAGAATATACCATTCTACCACCAACTGCCAATAACTCTAAACCTCTCTTTGCTATCCTATACTGAACTCTGTAAACCCCCAACAGTAAGTTATGTTAGCAGTCAAATTATGTATCGTTTAGAAATAAATAGATGTGTGCAGTTCTCCTAAATCCCGATATGTTCGACAGTCCAAAAATTTTCGAGAATGCGTCCCAATCCCCAATAAAATCTCTAATAATAAATGTTATTTACCCATGAAGATTGTTACCATTCGCTGGACTCCACTTACACCAGATATCTGGATTTTTTCTCATTGTGCCATCTCCGCTGCATGGTACGTCAGCAAGTATCCTATCAAACCTGTAATACCAAGCATAAGTTATTTAATTCTGTAAATGCTGCACGGTTTTTACCACAAATCTTACTAACTTTAATTCTGCTTGTGTACCATCCGGTTGTGTAAACATTAAGTTAGGTAGCACGGAAGCATCGTGGTTTGTAATTAAAATAATTGCACTATTGAGCCTTTTGGCTTGATGCACAAGCATGTAACAACGATTATTATCCAAATCATTGGCAATTACAAAACCCTCTGTAAATTATTAAGAAAAAATTAATTTATAGGAACAAAATCTAAAAATTAATTTAAATACAAATTTGCCAAATGTTTAATATAAATAAAAAGCTTTCATTTACCCGGAAGTCCATATCCCTCATCGGGATGTAGCATTTCTATAAGTTGAGCAGTCTTCGATCCAGGTGCAGCACACATATCTAAGACCTATATAATATAATTATAATTTTCATTTCTATAAAAACTAGAGTTAATTAAAAGCTTATAGATTTAAAACTGAATTAATAAGAACTTGCTTCTGAAGTAACTTATTACTTATTCATTTTATCATAGAATTCCTCACACATTGCTGCATAAATAGAAATCTAGTGAATGTAAATCTGATAAGTAAGCTGAAGCTTTTTGTGCATCTAAAGCTCATAAAAATATTTAGAAAATAATAAAGTTACTACTTCCAGCAAATTTGATACAGTTCTTGGTTCTCTTGTAACCATGCAAGAAAATGCAATTAAAATGAATATAGAAAACGGAATTCTATTTGATTCTAATTCTGGCAAAATTGTGTCCGCAATGCGGAGACAATATACGGAGTGTTCTTTTTAACTTAAAACAATGGAACATATTATGGAAGATTGGATTTATCAAAAAAACGTTCGTATAAAAATTGTATGATGTATAGAGGAACGTTAGGTGGTATAAATCATTTTTCTGTTTTTGTTATGGCGAGAGGGATGTCAAATGAAACTAATGTTTTTAGATGGGACTATGCATTTCATTATTCATAATATAGTAACATTTCTTGAAATGATTCAACAATCTACTGTAATCATTTTATGTACTTGTTACAAATCCAGTGGAGCTGCCTCAAATTTAGAATGGTAACGCTTGACAGTTCTGGGGTAAGTCCTGTGCGGTCAGTCACAGTAACCTTACCAGAAGGATTACTTCCCCATTGCGTGGCCAGATCCTCCAGAACAAAGTCCTAATTCTTTTAGGCAATGCAACCTTGGGTTGCATGCCCTGGCAAGTTTCTCTCTCCCCCCACTCCCTTTCTCTCACATTAATATCCCTGTGCTGACCGATAGCTGGATGATCCAAAGCATTCAACCGCCACCGCCCGAAGACAGTTCTGCTTAATCTCACGCAACCCTATTGAAGACCTCTAGTAGGCGAAGACCCTGCCATAAGTCCTTCGAAAGCTAAGGGTCGCCTCAATATTGGCCCTTCGTTTATAACACGTTGATGCTAACATACTATTATTATGGTATTATTATTTTAAAAATTGTGCTAATATCATGGAAATAATGTAATATACAAAATTATGTAGCCATTCTACAAGCCCCTTTGGATATGGTATATGTTGAGTAGCACATTTTTTAAGTGAATGAATAAGTAACAAGCTATTTCAATACAAATGATGCATTCTTAAAAATATGAAATTTATTAGATAAATATACCTTGTGTGATGGTTTTACATCTAACACTAGTGGTGGTACCATGCTAACCACTTCTTGTCGACTGATACTTCCACAATTAGTTTCAACAACTAAAAAGTTATGTAGTTTAAAATAAGCTTCAGATCTCCTAATATCTTTCCTAGTTAATTGTAACTGCCATGCTAAATTATCAGGGTAAAATGGCAGAGAGTGTAAGATTTCCTTTCCTTCTTCATTATTTTCAGAATCATTTTCTAAACTCGTATTTAGGATTTCTTTGAAGAAATCTCCTTTAATAGTCTCAAGTAATCTTTTAGCTTCTACTTTTGATCCAGTAATTCTAAAAGCTACAGGAAGATTCTTTTTCATTGTAGTCATAAATGATTCCCATTGGTCTTCTGGTACAATTCCTTGAGTTTTATAATAACTTTCAAAGTCAGAATTTTCTCTAATAATGTCCTCATAGTTACGATGGGGTGTGTGATCCCATTCATCTTTCTTCTGTACAAATTATAATAATTTTATGTATTATTATCCACACACATTTATAGTGTATAATTAAATATATTTGAAACCAATAGAAGTAGAATATGCTTATAGTGACAATAATATAGTATAATAAACGGTATATTAACAATTTCCATCAATACATTATAAAATAATTGATTAAAATACATACAAGCTACATTAAAAGTAATGAAAATCATAGTTTTTGACAATGTTTGGTAAGTTTCTAATTAAAATCTGCAGGTTCTTATAACTTTCAATGTGTCGTGTTTCTTTCTGTGTCAACCGATTTCAATGAATCTTTTAGCATATGTACAACTTACATACATCGACAAAACATATGTTTTAAATTTTCATTACAGGTTCAAATAAAAAAGTTTGAGAAAAGCCTTTTTTTAAATCTTATATGGAAGTCATTTAATAAACCAATGCTTCTATTTGCTAAAACAAAATCAGGTCCGTTGGTCCAACTTTAAAAAAGTTATTCTGTTTTAAAAGGCAATTGAACGCTTTCATGAGCTGATGTACATAATAAATGCATAGAAATATATAACAAAATGGACAATGTAAACACAAAACGTGGCCAATGGCAATCAGGTTCTCACCATCCGACAATTAGCTGATGTACAATGTGTTACTAAATTGAGCATAAAAGAAGCCTACTATTTTCAATAAAACAACAAACCAAAAAGCACGTCATTAAAAAAACATAAAGAGTAGTTATTATATAACATTAGAGAATAATAAGACATACCTTGACAATCTGAACATCAAACCTATAGAAAATTGATGGCACTTGTTATGTTTATAAATGTGGAAGAAAAAATTTCTAACAAAATAGAATTATATCAAGAGACAATAATCAAAATTTAGCGAAATTAATGTTAATGTAATGGGGGGCCATTAATCGATCGGAAAAGCGCATGAAAATACTAATTAATATAAAAATAAATAGACATTTATGAACTTATGTTAATAAAAAATGCGGAAATACTTTTATGATTCCCGAATTTTTATATTTCTCGTATTGTTATTTTATAACACATTAATGAAATTGTTAATACGTCGTTTGTTAGTGAAAATAGATTGCAAGAAGAATAAGTGTACAAATACTTTGTATTTATATCAAACATAACCACAAATTAGAAGCCGGTATTTCTTTTATTAAAAACTGGCTCGTACCTTCTGTTTTTCACGACGTTTTTCTGCGAAATTCTTTTTCGGCGCATGCTTTCGTCCTTTTCCCATATTTATATGAAATAAATACGTATGCAACAAAACATTTAACAATGAACACGTGTTCAGTAAACAGCAACAATTCGCTCTACTGAATGCAAATATCAATAATCGGAACACTAAAAATAAGTTATTCCAATTCACCGAGTATTATCAGTTTTATTGTATTATATCGTAGTGTTTAACGGTAGTTTAATTGTTTAGTACTACAGTTTTTTACAAAAGTCTGATCGAAAATTACCAAGCGAGTAAGAGACGCGATATATACTTTCGTTCTGCTACGAAAAATGCCAAGCAGTGCAATGACGCTACTTCAATTAATTGTAAGCTACGAAGCTTATAATAATACAAGTTTTAGTGAAATATAGAATATAACTTCTATAAACCGTACGACTAAAGACACGTATTGACAAAATTGAAAAACTGGAGTCCGAGTAGAAATGAACTGGCACTTTTAACCTTTTAAATATTGAACATGACCGTGCAGAATAAAAATTCCATGATAGAATAAAACGAAAAATTGTAAGTAAAAAAGGAATTGTTTCGTCTTTGTTTTTCAATTATTAAATTAATAATTAATCTTTTTTTAAATTCACCAATAGCGTGGCATGTGCGGACAGTGATATACCACACGAGAGACAAAGACAATGATGGCGCACGTGTTACTATTGGTGGAAATCAATTACAAATAATTTAAAAACATAGCTAAAATTAATCAGTTTTTTTACTCTCTGTTTTTATTATTTTTTCCATACAAAATATCATTCTAGCAATTTTTGTCATCTGTTGTTCAATATTCTGTATATTAAGCATTCAAAAATTACTATACATACATATCGTTAAATGTTTAATTATGTGGACCTAATTTTTTCTGAATCGGAGTTTAGGAGCCAAAATATTAACTATTAGTGTTGTTGATTCTTTAGTTTCTGATTTTTACTTGCACGAATTCATCTCCGAATACAGAACAAATGAAGGGTCGAAATAAGAATTTTATGGACTTTAAGTATGTAACAAATTTTTATATCCGCATATGTATATATAGATACATTTAATTCTAGATGTAAACAATGATAAATTGACGAGTAAAATTCCGATGATTATCTTAATGATGGTTGAGTCATGTAAGAAGGATAATAAACGGTGATATTGCTCTCCTTGGTCGGTTCTTCTAGTGGCACCCATATACAGGGTGAGTCGATCACCTAACGTTTTCACCTCAAATATCTTTATTGTTTTCAAAGATACATTAAATGTCTTCAAGACAAAGTTGAATGGTAAAATGGGGTTCACACGATACCAACAAAATTTGTATTTTTATGTCATTTTTTTACAGATATCAAGGTCACCTTCACTTTTTTAAATGGAACCACCCTTTTTTAACACCTACATATTTTGATTTGTATAACAAACGGCGGTAGCTTTCATTAAAAAAAAGTTGGGCTCTGTCTCTGGGATTCAAATCGACAAAGATTATAACAATGTAACAAAAATATATAGATTAAAATACTAAATTATATCACAGACCGTCTATGATTATATATATACAGGCATTGATAAAGATTGAATAAAAATTGATGAAATTTGAAAAGCAATATCTCTCATCATCAGAATTCAAGCAGTTTAAACATGTTGAAACAATCATTAAAGACGGAAGGACACCACTTTTGACTTTATTTTTACGCAACGCTAAATGGAACTGCGATAGCAGCCATCTCAATTTATAGGGACTGAGAGCCAAGCCGAATATCGTTCTTTCGCAACACTAATATACAAAATAAGTAATAAAATATCTCGATAGAAACGCGAGCAGCAGTGCATTATTTTTCGCGCCGCTAATTTATTTAATTCGTTATAGAAAAATCCTGTGCACTTTAATTTCTTTAAACTACGAAACTCTAAGAGTAAACAAAGGCTGCGAGTATCTAGGAGCAGGATCAGGGACAGTCGTTTCTGGGTGCAGTGCGGCATTTCATTTTTGGCAACTCTAACACAAAGCTCCTATCTTTTTATCATCTACATTTTTTAAATATTTTCGTATATTCGTTATAAAAGAAAACAAAAGCGTTGCCGACTATTAGTAGTATATCGGTATAAATGCGATTGACGCACATCTCTAGACGAGCATCGCATCGCGTGTAGACGCATATTGGAGATTTTCCATGTTAAACAGATCGGACCTTGCGAATTATCATCGTTTTTATATTGTTACAGATTCGGACACTGCAAAATCAGTTTTGCATGGCGCAATGAACAATAAAATCCATCGATAAAGCTGTGCAGCAGAGTATTTTGCCGGTTTTAAACAATTTATTGATACAAGTAGAAAATTTCAGCGTGATGAGCAAACGTTGATGGCCTTTCGCGCATATATTGTGACGGAAAACCTCGATTTTAGTAATTTATTAGTTCCTTCCATTGAATTTTCCAATGTTTTTAAAATTATTAATGCTGTATTTGATCTTTTTTATCCAGCATTGCGTAGCGAGACACTAATATTGGATAAACTATTTCAGATTATATTCGAATAAGCTGTACATAAAAATATCCGAATTAGTTTATTGACAACGAATGTGCTGCACACCGTAAAGATTTAGTGTCTATATTTATGACCGTTAAAATTCACAAGGATACTAGTGCGGTTGCATAATCAATTGAAATTTTCTAGTCATAGTCGTTACAATATTTCTAAATTACGTAATTTGCAGAACATACGTAAACGTGCTCCTTTTGTTAGATGTATTTTTGTACATACGTATGTATGTATATGTATATTCTGTATTTTATATACTGTACATACATTCTGTACATATACTGTTTGAAGTTTGAATACATTCGACATCTTGGGTTTCAATCGGGAATTTGATGGATGAGTATATAGAAGTTGTGTTGTAAATGTTCATCACGCTGATGCTTTTACTATTATATGCTAATATTGCTTTATAATTTTATAAACGTTGAGTGTATTCTGGGATTGTACAACCCTTTGTTCACGCCTTCACGCGGTCAATCCTGTTAACATTACTAAATATATGTTTATATAAATATATATATGGCAGTAATGGAACTAAGATGAAAAAAGCCACTTCCTCCATTTTTTTAACTTAATACGACTAATATTATGCATTTATATTGAAGTCCGATTTGTAGTGTTTGAAAATAAATTTGAGATTAAATTAAAGTTAAGCATCAATTTTGAATAATGCAATAAAAAAATTTACAATTGGTAGAAATAGAAACATTACGAATATATCTTACAATATTAAAGGGATAGAAATTAAGTTCAATATAAGCTTTATTTCCAATACGCTTTCTTTACGGCTGTTCAGTTTCTTAAAAAAGGATGTCTTTTACAAAGATATTATTTTATTTCAGTACGACTACCCATATTTGCGAACCGTAAGCAAGGCGATTGAGCTCCTTCGATGCCCATCTACCCTGCACGTTTTCCAAAATAACAGACACTGATAGCACCGAATTACCCGTAGTAACAATATTCCCAAAAAGCCGTTACTCTTCGTTAAAGCGTTTAGCATTTTATTGACCTATTGTACACATTTGGTAACCAGAAGTCGAACTATCATCGTCGAGTTCTTTATTTCCGCTTGCTTTGTACGTGTCAAGGCGCTCTTCTGGTTTATTGCCTGCTACGGTACCCCCTTGGAACACGCGGATTCCCTGCGTGCGTCACTCGAGGGTACAAGCGTACCTGCGAGTGACTCCTGGTTTGGGGGCGGTCATTTACTCTTTCCATTCCATTTTTAACCAATTATCTAAGACGACCGTGCCCCTTACCAATTCCCGGAGAATGCCAGTTAACGAATCCGCTTGCCCCACAGTCAAATTCACGCCTACACCGAGCTTACATTTTTTACGCCATCCATCATCAACTTCATTTCATCATCAAACACAGCCCGCGAAACTTTCTCGACAGTATCCAATTCGTGTATTTCAACTCTTGTTACCAAAGTTATTTTGTTTTTAGAATATAGTCTTTAAATTGTTCGTTAAATTGTGCCTAATTTTATTACATCCATACCAGCCCTATCATTTTAAGTGATCATAGAGCATCGTGTACCATGTTGTCATATTAGAATCGGGGATTTACAACCCTCGTAGACTAGTCCGGTCTCAACATGAGTTCGCGATAAAACAACGGCGAACGGGCAGAAGAGAGCCTCTTCGCGATCGCGCTCTCCGATGATCTTCGGATGTGTTGAAAACTCATAATCTGACAACGTTGCGTACTTTAGACTTGACAACGCTGTAGAAGTTTGACCAGTCGAGCCCGAGTCGCACTAGATCTCGTACTCGAATTCACCGTTCGGACGCTAAAATCACTGGCATTTTAAAGTGACGGTACTACAGATTCCTATGGCCACCAAGTTCCATAAGCTGTCCAGTCTATTCCTATATCTCGTTTGAGCTAGTGCTACGCCATGCACAGCGCAGCGCTCCGCGCCTCTCTCGCGACCGTAGTCCAACAGCACAGACGAGATATGTCGTCTGTGCCGACAGTACCGCGGTCCGTACCGTTCCCGTACCGTGCTCGAGCTTCCCAAGAGAGGGCTCCACCAAAAACTGCACCGTTACACGGCGCAGTGCAACAAATAGTATGTAAGTAATTAACATGTAGATATATAAGTTTAAATATGTATAGGAGGCTAATGGATCCAAGTGGATTCATGCCTTTTAAAATAAAAAGAAATACACGGCGCTCGTGCAGGGAGTAGACTAGGTTAAACGATTAGAAGCACGCGAAATTCGAAACCCTATAACAGTGCAAATCGCCGAATAAGATGGTAGCTCTCTGATGGAAGTATTCCGGGTATACCGGTAAACCAAAGACCAGCTCATCAAAGAGCTCCGAGTGATCGGCAGCCGGACCGAGGGCACCATCATCCAATTCACGCAACGCTTAGTCGCCTACGTCCGGCGCAATCCTGAGGTCTTCCCCCATAAACCCGAGGATGTCCCTGGAGATGAGAAAGAAGTAGACCGGACTAGGGACCTAGAGGACTTCCACGGTGACCTGACGTCCGAGCTCTGCCGAGCTGATGCATCCACCTTTCTTCGACCATCCGCTCCAATCCTGCTACAAGTACCCGTACTCTCGACCACCGTCTCGGCCATGCTTAGACAATTGAGGAAGTCGAATTATCACTTCTACATAATAGATCTTTATGCATTCCTCAAACACGTCCGCAAGCTTTCACGGACGCACAAATTGTTGCTAGACGAACTCCAACACCTCGACCGGCAGATCGCTGACCGGGTTCAAGCTTCCGCCGATCTGATCCAGGTGTACGTTATGGCCTTGATAACAGTGATGCAGCGGCATGGAGCGTACGCCCTGGATTGCCAACTAAATACCCTTTATACTAATATGAAGGTGGCTAAGCTTCAGGCTGCACGCCCGCCGCAGCGATATCTTGGGTGATACTCACCTCATGCAGCGCGTCAAGGAAGTCGAGAAGGTCCTCCGCGAAATGGCTCGGGAGACCCGTGCAAACCCGCTAGCCCGAGATGCACCGCGAAGAACCGCTATTGCAACACGCTGCAGACTCCCGTAACCACCGGTTCGGCACCAGAGAACCTCGACAACCGGATCTACTTGCCTGTCACCATCGGGAACTAACAGACCGAGGCGCTTTTTGATCCTGGAGTTATCACCTCGTCGGTCCAGTACCATACGGCGGAGCAGTGCGTCCTAGTTGGTTGGTCCGTGGGCAGTAAGAACTTTGTTTCCATCATGGCTGATGGGTCGGAAAAAAGCTTACTCGGCAACGTGACCGACAGGGGAAGTCAATGGCGTCCCGGTAACGCACAAGTTCTATATCATGGACACGCTCGACTACGATTTGCTGTTGGGTACTGAAGCCTTTGAGAATCTCTATTTAGAGGTGCGGCTAAACGGACAACCTCTCTACTTCGACGGGGGGAACCAGGAGACCTCCAAGTTACGTCCGCCAGGCCGACCGGAACCACCGCCAGAGTCCACCAGACGAGAGCCGTCACCTGTGCCGCTCACTACCAACCTATAGTACCTACCGCGGAAGGTAGCGCGGCTGCCAGACGGCACCCTGATTTGGTGCCCGATTGGGGAGACCCGATATGGGGTGAATATCGGGAACCAGCGCTGGACCCTCCGGTTCAACCGGGACACCGGGGACATCCGGCACATCGGGGAGCCTAGACAAGTAAGTAACATTTCGTACTCCACAAGTAAGTAACATTGCGTACTAAGAGCGAAACCCCGTCACCAAGTCCGTTACGAGCAACCGTGGTCACCTTGCGTGATTCTCCGTGTTGTCAACGACCGGACTGCTCACGAGTGTAAGACTCCACGTTCCTCTCGGGGGTCTCTCTGCACCGTTTCGTATCCATTCCACGTCCGTTCCACGGCCGCTCTCGAGTTGTTCGCCTGTAGTTATAATCATTATTGTATACAAGTAGTTCAGCACTCTCAAAGAACTGATCATTTATATCCTAGATAGAACGAGAGACGGAAACCAGCTTCTAGGGCCGTCGGAGCAGCGAACATATGAGCACTGTGTTTATTCCAGTCACCCACTAACGCCCTCTCGACGAACTCTGGAGTGCAAGAGCATCCAAAGAGAGAGAGAGAGAGAGAGAGAGAGAGAGAGAGAGAGAGAGAGAGAGAGAGAGAGAGAGAGAGAGAACCTCCGAAAATCGTTCCGTTACAAATATTGTAAACATACTCTCATGAATTATTGATTTTCTGTATTACCATACTAAAATTCGGTTAACTGAGATCCGAACATGTTTGATAGAGGGCTGGTCCACCGACATTGGTTTCACACGATTGCTTATGAAACGACTCCATTGCATATACAGTGGATCCAAAAAGTATTTATATACTAAATTTTCCATTCTCGAGAAATTATCGATATTTAAACTGTAATAATGTAGTTAGAAAAATAGTACGATAATATAATTGGGCTCATTTTAAGGCTTAAAATATTTACTTTTGTTACCCATCATACATTTTTCTTTGATATATTTTTGCATGAAATAACGACTAGGACTCTTTTTTATCTAAAATGTTACAATTGAAGACGTATGTAGAAACATTGAATAATTTATCTTGTGACTAAAACCACCGTAGATTTAAAGATTTAACCTTTAGCACTCGAATGGCGACTCTGAGGCGCCGCTACAAATTGTTACACCATTATTCAGAACATTGTTTACATTATTAAATTTGTTTAGATGTAATAAATTACTAAACATTTAAATATTGCATGAGATACTACATCAGTTTCGTACGCATATAATGAAAAAAAATTATGTACAATGGAAATATTCTAGGTTAGAAGAAACGTTTGATTTTTTAGTTGAAATAGCTCCAAGTGCAAAGGGTTAAACTTTTCTTTCGCGGCACATTTTCTAGTTGATTTATTGAGCTTGGAATGAAAGTCCAATCAAAATTATATTGCCATCTTTGCAATAATATAAGGTACACCATGAAGACCTTACACCAGGGATGGGCAATTTTTCCTCAATTGAGGTAAAACCGTCCACACCATAGCGCCCTCCGTCCCCTTCCAGCAAGCGTGGTACAATGGGGCAACGAAGACACGAGACATCAGAGTACTCAACGAACGTGCGCGCTGTATGAAAGAGAGGTTGGTGGGAGAAGCAAGCGTTTGAGGGGCTCCACCCGTGCCCACTAGGAGTGTGCAGACTGTCTTATGTTTCGGACGTCCGAGTGTTCGGGTCGGATCCTTCGAACTCGGGCGGTCTCGGGCGGGCGTCTGTTACAAACGAACGCTCGGACAGTCCGAGACCAACAATTTCGACAGTTTAACCTCTTCGAGCAGTCCGACTATGCAAGCAGCTCATCGTGTATACAAAATTTATATCATAATTGATTTTTAATATAAATTTAAATTTAATTAATTGTTTGTATAGTATTACCAAGCGTTTAGTACTATAAATAATGTAAATGCGTAAGGGAAACTAATTTCTATGCACAAAGAGAGAAACAAAAAGTTTTAAATATAGTTATATATTATATATTTTATTCGCATGTAAACAACACATCTCCTGCACATTTTCAGGCAACAATCTAGTACGAGTTGCCGTTACTATATTTCCAGAGAGCGAAAACAATCGCTCACTTGTTACCTGGGTTGCAGGTATTGCGAGATATTATTTTGCAACTTTACTCAGTATTCGATATCTTGGTGCGTTATTCCACCACCAATCTAAAATATTAATTTTGCGTAATACCACGCCTTCCGAAAAATAACTCTGCATTTCCCGATTGTTGCGTGTTTCAAAATTGGACGTTTCAATTTCCGGGTTGCACAAGGTCTCATTAAGAAAGTCTAGTAAACTAGATTTTCTACAAACAAAAACATTACACCAAAAATCCAAAATCATAATATAATCATTATAAATGAATAATTATTTATCCCAAATCCTATCCTAATAAATATTAACTTAATAAAATAATATAATGTAAATAATAATTTAACACTTCTCACTATTAACAAACAACAAATAAAATTTTTTAATAATCTTAAATTTTCTTCTTATTAAAAAAGTTTAGTAAACTAGATTTTTTACTTCCATCTATAAGTAATACAATGGAAATTTCAATGAAAAAAAAACTTCAAATTATATTTTATTTTTTTTAGATTACCAGCCTTTTTTAATAAGACGTTGGGCAACGCGGAAATTGAAACGTGCAATTTTGATACGCACAAAAATCGAGAAATACAGAGCTATTTTTCGGAGGCTATATTATCACGAAAAATTAATATTTTAATTGCAAAATATTATCTGGCAACACCTATAACCCAGGTAACAAGTAAATGATTGTTTTCGCTCTCTGGAAATATAGTAACTGCAACTCGTACGAGATTGTTGCCTGAAAATGTGCAGGAGTTGTGTTTTTTACATGCGAATAAAATATATAATATATAACTATATTTAAAACTTATACTATACAAACAATTAATTAAATTTAAATTTATATTAAAAATTAATTATGATATAAATTTTGTATACACGATGAGCCGCTTGCATTAGTCCGACTGCTTGAAGAGGTTAAACAGTCGAAATAGTTAGTCTGGGTCCGAAATCGCAATTGTATCGAACTGCCCGACTGTCTCGGACCGTGCGAGTGTCTCGGACCGTCCGACTGTCTCGGACCGTCCGACTGTCTCGGACCGTCCGACTGTCTCGGACCGTCCGACTGTCTCGGACCGTCCGACTGTCTCGGACCGTCCGACTGTCTCGGACTGTCCGAGCATTCGTTTGTAACGGACGCCCGCCCGAGACCGCCCGAGTTTTTCTAAGCCCGCCCGAGTCCGATATCTCGGACGTCCGCACACCTCTAGTGCCCACCACTGCCTTACACGATCGAACTTGTTCCTCATTTTTGTTCTATAAAACAGTAAAAAGGATCGTAGTTTAAATTTTGAGTCATCGATGTAAAGGGGAATATTTAATCTTCAAATCTGTAATAGACTCATTCCGAAGAAAAAATTTGTTGATACTTTTACAGACGATTCAATTTTTAGCATTTTCGACCAAAAATGTGTTCTTAGTTTTTAGATGTTATATCATGCACGACTATCCTTGAAAAAATGAATGATACTGTATATGATGAGTACAAATCTATTATTGTATTGTATTTTTTAATGAAATTATCAAATTGAGAATCGTGAATGTAGGGTTCCAATATTTTTGGATCTACTGTACATAATAGAACCCTGTATCTATTACAAATAAACTTTTTTCTTAATAATTTTAATATATAGTATATAATGACAGGATACAATTTAATACTATATAATATCTATAGTAAATAATTGTTTAGGGTAATATACATATAATAAAAACTAATATATGGATGGGATAGATATTTGTTTAACAGAAATTTTGTGGTACATGCACATTTTTTCACGTTATTAAAATATTTCCGACGAATTTTCAACGAATAGTCTAACAGGAATAATACATTAATTATCTAACGCGATACTGTCAGTGGACTGTATTTAAAAGATAGCAAAACCAATCGGTTTAATTAAGATAATAGTATTCATTATAGTTTATTAGTCTATATTATTCTACAATTATATTTATTACAATGATATCTGTATAGTTTCCATACGATTCAAATTGATATTACTCACATATTTTCGTATAAAAAAATATGTAAAATAATGTATTATATAAAACATACTAAATATTAAATTAAAAATTAATACATTACACCAATATGTAAAATACCACATTCCCTAAAATGTTTCACATACGTGCGTATCTCATTCCTAGAATAAGGGTACAAAAATATTTCAAACACAGTGCTATGAATAATTATAGGTTCAAGGTGATCTCTGAAAATTTCAAAAATAATTACTTTTTACGACTCTCAGAATGTTCTTTAACTTATATCAAATTCTTTTTCCTGGTCCCGTATATCTACATATAAAAAGTAGTTCATTATTTACCATAAATACATTTCGTTAAGCTGTAAATAAATATAGGTTCAAGTGTTTGGTTATTGATAAAAATGTCAAAACAGTAACTTATTTATAAAATTTTATTTAATATTGTTTAAAACGACCTTTGTTCTTAATTACAGTTAATAATGTACATGGCATGCTTTCAATCATCGTATTTATAGTATACTGGCGTGCAAAATTAAAATATCACTTTTTCATTCAAAAATTGCCTATGTTGAAAGTGTAAAAACTTCATGTAAAAACGTAGTAGAATATTCGTTGCGGTCTCATTTTAAGACTCGAACTTTATGCTTTCGAAATTCATTGTTTGTTTTTCTCGAAAAAGTTTTTTACACTATGTATCGGGTGAGAAAGTGAATATACTTTCTTGTTTTAAAAATTTCACAAATTCAGACGGTCGTACAGGTCGTAACAAATTTTTTTAGTGAATGAAATCAACGTAGATTTGAAGATTGCAGTCTCACCTTTAAATTGAACCCTCGATGGTTTCTGTGTTCGATCGAATAAGTTCCTCGCCAAGTACAATGATCGAGGAGTCATTTTATAGATGAAACTTGTTTAATTCCTTAACATTTTTTAACGTGTATACAAATGTCTGAATTTGCTAAATTTTCGATACAAATTAGTATGTTCACTTCTATACTTCTATATTCACTTCCGTTACATACTATAAAGAAAACTTTGTTCACAAAATCGAACAATGTAATTCAGAAGTAAACGATTCAAGCTTTAACATGAGATCCGAACGAATATTCTACGACGTATTTTACGAAGTTACAACACTTTGAACGTGGGCAATTTTTTAACGAAAATTTAGTGATCTTTTAATCGTGCATAGCAGTGTAGCGTGACCTGTCTAGTGTATGAACGCCTCCCAGTGAATGAACACAATTTGTATTAAAAGAAAAAATAACACATATGATGCCGTTTTCATGTTGAAATTTATACAGTAATTGTATTGTGAGTTCACAGATGTCTCACTAAAGAGATTTTCGTTTTGTGTAACCTATTCGGCACAACATTAATTTATTTAGTGGTTGATCGAACCAAGGCGTCGTAGTCATGGAGTCGGAGTCGCAGTTTGGAAGTAATTGTTGATCACTGGAGTCGGAGTAAGAAAAAGCTATACACATCGTCTCCTGGAGTCGGAAAAAGCTATACATCGACTCCTGGAGTCGGAGTTAGAGTCGGAAAAAAATACATCGAATCCGACTCCAACTCTGGCTCTTTTGTTTATAAATCATTAAAGACAACACGTGTCTCTGAAGCGTCTATGAAATATTAGAGATTATATTAATTTTCGTAAATGGAAACTTTACCGTTAGTATTGCTCAAATTGATACGTATTTTCTAATTATTTCCTGAAAGTAAAGAAAGTAACAGTCGTGTTGCGTTGTATCAAAGTTATCTGTTCCATATTCTTAGTCTCAATACAATATTTCGACTATTTATTCAGTTGTATTACTTTTAATTATTTTGAGTACATATTTTTTCAATTTTGAGAGTCGGCGTCGGAGTCGGATTCGGATTCGAAGCCGGAGGTAAAAAAAAGAGGAGTTGGAGTCGGAGTCGGAGTTATGAATTTTTTCTACCGACTCCGCAGCTCTGGATCGAACGACATCCCACGTATTTAAAGTGAGCATTGTTATCATGAGTTTATTAATTTATATTTTGAGATGGTTCAATGGCCGTATTATAAGTTTCATACATTGGTCATTTGTTACATTTTTTGTTTAACGCTATGCTAGATTTTTAATACAAACCGTAACCATCAAGTATCGTTAGAATTGTGTTCTGGAATGAAACAGCACTCAGGAAATTAAATAATGATTTGCGAATACTAATTTCAACAAACTTGCAGCTGAAGTGTTCACTCACTGGACAGTTCACCCTATCTACACGTCTGGTTAACAAAATAAAAGTTGTATTAAGTACATTTTAAAAAAAAATTAGATACATGTTTTCTGTATGAAATTTTTTATTCTTCCTGATGAAAAAAATATTTCGCGTTAAGTTATTTAGTTTCTCATATATTAGTGTAGAAAAGTACAAATTAAGTTCAATTTATTTCTTATTCTGAAAAGTGATAATATTCAGTTCATGATTTCACTTTTAAACAATAAAATGATATATTTTTAATATGCGTTAAAAAGTTACGCGTATATCTCTGATTGTTCAAAAGTTTCAAGGTTAGCACCATTGATTTATTCTTCTTCAAAGTTTGAAAAGAGAGACTTACTGTACTCTCGCTCTAGGATCCAGTTACAGTGGTCTGAATTCGAACACTTTTTACAATACAATAACTTTGTTAAAATTAAACTAAAGGACTTCAGTTTGTTTTTAGATGTTAGAAGGATTAGTTTATTAGGTAACGTGTAAATAATTATTTATAAAAATTGACATTGGTCGAAATTGTGAAGAGAAAATTAAAGGTCACGATTTTTGACTTTGTATCTGTGCCTGTAATGAAAATTTAAAATATACGTTTTGTAGATCTCCGTAAGTTATACAGGGTGTCCCAAAAATGTCTCATTTCCTTCAAAGAGGAGGTTCCTGAGACCATTTGAAGCGACATTTTCCTTTGCAAAAATGGCCGTTTCGGCTTTGTTAAGGAGTTATTAACGAAAAACATGGACCAATCAGAGCGCGACCTAGAGGCGTATTGGCAGAGACGGCCGCGCGCGACAGAAGTCGAGCGATGGTGATACACCGCGGTCGAAAGCAAGCAACAAACAACGTAATATCGCGGTGCAGCGTTCGCTTTAAATAATTTTAATTCCGTCAATTTTAAAGCGCCTGCCTTTTCAAAACTAGGTCCGTAAAGAGGAGACTTGGAGCTGTCATCACGTTTTTTTCGAATTTTTAAAAAAGTCCCGTCTATAGGAAAATTGCATTTATTTAAAACATTTTCAAAATAAATGGTGAAAAAACCATGTTTTCCAAATCGAAATATTTTCAATAGATACTCTTCTGTGTTCACTATAAGCTCCTACAAACTCATTTTCCTCGGTACGTTAGTTCTAGTGTTATAATTTAATGAAAAAAAGTTCTTTACACTCTGTAAAACCAATATTTTTTAAGATTTCGAAAAATCCTTCGAGATTCCTTCATAGGTTACTAAAGACTACAACATATTCAAATTTGAACTATCCGACATAGGACTAGAAAAATTTTCTTCTCTAGTTTGTTCCTTGCTTTCGACCGCGGTGTATCACCATCGCTCGACTTCTGTCGCGCGCGGCCGTCTCTGCCAATACGCCTCTAGGTCGCGCTCTGATTGGTCCGTGTTTTTCGTTAATAACTCCTTAACAAAGCCGAAACGGCCATTTTTGCAAAGGAAAATGTCGCTTCAAATGGCCTCAAGAACCTCCCCTTTAAAGGAACTCAGACATTTTTAGGACACCCTGTATACACGCGTAAAGTTTCATCGAAGTCGGTTAATGTTGTTATGAGCTATGAACATTACAAGATGAGAGCATAAGGGCGAAAGTCGCGGATTTTCGGCCTTTTCAGGGAATTTCGTCCTTATGTGATCAGTAGACTGCAGATCTTCATATAAAATAATAAATGTTTGCATTGATTGTAAGACACAAGAGCCAAATAAAAGATGTTTTCTTCGTGTACTCGTCTTGTTAAGCTGAAACTAGTATACTGATGTCCTTACATCGTTTTAATATTACCACTGCTTTAAATTGTGCGTACCCAGTGGCGCATTATGGCAACTTGGGGCCCCTGAGCAAAGTAGAATTTCGGGGCCGCTAACCCCAACTAAATAACTTTCACGTTGGAAAAAATAAAACAACTGTAAAAACATTACATATTTATTATTGCATAAAAAGTGAAATAAATTCTCCTTCAGCCATGAAAACCTTTTACATAAAACACAAAATATTTAGTTTGTGTCCCCCTTTTGCTTGGGGCCCCGGGCATTTGCCCAAGTTGCCCATAGGGTAATACGCCACTGTTCTTATAGTATTGTCGCGGAGTGTAAGTGTTCCAGTGTATGCAATGGTGTCATTGTCATTTCAAGACAAAATTCGGTATTTCATACTAACATAAGAGATTTGGATGTGCAGTTTATTAGAAGCGCTAACGACGTAATGTATGCCCGATCAATAGGAAAACTAACGACTGGCGATTCGCGGAATCTGCTAACTGGAATCTACCAACCATATGGTAATACGCCACTGTGCGTACCCATTTTTATAATAAATACATCAAATCCGCAGTCTATTCATCAGCTTTAAATGTTTGTAGCTCATAACAATGTTAACCGAGTTCGATGAAACTTTGTACACGTGTATGACTTACCTAGATGTACAAAAGGCGTCTTTTAAATTTTAATTACAGACAAAAATGAAAAAGTTAAAAATTGTGATCTTTATTTTTTTCGTTGCAATTCCGACCAATAGCAATTTTTGGAAAATATTATTTACACGCTGCCTAGTAAACTAATCCTTCGAACATCTCAAAATAACTGAAGTCGTTTAATTTAATTTTAACAAAGTTATGTATCGTAAAGAGTGTCCGAATATTAATTCGGCCCACCGTATGTATTCATGTAACAATGTACAAAGACCAGTTTATAAACAATGCGTCATCCTTTAAAATTCCGTTTTAATAAACAACCGAAGTTGAAAATAAGAATGAATAAGATTTGGTTATACAAAGGAAAGAGAAAGTAGAGAAATCTTTCATATGTAGATAGGTACGGGGACTTACATACAAGATGTGCACATTTCCTGTCATTGACAAGACTAAGCTCTTAGGATGGGTAGTGCACGAGCATATAAAGGGAACGTCGATTCTATATTGCCGACTTAGTTCTTCCCAAAACTTACCACAATGTTGGTCGGCATCAAAAAAAGTATTTTCTTTTTTCCGGTGATGTATTGTTTTTTAATATCTTTTAATATTAGTCAGTATTTTGTTAAATATTTAGATGCAATAATGAATAAAGATAACATCTTTTTTAAAACAGTTAATTAAAACTTCGAGCTTTGACAATAATTACAAATGAAAAATCTTGGTCTTCCAAAACAAGTTACGAGTTTGTTATCATTCAAAAATATATAATGATAGCTATTTTCACTATAAATGATGTATTAACATAACACTTCATAAGCATATTAATGGCATTTATTAGTAAACTGCGGATCTTCTTGCAATAAATAAATGATTTTTGAAGTTGAAGAGATTTTTATTCTTAGAACAATTAAATTGTATTCACTGAAGATAATTGTGAAATAATAATACTAATGCATAAACAGTGTTGAATTTAATTCTACGTTACAATTTTCTGTATTTATTTCATTCGTATTTGATGCAAACGCACAAACATCTACAGTTTATTTGTTACATTAATGACAAAACGTATCAGTGGATTAACAAAATATCATTTCTCATTAACATTTTTAAAAATTTAAAATTTAAATGCTTGTGAAAATAGTCGAAACTTATTTCAATCTAGTGTACATTCGCGTAAATAATTTTAAGAAATTTTATGATACAAATGTTGTGAAGCGTGTTTTTGTTCAAATCGCTTAAGTCGTTAACTTTCTGTTAATAAAATCTGTTATCTGAAAATTATACCTATGGTCATAGACTTCTATTTTTGTAGTACTTCTATTTTTGTTTGTCATCAATATGACAAATGTATAGAATATTTAAATTACTATATTATTTCGAACAATTTCGGTATGTTGCGTTTATTATTTTTAAATATTTTTGTTCATTCCTCTCCATCACGTCTTTTTTACATGTTTAATTGACTTTTACTTTTTTAAATTGAATAATACATTTACCCTACTTGTTGTTCAGAAAAAATACGATACGAAAATTCCTGAAGTGCATTGAAAATGAAAGTGTTGTTATAGTTTTGCACCAATGATACACATATACATAGCCAACACCAATATTTCGAATATTTTTTATACATGAAGTTTGTTATTGATCATAGTTTCTCATGTAATGCACACGTTTTTTCCTGAATTATACTTCCCAACTTCGAAAAACATAAAAATATGGGTGGTGCTAGAATTATGGGCCGCCGTGTATTAAGTATAAATATTTTTGTTGGAAAAAGAACAATTTTTATTTTTTATGAATAAATTGTTTAATTCAGATGACCCTCGCATGCTTGACCAGTGGTATACTAACAACGAAAGTTCTTCGGGATTTCCAACCGGCAACGAGTTTGCAGTCTCCGCCCCTCAGTTACCTACCGACCACAAACACTGTACTTCCGAAACTTTCGCAACATGCTGTTTTCGTTAATCAAGCTTTGGACAATGGCCTGGAAGATGTTGCAGCCCCAACTAGAGGATTTGCTGAAAGACAAACACAAGAAGGACATTCATACCTGAAACCATTATCGATCGACCTCAGACCACCTTTCAAAGACCAAGAGCTTAAATTAATCACGGACAAGCAAAGGTAAGAATTTACATCTTAAGTATTCAATTCAAAAGCATGTCGAGTGTTCTATTCTTTCACTCAATTACCATCTTTTTAAAGAATCACCCGTATGTATAGTTCCATAGATTCCGTTTAGAATAGAGACAGTAGGTAACAAATGTATTTCTACATTCCATTTCCTTGTAATGACACGACCAGTGGCGCGTTGTGACTATTTGGGGCCCCTGAGCAAAGTAGAATTTCGGGGCCCCTAACCCCAACTAAATAAATTTCACATTGGAAAAAATAAAACAATTGTAAAAACATCTACATATTTATTATGTGGGATGAATGGGTTCTTCGTGCGTGCGGACGACTGGATCATGTTGCGACGGTCCGGCGCCGGTATGTTTGGAAAACTCGAGTGACTGAGAAGGCGTGAATGAAAAGTGTTTAGGACTAGGCGATAGGAGAGTTTGGGTGTTTCTAAGAATGAAAGCGATGGATGCAAGAAACAGAGTGCTAGCGAGTTGAATGCAAGGGGGTGAAAGAGTATAAAGCGTGGATGTTCGGGAAGAGCGCAGAGTAGAGTTGCGACCAGTGATGGTATATGGTCTCGATTTCTTCGCGCATGCGCGACGATTTTAGCGTCCGTAAAGTACAAAGTTGGGCTAAAATGGGGTACCTTGGTCACCCCGCATAGTTTTGCAATTTTTTTTTTCGATTTTCAAATATAAATGTTTAACATGCGTATGTATATTAAAATTTCATGTGTATGTACATATAATATATAAATATATCTTGCACTCTTCTGTCCGGTTTCCCGCCAATAACAGTTCTCCCCTACTTTCCCCACAAACATGAGACGTACATACGTTCCTGCATTTAGTCGCGCATGTGCGAAAAAACCGACACCATATACCATTACTGGTTGCGACTGCATTGCGCGAGAGACTGGTAATTGCGTCAGCGTTGTATATCGTTTGTTCTTTTAAATATATTAGTATTTAGCAAAGTATTTCGAAGAGATTAATCTTCCCATTCCCCAAGATTCCTACAATTATTGCATAAAAAGTGAAATAAATTCTCCCTCATACATGAAAACCTTTTACATAAAAATACAAGATATTTGATCTGTGTTCGGGGCCCCCTTTTGCTTGGGGCCCCGGGAATTTGCCCAAGATGCACATAGGGTAATACGCCACTGCACACGACTGCGCATTTTACGACAAAAATGAGTATGCAAAGTATAAAATAGTATACAGATTAGAACAAATTAAGAGTTCTGTTTCATTACGTACAATTTCTTAGAATTATTGAGAGTACAAAGAAATTCTTATTTTACTCCCGTTTCTCAGAATTAGTTTCGCAAATTTTTGTTTCGCATGAAGGTTCTCAGTTTAATAACGACTTTGTAATGTCACGCTCTTATATTAATATGTTCTGGAGTATTTGATACTTCATTTAATACCTCATACAATTCAGTATTTTAAAAGTATTTTAAATTTATTTTCTCGACTAGAGAACATCTCAGTGAAGCTGTTGATATACATTTATAAGCTTTCAACAAAAAGTTTCAACAAGATAACCGAGTTTTTGAATTTTCTTAAAGAATGGGATTTTGAAATTATATCTTTCAAACTATCAGTTTAATAACAAACAAATTAATTATTTGTTATTCGCGAATAACGCTAATTAATTCATTCATTACTGTATAAATGTGTGTATTGTATTTATTTGTTATTTAAAATTATCAAACAAAAGAATTTGTACATCCTAAGTATATGTATAGGAATATCTTCCTATAAATAAACATAAGAAATAAAAATGATTAGTCATCTTAAACATTTTTATCTGTATTGTTTACAACGCAACTTATATTGTCATCATATCATCATATAATTGAAATCAGTAGAAATACGGCATAAAGGACTAAATATAACATTAATGTAGTAAGGGTAAACATTATTAATTAAGTTGACTTTATAAACTTACTTTCAATACTATTCTCTTTAAAAAAATTTTTATGGGACTTGAAGCTTTCATTATTTAAACTTTCAAGACTTTCAGTCTTCCCACTGATGTAGATGACGGGATTGATGTGTCGTCTCTAAGAGATATTTCTTTTTCATGGTGCCATCTTATTATAGACCATATTAGTCAAGAAGTAACCGCAAATAACAAATTATGAATGACAAATAACGAACAGAGGCTGTCCTAAATGAATAACGAATAATGGACATAACGAATAACACGGATAATTATTCTTTACTCGTGTTCACACTGGTAAAGTATCACATTTTAGAGTAGAATGTCTTGTCAGGGTGTTATAGCAATCTGTGTGCAACTTTTCAAAAACGTTTCACATGTTAGGATTCTAGACAACTTCGAGATAAGCATACACTTTTCGCCTGGTACGTGACTATCGCGCCCCTTCGCGATTTATGCAACGTACCGCTCCGTTAGTCGGGTTGCAGCAACTTAGGCGAGTGCTGAATTTTTAGTCATCTTTCCTGCCAACAAGATCACAATTTTTCGACTCTTAAATTTTAAATTTTAATACGTAGGAATACTTTTTAACCCTCTATGGGTCGAATTTTTGTTTTACCTCCAAAAAAATTGTGGGAACGAAAAATCAGAAATTATAAACTTATATATGCAAATGAAAACAACTTTTTGCGTTTAAACAATTTTATTGCGATATATTCACTATGTGACTTTCAAGTCACACCGGCCTATAAAGTTACAAAATTGTATCATCAAAAACAGTAACAAATTGAAAATTGAAATGCAAGCAAATAGGTTGTTATTGATATACTAACCCAGAGTTATTATGTCCACTATTTTTAGTTTGGTGATCACTGAAAAAAGCACAAATAATATCAATTGGATCAAACGGTTTGGCGTAGTTTTACTGCCGACAGTTTGCACAGCATTTATTTTGTTATTTCAGGTTGATGAGCCTAGCAATGGTCATGAATACTAGTATTGGTTGTGTTGGCAACGTCATAGAGTTAAGATTTGCGCGCCATCTCATGAAAAAGCTATAATTATTTTGTAAAATGCCGATAAATTAAAATGTGACCTGAAAATTACACGAGCCCATAGAGGGTTAAGATAATAATCACTTGTAACCAACCACCATATACATACATACATAATGCTCGTTCTCTTATAAATTCAATTCATATGATGCTAATAAGATGTTCCTCTTTAAATAAGTTATCAGAATTTATTCAGACCTCGCTCCATTTCTTTCATGTCTTCCATCGACCCCGAAGCGTGCAATATAGAAGGATTTGAAATGTATAACTTTAAATTCGTGATTTTGTGTAATTATTAATCTCTAAACTCATTAATTGATTGTAATTAATGAGAACATTTTGAGCGTTACTTATAATTAGATTGCAGATTTTTGTGTAAATGAAAAATTGTCTACATCGATTTCGAGAAATAGGAACCAAATGGAAGTTTGTTCTTCCTTTAATAATTTTCATAGCCTGGAAATAATATGTCGACATATCTTAAATTGTTGTAATCTTCCTACTATTTGATATTTCACCTACTCAATTTTGTCGTGAATGTGTAAAATCCGCAGTCTACTTATAATGTAAACCATTTAATCGCGTGCGATATGATTTCCTTTACGGCTACCATGATTAGAGCTTCTTTATTTTCAATAATTTCACAGAAGATGGAAGAAATTTTATATTTATTGCATGCCTACATTTACCTTAATGGTTAAATATTGGTTATAAGAGAATGGACTTTGATTTGGTACTAAAAAGAAGGCAGAGCATTCATATTCAGTAGATTTTGTATCAAATCTTCATCATGAGTCTGGCTCGTTATTATATGGCAAAGGGGTTCAAGAATATGCCAGTAAATACATTCTTCAGTGACTGAAATTCAGTTAACTTGTTAGTTACTAATGCCTTTTTATTCAGCGTTTAACAGTTTTTAAATTGTAATGTCATATCTTCCATATTACAACCACTACATGGTCAATTTGCGCACGCATATTTAATATACGTGTATAAACTTAAAATACAGGGTGATTTTCATAATGTGAGGATTCAGATAACTCGTAAATTATTCACCGTAAAAGGAAATGTTGTAAAAAATAGTTGCATGATTTTGAGGATCACGTATACTGCTATAATTGTGTTAAAATTGTAGTATTATCTCTAATTTGCACAAAATTCTTCTGCCACCGCAAAATACGTAGTTATGTGTACATCATACGTAACAATACTAGAAATGTAGATTTGTTGTAGAAATTAGATGTAGATTAAATAATGCATTGCATATTACTAGAAATACATTTGTTTGTATCTTTTAAACTGTCGCCAATTATTGGTTTTGTGTATATTAATAATGTTACTCGGGACATTAACCTTGACAACATATTTTAAAGTTATTAAAATCAATGAGGTGTACCTTTGTGTAAATAATTATTCTCCGAGAGACTATTTACTACATTGGAAGCGCACTTTGTTTGAAAGTTTTTCGTGCAACAAACAATTTATAAATAATTTAACACATTCCCTGCCAGACTGTTTTTTGAGGATCTATCGCTTTAAGCAATGCGTATAAAGAACGATGTAACTACGTACAGTGGATTCAAGAAGTATTTGAACACTATGTGTGTATTTGGACATCGTGAATATTTGAATGGTGACAATTTCGTAAAAAAATGGCGTAATAATAAATTTGGATTAATTTTAAAGCTCGGAGTATCTGTTTACGTAGACCATTATTTATTTTTTCTAGGATATTTGTGCATGACATAGCAGGTGATAAACTGAGGACACATTTGTGTTCGAAAATGCTACAAGTTGAATTATTCGTAAAGGCATAAAAAAATTGTTTTTCTGAATCAATCTATTACAGATTTGAAGGTTGAATCTTCCCCTTTAATCTACGATTTTTTGGCTATTTTATAGAAACATAAATGCAGAACAAGTTTGCTCGTGTAAGTTTGCAAGTTTGTTCTTCACGATGTACCTTATATTATTGCAAAGATGGCTGTACACCTCTCATTCAGAGCTCAATAAATCGACTAGAAAAGTCGCAAATCAAGTTTTAAGCATTCGTTGTAAAGGGGAAGCTTCAATCTTTAAATCTATGGTAGTTTCAGCCACAAGAACAGTTTTTCAATGCTTTTACATACGTTTCAATTGGTACCATTTTGGACGAAAAAAGCGCCTTCAGTTTCCCAATTGCTGTATCACGCAAAAATATTAGACAAAAATGAACGATGGATGGCAAGAGTAGAGCTTGAAAATGTGTCCAGGTATGTTGTTGTACTACATTTTTAACGAAATTATCATAGTTCAAATATCGACAATTCCTCGAGAATGGGAAAGTGTCCAAATACTTTTTGGATTCACTGTATGTTATGGTTTGATAAATATAGTACGATAAAGTGCTAGTTGACCTGAATATGAGCTTTAGAGTATATGGAAAGCTATACACAAGGCAAGGAATATGTTAACCATTAAACGAGGTATTTAGGTCCATTTTGACATACATTATGAAAAGCATTATCTTATTGCTTGGTTTCTGTTAATTAATGTAAATTGGAGGTTGTTCAATTAGTTACAGTAAAGAGCTTCACTATTCTTGAAAAGTAACTTTAGTTCCGTATCTGGCACAAGGACAATGTTTGTTAAAAAAAAACGAGACAATATCAGCATATCTTTTAAGTATCAACAATAGTTCTTGTTTGTAGAGATATAAGAACTAATAAAAAAAAGATGATGTTTCATTTAGTTGTGTTTAATACCAAAATGTAGCGGAAACATGTATACAGGGTGTCCCACATAAATGGGAACACCTAAATATCTGTCGTATTTACAGTCCTATCAGAAAACTTCAGAGGACAAAGTGACACTATTGCAGGGGGCAAATATAATGGTAAAGAAAAAAATTGTTTATCTCATGTTTTTTAATGAAATTTCAAGGTCACCGATGTTTTTTTTAAAGGGAATAGTATATTTTTACGATAGCGTGATAGACAATAAAAAATTGAATTTAGTGGATACCACTTTTTTGACCTTGAAATGACTTTGAGCAAGAATAATCATGTTGGAGCGGATAAAATGTGGAAGTTTAAAACTTACGTGTTTCAGCAAAGATTACGCGTTGTTTACGTTGTGTTGACGTTTACAAACCACAATAAATGTTTCAAATATTTTTCATAGTAAACAGCGTATGTTTATGTTAGAGTATGTATCATTGAGATCGTTAACAGAAGGTTAATCGGTTAGAATAAGTACGTTGTTCCTTCGGCATTATTCGAATTCGAAACGTGACAGTGATAACAATGCGTTATACTGTACAGGAACGAATCGATATGGTTTTCACTTACGACGAAAGCCACCGATCTTTGAGGCAAGCAGTACATTTGTATCGTGAAAAATTTGTGAATCGTATTTGTCCTTCGTGACACGCATTTTCCGTTGTGTTAAAACAATTTATAAATACCGGTAGTGTAAGTTCTAAAAATCGTAATAATTACTGCAGCATGTGCTTCAATTACGTCTCAGGAAATCGACAATGTCTACAGATCATTTAATGCAAGATTGCAATATTACATAAATGAGGATGGTCAACATTTCGAACATTTATTATGATATGTAAAGGTCAACCCGCCGTAAACAACGCGTAATCTTTGCTGAAACACGTAAGTTTTAAACTTCCACATTTTATCCGCTCCAACATGATTATTCTTGTTCAAAGTCATTTCAAGGTCAAAAAGGTGGTATCCACTAAATTCAGATTTTTTATTGTCTATCATGCTATCGTAAAAAAATATACTATTCCATTTAAAAAAACATCGGTGACCTTGAAATTACATTAAAAAACACGACATAAAAAATTTTTTTCTTTACCATTATATTTGCCCCCTGCAATAGTGTCACTTTGTCCTGTGAAGTTTTCTGATAGGACTGTAAATACGACAGATATTTAGGTGTTCCCATTTATGTGGGACACCCTGTATAAAAATGAGACTTGAAATTGACATTTCTTAGGGGTTACAAAATTAGACACAGGGTTAAAACTGTATTTATGATCTTAATATTTTACACATCGGCGTTTATCTAATAATAATTCTTCAAAAATAAAAAATTAACAATCGTGAATATTTTAATAAATTGTTCCTTGATACTGACAATTTTATTCATAAATCAACAAATTATCTGGTGTAATATGGTTTAAAAATCTCCTTTAAGATTATTACTAAAGAAAGATTATTAAGCTTTTTTTACACATACAGCACAGTTATTAGAAAGTCTATTATTAAGCTTCCGGCAACTAAAGAGCTAAAAAATGTCCACTTTCTGAGGGTTAGGGTGACTAACAGTTAGGTGACTCACAGTCAGTCACGCAAGAACGTACCCTCGATATCTGCAAAGAAACCAATTCAATGTACAAGATTTACAGATAAAGTGAAAGTTTACATTTAAAGTACTATTACACCCTTATTCAATTACGAGTCCAATTTCTTGCGTTCAAGCATATTCTTTGACCTTTTGATACTTGCAAAAACATTTACACCTTCTCTATACAGTCAGTCAAAAAAGTCTCTGTAAGTACATACTTTAAAACGTAACAACCATTTTAAAACAAGTTTAAACGACTTGACCTTTTTTAAGATATTAGAAGTTAGTTAGTTTACAACATGTATGGAAAAAAAATAAAAAAGTTGCAATTGGTCAGAATCGCAAAGAGAGGTCGTTTTATATATTTATCTGTCTTGTAAAAATTACAGTTATTCATAATTGTCGACCTACAGATGCGATTTTCACTATTTTTAATCGTTTGTAACTCATAGCAACATCAACTGCATCGGATGATGCAGAAACAAGCGACAGGCACTGAAGATTTTACAAATATTTAAATTTCAAAAATTTGTGAAGAGGTCGTTAATTAAATTTTTAATAAATTTGATTAACTTTGTTTTTACTATCTTTAACCATTGTCGATGAAATTTTCATTATATATACAACTAACATAAATCTACAAAATGTATTTTTTAATTTTCATTACAGTAAAATCAATATTTAATCTTTTTTTCGCAATTCCTATCAGTTGTAATTTAAAAAATTGTTATACACATCATGTAGTAAACTAATTCTTTTATGTTCTTGAAAAAACTCAAGTCGTTTGGTTCATTTTGCAAAAAGTTACTCCATTTTGAAGGGTGTATGGAGACTTTTTTGACCGACTGTATTGTATATCGAAACAGACTTTTCATGGTTTGCATACATTTTCCTTTGATCTTGTGCGACGTATGAAGCCACGAGTTGTTTATTAGATTGGTATCTAGAGACATGACATAGCTAGTCTACCGTAACAATATGGTTTTGTATTTTCCACTCCTTATACACGCGAGTTCGGTGTTTTGGATTATTGCCTTTGGACGTATCCAATTTTCGCCATGTTTGTTAAACGACTTTCAGATAGATGCAAGGATACCTCTCTACTATATTCGCTTCATTTTTATCACGTTTAAATTCTCTATAAGCAAGTATAATGTACCAATTCGTGACGCTGTTAACACTTTAGGGATTTAACTCGCACATTGGGCTAGAATCGCAAAAAGCTGGACAAAATTCATATCTCTGTTAACTACGTATTATTAATTACAAACAGATCGGTTTTAGGGATTTTTGAAATTGTCTTTATAAAACGACTATTATAGGGGATGTTTCAAATCTAAGAAGTTGAAACTTTTGCTAGTTGATTTCGAATGTGATTTTAAGCAATTAATATCTTATAAGTAAATAGTTAAAGTAAATAGTCAAAGAGCTAATGTTAACGAGAGTTACGATTTTTACTGATTATGAGTTTGACATGCATAAACGAATTTTAAATGAATAGAGATTTAAAATTGCAAAAAAAACGTAATTTGAACCGAAGTTAGCATTGAAATTGTTATTAAATTATTATTAGTTGCATCACACCCCCTTCTCTTAACTTGTTAAACAACTCTTTCTTATTTATTACGAAATTACTTCGTAAAACAAAAAATTGTCTCACAGTAACAGCTGCAAGTCGCTGCAGCTGAAGTAAAAGTACGAATGGTGATATACACAAACATACTAAAAAGTTACAACATTCCTATCCTAGTCCAATGTAAAGAATATCGAATATTATTTTACGTGATAGACAGAAACAGTACTATAAATTCCTGTACTATAAAAATTAATTTTTAGTTGCCATATTGTGTGCATAGTGAAATAGTAAATTTTGTTTTATTGTTGCCAACAAAGTTTGTTCTAAATATGGGTTCCAAATGTCTAGTAAACTCCATTATCATACGAAGGGCTAAGAATTATAGTGGTGTAAGTCTAAACTGCAGGTAATCCTGAAGGTTTGAGTTAATATTGTTTTTTGAATCACAAAGGCATCATTTATTTACCGACAGCGTTAATTGATGTAGAACTTCATTATTTACTGAAAAAATGGCAGTTTATTCTTTTGTCACTGAACAAATAGAACGACCATTTGTGATCATGGTGGTATAAGCCTGCCTTATTCTCTTTTGTATTCAAACCGCTGATTTACAACACGGATCTACAAAACGTATTTTTAAAATTTTCGGTATAGGCCCACATAAAAAAAATTGTAGAATACAAGACTAATTGGAACTTCTTCAAAATCTTTTTTCACATCATGTATGTAACAAACTAATTGTTCTAACTTTTCAAACCAAATCCAAGACGTTGGATCCAATATTAAAAACAGTTGTCGACTTTTTAAGTGTGTACGAATATTTATGGAAGTCCTGTATATCGGTATAAATAGATCTTAATTAGATAATTCGCTTGTAAATTGCATAAGATTCTGTTCCATGCTTTAATTTTCACATACAAACATTTCTTATAGTTTTCTGAACCTAGAGATCGGTTTTTGCAAACGCAGTGAGTATATGGAGTTTATTTCATAAAAACAAACGCAAAACATTATTTTACTCGATATAACGTGTATGTGACTTACACCATAAATGATACTCAACCCGCCATATCTTGATTCACGCCCAGACACGAAGTTTTTCGTACTAAAGTACAAACAGTTCTTCTTATTCTTGTGTCAAACTGAAGACTAAACTCCATTTTACTAAAAAGTGGACTTTTACCCGGTTTGTGCACCAAGGTCTTTATTTTTAATTCGTTAATGACGCGTCGTACATTCACATTTCAAGATCGCCGAAGGAAATACAAGGTGGTTATGAGACGATAACGCCGAAGAAGATTCTTAATACATCGAGAGTTACTATACCGAGAGTGCGATCGGAGGTCGAATATCATCCCCAAGCTCCACGGCGGACGTCGTATCAAGTTGTAGAAGAGCGCGATGAATACCGAACGGACAATTCGGATCATGCCCGATTGCCCTATCGTGAGAAGGTTCTGACGTCGAATCCCCATCGTAATTCGCAAGACATAACGGCGGCCATCAAAGCCCTCGATCATTTCCTGACCGGGGTTCTAAACGGCGACAGTTATAACAGCGGGCTACATCCACCGCCCAGTCCTCTTCTTGCTCTCGTCCTATCCCGATATGGACGATATGTGCTCGGAGCACGGAATCCTCGTCTCTATGCACACATGGCTGTAAACAACATACACAACAACAAACCTTTCGGTAACTACAAGGTGGAGTCCGAGCAAGAGCCTACTTATAATCGAAGATAATATCTAGGGGATGAGTTTGGAGTGAGTCGTTTCAATTAGGAAAACTGCACCCAATACGGAACATCTGATTTCAAACGCTTGCCAACAGTTGAGACATGCTTTTTCTTCAATGAAACAAACGCGAAAACACGACAAAATTAATAGATATTCGTGTGTTATTAGTTAATTGTACAGAAGCTTAAGTATCTCGAAGTTATTGTAAAGAATGTAAAAATAGGCAAATGTGGGAGGAAAGTAGAAGGATCGGTAACTGCAATAGGAAACACCTAAGAAAGTCATAATTAATTCTAAAAAGAATTAATTTTTATTATGAAAAACGAATTTGTCTTTATATAAAAAGGACAAATAAACAAATATCTTGAACTTTTTAAATTTATATTATATTAATTTTCTTCTTCTACAAATTGGGTGCGTGAATGACGGACCAGACACAATATTCTTCGTTACTGCAATGAAAGCAGCGAATTTATTGAACTCATTTTAGCATAGCGTAGTTTTTATAAATATAACTATGAAATAAGCGTATCGTGTTACGTACACTCAATCTGTTTCATATTGAGTACAGACACGTATTTCAGCAAATAAATAATAATTATACTAAGAAGAATATAACTCTAACGTTAAATCTTCCTCTAATACTCTAAACAAACGTATTCAATAGTAAATTATGTAAAAGTAATAGTTTTTTAACTTATCTTCAGTAAATATATTCACTATATTAATCTCCTAACAAAAACTTTTATACGCTTTCAAATAATATGATCACCTTTGCATTTAACGACGGACTTCCAATTGAAATTCAAATGTGACTATGATCGTTCTTTGCTGTTAACGAAATATCTGACATTGTTGTTGATTGACTGTATGGTTTAGTTGCCGAAATATTACGGTGTTACATACTAGCGCAGTTAGTGCGTGAGTTTCATGTCTATCTTTTAACATTTTTTTGGTAGGAAATCACAGTAAGTATAGTATACAACATTTTTTCTAATGACTTAATTTTATCTTTAACAATTTTTGTAAGTTTATTTCATTGCGGAAAAATAGATGTAAGGTGTCTGTATGAAGGTATGAAGATCGAGCGTTTTTCCAACTGGCAGCCATGTTTGCGACATTTTTAGCCATCTGAAGCCGATGGTTAAAGAAACATATTATACAGTACGGATGTGGGTATTGTGGGTATCGTTTGTACCATAGTCTTTCATTCAGATATTATTAAATTTATTTTTAACAAAATGATGAGATGTTAAAGAGAGAAGCCCTAGCTCTCGCCTACAATTTTGACAATAATTCGTTAATTATAGAGGCAAATTTAAAAATATTTTAATTATTTTGGTACGGATGAGAATGACATCTTATTGGAATATCCATGAAAAATTTTATTGTAATCGGACGCACCGTTATAAGGATATCACGGCAGTCATTTTGAGAAACATGGTCCTGAGAAAAGAGTGTTTGAAGTTTGAAAGTTGACTTTAAGTTTAGATACAATAAAAACAAATTACTTACATTTAATTAGTAATATCTGCGCTTTGCAGTGGGGTCTTATCTAGCTTAAAAAATTTCAATTGAATCGATGTACTTGTAGACCAGTGATCTAAGTTTACTAACCAACTGTCTGTTATGTAAACAAATTTTCCAACAAAAGTTATTTGGTATTGTGTAGAGCAGGGATGGGCACGGTAGGGGCCCCTCAAACGCCTGCTTCTCCCACCAACCTCTCTTTTATGCGCGAGGCCTGCGCACTGTTCGCAACGGGCGAAGCACTTCCTTCCTCTATGATAACTACGGATGCTGGTGGGGGACAGTGGGCGCTATGGTTGGGACGGTTTTGTCTCAATTGAGACAAAAATGCCCATCCCTGGTGTAGAGTGTAGAGCACACGATGTAAGAATTAGTTTTCTGATACTCCATCATTTTATCAACATTTGAAGAGATATGAAAACTACTACAAGATGTGTAAAAATTAATTAGATATGTAGGGTTAAAAACTAATATTTATGGAGATATTTTCTAATGTATTTTGAATTCAAATAATTTTAGATGACCAATGAGAGTGACCGGTACATGTTTCAGTGTTCCCGGAGTTATATATTACATGTTTTAATAATTTAATTTCTTGAATTGTAAATATATCCAAAGAAAGCGAAGACTTGCATTTTGAGCATTGTTTAAGTTACAAAAAAATTAAAGAAGTTTTCGGTAAATATTAATTTTCAATCCCTTATACTTTGTCTTTTATTCGGCACTTCGCACTTTTTCGAATCGCGTGGTCAAATATTACACGACACAGTATAAAGGTCAACTTCATCTGCATATCTCGATGAATAATAGGAGTTATTGCATTGTAATTTACTTTGCTCGATGACAAACAGCTTTTGTTCGAAACCTGTTTTTTGTACAACGAACAATTTACAAGTAAATTTTGGCGGTACAGTTAAATGACTCACTCGGTACCTTTACGCATAAAACCTCTGTGATATAGTAAAGCAGTTACCTGAAATAGTTGAGGTACACGATTTTAAACACGTTGTCAGCCGACTCGCGCACTATTTCGAACAGTGCATTCTAGCTGGATAAAACTCAAAATTGGAGTTGCATAAAAAAAGTGCTAATGTTATATACTAGGAAATAAATAATTTCTATGCACTCAGTTCTTTTGGAGTCCATTTGGTATGAATTTGTATTAGAATTGAAAATCCTCTAAATTAAAATTTGATTAATTTCATTATTGATGTACAGGATGTCTCCAAATATTTGTTGTTGTAAATGCCACAATTTTTGTTTCTATATGATGAAAGCCTAAAAAAAATACGAATTCAAAACGGTACTTTTGGATGACTTTATCAATGCAAGGTCGTAATAGAGTCGAATACGGACTTTTCTGTTTTTCCATTTGCATTATTTATAGTGTACATATGCATGATCTAAATCGCACATTTGAGACAATAAAATTTGCAACACCTATTTGGATACGAAAGATAAACATTTATTTTGGTATATTTACTTCATATTTGCTTCATTTACTTCACTTGAAAGTACTGCTTTGAATTAATATTTTGTTACTCTTCCACTGCTCACATTGAAATAAAAATATGACATCCCTTTAAAAAAAAAAACACGTCGTGTTATTCAAATGACCTCGAAAATCATGCACGACATATTTTTCATTTAACCACTATAACCTACATAAAAAATTATAAACCGAAACGTTCTGCAACCTTTTTAACATTACCTGCGGTTTCGCAGTTATTTACAACGGCAAATATTTACTATGAAACACATAAATTAATTATGTCGATATTTCTTTTAGCAGTGAATGTTTAATTAGTATGTTTGCAAAGAGAAATTCAATGATTTGTTATTTATCCAGTTGAATTCTTCTCTAGACAAATAAAGTAATGTAGAAAGGATTTTATTCTTTAGCAATTTCATGGAACTCAGTGTTAAATTTTATACAAATCTTGAATTTTTAATCGCACAATTTTGAATAACGTCGAATGTGATCTCAGAAATCATATGAACAATAAGACTCGAATAATTAATATTGTTGCACAAGTTCTGTTTCTGTAAAATATATGGGTCATACCTTTTTCTGACTAATGTGATTCCCGAGCATCGGTGACTGATCAACGTAATTCGAGAAGAAAAACGAGAGCTATTCATAAGAGGTGGATTCTATGTTCTAAAGCAGTTTAATCCCCCTACAGCAAAAGCCGAGTCTTTTGAGTCACTAGTTTATGAGACTCTGATTCATTGCTCGACACGTGGTACTTTAATCAACGTTTTTGTTTGAGCGATTAGCCGATGACCTTATAAAACCGGATCCTAAACAGCTGACTATTCGCTGCCATCAGAAACTTACTTTTAGGCTGTACCACATTGCCACCTCCTGAAAAAAACACACAATTTTAACACATATTACCTACCGGCGCACATAAGGCCAAATTAACAATTTACGACAACAAAAATATAAAATAAGAGAATAGAAATGTTTTATTTTCAGCCTTCCGGCCATAAAAAGGAACTCGGATTACAATTATAGCTAAATTCACTCATCCTTCCACCCATCCCCGGACCCACTCATACACTTTCCTTTGCGCTATCTTTCTCCTATCTTTCTCTCTACTCTTTTCTTTCCTTTTTTCCCCTAGCTTTCTCAGCCATTCTACCGCTTCCTCTGACCCTCTCTCACTCACTAACTCTTCTATGCACAAACTCCTTTCAAGTTCCTTAAAAAGTATAAAATAAGATGTTATTTGATATTCTGGTTAGAAATGCTTATAAGAAGACTGCTTAATAATTATCTTCGGAAAATTATCTTATAATTATCTTATAGTAGCAGAGGATGGTGTATCATGCACCTGTTTCATTTTTTTTAATCTCTTGGGACTAGATTATGTGGCCAATTTCACAACTTGGGCTGCTATTCTCTTGCCTGATTTCACTAAGCTTGATTCTACAGCTGAGGACAGCTTTTCTGAACTGAGAGCTGCTGCAATTTGTTTAACCCGTCTCTGCTTATTGCGGCCAGGACACTCCTCGAATGATTTTCTTGGCCTGCCTCGCTTCTTTTGCTCTGTAGTCGGCTGTATTTGTGGAAGATTCAAGTCTTCATGAAGCCATTTCATGTGTTTGCTGTTAAAACGGTCGTACATGTATTTACAACCACGCCATTTCATCAAAAGTTTCGAAACAAACACTTTAACTACACGTTTTATTTGCATTATATAATATTCAAAATGTTCACTAACACCAAACTTGTCGAATATATACGTTAACAATCGTTCATTACACTTGAATGACGAAAACTTTAGAAACTGTTTACTTCTTAACACATCAAATAGTTATTTTCTCGTTATCTCCATTTTCTTTACAGCGCGATCGGCGCGACTATCTGTAAACAATCCGCTCAATTGATCGAAAGAGGAAAGAAGGGAACTCATTATTTAATTTTTTATATTAGTTATAAGACACTTTTTCGAACTAGTAAAAAAATCGGTGTATTATTCGGAACTTTTTGTATAACTCTAGCTAAAGTATGCATATCAATATTTTTCAAACAAAAATAGTATTTCATAGCACATAGTATATTAACAGTATGTACAACTTATCTTTCTGTTAACAATAATTGCAGATGAAAGTACATACTTGACGCTTCAATGTCCATTTAGGCGAATTTAAATTGAAGAAAATAGGATGAACGCAATTACGTCATCAACAATTCTGGCGCAATGCACTGATATTGTCCGTCCGAAAGATAACTTTACTTTGCACATGCGCACCAACTACTGTGTTGCGTTAACAAAAAAAATTCTCACGCTACATTGTGGGCTGTTTCTTAGAGTACCTTATGATGGTATTTGTCATTGGTTTACAGAAAATTCTTTTTCTATTTTTGTCGTCGTAATTTAATTATTTGGTCTTATGTGCGGCGGTTATTTACTAGTTGTTAAGAATTTATGTTTCGTAGTCGAAGATTTTTCGATGCCGATAGCAATTTCATACGAGAGCAACATTTCATCTGCAGTATTGAAATATAATATCTTTCTTACTATTCTAAAGATAATGATTTTGTTCCTTCTTTATATAGTACAGACAAGAATTTTATGGCAGAGAAAATGTTAAGATGACACTTTATTTAAAGGCATGACAGATTTGATCATGATTTATATGGTCAAGGAATTTTTCAATTTTTGAACAAGATATTAATATTTTATTACCAGTTATTACGAGTAAAATATGTATATTGGTTTGTACATAAATTGGTTCGGTTGCAAATATAAATATGTTCCACTTTTAACGATTTAGTTGTGACTCACTGCAAATGCAGATAACTGTAAGAAAGAACTACTTATAGCCAACGATTCTATAATTGATTGATTGTAATTCTTTACTCCGTTAGTAAATGAAAAAAAGATATTGAAAATAACCGAATGACTTTTTCTTACGACTCAGTAATTCGACGAACTGAAAGAATAGGGCAAAAGTTTATTCTTGTGAACAATCCATTTTTGGAAATGATTAAAATGTATTAGTGATTTATAGCTTGTTTTGTCTTCTAGCAATTACTATAAATGTCGGGTTTAGTATAAGATCGAATAAATTATAAAGTATTACAAAAGATTTAAATGTTTCAATAACAACGAGTTTTCAAAAACTGTCAAATTGTGTTGACATAAAATATTGAATGCGTACAATTAATAGCGTAATTAATAATAATTATAAATAACACAAGGAATGGCAGTAGAATACTACAAAAACTCATTATGTCATAGTGCTGTAAAATCCCTTATGTAATTTTTCAGCGATGCATCTATCGTTGAAACAAATTCTGTTCATAATAAAACACTGTCAATGAAGAATAATATACATTTTCAAAGACATGTAATTTACAACGAAATGTAATTGTGTGTATAATAAATATACTATCATCATTACATCTGGTAGAATATACTTTACTTTCATGTCAATAAAATGTGCTTCCCTTTATAGAGGTTTTATCATACTTTAAGAGGTGTAAAAATCTCATTAAACACTTTTAAACATTTTTCTATGCCGAGTTTTAAAAGATTAAAAATGCTAAAAATACCTATCACAAAACCGTGGTCTAATAATAACACAATCAACTCATGTTAATAGTTTGTTTGCAGCAGTAACAGCATAGTCCTTTAGAGGAGTTATAAATCCTCCGTGAAAAAAAACATTGCAAATATGTAATAGGCGAAGCAATAATACTAAAAAACGCATTTGTAAGCAATAACAGTTTATCCGCCGATATTGCGTCGTTATCCAGAGGGAATGTCAGCATTCAAACCACGAGCAATATATCTGTTATCTACTCTGTCGGTATAGGTTGTAAAACTGTACATTTCCATAAACAAATGGATTTTTAGAGAAATGAACATCAGAGAGTAACATCGTGTTGGTGAATGACTAATTTCGGTATTTTGCATGAAAACGTCAATATACAATTATGGTAATGTTGTCGATCTTTTGTGCATTAATGCTCATGCTATTGAATAAATGTTTACCATTTATAATACAAACTTAATTTCTCATTGTTTCTCTTTTGACGTGTTAATTGTTTTTAAATAATTAGAAACGACAGCGATTATTATCGACGTTTAAATACTTCATCGGTTATCAACAGTTTGTCTCGATTTAAGATATTTTTAAATGTTAGATCATTATCCTTTGCAAACGAGGATATTATTTTACGTGTAACGAAGTACTACAAAATTAAGATTATACGAATGTATTTTATGTTTTCATAAAATGCACTTCTTACTACACCATTGTATGTACATATGTCCATATTTCCTTTTTCGGATTTTCAAAATTAAAGTAGGTGTATGTCTGTGATGGCCACGGTAGGGGCCCCTCAAACGCCTGCTTCTCCGACCAATCCCTCTTTCATGCGCGAGGCCTGCGCACTGTTCGCGATGGGCGAAGTACTTCCTTCCTCTATGGCAGTGGTGGGCACGGGTGGAGCCCCTCAAACGTCTGCTTCTCCCACTAACCTCTCTTTCATGCAGCGCGCACGTTCGTTGCTCACGCTGATGTCTCGTGTCTTCGTTGCCCCATTGTACCGCGCTTGCTGGAAGGGGACAGAGGGCGCTACGGTGTGGACGGTTTTGCCTCAACTGAGGCAAAATTGCCCATCGCTGCTCTATGGTAACGGCGGATGTTGGTGGGGGACAATTGAGACAAAAATGCCCATCCCTGGTGTATGTACTGTGACTCCCATAATATTGTACCCCATGACGTGGATTTGTTTGGGAAGTTAAAACAATTAGTGTACTACACAACGAGAAAAATTTGAAAAAATTGCAATTAATCGGAATTGCAGCAAAAATACTAAAAGTTGTATTATGCATTTTTTTTATGTGGGCCTACATTGAAAATTTAAAAAATATGTTTTGTGGATCTGTGTGAATTATACATATTCTAAACATTTCATAAAAATCGGTCTACGTTGCAATGAGTTACAAAGTTTAAAGTTGGTAAAAATTCAGTTTTTCGCATTTTTCGATCTGTAACACTAATAAATTTAAGAATTCTTACACCTTTCAATGTCTGACGTTTTTCCGTAACATCCGATTTTTGATGATGTACATCTATTGATAGATTCTGCATTTGAGGAGTGCAAAGCGAAATAAAATTTGAGGACACCGCCGAAAATTGTATATTTCTAAAATCAAGAAAGGAATCAAGTAAATGCTCCAATCAGTCTTCATTTACATTTAGATTTTGTTAATAACAGAATGTAATTATGAAGCGTAATTTATCATGGTGGAACTCTCGGGCACGGGCTATATACTTTTATTCTGCATAAACATATTTGTAGTTGTAAAGACGAACATTGCACGTCATAATTTCAAAAAAATTTTTATTTATCCATTATTGAATTGTAAAATATGAAATTTATGTATTTATAAAACAAAATGCATGGGAACTTTTCATTTAACATTTTTATTAACTTGCTTATACTACTCATTATAACTATACTATTCTATACTTTCATTTATTAGAAATAGCATACTACTATACACAAGCGGATACTATACACATTCCCGTACGTAAAAAAAGTAAAACGGAAAATACAAAGAGAAATAATCATTTCGTTTCTTTTCCCCTTATCGTCATCTTGATAATGAAAGCTATATCAGGGTCAGCGATTTGTATACATTTTAATTCTGGACAAATTACTGTAAAATGACATATAAATAAAGATAAGTAAAGATAGAAGTAGAAAGTAAATCCTTTTTTTTCTTCAAATATATTTGAAGGATCTACATATAACAATTTTAATTATTTTTTAAGACGTTCTTTAAGATTTCTTTTTTAAAGAAGGAAATGTGAAATATCACAATGAAGCAAGTATATACAATCAGCGTAAAAAGTATTCGTACACCCTTCAAAAACGAATTACTTTTTTAAAATAGGACTAAGGTGCCTTTTGTAGACCTAAGTAAGTTATATACATGCACAAAGTGTCTACGAAATCGATTAAGGTTACTATGAAATATAATTCGTTGAAAATAGGAGAAGTTGTAAGAAACTGCCATTTAAATAAATCACAAAACCCAAATATACCCTTTTTATTCATCAACCGTTTTCGATAAAACGTTGTACATACATGTATATAACTAACTTAGATTTCCAGAAGGCATGTTTTAAATTTTCGTTATGGGTACAGATCAAAAACTTGAAAATCGTGACTTTTTTCATCGCAATTGCGACTAGTAGCAATTTCAAGAAAAATTCAAGCTGTTTGGTACATATTTAAAAAAGTTATTCGTTTTTGAAAGGTGTACGAATACTGTTCACACAGATTGCAAGAATTAGTGTTAAGAATGTTAAACGGTATTACAGTACGTATTCAATCTAACAAGGAGAAGACGCGGTCATCGGGATCTTAGATTTTGTCGAAACTTTGCATACTGGTAGATTTCGTTCTCCTGTTTATGAAAATATAGCATTATAGTCGACAATACTCGATAATTTTTGAGATATTTACAATTTAAATTTCATTATACCCGTTAAGCCGTTAAGTACAGTTTTGGTTGAAGTTTTTGTCAAGTGCCAAACAGCGTGATGGTAACGTACTAGATTCATTACCGGGAAGACCAGTGTTCAAATCCCTTTTTTCTCTTTCCATTTTTTTCTTTTTTTTCTGTACACTTTATCTATTTTAATTAATTGTATTTTGCACATGAAAAATACACTCATAATATCTATAGGAAACAAAATATAAAAATTTTATTGAAAAGGAACATAATATGAAAGATACACTAACTTCATCAATCTTAACGTATCTCAGAAGTTGTTGAGTATTGTCGCCTATAATGCTACATTTTCATAAACAGGAGAACAAAATCTACCAATATGCAAAGATTCGAGAAAATCTGAGACCCCATGACCGACGTCTTCTCCTTGTAAATCTAAGAAAACGAGAACTGTACGCTCGTCGCAAAGCTCCTATCCCCACCACGGGGGTAATCCAATACGGGGACAGGTATACCGCTGTGAAACTACACTGCTAATCCAATTACATAAATTCTTTATTTTTCATTATTTTTTTATGGAACTTTCACCAACTGCTTTGTGGCATTTTTCTGATTAAAATGATACTAAATACGACATAATATGAATTGTATTTTGTGGTTTAATTGAGTAACGTTTGGAAGTAGAAGAGGATAGCGATCCGTGTTTACAAGCGCTGTCCTTTTCTACGTTCGACGCGCTCAGCAAGGTCACAGAAAATCAGTCGAACTGTACGATCCATGCAATGGCACGGTCCCGAGGGTTTTGCTTAGGTCAAATATTTACTGTATCTAGAAATTAAAAACATGTGATATGCGGTGAGATTATTTATAACCATAGATATACATGCGTATTGCTGACTCATTTTACAGTACAATGTATACCAATTATAGGAAAGTGGTATACTATCGCAAGACAAGAATTAGACGCGTAAATACGGAAAGTTTTTGTATTGGACACGGACAATTCCAGTAGGTATTTCATTTACTCACGGTTTCCCATTCGAGAATTAAACCACGATCTCCGCGATGAATCGACTGAAAGACTGGCTCCTGTTGATGCTACTACTAATCAATTACCTAAACGGCATATCGGATATCCGTATTAGAGAAAACTTTACCGCACTTCGTATCCTATTTTAAATTTAATCAATATCATGCGGATTCACCCTTGAATCATGGGCAATCGGTCTTGACGCGAAGTTAATTGAAGTTGTTCGAGAAGCCGCTCGAGATATCCCGATTAAGCACTAACCTACTCTCATTACATCATCCTATTTCACCGGAAAGCTCCCTGGATACACTATCAACTTGGTTTCCAACCATTATTGTATGATTCAGACACAAGGATTAAATCGTGCAATGTGTCTTTTTAACCGTTTGAGTCCCAGGGGGTATTGAAAAAACACTGTCGAAGAATCCCAAACAGCGCAACCGCGCTTTCTTTAAATGACTACGAAAAGACCGAAGCAGCGCGATAGCGCTTGTTTTATTTTATTTTGTAATGTATTATTGCATTACTATAGTATTATTATACCTATTGTAAAATGTACTATTTACATTAAAAGGAGCTGTGTGATGTACTTGCGTCAGTAAATCTGAGCGTGCGACTTCGACAATCTTATTACCTTGTTGGTAGATAAATGTGGCATCATTTTCTGCATTTCGTTTTCCAAAATTCCATATCTGTATCCCACAATTAAATGCTGAAGTTCAATAAAAATGCATAAGTTTAGCTTCTCTTGAATTTTTTAGAATACCGTTTCATTTAGTACGTTATAACTTAATACACGTATGAGTGAGGATTTTTTGCATGTACTTAACTGAAAGCGTGTTCCAAGACGAAAATAATAAGCATGGATTTTGTTTGTTTTTGTTGTATATAACACCTACAAACAATGATGAAACAAAGAGTAATACTTAAGCTTTTTCCACACTCAAATAGGTTTATAAACCGACTGCCGTCGATTGCTGCATTAAAATTTGTTACACGTTATTGGTAGATATGTATACAATAAAACTAAAAAGGTTTCAGCTGCCAATAGCTGCCTGTTTGTACACTGTATCACAAAAACGATGACGCGAGAGAATGCGCGGTTGCGCCGCGCCGCGCCGTTCAGGTAGTCGCTATGGTGTCTTTTGGCATTCAAAGAGGAAAGCCATTTCCAAAAGAAAACCAGCCAAATTTTGTCGTAAATTTAGATTAGGATCGAGGATCAAAAACCTAACCCGAAACAGATTCGATAATACAAAAATGGGGGTTTTCAGTAGTCAAAAACGCTAGATAAAATATCGATCTAGGCAGCCTCAAGAGTCCTATTTTATCGTTTACGAGGCTTAATTTGCATTATTCGGAAGCATACAAATGCCCATGTAGCTATTTTCATATAGCTGTGACTGTGAATACTGCAAATTATGCCTCATAAACGTAAAAATAGGACTTTCGAGGGCGATTGCGACCTAGATTGATCTTTTATGTAGCGCATTTGACTACTGAAAAATCCCCGAGATGAGAACGCGCATCCCGCACCCCTGCAATTCTGTAAAGGAGTCTACCGCCTTAATAATTTTATCAGAGGAGAAATCATATACTGACACCTTCAATTTTTAAAATTTTCCAACAATTTTGAATTTCATCTTCTCAATTTTGCTATAAATGCATAAAGATCCGCTGTCTAATAAATAATATAATATAAATATAAATAATAAGGTAATAATGGGCAAAGAATGCCTGGTATTGTTGTTGGAGTGCCGATTGGCATTTGTTTAGAGACGGATGGAAATTAACATCAAGTAAATTATACAGAATTTAGTATATAATAACTTAAAAATATTCCATTATTAATAATAAAATAATTAATAATATGTACGCCCAAATTCGAGAAAACCGTTTCGAAAAAACCTTATATGACTTTTATGGGTTTGGAGTTAAACAAAATCTGATTATTAATTTCAATTCAGCACCTCAAAATCTATAAAACTGTACCATTTTTATTAATTTAATCTTAGAAGTAGCTTCAGAAATTATTTTTGTCCGTGTTTTTCGCGTTTCAACCCACTGTGCGCCAGTTGTCCACAATGCTCGAAATGTGCTGGGTTTTCTCGACATAAAATCTCAACGGCGCGATCGCGCTGCTTGGGACTCAAACGGTTAATTATTGGATTGATATCAACGTCCTGCCAGTCCAAACACTACATTTCCGATTCTCGAAAAATTGTCGATATTTAAGTTGCGATAATTTCGTAGAAACACATATTACAACCATAAGCCCCATTTCCAGTCTTTGGTGTTAGGTGGGTTTAAAAACTGTTCCACCTTTTGCTTTTTATGTATGGTGGGATATATTTTTTAATCTACCTCGGAAGGTTGAAGTTACACATAGCCTTACAATTAAAATGAACGTTCTTTTCAATTTTTTTTATATTAAGAAAGATTCTGTGCACCTTCGTCTTTTTTCTTTAATACGCCTCGAAGAGATAAAGCTTGAAGCCCCTACTTCTGCTCTGCTCACGAAGCAGTGTTCATTTTCCTCTAGAATAATTCTACATGACGTAGCAGGTGGAAAACTGAAGAACCATTTTTCCACAGAAATGCTGCAAATTTAAGCGTTTTCAAAAACTTTCCAAAATTTCTCTCGTAAATGAAACAGCCACAGATTTGAAGATTGAAGCCTCTTCTTTACAACGACTCCTTAAAAATTGATGTACGATTTTTTTCCACTGTTTCGTGGAACAAAAACGAGGAACAAGTTCGGTCGTTACCTTGTGTAACATATACTACTGTAAAGATGGCGGCACATCTCTCATTCGAAGATCAATGAAACGACTAAAAACAATTGCACATCAATTTTTAAGGCATCTTTGTAAAGAGGAAGCTTTAATCTTGAAATCTATGGTAGTTTTTTAATCACGAACAAAATTTTTCAAAGTTTTCACAAACGTTTGAATGTATAGTCTTTCCTAGAAAAACAGCGTCTTTAATAGTCTCCAGCTCACATGACGGAAAAAATCTCAGAATAAAATGAACTATGGAGTATGAAACTATAGAAGCTTCTAACTTTAAAATGAGTCCTTTATTGTCGTACGAGAATTTATTACGAAGTTATCACAGTTTAAGTACAGGCAATTTTTTGAAAATCGGGTATTTATTGTTCAAATACTTCTTGATAAATATATAATAATATGTATGCGATAGATTAAATAAATGATTTATAAGAGAAATTATTCTCTACTCAATTTAAATATGTATTCTCTACATTAAGGTTTTAGAAGAATGTCTAGTGTGCTTAAAAATGAACTGCGAAGTCGGAAGATTGTTGTACGCGATAGTCTTCTTGGACGTTTCTTTTCTGCGTCAGATATAAATGATTACATTTTTATTATGCACGTAGTTATCTTACGTACCTCATAAAGGGGTCACTGGTCTTCTAATAATGTATATTAACGATCAAAGTGGCTTTTCATCTTATTACTACCTCTTCACATTCATCATTTCCGCAGAATTGTCGGAGTATGATGTGACACTCCTACAGTTTTCTATTAATTTGTAATGTAATTAAATGTATTTTGGTTTTTTATAAGCTTCTTGTCTGTACAAATTTGGAAAATATAAAGGGCCCTCTCTTTAACAAGATTTAATATTTTATTTGTATTGCAACAATTGTCTAATTAATTATAGCCTGACATGTCCTCCTACAAGATAAATTGCTGAAGATGTTGATGTTAAAACGCATAGAAAAATGCACGACGAATTTTACGGAATTGTAAGCACTTAAAACGAGCGATTAAAATTGCAAATTGGTGGTAGAAGGAATAGTCAGAAATATTCGCATATTATTAAAAATCAAATAAATAAACATGACACAGAAATTGTTGGTAATAATTTCATATTTCAACACGATAATTACTTCGTTCCCACAGCCAAAAAGTTAAAATGCATTCTTCAACTGAAAAAATTAAAATTCTGGGCTGGTCAGCAAGATCTCCGGATCTTAACATTATTAAAAACATCTAGGAAAACATTGCGACTACGGTACCTATGTATATGCCAAGAGCCGACAATTTTTAACTCTTAAAAAATGAAAACAATGCGATGAACATAAACGGCACGCATGAACAATTGTATAAATAAAAAATAAAGGAGGCTCTACGAAGTATTGAATATTAAACATAAGTGATGAATTCTTTTTGTACGTGTTCTATCATTTTGTCTCATTAGTATGGCTTGAAAATTTAAATTTTTGTAGATAAATTCATTCGGAGCAAAGCATGTTAGCTTTACTAACTGAACCAAATAAACAAAAATAGTGCATGTGCAAAGGAATTTATTTATGTTATCTACTAAATAAAAATTAACAAATTAATAGGGTGCCCTATCTTTTTGTCCCTGACTTTGACAAAGGAGAAAATTTTCGATAAACTTCTGAAAAGACCATACCTCCGATTTTTTTATACTCTGGATTCTTACGTATATTGACGTATTGATTACGAATATGATAGTGAAAATTCGCGCAAATGTTATTTTCATAGAGGAAATCACGAAAAAAACATAAAAATCGTCAATAATTATCTATCATTTTTCTCAGAAAGTATTATCTTTATGACAAAAATCAGTACGACATAAAATGTGTATTTTGATGAGGTCTACAACTTTTATGTATAGTATTTTTCAAAGTTTCCATTATTTACGGAAATAAACAATGATTTTTATGGTTTTATCGTAACTTCCGCTATGAAAATAACATTTGCGCCAATTTTCACTATCAAGTTCGTAATCAGCACCTCAAAATATGAAAGAATCCAGAGTATAAAAAAAATCGGAGGTACGGTCTTTTCAGAAGAACACCAAAAATTTTGAATAAAATGCAATTTAACGTTCTTCTAAAATATTCGTGTCTCTTTTCCGAAAAAAAAACTGAAAACTAACCGGACCATCTAATAGAACCGTATTGCTCGAACACGGTTCTCGCAGACATTAGACAGCCGTAGAGTTTCGGCATTCTTTTCATCCAATTCGTTGCAAATCGCAACGCAGAATGGAAAGAAGCATCTCGAGATCCCACACGTGACGCGTCCAAGTAGCCACTCAGTTGGTACCCGAGTTCCTTCTCTCATCGTTGTATGATTCCTGCTCAATTACAAGCGAGTAAAAGGTGGTAGAATGAAAGCAGCTGGGGTGGTTCGTCCGGTGTTGGCAGCGGTAACGGTGAAGAGGGCACGATTTTCTTCCGCTGCTAGCGCAATTCAGGAGAAAAAGGGAAAAGACTGAGAAAGACCTGGTAGAAGAAAGTGCACGCACCCAAGCCACCGTAATTGCCACGGTGTTTATAATTGTTGCACACTCCTCTGCTCTTTGTACGGATGCCTCTTCAGCCTTCTGACTCGCAACTCGCAACCAACCCCTCCGTTGCGGGCCACTCCGCCGTGGACCCTTCAGCCAACGTCGTGGCTCGCGGCATGGTGCGGGGCGAGACGAGAAATTAGTCTGCGTTTTCACGGAGCTGACTTAATAGAGAAAGAGAGACAGAGACGAACGAACTAGCCACCGCATTGTTCTCCTGAGATATTCGACTATGATTCTCAAGGTGTCTCGCTTCGTCGTCGTCGTTGTTGTCGTCGTCCAAGGACCTGCTCTACGAACGACTTTTTAGGAGCTCGCGATGGAAATTAACACTCATTGTCACTATGTCGCTGCATTTATCGCGTCGACGTAGTGGGCTATGTCTTTATATTAAATATGAATACATGTGTATTGTAGACAGACTCTCGGAATAATTTCAACGCTTATATTTTACAATTTTAGCGTGTAAAATACTCTGTGTGTTACAAATATATTATACCATCAGCATTTCAACACTTTAACCTGGTCTATTCTGGTCTAGTGTCATTTTGTGGGCTTCTTGGTATTATTTTAAAAGAATTTAGAATACTGTTTTGAACTGATTTTTTGTACATATGTATTGTACATTATTCGGAATATACAACATGTTGTTTTCACGCTACGATACACAAAGTTAGGTAATTATTTACATTAGGGGCTTCCTCACCGATTTTGATGACGTTGAAATATGTTGTCAAGGTCATCATTTTGAACAACTTCCGGTAAAACTTACGTTTAGGGGAGGATGCTCCGATGACCTTGACCTTGACATATGTTGTTGAGGACAACATTCTGAACAACTTTTGTCATTACAACTACCCGGTGCTCGGTCTTAGTTTTCGAGATATTTGTGAAAAACTATTGTTAGTACTGTATTGAATTTTGTATTATATTGCCGAATTTTTATTTAAAAGAACGTACAATTTTGATAAACGCATTGATACTTTTTTCGAAATAATGAATTCTATGTATCCATTAGACCATTTAAATACAGAATAAAATTCTCAGTTTGATATAGATACTATTCGAAATACTCATAAATTCGTCTGCGTGCTCTCCGCCCCCCGCCACCTAGTCCTAACCAACACACGACACCACACACACCCAATCACACGACACCACACACAAAAATCAACTGAAACCAATACCAATTTGTTTTACTATCAAATGCGATAATATAATACATGTATGCTGTATTGGTCTGGGTTAGGTCTGGGTTAGGTTTTGCAATTTGTTTTACTATCAAATGCGATAATATAATACATGTATGCTGTATTCGTCTCAGTTGATTTTATATTGTATAATGTGAGAGCCTTCTTTTTAGAAACACTGGGTGGGTGTGTGTGGTATTGTCGCTTCTCATCCCCACAACGTGTTTACAAACAAAAAATAAACAGATGCGGCCCCGGAACAGGTTTACGTTGCCACGGAGCGTGGAAGAGTACGGAAAATTTAATACACTATTAGCAATAGTTTTTCGCAAATATCTCGAAAACTGAGACCGAGCACCGGGTAGTTGTAATGACAAAAGTTGTTCAGAATGTTGTCCTCAACAACATATGTCAAGGTCAAGGTCATCGGAGCATCCTCCCCTAAACGTAAGGTTTATCCTTTTTCCTATACATGTTACCGCCGCTCAGCTTTAGTTTCCGAGATATTCGCAAAGAAGTTTCAACATCTCAAAAAGTGATCGGAGTAGGTCTGGGTTAGGTCTGGGTTATTTATTATTTATATATTTATATACTTATATACTGGGTTATTATATATTTTCTTGATTGTTGCAGATATCCAAAAATTCGTATAGTTTCATGCTTAATACTCTGTATGCTAACACAGCTGACAATGAAATGAGTTCGCGTTCGACACGATTCATTTCACGTTTCAGTTCGTAAACATAAACAGACGAGACAGTGGGTCTCAACTGATTGAAGTCGTTTTAAGTTGTAACCGTGGCCGCGTTATCGGCGGCCACAATGTCAAATCTAACCCAGACCTACTCCGATCACTTTTCGAGATGTTGAAACTTTTTTGCGAATATCTCGGAAACTAAAGTTGAGCGGCGGTAACATGTACAGGAAAAGTTGTTCAGAATGATGACGTTGACAACATATTTCAATGTCATTAAAATCGGTGAGGAAGGCCCTAATGTAAATAATTACCCATAGTTATTCAAACGAATCTAAATTATATATGACCACCTAATCGTAAGCTTGTAGTTGCTAATGACCCTTGTGAGGTTGATGCAACTTAACAAAATAAAAGAACAAAGAACTGTATGAGGTGCACTAACCTCAAACAAAATTTTTAAAAACAGAATATTTTATTCGAAGACACGATTCGCGTCATTCTGCGAATCAAAAACAGAAGAACCAAGTAACATTTTCATTACTACCGATATAGCTATGGTGTAAACCAAAATAAATAAAATGTTTTTGTGGTTTAAGGATTTTTTGTGTACACATATTTTCTATCGTTTGACGTATACAATACATCATTCTTCACGTTAAAATACGTAAAATTATAGGAGCTGCACTTTCTTACACAAAGTCTTCCCAGAAACAAAAATATGAACTAGTATTTTCATTAGTATAATATGACTCCGATGTAAACCAAAATAAATAAAATATCTTCCTATTTTAAAAAATGGCGCCGTTCTGAAGTTTTGAAATTTGAATTTTGATTTTTTAAGCTTTTCTCGTTTTTGATATAATATAAATTTTGAAGAAACCAAATTTTTTTAGATTTTACTTCACACGATAGCAACAAGTCTACCCAGTCTCTAAAAATTTCATCGGACGACTACAACCTCTGGCAAAAAACCTTCGGTCACATTTAAAAATCCCATAATTTTCTTAAAATTGAACCAGATGTGTTGAGATTTGTTGACATGTTAGAAGAAATACTAAGTAATGGGTAAACAAAATTCTATAAAAATTGCCATTGGTCGGAATTGCGAAAAAAACTAAAACCCGGTTTTTGTAACTTTTTTATCTGAGCCTGAAGTGAAATTTTAATCAATGAGTTTTGTAGACTTATATCAATTATATACACGGTGAAAATTTCATCAAAATCGGTTAACGTTGCTACGAGCAACAAATATTTCAAGATAAGGGCTTAAGGGTGAAAGTCGCAGATTTTCGGCGTTAGCAGGGAATTCCGCCCTTATGTGATCACATTTGAATGTTTGTCGCTAATAGCAATAGTAACTAATTTCGATGAAATTTTCACCGTGTATATAATTGACATAAGTCTACAAAATGCATTGATTAAAATTTCACTAGAGGCTCAGATAAAAATGCTACCAAAACCGACTTTTACTGTTTTCTTTGCAATCTTGACCAATAGCAATTGTTTCAAAATTTTGATTACCCGTTACTTAGTAAACTAATTCTTCTAATATGACAACAAATCTCAATTCATTTGGTTCAATTTTAAGAAAATTATGCGATTTTAAATGTGATCGAATACTTTTTTGCCAGGGGTTGTAGATCTTGAGGTAAGGTGTCAGCCACACGAAGAAACAAGATTTCAGAAAAACGCGTTTAAAGATTTTCTTAACAGCTATATGAAAATACAACTATTTAGTACAATCATCTATTACTTCGTTATTTTTTCGAATTGAAACATATCTTTCTGCAAATATATTTTTCAAGCGACGAAAATTATATGTACACTTTAAACTCAATATATATAAATTTTGATAAAAAGATAATTATTACATTGTATTCTTTTACACAATAAAAATTTGACAAATAACTTAGGAGGTACAGTTAAATGCCTTATCCTGTATAGTAGAAAATCATGTAAATGAATGTTAGTTTAAAGCACACATATAACATAGGTATCTTGATTTTTATAAAAATGAATAATACCAAGATATAAGGGTTTTATTAATATACCATCCTTGAATATCTCTACATTGTTATTATCAATGCGGTTGTTTATTCTTCTATTTTTTCGTGAGATACAATATTTTATTTGGCAACCCTGCATATCAATCGTTTGCAGCGATTAACAAGAAAAATTTTACAAGGGGAAGAACTTTCTGGCACAGAAAAGTCGATTATTAATGCCTCTCGTTCTGAAGGTAGAGAATGCGGTTATATTTACAATTGAGGACTGCATTGCTAAAAGACATTAGTCATAGTGAAACGAAGCATTTAAATAAACCGATGAAGCTGTCTCCTTGAAATGACGGAAATATAATTCGTCCTACTTCCAATTCCATTAAAGCGTTGATTGTGATAAGAAGGAAATGTCGCTTGAACGTATCAAAAATTGTAATTGACAGGTGTATTACAAGATCGCTGCAAGTTGGGAGAGCAAAAATGATGCCGAAAGTAAAACATGTAGACAAAGAAACAAGAGTTTCAACGAGCAAACGTGGATAAAACATTGGAAGATGGTAAATATGCAATTTTCGTAGTGAGTGAATCATGTTTTGGGCGTGTTTTTGAGCACATGTAAAAAGTTCTCTTTTTTTTATTTATTAGTTTATAGTCGCATCAATAACGCAGGTTATCAACGCATCAACAACACTACCTTAACAACAGCTTATATTCACATATATTTACGGAATTTAAATATAATTACGGAGACGTATATCATTTATATAGGGTGAGTCACTTAAAGTTTTCACCTCAAATATCTTTGTTGTTTTCAAAGATACATTAAATATCTCCAGGATAAAGTTGAGTGGTAAAATGGGGCTCACACGATACCAAAAAAATTTTTGTTTCTGTCATTTTTTTATATATCAAGGTCACCTTCATTTTTTTAAATGGAACCGCCCTTTTTTAGACACTTGCAATGATGGTCTCTTTCATTACGGATTATTGACTGTTTTCAAACATCCTTTAGACCAGAGATGGGCAATTTTGCCTCAATTGAGGCAAAACCGTCCACACCGTAGCGCCCTCTGTCCCCTTCCAGCAAGCGCGGTGCAATGGGGCAACAAAGACACGAGACATTGGCGTACGCAGCGAACGTACGCGCTGCATGAAAGAGAGGTTGGTGGGAGAAGCAAGCGTTTGAGGAGCCCCAACCGTGCCCACCACTGCTCTAGACGATTACGCTGCGATTTATTTACTAACAGTATGTTTCCAAACGCGATTCCGCTATGTCTTACTCAATGATTGAAAGGTGTGACATGATAACGGTTTACTGTGAATGTAGACAAAATGCAGTGCAGGCCCGACTGCTTTATGAAGAAAGGTACCCTGAGCGAAACATTCCTTCTCGGCTGACTTTTACTAATATCTACAAGTTATTTAGAAGTACTGGAAGTGTAGATGTAAGAAAGCCTAAACTAAAGAATCCCATGACTACTGAACACAATTAAATTAATATTTTGGCAGCTACAGCTGTCAATCCACATGTGAGTACGAGAGAAATTGCACGAGAAGCAGACATGAGTCAAAGTAGCGTAATAAGAATTCTGGTCCGACATAAATTTCATCCGTTTCATTTATCACTACATCAGGAATTATACGGAAGCGATATTCAAAATCCAGTTAATTTCTGTCAGTGGGGATTGCATCAAAATCGTTCATTCTTTTCTAATGTCTTGTTTACGTAAGACATAGCGAAACGCGTTTGGAACATACTGTTAGTAAATAAATCGCAGCGTAATCGGCTGGAGGATGTTTGAAAACAGTCAATAGCATAGAAGAACCTTTGCATATTTACTACAAGTGGCACTGGTAATAAACGTATTCTGTTTTCATATTTTAAATCTTATACGTAATCTCTGTCCGTGACCTTGAATGACTTTGAGTAATTATAGTCACTGAATTCGTAATGAAAGGGACTATCATTGTAGGTGTTTAAAAAAGGGTGGCTCCGTTTAAAAAAATGAAGGTGACCTTGATATCTATAAAAAAAATGACATAAAAACAAAAATTTTTTGGTATCGTGTGAGCCCCATTTTACCATTCAACTTTGTAAGACATTTAATGTATCTTTGAAAACAATAAAGATATTTGAGGTGACTCAACCTGTATATGAAACAACAGCAAAGTGATGCCTTTCGTCGTTGAGCGATTTCTTCAATTCAATTGGGAGGTTATGCCTATTTCTAACATGACCTATGGTTGGACAGTATTGGAGGATATGAGCAACTGTACGCGACGTAACAGTCGCTGCACTTGTTGGGGGCCCTTCCCGGTTATCAAATGTTCGTGTGTTAACGCAGTGTGGCCTATCGTTAATCAAGAAAGGATTGTTTGATCCCGATGATTTAGTCCACTAGGTAGGGTGTTTTCGAAAATGTTGGCTCTTACTCTCTGAATTTTTGAGGGAGCGTGAGCTATCCAATAGCTGTTCCATTTGTCAAGCAATTTGGCACTCAGGAATCTTTTAAGGTCTCTATGTGAGTTATCTGTATTTAGGGGGGTAATAGTTGAAGCGTCTTTGGCCCTTTTATAGGCAATTTTGTTTCCTATAATACCAACGTGTGAAGGAATCCACGTTAATATTACTCGCTTACTATCATTTTCCAATAAAGTTAATATATTTACAATTTATTATTTCGAGGAAAATGAACAGTATTTGATATGTACGTATTATTTCGTCTAAAACAGGACACCTAAATATCTTTTCTACCTCTGAAAATGCAAAAATGTTTCTAACGTAATCTAAATGGTTTTAAAAGACGAATCAGATGGAAGAATCGTTTTTTATAAATTGTAATTTTTTAATCGTTTTTTCAAGGTCACTCGTGTTTTTATATATATATACACACATTTTTTTATTGTTGTATGTTATAGCAAACATTATTGTGCATTCATCCTTGTTTAACAGCACGACCTTGAAATGACCGTGAACTCTAAAATTTGCTAATTAATGCAGAATTTTTTATCGACATTTCATATTTCAACGGTAACAGAACTTCCGTTGTGATACATTTCGTGAGGCGAAAAACGACAGATTGTACAGCTCTTTCGATGATTTCACGTTTCATATCAGCACATGCAGCAATTATTCGTTCCTTCATATTTTCTGGCGTCGTGGGCTGCTCTTGCTAAACCCTTTAATGTCCCCCATAAGAAAAAATCAAGTGGGTAAGATCGGGTGAACGAGCCGGCCATGATACAGGTCCATTGCGTCCAATCCAACGATTTGGGAATTTTTCGTTGAGGACACGTGTTGCAATATGGGAAAAATGTGCTGGACACCCATCTTGTTGATACCATAACATTAGACGGTCTCTAAATGGTACATCTTCTAATAAACCTGGTAGAATATGTTCTAAAAATTCAGCATACTTCTGCCAAGTTTGCGTACTGTTGATAAAATACGACCCAATTATCCTATTATTTAGATTACCACACCAGACGTCTATGGTCCATGGTCTCTGCTCATCGAGTTGTCTAAACCATCGTGGATCTCAACCGACTCAACCGTAGATTTCAACCGACCAATACTGCATGTTCTTGAGGTTCACCTGACCATGATTTGTAAAGGATCCTTCATCCGTAAACGATACTGTTTGGAAAAACATTTCATCACTTTCATATTTCCGTATACCCCATTGAGAAAAGTGTACGCGGTTTTCAAAGTCTCTTCCATGGAGCTCTTGGTGTCGAGATAAATGGAAAGGATGAAATTTTTGTGAATGAAGAATCTGGAATATGCTTGTCACACTAATACCGGTTTCACGTCCAAGTTGCCTTATACTAACATGCGAGTTTTGATTCACTTCAGCGATGATATTGTTCACATTTGCTTCATGAGTAACAGTCTTACGTCTCACACGAATGTTTCTGTTGACACTACCAGTCTCACAAAATTTTTTAACAATACTTGTGTATGCAGAACGTGATGGACAAGAACGTTCTGGAAATCTGTATTTGTAAATTCGTATTGCTTCTCTTAGACACTCTCGAGCTTCACCGTAAATTAAAACCATTTGAATTTTCTCCTGTTCTGAATAACGCATTATGGATCGCTTGTCGATACACTGAGAAATCTAGCAGCGAGCAAACTCTTAAATACATATCTCTCTCACTCTCTATGTACACAGAGGAATGATACAATGTGTTTAGTTACAAGTTCAAGTTCATGGTCGAATTTCTGTTACCGTTGAAATCTGAAATGTCGCTGAAAGTAAGTTCTGCATTAATTAGCAAATTTTAGAGTTCACGGTCATTTCAAGGTCGTGCTATTAAACATGGATGAATGCACAATAATGTTTGCTATAACATACAACAACAACAAATGTGTGTATATATGTAAAAAGACACGAGTGACCTTGAAAAAACGATTAAAAAATTACAATTTATAAAAAACGATTCTTCCATCTGATTCGTCTTTTGAAACCATTTACATTACGTTAGAAACATTTTTTGTATTTTCAGAGGTAGAGGAGATATTTAGGTGTCCTGTTTTAGACGAAACACCCTGTATAATGGCGAAATTCCCTGTTGAGACCGAAAATCTGTAACTTTCATCTTGTAATGGTTTTAACTCAGCAAAGCATAAAAACTCACTTCGATTTGCGAAACGCATGTATTAAATTTTTGTTAGCGTTTCATTAAAGGGTATACACTTAGTTTTGTTTCCGACTGTACGTACATATACGTATCGTCAACCAAGTCTTCTTTAGAAATTTCATACCATGATATAATTGCTCTCGTTCCTATTATATTTTGCTGAAGTGAGCAGAGAGATTGCATTTAGTGAAGTAGCAACACGGAATGAAGACAGTAATATTTCTACTTTATGTAGGTAAAACATGATTAAAAAATGCAAACAGCAAGTAAAAGAAACACCGACCAATTTCCAGAGACTATAATTTTACAGAGCAGAGATATTACAATGTGTATTATTGGGCAACACGTGTACAAATAATATTATTGCCACCGTTGGTTTTGGAATATTACGATACATGCTGTTGAAAATATACTGCGCCCGTCCTTGAAATTAAAGTTGGTCAGAAGTAATTGTACACAAAAGTGAAGGTATAGCGAGTAACTTTAATATATGGACATTACGAAATTTTTATTTTGTCGCATTACAATTTTGTTCGGAATGGAAGAACACCATACATAGTCAGGTATAATGTTGTAGTATCGTTTCGAGTTAACAATAGTATATATTTTATTCATATAATTTACACTATTTCTTAAACAATACGTTTGGAATGAAATAATGTCTGACTTCGACGTTACTTTAATAAATAATCGGACACTTAGAAATGTAGCAACTTTCGTGAATATTTCTGTAGTTGTCGGAAAGAACGCCGCATGCCATATACTTTCACTTTCGAGATATTGCCGTTTAAAATTATGATCATTAATTGAGATAGGACATCGATTAAATTGTATCATTTTCTTAAGTCTTTCCAATTTATTTTCATGACTTTTTTGTTGTTGTTAAATATGTAAATCCTATACTATATAGCTCAATTAATGCATAAACTCGAATTTTTTGAAATTGTGTCATGCGCCGGCGTTTTTCCTTGCAACCACAGATTTATGCGTCGGAATTCGGAGATAATATTTGTTTATAAATACGGTAGTTAATACGGATAATATTAAGACTTGTAACGTAAGTTGTGTTTCGACATTCATGAAATCCACTTGACATAATGGAAAATGGAAGATGTGAAGGTACTTGTTTCAACATTCACCAATTTGTGATTTTTCATAATAATAAAGGAATACGTATAGACAAATTGCTACTATGCGCGATATAAGTAAAACCACAGTGGGAGATATCATTACAAGATTTAAACACGAAGATTGTACACAATCGATACCACACAGAAGTCAAGCAAAGAAGTTGGACATGCATGACAGAAGGAAAATGATTAAAAAAATTAGGATGGAGCTTAATTAAGAGCATTGAACATAGCTGGCGAACTCTTAACAAAAATTGGGAATGCAGTGCACCGCCAAACAATAACCCGAAACATTAAAAGAAAGTGGTCTCAATGAAAGAGTTGCTCAGAAGAAACCATTTGTAAACGAAGTGAATACAGAGAAGAGATTGAATTTTGCTACTTACACAATTTGTTTTAAAAGAAGATATATGGTGGAATGACGTCATCGTAGTCACGACAGTACAATACAATTTTATTTTATTTTATAAGTTGCATCAACCTCACAAGGTTTATTAGCAACTACAAGCTTACAATTAAGTGGTCATTTATAATTTAGATTTGGTTGAATAACTTTGTGTGCTTCAAGAATTTTATTAGTTTTTCGCAAGATTCCTTTGAATGGGTGGTATCTGTGATGTTTCCTGGAATTTTCCATCTTCTTCTTTCTTGATGTTTTGGTTCAGTTAGACGAAAAACGCAGTGCAAAACATGCACTTGAAAACATGTTTGTACGAGGATGTATTTCAATATTTGGACCGGGAAAATGAGTTTTTATCGATAACATAATGGACAAAAACGTATATCTATGTATTTTAAAAAATAATTCACGAAAAAGTGCAATAAAAATGGAAATTCTTGACACCTCGAAGTATTGCCATGCAACAACCCTTAACATAAGACACGAGTTGTGTAAGAATATTGTCCGCATAACTACCCGAAATTATTACTTCCACTACATTAGCCACCGGATTACAACCACATTGAGAGTTTATGAAACGAAGTAAAATGACCAATTAGGAAAAATACAATAGGAGTGGAACTACAATAGAATGGAATAATATTACCACTGAATATTTGGAAAAAATATCTTATAATATGAGTCAAAGCTTGAAGGAAGTTATAAGTCAACCAGGTTAACCTATAAAATATTAGATCGCATTCTAAGTATAAAAAAAAACAAAAAGATCATTAATTTTCAAAAATTTCCGAATAATAAAGTAACGTTGAGATCGAACATTATTTCATTTAAAACATATTATTTAACAAATAGTGTAAATTATGTAAATAAAACGTGTACTATTGTTAACTAGAGACAGTATTGCAACATTATACCTAACCAAGTGTGCTATTTTTTCATTCTGAACAAAATTATAATGCGGCAAAGTCCAAATTCGTGATGTCCGAATATTAAAGTTACTCACTGTATATAAAATTACTTAAAACATTGATCTTTAATGCATATTTCAAGGTCATTGAAATCAGTGTGGTGTATCTTATTGAAGATATACGATGCCATGTCCGCTGTGTAAAAATTATAGAGATATTTCTTGCAGCTTGTTCCTTCATTATCCCTAATTGTATTCTATCAAAGTCTACCCTGGGTACTGATTTAACCTTTTAACTAGGGGTGACGAGTTAATTTGTCATTCGAGTTCACTGTCATCTTTCAGAAACTTTTGATTCTGTTCTTTATTATTTATTTTACTGCTACGATGAATAACACTATTTTCGTTTATTCAAATAACAAATAACTCTTTCATTTCAATGCTATTTATATTGTATTTTTACGTTCAAAATGGTAAAATTTTCGATATCCTAATTTTTCTTGCCTTCCGTTACGCTTATATAATTATTTACAATTAAAAAGTCACTCAGTCAAAAAGTTAAACATTTCTAGTATGTGCATATGTATATTGCACATACATTATACATTAAAACTTGCTTTTCGTGCAGTGATAGCTACATGGTGTAGTTCAAAGTAAATCATCCAAGTTGTCATTAATATCATTAATAGAATCAACTAAATGTTAAGGTAAATCCTCTGATTGTGATAGAAACTAATTGTTAATGAAGTGTTGTATTGTAGATTGTTTCGAAAACTAATGCGAAATTGACGTATGTCAATAGGTTACACTTTGTATGTAACCATCTATTAAATAACCATAAATCTGTATTTATTTATTTAAATGAAAGCATAGGAAACATCGATTAATTATGAAGATATAAATAAATAATTCAAAGTACAGACAAATATGCAGTTTGCAATACTAAATATTGGAATATAGCAGTACTAATGGGATGAGGTCGAAACTTTTAGAAATACTAAATATTGCAGAGTAATTTTAATTATCGTTTGCTGTTAATTGTCTTTCTGAATTCATTTCTCTGGTTAGTAATAAAATTGGCTAAGGTCCAAATGCTTTATTATTAAAAGTGGCCATGTCCATTTTCATGTCATTATCAAAAGTTGCCATATACAACAATTTCAAAAATTATAATAGATATATTTTACAAAATTCACATAACAATTTCATAAAATAATACATTTTACTGACAATAAGTTTGAATTGTTACTTCAAATATTCAGAAACAGAGATACATGAAGTATTTCAAATAGTTTCAGAGTGAACATAATCGGTTTTTGCATGGTAGCCCTAAAATATTTCCATATTTTCCAAAATTGGACATGCCAATATGACTAAAGTGACATACATATGTAAATAAAAAGATCCTAGGAATTGAAACTGTAGTTAATTTTTACTATTATATTCAAACTATATTATTTACTTATGACAAATTTATATACAGGGTGTTCACGCTATCAATAGCCAGCGTTTTTCTTGTAAATAGTAAATATTAGAAAAAAATAAAAGGGGGAAAAGTAGTATTGTTTTTTTATGAACAACATGCAACTGCTTCACCAATAAAGAATACTTGCAAACACATTGGTATGAAATATTCGAAATGTTTCTTCCATTTCTGACCTTGTATGACCTTGAAGGTTACTGTGCAGTATACGGATGAATTATGTGTCTAGGTCTAGACACACGCTTTCATGTAATATAAAAAACTATACAGCAATCCATTTAAAAAATTGAAGGTCACCTTCATATCTAACAAAATAGTATAAACACAAAAAAATCACATACACCATTGTGTTGCGCATAAGAAACAGTTTCTCCTACTTCTTTTTCTTGTTTAACTTTTTTCTAATATTTACTGTTTGCAAGAAAAACGCTGGCTAGTGATAGCGCGAACAGCCTGTATATAAAGAGTGATTGTTATTTATAATATTTATATTTCAACACGTAAGAATTAATTTACACAATAGTTTTCTGCGAAGGCATCTTGATGTAGTAGCTTTAATACTTTTAAAAACAAAAATTTGAAATAGATCATTTTGATTGTAGTAATTCTAGCCTGAAAGCAAATTCTTTTAAAAAATGCGCCACGCAAATGCTGCATGGTACAATTCTTGATACTAAATAAGTATATGTGAACTCTTTTGAAACCATCCATCAAGCACTTCCTTTAAATCATTTTTCGATGGCATTCTTCCATTTTGAGTTTCCAGAGTAGAGCACCCTCCGGAACGATTCTCGCGTGAGATGAAATTAAAAGTTCGCTTCGGATCAGCGGATTCGGTTACTCTACCATTGATCATAATCTTCAATACCACTGCAGATGAACACTCATTCTTTCGTCGTTACATGAACATGCGATTCCAGTAGTTTTACTTTATAGTGTATTGAAACTGTTTGAAATTGTCTGAATATAATACATAAGTAGCATTAACAATTACACATTGAAGATTAAATAAATAACTATTGATCGAATTTGATATAATTATTGTGATACCATGAAACATACATGTACATACATAATTTCGCCTGCTATAGCTAAATTTATAAAAGGAGAAAATCAATATTAACAGAAGAATTTAATGAAATAAGGATCGTGAGAGCAGCTGCGAAAACTCGTCGGTCGAAACGCTTTGGTTATCCGTGTGCCCAAATATATTAGTAAAAACCGCTTTTCTTACGGCTTTTCCTTACATAACTTACAAGGATACCATATTAATCTTTTTTTTTTTAACTGTTAAACTTAAGTCGTAATTTTTTACGTAATTGAATTTTTTCTTAATTTATAATGGTAACAATCTCTTCTTTTTCTATAAAGTTATCGAATGTTTTCGCCCTCAATTTTTATATCTAGTCACTGACAATAAGTGGTTTTCCTCTTACGACGATCAAAGTTAGCTATATACTAGCTAACTACATAGTAGATATTAATATAACTTTCAGCATTGTTATTAGTAATATCAAAATCTTTTTAAGAAATAATGACAAAATTTAAATTATTGAAGTATTCAGCATGAACCTTAGTTCTACAGAGCAGTAGAAATTCTTTTTACCTACAAAATCTTGATATAGATTTGTATATGTATACATGTGTAATGAGTTTACATTACTTTATAAAAATAACATGAGTGTATTTATTAAGATTTACAACGGCTTTCATCATAAACTATGTTGAAAGAAATAAATTTATTGAATAATTTTGCAGAAATGTATCTTTATAATCTCAATAATAGTAAATTAAAAAATTGGGAATAGTTCTGGTGTAAATATTAACGACATTACGCAATTTGTTGGCAACTAGCGTGATAAAAACTCGGCGGCTTTGAACTAATAAATTCATTGAAGCCCTTCCGGACATCGTTGACTGACTTAAAACGTGTGTCTCCTAAATGATGTTGTAGCGGACCTAAACAAATGGCAATCAGATGGTGTCATGTCAGCCGAGTAAGCTGTCACTCACAAGTTCCTTGACTGTAGGCAGCGCAATCCATTTGGGTGGCTCCAGCCACGGTTTTTTTCAAGGTTGAATGCAAATAACCCACAGCACTGAACATGCAGTTTGCATTTCTATTGATCGAAGCAATTTCTACTGATACTCGTACACTGCTACATAATTTAAACACCAGTGTGACTCTTCAAAATCGCTAAAGCGCGGGAAATCATTTCCATTTGAATAAATATGTTTGTTAAAAATAACTTCAAATACTACCTTTTCCATTTGTGAAGATATCCTCCTAATAAATAATCAACTACAGTTTTATATTGTTTGAAAAGCACCACACTGAATTCATTCTATTGGGAACATGGAATGTAGACTAACAGACAGAACAAAGATTTATTAGAACGAACGGTTTCGACTGTTAGAGCTGTTTGTTAAATAAATTCCTCACTTGAATAGATTTATAGCAAGTGAATTTGTAATAAATTTGTATGTGCGTCTGACTGAAATCTCTCTGAAAAAAATACCGTTATGAATTAATTTTTTGCAACGATGCCTTGAAAAATCTTTAAAATATATGTTTTAATAAATCTTTTCACATTTTGAACAATCAGAGAAAACTCGAATATGTTAAGGTATTTAGAAACAGAAAGTGAAGTATTTAAGGGTTGTCAGAGGTATTATCTTATCATGAATTTGTTCATTACAATAATTAAAGCTTAGAAAATTAATGAAAAAGGGTTAGAATAAATAGTTTCATATTTAAATTAATCAGAGAACAATTAGAGCATCTGGAAGCATTTGATGGTTGTCAGAGGCACTCCCTCATTATGACTTTATTGATTATGATAATTTTTTAGAAAATCTACAAAGTATGTGGTTGAATAAATAATTTCATATTTTAATCAATCACAGAAAGCTCGAATATATTAGATAATATATCTAGCAGCAAAAAGTGAAACATTTGAGGGTTGACAAAAGAACTCTTTAGTTACGAATTTATTTATTAAAATATCTTAGAAAATCAATAAAATATGTGTTTTTAATAAATACTTTCATATTTTGATCAATCGGAGGGAACTTAAACATGTAGGAGCATTCAGAAAAAGAATTTGAAGAGTTCGAGGGTTGAAAGAGGGGAAACGGAAGTAGACCTCTGTTTAAGTAACCGATGATACATTGCTCGCTCCAATAATGTTGTAAACACGCGTGGACAAACAGCCGGGGAGAGCAGACAAGCCAATAAATATGGTTGTAATGGGAATAAATAATTTTAGGAGAAAATCGATTGAAGGTTGACTGTTGCTGGTAAGTTATTCATCGAAGCACCAAGTGTACTCTCCAAATTTCCTCTTCCGACGTACGCAATTTGATCGTGACGGCCTACGTTACTTTGCCATCGGAACACAGCACAGGAACCACTTATATTTGTGTTTATTACGTCGAGATGTGACGTCACTTCCTGAGGGAAGGAGGACGGAATAACCTCATCATTGTATCCCACAGACTCGGCGGCAGTGATTCCCCCTTTGAATGGAGTCAAGTGGTTCGTAGCCCCTCTCTCTTTCCTTTTCCACCTTCAACCCGCTTCCCTGTCTTCCTCTCGGTATTATCCCTCGCCCTTTCTTTTTCGCTTATTTTTTTCTGTTTAATTCTTCACGCTTCCATTTAACATTGTCGGCGGGTTTCGCTGCGCTTCCTTCCACCGTTTTGACGAACAGAAAGCAGAGGATCGGACAAGAGCAAAACAATTTCTGAAAATTTATTACTCCATCTAAAATGGTCAATGGAATTTAAAATTGTATTTTACTACAGTACGACCTCGATTATCCGAACCTCTTAGATCTGAAGTCTCCATTTACCCAACACGCTTCACGTGCAAATGGCTCCGCACAAATCAATCAAAATTGAATCTCACACTGTAAATAAGTAACTGTCGCATTATTCGCGTCTCTCTGTCCAGTTCGGATAATCGAAGTTCTATTGTATTTGATTGTATTTTACTATTATTCAATAATCGCAAATTTTTATATATACGTAGAAAGAATAATATACATATCTCGCTAAAGCAGTAGCCTGAAGTGATCTCGTACTGAGTTCAATTTGCTGAAATTGTAATAGTAGGAAGTAGTTCTTATAAAAACGATTAAGACGAATTCTTTTACTGTACATTGTTTATGTTGAAGCTATTAAGCTATTAAGTTAATAATCTTCGCGGTGTGTTTTTCTTTTCTGATGGAAAATCATGGAGATTTTATAGTGACGGTATAATGCATTTACTAAAAATGTGAGAGCAGCTTGTGGAACGAAAGGGTGTTTACATTGTTCCGTGAACACTAAAGATACGTTTGTAATATTAATTTAAATATTAGAACCGTAAACAACACGACCTTGTGGGACAATCTAATATAAAACAGGTCTCAGAGTTTGGTTTCGTTGAGCTGTCTTCCGTCGTTTTAAAAATAAGTTCGAGAAATTGATTACTCCATTTAAAATGGCGAATAGAATTTAAAATAGTCGACTACAATCATTAAATATTTTGAATTTCTTATGCAAACAGAATAATTGTTCTCGCTAAGGGAATATCCTAAAATGATGTCGGCTAAAGTAATTATTGTAAAAGTATTTGACACGTATTTTTTATCGAACATTGTCCATGTCGAAGCTATGTAAACAGCTCTGAAACTTTAAGGGTGAGATATACAGGGTGGGGCACTAACTATGTCCAGTTTGAATATTGCCGTTATTTGTAATAATATGAAAAAATGTTATATAGAAAACTTACACGGTATAGAGGGGGACATATTGTGACACAAACATTTTCTGCGTGGGTGGAGGCATAGAGGAGATTTCAAGGTCAACTCTATTTTTTTAAATGGAATGCTATGTTTTTATTATCACGAGTGTTGAGACGAATTCAGCGAGTTATTATTGAAGGTCATGCAAGGTCAAATATGGTAGTAAAATAAACTTTATTACATTACGGGACATGCTCGAATTGATGACTGTTTGCATCAATGCAAAGTTGCAATCTTCGTATCCCTGCATCACGTGCATGTCTTATCGTTTCTGAACTTATTCTAACACATGCTGCAATTATCCGTTGTTTCATATTTTCTGGTGTAGTGGGTACTTCTTGATAAACAGCATTTTTCAATGCTCCCCAGAGAAAAAAATCTAATGGTGTTAAATCCGGAGAGCGAGCTGGCCAAGAAACTAATCCTCCACGTCCTATCCATTTATATCGGTAAAGTTTGTTCAGTGCATCCCTTACTCTCCGAGCATAATGTGCTGGACATCCGTCGTGCTGTAACCACATCATTTGGCGAACGTTTAGTGGTACATTTTCTAATAAAGTCCCCAATCTACTTCGTATAAAGTGTTCATATCGTTCGCCAGTAAGATTTCCATCGATAAAATACGGTCCGATTATTTGATCACCAACGATACGAAGATTGCAACTTTGCATTGACGCAAACGATCACCAATTCGAGCATCTCCTGTAAGATAATAAAGTTTATTTTACTACCATATTTGACCTTGCATGACCTTCAATGATAACTCGCTGAATTCGTCTCAACACTGGCTATCACATCGTGATAAAAAAACATAGCATTGATTTTAAAAAAATAGAGTTGACCTTGAAATCTCCTCTATGCCTCCACCCACGCAGAAAATGTTTATGTCACAATATGTCCCCCTCTATACCGTGTAAGTTTTCTATATAACATTTTTTCATATTATTACAAATAACGGCAATATTCAAACTGGACATAGTTAGTGCCCCACCCTGTATATTTCGCAAAATATCTTGGGAACTACTGAAACTGAAAAAGAACTTTGCAAAGAATAAACTTGTGCATTTTTAAATAATGAATTCGTGTGTTCAAACAGATTTGAGGCAGCTTCATTTGTTGTAATAAGTTGAAAATGATATATTGATAGTTTTAAATAACCTCAATCTTTTTTCTGTTTTCAGTTGCAGACACTCATTTTGTGTCTATTGATAACTTACCTACTGTCAATTATTTTATGGTCCTTAAAACTTTTATATAGATAGCTAATTAGTAAGTCTCATAGTTAAGGATTTCTTAACCGTTGCACTTGAAACTATTGGGTTGGCAACTAAATGATTGCGGATTTTGTCGATAGATGGTCCTAGCACATTCTTTTGTTTTGTCAACGTGTTCAAAGCACCTAACCTATATTAGTTTCTTGTTATTTGGGCTTCCACCTTTAATTAGTAAGAGAATTGTGTCGATTAGTTATTTACTTTCGTTTTTATTCCAATTTAAAAATGGAAGAACAAAACGCGCATTTCAGACATATCTTATTATTATTTCCGAAAAGGCAGGAACGCATCGCACGCATACAAGAAATTATGTGCCGTATATGGAGATGAAGCCTTGAAAGAAAGGCAGTGTCAAAATTGGTTTGCCAAATTTTTTTTTTTAGTTTTATGAACATGGAATTATGAGACTGCCTGAAAGATGGCAAAGCGTCATCGACAAAAATGGACAATACCTAATTTAATAAAGTTATATTTTCAAATAAAATTTTTGAATTTTCCATCTTATTTAAAATCCACAACCACTTAGTTGCCAATATCCAATATATTAACTCGAAAACCAAAAGTTTCATCCGACGTAGAATGTTTCCATTCTAATGACTTTTTTCATTTTGTACATATGGAATTGATACAGTTTACTCATACAATACTTAAATGTTTAGTAATTTATTAAATATCAATGACATATACTTTGTGGCGCCTTAGAGTCGTCACTCGAGTTCTAAGGGTTAATAAATACAAGTAGCAATGCAATCCAAAACCTAGAACTCATCTTCAGTAACGTGAGCTAGTAATTTTTGTGTAATAACAACCGTACCTCGATTATCTGAACTAGCTAGGAAGACATTTTGTTTTACTTCATTTAATTCAGCCTCACGGCTAAGAATTGGATTTGGCTTTGCATAAAATCTAACACAATTTAATCACATTCTGTCACTCATTCCCTCGTTCCCATTTACTTCCTCTTCTTCCTCTCTTCATCTATTCCTAATTAATTTCCCTATCCTATCTACTCTGTGTACCCTTTATTATACATATATTACTCTTTGGCTTTCCTATTCCCCTGTCCTTTCCTTGCGTTGCACCTCTCCCATTTTTCTTTTTCTTTCCTTCTCCAGATTCCTTAACCATATGTCCACATTCTCCGCTAGGAAAACATAAGTGTTCGAATAATAGAACAATATTTTATTATGTTGATTGAAAAACTCATTCAATTTTTAAGTCATCAAATTCAGCTGTGAAAAAAGTATCAAAATGGCTTCCATAATTTCAACAAGTCAACTTATATTACAAAAAATACTTATTTTTATAGGAAGTAAGTTCTGAAGATTCAGTATTTGATACTTTCGTCTTTCTTTTAACTTTCATTCGCCGATTATAAAATTAGGAAAAATGGTTGTGTTCGCTTAACCCTCTACGGGCGAGGATATTTTAGAGTATTAAAAATATTTTTCTTAAAGAACGGGATTAATATCAAAGTCTTAAATACTTGAAAAAGTTAAATTATTTATTTATAATTTTAGGAGTTAGGAGTATAACTTTAATGTGGTCAATATGGCGACGTTCATACAGAAACGGTTATCTACTGTGATTCGAGTTATAGTCTCAAGTTTATTGAAAGCAGACATTAAAAACGAATCTTGAGATATCATGATAGCCAGTACATTAAACATAATTTCTATTCAGCTTTTCAGATTCATAATTGTTTTGATTTCTAGTTTTTTTATAAAGTACACGTAAATTGATTTCCTTTCAAAGTTTTGAAGTAGAATATTCCTCTTAAAATTGAGTCTGCGAGAGGTTTTTAGATTTTTACAGGATATGCATCTTCGATCGCATCTTGCTTCTCGACCATCAATAGTGATTGACGCATAGTAAACTTACGACGTCGTACTTGCAGCTATCCGTCACTCTTAAGAATCACCCTTGGACCCGACGTCCGATAACAACTCCATACATCAACTTGCAGTGGATCTCTCTAGGAGATTCAACTCTCATAAATGTAAATTATTGGTTATTTTGACAAAATCAGACAGAAAAAATCGCTCACACGGGGAAAATGTTTGCATTATATTTTTCTTGGGAAGTGGCGTCAATAGATTCATATCAGTGGATGCTCGTCTACATAAAGCCACTTTTATTCAAAGTTTTACCATTATTTTCATATAATACGAGAGTGGACGTCAACAAATTGAGCCATGAGTCGGTTTCGGAATAAAAAGAATATGTTACATTTTAAAAGTAAAACTAAATGCAATAACGATAATTTATAATGATTGCAAGCTTTACGTCTTATAATATAATTACAGATTTTTATGTTTTATTAAAGTATTAGAAGCTTTACTCAAAACTTGAAAAGCGTTGAAAACATATTTTTTCAGATATTTCGGAAACTGGGAGGTGTAGCATAGTGCAGTTTTCTTCAAGTTTTATGTTTTCGAATGGAGAAGTTGGTCACACAAGAAAATTTCAGAAAAGAGATTTGTTTAAATAACATGTTAAAGATTTAAATCCTTTTTTATAATTTTTTCTATAAATCAAAAGAGGAGATGTGTTTATAGATTCTTTTGTTTTTTGTTACTTAACAGTAATTAATAGTAATTTATGCCTTTTCTCCAACTCGTGCAAACAGAAATATTCAGGCTGTTCTATAGATAATGAAGTAAACTTTTAAAATACTTTTAACTATAATACTGTGTCCGATGCAATTATTTGTTTCTTCCATATCTGTAGAAAAACATTTGTTGAATTCTTGGTCTCTGTAACAAAATTTATTGGTTGATTAAATATTTCTAATGTGAATTTAAAGTTTTACCATTATTTTCATATCATACGGGAGTGGATGTCAACAAATTGAATGTTAAACTATGATCATTTAATGGGCTATACATATAAGTACATTGACCAAGCAGTAATAATTACAAGAAATTATGTGGGTAGTTTTAATCATGGTGAAAATACTTTTACAGATGAAGAGAGAATGTCTGAAACAATTATATATCATAATAATAGTAATGGTGGAATTGATATCTCGAACCAGTTTGTTAGTACAAAAGAGCAGAAATTGAAAATGTAGTTCGATGATAACTTTTATGATTTTTAAGAATCTAATAAATTCTCAAATAAGTTAAAAGCAAATAAATTAAGAAATTGATCCAAGTTGAGTTAAGAAAAATACTGTAATCATCAAATTTTCAGTTTCTTGAGAATAGTTTACAAGCAATTACTAATCTACCATCAGTTTTTATTACAAATTAATGAAAAGAAATTATCTATAGGTACATTATAAACATTGAAAAAGATTAGAAAGTGTATATGGCATGCAAGATTTATTAAAAGTATAGATGTAGACAACATAAAACTGCTATACACATGTAAAGTAGAAAGAGAAGAAGTACTACTGAAATTCAAAGAAAAATTAGATATTGAACATTCCAAAAGGAGTGATAGCATGTCTAATTTAAACAAAGAATATAGTGTTGGAAATTCATAAATTAGTGACATTAAAAATAGTATAATATATAAGAATTGATAGAATTTCAAAGAACTTGGATAGAATCAATTTTCGTCCTCGTAGATGTTTGAAAGTATCAAATGATGATAAATTAGATCTGGCTATGAATAAATGGATCTTACTGAAACGAAGTACTGGTATACCATTATCAAATCCATTGATTCTAGAGAAAGATTCTTAAAGCTTTTAAATGATCGACTGTTTGATTGAAGCAATTAAACTTTAGGTACAAAATCAGATCAGCCGACAGTCTCCTGGTTGAAGAATCAATTTGAGTTTTTTACTAATTTTGTAAAGAAAAAAATTATGATTTTGTTTTTATCAAACACCTGAAACTCTTATGGGTTTATTTAGCTTTACAAGTATAGACAATTGCAAACTTATAATTGTGACGAAACCGGCATATTTCGGAAAGCATTGCCACAACGTGAGGACGTCTAAGAATATTTAATTTACTTTTTGAATCAGAATCTCCAATATTGCTGTGTTTAAGAGTGTTTCATTTACTTTTTGTACTTCATTTTTTTTTCTAAAAGTTGATTAATTTCTAATACCTTTATTTTATGCTCACTTTAGTTATGCCAGATTCTTCGAAAAAACCGGACGGATTTGTCTCGCAATTACAGTAATGCCTCGATATATGTCGGAAACGACGAGATTGAAATTCACGTACATCGTGTGCAAACACCATTCCTTGATATTTTGCCGTTGGCATTGTGCGAAGGAAACTAGCGAGTAAACAAAACATCGACACTGGCGCATCGGTAAGACTGTAAGTGATCCAGTGATAAAACTTTTTTGTTTTTCTTTTACCTTCTATCTTTTGTATGAAATTTTTACCAACTTATTCACGACATTTTTCTGATTGAAATGACACCAAACACGACGTAATTTGGATAATATTTACTCGTTTGTAAAACAGTAAAACCTCGATTATCCATACGAATCGGTGAAACGTGATTGTTTGGATAATAGAAGTCATCTACCTGCAGGGCTAGTTTCAATCTTTATTAATTTGTACAATAAATGATATTGTACAGGGTGGCCGAAATAGGGCTGAAGGATGTAAAGTGTTAGAGTATCTTCTATAAAAAAATTTCTTTGTTATGTTTCTTTCTCAACAACAAAGTACTGTTCATCAAGATTTTCTCTCATTTCTTATGAAAAATGATAACCCGCACATAATCTCCGTTTTCTTGATAGCAATTCCGGGCCCCTTCTAATGCATTTGCCATAACCGCATGTAAAATGTTAGGTTCCATAACGGTCTGCAAATGCAGATCTACAAAACGTATATTTTAATTTTTCAATACAGGTCCACATAAAAAAAGTTGTAGAACACAGCTTTTAGTATATTCTCTGCAGTTTCCGACCAATTGCAATGTTTTCAAGTTTTCTTTTCACATCATGTAGTAAACTAATTGTTCTAACTTCTTAAAAAAATCCAAGTCGTAGGGTTCAATATTAAAAAATTTATCGTCTTTTTAAGCGTCCGAATATACATGGGACTCACTGTATAAGCTTCTGGGCTCTCCAAGAAGTACACCCCACGGTAGTGGGGATCAATTTTTGACAAACATCGTGAACATCTCTTTCACACATATCGAGACATTACTGTAAGTTTGGATAATCAACCGTGACCTTCTCTAATCTCTTCACTTCAACAGTGCTCGTCGTGCCAGAAGCTCACGAATGTTTTGTTGACTGTTTCTGTTAACAGTCTCGACTCTCTTTGTCACAATGGACAATTTTCTTCGACAATGTTGCAGAAAATCAGTCTCGCGTACGCACGCGTATAAGTAAATATGGCACTTTGAGTAGCTACCTGGATATTCGTGCGACAGTTTGGCCCTTCACTTTAACCAGCTACACCACCAATCCAGCTATTTGGCCAGCGGACCTGTACCCTCGGTGATAGCGCTATTTAGCGTTCCAGTAGCACAAGTGCAAAGTGTCGTGCCATTACAGGGTGGCAGACGCGGCGCTCCATTAAGCAACGTACGTTTCGCGTGTCCGTATAGAGACGTGCGCCGTACTATGGCCGTGAAACGAACAGAAGGATACCGTAAAGGGGGGAACTGAGGGGGGGGGGGGGGGGGAGGGAGTTAAAGGAAGGGGGGCAAAAAGGGGGAGGTTGGAGGTGGAGGTGGCGGCGCGCAGAAATAGCTGCGTTTCGGCGAAGCACGCCTTTAATTAAACCAAAAGGGGGCCGTGTATTGTCATTTTCAAGCCAGACTACGATGTATCCAGTGCGTGGTATTTGGCTGGCCAGTTTACCAGAGACCCTCCTACGGCGCTACGGCATGTGCACAGCACACTAGTGAAAATTTGCACCATTTCGTTTCATTCGTGAAACTCCGCAGGCGGGAACGGACGGAATCTACCTAACGAGATCTTCCGCTCGAATTCCCGAGAGGGAGCCGAATCTTTTTTTCATGCGGACTGTATCTCCCGTTCGGCACAACCACGATGATGCTCGATCGACTCGTTTACGTTCGACGTGTTTTATTTGTTTCTTCTTCACCTTTGTAATTGCTCTTGGCGTCTCATACTGTCCACCGACAACCGAATTTTCGATTGCTCGTTGTACGAGCCGCCTGGTACATTGTTGGCAACGATTTATGGAGTTCTTGGTTCCTGCTGCGAAGTTTGGATGTAAGACATGAGGATTTATGATCGAAACGGGGATAACTTGTAGTTGAGGCGTTTGATAGAAATATGGCAGACGCAGTGAATAACTTTACCTCTTCAGTGCACGGACTGGTACAGTTCTTTCTTTCGTGGACAGTTATTCTAAATACTCAGAGCTTTTCTTATATAATGCAACTGTTGTTGGATTTGCATACTACTGCTAATAAAAGGAAAATTCATTGAGGTATTAGAAAGATAATTTCAAGGAGATTAAAATTGTATGAATTCAGTTTATGGATGTCATAGTCTCAGTCCTCAATTTCGGAGATATTTAAAGAAAAGTAGAGCGAGTCATACTTATACTGCGAGAAGGTTTGTAATTTCTTTATAACTATAACAAATTTTCAAAATGTTCTCCCTTGTTTTCTAAACAATAATACAGACGATTCTCAAATTCTGGACGAACATTTTTTAAGATATCTGTTGGAATAGCTCTGCATTCCTGTACAAACGGTCTACTTCTCCTTAAATATCTCCGGAACTAGTGCGCGGATAAAAAAAAGTATCCTACGAAAATTGCTGATCTTTTTACGTACAATAAGATCCCATAATAAAAAATATAGGTTTCCATTTGAAAAAACAAAGTTAAACTTCAAATGACCTTGAAAACGCCATGTAAATAAAAAACTGATACTGCCCAACTGTTTCTCCCTCGAAATCCTTGTACACCTGTTTTAAGCTTTTTTAATATCTTTCATACTTTTCGAGATATTCAGCTGGAAAGTTTTCAAATTAACACCCTGTATATACCATATAAATATTGAATGGTTTTTTATTAACACCCTTATAGTAAATACCATCATATTAAAATCTTAATGGATTGAAACTAACAAATTCATCGAAGAATTTTTTTAGCCAACTAAACAATTGCTGATCCGATATCTGAGAATCTAAGAATATCAATTATTTCCATCTAGTCGCAATTATTAAAGAAAGGAAGGAATTTTGTTCTTGTTTCTTGCAATTGACGCAAGAAATTTTTATTTTGCATAAAAAGCCGCAGATTAAAAATTATTAAATGTACCATATAAAATGATAAAACCCCTGAGCTTAAAATATTGCATCAGATATGGATTAAATGATATCATCTTGGATGTACTCGGACAAAATTTTTATTAATTTTTCATATCCGGTTTGAAAAATCAAATTCTAGATAACATATAATTTTTTAATTAAAACTTAAAGCAGAAATCGGTGAAACATTATTTGAGAATCTTCTGTGCAATTTAATTATTCTGTTTAAATACAATGACTCCCATAAATATTGAGACACTCTTACACAGACGAAAACATTTTTAATATTGGATTTTTTTAGAACAATTAGTGTACTAGATGACGTGAAAAAAGATTATGAAAATATTGCAATTGGTCAGAATTGTAGAGAAGATACTAAAAGTTGTATTTTACAACTTTTTAATGTGAGCCTATATTGATAATTTAGAAAACACGTTTTCTAGATCTGTGACAATTATACATTCTGCAAATTTCACCAAAATCGTTCAACATTGCAATGAACTACAAAGTTAAAAAATGCTAAGATTTGCAGTTTTTCGCAATTATCATCCTCTAACTGTAACAAATCTAAGGACGCTTACATCTTTAAATGTCTGTCATTTTATTCTACATAAACCGATTTTTATGAAATTTTTAAGATGTATATGATTGACACAGATTTATAAAACGTATTTTTTCTATTTGCAATACAAGCTCACATAAAAGCCTTGCAAAATACAGCTCTTAGTATTTTCTTTGCAATTTTCCGACCGATTGCAATTTCTTAAAATTTTCTTTGTCACATCATATAATAAACTAATTTTTCTAACTACTAAAAAAAAATCCAAGTCGTATAGAGTCCCGTATTAAACCAGTTATCGTCTTCTTAGGAGTGTCCGAATATCTGTGGAAGTCACATAAAAATAGAATTTCGAGCCCCGAGGAGGGAACTTTCCAGTTAAGTAAAATTAATAGGATTAAGAGATTAGCATGTGGAAGAAAGCACGTAAGAGAAAGTAAGATGCAATTATGAAGGAACATTATATTCCCGGGTGAATCAAAGTACACACATTTTCAGATGCGATGGAGCAGGAAAAATCTGGAGAAAGCCATACAAATAGTTAGATTTAAAGAACTTATGACCAACTATCAGAACCGGAAATGGACTCATGGCTTATATGGGGATGTGTGTCAGCTATCAAAGATTGTATTTTCGACACAGTTATGACTGCGATTAGATATACAATTAGTTCGTAGACAAATTTGCAAGAAAATATTAAATCAATTTAAATAATTAAAGAAGATCTTTAAGATGATTATTGACACTGCGTACTTTACTTATATCAATTGTTCAATACTTACGTTAGTATGAACAATGTATTTAATCGTATATTAATTATTTGATTATTATATACAATAATAGCAATTATATTATATTATAGCAATATATTATTATGTAATAGCGATCTAAAAAATTATATATATTTGAATATTATATGTAATAATGTTTTTGTAATTATGTGCTATGGGCTATGTCTCTAACCATTTACCAATCATTTAATTATTATTAAACTCCGAATTTTATGCATTTATGATAAAAATCAGTAGGTGAAGGATAAAGCATTAGAATGATTTTAATAATATTGGTACATTATTTTTCATTTATTAGAATTATGGAGGAGAGAAACGATTCATTTGACTTTTGTATTTTACAATGGGTGCAGACAACTTTTTATATAAACATGCGACGTCTAATTTTTATTATGTATTAACGAAGTCTAGTTATTAATATATAGTAATAATTTGGTTATACATGTATAAATTTTATACATGTGCACATTTATTTTAAAAGACTTATTGAAAAGTTTCAGATGTATTACGCCATCTGAAGAAGCTTTTCTGTAAGACCAGTGGAGTTGTGAACATTTATATGACTGACTGCATTGTTAATTTATATTATGTGATTCAGTGTTTAGAACTTCCTTGACAATTCTAGAGATCTAATAAAAACGATAGATATATAGAAGGAGTTATTTTATCTTTAGAATATCTTCAGTGTTTTTCGTAAACGTTTCTTTTTAAAGATCTTCTTAACTCTGATAATCTAACAGCCCTGCAAACGGTTGTGCTAGGTCTGCGGGGATCCAGACTCATTTCATCTTAAGCTACATATTTATATCAAATTAAGTCTCTAGCATTTAGATTGTTAACTTTTTCAATTCGAGATACATATATGTATATATTTTACACATACTTAGCCATTACACTTGGGTCAAAACGGACTCAGCACAGTATTATGAGGTTTGAAACATTCAGCTGAATGTATGTACAATATTAATATTGACTACTTCGTGATATCTAAACGTGTTTTCAACATATGTTCAGGCTTGCAAGTGTAATAGTTTATGTTTTATGATTGTTGCCTAGGCATTCAAGGCATGATATAACAAAGAACATATGTTTTACCTCGCGGACTGTACAACTGAACAACACATAACTCTGATTTAATAAATTATATTTTTATAAAGCCCTACACAAGCACATGCGCTTACGATTTATACTACAATATCATAATTAAACTGCAGATGTTTATGTTTTTATGGCATGTTCAAATTTGTAGAATACAAAGAAATGTCAATTTTAAATAATAAAAATTAATAGTATTTATACTCTATTTTGACCTGAAGAAAGCTTTCATTAGTGAAAGACTATTAGTACGGATTCTGCTTTTTATAAAACAGCCTATACAATAGAAATTATGCATAAAGATCAGCAGTCTAATTATGATAGTGCACACTTTTTTTTTTGCAAAATAATGTAATAGGTACATAAATAAGTTCTCGCGGTTATACATAGATGACTATAATAAGGTTGCGGCGATGTTCATTGATTTCGTTTTTGCTTTACAGGTAAGCTTAACTTATGCGCATGTATGGAGCTGTACGATAATTCACGATTACACATTTTTCCACATACATAACGTGATTAAAAAATAAACGCTGACAAGAGTTGCATGTGCACCACTGCATTCTCCAATATTTTTATCGTGGAAAAGCTGCCGTTAAAGCATTTAAGCTTATTTGAAAGACATATGTAGTAGTGGATCCAAGAAGTATCTGAACACTAAATTTCCGCTTCTCGAGAAATTGGAATACTTAAACTATAATAATTCCATTAATAAGAATAGTGCAATAATAAGTTTAAGTTCGTTTTAAAGCTTGAAGCCTCTAATTTTGTGGACCATCATTAATATTTTCTAGGATAATTGTGTGTGATGTAGCAGGCGAAAAACCGAGGACACATGCTTGCTCGAAAATCGTACAATTATTTGTAAAAGCATAAAAAAATTGTTTTTCTGAATGAATCTATTACAGAGTTGCAAATTGAATCTTTCCCTTTACAACGACTGCTTAAAGTTTAATCTATGATTTTTTGGCTGTGTTATAGAAACAATACATATTATACAAACAGATATACCTTACATTATTGCAAAGGTGGCAGTACACCTTTCATTCAAAGAATGAAACACCAATATATCGACCAAAAAAAAATCGCAGATCAAGTTTTAAGAATTCGTTGTAAAGAGGAAACTTCAATCTTTAAATCTACGGTGGTTTCAGCCACGAGAACAATTTTTCAATGCTTTCACATATGTTTCACATCGTAACATTTTGGACGGCAGAAGCGTCTTCAGTTTCCCAATCGCTGTACAGTATTTAATCGAGAAATGTCACAACCACAGGTCCCGCCAGTGACACTTCGTGTTCAGGTATACTATTCTTTGATTTGTGCCGAACGTAGAAAAGGACAGCGAAGCTCGCCGAGAAATGTAACATAATACGGGTCGAGTATGTCGGTGTGAAAACAACACCTCACTCATTGGCAACCCCTCGTTATTGAAGTTATGGCGGCTGAAAAGTGTGTGAGAGGAGCAAAAGGAGAAGGAAGCGTTTCGTCCTAGGCCCACTAGAGGACTCATCGGTAAGGCTATCTAGCGGACCCGTGCCTTAGACGCGGGATGTCGTAAGGACAGTTTAGGACGGTATATGTACAAACAGAGGAAGATTCAGGTAGTAGCGGGAAAGGTGTTGGTGGTAATGTCCCTCTGTTGACGAGCATAGGAAGTAGCCGCCACATTACCCCCTTGCCAGTGGTCAACGATATCTGGACAAATTTTCCCTCTTTACGCTGATCTCCGCCGGAATCCAAGGAGGTCGCTGGAATGTGTGCTGCCTGTGTGCCCACCAGTGATGCTGCCGAATTAACGAAGTTGAGTAGCTCCCTAAGCCGCTTGTAGGACTCATATAGTTGCACAAACAATGGATGAACGTCGCACAAATGTAGATACGAAAACGTCGCACAAATTTATGTGCGGAAACGTTAAACCATATAATGCTGCGAAGATGACGTCAGAAGCGCATAGTAGGGAAAAGTCCTCGCTGTTGGTCGGGCAGTAGTTCAGGCAAGGCAGTGACAGAGTAGTCACCTTCCAGTCCTCCTGATGTTGTCCGTGGTTTGTTGATGTTGTCGTCTCCTCTGCTCAGAAGGTAGGGTTGTTGTTCGTTTGTCGGGGTCACCAATTATGGCGGCTGAAAAGTGTGTGAGAGGAAGAAAAAGGAGAAGAAAGCGTTTCGTCCTAGGCCCACTAGAGGACTCATTAGTAAGGCTATCTAGCGGACCCGTGCCTTAGACGCGGGATGTCGTAAGGACAGTTTAGGACGGTATATGTACAAACAGAGGAAGATTCAGGTAGTAGCGGGGAAGGTGTTGTCGTAATGTCCCTCTGTTGACGAGCATAGGAAGTAACAAAGTGAAACTTCTTTAGGCGCTGTAGGCGTAAACCCGATTTGGCGATGAAACGGTGAAACGATAAAACGAAATTCTATTCTATTAGCATATACGGTTGAGGGTTCGGCATTGCTTAATAAAGATTATGATAAAATTCCGATGATACTAAGTGGAGATTTCAGCATGAACTTTGCATCGGAACAATCAAAATTACTAATTGAATTTTTTAGAAGTAAATTAAGATTGGAAATGGTAAGTAGTCCTAATGAAGCGACAACAAGATCAGGAACAACTCTCGATGCAGTATTTGCAAGACATTTAGACAAAATTGAATCAAGAATATTTATATCATATTTTAGCTATCACAAGCCAATTGTTTCAATAATAGAATCATAGAAAATTAAATGTCATAAAGTGTTAATAAAAATTCGAAAAAAAATTAAAGAAAGAAGTTTCACTTCAGCCATATGGTCTAAGCACACACCAATTTTTTTTATGGAATTTTCACGAACATATTAATGGAATTTTTCTAATGGAAATGATACTAAATAAGATATAATTGCGATGATATTTACTTGTGTAATGGGCGATGAAAGTTTCGGAAAATTAATGCAAATATGATCCGAATTATATCTTATTTGGTATCATTTTCATTAGAAAAATGCCACGTATATGTTGGTGAAAGTTCCATCAAAAAATAATAAAAAATAAAGAAGTTTTGTCATTGGATTAGTGGTGGTCTCACCGAAATACCCGACCCGTATATCATACTTCTCGGCGAGCGAGGCCTCCCGAGCTTCACGCCCACTCACGTGGTATACCCCGCAGGAGTGGGGATAGTTCTGCGACACTTCTTGTTCAGAATTTTGTGACACTTATCGATTAAATACTGTATAATTCAAAAATATCTTGGACAAAAAATGAACGATGGATGGAAAGAGTAGAGCTTGAAAATGTGTCAAGGTATGTTGTTGTACTACTTTTTTAACGAAATTATTGTAGTTCAAATATCGATAATTTCTTGAATATAGAAAAGTGTGAAAATACTCTTTGGATTCAATGTATGTTATGGTTTGCTAAATATGTAAAAGTAGTTTATCTTTTCGTTTGTAATAGTGATTCCAGCAAATTTTTGTCTTCAATTTATCTACGATAAAGCACTAGTTGACCTGAACATAAACTATACACAAGGCAAGGAATATGTTAACCACTAGACGAGGTATTTAGGTCCATTTTCACATACATTATGAAAAGCATTATCATGTTGCTTGGCTTTTGTTAATTAATATAAATTGGAGGTTGTTCAATTAGTTACAGTAAAGAGCTTCACTACTCTATAAAAAGTAACTTTAATTCCGTATCTGGCACAAGGATAAATGTTTGTTAAAAACATATGATACGACGTCAGCATATCTTTTAAGTATCAACAATAGTTTTTGCTTGTAGAGTTAGTTGTGTTTAATACCAAAATATAGCGGAAAATTATAAAAATGATACTTGAAATTGACATTTCTTAGGGGTTACAAAATTAGATACAGGATTAAAACTGTATTTATGATCTTAGAAAGTTGATAAAAATAAAAGCTTCATGCTTTAAAATATGTTCATGTATATTGTTGCACTATTTTTTTAACGATACCATCATAGTTCAAATATTGATAAAAATCAGAAATTCATTGTTCAAATACTTTTTGGATCGACTGTACAAGTATGTAGAAACAATATCACTGTACAAAGAAAATGTTAATGTTATATCAAAAAATTGCTCAGTTCTTTCAATCTATGCAACATGGTTTCTCCAATGCACTTCTTGAGAATGTATTAAAAGTCAAAAACTGGGTCAATAACGTTAACGTGTCAAAGCACGAAGAACTGTCTCGCTGTGGCATTTAAATGTACCAGAGATCGAAAACTAATTATTCCAAACTAATGGACTTCATCGTTTATTCTTTATGAAAGCAAATATTTTTTAAAACGCCACAAGAACTTATATGCCTAAGAAATCTTACAATGAAGTAAGTTCACAAAGCCCTAATCCAGCAAATCCTGGTCAGGACAGATCCATTTATACAGGGTGTTTCGTCTAAAACAGGACACCTAAATATCTCCTCTACCTCTGAAAATACAAAAAATGTTTCTAACGTAATTTAAATCATTTCAAAAGACGAATCAGATGGAAGAATCGTTTTTTGTAAATTGTAATTTTTTAATTGTTTTTCAAGGTCTCTCGTGTTTTTTTTACACATATACACAAATTTTTTGTTGTTGTATGTTATAGCAAACATTATTGTGCGTTCATCCATATTTAATAACACGACCTTGAAATTACCGTGAACCACTAAATTTGTTAATTAATGCAGAGCTTACTTTCAGCGACATTTCAGATTTCAACGGTAACAGAAATTCGACCATGAACTCGAACTTGTAAATAATCACATTTTTACTGCAATAAATGTTCGAAATGATGTCCTTCCGTTGTGATACATTTCGTGAGGCGAAAAACGACAGATTGTACAGCTCTTTCGAAAACCCCATTAAGAAAAGTGTACGCGGTTTTCAAAGTCTCTTCCATGGAGCTCTTGGTGAAGAGATAAATGGAAAGGATGAAATTTTTGTGAATGAAGATTCCGGAATATGCTTGTCACACTAATACCGGTTTCACGTCCAAGTTGCCTTATACTAACATGTGAGTTTTGATTAACATTAGAGATGATATTGTTCACATTTGCTTCATGAGTAACAGTCTTACGTCTCACACGAATGTTTCTGTTGACACTACCAGTCTCACAAAATGTTTTAACAATACTTGTGTATGCAGCACGTGCTGGACAAGAACGTTCTGGAAATCTATCTTTGTTAATTTCTATTGCTTCTCTTAAGGGTACGTGTCCATCTGAGAGTTTTTGTCGATAGTTGCTCTCGAGAGTACTCTCAATTTATGTGTCCATTTGAGACTACGTCAGAAATTTTTTGCTCTCGGCGATTGACGTGACAGTCAACCCACGGAAAGTCCTCTCAGGTATATGGCCATCTGAATTTCGTGCGTGTAGCTCTCAGACGAATCTTGATAGTTATTAGAATACTCATGAATAGAATGGATGTGCCAAAGTTTGCTGCAATTTTGCAATGTATTTAATAAGGAAAAAGAAATATTCCAAAAAGAGAAAGTGCTGGATTAAACCATGGATAATGCGACGCGATAAAATGGGTGCATTTTCTACACTTATACAATAATTGCATATAGAAGATGCACAACAGTTTAGAAGCAAAATTATACAATTTCAATTCAATTTCGAATCACAATTAAATGTTTTTGCTAATTCATTAAAAATATTATTTTTCTTATCACGATTCTTGTAATCTGGGTGTATGATATTCCATAAAAATTCATTATTTTCGTACAACGTGATTAATTGTTCCACTTCTGTGTCAGATCAGTGTTTCCCGTTCATTGTTGTATATATAAATATGTATACAATATAATATACATATATGTGAAAATTATCTCGACAACTCTCAGCAATACGAATGGCGTTCGTATAGCTGACAGTTGCTCGCCGAAGGAAAAATTGAACGTGTCCATTAGCGTTTTTCATCTTTCTGTTTGCTCTCCGATAGCCCTCTCAATACCGTGTACACTGTCAAATTTGACTCTCGAGAGTAACTCGCGAGTTTAAACTCTCAGATGGACACGTACCTTTAGACACTCCCGAGCTTCATCGTAAATTAAGACCATTTGAATTTTCTCCTGTTCTGAATAACGCATTATGAATCGCTTGTCGATACACTGAGAAATCTAGCAGTGAGCAAACTCTTAAATACATATCTCTCTCACTCTCTATGTACACAGAGGAATGATACAATATGTTTATTTACAAGTTCAAGTTCATGGTCGAATTTCTGTTACCGTTGAAATCTGAAATGTCGCTGAAAGTAAGTTCTGCATTAATTAGCAAATTTTAGAGTTCACGGTCATTTCAAGGTCGTGCTGTTAAACAAGGATGAATGCACAATAATGTTTGCTATAACATACAACAACACAAAATGTGTGTACATGTGTAAAAAAACACGAGTGACCTTGAAAAGACGATTAAAAAATTACAATTTATAAAAAACGATTCTTCCATCTGATTCGTCTTTTGAAACCATTTAGATTACCTTAGAAACATTTTTTGTATTTTCAGAGGTAGAGAAGATATTTAGGTGTACTGTTTTTGACGAAACACCCTGTATTAAGATGAACTCGTTTAGCTTCATATCAATATTCAAATTCATGTTAACCTAGTTGCGGTTCTTTTGGATCTTGTCTACGTTTAATTATTTTTGTGCATTCGTAATCATATATACAAGTTCCTAATGACATTCATATGTTATCTTGAAAACGGCATACGCGAGTCTAGAAGCCATAATAACGCTACATAATGTGGAATTTGAAAATTATGATTCGTTCACGGACTTCACAGTACGTAAGCAGTTCAGATGAAATCGTTTCGTGCATTTGTGTTGGTAATTGCGGAGGAATTTGCGAAATTTATATAATTACGTAGGGAAGGAATGGATACAGATGCCTTCGGGGGAAGTTAGCATACTCGATCCGTGAATCCGTGTCTCGATTCCTAAAGACATGGGGAGTACAGGGGCCACCCATGAACGTGGATTAGCATGAAAATCAGACGTCGCGGAGTAAGTCGTGCAACGGGATTCTGAAACTGAATACGTTTATCCTCGTTCTAGAGTTACTCTGCATTCAGTACCGTTATCTTCCTATACGACAAAACCTAAAGGCACACCGATGGGAATTCTCGAGCAATAAAAACCTTCTCGAAACGGTCCCGCATTCACTTTCGTCGACCCTTTTCAGAAATTCAATGACAATATAGAACGTTCAGAGTATCTTAACGTCGTCATTAATGACACAATTTTTCGTTAGAAACAGGTATCGTGTAAATACAAGGAATCCCACGTAACTTGAGCATCATCAATTATCGTTGTTGATAAGAGAAAAAGAAATGTTAGAGAAAAGTATGACTAGTCGACTGCGGATCTTTATGCAAAATAAAATATTTTCTTTATCAATTGCAAAAAAAAAATGGAAATCAAATAGAAAGTTCTGTCCTTCTTGAATAATTTTAATAGATTGAAACTAATGTGTCAACACGCGCCCATCCTTGTAATCTTCTCACTATTTTGTATTTCATTCATTCAATTTTGTCATAAAGCCATAAAATCCACAGTCTAATCATTAGCTTTGGAAGGATTAACATTGTGTTAAGTAAATGACTTTTAGTGTATTGCATTTATTGAGCTTAGAGTTTTAGATAACACCGTGTAGGATTATTGCAAATATACCCTAGTAGCATTTATGGTTGGCCAACGGTGGCCAACGGTTGGGAGTTAGTTGGTATATGGTTAGTGGTTTTGCCTACAGATCCCCAACGTAGGGCCGACGACGAAAAATGATGTGAATTTGCCAACGAATATCCAACGTTGGGCCTACAGATATTATGGTCGGTTAAATAACGTGAAATTTACGACGGTGATACTACATTGGCCCAACGAAAATCTGCCAACATTTAAATATATCGTCTAACAGACACCAGAAATGTAATGTTGCTGCAACTAAAAACATGTTATATTCCAAATTCAATTTTTTTTTCATATTTCTAAATATACTCGCAATTTGTTATTTTTGCGTGATAGTTGATGCACCAAAGTTTTATTGTGTGCAGCCTTGGAGTTCATTTATTTCTTTAAGTTTCTCCATTTGACAAGGCGCAGGTACGGGTGTTGCATTCGCTTTTAGAACGACAGTATGCGGAGGTCTTAGTGCTCGTATACCGTAACGAAACCCTTTATGTATTATGATTTACATTTGTCGACGTATCTAGTAACCCAAATCATAGCACATCCAACCACGAAATAGTTACGACGGTAGCGTATCAACTTACTACGCAGAGGATCCAGGTTCAAGTCCGACGAGGGTACGAAATTTTTTTTCTTTATTCCAATTTTTACCGTGGAGATACATTGTTTAAGTATTATTTATTATATTCTGTGAAAACAACCGTAAAAGAGAAGATCAGAACAAACGTATTATAGCGACGTAGGCTCCACGTTGGGTATGATCGTTGGCCCTACGTTGGCCCTACGTTGGCCGCGATCGTTGGCCCAACGAAAAAAAATAGCGACATTTCTAACGGTTGGCCAACGAATACTGCAACGTAGGCCCAACGAAATGCCAACCATAAATGCTACTAGGGTAGTGGGTAAGGTTCATTTAATAAAGACTTTGATCTGAAATAATATCTTGTACAGGCTGTCCCAAGTAACCCGAGCACTTCAGATGTCTCAGTTATTATTGGTAGAAGAAAAGAATGTTAAAGAAAAACAAGATTATGTTTCAATAGGCAAATATTGCGGAAGGTCAAGACCACATTTTTTCGAGATTTCAATTATCCTTATAATTAAACTGCTGAAAAATTATACTTGCGTTAATAATTTGCATCTCATCAACTATAATAGAAAAGAGCGATGTTGACAAGATTTTAAAAATGTTACATTTATGATTTCAAAAAAGCTCTAAGAAAATCTAAAATTTTTAAACGAACACCTTTCCCACTCTCCACTTTGAATACTGTTTTCATTCCTTCAATCATGAACTACGTCTCAATGAAAGAATATGTGTGATACACATCTATAATATCCACTTCCAACCAAAGTTTCATCAATGTCGGCGGATGCCACTTTGGTATGTTCCCTCGTTAAACCTTGGGAGCCCATCACTGCTAAGCTGACCGGATTTTTAGGTTCCGGCAGCCCCCCAGCCATAGTGCTTCCCATTTTTCAATACTGGGCATATAGGTTTCACAGTCTAGATCTAGATCAGTCAAGTACCGCCAATACTTCCAGATCTTATTGGCTAGCTTGATAAAGGCTTTCCTAGAAGACCTAAACCCTAGGATATCCTCCTTCGTTTTTCGTTCTATTAGGTTCTAAAAATTTGGTATTAAAACTTGAGCGACATTTTATCTCTATTTATGTAGTATATCAATGGAAACTGCGAGGCTAAATCAATCGATTTTTATTCTGCTTTTTGTCGTAACTGTTTATTATTGAGTTATGTTTGCTATCAAAGTGAAAATGTAGAAGAAGCAAATTCGTGCGATCTTATTATACGAGTTTTAATTAGAATGAAAAGTGGTAGAAACGGCTCGCAATATTAACACTAAACCTACCATGATCAAATGACCGGTCTTATATTCTGCAATTGTTGAAATTATAAAAATACGTTTGTGATAAGTAATAATGGGTTGGGGAAAAAGAAATCCATTATTTTTTCGCTAGATGGCTGTAGTGATGCATATCTCGTAAAGTATTGTTGAAACAAAACAAATACTTTTACAGTTTTTTGATTGGTCGATTCAGTTGTGAGTTATGGGATGTAAAAGATGGAAATTAAGAAAGAGAAAATTCGGTATATTTTACAATTCTGCTTTGACAAAGGCGAAAATGTAAGCCAGGCGGCTGAAATTGTGAATGGTGTTTATTTTCCCCTTATTGTCACAGCCAATTACGCGCAATTTTGGTTTCGTCGATTCCGTTCCGGTGTTTTCGATGTTAACACTAGATTTACGGAGCACTAAAATTGATTATTTTACATTGCTTTATAAAAATAATGAAATTGTATTTGCTTAGATCTTCAGCAATTTTTATTGTAATATGTACACAAAAAAATAAATCTATTTAATAATTCCTCATTAATGCCTCCTTACACTCTTAATAATCGTAAATTATAAATTTTTGAATCCGTCATTTTGACGGGCCCCGTAAATCTAGTGTTAAAGATGCACCTCGCACAGGTAGGCCCGCCGTCGAAAATGTCGATAAAATTATGGAAATGATCGAAGTAGACCTGCATGTTAGCAGTCATAGCATCGCCCAGGAGCTAAAGATCGACCACAAAACAGTTTTAAACCATTTGCATAAAGTAGCGATTGACCAGAAGCGGCCAGAATTGGCCAACAGGAGAGGCGTTGTGTTCCATCAGGACAACGCCAGGCCACACACGTCTATGGTGACTCGTCAGAAACTCCGGGAGCTTGGTTGTGAAGTTTAGATTCATCCACCTTATAGTTCGGACCTGACACCAAGCGATTACCATCCTTTTTTATCATTGCAAAACTTCCTTAGTGATAAGAAATTGGCATCAAGAGAAGATTGTGAAAATCGCTTAGTCCGAGCTTTTCGCCAATAGGGTCCAGGGCTTCTATGAGAGAGACATTATGAAATTACCTTTATAATGACAACAAATTATAAAACAAAACGGTGAATATTTGACCCAAATCGGACAATCCGAACCATGTTAAATAAAGTCTTGAAATAAATGTAAAAATAATGGCTTTCTTCTTCCCCAACCTAATACTATATTATATTGACTATTATATTGAACATTACGGACAATCTCAATAAATTTAGTGCTGCTGTTATTTTAAAATGGCAACATTCACCGATACTTTTAATTCTTGGTCGGTTTAGTGTTAACAATATGTTTGATCAAGGGACTATTAATAAGCATACAACTCAACACTGGTTTCAAAAATTCCGTGACAGAGATAAAAACCTCAAAGGTGGAGAGGCTCGTGGACGTCCTTCTGCAGCTGGTAGGCTGAGAAACATAGTGGTGTAAGTCCAAATTTTGAAGAATTAAGTCAATATTGTTTTTCGAATCTTACAAACATCATTTATTTACCGGTAGCATTAACACTAAACCTACCAAGTACAAAACATTCAAAAATAAAACGCCTTAAAGAAGTGAAAATATTGAATTTCTTTAAACTTTGTACCGTTTCCATTACAATATGTGCTTAAATCATGAAGTCAATTCAGTCATTTCCTATGAAATCGTTTTCCAAATTTAAATAATTATAAAATAAAAAACCGGTCATTTCGACCGTGGTAGGTTTAGTGTTAATGGATGTAGAACTTCATTCTTTACCGAAAAATGGCGGCTTATTCTTTTGTCACTAAATGAATAGAACGAATAATTTGGGATCATATTGGTAAGTCCACCATTCCTAAGTCCACCTTAGGCCGTTTTGTTTTCAACCGTTAATTTAAAATATAGATCTCCAAAACGTATTCTGCAATTGCGATCAATTGAAATTTATTCAAATATTTGTATCACATTATGTAATAAACTAATTGTTTTAACTTAAAAAATCCAAGTCAAAGGGTCCAATATTAAAGAAGTTATCGTCTTCTCAAGAGTATCCGAATATATATGGTAGTCACTGTATTTCGATATTAGTCAATCTTAACACTTTGCCGCCCGGCGACACCACAGTGGTGTCGCGCACAAAGTATTGCTCAACGGCCGGCGACACCACAGTGGTGTACTGGACGGCATAGTGTTAATTGCGCATTATTTAATATTTACTATTTACTATTTACTATTAATATTTAATATTTACATATGTATATCTTCCAAATTTCGTGAAAATAGGGGGCAGGATTGAAAACTCATGAGAGGTAACGATGACATTAGTAAAACTTGAAAATTTATAATCACCCGATAACCTCAAGAACGGCCGGCGCCAAGCGATGAAATTTTTACGAGACGTGCGGACGGCAAAGTGTTAATTAGATTATTCGCTTCCAAATTGTGCAAAATTTTGATTCGAATAGATGGGTTTTTGCAACTGCAATGCGTATATGAAGTTCTTTACATATCAACAAACGCAAAACATTATATTACTCGATATACTATTACATCACTATAATTCTCAGCCCGCCAATTGATAATGGTGAACCAACGGCTATTATTGAAGCAGATCCTCGAAAAAATCTCGAGGCGTCGCAAAAGAACTAAAAGTTGATTCGTCGTTTAGTTTAAATTGGCAAATGAATATATAGATTTAAAGTTCATGAACAAAAGCCGTAATGTTTTTGCGCCAACCTAATAAAAAGCCACGACATTCAAATGAATTTGTACGAAAAATTCATTGTTAATATGATCGCATCAAAAGAACGCAATCTGTTGCTGCTTACAGAGTAACATTTTCGAATAATTTATAAAATCGTTTTACCGTTCCTTTGAAATACTCTACACTCTACACGCATGGTGATTACATGTTCTTTGTCATACTGACACACACACATTAACTCAGTGATGCCAGTAGCGGTGGCTTAATATGCATATGACACAAAAAGAGATCAAAGCTCGCGTGAACGCTTTTCATTTTTCGGATGAAAAAGTAATATACATATACTGGGCGTGTGTGTACAAATACTGTTTTAAAGAATAAAATTACCTTGCATTCTGCAAAATATTGTCATGCGTTTTAAATAATATACATCGATAAGCTTCGAAACAGAAAAACGATACTAAACATGTTGCATAAAAGCTTAAATAATTAATTTCTATCAGTATTTTTAAACAATTTTAGTGTTTAAAGAAGATATCTCGGTATAAAATGGTATTTAGTGTAAATTACACTTAATTAATTTACGTCCTGTAAATTTAAAGGTTTCTGAACCTTGTAGCACACAAAATATAAATCAATGAAACATTATTCAACGATTGAATATTTGAAAAACAGTTGCATTATTTTTCTACAGGAATATAAAAAATATTATAATAATAAATACGCATATAAAATAATTTTTGAAAATTCTGTTCAGTTCTGTAACATAATGTAACAAAAACGATTAATACAAATAACATTTTTTTAACCTATAAATTCTATTTTGTATATCAAATGCTATTGTTATACGCTTTCGTTACGTGTAACTAACTTATTTTCCAGATCTATGTTAATTATCTATAGAAATTATAAGAATTGAACTACAGCACTTCATACAAGACACGATTTACTGAAGTTATTAACAAGAAAATTTGAATCCGCCATCAATAATTTGAATACGCTATTGTAAGAATTAAAACAACATTGAATTTAATTGTAGTATAACTACTAATAAAAAAATCCAACTCTATAAACAAGTTTCAGAAAATATGATTTGTTATAATAAAATACTAGAAAACATTACGGTTTCGTTAATTTTTATAGTTAAATGTCGATCTCATGTATCTACATGAAGAAGTGAGAAAAGTATACAAAAGTACAATATATTAATAAATTAAAAGTTTAATTTTCTCATTATAAGAAGAAGGCTTATACTTGTATTTTGCTTGTATTTTCTGCAAAACCGTTAATTTCGTTAACTCTCATTAATTTTATAAGATACAATTTATATCTGGAACAGTTAAAAAATACATTATTCCATAAGATTAATGAAAAAATAATTGTAGTGTGGAACCATCAATATTGGAGCAGTACTTATAATTCACAAATTGTCAGCTTGACAATTATGAACCACCAATATCTACATAACATTGCTAACTAGTGACAAGTCTATTTATTTCGACATTAACGAATTCTGGTTTAGTATCAAATCATTGAAAACTTTTTTAGCTGCTACCTGATTTTCTAGTAACCCGTCAAGATGCTCTGATTTAACTACCACGATTTTACGCAGGGCTGTGGAGCAGGGCTGTTACTTTCCATCGAGCTTCGAAGCTTCGAAGTTTGTATAATGTATATGGAAACAAAATATGAAAATTTGTTCATTTCAACAATTATTTTAACAGTGAAATGATAATTCAAATAATAAATATATTATTTTAACAATAAATTATTGAAATAATTCAAATAATATATATAGAAACCAATTGTGAAAATTAATTAATTTAAACAATTATTTTAACAATGTGCTATCGAAAGGATAATTCAAATTATAAATATGTTATCTTAACAATAAATTATTGAAATAATTTAAATAGTGAATATAGAAACAAATTATGAAAATTTATTTCTTTTATCCGTTAACTGGAAACGAATCGAAGTGTCGAAACCAGGGATCAAAAACCTAACCCGAATCGGATTCGGTTCTCAATAACCCGCTGTAACCCGCGTAGCTTTGAGAACCGGCTACTAGATGGCCAACTGTAACCCGGTTAACCCGGTAAGAGCGGGTTATGGTCGGAAAGCTTTAAAACAGTAATTGCAATCGAAACTCGAATCGGTTTCGGTTCTTTGTAACCAATGAAACACTGTATCCCACATTAAGAGAGGGCTTTGAGTACGAAGTTTGAACTTCTTTTCTTATTTATAATATAATTATGCTTTGGTGCCAATCAGTTGAATTTATCTATGAATAAATTTTTAATAATATGAGAACAACTTATTATTGATGTAAAGAAATTTGTCTTTTCAGTAATTGTGAAGTGTCTCGCGAGTTCTTATATCACACGACGTGTTCAGTGTCGATTATTGATATAGAATATGCTTTCAAAAGATTATTATTAATATTTATTTATTTATAAAGTTAAGAATAAAGCAATTGATATTTTAGTTTCTTTAATAATTTAATTAGTTATTTAATAGTTTGATAGTTAATATAAACAGTTAAATAAATAGATAGTAAATTTAAGTTGTAAAAGAAAGTGGAAACTATAAACGTAATTAAAATGGATCGTGATCATCCTGTGCGTCAATATTTATAATTAGTTTACAATTCAGGTTATACGGCCGGTTAGGTTTCGTGAATCTCTATTTAATAGTAACCCGCTCCGAGCGGGTTAACCCGCTCTCTCTAGGATTTGAGAACCGTTCCCTCAAGGTTAGTATGGGTTACAGCGGGTTACAGTAACCTTCCTTGGTTAATCGGGTTTGGGTTAGGGTTAGGCATCGGGTTAGAATCCATGTTCGAAACTTCGATTTTCATCACCTTCGAAGTTCCCTTCGTTCCTTCGAAGCTTTGAGGAGTCGAAGCTTCGGAAATGTAACAGCCCTACTGTGGAGTCGAAGCCGGAGTCGGAAGAAATTTCTGATCACCGAAGTCGGAGTCGGAGTCGGAGTCGGAGTCGGAGTCGGAGTCGGAGTCGGAGTCGGAGTCGGAGTCGGAGTCGGAGTCGGAGTCGGAGTCGGAGTCGGAGTCGGAGTCGGAGTCGGAGTCGGAGTCGGAGTCGGAGTCGGGATATTGATTGCTGACTCCACAGCCCTGATTTTACGTACTATTTTTAACGCATTTTTGATTTTTCACCTTCCCTTAATCTGTTTGAAATTAACAACACGAGGAAATGAAAATAAAATCCATTTGCACAAACCGACAGAGCAGATTTATGTTTTTCAGAAGTATAACGCGTGGAAAATATTAAACCTCTTAAATAATTAATTCCTTGTCTACCACCGACGAGATATCTCGCGCTTCAATGTTGTTCATGCAACGCCACGGACGAGATACCCCGCAACTCATTAGAGTTTGTTACAGGTTCTATATTATCAATACACTATTATACATTATTATCTATTTGAAGTTGCAAAATATGAAGGAAAACCTTATATCCATTGTTATACATAAAAATACTAATCCTACATTATACAATACTAACGTGAAGTATACTTATAAACTTTTGAGGGTCTTCTATTTCTTCGATGAATCCACAGCTCAGTACCATTTATTCGAATTCGTCTTAATAGTTGTGCTTGGGTTCCGAGCTCAATGTGGGCACCACCAGTGTCCAAACACACTTGTAATTAAAATTAAATTTAATTAAAGTCGCTTGTGATTAAAAATAATTCTCCTTTATTTTCGTGCATGATACAACTTAAAACATGGAGCTTCACATAACGCAATATCAAAAGTTTTGCAAAAATAACTTGTTTCTTTACCTAAGTTATTTTTCTAACGCACTACACAACTTTTTGTTGGGTGTATTTGAATTTTCCACTTTCTTTGTTCCACTAACTTCTGCCATCTTTCAGATAATGGTACATCGTCGTCACTTACAAATAATTGTACATCTTCGTATTCACTATCACTGACAATTTGGTTTCTTACTCGTCGAGCTATCGTTACGTACAAATACAGTGTATACCTGCCAAGTGCTAGCTGAAAACCGAGAATATCTTCCATACAGGTAAGAAATACATTGCACCCACCGGTCCGTAAATGACATTTAGCTGTAAACATAGAAAAACAGACTTGCGGGATATGTCGTCCGTAGCATCGTACGAACGGCATTGCTTCGCGGGATATCTCGTCCGTGGTGTTGCATGAACAACATTGAAGCACGAGATATCTCGTCGGTGGTAACCCAGGGGTTAAGGACAGCTGGACATTGTCAATTCTATAGAGATCACTACGTCAATATATAATTTCAAGCTAAAGAGTCATGCAATGAATATTAAACCTTTAAAATTACTTACGCAATTGGTTGCTAATATACATAACGGTTGAACTGCGTTTTGGAGAACTCTTTTTTTCAAGTTTTTTTTATACGATCCTATAGATTTCGACGAGAAAACACCGAAAATGAAAATCTTATTGTGAGGAATTCATTGGTTCAAAAGTTATACGCATATAAAGTTGAACACTTTTAAGCCTTTTTGATAGGTTAAAGTGACGCCATATTGATATATTTGCTAGGTGATACACATAAAATGGGCTAATTAGTTCCGAACAGATCCGTTAGATGGAAGCACAAACACGTACGTAATAATAACACATTTACCAAATCAAAATTCAAAACATTATATTTACCACGGTGGGGCCGGCCTTCTCCGCTCCCACGACGACCTAACCCCAAACCATCTTGGACTGTACCTTATTTTTGAAATCCTGTATATGATTCTGTATATTTTAATTATTGTTCAGTGACAGCTTGTGCTAAATCAAACTTGTGGAAATAATTTTGTTTAAAAGATTAAAAACAACTAAGTATGAAAAAGACAGGTCAGCCCAATTGGTTAAGCTCACTCTTTTATGCAACCCGATAGATTTCGACGAGAAAACACTGAAAATATAAATCCTGTATAGGAGAACAAGGACAAGATTTAATAGAATCGTTATTTTAATAAATAGTGATTTGTTAATTAAGATATTAAATAGACTAGCCAGTTATGTGCATGTTTTTACCAGATTAATAACACTGTTCGATACCAAATTTGTTTCCTAATTACTGTTGAGTGGTTCTTATAGGGCTTTTTACGCCTACAGTTTTTGAGAAACATGACTTTGAAAAATAAACATATTTTTCAACTTTAAACAAATATTGTGATGTTATTATAAAAGATATTGAATTGTTCTTTGTAGCAAAAGATTCTGTAGACTTTCCCGAATACAGTGATATCCAACATGAATACATTATGAATGTTTAAACATGTTTAAACAATCATTAAAGACGGAGAGACACCATTTTTGCACCAATTTTTGAGGATATTTTTGACTTTATCTCAAAAAATAAGGGACCCGCGTAAAATCGAACGATATTATGCTTATGCTATATTTTTATCTTGAGAAACCTTCCTTGTTACTGTAAAAATTACGAGAAATCTAAATAAATTCAGTCTTGTAATTTTTATAAAACAACATATACGAGTTACATTTTGTGCTCGGTACAGTTAGTGTTAAAATAACGTTGAAATCAGACATTATTTGATTTAAAACGTATTATTTAACAAATAGTGTAAATTCTGTAAATAAAATATATTCTATTGTTAACTAGAAACAATACCACAAAATTGCACCTGACTGTGTGTAGTATTTTTTCATTCCGAACAAAATGAATATTAATGTTACTCACTGTACATACGAGCAGTCCCTTGAAGATTGTGAAATCGAAAACACTGATTGTAAATCTGGATAATAAATAATATTTTATAAAATTCTACAGATGGTTATATTACAGAAATCTAATTTCGGTAAAAGACATATTGGTGAAGAATTATGCAAAACTCGTGCAGCTTTTCCAAAGTCTGGCCCGATAAATCAGCATCCTTTTTTCTTTTCCCTCTTTGATGGTTGACTGTCGTCATTAGGACTTTACAAGCACGACGCGAACTCCCCGAAATGCCTGGGATGCGCGAAACGTGTCGAGAATAGCGAGTTCATACAAGTTTCGGGAAGAAAGCTTCTGCAATTCTAAAGCGATCGTTATACATTTCATGGGACAGAGGGGTTTCGTGGTCTCTTATTCAGGTTTGGGAAATCAGCGCAGTGTAGTCTGAAAGGAAACCTAACCAGGTTTCTTAAAATCCCATTTCGTTCACCGTAAAGCTTAAAGTTCAAACAATAAATTTTTGCTACATCATCGTCTCGCAAAATAACAATATTTATAATCGTTTTAGATTTCATTTCTGTCGTATTAATCTTTGAAACGGAGTATTTATATACAATAAATGAAGAATAGTCATTTCAGAACTATTTTTAAATGAATGTGAAGTTGATAGAATAACGATTTTAAAGCTGATACTATATTGAGTTCAGTGAAAAGATTGTTCTTTTTCCTGTTACTAGATAATGTTATAAGTAGACAGCGGATCTTGCAGCGGATGCATTATTTACAAGATACTGAAAGCAAATAAGAAATATTGAATTGAATAGCTCAAATATATCTATAATATTTATAATATTACTTAAAATTAGTTAAAATGTCTTAGTTGAAACTTATTTAAAATTAATATAATATTACTTAGTAATCGTAAAAATTCAGAATTGTTGATTCATCGCATTAAATGTAATAAATTAATACATGACCAAATATTAAATTAAGTCTAAATAAATCAATTTAATATTGAAACATCTTCTACATTACATCGTTAAATTTGTGAGGGCTTACGTGTTTGTTAAAACCCTATCGAAATACTAATATTTAGAAATTATTCTTATAATGGAGCGATTGGCTGTTAATAATTAAAAACTTAAGGGCTGAAATACTTAATAACCAATTTTCCGATAACAAACTTTGACGCAACTTTTTATCAGGAATATTTTCCGGCTGTCCGTCGATGCTGAGATATTTTTAAAGTCAATATTTGTCGTCATCTATAGGGTGGATCACGTAAATGGAACCGTAAAAACATTTTCTGTATTTGTGAGTATTCACCATCTTCTGTACCAGTTTCTCATATACATGGAAACATTGAATATACACAGAATTTACATACATATTTATGTGACACTGTACCTATACAGTAGGCGATCAAATTATTATAATATTTTCATCAAGAATGAAATTGAAAATACACTTTTAGTTATACCTTTTTAATAATCAGAAACATATTGTTATATTCTTAATAATAAATGACAATGCTTCTAAATCTCTCAATGTTAATTAATGATTAATGTTGTAATTTGTAATTTCTATATTAAAAATCAATATTTATACTGATTTATTGTATGAACCGAATTTTGTTAACATTTATGAGGTGCAATAAGGTTAAAATGTTATAGATTTATATTTATAGTGATTGATGAAATGAACCGATATCTCTTAACATGTATAAAATGCTATAAAAGGCTACATACAACGATAAAACTTGTCATTTCAATTTATGCTTCATTAAATATATTTCTTCTATTTTGTGATATCTTTATGTGCTCCGGTTGAACAGTCAACATGCTAATAACGATATACGAAATTATGGGTATCTGTACATACACAGACACACACACACGCGCCCATTTGAGACGAATAATTGTGTACATATAATGTTATCGTAATAACTTAATGCAAAACAATAATGTATTTTTACAACTATTACTTTTTAATACTTCGTTATACAGGGTGTCCCAAAAATGTTGTTTTTCCTTCAAACGGGAGGTTCCTGAAGTCATTTGAAGCGACATTTTTCTTTGGTAAAATCCCCGTCTCGGCTTTGTTAAGGAATTGTTAACGAAAAATACGGACCAATCAGCGCGACCTAGACGCGTATCGGCAGAGACGGCCGTGCGCGCCAGCAGCAGAGTGATGGTGATACACCGCGGACGAAATAACGAACAAGAGAAGAACATTTTTTCGATTACTATTTCGGATAGATCAAATTTGAATAGACGTGCAAAGAAAAGTGGCAACTTTTTTCATTCAATTATATGACTAGAGCTAACATAGCGATGAAAATGAGTTTTTAGGAGCTTATAGTGAACACATAAGAGTATCTCTGAACAGCACACTACCGTATATGTATAAAATATGCTCGTGTATAAAAGTTATCAGATCATTGTTCGAAAGAAATATAAAGTCAATGATAATTTTAGGATCAAGAAAGTAGTTTTACATTTAGCAATAACATGATAAAACAACGATTTTCAATGCAAAAGGAACGTTACTAATGAAACCATAAACAATTTATTACTGTCGAATACATTTTTTTCAAAAGCAATTGATTTATGTGAATTTACTATTTCACACCTCGTTAATCTCATTTTATTCTTGTTAGTAGTGAATTGATTTGTCTGTTGTCTTCACCGTGCCTTCTAGATTACACAATGATAATAGTAAATAAACATTTAACACTTGCGAATGCATTTTCTATTACTTTTCTTCGAAATAGTATCTAATATGAAGAGCATCAGTATATTATCAGTAACTTATTAAAATTATTAAAAGAAAAAACAAATTTTTATTTAACTCTATCAGTTATTATATAATTTTAATTGTTATATTTAATTTTATTTTGATTCTATTTGATTCTAGTAAGTATTACTTGGTTCTCTTGTAACTGATTGTAGAAAACGATTGCTTTGTATAAAGATTTGCCGTCTAGTAATCATAGCAATAGTAATATCATTAATAATTTATTACTATCAAACATCTAACAAATATTTATTTCTGTGTGTAGGTATTTACAGACAGCATAGTACACAAAAAGCCAGGGACAATAATTGTACTAATATTTTCAGATCTTAATGCAATACAAATTTCTATACTTTTCAAATAAATTGTACCTAAAGTGAAAATAGAAATTTCAGACACAGAGAAAGACTGTACTGGTATTGTAATCTCTGCATGATGCGGCCTTGTATAAAACGGATTTATAAAGAGCGTAAAAATTGCAACAGTGGTCATATAACACAGTTAAAAAGGGCTCCTGTAACACAGTGTATACACGGTGTTTACAGATGGGCTGAACTGTACTTTAGAGGACCAAAAATTTTCAAGGTTTCTGTGAGTGATGCTACACATTTTGACGAGAAAGTGATAGACGTGTAAGTTTTAGTACACGAAATTCAAGTTTTGGTTACCGGAGTTCACTGGTTGAAAAGTTATTCGCGTGTAAATATGAGCAATTTTAAGCATTTTTGACAGGTTAGAGCGTCGGTATATTGGATATTCGTTGGGTTGTAGAGGTAGGACTGTTTAGCGCATGCGCTGGATAGATGGTGGGTGTTCAGCGCATCGGCTAAGTAGTACTCAGTGGTATAGTCCAAGCTGGTTTGGGGTTAGTTAAAAGTGCTCAACTTTACACGCGTATAACTTCTGAACCACTGAACTCCTGTCAATAAGACTTTCATTTTCGGCGTTTTCACGTCGAAATCTATAGGATTGCATAAAAAAGTTAAAAAAAAATTGGTCCTCCAAAGTACAGTTCAACCTACAGATGTATGTTTTAATTTTATGGTACCGCGAAACGAGACACTGTTGTAAGTGGACAGCGGATTTTGTGCATTTATGACAAAATTAGGTCAAATACAGAATTTCAAAGAACATTGTGTAATTATTTTCGACTTATTAATACGATGAAAAGAAGCAATACATTTTCTATTAAATTCTGTTTCTTAAAATGGTTTTAAACAATTTTAACTTTTTATTAGGGTGATAAATGGAGGATATTCATTTTCTCTTAAACTCTGTTTAAGTTCTTAGAATCGATTCAATCAATTTTTATTTTACATGAAGGTTCGCAGTGTAGCCATAATAACTCATTAGAGAATGTCACTTCAAATAAAACATATAATGACGAAATATCTTCCATTTGAATATTTTTCCTGGTTTGAATTGGAAACAAATGTATTGTATACGATCGGTTATTTATTACAGCATATACGGAATTACGTTCGGTATCTCTTTTTAGTTATTAATGAAGTACAAAATTATTATCAATCAGTTATATGATTCCTGACTGCAAATGACTTCGTTTCAATCATAGTTGGGCATATATACCATGAGGCGTAATTAAATCGTTAAAATGAATACATATATTTATATTTGCGACTGTACGAATTAATTAATTAATTGGTTTCAACCCAACAAATGTATTACATCTTCAACAGTTACTTGATTATCCTCTATATAATTAATCCTTAGAGCTTTTACAAGTATGTATTTTAAAAAATATACCTAAACTATATTTATCAATACTATAATTATATTAATATTATATTACTTTATCAAACGGAGGGTGGAAGAGTGGAGAGAGGGTATGAAAGCAAAGAGTTAGGAAGGGCGATAAGCGACCGGAAGTGGGGTTCCAAGGCTAAGGAAGGGAGGAATGATTAGGGGTGTAAGGAGGAAGGGCGACAGTTTAATAAGGAGTAATGTAAATAGTGTAAATAGCGACTTTTTGTAAATAGGTTTTCTCTCTCTCGCTCTCTCTAGTATACGTTTAGAATTAAGATAGGATATAAGATAGTTATAAGACTAGTTTTAGGAGCGGGATGATGAGGTAAAGTGGGGGAAGATAGAACTGTAGTAACCCTTAGGGGAACCAATAAAGTTACTACTATTACTTTATCAAACAAAATGAATACATTAGATATAAAAACGAGTAGGAAGTATGTCAATACATGATATCATGATATACCACAAAAACCATTTTGGTGATTAACAAAACATGTATGCTGACAGTTAGGTGAACGTTATTAACGTTATTAACCACTCAATTACAGGTATTGAACGATCCATTGAGAATGCGATGATATACAGCTTGAAGTAACGAGTGGTGCTGCAGACTTTTAGATGTTACGGAAATGTTACATTCCTCGTTGATAATAGGGCATAGTGTATCATCATCCGGTACTTTCTTGGCAAACATGGTATCAAACGTTATTCGTCTATTTTCCAGTGTAATCGCGCCTAGACTGCAATGCAACGGATCATAGTTATCACCAGCCTGCGGATTTTATGCATTTATGATAAAAATGTAGTAAGAGAATTAAAAGAATTTAAGAACATCTATGTATTATTTTCATCTTGTAGAAATTATTAAAGAAAAAACAACAATTTTATTTAGCTCCTGCTTCTTAAAATTGTTGCAAACAATTTTTATTTTGCATAAAGATCCGCAGTCTAGTTATCACCAGTGAAAAATTTACAAATACTTTATGTTGGTCTATATTGAAAATTTAAAAAACATCGTTTTGGAGATCTGTGTCAATTACACGCAAGGTGACAATTTCATCGAAATCGGTCAGCATTGTTCCTATGAGCAACAAACATTTCAAGATTAGAGCTAAAGGGTGAAAGTCGCAGATTTTCGGCCTTGTCAGAGAATTTCACCCGTATTGTAACGGTAACCGATTTCGATGAAATTTTCATTGTATTACAGATCTCCAAAATGTATTTTTTAAATCAATATAGTCCCACATAAAAAATTTGTAAAAACAACTTTTCGTATTTTCTCTGCTATTCCAACAAAATCCAATTTTTTCAAAGTTTTTTTGGTACACCAGCTGGTGAACTAATCCTTCTAAGATCTCAAAAAATCTAAAGTCGTTTGAACTCATTTGAATAAAAAGTTATTTCATTTTACAGTGTGTACGGAAACTTTTTTGACTGACAAGGAGATGACCCTCGGGACCGTGCTATTGCATGGATCGTACAATTCGCCTATTTTTCTGTGACCTTGCTGATCGCGTCGAACGTACAAAAGGACAGCGATTGTAAACACGGATCGCTATGCTCTTCTACGTCCAAACTTTACTCAATTAAACCACAAAATACAATTCATATTATATCGTGTTCAGTATCATTTTAATCAGAAAAATACAACAAAGCAGTTGGTGAAAGTCCCATAAAAAATAATGAAAAATAAAGAATTTATGTAATTGGATTATTAGTGTAGTTTCACAGCGGTATACCTGTCCCCGTATCGGATTACCCCAGTAGTGGGGATAGGTGCTTTGCGACGAGCGTACAGTTCTCGTTTTCTTAGAATTACAAGGAGAAGACGTCGGGCATGGGGTCTCAGATTTTCTCGAATCTTTGCATATTGGTAGATTTCGTTCTCCTGTTTATGAAAATGTAGCATTATAGCCGTCAATACTCAACAACTTTTGAAATACGGTAATAGTGTTTCTTTCATATTATGTTCCTTTTCAATAAAATTTTTATATTTTGTTTCCTGTAATATTATGAGTGTATCTTTCACGTGCAAAATACAATTAATTAATATAGATAAATAGAACAGAAAAAAAGAAACAATGGAAAAAAGGAAAAAGGGATTTGAACATTGGCCTTCCCGGGAATGAATATAGTACGTTACCATCACGCCGTTTGGCATTTGACAAAATCTTAAACCAGAACTGTACGGGTATAATGAAATTTAAATTGTAAATATCTAAAAAATTATTGAGTATCGACGCTTATAATGCTATATTTTCATAAACAGGAGAACGAAATCTACCAGTATGCAAAGTTTCGACAAAATCTAAGACCCGATGACCGCGTCTTCTCCTTGTGAGTGTAGTTATAGATGATTATAAGTGGTGAAAATCTTTCGCAGTTCTAAATTGAAAATCGTGAGAACCTACAATTTTCCCCACTTTCAATCGTTTATATCTTATAATCCAATTATTCAATATCGATGAAATTTGCAGCATGTACATCATTTATTTGAATCTAAAGGATGCATAAAAAGTTGAAAAATCAACTTTTGCTTTTTTTTCGTGATTCCGGCCAAATACAATTTTTCACAATCTTCACTACACATCACCTACTAAACTAATCCTTCCAGCGTTACAGAAAAACTGAAGCCGTTTGATCCGTTTGCAAAGAAGTTATTCTGATTTAAAATGTGTTTGATAATTTATAGAAGATACTTTATTATCATACATAATAATGTATAATAATTGTGTAGGAATTGTATTATAGTTCACACATATGTATATGTATATTTTTTTTATTTTGAGAACATTATAAAACCAAGTGTTGAGTTTAAAAGTTGGCAATGTTCACTTTGTTCTTTTTGGTTTTATGAATGTGGCAACTATGTTAAGGAATGGCGCGTTCTTCTCGGATTATACACTTCTCGGACTAGACGGGTTTTTGCAATGTGGTGAAATTAGACTAAAATTATGATAGTATTATTAGTTTTCTAAGAGTAATATTATGCAACAAAGATACAGTATTATACAGGGTGGGGCATTTATCCTGGCCACCTGGAATATCTTGAAAACTAAATTCCGGAGAAAAAATGTTTCAAATAAAAAGTTTAAGTCAAGGAGGAGCAGATGAAGCAGTCATATAGATTTTTAATTTTCATCATGTTTTCAAGGTCATTTCAAGGTCAACTTTATTTTTTCAAATGGAAACATGTATTTTTCATTACAGATTCTTAATCTACGATTTGAAACAAATAACTTTTATTTGAAACGTTTTTTTCTCCGCCGATTATTTTGTATAATATTGAATTTTCAAAGAAAAAATACACAAGGTCGTTTTAACGGAGAAAATCATTTTATTTATGATAAATGACATTAATACCCAATTAAAATAGTATCAAATAAACATGTAATCTAAATTAATAATTAAATAATAGTTAAATATTGAAACAGGCAAAACAATTAGATAAAACTTAGCAAAGAAACTTAACGCTGAGCGTACACAACCTGTTCATTAAGCGCAGGGATACACCAGTTTTTTACTGTTTTTTCTTTGGAATAAGATTACACATTCTCTCGCATGCAATGCAAATAACATTAGAATGTTACCGAATACTTGTTAAATTGATTTTCTTGTAATTAAGTTGCAATTCTCCTGTATTATTATTAATCAGTATTATACAAAATAATCCGTGAAGAAAAAAACGTTTCAAATAAAAGTTATTTGTTTCAAGTCGTCGATTAAGAATCTGTAATGAAAATATATGATCCATTTGAAAAAATAAAGTTAACCTTGGAACGACTTTGAAAACATGATGAAAATTAACAATGGGTATAACTGCTACATCAGCCCCTCCTTGACTTAAACTTTTTATTTGAAACATTTTTGTATAGATATATATATATATATATATATATATATATATATATATATATATGGAATATAGGTATATATATATATATATATATATATATATATATATATACCTATATTCCATGTGGCCAGGATAAATGCCCCACCCTGTATACATATTATATTATCAGTTTCTATATATGATGTGTAACTCTTATACTTTAATCTAATCCTTTAAAATCGGACACCCTGTGTATGAGGAGTTTGCGTGGATTGACCGCTTACTCGGTTACCTAAAATAAGTGGATATACGAGTATTGCAAAGGGCCGTCGTCTCTGAATGCGATGCGATCCACTGCAAACATAATTCGGAATCGGGACTCGGATACTCGAAAGTCTCGGTATCTCGAGCGTTCGTATATCGCAAGATATTTTCAGGATCTCTCGGCCAACCCTATCAGGATTTTTCGTATCTGTCCAAAACCCGCAATCTCGGCTACACGCACACATCTACGATTTTTATTTAACCATAAGTAAAAAGACAAATAGAAAACGTTTCACAATGACCAATCACGGCGTTCACGATTTAATTATGTTAATCCAACGTTAGGCGTTCTCCTGTGGTTTGAGGGTCAGTGATGTAATTTTCGCTGACTTCTTAATAGCTTGATCAATTATCCCGTCGAAATACTGGGATTCGTGGGTGAATTGATTCAGGTCGCCGCTGAAATATGTATTAGGCTCTTATATATGAATTCATTCATTTATGATGCCACTTTTATGAGACTTTTTGGTAAAAAAATACTGTTATGTGTGTAACATTACGTATGTAAAACTCGAAATCTGTTCTTTTAAGACCAACTTCTATTTCTTCTTTAAATACTTATTTATCATCTTACGTTTATTATTATTATTATTTATTTATTGCTTTAAACTAACTAAGGTATTTTATGTTTACATAGATTTTATCATTTTATCCCTAGGTATCATGATTTTTTATTTTTTCTAGAAAAATTACTATTCATTTTTGTGTATTTGAGATTATGTCAGAATGTCGTATGTATCTATGTATCTTTGCCATAGTGTCACCTTGCATCCGTGACGAGCACGGTAGGGGCCCCTCAAACGCCTGCTTCTCCCACTAACCTCTCTTTAACACGTAGACTGCCGTGTCACCCATATATGAGTGACAGAATTATTTGTCCATACTTAAAAATGAATTATTACGCTAATATAATTATTGTACCAAATTTGGTTAATATCTGGGAAATGCAAGAAGGTTAAAGAACTACTCGGTGTCCTAAATTTTAATTTTTCAATAGTTTTTTTCATTAAATAAATTACTTCGATTTTATGAAATGTTTGAGGCCATTGCTTTGGCAGCCAAAGTGTTAATGCGCGAGGGCAGCGCACTGTTCGCGACATGCGAAGCACTCCCTTCCCCTGTGGTAACGGCGGGTGCTGGTGAGGGACAGTGGGCGCTATGGTGGAGACGGTTTTGTCTTGAGACAAAAATGCCCATGTTGAAAAAATGCCCTGCCTTACATGCTGTAACAGCAATTTAACGCTTCATGATCTGCAAAAGAACCGCTAAAACGCGTGAATGATGTTTTCATTTCATTTAACAGTGACATTACGTTATGATAGTAGTGAGTGTTAAGGATTGCATTATCGTTACTTTTTACCTGGCCCTTTCATTTTAGATATCCGAAAACTGTTTAAACAATGAGTAAACACATATTTAACACTAAACCTACCGACAGTTTTGTATACCTATTCCTACCGCGTTCGTTCAAATTGACCGGAAATTAAAAAAATTATCAATTTTATTATTCATCTAAGATAACGGTTGATTTATTGCTGAATGTATATAAAATGAAGAATTTTCATGAAATTACGTGCTTTATTTTTTGATAATGTCAATTATGAACTTAAAAAATTAAAACTTCATTTTTCCCACACAAAAGAATCAAACTTAATATTATGTATACCTAAAATTATTTATAAAAAAAAACAAAATTAAAGTTTTATATATAGCGTTACGCATACATATATCTTATTCGGCTTCAATACATTCTTTACAAATTATTTTAGTCTGAAATGTACATTTGCCACACACATATTTTTCGCACTTCGAACAGATTTTTGTAGTTTTATCGTTGCAAAATTTTATTTGACAAGTTTTTCGTCCGAACGAATTTGAATTTGTAGACGATGCAACTAAACGCTTTTCTTCTTGTGATTTTTGTATGCAGCGCCAAGCTCTGAAGCTTACTGAAATAAAAATTCCTGCCTCGAAATGTTTTCACCAGTCGTTTCTTTGTACAAAACCTAGTCATTTATTTCAGCTATGTCTAAAATGTTAAAAAATATCTGAAGTGGCCATCTACAACTTTTCGACTTCACACTGTATTTCCTTGCCATCTGGTCTGCCACATCCACACCAAATTTTGTATCATTATAAAATCTAATAGTTTCCGGTATACGTTTGCTGCTTTTTTCTATTTCTATTGATTTATGCATGGAACTTAGGACAATCATTATTTTTTGGCTTACTTTTACACACTGTAAGAGTAATGTGATTTGATTTATACAATTTGCTTGAAAATCTAGTCACTTTATCTTTTCTTTCTTTATCTAACTTTCGCAATTCTCTTTTATTTCCACGGATTGTTCCAACAACTGCAGTTTTCTTTGCAAGTAGCTTCTTGGCTAATGACACACTTGTGAAAAAATTATCTGTTGTTACGTTCCCTCCGCATCCTGTGAATGGTTCCATTAGCTTTAGAACAACGAACTCCCCAAGTGGAATTGAAGATTCTCTTCTTTCATCCTTTCCCAAATAGGAAGACTCATTTATTATATACTTGCTATTGACGTGACAGGCTAACCAGAACTTTATTCCTAATTTATCTGATTCGTTCGGCATATATTGTGTAAATCTACACCTTGTCTTCGACGGATACAACTGCTCATCAACAGTAATGTATGCACCAGGTTTATAACAATTTTGTGAATTCTCAATAAATCGGTCCCATATTGTAGATATTATAGCAAATTTATCGTTTTGTAAACGCTGACTTCTTTCGCTCTTCTTATACAATTGTAACCGACTCTGAGATAATTGTTAGTACCGCATAGATTATATAAATTTAAGATAGGACATAAAGTATTTTCTCCATCGGTCAAATTGACCAACCGCGGTAGGTAGGACACACAATAAAGGCGTTGATTCAAAATCGGCCAAAATTATCCAACACCAATTTTTGCTGAAACTTTGCATATTGGTAGCCTTTAGGGTCTAACATTGATTCCGTGCAAAAACTTTTTCTCAGCACTTTACGGTTACGGAGGAGGGGGGGGGGGGGCAAAGTACGTATTTTGTGAAATCTATTATATGCTGTAACTTTTAATAAAAATACGATATCGACCCGGCACTTATACCAAAAAATCATAAAAAATTCAAGCTTTACAACGGTGTATACGTTTATGTAATTTATTTATTGCCAACATAATTTTTTCACGTTTTTTGTGTTTTTCAAGGTGTACAAAATTCAGAAAAATTGCAATTCCCAAAAAAGGTATCGCCTGATTTTAACCAAAAACGCTGCATTAATAGTACATTCGAAAGGGCATGAAATACGCAAAATACGTACTTTGCCCCCTCCCCCCCGTAACCGTGAAGTCCTGGGAAAAAGTTTTTGCACGGAATCAATGTTAGACCCAAAGGGCTACCAATATGCAAAGTTTCAACAATAATTGGTCTTGGGTAATTTTTGCCGATTTTGAATCAATGCCTTTGTCTTGGGCAAGACAAACAAAAATTAGAAGTAAACACTGAAAAATATGTTACATGCATATTTTAAGAAAAGTCATAGTTTGATAGCGGCATTATAACGTTTAAATATGTGTAAAATTTAAAGAGGTTTAAAAGCGGTCAATTTGACGAGTATTGGTAGGTTTAGTATTAATAATAGCCTAGAAATGAAAGTTTAAAATAGGTAAAAGTTTATTCAGGTATAATGTGCAGCAGACATATACACATTGTAAATATAAATAACAATTGCATACAATTGTGTTAATAACAGTATATTTTCTTTCTATGTAAATTATAATACAGAAATAACATAAAATAAAATATCTTATTTTTTTACTAGAAGAAGAAACGTCGATCGTTAAATCGTTTTCTTTAAGACGTTTGGCGTTGCTGACGTATTATCCTACTCAAACAATTTTCATAAGTAAACAACAGGCCAATTAAGCACCCTTACTAACTGAAGACCTCAACCCTTATTCGGTCGGGTTGCTTACGATGTATTTTAGTATATCTTTAGATGGTAACATTTCGATATTTTTTAAAACGAAGCGTTAAAATTATGTTATTATTTTTCACCCCTTGTACTGTACGTGATGAAGACTTCGTACAAATTCTACTAAATATGAACGTTAATAATCTCTTTTAACATAATATAAAAATATTGCTAGTAATATTTAGCAATTAGTTAAGGAAGTTCTAACCGCCGTAACCGTAAAATAAATCGTAATACAAGGGGTTAATAAAACGAACATAGCAACAAAAATTGCACTTGTTCATTCTTGTTGTTATTCATTGAATTACTTGAGACATCACAAGAGATTGCTTTTATATTCAGGATATTTTATTGCTTTATCAAATATACAGTGAAAAGCGAAAGTGTATCAACACAATTTGAAACGGTATAACTTTTTTAGATTAGACCAAATGATTTGAGTGTTCTTGGGATATTCGAAGGATTAGTTTATTAGACGATGCGTAAAAAAATTTTTGAAAAAATTGCATTTTGTCGGAATCACGAAGAAAATAGTAAACGTTGATTTTTACAACTTTTTTATCTGGGCCTGTATTGAAAATTTAAAAATATGTCTTATAGACTCAAATAAGTTATATACAGGCTAGAAATTTCATCGATATTGGGTAATTGGTTTATGAGTGATGAACGATTAAAAGTGGAAAAATTGCAGTTTTTCACGATTTTCGACTTATTAGTGCAATTTTTCCCACTTTTAATCGTTTATAACTCATGAACCAATATCGATGACGTTTTTAGCATGTATATAATTTATTTGAATCTATAAGACACATTTTTTACATTGTAAAATCAGACCGAGATAAACAAAGTTGTAAAAATCAACTTTTACTATTTATTTCACAATTACGACTAATTGCAATTTTTGCGAAACACTCAAAAACAGACAAATCATTTGGTCTAATTTTAAAAATGTCAAGTAAGAAACATTTTTTGACAGAAAAAATGCATCATTTAACAACTTAAGGAACTAAATTGATTCAATGATCAATGCGCCTCAAAGTTTAAAAGACTTCTTCCCGTTAAGTCGACATTAATTATTTAAATAAAGAATTCTTGCAACTGCAATACCATTCGCTTATAAAAATTCATGTGGTGTCAGAGAAACTCTGTCACTACCAATTCAGGATTAACAAACCAAGAATTGTGTAATAAAAATTGGTAAAAATTGTTTATTTCCCCAGGCCAGATGACCGTTATAAAACACTGTGCGTTGTAAAGAGAATTACATTTGCGAGTCTATTTTAAGTAAACCTCGTCAACATACTGACTGCCATGTCACCTATACATACAGTGGCTCGCGAAAATATTCGAACGCCCTTTAAATTAGAATAATTTGTTTAACATTGCACCACTCAACTTGACATTGCCAAAAAAGATTTTGAAAAAATTGCAATAGGTAGGCATTGTAGGGTTATTTTTATTATATTTTAATGAGGTTGGCAGTATGAGGGTAACGAGATTGAGGTTGGTATGAGAGGGGAGAGGTTGTGTGGCTGTGTGTGTGTGAGTCTAAGCGTGAGTGAATAAAGAGAAGTACATGGAGAACATTGTATTACACATTATTATTAAATATATAGTTGTTTATTTACAACAGCGAGTGAGTTATTCAACATAGCTAAACCACCCATTCCTACAACAGGCATTACATAAAAAAATAACAACGGCACTTTTTAAAACTTTTTCATTCCAACTCGTAATGAAAATTTAAAATATGCGTCTTGTAGACCTATGTTAGTAATACACATGCTGAAAATTTCATCGAAATCGATTAATGTATACACGAGCTACAAGCGGTTCAAACTGATAAAAATCGCAGTTTTCACGACTTTTGGTCAGATTTTGCTTAAAATCAACATATTCTCACAACTTTCGATGCATGTCGTGTTTTCTGCGTTAACCGATTTGGATGAAATTTTTAAAAAAGTTTTAGAAAGTCCCATTTTTATTTTTTTATGCAATTCCTAGCAACTGAATTTTTTCAAAATTTTTTACATCCCTCTTAGTAAATCAGTGCTTATTCAATTTTAAAAAAGTTCTTTCAATTTAAAGTGCGTTCGAGTACGTTCGTAAGTCACCGTAGGTAGGAATTATTTGTCCATTTTTAAAAATGAATTATGCCAAATCATTATACCAAAGGTTAAGATCTGGAAAATCAAGAAGGTTGAGGCAACTCACAGTGTGTTACACTATATCTTTTCGACAGTTATTTTTTTAAATAAATTACTTTGGTTTCATGGAATTTCTGAGGTTGTTGCTTTGCCATCTATTTGGCAGGGAAAGTGTTAAAATTGGATATATTTCGCTTTTCGTGTCACTTGCAGAAGTTATGTCTGTTGAAAGCTTAAAAATCGGACATTTCGACTGTAATAACCTAGTACGATAGAATTTTATCGTGTCGCGGACGATGATTCGACCACGGTGTGCCGGTACGTGTTCGTGCATGTAAAATTTTTCTGTCTGGAAGCAAAAACAGTCCGGTACTCTCGTTCGGAGACCAAGAAATTTCCTTGGTCGTAATTTCCGTCTGCGATGTCCCGTCGACGATCTCAATGCTGCGTGGGTAGCCAGAATGCCGCCAACCGTACGATGCATCGCAGAGTCATGAGGAAATTCAATTCTCGGATACGTCGCAGCAAGGTTAAGCACACTTTCCTGTCTATCTCTAAGACATTGATGTCTATTTCAACCCTTCTCACTCTGAATTGCTTTCTGTCTACTACCACATGTATATTCCGTGCATGTTTTATGCGCCGCTTTATATACTCGAGCAGCAATTACGTATTAAACAACTTTCGGAAAAATGTCTGCCGGTTCTTCATTTATTTATTCGACCTGTATAAAATATGATTCCGAAAGCTGTGTATCCGAAGAAAAAGAATCTTCGTGCATTTATAGCGTATTTATTTATTTATAGCGTATTTCCCATAATAAACTTAAAATGATTTTTGATTATTACTTTGTAATTTATTCTTCTTTGTTTTCTTATGTTTTCTAGAATATTTCTCCTCGGGAGTGTTTTATAATATACTACAATACATATACTATAATATGCTAGAATACTGTATAATATACTAAAATATACTAGAATTTTTTAGAATTTACTAGACAATACTACAATATGCTAGAATATACAATAAATATAACATAATATATTAGAATGTCGTATAATATACTAGTATATAATAGAATATAATATACTCGAATGTATTAGAATATACTAGAATATATTATAATATATTAAAATACACATAGTATAGGATATTCAAATATACTTTAACATACTCGAATATATTAGAATATGGTAGAATATAATATAATATGCTAGAATATAGTATAGGATACTAAAATATACTATAATATTCTAGAATATACTAGGATATGCTGGAATATAATATAATATGTTAGAATATAGTATAGGATACTAAAATATACTATAATATTCTCGAACATACTAGGATATGCTAGAATATAATCTAATATATTAGAATATAGTATAATATATTAAAATATACTATAACATAATCGAATATATTAGAATATAGTAGAATGTAGTATAGGATATTAAAATATACTATAACATACTCTAATATATTAGAATATAGTAGAATATAATATAATATGCTAGAGTATAGTATAGGATACTAAAATATACTATAATATTCTCGAATAAAGTAGGATATGCTAGAATATAATATAATATGTTAGAATATAGTATAGGATATTAAAATATACTATAATATTCTCGAATATATTAGTATATACTAAAATATAATATAATATATTAGAATATGGTATAACATTAAAATATACTATAACATTCTCGAATATATTAGGATATACTATAATATAATATAATATATTAGAATATAGTATAGGATATTAAAATATACTATAACATACTCGAATATATTAGAATATAGTAGAATGTAGTATAGTATATTAAAATATACTATAGCATACTCGAATATATTAGAATATAGTAGAATATAATATAATATGCTAGAATATAGTATAGGATACTAAAATATACTATAATATTCTCGAATATACTAGGATATGCTAGAATATAATATAATATGTTAGAATATAATATGGGATACTAAAATATACTATAATATTCTCGAATATACTAGGATATGCTAGAATATAATATAATATATTAGAATATAGTATAAGATATTAAAATATACTATAACATACTCGAATATATTAGAATATACTAGAATATAATACAATATATTAGAATATACTGTAATATACTATAATATCGGGTAAAATACCTATATTAGAATATAGTATAATATACTAGAATATAATGCAATGTATTAGAATATGTTATAATATACTAGAGTATAATATTATATATATATATATATATATATATATATATATATATAGTTAGTTTATGAACAAAGGGTTTTATTGGTTTAATTTTGTTCTTTACTATATTTTTTTTAAGAAAACCCACAGAAAAGAATCTACATTTTTTCCAAATATATCACAAACTTTAGCCCATTTTCTAACTCCAACCAATACAAAGATGTGGCTTATTACACTAGCGTGAATCATCTCGTAGAGTGAACTATGGAGATTAGATTTTGCACATAAATGTATAGTCTAGAACTGTAAAAATAAACCTCCATACATTATGATACAGCTGTAACAAAGTCATTTGTCACTATACGGGGAGATCCACGTAACACGAACATCTGCTGTCTTCGTAGTTAGCAGACCATTCAGAACTTTTTGTCACATATGACACAGCTCCGAAAAATCTTCATGGTGATGACATTAAATTTTTTCTCTGCTGTTTTTCAAACTGAATCTCAGACTCGCCATCAACTTTTTTGTTTATAAAGTGATGTCCTCAATCTTATTCGTTGAAAGATTAATTGGAAGATAAACAAAATGGTATCAAGATTCTACACGTTACAAAGATGAATGCTTAAAAAAATTATTTATTGCCGTTTGTGTACTTAAAATTGGTATTGACGAAAGATTTAAATTTAATAAAGACACATTTTTCATTTATTAGAATGTATAAGGAGGAAAATAAAACGTTATACAATTTCTATTTCTGTTTTGTAAACAGTCTGTGCATGGATTTTTGCAAGCTAATGATTATTTAGATTTATTATAGATATTTAGATTTTCACTATGTTTAACTGTTTCTTACTAATGGCAACGCGACCCAATTAGTATATTTGAAATTGTTCATTACAAGCGCAGAGGAAAAGAGTTGTAGGAAGCAATATTTACTATTTTCTTCGAAATTCCTGCCAATGGCAAGTTTCTCAATAATGTTTCACTCGTCACGTAGCGAACTAAACCTTTTAAGTTATTGAGAAAACTCAAGTCTTTGGTCTACTTTTAAAACGTCGACCCCATTTTAAAGACTGCACGGAAACTTTTTGGCTGACTGTAGGTCTAATTTTGTAAATCGGACGTTTCTTTTTTTGTTCTTTTTATTAACTTTTAACCGTTTCATAATATAAATTAGAACGTAAAATATATGTCATCCATTAATGATAAGAATAGAGAGAAATACTTGGGATTTGTAGAACTAAATAGGTATAAATGTTGTATACAAAAAATATACAAATATCAAAATTGGTAGATTTATGGAAAACGTAGCGGAAAAGAACAGTATTATTCTTGTGGTTGGAGTATTAACATTTTTCAAATATAATGATACGATTTAAGTGGATAAAATTCTAACAAATACAGACGGATTCTTTAACTGTCTTCTTCATAATATGACACATCTAAATGTATAACTTGCTACACAAATCAGCAGTGTATAAATACATTTTCACCTACGAAATTTTCCTACGTTTTTTTTATTATTTTCGAATGATACATTACTAACGTTACTAATTTGGCATATTTTCTTCGTGTATGATGAAACATTAAAAAGTGAAGAGTACATTAGTATGCCATTTTAGAGATTGTATTTAAAAACTGGATGTTTAAATACTTTTTTGATTCACTGTATTTTACAATTATCAATAATAATCGGCAATTTCAATATCGTGATCTGTTTAGCAAACAATGATGTTTCAGAAACGAAATAATTTGCGTTCGCTATCTCAGACTAACAAGTTGTCAGACAAATCATTTAATTTCTTTTATTGATAAAAAGAAATGAAGAAGCAAAATATTAAATTAAAAATTGTTAATTCAATTAGACCTCCCTGGGGAAAGATGTTGATTTTTCAGTATTTTCCTTTGGAAAAATGTTATGGTGGCTAGACTTTTTATCCATTTTATCAGGAAGCAAACAATTCACCGGAGCAGTACAAACTTTGGAGATAGTACAGAATGGCAACTTCTAAAATAAATATCGTACCACTACTACTTACGGTACTATTTGATATGTATTTAACGGCAGGTGAGTGTTTGGACGTTTTGGAAGAAGATTATTATTTCTATTTTCTACATCTGTCTAGCAAATATGTAATACACAAGCAAGCAATTTGATTTAACCATTGTATCCTGCCAAATTACAAAAGATTGACAATTTAACATAATTATTATCTGCAATCACGAATTCAGTAAGCGTTGCATATTAAGTGATAGCGACTGCAATCCATTGCTGTTATACATATGTACATATGTGTATGTACGCTGTATATATGTGTGCGTTACTGTTCTCCATATTTAATTTGAATTTGATTAAGCAGCAGAAATTATAAATACAATATTCTATACATTTTCCTAACTTTGACAACAGTGTTGAACATTTTTAGCTTAAAAATATATGCATACATGCAATATTTACAAAGTACATAACTCAAGTGTAGTACGCTTTAGAAATTTTAATAAAACGTACGCGTAAAACAGTTATTAGAAAAAATTTCTATTTTTCTATTTTTGTTGAACTAAATGGAATAAACTCCTTAAAATGATCGAATTATTTAGATATTTGTGGACAGATTACAAGAAATTGTTTTCTTAACTATAAAAATAACATAAATCAGTGTAATTTTTAAAATTAATAGATTATATTCCTCTCTTGTTTCGTTTTAAAAGTATATTTAATTCAAAGATATATCACATTTTATATACATGTATATAATTGTAGGAAACCTTGAAGACTTACTGAAAAAGTAGATGAAAAAGGAATTACTATCATCGACTTAATATCCTCTCCGAATCATATTTTTGAAGAAAATTTTAATTTCTCCATTAAGAAGGGGAATGATTTAAGATGATTTCGTTAGATCGTTGATTCAGCACACTTTATATATACAAATGTACCGGGAAATTTCTTAATACCTCAGCAGAAAAATTTGCAGAAAATCCTTCTATTTAACATATTTAAGCGAATTGAAATTTACGAAACCTATTTGCATAGCTGGATTTGTTATTCAAAATTGGATAATCTGACAATTTATTGCACCCCATTCTTCTAGCTCTAATATAGTATTTCAGATATTTGATTGAACATGTATCTCACCCTTAGCTTCGACGACAGTCTTCAAGCCTTTCATTATGACAAATTACAGACATATACTTTATATTTTTAAAAATTATCTCACGTGGAAATTTTATTATATTCAGCGTGATTTACTTTGACATTGTTTTTTGTGTACCTAAACTCGCGAAAATTAACCAATCATTGCAATTCTTTTTTTTATATATAAAGTTAAACGTTGCATCAATATCCAGGTCATTAGCGACGGACGTCCGTGATGACTTTAGATTTTGTGGCAGTGGTTGATTTCTTTAAGGAATTCGATAGTATTTCTTGTGTATTTTTCAGATGTGAGGGCAGTGTTCGAGTTGATTCTAAATTTGAGTCGCTGGGTAGAAAATTTTTGGCAGTCATACAAAAGGTGTGACATACAATAATTTTACTATTTCGATTCAGTCCAATAAATAATTCCAGACGCCCATATATTTATAATACCGCTGTCCAATAAAAGTCAATATTCTATGTGTTTCAGCTTTTAATAGATATTCAATAGTTTCGACTTTTATATATGTTTCTGTGCTGTATCTCAACGCAAAAATTGATTTTTCTGTATCATCTTTAAGGCTTGAGGAAAAAGTCCAATTTCCATCTTTAAAAATTTATTATGCAATTTATTTACTGTACAAGTTGCACAACTGTTTCTTGCAGAATATGATGCTTAGACTTCCCGAAATCAAATGTAGATTTGTATAATGTTACAAACATTAATATATGTTTAAAAAAATAATGTCTTTTTCTTACTTCAAATGAAGGTAATTATTGTTTTTATTTTTTGCTAACGTGTTTATAGGAATTTCTTCATTTGGTTCATAACTTTCATCGAAATTTATAACATTGAGTGGGTATAAATACACTGCGGATCTTTATGCAAAATAAAAATGTTTGTACCTGAATTTTTCTACCAGTTTGCGACAAACTGGAGTGGAATAGAAAGTTATTTTCTTGTTTAATATGTTTCATAGGCTGAAGTTAATACAATAGCATTTCTGAATTCTTCTAATGCCTTTACTGTTTTATATTACGTACACCTGCTCATTTTTGCCATAAATACGTAAAATCCGCATTCTGGTTATAAAATGAGGGTTCAACTGCGTTTTGGAGAACTCTTTTTTCAAGTTTTTTTTTTTATACAATCTTATAGATTTCGACGAGAAAACATCGAAAATGAAAATGTTATTGTGCGGAATTCATTGGTTAAAAAGTTATACACGTATAAAGTTGAACACTTTAAAGCCTTTTTAACCAGTTAAAGCGCCGCCATATTGATATATTTGCTTGGTGATACACATAAAATGGACTAAATACTTCCGCACAGATCCGTTAGATAGCAGCACAAACAGGTACGTAATACATAATAACACATTTACTAAATCAAAATGCGAAACATTATACCATGGTCGGGCCGGCCTTCTCCGCTCCCACGACGACCTAACCTCAAACCATCTTGGACTGTACCTTCTATTTGAAATCCTGCATGTGATTCTGTATCTTTTAATTACTGGACACCGAAAACGACCGATTCCATGATTATTGTTATAAATTTTCATTTCGCACCGGTGAGTACGACATTTTTTAAATTTCCGCAACAATCCACAATCCTGAGCCCAAGTAATTGCTTCTTCTTTACTACTTGGCATGTCTCTAAAGTTAAAATTTCTAATACCTGAACTAGCCATTTCAAAATCAACAATAAACTTATTAATAATTAATTTGTGACAAACACTTGAGTTTGCTTATGTTTACAAAGTATGTGTAACCACTGAATTGCCATCTAACGCATACGCTCAGTACTATTTATGGGCTGAACACTCACGATCTATCCAGCGCATGCGCCGAACAAACCTACGTACCTCTACCACTCAACGAATATCCAATATGGCGACGCTCTAACGTATCAAAAACGCTTAAAACTGCTCATCTTTACACGCGTATAATTTATAAACCAGTGAATTCCTAACAACCACACACACATTTTCGGAATTCCGTCATCGATATCTACAGGATCACATAAAAAAAAGTTCAAAAAAGTTAAGAACACGGAGTTCTCCAAAACGCAGTCGAGCCAATATGAGTATTAAAGACAACCAATCATTTTAGGTATTGCATACTATAATTAAGGAGACTATCAGAAAAATTCCACGACGAAAGAAGAAAACCCTAATACACGGGAAAAAATTTATCTCGAGAAACCATTGTGACCATTAACAGAATTAGATCTATCCATTATAGTCTTAACTTCTCTCTAGCAAAAATAAATGTGTACATGAGACCCTGGCTGTTCATGTGGACATGAGACACAGAATATTGATCTTGTCTTATGGCAATGTCCTATACATGACACTCGCAGATCGAAAATACATAACCTGAGATTACGGGGTTTTTTTCTTCCTATGCCATGCAATGTCATACTCCACAGACCTTCAAACATTGTATGTAAGATCTTATGTTCCTTCCTGAATGATTGTGGATTACATATATAACATTATTGCATTACCTACACATTAGAATAAGGTTATTATCGTAATATTATGTATGTAATACAGACTGCAGAATAACCTCTCATTGGAGGTTACAACTGTATAATAATAAAAAAGGAAGGAGACTATCAAAAACGTTTGTAAAGTATGAAGTAAATACTTCCTAAATCCTAGAAAACGTCAGAGATGGTTTGCTACATTTAGGAATGCTGTTTTTGATCTTTCTAATGAACCCAAATGCGGTCGCAGAGTAACGTTCAATATTAAAGCATTAAAGGCTATAATTGAAGCAAAGCCTCGTTTGACTGATGAGGAAGTAGCAAATAGATTAGGTAGTAGTAGTGATAGTAGTACATGGTAGTAGTAGTAGTAGTACTTTACACTGATATTTGCCTCAAACTCGAAAAACTTCTAAACTTAGAAAATGGTTACCGTATGACCTGATTGTGGCGAGCTGCATTCGGAGAATGAACATTTGTGCCTGACAACGGGAGCGGTAAAACTGTGATTTATTTCTCCATTAGATTAGGGAGGTAATCCCATTCAGAGCCGCCAATTTTAGACAATTTATAAGATAAAAAATGGTTAGATTATTACAGAACGATTGTCTTAAAATTTCGTATACATATTGGACAGTATTTCAAGATAACACAGTGTGCATAGCGCAGTTCTCTCTATTATTAAAAGTTGTTAAAAAGTATGGAGTATTCGCAAAAAGTGAACAAAGACATTGGAATATTCCATGGAGTTTTGGAGGTAGACTAAACATTTGAAACGAACATTAGTAAAGAAGGGTGATTGAATATATTCCAAAAGCGGGTGCAAAACAAAGATGTAGTCGATGGACAGTAGATTCAAGACTTCATGACATGAACTTTAGAATTATAGAAGAGAAAAAGAAATCTTTTCTATCCAAAACAGAAATATCAAAGCTCGGTTAGCATTTGCACGTAAACACAAAATTGAATTATTATGAATTGAAAAAATATATCTACTAAGATGGATAATTATAAAGAAAAATTATAAATACGGCGCGTGAGAGATGCTGTAAAATTTGATGATGATGCACTTACGATACGAACGTGCTTTACGTGATATGGCGTTAGGTCACTTTAGTCGTGTTAAAGGACGAATTAACCAGTGGTCATATAAAGAAATATTACGAACACAATTCACAAAAATAATTGAAAATGTGCCAGACACATAAATATGAAACATACATAAAAAATAGTGTAATAATGTTTAAATTCTCAGCTATTTTAAATTTTAGATTGGCCAACACAAAGCCCGAACTTGAATCCAATCGAAAAATATGGGGTTTCTTGAAGGAGCAATTAAATAAAAAATAGCCCTCTGCAACATTCAGCCCTTGTCAATGAAACAATTATGGAATCGAGTAGAGCAGAGATGGGCAATTTTGCCTCAATTGAGGCAAAACCGTTCACACCGTAGCGCCCTCTGTCCCCTTCCAGCAAGCGCGGTGCAATGGGGCAACAAAGACACGAGACATTGGCGTACGCAACGAACGTGCGCGCTGCATGAAAGAGAGGTTGGTGGGAGAAGCAAGCGTTTGAGGAGCCCCAACCGTGCCCACCACTGGAGTAGAGGAACAATGGGGATCAAAATCTTGAGAATATTGTAAAAATCTAGTAACAAATTTTAGACAATTTCTAAAATAAAAAATGGTTCAGTTATTACAGGTCAAGTTCTTAAAATTTCGTATATATGTCTCTATGATTACTTAAACTATTATATAATTCCCACAGTATATAACTTTTCATATTTGTATAATGAATTGGTCAATTTTCTTCAAATTTTAGACACATAAAATAGATATTCCATTGTTTTGTGAATTAGCACAACCTAGCGCAATTTAGCACAATTGAGAAAATTGAAAAAAACGAAAAGTGGGGGGTTACTAAAAAAAATTGTTTTTCTCAATTTTAGTCTTATTGTTTATATTATTGTTATAATATTCGAGAACAATGTAGCACAAACTTAGCACAACTCAGCACAACTGTTGAAATTATTTATTTCAACAAGTGGGGGGCTAACATCTAGGAGGGTAATAGTTTTCTTGTATTGCTTAAAGAATTCTGCGTTATATCTCTGTTATTTTGTTAGAAAAGTTTGTTTCTACACCATTTTACTTCACAAGATAAGAGGATCTCTATTTTATAGTGATGAAGATTAATGAATTATTAGTGAGATATCATGACAGCCATGAGAAATGATATGTAACGGGAATCATGCATTCTTTTAAATAGCAATGATGATAATTGCATAAGAATTACACCATATCGTCCTGAAATATTGTCAAACAGGTATACCAAATTTTAAAACACTTATTCCAGAATAATCGAATCATTTTTATCTCATAAATTGTGTAAAATTGGCGGCCTTAAATGGGAACACCCCTTTAACAGAAACGAAAACAAAATTGTGTATTACAATTCTAAACGTAAACGATAGTGTTTATTACTTGATTAAACACCTTTATCATTCTTTACATCAGACTTATTTCCTGAAAGGTGTTGTTAAAAACGAATAACTACAATATCTTAATATCGGACCAAATCAAGTATGTTTGAGATGTTAAAAGAATTAGTTTACTAGGTACTGTGTAAATAATCTTTTCTTTATTGTTATTGGTCGCAATTGCGAAGAAAAAGTAAAGGTCACGATTTTTGAATTTTTTATCTGTGCCTGTAATGAAAATTTAGAAGGTTCCTCCTGTAGATCTAACAATAACTATGTTACATATGTACATGCACAAAATTTCATCGAAGTTGATCAAGGTTGCTGTCCAATATAATTGATTAAAAATAGCAAAGTTGTACGAAACTGAGATTTAAATGAATCGTACACCTTAAATTCAAAATTTTTTACATCTTCTAATGCCTATAGTTTTTTATGCGTGAACCGATTTCGATGAAACTTTGTACATATGTACAACTTACTTAGATCTACAAGCGGTATGTTTTAAATTTGTATTATAGGCACAGAGAAACAACTTAAAAATCGTGACCTCTACTTTTTTCTTTCCAATTGCGACCAATAGCAATTTAAAAAAAAGTCGTTTACACATTATGTAGTAAATTAATCCTTCTAACATCTCAAAAACTCAAGCGCTGTTTGTATAATTTTCAAAATGTAATTTGTTTTTAAAATGTGTACGAATACTTTTTACACTGACTGTACAGTGGAATATCAGAAATGTAATTCATTTTGAACTCTTACAACAAAATCAGACTATAATAGCATATATCTAGAGAGAATAGCTGGATCGTCTACATGTCTTTGGTTGAAAAACGGACATTATTAGTGACTCAAAAAGGCCGCTGTCTTTCATCATGACAATGCCAGACCACACACTGTAAAAACCACTTTGGGAAAAATTAAACGTTTTAAATGGAAGTTTCTACCGCACTCATCATACTCCTCGAACCTGACACTAATCGATTACCATTACTCTGATGCTTGTAAAATTTTTTACCTGATAAAAATTTCTACGATATTGAGCAAATTAGACTAGAATAAATGTTTCAATTTAAAATCACAAAAGTTTTGCAAAAGTGGTATAACAACGTTAGTTGAGAAGTTGGAGAAGGTCATAGAAAACGATGGTCAATACATTAACACTAAACCTACCGACCATTAAAGCTGACTAGTATGAGTGGCCTTATAAAAATGGCACGATTGAGTTTATTAAAATTTTCCGATTTTTATATTAATGTGTACTTTAATAAAGTAACGTGCACAATAATTTCCAGTGGAAGCATCTTGATGACTTCAGCAATTGTGAAATATAAAATCTGAAACCGGTCATTTTTGTATAGTATAATATTAAAGTATATATTATATACTTTATTTAAAGTATAGTATATTATAGTAAATTTATTTTTATTATATTGGGTTGGCAAGAAAGTAATTTCGGTATTTTTAGGTGAAATAAAATCCAATTTTTTTATCAAAGCAATGAACTTTAATCAATAAAATATTTTCCATTTTGTTCTATGATCTTTTGCCATCTTTCTGGTAGCTTCATAATTCCGCGCTCATAAAACTTTTGATCCTTTTCGGTGAAAAACTGATCCAAGTACGATTTCAGATCATCATCATTAGTGAATGTTTTACCATTCAAAGAGTTTTGTAAACGTCGGAATAAATGATAATGTGTTGGTGTAATGTCAGGGCTATATGGTGGATGTGACATCACTTCCCAACCAAGCTCCAATAACTTTTGACGTGTTACCAAAGATGTGTGTGGCCTAGCGTTATCATGGTGGAACACGATTCCTTTGCGATTTGCCAATTCTGGCCGTTTTTCTTTGATTGCTATGTCCAGTTTTGTTAGTTGTCGACAATAAACATCTGAATTGATGGTTTGGTTCCTTGGGGGCAGCTCAAAATACACAATACCTTTGTAATCCCACCAAACTGACAACGTGATCTTCTTTTGGTGCAATTCAGCTTTCGATGTGGTTTGGGCTGATTCATCACGCTTGGACCATGATCGTTTTCGAGTTGTGTTATTGTAAACAACCCATTTCTCATCACCAGTGATGATTCGCTTCAGAAAAGGGTCGATTTCATTTCGTTTGAGATGCATATCGCATATGTTGATGCGTTGCATTAAGTGAATTTCTTTCAATTCGTGTGGAACTCAAATATCGAGCTTCTTAACGATTCCGAGACTTTTTAAACGATTTTCTATAGTTGTATGCGTGACATTTAACCTGTCTGCAATCTCTCGGACAGTTATATGACGATACGATTCAATAATGGCTTTCATTTGGTCATCATCAACTTCAGATGGTCGACCAGAACGTTGGTCGTCTTTAAGCGAGAAATTTCTAGAACGGAATTTTTTAAACCAATTCTGGCACGTGCGTTCTGTTAAGCAATCCACACCATAAATTTCACATATATGTTTGTGAGCCTCGGCAGCTTTTTTACCTCTACGGAAATAAAAAAGCATTATTTGCCTATAATGTTCGTTTTTGCACTCCATGTTCAAATTGACACAGAACTAACAGTTTTAATCAAAATTACGTGTAATTTGTTGCAAAAGTAACCTAACAGATGCAGTTATGAAATGTCGGAAAGAAAACAAACGCAACGTTAACAGGAGTCAATCAAACAAAACATAACGCCATCTATTAGTGAAAACCGAAATTACTTTCTTGCCAACCCAATATATACAGTAAATTTAAGGTATAGTATAATATTAATATATATATATATATATATATATATATATATATATATATATATATATATATGTGGGATGCCTAAATTCCCGCCAAAACGGTCGAGACGCGCATCCCGCCAACGCCGGTGCAACGCTCGCTCCGTAAAACAAACGAACGGCAAAAGACAAGCGAGGAACGTAGAGAAAAGAAATGCGAGCGAGAGGCGACATCGAGGAGTCTCGCGTCGGTCGCCAAGTTGTACAGTTGTCTGCATGTTTGTTCCATCATCCTTTAATTTTGATTAAACTATTATTATCTGTTACGAGTCGACCCCTTGATTTACCCCTGCCCGCGTAGATCGATTATTCAACTCGATCGCGACCCTACATATATATATTTTAGTTAAAAATATTAAAAGACATTCCATGAGTAACGTTTCTTCATATATATATATTTATAAGTATATTAACTTTTTCATTGAAAAATAGGGACGGAAGAAACGTTACTCATGGAATGTCTTTTAATATTTTTAACACTAGTAGTCGACCAGTAGTTAAGAGCATCTCGATCTTTTCGTCGGCACTGTAGATCATCATGGAACACAGTGCATGTAGTACGTACAGATCAAGAAAGACTAATAACAGTTCACGTTCGATATCATTAAATATGTTTCAAGGTACACAACGAAATGTTTACAAACAGTACGCGAGAGATCAAGTCAATAATGACTAATACATACTAATCTATCAACAGCTCTGGAAAGTGTACAACAGTGTGGCTTGCTCTTTAACACTATTCCTACCGACACTTCACGTATACCTATTCCTACCGCGACCGGTCATTTGACTTTAGTACAACTTCTATTTTTTAATATAGAATGAAGATAATAGCCAATTTGACAGTATAAAAATATAGTTTCTTTTATTCAGAAGTATATAATGTACATTTTATTCGTTTTCATCGAATTTTTTACAAATAGGCTTCTCGATTGTACATTTTCCACATACGTACTTTTTACATTTTAGACAGATTTTGTCAGTCTTACTGTCTTTGCAATATCTTATCTGAAATATTTTCCGTTCACGAGAACCTGTACTTGTATTTGTAACGGGTGTTGGTTGATCTTCTTTTCCTAGCTGTCGCTCTTTTTGATATTCGATGGCAAGTTCTTCTGCCAATTGAAATAAAAATTCTTGTCTCGAAATTTTTTCTCCCGTGGTTTCTTTATATAAAACCCATGCATTTATCCTGGCTAAGTCTAGGATATTGAAAAATACCTGTAAAGACCATCTCCGACATTTAGATTTTACCCTGTAATTTCTGGCCATTTGGTTGGTCACATCTACACCAATATAAGCGAGCGAGAACTGTAAACACTTGGAAGTGCCGTAAAGCAGTCCCTGGAAGGCACTTTTCGGCTAAAATCATACCACAACTGCATTACTTTTCGTTTGTAACGACTTTATAGTTTTGGAATTGAGTCTTTGAGAGAATACTATTACAGAAAGATATAAATGGTTCTACCGGTCAAATGACCCGTCGTGGTAGGTAAGACAAACTACAAATTTTTCTCAGAAAATAAAGAATAAAAAAATAAGTGAATATCGAAAAATGCGTTATACGTATATTTGAGAAAAAGCCGTGAAGTTTAAAGGCGATTCAATTACGTTGTATATAGGAAATTCTAATCGAAAATTTAAAAACGGTCATTTGACCGGTCTTGGTAGGAATAGTGTTAATATAATCTTGCAAGTTTCTTCGAATTAAGAGTTTTTGTCAGACTTTTTAAATTAAAAGAAAATATTTGTTATGATGCTTGTCGTATTTGTGTCTGTACCGCCTAAAAGATGTATGTAAAAAACTTGAAGGTTAACTATAGAAAACTGAAGGTGACCTTGATAACTCTGGAAAAAAAGGGTTCACATAAAGTTTGGTACAATCATCTTAAAGTTCTCCTTGAACCACGTTATTTTAGGTAAAAAATAACTTCCAATCGAACCGCTAACAGTAGAATAATCTAAGCACGTTTCGTGATCCACCGTGTATATGCATTGAAACCATGAAGTACCATGTTATTGAACGTCCTAGAAAATTGTTGGTATCGACATAAGGTTTGAAATGGATACGTTACAAGATCCGAATTCTTTCAAGATGAAATAGAGCTGTAAAGCTGAGGATGACAGAATGATTCCGGAACGGTTCCGGAGCTCATATTCAGCGCACGAAAATCTATATGAGATCGCCTATTGGCTATCGGAGCGCAGAATGCGTACGTGTCGTCCAGTATAATTGTCGGATCAGCTCTCAGGAAAGTTTCTCAAGCACCTGTGGTAAATCTTCCGTAGTGTTGTCGGTTTCATAATCGCGTAAACGTTTTAGCACGCGTGGCGTGGAGCAGAGCGGAGCGGCGAGACATTCCTCTGTGCCGCAGTATAGCACAGAGCACGGGCACACACGTCGAACACGGAGTGCAAGGTATTGAATAACGTACGCGCCATTACCTAAGGGACTTGTAATTCGATGCGACCAGTAAACGTCGTCACCCTTTCCCTCCCCCCTTTGCCTTCTGGTTGTAACACGACGGGACAACATACGTGATCCCACGCGTAACCATAGGTTTCATTGATCGTGTACACTGTTCGTTCGACCATGTACATTGCACCGTTGACGGACGCTCTTGCTTCACTTTATATGCCGTCTTCCATGTGATAATGCGACATTGACTCCCGCTACTCTTGATCTCTTTGGGAACGCGCTAAGTCACCGGTACATGTGCCCCCGGCCTCGTGTACACGCTCGTTGGATTTGTAATCCTCTGATAATGAACAACGTACATTGAAAATTACAAGGGAACGGCTCACCCTGCTCCCATGTAGCTATATATTTCAGCGCATCGGAGAGCTTCGCTTTGAATGGACAAGCCGAAGGTTTAATAGAAGAATCGGTCACAGAAAGCGTAACAGAGTATTGCGGCACGTGATGCGTCATCGTTCAGGATATCTTTTGCCCCTCGTGCGTACGGTTCAAATGATTTGTAAACGTGTGTATAAGGTAATTTGGGGCATGAAGGTTTCTTATTAAATTTGAACAAAATTTAATACATCTACAGTGAGCAGCAAAATTGAACAAATGAAACCAGTTTTTTTAAAAAAATCTTTATTTGTGTGTTTATTAAGATAGAGACCATAGATTTGAATATTATCTTGTCAAACGATTAATATTCTAATTCAATTAGATTTAATTTACTAGTTACATTACAAAGTTAAAGATAGTTTATGCACAATTGGAAATTGATATTCGGAGGGTGGTCCACGCAACTTGTTCACCCTCAATAACTTCCAAAGTATGTATTGTATGAAAAAAAATTTTCTAGGAAAATTGTATAGTTTGAAGGGATACATTATGTCAGGGATGGGAATTTTTGTCTCAATTGAGACAAAAACGTCCCCACCATAGCGCCCACTGTCCCCCACTAGCATCCGCCGTTACCATAGAGGAAGGGAGTGCTTCGCCTGTCGCGAACAGTGCGCAGACCTTGCGCATCAAAGAGAGGTTGGTGGGAGAAGCAGGCGTTTTAGGGTCTCTGCACACCCATCCGGGACGGACCGAACCTGGATTTAGCTAGTTAGTTTAGATAGTTTACTTTAAGGAGCTGTGGAGCCCCTGAAAACATTTTTTTTGTGCCATGCACAGAGAGAACTGTCAACGCGCGCTCGAAAATGCAAGAATTATGGCCCTTCGGTCGCGTGAGGAAAGAATCGGAACCACACCGGATCAGAAATCTCGGAGAGCCCTCCCTATACCAAAGCTATGTAAAAAAACTCTCCGGGGCCCGTCCCGCATGGGTGTGCAGAGACCCTTAGGGCCTTCTATCGTGCCCATCACGGCATTATGTAATTCATATACTTTTTTGTAAGTGGCGGCGTTTCGAAGATTTGGTAGTCAACTTCGTTTTTTAAAATGGAATGCTATATTTTTGATGCCAAAATATCGAAGGGCATTAAATTTTGAGAAAAAGTACTAACCTTTATTAGCTGTAATACTTAATACCGCCACTTAAGCTCCACGGTCTTACGGAAATCTTTGCTGGAATTGAAACTCTTACTTGATATGCACAGATCCTTTTCAAGAAACAAACTGAAATGATTCGTTAACTATTAGGTTTACGGCTAATAAAGGTCGGTACTTTTTTACTCAATACTTAACGCTCTTCGATATTTTGAGATAAAAAGCATAGCATTCTAAACGCCTCTACTTAAAAAACAAGTATATCAATTACATAATGTATCCCTTCAAGTTATACAACTTTTCTACAAGAAATTTTTTCATATTGGATGTTATTGAGGGTGAATAAGTTGCGTGGACCACCCGGTATAGTTACATTTTTCAGAAAGTTTTTCTGTGGATTCAACTAAACAAAATAATATTAGATACATTGTGAATATATAAGTATATTGAAATAATAGTTAAATAAAAAGCACACTTAAAAGAAAATTTAAAATAAAATCTAATTCCTCGTGTGATAAGGTGACTCTTATACGGCTATAGCCATTAGCCGACTGATCATTCATTTAAGAACAATTCTTAGTCTTTATAGTTTATAACAACTATTTTGCCGGAGTCAACACAAATACAATATAGTTTATACAAATCTAATGTTACTCACAAAATGAAGCGTATACGTAATATATTAACCTAATAACAATTAATAATTTCAATTATAATTTTTTTTGTGGTGTATCCTTTTGCATATTTCCACCATATTTTCTTTTTATGGGTCTTGAGATATACTTCCATATTTCCGGAATTTTAGTTCTAGCCTCTGTTTTATTTGTTATTTGGTATTCTCTCCATTTTCTTTTCAACTCCTGCCACAAATTTTCAATCGGATTTCAATCCGGTGACTGTAGCGAGAGATTTAATAAGATTAATTTCAGCACATTGTATAATAGCTATTCGTTTATGACGTACGCCGAATGCTTTGGCTCGTTGTCATGTTGAAAATAATATAAAACAGGCATTTGCAAATTTTCAGCCGATTACTTCAAATTGTATTTTAAGATGCTGAGGTATTTCATCTTGCCCATAGTTGTATCTATAAATTCCATATTTCCAACTCCATTGGCTGCTATACAGCCGCATAACATTAATGTTTCTCCTCCATGCTTCATAGTTGGTACTGTATTATTCTTATTAAACGCTGTATTTGGTATTCGCCGCACTATAATTCTACCATCCAAATTAAATGAATTAATTTTTTCCTCGTCAGAAAATATTACATTCGAGAAACTTGTAACAATTTACATACTTTTTTGCGAACTCCAAACGTTTCAAACTGTCCTTAGAATTCTTTCAAACTGACCATAATACTTTGTGCAATATCTATTCTTAATTTACGAACACTAATTTTGGAATTTACATTAATTTGATGACCTAAATATCATTCGTCCACTTTACATAAAATTATCTTTCATTATAATTTTCTGCATGGTAAAATAACATTTACATATTATTTTTCTATTTTCTCTCACGAGTTTATTCTGAAAAAACAACTGTATCATTAATTTTTGCGTAGAAATATACATTTCTGCCCTTTTTGCAGTCTTCGTGTACACCTTTGTTAGAATAAAAAATGACGATCAAACGCACCATAGCAATAAAAAAGAAAGAAAGGCGACACAGATGAAACAATTTGAAACAGTTTCACCGCTAAACGAGTATTTAAAACCATGGTTTTTCATCAATTCTCCAGTGCGCTCAATTTTCTGACGAAGAAATATACGCTGTTTTTTTCATTTCTATTAATAGAGCCATATAAATGCATTGTTTGAGTTTTTTTCAATGGTTTTTTACTTGTTAGGACCTCACATCGTGTATGGATACATTTGATATCCAAAAAAATTATTTGTTATTTCAATCGAAAAAATAAGACTTTTATAGCTAGTGTGTGCTCAATTTTGTGAGTAAGTGCAGATAGTATGGCAGGGTGTACTGAGTAGTTGTACACCTTTTAAAAATGAACTTCTTTAAAGTTGGACCAACCGACTTGAGTTTCATCGAGATATTAGAAGGATAACTTTACTAGGTAATCATTTATTTTTTAAATTTCCATTGGTCGGAATTTCGAAGAAAGGAGTAAAGCTGACAATTTTTAACTTTTTTATCTGTGCTTATAATGAAAATTTAGAACATTTCTTTTGTAGATCTAAGTATGTCATGTATATGTAAACAATTTAATTGAAATCGGTTGATGCATGAAAGAGTTGTAAGTATTATAAGTTGCAAAAAACTAGAAATGTAGTGCTTCACATTCATTCAAATTGCAGTTTCTTGCAATTTTTGCTATTTTTAATGAATATTTCATAGCAACCTGGATCGATTTCGATGAAACTTTATACATGTACATAACATACACTACCGGCACAGATAAAAAAAGTTAAAAACCGTGACGTTTACTTTTTCATTCGCAATTCTGACCAATAGCAATTAAAAAAAAATTATTTACACATTGCCTGGTAAACTAATCCTTCTACCACCTGAAACAAACTCAAGTCACATCCAATGTATGAGGAAATTGAAAAGTTTCTGAAAGATGTGTGGCGGCTTCCTCCTACGATCGTCACCAGATGGACAGACAGACAAGACAACGCCTTTCTCGCTAGTACCTGATCCGTCGCCGATTCCTATATGTATATACCGTCCTGAGCTGTCCTTACGATATCCCTGAGTCTAAGGCAGGGACCGCTAGATAGATTTTATATTAAGGAAGGCTTACAGCAAGGCACAATCAACTCGCCTATTCTTTTTAATATATTTTTAAGCGATCTGCCTGAACTTTTTAATTTTAATACCCATAATAATGCAGGATTCCTTCCATTTGGTGACGATGTCACCGTCTATTCTTCTGGAAATAGAGTTGATAACGTTCAAACTAGTCTTGACACGACAGTTAATAACATAAATCAGTACTACATCTCCTGTAACCTTAAACTAAACCCCTCTTAATGTTATATCATTCTCTTCCGTAAACCCTTAGATAAGCTGCACTCCAAAATCAAAGCTAGTAGTAAAGAATTAAAACTTTCAGACACCATCCCTGGTACTTCCAATTTAGAACTAATCCCCCACAAAAATACAGGGTGTTTCGTGTAAAACAGGACACCTAAATATCTCATCTACCTTTGAAAATACAAAAAAATGTTTCTAACGTAATCTAAATGGTTTCAAAAGACGAATCAGATGGAAGAATCGTTTTTTATAAATTGTAATTTTTTAATCGCCTTTTCGAGGTCACTCGTGTTTTTTTACACATGTACACACATTTTGTGTTGTTGTATGTTATAGCAAACATTATTGTGCATTCATCCTTGTTTAACAGAATGACCTTGAAATGACCGTGAACTCTAAAATTTGCTAATTAATGCAGAACTTACTTTCAGCGACTTTTCAGATTTCAACGGTAACAGAAATTCGACCATGAACTTGAACTTGTAAATAAACACATTGTATCATTCCTCTGTGTACATAGAGAGTGAGAGAGATATGTATTTAAGAGTTTGCTCACTGCAAGATTTCTCAGTCTATCGATAAGCGATCCATAATGCGTTATTCAGAACAGGAGAAAATTCAAATGATTTTAATTTACGGTGAAGCTTGAGAGTGTTTAAGAGAAGCAATACGAATTTACAAAGACAGATTTCCAGAACGTTCTTGTCCATCACGTTCTGCATACACAAGTATTGTTAAAACATTTTGTGAGACTGGTAGTGTCAACAGAAACATTCGTGTGAGACGTAAGACTGTTACTTATGAAGCAAATGTGAACAATATCATCGCTAAAGTCAATCAAAACTCGCATGTTAGTATAAGGCAACTTGGACGTGAAACCGGTATTAGTGTGACAAGCATGTTCCGGATTCTTCATTCACAAAAATTTCATCCTTTCCATTTATCTCGACACCAAGAGCTCCATGGAAGAGACTTTGAAAACCGCGTACACTTTTCTCAATGGGGTATACGGAAATATGAAAGTGATGAAATGTTTTTCCAAACAGTATTATTTACGGATGAAGCATCCTTTACCAATCATGGTCAGGTGAACCTCAAGAACATGCATTATTGGTCGGTTGAAAATCCACGATGGTTTAGACAACTCGATAAGCACAGACCATGGACCATAAATGTCTGGTGTGGTATTCTAAATAATAGGATAATTGGGCCGTATTTTATGAACGGTACGCAAACTGGGCAGAAGTATGCTGAATTTTTAGAACATATTCTACCAGGTTTATTAGAAGATGTAGCATTTAGGTACCGTATAATATTATGGTATCAACACGATGGGTGTCCAGCACATTTTTCCCATATTGCAGCACGTGTCCTCAACGAAAAATTCCCAAATCGTTGGATTGGACGCAATGGACCTGTATCATGGCCTGCTCGTGCACCCGATCTAACCCCACTTGATTTTTTCTTATGGGGGACATTAAAGGGTACGGATTATCAAGAGCAGTCCACGACGCCAGAAAATATGAAGGAACGAATAATTGCTGCACGTGCTGATATGAAACCTGAAATCATCGAAAGAGCTGTACAATCTGTCGTTTTTCGGCTCACAAAATGTATCACAACGGAAGGACATCATTTCGAACATTTATTGCAGTAATAAATGTGATTATTTACAAGTCAAGTTCATGGTCGAATTTCTCTTATCTTTGAAATCTGAAATGTCGCTGAAAGTAAGTTCTGCATTAATTAGCAAATTTTAGAGTTCACGGTCATTTCAAGGTCATGCTATTAAACAAGGATGAATGCACAATAATGTTTGCTATAACATACAACAGGGATGGCCAATTTTGCCTCAATTGAGGCAAAACCGTCTACACCGTAGCGCCCTCTATCCCCTTCCAGCAAGCACGGTACAATGGGGCAACGAAGACTCGAGACATCAGCGTACGCAACGAACGTGCGCGCTGCATGAAAGAGAGGTTGGTGGGAGAAGTAGGCGTTTGAGGGGCTCCACCCGTGCCCACCACTGACATACAACAACAAAAAATGTGTGTATATATGTAAAAAAACATGAGTGACCATGAAAAAACGATTAAAAAATTACAATTTATAAAAAACGATTCTTCCATCTGATTCGTCTTTTGAAACCATTTAGATTATGTTAGAAACATTTTTTGTATTTTCAGAGGTAGATGAGATATTTAGGTATCTTGTTTTAGACGAAACACCCTGTATAGTAAAATACTTAGGAGTATACATAGATTATCTTCTTCGTGTTCATCAACACATTGATATCCAGTTAGAAAAAGTTAGAAAAGCTTTTCTCTCTGATAGTAGACTCTTTTATAATAAACACCTTTCTGAAAAAACAAAAATAATCCTTTACATGCTACTCATCCGCTCTATCATTACATATGTTGCTCCTTTTCTATGGAACCATAATCATACGACCTATGAGAAAATCAGAATGTTTGAACGCAAATGCTTAAGAGCCTGTCTAAGACTTTACAGATCCAAAAGTTCTGATTAGCAAGACTATATCAATTACCAAACTATTTACGATAAAGCTGATATCCTTCGTATCGATTCTTTCATATTAAAACTCACTAGAGACTATTTTAGTAAGCTTCCTCATATCGATATCAAAACAATCCAGTCCCTTGCAACCCAAGACAATTCAGTTTCCCGCAAACAACTTCAAATTGGTTATACCTCCCCACAAACCTCCCTTTACTGCGATACCGCTGGTTTAAACCAAAATGCTAATAATATTCCTCTAATCACGCACTGACGCCGTAATAAAGCAGACAAACGTATCGCTCTTAATCTAACAGATTCGCCTAACGCGCTTACCCAACCGAGTTCTTGGTAACATGATTAATATTTTCAGATACTATGTGCGCTGATGTACGAGGTAATCGTAATACTAATGAAGTTAATTTCATTTTTCAACTATTTCAGTGGAATGTTCAAGTTTATCAGTGTCCAACAGACTTACAGAATAAATAAAATCGATCAATTTGAAGATTAGGTCATTTCTTCACGGAAGAAATGTCGAAAAATTAGTTTTTTTCAAACAACGGCGCCGCGAACTTAAAAATCTGAAAAAATTCATAAACTATATTTTGAGCATAATAATAGAAACACGATATAGCATCCGAAAACGTACGAAATAATCTAAGTCCCACGTCCCTGGCAAGTACGAAATAATCTAAGTCCCACGTCCGTGGTACGTCCGAAATTTATGTCCGAGGACGTCCCACGGACGTACACGACGGACGTTGGATGTATCGGACGTAAAACGGACGTCCTATGGACGTACGGTGCTATCTGGGAATGACCGGTTTTTTATTTTACTATTATCAAAATTATGAAAACGCTTTCATAGGAAATGAGTAAATTGTCTTCTTTATTTCAACACATATTGCAATGAAACCCGCACAAAGTCTAAGTAAATCCAATCTTCTCACTTTTATAAGTCGTTTCACTTTTATATGTTTTATGTTTGGTAGGTTTAGTGCTAATAGAAGAATCGGTCACAGAAAGCGTGCAGGGATATTGCAACTCGTAATGCATCGTTCGAAATCTTTTATTCCTCCTGTGCATACGAGGTTCAAACGATTTGTACATGTGCGAATAAACGGCACACGTTTACACACTGCGATAACAACTTTTGTTCATTCATCCACAGACATAACATTCGTGACATATCGATCCGTCGGAATGACACAATTGACCAACCCATGGTCAAATCTATAATATTATTATATGTATAATGAATCAAAATGTCATAGTCGATGCAGCACTATGATTCAGGGTTATTTTGGCCGACGAAAATTGCTGTTATAGCATACATTAACATTCATTGTTGTATCATTGTTGTAATATTGCCATATTATACTGTGGTCAAAGGATAATAGTGATAAGCACAGCAACTCAAATCAAATTTTGTAATGCACGTAGAATGGAAACAATGAGGTCACGATCTGTAACGAAACAATTCGAATGCGCTTCTCTTAAAACAATTTTCGTTGCGTTATCTCGAGGACAAATAACTGTACATGTAATTGCACTGGTAACTTTCATGGTGTTTTTTATGTAAATGGAAAAAATTTTGATAAGCAAAATGATCTTTTTGGTTCAAATGACTTTTCAAATCGGTTAAGGTAAGTACCAATTCTAATTGTTTATTTTTAGAAACTATCATGCCTTTTTAATTTGGTTAAACCATAAGCTCCATAAGCTCCGCCTTTAACCAGTTAGCTGTTTTTGCCGAGTATACTCGTCATGGAATAAAATTAATTGCTTCCTATTTATGTTAAAGTTTGTAGTGAAAATTAAAACATATTATTAATTTTACGGCATTTTAGAATTTTTCGAGTCAAAGACGAAGTAAAGAAACGAACGTAAGAAATTGACGAGAGGTCAATATGTGATAAATAAAGTTTTCAAAAATTTTTGGTAGCCATATACAAAGTCGAGCAACACAGTTAACTGGTTAAAAACTTAGTCCTCTTAAATTGCTATATTTTCGCCAGTTTTTAATTTTTAAATGAAATTAGCAAACACTGATAATAAACTTTATGGAACTATGTCCTAACATTTTTATCGTTTAGTGACACACTTCGAGTTTAATAAGATATCTGCGATACACCATGATTTTTTAAATAAATTTGTTTTTAATATATACATATTATACACATACACGTATATCAGTTATTAATTGCAGAAAATAAATAAAAGGAAGAGAAACATTGCAGAATAGTAGAATTGCAGTTACTAATTAAATAGTAGCGCTATCATGTGAAAGTTGTTTGAAATTTAAACAAATACATTTTCTTCAATTACAATTTTTAAATCCAATAGGTTTTTTCTTATGATTAACTATTGAGCGTGCTTTAACACGCAAGACATTGTAATTTAAGTATTAAAACATTCCTTTGTTTATCCGAGTTTGAACGAGTATCTTTTTATTTCGTTTACAGTTTATGAATTGAATACGTTTCTTCTCATAACAATATTGAATACAATAATATGGAGTCTGTAACGATGCATCAAATAAACGCGGTTCATCATTGAACTTTGTAAATACCTACTTACAATATTACAGATCCGGAGTGTTCAAAGGATTCCAGTAACTTTTATTTGTTGAGCTATACGAGGTCTTTGAACGGTCGGGTGCATTAAATCTGAATGTTTAAAATAGAATAATGAAAGAGAAGAGCAGGAATGCAAGAATCAGTTGGTAGAATGTCATTGAAACGATAACATCGGTCGAAACACTTCTGTTGAGGCACAGATGAGAGCAATTAAGTTGTCAGAAACTGGCAGACTTTCTTGTGAGATTCCAGCCACAAAGTGGGCGACCGCGTAAAACAACGATCAACCGCATAATAAAATAGAAGTCTACGGCGATATAAAGGAGACCGCTATTCAGAGTGTACGCGATTTACCTAGGCAAAGAGGAAATCCTTAACATGCTCATCGTCAAGTACGCGGGGTGAGTTATTTGACTGTACCACCTAAATTTACTCATAAACCACTTGTTCTATAAAAAAATGTTTCAAACGAAAGTTGTTTGATATCGAGCAGGGTATACAATATGACAATAATTATTTTCATATTTTGCACTTTTATCGAGATATAATGGTAGTTTACAGTTTTTGTTTCAAAATGTATTATATTTAAACTTGTGATTATAAATAATATTCAATGCTGAGTAAAAAACTATCGAGGTATATAGTGTCAAAAACTAATAATTACTGAAATACTAATCTTTAATGCTCAGAATGTTTAAAACTCCTGTATCATGCAGGCACGTGCTATACAGGGTGATCCAAAAATGTTGTAAATCCTTAAAGTCGGTGGTTCCTGAAGTTATTTGAAGTAAATTTTTCCTTTGCAAAAATGGCCGCCTTGGCATTGTTACGGAGTTATTAACGAAAAACACGGACCAATCAGAACACCGTTACAGCGGACGGATTCCAGCTTGGCGAAAGGTCTCGCTGAGCGCAACGTTACCATTGGCAGAGCCGGAATCCGTCCGCTATAACAGTATTCTGATTGGTCCGTGTTTTTCGCTAATAACTCCGTAACACAGCCGAGACGGCCATTTTGACAAAGGAAAATGTTACTTTAAATAACCACCCATTTCAAGGATTTACAACATTTTTGGAACACCCTGTATATGGGCTTCTCATACACAGAAATTGTATTATCTTTCACTGAACAATATCCCGATAATTGAGCCGTTGTTTTTGAAAGTGGTATAAGTCCATTTTTGGAGAAAATGAGTTAGTGGTAATTTTAGTCAGATATACAGGGCGTGGCAAAAGTTTCTGGAATTTTGTTCAGGACATTTTCACATATTTTTTTTTATACTTTTAACATTTTTGTTATACGGCTGAATTCAACATGTAATTTTGGTATAAAAAGTGTCTTTCAATTGTTTGTTGATTAACAGATAGTTGTGGTATGGATCACCAAACCAAATGTTCAGCTGTCGCAACATGTGAATAATTGTTTCCCGGATTTTGGAGTAAGGATGTATGGCCTTTTAATTCACCGGATTTGAATTAGAGCTGTTACTTATGAGTAGACTGCGCATTTTATGCATTTATGAAAAGAATGAGTAGATGAAACACCAAACTGTGAGTACCTACATCGGAAGAATTGAAGAACATTACTACATCATTTTGGACTTATTAAAATTATTAAACGAAGGAGTACCTTCCCATCTGTCTTCTGTGTTTTACAATTGACTTGGAAAATTTTTATTTTGCATAAAGATCCGCAGCCTACTTATGAGATGCTCGGGTAAACAAAAATTACCCGTGAGATACTCGGGTAAACAAAAATTACCCGAGTACCCGGATATCTCATGAATAGACTGCGGATCTTTATGCAAAATAAAAATTGTTTGCATCAATTCCAAGAAGCAGAACACATATCACGATTACTTATTTTCTTTAACGATCTTAATAATATGATGGCTCAGGTAATAACAGCTCTTGTAACCAGTTGTGAGACCTCATGAGATCCTCGGGTACCTGATGACACGGATATGTCTTACGAGATACTCGGGTACCCCGATAGCCAGGCAGTGTCGCCAGATCGCTGAAATCAAGGGGAATACAGTTTACCACCTCTCTGATAACCAGATTAACACGTGCACATGTTACGCATGCGCGACGGGGACGCAACACGCAGTGGAATCAGATAGTGGAAGGGGAAAAGGAGGAGAGGAAAATCCACCCAGTTTTGGATATTTCTGGCGACACTACAGCCAGGTGCTAATTTGAATCCGACGGACTACTCCTTTTAGTCTATTATGGAGCAGATCTTCAGAAAACGATACAAATCAACCGATCAACTAAAAGTTGCTTTGATACGGGTCTGGGATGAAATAACGGTTGACAAATGTGCGACTATCATCAGTCATTTTCGGAAACGACTTCGTAAATGTATTGTAGTGGAAGGAGACAATTTTGAATACTTGATATAACTAGTTTGTTAAATGTTGTTATTACTGGTCTAATAAATGCTATTGATTTGTCAGTGATTTGAATTTGTAACTTTTTAAAAGATTCCGGAAATTTTTGCCGCACCCCGTACATAGATTATCCTCTTCTTATATTAGGTCGTCCCATAAGTTCGTGCCGTTTACTGTTTTACTATTTCAATTAATATTTGAAACATACTTTCAAAGTCAACGAAAAAATATAACCGCCTTCTCTACAACCTCTTCCCACTTTTTTGGTAAAGATATTATACAGTCACTAAAAAATTTCTGTGGTTTTTCATTAAAATACTTTTCAATCCGCGGAACGAACTTATGGGACAACCTAATATTTGTAATCACATAGTCAATAGGGTATAATATCCTCATAAATTAATCAAAAGAACTGTAAAATGTTATCGCAGGAATGTTTTTGTTGAAAGTGGAAAAAGTCCGTTCATAAGAATGATAATTGAAACAACTTTCTAATCGCATTAATTATTAATTATTACGACTTTAGTGTGAACTGCCCTTAAAGTATTTACAGCCGATAATAGCTAATGACTTAAAATGCAAACCCTCAAATATCTAAATGTATGAAGAAATGGGTTTATACTACTTTGAAAAACAACAACCCAATTGTTAATTTTTGACCCCATTCATATCTCGATGAAGAAGCAAAACGTTAAGGAACTAATAATCATGTTATATGTCCTGTTCGATGTTAAACAACTTTCGTTTGAAATATGATTTATCCAACAAATAGTTCATAAGTAAATTTAGGTGGTACAATTAAGCGACTCAGCGACCCGTGTTTCTTCCGTTCAATCATAGTATTGATTTGTCCAAAAATATGATGTGTAATATTTTCACTTGGTGGACCCCGCTGGTGACCGCCCTCGGCGTAAACAGAAGTAAAATCGTGTAAATGAAAAGCTCAGTGGTGGTCAACGGTCGCCGTTACGGTGATGAATTTATTTAACACTCTGATTGCCAACTCAGGAACCTCAACATTTCTGTAAAATCAAAGTAATTTATTTAATGAAACATAAATTGAAAAGTTAAGATTTATAATACTGAGTACTTTTCTAAACTTCTTCCATTTTAACCTTCGGTGCAGTGATCACTGTTGGAAATATCAGACACCTTCCTCAGTGTGTGCGAATGAATGTGAGTGTGCGCATATAGTGTGTGACCGGTTTCACGCGTTAACAGTAAAATTAAAATTAGTTAAAGAAAGTTATAATTCTGTGCTTAATATGTTTTCGTTTTTTATGTTAAACTTATACACCTTTTTTATGTTAATTCATGTACAATAATTAGTGTAAATACACAAATATAAAATACACAACGTACAGACATAACCTCCCAAATTACAACGAACTCAATAGTGAAAAAAATTATTTTTAAATTTGTACAAACAATTCCGTCACCTATATACGGGTGACATGGTAGTCAACGTGTTAATAACACACTCCATACGAAATTAAGGGACCACCTGTGCGAACACGACAATAGCTAAGGTGTTGAATGCAAAAGTGGCGTAAGTCAGTGATGGTACATGGTGTCGGTTTTCTCGCTCATACGCGTCGATTTTAGCGACAGTAAAGTACAAAGTTGGGCTAAAATAGGGTACCTTAGTCACCCCGCATAGTTTCGCAATTTTTTTTTCGATTTTCAAATATGAATTGACAAGTAGCTCCTTCTCCAATACTAGTTGCCATTATGAAATCGAATATATTAACATTAACTTACCAAAATTTCGAAGTACTGTCGTCTCGTCGTGTCGTCTTGCACTCATCTGTCCGGTTTCCCGCCAATAACAGTTCTCCCCTACTTTCCCCACAAACATAAGACGTACGGTACGTTCTTGCATTTAGTCGCGCATGCGCGAAAAAACCGAGACCATATACATACCATCACTGGTGTAAGTCAATATTTGCCTGTTTGGTTTAACAACACATCTCAAAGGTTCAATTGTCATTAAATAAAATAATTTTAATATAATTTTAGAGCGGGTTGCATAAGACAATCGTAATATCTTTCGATATTGTTGTGTTTTATAGAACTTTTACTTAAGTCCTCCTTATCCAATGTTTAACTGTTTTGACTTCCTCCATTTTTGCATTAATCGCCTCTGTTATAGCTCCGACAAGAAATGTCGCATCGATATTGTTAAAAAATCATTTGAAAGCGTGGAATTTATTCTTTTAGATGATTTTAAAAATGTTTTATAGTTATATACCATAGAGAACACTTTCAAAAGTGAGTTGAAAGTGATTATCGTCCTTTGTGAAATCAATGTTTGTTGGCTGTTTATTGTTTTTTGGGAGCGATTTATACAATCTTATAACACTGTCTCCTTCACTTTGACTATCTTCTATGTATAATGTTATATAGTGATAAAATTACATATTTATAATTTGCAATAAATTAATTCTTTAGTTAGACAAAGGTTAAGGGACAATAAAATGTTACGCTAAATTCTATGGAAAAAACGAAATCAGACTTAAAATGCAAATTTTTCTTTTAAAGCTTAAAATGTAAATTATAAATGTGAGACTCCAAAGTTTTTATTTTACAATATCTTTAATTTCAACTACGTTGTATATTGTATATTTTTTAAATCCTTTTCACATTATATATTTTTTGTCAGACTAGATAAAATTAATTTATTGGTTCAAATCGCAGTTTCTTTTTTAATTGACTGCACGTTTCCAAGATCTGTCAAAAATTAATTATTTCGGAGTAATTAGTATATGTACTGCCGAAGTAAGTGCTTGTTCGGAGTAATTATAAAATATACTTACATTTTATTCGTATAACAATTATACATTGTTCAATTTTCAAATTCACAATTAATTTTGATCCATTTGTTCCACCTTCGAGATAACTGAAAAATTGGTGGTTCGGACAATGATGCCAGACATTGAAATCGAGGGGAATACAATTTATCCCCTCTCTGATGACCAGTGTAATGCGCGGCACGTCACGTGACCAGCCTACGGTCTTAGTAGGGGACGTTGGAGTGTGCTCATGGTAGTGGAATGGGATAGTGGAAGGGGAGAAGGAGAAGAGGAAACAGCATCCGTTCGGATGCTTTCTGGCATTACTGGGTTCGGATGCAATGAAATTCATAATTTTGATAACGTTTTTTAAAATGAAATATGAAAAATGCAATATCTTGCCAGACATTCTATTTATTATTGTTTTTTAAAATTATACCATTTATTTTTATCAAACTATACAATCCTTTATAAATGTTAGAGAGAATGTTTTAAGACCTTAAAATTGTGGAAAAATGTTCAAATTTGAAATAGATTTATAATTAATTTAACGAAGAGGGACGAAATTAATTTCTACATTTAATATTGGTGGTTCTATTCTCTTGTACCACGATGATTACGCGATTTCAGTTCCTTCAGTTGAATAGACATAGAATAAATCTATGGCCCGTAAAACATGTGTCCTAAATGAATTAATACATTACATAAATTAGTGCATCAAAGCAATCAATATTATTCTATTATGCAACCAATATGAATATGTCAATTTTTCGAAGCAATTGGAGTTACGAGAAATAATATTCATCATTCATTTATATCCATCCAATTATTAATTTACGAATACAAAAAATTGCGAATTTAATTTTGAATACATTTAGTAGGTACCTTTTGCATGATTTAATTAATATCATCTATAATTCGTAGAGTAAAAATGTATGTATCACATTATTCATTAATTGTTTATAGCAGAAATCTTAGCAAGCATCCTTTGTGTTCATTATTACATGTAGGTAATCTGTGTGCTGGTGCAAGCAATTACTAAGCTATGAATGTTCATGCATTTTTCTATGTTTGTAAACAAACTTTAAGAAATTAAAATCAAATAGAATTTTACTTTCTGGTGCAATAGTCTTTGTGTACCAAACATACATAGAAATTGTACTAAATGCTATTAAACTTTATATTTTATTATTTTTTGAAAATTTTTACAACTCAAAATTAGTATTCTATCATTCTATCTCATTAGTTTCTATCATTTACAAATAGTGACAATGATGTCTAGATTCCTTATTTTACATAAGGTGGAGTGGAGTAAGTGCACCCCAGTTTTTAGTAAGTTTGACTTTCAACCTATATATCTTTAATTTGTTTTATAATAGTTTAACATTTATTGAAATTCACGAATACTTGAGTTAATATGCTTTAATTAACGTTGACAAAAACGCCAATTTCACTTGTATATATTTTTTTAAGAAAATTGTAAAAAATCCAACAACTGTGCACTTTCCCCGAAAATGGGGCATGTGCACAACCGACCATTAAAACCGATTTGAAGCCTTATATCATATACTACGAGGCAAGAGTATAACTATTGATATGTTTGCTATACAATTTTTTGCTGGCTTGGTACGCATTTATACGTCCTACTTTTATTTCGTCAACAGCTTCTTCAAACGTTTCTATTGAATAATCGCCCCGGACCATGGTTCCTTCCTTAAATAGAAAGTTAATTAAGTAATCAACGTAGCTAATTACTATATGTATATTATTCAGAGATGTAAAACAAGAAATAATCAAGCAGGACATTTTATGGGGCATGTGCACAGCCATATGCTCTTACTCCACCACAAAGGATGCCCTTGCCCCTTGTCTCAATATTTACGAGGTAAGAGCACACTACTGTTTTTCTCAATAAATTTCAATAATTCAACGAAAATTATTTATTTAAAGTGAAATATAAATAATATTTTTTATTAATTACCAAAAATAATAACACAGAACATACAATTTCCTTAAAAACTACACATTTATGATAACCTCAAAGTAGAAGTGCTCTTTACATGTGGTGCTTTCGAACTGGTTGGCATAAATCGGGGATTCCTCTCATTAATTGGGCAACTTTGAGTAGATTACTACATATTAGACATTGCAATTTCTCTCATATTATATTAACAAAAGCCCGTTTATGCACTTACCCCACTTCACCTTATTTATAGCATTTTCGGTCTTTTCAATGCCAAATACAGTAGACCGTTTCAAAATTTCAACGAAATGTTTATACTGTCTAGAATATGATCGTATCTACATATCATATATGATATGATTGTATCTACAAGATACGACAAATATTTTTCGGTTCCAACTTTTACAAATTGATCTGTAAAATAATGCATGTGCAGAAAGTTCTGCAGTTTAGTAATGAATTTCTCTATTTGTAGTTGTCTATCATATATCATATAATATTCACTAAAAACATACTGATTATATTTCCCAGGTTAGTATTGGAAAAAATAACTTAATTAGGTAAACTTTTATCACATATTTTTTTCGTACAATATGTTTAATATAATTCAGGTTTTAAATTCTCTCTATTCATCTTGGGTGGTAACTGCGCTTTAAAGTCTAGATTGTGGACTTGGAACGGATTACACCTAACAGTAATTTAGTAACTTTTATAAGTACGCACCATGCATGCTATAACTAGACTGCAGCTCTTTATGTAAATTAAGATTTCTCAAGTCTCTCCTCTAGCGACTGGAATTCGTAAGCCACTTACAGGTACTTTTCGTAAAGGATTTCAACTAGTTACAAATAAATGGAAAATTTATTGAGTCCTTTCTAAAATGTACATTTTAGTGCTTTTAACAGAAACACACACATGCGCGCGCGGGCGTTGGTACTACATATAAATGCATAAAATCCTACGCCGAGGTATAACGAACTAGGTTCTAAATCGAATCGTATTCCGCCTATTGATTTTCTGTTCCATTTTCTATCTATTTCATGTTGTCAATTTCACAAATTATAATTTAACTTATTTCTGGAAGGAGTGCATGGTTATGTACATGTTTATGTACATAGTGGTCTGATTATCCTCGTACAGTGGTGTCATGTCTTAAAAAGCTGGCGGATATAATTCATAATTTAGTTTACGATTTTCATAACAATATGTAGCCTCATGTTTGTGGAGTTGCTGAATTCGAAAATCTTTCAAAATTAAGAATCTAATATTACTAGCGCAAACAAGTTTTTGTGATAATTGATAAAAATTATATATTTAGAATTTAATATAATCGTTAATGTAGTCAAATTTCGTATTATGAAACGTTTCTGAAATTAATTATTTAGAAAATTTGGTTTCCTTCCATTTGAATGGAAAACTCAACTTTTCTCCGTTTAGTAAACCACGTAGTACAAATGTGTATATTGCAGAAAATAATAACAGGAAATTATAAGTTATAAATGTTATTTGTACATAAAGAATGCTTACTTATTTGAAGCATTAGGTTAGTTTTGTTTTAGAGATATACAGAAAAATATTTCTTATGACATGTACTGTATTCCCAGATAACATTCGCACGACCAATGTACGTCCGTACTGGGGACGTACGATATGTCCGAAATATGTCCGATTTATGTCCCAGGTATGTCCGACAGAGGTCCCAGTTAGATCGCAGTACGTGCATACGACGTCCCGCGCGGACGTCCTATGGACGTACAATGTACATCCGGCCGGACATATTCTGGACGTTTGTCGGACATATAAAAGCGTGTTTGCACCTTAAAAAATTTTCTAAATATGTAAATATTGGTTTAAAGGAATTCTACAAAAATACCATTGATTATCACATAGCTAGAAAAAGAGGAATTGATAAAATAAAAAAGAGTGGACCTAATATGCCGGGCGCGAACCTAGTATAAACATATTAACAGTCGAGCGCCTAACGCACTGACCCAACCGAGTTCTTGGTAACACGATTAATATTTTCAGATATTATACGCGCTGATGTACGAGGTAATACTAATCAAGTTAATTTCATTTTTCAACAATTTCTGTGAAATGTTCAAGTTTATCAGTGTCCAATAGACTTACAGAATATATAAAATCTAACAATTTGAAGATTAGCTCAGTTTTTCACGGAAGAAACGTCGAAAAAATTAGTTTTCTCAAACAACGGCGCCGCGAATTTAAAAATCTGAAAAATTCATAAACTATATTTTGAGTATAATAATAGAAACACAATATAGCATCCGAAAACGTACGAAATAATCTAAGTCCCACATTCCTGGCAAGTACAAAATAATTTAAGTCCCACGTCCGTGGTTCGTCCGAAATTTTTGTCCGAGGGATGTCCCACGGACGTAAAAACGGATGTCATGGGACGTCCGAAGTTTTGATCCAAAGGACGTCCCACGGACGTACACGACGGACATTGGACGTATCGGACGTAAAACGGACGTCCCATGGACGTCGGGGCTATCGGGGATTGTTTGTAGGAGCTAAAAACCTGACACAAATCATTAAACAATACAATACATAATATTCAAGATGCATTTCCGACAGCAAAAGAATTAATATTCGGACACTCTTTACAATACAATAACTTAGATGAAATTAAATTAAACGACTTCAGATTTTTGAGATGTTAGAAGGATTAGTTTACTAGGTAACGTGTAAATAATTATTTATAAAAATTACTGTTGGTCAAAATTGTGAAAAAAATAGTAAAGATCATGATTTTTAACTTTTTTATCTGTGCCTGTAATGAAAATTTAAAATATACCTTTTGTAGATCTCCGTAAGTTATATGCATGCGCAAAGTTTCATCGAAGTCGGCTAATGTTACTATGAGTTACGAACATTACAAGTTGAAAGTTTAAGGGTGAAAGTCGCGGATTTTCAGTCTTTTCAGGGAATTTTGCCCTCATGTAATCACCTTTAAATGTTTGTAGCTCTTAACAACGTTAACCGAGTTCGATGAAACTTTGTACATGTGTAACTTTGTACAAGTTACCTAAACCTACAAAAGGCGTCTTTTAAATTTTCATTACAGACACAGATAAAGGAAAAAATACAATATGGAATAACAAACCTAAAAAATATGCTACAAGAAAAAAAATCCTGCGTTCAAATACTAGCATTCCAGAAGGATATTGAACTTTGTCATCTAATAAATGTTTCCTTATTTCGATCGTAGATTGTTTTCAATGTTTGAATGCTTTTGGCGCACAGGTTCGATCCTTGAATAATATTCTAAGACACTATTTGCAAATAGTGTGTTAGAATATTATTCAAGGATCGAACCTGTGCGCCAAAAGCATTCAAGCATTGAAAAATTTGTCATCTAATTTAAAAGAAATACACTGCGGTCACTAATAATCCGAGAAGGGGCATGTGAAATAAAAAATTCAATTATAAAAGAAAAAAAAATTAGAAATTGTGATGTTTATTTTTTTCGTTCCAATTCCGACCTTTAGCAATTTCTGGAAAAAATTATTTACACACTACTTAGTAAACTAATCCTTCTAACATCTCAAAAAAACTGAAGTCGTTTAGTTTAATTTTAACAAAGTTATTGTATTGTCAATGGTAAAGAGTGTCCGAATATTAATTCGGGCCACCGTACATATCTTTGAGATCATTTCTTCGGGATTTTTATTTTGAATCACCAGAATCGAATGAGCGAATTGTATCCGTTGAACTTAAATATATTATTTGCTCGGTATTTGAAATCATTTTGAATACTTCTAATATCTTTCTTCTTTTCAATAATTGCTTCTAAATCACCGATGTGTCGATTAGAATAGAGGAACAACACCTGATTCATTTCCTTCCTAGACATTTTTATACAGTAAGCTCTTCTACACAATCTACATAGTTTATGACATCATTCTAGAACTTCTTCTGTAAAGCATCCAATTGGTGGACGGCAATTTTTTACCACAGGATGCCCGTGGATCAAACCTGTGTGTTCCGTGGGTAACATGTAATATCATGGCTATAGTGATACAAACAGCTTTGTTGTATCACTACTACCCTGCAGATTTTATGCATTTATAAGGAAAGTGGCTACATAAAACATGAAATAGTTAAAACATTAGATGGATACCATAATATTACGGCACGTGATATTGTGAGCATCGCATTTTTTCAAAATTTTTTCAAAACATGAAATAGTTAAAACATTAGGAGGATGCCATAATATTACGGCACGTGATATTGTGCGCTTCACATTTTTTTAAAACATGAAATAGTTAAAACATTAGAAGGATGCCATAATATTACGGCACGTGATATTGTGCGCTTCGCATTTTTTCAAAAAATGTAATAATTAAAACATTAGAAGGATGCCATAATATTACGGCACGTGATATTGTGCGCTTCGCATTTTTTTAAAACATGAAATAGTTCAAACATTACAAGGATGTCATAATATTACGGCACGTGATATTGTGCGCTTCGCATTTTTTTAAAACATGAAATAGTTCAAACATTACAAGGATGTCATAATATTACGGCACGTGATATTGTGCGCTTCGCATTTTTTTAAAACATGAAATAGTTCAAACATTACAAGGATGTCATAATATTACGGCACGTGATATTGTGCGCTTCGCATTTTTTCAAAATTTACATCATTTTGTTTCAAACCTTACTCACATCAACTTGGATCGATATTGTTTGCTTAGAGACTCTTTCAATCGGGACAAAAAGGGTTAAGAGTCGTAATCAATTTTTATTTCATTTTGTGTTTATGCAATGAACACAGATATTTTTTTATTGCACATAAAGATCGGCAGTTTATCATCACAATGGTAGGTCCAAACCAAAATTTTCTGAAACTATACTCTTTAAATCATTATCAAATTATACTGCATTAGTGTTTTAGATCAGTATTTTAATTCTATACTTATTTTTTTGCAAATATATGAATCTTGGTGAAGAGTATAATTATCTTTCTTTTAAAATCAATATTACATGTCTTGAAAAACATATCATATTGATATAACAATTACATCATATAATTTTCTATCAAGAAAATTATGACGGTGCAAATTTCGGAGAATAATATCTCTGTTTTTCATTGATTTTATTAAAACATGACCAAGACTTATGATGTATTAACAAGAGAATTATAACGGTAAATTCAAAGCTATTTTATATTGTTTGTGAAGAATGTTTATGTTTATAACACTTAATGTAATGGTAAAATGTTTTAAATATAAACTATTTTTAATATGAACTATTCTTGACAAGTTAAATATGTTCAGAATTTCAAGAAATTAACACTAAATATACCGATCACTGAACGTGACTGGTGTATCTCGCCTTAGAAAAGTGAAAAATTGAATTTATTTAGATTTTGTACGATTTCTATTATATTATGTACTTGAATAATGAAATTTGTTCAATAATTCCTCATAGAAGTGCCTTTCTTTTTCATGTGTTTTGAGTTGCATGAACATCTCATGTTAATTATTAACGACTACTTGTTGATTGAATAATTTCCAACATAGAGTTTATCTTTTAAATATATGGATTTCAAGGTGTATGTCGTTAACATAATTTCAATAATCGCAAAAAAAACCAGTTATTTTAACGTCGTAAGTTTAGTGTTATAGCGCATGACATTTGGTCGCCTTGGATGGCCTCTGTGTCAGACCAATTAACATACTTTCAAGCGACATTCGAGGTAATCAGTGTATGTAAAACCACAAATCTGCCAAAGTATCAAAAAATAGTTGCATGCTTTGAAAATTGAATTTTGTCCATCTTTTCGATAACGTTGCAAGGTAAAATAAATTATTCATCTTATCGTTGCTTAATTTGGATCGTTTCACATTGCACGAGATCCAGAGTGTTCAGATCTGAATGTTTAAAATATTAGGTCGTCCCAAAAGTTTCTGTCTCAATGTGCACACTTCACATTGTTCGACAAAACGAGTATATTCTTTCAACGCGAATATTAGTTCATTATTTTATTATTCCATAAGTTTCCCCTTACTTACCCACGCATTTTGCTTTCTTAAGAAGCTACTCCGAGCTTTTCCATTGTGTGTATCAATCGAAATCGAAAGCAACTTTTGAGTAGTAGTGTGCCAGAACCCGAAAATGTCGAGACGGGACGAGACGAGAATTTTTTTCGAGATCGGGACGTGAGATTCTCGAATGTATCGGGATTCTCGAAAATTTTAGGTTGTTCAGTACTCGACTACCGTTATGAGACTCGCTTCAAAATCAATCGTCGGTATGAGATTTTCGATATTTGAGGCGTTTTCGAAAACCACATTATAAAATTTATTCATTAAATCTTCTTTTTTCTTCCTTAATTCATTAGTTGTAGAGTTGTAAATCCCGAAACTTCCGAGAATCCCGAAATCTTCGAGAATCTCGACATAATCGAGAATCTCGAAATTTTCGAGAACCCGACCCGCCACGTCTCGATGTTATCCCGGCCCGTCTCGACCATCGAGGTCCATACATTTTCGGGTTCTCGCACAGCCCTACTTTTGGGATAAGCTAATGCAAGGTGGTCCAAACTGAATGCCAGATTTAAACATCACGTTTTTTTTGTTTTGCGTTTGGCAACTCAGATACTTTGACATTCAACTTTGACATATAACATCTTCTTCTATTCCCAACCGTTTAGGAGGTATAGCCTGTTCCAGTTGCGTGGGACACCCGCAATATATACATATACAGGGTGTCCCAAAAATGTCTCGCTTCCTTCAAAGGGGAGGTTCCTGAGGCCATTTGAAGCGACATTTTCCTTCGCAAAAATGGCCGTTTCGGCTTTGTTAAGGAGTTATTAACGAAAAACACGGACCAATCAGAGCGCGACCTAGAGGCGTATTGGCAGAGACGGCCGCGCGCGACAGATGTCGAGCGATGGCGATACACCGCGGCCGAAAGCAAAGAATAAACAAGAGAAGACAATTTTTCGAGTCCTATGTCGGATAGTTCAAATTTGAATATGTTGTAGTCTTTAGTAACCTATGAAGGAATTTCGAACGTTTTTTCGAAATCTTAAAAAATGTTGGTTTTACAGACGTGTAAAGAACTTTTTTTCATTAAATTATAACACTAGAACTAACTTACCGAGGAAAATGAGTTTTTAGGAGCTTGTAGTGAACACATAAGAGTATCTATTGAAAATATTTCGATTTGGAAGAAATGGTTTTTTCACCATTTATTTTGCAAATGTTTTAAACAAATGCAATTTTCCTATAGCCGAGACTGTTTTAAAAATTCGAAAAAAACGTGGTGACAGCTTAAAGTCTCCTCTTTACGGACCTATTTTTGAAAAGGCAGGCGCTTTAAAATTGGCGGAATTAAAATTACTTAAAGCGAACGCTGCACCGCGATATTACGGAGGCGCGCGACCCCTTGTTTGTTCCTTGCTTTCGACCGCGGTGTATCACCATCGCTCGACTTCTGTCGCGCGCGGCCGTCTCTGCCAATACGCCTCTAGGTCGCGCTCTGATTGCTCCGTGTTTTTCGTTAATAACTCCTTAACAAAGCCGAAGCGGCCATTTTAGCAAAGGAAAGTGTCGCTTCAAATGGCCTCAGGAACCTCCCCTTTGAAGGAAGCGAGACATTTTTGGGACACCCTGTATATATATACATAAGCTTTATTGACTCCCCTATAGGTTGCAATTCTCATACATCCGCCTCCTTTACCATCCTTTCCTTTCTCCTTAATCTAATCTTATTTACTAACTTAATTTAACTTATCTACTTAACTTAAAACCAAATATAATTAGAAACTAAAGATAGAGAGGGAGAGAGAGAGCACACTATATACAAAAAATATCTTATAGACTACCTTAAAAACTACCTCTCACCTTTCCCAACCTTACCCATGGACCCCCTCTTCCGGTCGCTCAACAATCACCCCAACCTTTCCTACTTCGTTCTCCCTCCCATCCTCACCCATTCTCTTACCATTCGTACCTTCCCTTCATTCCTCCAACTTCCTCATCCACTCCCCCCCCCCCGTCTTCTAACACTTCCCCCATCCTCACCTGCCGTCCACTCTCCTCATCCAACCGCATACATACCTCTCATACATTTTGGTCGATATAGTGCATCAAATTAATCGACTATCCGAAGATTAATTACAAAATTTGGATAATGGATGCAAGACATCGTGAGTATACATAGTTTGTGAGGTTTCCTAAAATCCGAGGTTTACGCCAGCAACCCACAAACAGTTGACGACCTCAAGAATGAAATCCGACATGTGATTCGAATTGTTATCAAAAATTTTGTAGAATGAACCAAGATTTGCAGTCGAAGTCGAAGTGGTCATTTTTCGGACATAATTTTGCATATTTTATCGGATATTGTGTACTTTAATGCTCAATAAAAATCCAATCATAAAATCAATTCAAAAGTCGTTCCATTAAAAAAATACGGTGTTCAATTTGGGCCACTCTTTCGAATAATGAAAGAGAGGTAACTGCAAAAAAACAGTTGGTAGAACAACATTGTTCATAGGGCGAACAAATCTGCCATAGGGCTAAACTTCACCTTAGAGGACCAAACAGTTTCAACTTTTCTGAATGTAATATTACACAATATCTCCAGCAAATGATGGAGCTCTCTGTTCTTATGCGCGGAATTAAAATTTCAGTGCGCGGAGTACACTTGTTCAAAAGTTATACGTGAGTAATGTTGCTCAATTTTAAACCGCGTTTGACAGGTTAAAGCGCTGCCATAGTAAGCGGATTCGCTGGATGACAGCACGGACACATAAGAGTGGCGATTTTTTAGTAACAATTCGGATTCCTAATGTTTGGGTTTCGGCATCCGGAAGTGCAATTATAGTTCAGGTAAAAGATACTGTGTTGGTCTGAGTTAGTTTTCGGTTTTCCGGTTAATCTGACGAATTAATTGCGGAGTTTTCTAAAAATTAAGTATCAGGAATTCGAATTGGCACTGTAAAATGACTGCTTGTATGTGCTTGTGGTGTGACGTAGCAGCTCTGCTATTGGATAACGCGTAAGTACAAAGCAACATGGCGGTGTTCTATCCTGTCAAACGCGCTTGAAATCGAGCAACTTTATTTGCATATAACTTTTGAACCAGTGAACTCCGCGCACTAAACCACAGATTTCCACTATTTGTGGTGAAATTGTATAATATTACATTCAGAAAAGTTGAAAATTTTTGGTCCGCTAAGGTGAGGTTTTACTCTGCCATAGTATTAAAATGCAGTTACATATTCGGAAAATTTAATTTTGTCCATCTTTTCGCAAAACGTCGCAGTGTGAAGTAAAATATTCGCCTTATCATGGCTTAATTTGGATCGTTTCAAATTGTGCCGGGCGTGCCCGCGCCTTTTAAACTTGCACCGCCCGTACATCCTTGTTACAGGAGGTATTTTCAGATAGCAAAGTAGATCAGGTTCGAAGACTTCGTAGGACGTATGAACGGGGCTCTTTAACGTCTCTTGCCGCACGTACACGTACACGTATAATGGGCTTAAACCAATTCCGGCTCGCTCGTACAAAGTACTTGCTCGGAGCCGTCTGTACCACCCACTTAAAGCATCGTGCTTCCCGGTGTGGTAGCAGCACCAGCAGAACCAGCACCAGCAACAGCACCAGCTACATCAGAGGTTGCAACAGCAGCTCCCAGTTTAATGGCATTGCGGCAATGCTGAAAGGCGGCACATCGATGTCTACGTATTGGCCAGTATGCTGGTAAAATACTCCTCAAAGAGAGTGACTCGCCGACCACTCGAATGTCAACGGATATTCGCGTCCAGTTGATAATGCCATGGTCAGGGTTGTCAAGCAATTGGTGCGCTTCGTTACGCCCGCCGTTTCAAATTGAGAAGCGGTCCATGAAAGTAGGAGAGGCTGGGGTGAAAATGAGACCTCGACGATAAAATGGCATAACTTTGGAAATAATCAAATAACAGAAGGAGGAAGTGGTGTTTGCTAGGAACGTAGTAATGGTTTACATTGAATTTTCTGGGAAAAGAAGTGGTCTTTTCTACACTTTCAGTGACTGATTATTGTTTTATTTGTAAATCTGTTATAATTGAGAAGCATTTTGTTGGAGTCAGAAAATGAAGTTACATTAACCCTGTACCTGACAGAAGGACAAATATTTCTTGGAAAATATAACAGAACGTCGACATGTCTTTTAAATATCGATGATAAATTTTGTTTGTATAAATATAAAAAATGATAAGGAAAACGTAATTTTTGATTTAATTGACTAGAAGCGACATTGTGAGGCTATTGCAGCAGATATAGCATATAGAAATGGGACTTGAAATTAATGTTGCCTAGAGACTACAAAATTACATAGGTTAAAGTATATATATACAATAATGATTGTACGAAAGTTTAGATGAAAAGATGAAAATACAATGAATTTTGAAGTCTCGGTTACTTCTTTACAATACTAGATCTACTGAGAAGTAAACGTAATTAGAATGTGTTACCTTATAACAGTGACAAAATTGAATTTGTTTAGATTTTGAGCAATTTTTGTTATATACACGTGCTTGAATAAGAGAAATAGTGTTTATAACTTCAATAATTGTAAGATAAAATATATAAAATCGATCATTTGATCGGTAGTGATTTCGTAAAAATTTTTCACGATTTTCGATCTATAATTACGATTTTCACCACTTTTAACCCCTTACTGCATTTTAACGAGTCAGACTCGTGACGATGATTTATAACAAAATCCTACAAATACGAATTTTATACCTTTCTTTTTAGACGAAATAAAATTTTATTCGTCAAGTATATAAGTGAATACAAAGAATATACATTTTTTTTCATGTGTGATATTTTTGGAAATAAAGATGTTCTAAGCGAGTGGTTAAACATCTATAACCTGCAAAAACCAATCAACAATTTAGATAAAATTTTCAGAAAACACATTTCAAAAAATGTCCAACACATGTCCAGATAAAAATTGTAAATATCAGCTCAACTTTTACTATTTTGTTCGCAATTCCGACTAAATGCAATTTTTCCAAAATTTTCATTACGCATCTTCCACCATACTAATCCTTCAAGCTTCGCAGAAAAACTGAAGTCGTTTGGTTCATTTGTAAAAGAGGTGTTCTGATTTGAATTGTGTTTGATCAATTATGGGAGTCACTGTATATCTCTTTTAGGTCACAAAATGATGAGCACCGGTAGTAGAAAGCGTGATTCGAAGAACGATTTAGTTTTTACTCGAACTACAATTTAGAAGGTTTCTATGTACGTGTGGGTTTGGAAAACTACTCTCGTCGATTGGCGACGATTTGCGGTATTTATGTCGATTATCATCTTCCTGCGATTATAGTACAAAGACCTTGTCGCAGCGATTTCCGGACTCTCGTGGTTGCACTCTTCGGGAAGGCTGCAATATTACATCGGTCTAGACAACTTTACCTATTTTAATCAAGCGCTAGACTACCGACACATCACCATGTCAAATCATATTACTCTGTTCTGTTAGCCTGTAACTTTCCTCGCAATTGAACGCATGCGGTTTTGGTAGCGATCACCGTCTCGAGTACATATCTCGAAGTACGAAAAGCAAATAGGATTCTTGACGTGTATGACGTGATTATTATTTCTTCGTAATACGAATTGATTTGATATGCTTGATTACAGATGAAACACGATACTTTCAGATAGCTTATGAAGGAGGCTTCTAGCGCCCCTAGACAGTGCTTGACCCAAGTGAAGTGCCTCTTCCACGTGATCAGTTTGCCGTTCTGTGCCCGAGATGTGCCACTTGAACATTGAATTATTTATTTAATTGTCATGTTCTATTCTCGGCACCATAAGAGAAGTTATGCGTAACCCATGTTTGGCATTCAAGAGCCGTTGTTCATTTTCGGAATCGCAAAAATGTTCGAACACTTGCGTTTGCAACTTTTAAAATATGCATATTGAAATTAAATATTTAACTATTTCACTAATATGTTTTAGTATATGCTGTAGTATAAAATATACAATATAAAAGTAGAAAAGCTTTTTCTTTTCCAAACCGAGTTATAGTAACATCTTCGTATTACACTAATTCAGTGACAAAATATTTTTGTTTTTAATTATTTTTTTAATGAAACTATTACCTACATATTCGTGACATTTTTCTGTTTGAAATGACACCAGACACGACACAATTTGTCGACACGATTTACAATCACGGGAATACTAGAAATGTTATTTAACTACGATGATATTAGGTTGTTGCATATGAAATGTCCGATTCTAGAATGCAAATGTTATGTAGGGTTTTGATAAGGAAATGTTATTACAATGTATAGAGTTATTATACATCATTTTAAGTTATAAAGCTGATCTTAAGGTCTTATCTTCAATTTTTATTTGGATGTCCAATTTTACTTTTAAATAAAGTTTATTTCAATGTCAATCAATGTGATTGTCTAGTATTCATTTTATATGAGTGGAAAAATAACATTTTAACGATAGCATCATGTGATTTAGTCAAAATTTGTTAATTAATCAATGCCCTATTCGCCGACGGTAAAGAAGACTACAAAATGGAGGTGAGAGTCTTGTAAATGATGAAGATGAACAACAAATAAAACCAATTTCTACCATAATACAATCAAGAATCTTGCAATTTATTCACAGAATACGTTGATTAGAAGAATGCTTACTCTGATCCATAAGTTTATTGAGAAGAATATTCTGTTTGCTTAATGTTACTGTTAACAATCGGACATATCATACGCAACGACCTAATAGATTAAATCTGTACCGGTGTGTACAATGAATCAGTACTTTATATGGATTGCATTAGATTGACCTGTTTATATAATAATATTGAATGCAGATACCATCGGTTCGGATAATCGAGGTACTACTAAACCGCAAATTAAACGAATAAATATATTTTTAATGTTGTCATGCATGGACTCATTCTAATCAGAACACTGTCACGACTATGTTGGTAAGAGTTTCATAAGAAAACAAGCAAAGCCTAAAAAGTTTTTCACCGATATACAGTGGCGTACAAAATTATCCGAACATGCTTTAAAAACGAATAACTTTTTTAAAATTCGTTCAAACTGCTTGAGACTTTTTGAGACGTTAGAAGGATTAGTATACTAGATAATTTATAAGAAAATAAATTAAAAATTGCCGTTGGTCAAAATTGCGAAGAGAAAAGTAATGGTCATGATTTTTAACTTTTTTATCTGCACCTATAATCAAAATGTAAAATATGCCTAAAGTAAGCTATATGTATTGGGATCTGACATGAGGGCGTGGACAATATATAGAGCTATCCAATATGGCGACGAAGAGCTTGGTCTTAACATTGTATTGATATCTTCTTTTTTGTTTTTACTTGAAATGTTTGTAAGTATGGGCGAAACTTGTAAGTGGGCAGGTACAAATATTGCAGAAAGAAAGTTTGTTGAAGGAGAGCGGCTTTTTAAAGTATGTTTTATCAAATAATTGATTTTACAAAAAAAATTTGTTCTTTAATATACCTTCTAAATCTACAATTATAATTTCATAAATTTCGAATCGCTTATAATTGGCGAGGACATATTAATTACTCCTCAAATAATTGTACAAATATCTTCTATTAGAGGCACCACTGAACCAAGAATTTTGAAAGGTTAGATCTGGTTAGATCTTTCAATATGCACTCTAGCTTTAACTATTTTAGCTGTTAAAGTAGACTGTTCTTTACTAAATTGCTTCTTATATTTTAGAAATGGAGGTCTTATAAATTTCAAGCAGTTCACTTCACATACTTCATTTCAAAGTGTGGAAACGGAGCAACAAATTTTTGCTCGCTCTGCTATCATAATCTTTCGCTGAATAGTAATCAAAATTATTTTTGCTTCGCGGTGGAAAAATTGAAGCATCCATAGCGTTATTTTTAATTAACACCTGTTTTAACACTGCAAGCCAAGCTTAAAGTATTTCTACTTTTCGGCAGCAGACGGCGCCTCTCAAAATGTCAGATCCCAATACATGTATGTACAAAGTTTCATCAACATCGATCAAGGTTCCTATGAGCCACAAAAAGTTAAAACTCAGAACCATTACTTTTTTCTTTCCAATTTCGACCAATGTACCTAAGTAATTTATAGAAATCTATAAATTAATCTATAAATAATCTATAAATTACCTATAAATTACCAAGGAACATAAGTTCCTTGAACCTGTATCTAATCCCATATTATCCTGCGGTAGTGGGAATAAATTTTTCACAAATATTCTGCACATTTCATTCTCATACAGACAATATATTGAGACATTACTGTATTTTGAATTCGTCTCAAAGAGAATTAGGTGTGCACGGAAAAATGATTTGTCTAGAGAAATCAACATAGAAAACATTTCAATGACTTTGAACCAATTATCAAACTTTTCCCCTTCTCCTCTTAGGAGGCTAAAAATAGTTTTCTTGGATTGTGTTGCGAACCTAGAAGTTGGGCAAACGTATACTCCTTGTCTAGTCAACAACGATCACGAGACCCCTCAGTGCCTCTTCATCTAACTGATGATCGCACAGAGAGGGAAGTATCCACTTGTCCTGTCACCCCAACATTACCGCTACACTTCGCCACATATTATATTGTTCGCACGAATATAAACAATCGAACCGTCTGTTTTACCACACGATGACCGTTTCCGTACTCTCTTTTTCTTCTTTTGACTCTCTTCCTCGTAATTACTGTCGTCCAGGGTCTGCTGGATTGGTAAGTCGCGAAGCGACTCCGCTATCAAATGCGATATTGCGTTTACCTTGGACGAATACCAATAAACTTGGGCGGATTCGATAATGCGTGCTCGCCCATGACGTTGTAGCGATCAGTTTCGAGACTGTCATAAAACTAAACGAAGCGTTCCGAGATCCATTTCCTTCTTCATTCCTGACTGGCGCTTTTTTACATTCTCCTTCCTCTCGGCCCTGACATCTTTTTTCCATCGTGTCTCATAGCGAATCGATCATGAGAACTATCTTTAAAGTAAATTACCGTAACTACGGAAGTTTTATTATGGATTGTAGAAAGCGTGAAAAGCATAAAGAGGATTATAGCTTGCGTCTATCTTCAGAACTTTATTGCCGCGTGGCGTTTAAGCAACAAAGATAAATAAAAGCCTGATACGTTCGATTTCTTTTCTAGATTTTTTTTATCTTTTTTAATTTATTCGTCTTTACCCAAGGCATACTAAGAAAGCGTTATTGGTTTATTTATCTTTCATGTAATAATTTTCTTTGAAACTTGTATTACTTAAGACTAAAACTACGGGGCAGTAAAAGTTATTATCAGCGTGTGGATCTTTATGCAAAATAAAAGTTTTCCAAGTCTCAATTGTAAAAAACAGAACAGAATTAAAATTGAGTCTCTTCTTTTAATAATTTAAATAAATCGAAAATTGTATAACAATGTTCTTAACCCTCACGCTCGTCAGGGTGAAAATTCACACATTTACATATTGTAAAACGATTGATTTGTTTTTGTTTACATTGTGAGATATCTGTTTTTAAAATGTGACACTGTAAATGAAGTATAATTTGTACATTCAAAGTGTAATACATAAAAGGGTGAAATGTTATCTTAAAATCATTTATGCAACCATTTCTGAGGAGTGTATGAGGGTTAAAGTCTAAAGCTCAAAGAATCTACAGTCTAGTTATTATTTCACATTATTTTATGAAAATAACGGGACTGTGTTTACTCGAGTTTATAACGATTTTTACTGATTGATTTACTGAATGATTCTCCATAAATACAATTTTATAATATCAATAATTAGAAAGTCCTGCCATTTTTACTGGTCCCGTAGTTCTAGATGCAAAATAATGAACATTTTTTTGTTATTATAACATTAGTGTTACAGTAAATTTACAGTTTCCAAGCTATCAAATTGTCTAAGAAGATGCAAATTCTCATGAAAATGTAAATTAATGTTCAGAGGAAACTCGAAAAATTGAATTTCAAAGGAAGAATTAAAACCTTGGCGTTGTAGATGTTTCATCTTATCAAAGTTTTTGAATATGAAAAGTTAAATTAACGAAAATTCGACATGCTTTGTACAGAAGTTTATATCATTTAAATTGTAGACATTGAAGAAGAGTAAGTGCAACTTTTGAAGACTGATTACTTATTGTAAATCAATATATGTAGATGCAATATGCTCATGCATGATTATAAAACTCGATTGTACACAAAATATAAATAACAATTCATGTTTTATGCACCTCATACTTAAAGTATGCATGAAATGTGTGTAGTAACCCTAATTCTAATACATAGTTGCATCAAACTTTTTTTTGTCATTCATAGCTTTCCTTTCCAAAATTCTTTTTGTTTAGTGTTCCGTTTAAACAAATTATTACATCTTCATCATCAACATTTTCAAATGTAGTTGTATGTGCAATTTTTGAGTCTTCAAAAATTAGATTACAAATAAAGAGTACCAAATATCGAGAAATTAAAATTCCAACGTCCCCCCCCCCCCCTAACATAAGCAGAACTGAAAAGTCAATTGTGATGATCTGTTTCATATTCGATAAATGAACTCCACATTTTCTACATATAATAAACACGTAATAATATGAACATCACAAAACTACTAAACCTACTTATTATACAAATTCACATTATAATTTACGTCTGGTTGCTGCAATCATAAACAAAAATACGACAATTGAAGAGAATAGCAAACAGTGGCGAAAATCTGATCGATAATTAGAAATTAAAATAAAAAAAGATTGAGTCCTACGAATCTATTTATTGTAGCCGATTTAGGAGATATCTATGCATAATATTTTGGTATTTTAGCCTCGGATTATTATTGTTTTGCAGATATGGCAGTTTATGTTGATAATTTTATAAAGTGACTTTTCGGAATATTCAGGATAGTATTGTAATTTATTTTCGAAAAACTACATTAAACTACCAATATTAATAACATATATGTATCATGTTTTGACAATATACCTATTAATGCAAAAGCCAATGCTTATAACCATTTCGTGGTAGCTGTGGCCAATTTCAATAAAATCCTTGCATATTAATTTTCTTATACGTATTTTTGAACCTACTTCTTTGAGATCGATATTAATCTTCTTATTAGACCTAATTCAATTAATATAATAATATAATAATTAATTCAATAATTAATAATAATTTGAATTTGCTGCTGGAAAATTAAAATTTAAATGGGCTCTTTGCAGCCCTCTATCAAAATGGACTGCAGTCACATTACCCGAGAGTTAACACTAGTTTCATTAAGAAAAATTAATTGTTCAAACTTATCTGTTAAACTGTACCAATGTTTTATATATATTTTTATATTCATAACCGTTTTCTTCAGTGTTGTTATTTTATTGTAGTACATCGTAATAAGTAACCTTAGCATTAGAAATATTAATTTTGACCATGTTTCTAATTTTACCCACTATGTAGCAGGATTAGAGTATTGAAACGTAAATAAACAAATTCGGTTACATGTAATTTTTTTTTATTAATAAGTGCCTTTTTATTTAACAGGCTACAAAAGTTTGACTTTATTATCAACTAATATAATATATGCAGTTTCTCAGACCACTGGCAAAAAGTATATTAATCTTACTAATAACTGAAAACATACAAACCGTCAATAATTTCATGAATTTGAGATTGCACTATAATTGAAAAGTACATAGCGTGAGAAGTTCATAAATTAAGCAGCAAGGGAAACAGGAATTAATGAAGAGAGATCTTGCAGACCTACTACAGTAGTTAAGGGTTCAGGTATTGTGGCGAGTTAACAATAGTATAAATTTTATTTACACAACTTAGAATATTTGCCACGTTAAATGATACGTTTCAAATAAAGAATTAGCGCCGATTTGAACGTTACTAACATTCGAACAAATAACGGTATATTACAAGCTAAGTTTATATTTCGATTTTGAGAGATTTTCAAGCACAGAAGAAGGTATGGAAGAAGAGAAACAAAGTTGTAGTTTTACAGAGATTTACAAATTATGCAGGCTCAAATTGTCCCGCGCTTTCACGGTAGCTCTCGCGCGGAAACATCGTTATGAATATACAAGAGCCCAGCAGGTGAGGGAACTAAAACTAGTCTTAGGATTTAGGATGTTCGGGCGACAGGCGACAACAGCTGAAAGTTCCGACAAGTGCGTTGGGTAGGCAGGTACACGTTATAATGCAGGAATATTTTCTGTCGAGCATTATACAAACTGTGCATTGACTCTCTCCCTTGGTTGATGTTTTTTGCTCGACGGGGCTCACTCTGGCTGGAACACTCGCAGACCCATTCGCGGGGATGGTTTTGGATGCGCCCCCGAAATGAGAGTCTGCCTTAGAGTCGCGGACTAGTCCGTGTCCATGTTCCTCCTCGTGTCGGTATCTCGGGTACCGCCTCCGCCTCCTTCGCATCGTTTTCTCTTCCAGTTCCTCTTCGCGCATCCCTACTTCGTTCCTTCGTTCCGTTATCGTTTTGTCATTGTATCCCGCTTGTACCCGTTCTTATCGGGTATCTTCATCCTCGTCCGCAATGTCCGCAAGGCACGTTCTCTCAGAACGAACGGAAACGAGGTGCAGGCTGTTGTCCCGACTGCGCCTGCTTCCTGGCGGAAACGCGACATAATGTGCCTCATACCGCACCCCAGCGATGACCAACGTGCCGTGAAGAGGGCATCGGCCGCGATGACTTTTTAATCACGAAGCACACTGGAAGTTCACCCCTCAAACCTCGGTTTGCCGTCCCCAGAGGTTCTCAACGTGGTCCATCGCCGGGCAGACGCGACGCAGCCTCCGAACATCGTCCCCTTCGTTCCGGAGACCGTGTACAGTGAGCTACTTTCACACAGTAGTGCTCACTTACAGTAGCGGCCAAAGTTTAAGACGATCAATTATAATTTTAATATTTCATAACTATAAGACATACTGTGACTCACAATAATATTCGGCCACTTTTAAAAAGACGATAACTTTTTTAATAAATACAGGACCCGGATACTTGGATTTTTTCTTGAAAACCGTCGTCCACGCTTTTCATATGTTTTGGCGGGCCGTACCAACCGCACGCACTTAACCTAACAACCTATGCAGATATTAGTTTATGGAATTTAAATAGGAATCCCACATACATTTTGTATGTTCTAGGAATGCCTACTTCTCATGTCTCAAGAGTGGTCTTAGGACATAAAGCTTGAAAGATCTAGAAACGTGTTTCTCTAAAGTCCGGCTATAACAACGTATGATCGTTTCGGAAAGAAAGATCACAAACCTCGAAGGATTCAGTCTTGTGTCAGCGATTGAAGCATTCAGATCGATCTCATAGTATTTATATTTTATTATTATTAGTTTAAATCAGAATTAGACTGCCACCTATCTCAATCCCACATATACATTATGCATATTGTGTATTAGTGTTGTTAGGTTTCACATGTAGCTAGGTTGTAGTATGCACATAATCTACGTGTTTGCGTTATATTAAGTTTTTATTCAATGTATTTATAATATAAATACATAAACATTGTTTAGCAATTTTAAACATTCGGAAAACGTTTGGTATACCTTGAAGATGCCTTTGAAGTGGTCAGGTTTTTAGAAGTTCTGGATACGTTCTATGTATAAACATCCAGGCCTTCGGACGTTCGAAGAACGTTCTTAGTAGGGATGGCGTGCAAAATCACTGACCGTGATTTATCACAGTGATCACAGAATCACGATCACGGTCGTGATTTTAACTTCATTCACACCGTGAATCACGATCACGATCGCGATTTTAACTTCATTCACACCGTGATCGTGATTTTTTAATCTAGAGTGAATTTGCTCACTGTAACCCTAATTCTACATCTCGATTGAATTAGTTTTTTTTTTTTAAATACATCAATCAGCATGCATAAAAATGTCTGCATATACTCGCAATTTCGTTTTGATGTCATTAATATAAAACATACAGGTTATGTCTCTTTGACTTGTACAAAGAACAGCTTTGCTCTCCGCCAATCAGAAGCGAACGTGATCGAATCACGAGTGATCCAAACGTAGCAGTTCACGCCATCCCTAGTTTTGAGGATGTGGATACAAAACGTCCTCTGGACGTCTCCATTTTGCAATGGGACCTTCCTATGACATTTACAGAATGTAAAAGACATATAGAGGACATATGTACTGTATTATATGAATAATGTATAAGTATATGTATGTATATCTTTGCTACTTATAATCATATAAAGAAATATCTTAGACAAAAGTTGTACTGTTTAATAAATTAAATATAATGCAAAGGGAAAGAAATATTTTAAATGTCAATTTTTGAGATTTCAAGGTCACGAAGTTTTTTTAAATCAATATTACATTTTGTTTCTATATTCTTATAATGCGTAAAAAGACAAATTCAACTATATATAAACATACACACTAATAATATACTGCAGTGGAGAAAAACGAATTACAAAATTAAAAAATTTTCAAAGTCGATGCGGCACGATTTCCCGTTATTCGATCAATTTTAAATTTCGTACAGATTATTTTTTTATCCAGTGGCACAATTCTAGGGAGTATCCCATAAAAAAATCTGCGAAATAATTTTCGCCAATTTTCGAATCACGAGTGATCCAAACGTAGCAGTTCACGCCATCCCTAGTTTTGAGGATGTGGATACAAAACGTCCTCTGGACGTCTCCATTTTACAATGGGACCTTCCTATGACATGTACAGAATGTAAATTACATATAGAGGACATATGTACTGTATTATATGAATAATGTATAAGTATATGTATGTATATCTTTGCTACTTATAATCATATAAAGAAATATCTTAGACAAAAGTTGTACTGTTTAATAAATTAAATATAATGCAAAGGGAAAGAAATATTTTAAATGTCAATTTTTGAGATTTCAAGGTCACGAAGTTTTTTAAATCAATATTACATTTTGTTTCTATATTCTTATAATGCGTAAAAAGACAAATTCAACTATATATAAACATACACACTAATAATATACTTCAGTGGAGAAAAACGAATTACAAAATTAAAAAATTTTCAAAGTCGATGCGGCACGATTTCCCGTTATTCGATCAATTTTAAATTTCGTACAGATTATTTTTTTATCCAGTGGCACAATTCTAGGGAGTATCCCACAAAAAAATCTGCGAAATAATTTTCGCCAATTTTCGAATCACGAGTGATCCAAACGTAGCAGTTCACGCCATCCTTTAGTTTTGAGGATGTCGGCACAAAACGTCCTGTGGACGTCTCCATTTTGCAAAGGAACCTTCCTATGACAGTTACAGAATGTAAATTACATATAGAGGACATATGGACCTTATCGGGATATCCCCAGAACATACAGAACATCCGGCAGGGCCACACATTCGAAGTATTGTATATAAAATGACTATACATATGCTATTTGGGAAATACAATAGTGTACACTTAAGTGTCCATCACTGTCTCTCCCAAATTCTAAAAAAAGTGGGACCTCAGATTGAGTTTCGAGCGGACCGATTGAAACTTGATACGTGCCGGGTGTCGGTATCTCACTCACACATCGCCTGTTCTTCGTTCACTTGAATTCGCGGAATCAACTTCCTCCACTTAAGCGTCCGCATTCGGTCCCAACTACGGACACATAATTGTGCAATACTGTACTACTTTTCCATACGATATTTCATATTGTGATAACACAGATGTAAGTTTGTGTTGTTCGCTTCTTCTAAACGTTTGAAAATGACGGACACTAGCGTAAGAAGATCCGTCTAACGAGTGATTTCTACTATATTCTTCTAACAATTTGGTACATACAGTGGCGGACAAAAGTATTGGCACACCCTTCAAGAAGGAATCATTTTTTAAATATTGGACCAAACGACGAGTTCGTTTTGAGATGCCAGAAGGATTGGTTTATTGGATAATGCGCAAAGAATTGATGTAAAAACTGTTATTGGTCGAAATTGTGTTCAGGAAGACAATATTAACCTGTCACCGTGGCCAGCGCAGTCACTTAACCGAAATTACTCGTTGTAGCTATGTGCGATTCGGCCAATGTTGGCAAGCCGTGATTGAGTATGGAAAGTATTGAAATCATTGTGGAAATCAATGTTCTTGAAATTATTATTCGAATTTCAGTTTTTATCAGGGACCAAAAATCACAGAAATTTTTACGAAAAATATCAATGACTATAACTTGTTTGTTATTTAAGTAGAGAATATTAATCACAAAATGTAAAGAATTATATATTTTGTCTATCTCATTTTACTGTTCATTTTTGTATTTTCCAACAAACTAGAATTTCATTTTTCGTTAGTGTTTATGGATTATTTTAATTCATTTCGGTCTGAAGACACTAGGTTGGCGGTAAAATGATTAATTTTAATCATGTGGTTGAATATATGTTAACAAACTTTTTTGAAAATTATAAGTTTTATGAAGCTTTTATAAATTACATGTTCTATAAATTGCGACTGTAGATTCTAATATAATAACACTTGACGGAAATTATACTTTGGTAAATATTTGATGTAGAATATTAGGTGTAGAAATGAATTCTTTACGATTTTAGAGAAAAATCAAAATTTCATACAAAAATAAATACAGAAGATCAATTATCGAAATATTCCAATATTATTAATGACCTGAGTTATGAAACCTGAGTATCTTTAAACTGATAAAGTTAAGATATTTTCAGAACATCGCTAACTTCTTCGAAACTCCATAGCGGCCTAAATAAATTAGAGAAGTTAGACGATGCTGTATCAGACAAATAAGTTATAACGGAGAATACGTTATTATCAGTCACAATTCCTTCACCATAGATAGTACAAACTACTTAGGTGGTTTTAGTCCTGATTTTCATGATTGAATATAAATAACATACAGTTTATTAAGTATCATCGGATATGTTACCGATTTATATAAGATTATGTAGAAAATTTCAATATTAGGTAGTTTTGTTAATTCTTATTGCGCTTCAAAAGAAACGAATGCAAAAATTTTAACATATTAACAGTTGTAACGGTATAATTTTGTGTTTAAATAATGAAAAGTGTATCTATAGAAAGATGTGACATTAATTACCATAATTATCAGAGTAGACTTTGAAAGTACTTTTAAAATACTGTCGACTATATGCAGTGGTGCGTTATGACTACTTGGGGCCCCTGGGCAAAGTAGAATTCCTAACCCCAACTAAATAACTTTCACGTTGGAAAAAATAAAACATTTTGTAAAAACATCTACATATTTATTATTACATAAAAAATGAAATAAATTCTCCTTCATCCATGAAAACCTTTTACATAAAAATACAAAATGTTTGGTTTGTTTTCGGGGCCCCGGGCATTTGCCCAAGTTGCCCAAAAAGGTAATACGGCACTGACCATATGACAAACACTTTTGAACGCATCACCTACCAACGATGATATAATATTCCTAGACTTAATTGTGATAGTAATTCCATTCGTAGAATAACAAGTTATTTCAGGTAACATAGAATATATTTATAGAACAATAATTTTTTGGATACTGTATTGTTCCTATCACTAGATAGAACATAACTAAAAAATCTATCAATAGGCTTCCAGTAGATGAAGTGTTAAAATAGGAACACATTGATATCACGTTACATAATACTAATACGCGATTGTACATGATATTCACAGAGTATGACCCTACACATTTCTGCTATTTTAAATTTGTTGGAATCAAATTACAATTACGCGCCGCTGCATAGTGTCACGTTTGAACGCACGCCATATTTTCACTCCGTTTCAGAATGTTATTGTCACGTGAGCTCAAAAATGGAAGCATTGCCAGTGGAACGGGTAAGAAAACACACAATTTTATTCAAAACAACATCAAACTACATGCATCAAAAGATTCGGCTAGATGTTTGGGAAGTTGAAGAAGAATAAAAACATCTCACAAATACAGTCTGTCCCACAAAAGCGTGTCGGCGATATTTCTGTAAATATTTACACGTTTGTAAAAAACTTGATGTGGATGGAATCTACACTTAAAACACTAATGAGCTTTTACTTAATAATGGATTCAATTTCGTCCATTATCGATCACAGTTTGGCAACGTTTTGGTGTGCTTTCTACTAATTTTTTCGCACAAAACAAATTTTTTCTATTACGGTCAATTAAAATTCTGAATTTTAACATACATTTTTTTATGCTTCTATTTCATAATAGACCAAACATTTTTTAGGGTAATTGTATCTGGTGACCGGGATAGTCAGTCAATCACAATGATACGTTCTCTATTGTGTAAATTGGGCATACGCGCTTCGATGTTTCAAGTCATTATTCTTTTACAAAATCCATTTGCTTCCAGTTTTGCTAATCCCGTGTTAGAGCGTGTTAGTATTTGAAATGTACTTTCAATTCATATTACATTTTGTGTAAATACATACCTTCATTTTTGCAGAGATATCGCCAACACGTTCTTGTGGGACAGACTGTACATAAGTACGTCTTCTTTTTTAAAAGTTTTTATGCTTTTGTACAAATAAAATCAGAAACGAATTGTTATGAGTGTGCGGGTTCCCGAGCTTCGGGTCGAGTAGGGTCGAGCTCCCAAAAGTTTGCAATGTTCGGGCACCCGAAAAGTTAAAATGCAAATTTAGAATGGAAAATTACGAAAAAGTACAAAAGTTCGTTGCGAAATAGTTGTTAATGTTTTGACGTGATACAACTGTGTGTCGTGATATTACTTGCTATTATATTGGGTTAGCAACTAAATGATTGCGGATTTTGTCGACAGATGTTCTAGCACATTCTTTTGTTTTGTCAACGTGTTCAAAGCACCTAACCTATACTGTTTTCTTGTTGTTTGGACTTCCACCTTTAATTAGTAAGAAAATTGTATCGATTAGTTATTTAGTTTCGTTATTATACCAATTTAAAAATGAAAGAACAAAACGCGAATTTTAGACATATTTTATTATTATTTCCGAAAAGGCAGGAACGCATCGCAAGTATACAAGAAGTTATGTTCCTTATATGGGGATGAAGCCTTGAAAGAAAGGCAGTGTCAAAATTGGTTTGCCAAATTTTCTTTTTTAGTTTTATAAACATGGAATTACCTGCCTGAAAGATGGTAAAAAGTCATCGACAAAAACGGATAATACGTAATTTAATAAATTTAAATTTAAATTTCCAAGTAAAAATTTTGAATTTTCCTTTTTTTTTAAATCCGCAATCACTTAGTTGCCAACCCAAATAACGCCATAATAAGCGATTTTATACGACTTGATATTAAGTACAGAAATCAATCATGCAAAAATGAACGGTCGATGCGCGAAATTGAGCAATTATTTGCCAGAAACGATCAAATGAAGTATATCAGTAGCCGATGGACGAAACAAATAATAAACGAGATGTTTTTTCGATACTTTCTACAAAACATAATGCTATATAAAATGTATAATAACGATATGTACAATAATACGTATATTTTGATTGCAGTTGTTACTGTCGTAATTGAAAATATTTAACAACAAGTACGGTCGAAGACAAAATTTAGTGGACACCCTTTAAAAACTAATAACTTTTTAAAAATTGGACTCAACGACTTGAGTTTGTATGAGACGTTAGAAGAATTTAGAGCTTGTGGGGTAATGTATAAAGAAAATTTGCTACTTATAATCATATAAAGAAATGTCTTAGACAAAAGTTGTACTGTTTAATAAATTAAATATAATGCAAAGGGAAAGAAATATTTTAAATGTCAATTTAGATTGAGATTTCAAGGTTACGAATCTTTTTTTAAATCAATATTACATTTTGTTTCTACATTCTTATAATGCGTAAAAAGACAAATTCAACGATATATAAACATACACACTAATAATATACTGCAGTGGAGAAAAACGAATTACAAAATACGCGGCACGATTTTCCGTTATTCGATCAATTTTAAATTTCGTACAGATTATTTTTTTATCCAGTGGCACAATTCTAGGGGGTATCCCACAAAAAAAATCTGCGAAATAAGGTCCACCCTACTGTATATGCCCGACTGTATAATTTGAATACCGCAAATAATTCGTTTACTACTAATAACAGAAAAAATATAAGGAGGAAAACCTGATTAGGCTTTAGGGGGCAAATACCGTGCTAACAATTAATTTTGTTTAATGTCACAGTTCTCAAGATTTCAAGGTCATCAGCTTCTTTTTTAAATATGGGAGCATGCATTGATTACCGTTACGTACTAGTCGAGGTTAATACGAGTTTAAGTAGCAAAAATAATATTAGTATTGCATGTGTAAACGTTAGTCAGGAAATAACGGGCAGAGTAATACAATTATTCGTTTATTGTCTACAATAATGTATCGAAGCTAATGCACATTTGCTAAAGTAAATTTCTTTTATTGATTTTCCTATCGTGTTTACTTCTTAATTATATCTCTCTCTCCATTTAATTTGGGTGTTCAAAGTCAACGAGAATCAAGCCATTACAGTTGAATTCGTCTTAATCTTGACTACTATGTGACTATAATAAAAATATACAGGGTGGGCCATTTATCCTGCCCAACTGGAATATGACAAAAACTAAATTCCTGAGAAAAAAGCAGCAGTCATATCCATTTTTAATTTACATCCTGTTTTCAAGGTCATTCCAAGGTCAACTTGATTTTTTCAAATGGTAACATATATTTCTCATTACAGATTCTTAATCTACGACTTGAAACAAATAACTTTTATTTGAAACGTTTTTTTTCCGCCGATTATTTTGTATAATATTGAATTTTCAAAGAAAAAATACACAATGTCGTTTTAACGGAGAAAATCATTTTATTTATGATAAATGAAATTAATACTCAATTAAAGTAGTATCAAATAAACATGTAGCTAAATATTGAAACAGGCAAAACCATTAGATAAAAGTTAGCAAAGAAATTCAACGCTGACCGTACACAACCTGTTCATTACGCGCAGGGTAATAAAATAATTGCCTTTCCGTTTAATTGAAATTATTTTTCCCTAATAAAGTCAATATTGTACAAAATAATCAGCGAAGAAAAAAACGTTTCAAATAAAAGATATTTGTTTCAAGTCGTAGATTAAGAATCTGTAATGGGAAATATGTTTGCATTTGAAAAAAATAAATTTGACCTTGGAAGGACCTTGAAAACATGAGGAAAATTAAAAATGGTTATGACTGCTGCATCAGCCCCTCCTTGACTTAAACTTTTTATTTGAAATATCTTTTCTCTGGAATTTAGTTTTTGAGATATTCCAGGTGTCCAGGATAAATGCCCCACCCTGTATATATGGTCGCGTTAACAAAAATTGTTGATCACTGAGAAATTGTGGAAATTGTAACCTTGGTATTTGTTTGCTCACTTCAATAATTGGGGTACGATCTGTTAAATGATGTCTTCTTTGGATATTTTCCATTGACACTTTACTTTATGATCAATTGTAATGGAGGTATGTAAGGTGCTTTAGTTTTTTAGAACGCCTTGTATTCCCACTTTTTATTCTTACTTTTAGTACTCCAGGTCATACGAAAGTCAAGATATTATGGTAGTTAGATTTGTCCTAACTTTAGATACCAGGTGGCGATAATAAAAGTATACAGTGCCATTTACAAAAACGTCGATGACCCTGAAATCTCGAAACCTGTAACATTGGGAAACATATAAACCTTATCACAATATTTGTCGGCTCGACTGCGTTTTGGAGAACTCCGTGTTCTTAACTTTTTTGAACATTTTTTATGTGATCCTGTAGATATCGATGAAGACATTCCGAAAATGTGTGTATGGTTGTTAGAAATTCACTGGTTTATAAGTTATACGCGTGTAAAGATGAGCAGTTTTAAGCGTTTTTGACAGGTTAGAGCGTCGCCATATTGGATATTCGTTGAGTGGTAGAGGTAGGTAAGTCTGTTTGGCGCATGCGCTGGATAGATTGTGAAAACGCAGTTAAACCTATTTGTCCCTTACAACTTAATCATGTCTTCCTGTGACATTTTTGTATGTTATCAATAATAAGCGAGATGTTCAAGGTGTTCAAATTAGTTTAACCTCTACGCCGACATTCGGTTATCCAGGTATTTACCTAAAAAGGTAATCAAAATTTATATTTGCTAATTTTTGCATGATTCTTTTGACGAATCTCAAAATTCTTGTAAATTTATATTTTCTTGGATAATTACAAATTAATTTACCATCTGAGACGTAAAACTAGTTTTGCTGAAAATTTTAGCTTCATTTATAAGTTTCATAGTAATTTCTACAGTTTTAAACTTTCCGTCCGTTAGGGTATCGATGAGAGAAAAATGAATATTTAAATTTAGTTTGTAACAAATTTCGAGAAACTGTTAATTCTTTTTTGCAGAATAAAAAACCGAAATTACGTGTTCAGTTATAGGTTAATAATATTGTTTCGGTATTTCCATTCTAAAGTAATGGAAAACAAGATAACTAAGAAGATTGAAGAATTCGTTAAAGAGGATATTGGTGTAATTACAGGCTGATATTAAATTTTAAAGGCGAAATTCCAGAGACAATTGAAAATTAGGAAACAATTCCCACAATGTTGAAAATTCGTAGATAGATTCCTCGATGGGCTTTAACAGGACAGTGGAATGTAATTTGACGTATGCTTTACGGACACGATCAGCTAGAGCGCGTTTTAGGCATGATACTTTCTCTTTGCTTTAACGTACAACTTATGTTGAAACGATACTTCAATGACGCTAATACACAGCAGACTTCCAGACGTTTCCGCTGACGGAGATAACGTTACTTACCTGGAAAGGTTGTTCTACGAATTTCTTGAACTGAGGTCGGATGCTATCTAAGTTTAACGGCATATTTTCGGATCAGTTTCAAGCACTTTAACCCTTTGTCCTCTCAGATGACAACGAATCACAGGCGTAACTAGCAATTAAAATGTCTGGGGGACCACCAAACAAAGAATAAACATACGCCTTTTATAATTACACCTAGAACCGGGCAAAATACTATTCCGAATAGTAAATAGTAAATAGTGTATTTTATTTGAAATCATGTGTGCACTTTTAGAAACGAAATATTTTATTTGTTAGAGAAAGTTTTCAAGAGAATATTTAAAATATTATTTTATTTGATAACTTTTTATAATTACCTTAACCTTTTATAATTACACCCAGAACTGGGCAAAACACTATCCCGAATAATAAATAGTAAATAGTGTATTTTATTTGAAATCATGTGTGCACTTTTAGAAACGAAATATTTTATTTGTTAGAGAAAGTTTTCAAGAGAGTATTTAAAATATTATTTTATTTGATAACTTTTTATAATTACCTTAACCTTTTATAATTACACCCAGAACTGGGCAAAATACTATCCCAAATAATAAATAGTAAATAGTGTATTTTATTTGAAATCCTATGTGCACTTTTAGAAACGAAATATTTTATTTGTTAGAGAAAGTTTTCAAGATAGTATTTAAAATATTATTTTATTTGACGGATTCTCAAAATAGTGAGAATGTTATTTGGAATATTTTATTTATTTCAATTCATATTTTCTCTTAGTAGTAATGATAAAATATTTTATCCTATACGTCTACAGGCTGTCCCAGAATTGGGTACAACTGAGGAGGGGTGATTCTGCATGAGAAAATAAATCGGCAATATGGAAAAACTTTTTTCATTTGACGCCTCGTTTTCGAAAAAATTATTTTAAATAGTATTTCTAATATGTTTTCTACGAAATTTTCCCCAGCTCTGACTACACCCTGCATAAAATGATGGGATATACATACATAGATAATTGTATGCAAATTTATTTTAAACTTACATTTATACTCTGCAACATTTAGCCTCATTTAGCCTCTGCAACACACCGCAAGATTAGAAATATACAAAATTATTTTTTAGCAAGACAGTGTGAATAATAAAACGTACGGGCACGAAATTCAAATCACAATCAAAGAGTCGAAGATAGGATCCAGAATTATTTTTAACCCTCATATGCTCCTCAGAAATACTTGCATAAAAGATCCTAGGATAATAGTACACCGATTTTTGTTTCGATCTTTAAATCAACAAATTATGTTTCATTTATAACGTCATATTGCAAAGAAATAAATCTCACAACACAAACAGCGTGAGAACAATTATTTTACGTTTCTAGAGAACGTCAATGGGAGAATTTTTCCTTGAGGAACTTAGGAGGTGTAACCAGTATGAATAATAAAGCGCATATGCACGAAGTTCGAATTACTATCACTGAAATGTCAATAGATATTCACAACTATTTGCTTGTCGAATAAACTCGTGATAGTTTGCATACTAATCGTAGTTAGTCCTTAGACAGACTGTCAATGTGGACTTCACAGGAACATTGACTTCTATATTAAGATAAATAATCCACCATAATAGAGTACCCAAATCCTTAAACACTTATATTAACTAGTTTTAAGTAATTACTAGTTTAAAATTGGAGAGGCAGTGGCCACCATAGTGCATTTAATGGTTAGTTCTCGCAGGTATCCGTAAGAAAATTGTATACAATCTAAAATGGATGCTAATCGAAATGAAAATGATTTATGTTATATAATGAAACGATCGAAATTTTAAAGGCGTTGATTCAAAATCGGCCAAAATTATCCAAGACCAATTTTCCTGAAACTTTGCATATTGGTAGCCCTTTGGGTCTAACATTGATTTCGTGCAAAAACTTTTTCCCAGGACTTCACGGTTACGGGGGGGAGGGGGTCAAAGTACGTATTTTGCGAAATCCATTATGTGCTGTAACTTTTAATAAAAATATGATATCGACCCGGCACTGATACCAAAAAATCATAAAAAATTCAAACTTTCCAACGGTGTATAAGTTTATGTAATTTATTTATTGCTAACATAATTTTTTCACGTTTTTCGTGTTTTTCAAGGCGTAAAAAATTCAGAAAAATTGCAATTCCCAAAAAAAGTATAGCCTGATTTTAACCAAAAACGCTGCATTAATAGTACATTTCATGCCTTTCGAATGTACTATTATTTGTTGCTAAAGCAGTAATTCACTTTTACATTATCACATAAAATAATATTCGATATTCTTTATGTTGGACTAGGATAGGAATGTTGTAACTATTTTGGTATGGTTAGGTATATCAAAATTTGTCCATTATTATGATTAGGAAACATTTTGTGATAAGGAAAAGAGAGTTGTTTAACACGTTGAGAGAAGAGGATGCGATGGAACTAATAATAATTTAATAACTATTTCAATGCTATCTTTTGTTCAAATTACATTTTCTTTTTGTAGTTTTAAGTCTATTAATTTAAAATTCACTTAGACGTGTCAAACTCGCAGTCAGTAGAAATCGTAACTTTCATTAACATTAACTCTTTAACTATTTAGTTCCTGGGGGATGGTTATGCGACATTAATTGCTTAAAAACACATTCGAAATCAACTAGCAAAGTTTCAACTCCTTAGATTTGAAATACACCGTATAAGGGTAGTTTTATGAAGACAGAATAAGTAAATCCAGGATTTAAAATTGAAAATTTTTGTAAATAAATGTTACGAAAGTGGAATCAAATGTAATTTTATTTTCAGTGGTAAAAGCCTTTGTAAATTCGACATAAATAAAAATCATTGTAAATTCTATCGAATTTTGTATTCCAGCATTTTTTAAACACTTCATAAGTCATAAATGCATAAAGATCCGCAGTCTATGAATAATTTATAATTAACAGAGCCATGAATATTGTCCAGCTTTTTGCACTTCTGGCCCACTGTGCGACCGTCTCGAACATTTCATAGTTTCATTGAACATTGTTACTAGAACGTGAGTCACTGCTATTTACTATCATTATTAGACAACGGATCTCTATGCAAAATAAGAATTTTCTAACAGAATTGCAACAGACTGGAGTGAAATAGAATTTTATTTTCTTGTTTAATATGTTTAATAGGCTGAAATTAATATAACAATATGTTCAAATTCTTCTGTTGTTTTTACTCTTTCAAATTACACCTACTTATTTTTGTCATAAGTGCATAAAATCCGCTGTCTAATCATTATAGTTGTAACACTAAACCTACCGAGAATAAAAAGTGACTAGCATATATTGCCTCATAACAATCACAAACTTGATTAGTCTAAAATATTGGCTATTTTGATTATAGTATATGTTTGATTTAAGCAATTTATACAATCATTTCCTACAATACGGTCTTTATAATTGCAACGATTCTCAAATAAATAAATAATCTGGTCAATTTAACCGGTGCTGGTAGGTTTAATATAAATTATATGAAAGCTCTTTGGTATCAACAAACAAATTAATATGATACATAGATTAATATGCAAATTAATTGAAGAAAATACTAGAGAATTCGTATAGTTTCCTGCGAGATAAACTTCCGGTAAAATTCTTGTCTCTCATATTCGATTTTTTCTTGTTGTGTATCTATGATGCTCCGGTTTAGAAGTTACACAATAGAAGTTACACATAGATTAATATGGCAAATTGATTGAAGAAAATACTAGAGGATTCGTATACATAGTTTCATATGAGATAAACTTCCGGTTACATTTTGTCTCTCATATGCGATTTTTTCTCGTTGTATATCTATGATTCTTCGGTTTAGAAGTTACACGATAGAAGTTACACATTGATTAATATAACAAATTAATTGAAGAAAATACTAGAGGATTCGTATACAAAGTTTCATATGAGATAAACTTCCGGTTACATTCTTGTCTCTCATATGCGATTTTTTCTCGTTGTATATCTATGATTCTTCGGTTTAGTAGTTACACGATAGAAGTTACACATAGATTAATATAACAAATTAATTGAAGAAAATACTAGAGGATTCGTATACATAGTTTCGTATGAGATAAACTTCTGGTTACATCTTGTCTCTCATATGCGATTTTTTCTCGTTGTATATCTATGATTCTTCGGTTTAGCAGTTACACATAGATTAATATGGCAAATTAATTGAAGAAAATACTAGAGGATTCGTATAGTTTCCTGCAAGATAAACTTCCGGTTAAATTCTTGTCTCCGATATTCGAATTTTTCTTGTTGTATATCTATGATTCTTCGGTTTAGTAGTTACACGATAGAAGTTACACATAGATTAATATAACAAATTAATTGAAGAAAATACTAGAGGATTCGTATACATAGTTTCGTATGAGATAAACTTCCGGTTACATCTTGTCTCTCATATGCGATTTTTTCTCGTTGTATATCTATGATTCTTCGGCTTAGCAGTTACACATAGATTAATATGGCAAATTAATTGAAGAAAATACTAGAGGATTCGTATAGTTTCCTGGGAGATAAACTTCCGGTTATATCCTTGTCTTTCATGTGAGATTTTTTCTCGTTGCATATCTATGATTCTTCGGTTTAGAAGTTACACGATTAGGAGGTCGTTACAGCATTCGATTTAGTATACGTGCAGACGGCGAATACGCCGAACGTACGTTCCAGGATGTAATCTATAATCGCTTCCTGTGCTAGAGATTGGGCGGTAGCAAGGGGTCGATTGTACGTATCCGTCACGTATACACACGGGGGATGTGTTTCAAGGGACACAATCGATTCATCGATCGATATTTCCTACTATAACAGTTGTTTTTCAGAAGCATATTATTTAGTCTATTGCAATTCCACCCTTTCCCCTGATTGCTCAGTCTAGCTTTAATTATTATTACGTTACAAGCGGAAACAGAATCGCTAACGTAGAAGCAAACAAGTAAACGCGAAAAACAAAAATAGCTTGACTGTTAACTTTTAATTTCATTCATCACAGGATCCATTTACAATTTTCGGGTAAAATTTTTTGATTGTCCCCGTTGGACACTTATAAAATCACTTGGAATGCCCATTCCTTGATTAAATTTGTTATAAATAGACTGCGGATTTTATTGATTTAAGAAAAATGCGAGTAGATGAAATACAAACAAATACAAACATTTGAAAAATTCAAGATTATTATCATATTATTTTTATCTTATCAAAATGATTAAGAAAGGGAATAAATTTTTATGTGGTTAATTTTCATTTTGCTTAAAAACCTTAGACTAGTTTTAAAGATTTACATTTGTGCCATATGAATGTACACTGAACATTTTGAGTATAAAAGCTGTCAATTTATTGAATGTCGTGGAAAATTTTTGTTATTAACATAACGAATTAACTTGTACTAGTTCCTGCAAACAATATGAGTAAGAATTATTTTAATTTGATAGTTTCGTTCATTAAAATTGTCGTGCTACATAATAGTTCGAATTAGTGAGATAAACGGAGCTTGTTTAAAAATATAACAAAACTACACTATTTTCTTATTATGAGTATAAAAATGTGTTTATAGAACACTTTGACTGCCAAAACAACAGTCTATAAAATTCCATAAAATCGAAGTTATTTATTTAGTAAAATAACTATTCAAACATTAAAATGTAAGACACTGAGTTGTCCTTCAACCTTCTCTCATTTTCCAAATATTAATCAAATTTGGTGCAATGATTATATTAGCGTAATAATTAATTTGTAAATATAGACAAATAATTACGTCACCCATACGTGTATATGGGTGACACGGCAGTCAACGTGTTATAATAATTGTTAAAACAGCCCATTATACGTAAATGTAGAATTTCCACTAATTTTTCGATCTTTCATAATTGTTGAGTAGGTATAATCAAACGCTATCATTTTCATTGTCGCAAAATATGCATCTTGAGTTTTCCTCGGCAGCATCTTCATCTTCTTCAATTAGTTTGCTTTTTTCCTGCTTTTCTCTTCTCGAGAAATTCCTAGCAATTCCGTAATATAAACCGACGCAATTTTGTTAAGTTCTCTTTTAGATTTGGTGCTTCTTTCAGCGAAAATGCCGTGTTGTATTTTTCCTCAATTCACTAACTACTATTGGTGTGAAACAGTATTGTACGGAGATTGCTTTATCACAATTGTTTACCACTAAAAATCATCACATAACCGATACGAAGAAATTATAAATTTTTAATTCATAAAATTATGTGCTATACATATTTAAATACATACTAGACATTTACTAAATACTTTAAAAGTCCTACAAAAAGGACGTTCAAAATCATAGTTCCCGTATGTTCAAAGTTACTATCTAAAAAAAGGATATAACACGTTCATCTGATTAGTATTTTTAATTTCGAATAACTTTTACCGAACATTTCAATTGTAAACTGTAGTATTTGTATTATTCGATTAATTTCTGAAGCTGTTAATTACAATTAAATAACTCTATTTCGCATACAATTAATACTACCAAAAATGGTAGTGTAATGGAGAATGGGTTGGCTGTATTTGAGGTCACGTTATGACAAAATTAAATTTAAATAGTTGTCGAGCATATATACACTTTACATAAAAACTTTTGTGAATAGAAAATATAATTGACATGGGGTTATTATACATGCAAACATATGTAAGATGGTGGAAGAGCATTTTTTTTGTTTATAACCTCACTTTTGAAAAAATTCATATTGATACCGTCGTGTAGATCTGCTACATAATTGCATTTACATAAATTTTAATACGTACAAACTAGCTATTTAGGCAGTGAAGCTTCAACTAAGAAAATTTTATTCTAATTTTTTTAATTACTCTGACATCTAGAATTGCTCCGCCCATTGTGTGGTCTGGTAGTCTAGTCACTAAACTATGCAATTAGATAGGGTTAGCCAAGTGCACGTGTACTCACAAATGTTTGAACTAAACGTTTTCACAAACGGGATCACAAATAACAAAATCTCATTCACTTTCGATTTATTTTCTCGAGTAGAATTATCTTTATTTTTGTTTGTGCCACAATTTTCGCTGCAACTTGTATGTCCAGTTGCAAATAAATGATCACGGTTAGATAACTGGCGTTGACATTTACTAAGTGGATCTTTATGTAAATTTTCCTTTCTATAGACGATTTCATAAAAACTAGAACGAGGGCAATAGCTATGCGCACAATATAAAATAGAACGATCATTAAGATTTGTCAATGAAAGCGTTTTCTTGTTTACATGGAACCTTAAATTTTAATGGCGGTGACCAGCATTGTTTTAATACAACATTTAATTTTTCTTAACTGAGAAGAGACTTTTATTTTTAAACTGAAAAATGTTAGCAATAAATGCTCCTTACCTAGTCTATTTTGCTATGTTTGATTAATTATCCACAAGCTGTATCAATTTTTCATTTTGACTTGTATAATTCACAAATGCCGGACTTTAAAATAACCGACCAATAAATGTACAATAAGATTAATTTAAATTTTCACTAGTTATGTATAATTATTACATTATCTGGAACATTATATTTATTTTTACATTGTATCTTATCAGGTTTCTTGCTAGTGTAAATTATTATTTCTTCTTGGACTCGGTATGGACTCGTTATTCGTCGTACGAGGTTTAGGGTGGGAGATACGTTTGGAACGTTAAATGTAAGGTAATGTTTGCAATATTTTTTAAACTCTGAAATAATTCTTCCTAAAAATTTTAAGATAATTTATCTCATATGCAATGAATATGTATTAATTTTTTTCGTGCAGAACTATAAAACGAAAATACATAAACATTTATGTAGAGTCTCATCACCGGAGGTCAGTGTTGGGCAAAATTAAATAAATTATTATTTAAATAGTTATGTAATTAAAATGTTATTTGTTATTTGCAAATTCAAATAACAAACAGAAATAAATTATTTATTAATTGAACAAGTCTAAATCCATTATTTAGATAATCAAATTAATTGTTATTTACATATTCTTTGAATTATTCTTTGCAAACGTGTATTTACTATATATTCCTTATTAAACAAATTTTTGAATTATTTTCAGCGATGAATTATCATTTACTACCTACGATGTGCATAACATTTACTTCTTCAATTTAAAAAGTCTCTTTCTAAGACATATATAATAATATTACCCTATGAAAAAAGTATTTTCTCCTACTTCAAATATCAAGAAGAATAAACTTGATGAGTTTTTGGATTTGAATGTGAATGGCATCAAATCACTTTCGCACAACCTGTTTGAAAAGCAAGTACTGTTGAAAGCAAACCTGAACTGTGATCTGCCAATTGAAAAATAAGAAAAGAAATTTCATAATTGTTTCATTACATAAAATGAAACAGAGAGGATAAAACAAAAAATATTTATTATTTACTACTCCATTGCATCCAAATAAAAAATAAAATTTTACTTACAAATAAGGAATAATAAATAATTCCTTCCTGGTGTCATTTACATGAATTTTATTCAAATGAAGCAACTAATTCTTATTTACAAATGAAATTTTATTTTCATGTATTATTTTGTATTTTTTAAATAAATAAAATTATGCCCAACACTGCCGGAGGTTAGTGGGCACCCGCATAATGGCGGGCATTCGGTAGCATTTAATTCGTGGAAAAATAAATAAATACAATAGTACAAAATTAACAGACTGATTGGACTTTGAATGAAAATTTACGATTATGGTCACTTCCCATAAGTATTTATACAAAAAGATTGATTAATGTACTTCTTTTTTACATGTTTTAGATTTATCAACGACAATTAACTATTATTTAGCTGTTTGCATCGGTACATTTCAATGGACTGAATTTCCAACAGGTATGTACAGTCCGTCAAAAAACTTTCCGTACACATTTTAAAACGGAATAACTTTTTAAAAATAAGTTCAAACGAGTTGAGTTTTTTTGAGATATTAGAAGTAGATTTACAAAAAACACATTGGAAAAATTTCAATTAGTCAGACATTGTGTAGAAAATACTAAAAGTTGCTTTAACAACTTTATCATCCGTGTCTGTAACGAAAATTTAAAAAACACATTTTATAGAATTGTATTACTTGTAAACATTCAGAAAATTTCATCAAAATCGTTTGATGCGGAAGAGAATGACAAACATCGAAAGATGTAAGAATTCTTAGACTTGTTACAGTAATAGGCTAAATCCGTAAACAACTACTATTTTCACCATCTTTAAACGTTTCTAACTCGCATATATACAACTAACATAGATTTATGAGAGAATTAACGCAGTGTATATTCACAATAACTCAAACGTATTTTACGGAACATGAAGACATTGGAAAAATAATAAAAGACGTTGACGATATAACTAAACATACATTGCAAACACACAACGCTCATCGCGCTGCACACATCGATCATACATACGTTATACATTGCATACGCCATTGCTTACATTGATACACACTTCAGCCAACAATTTAGAAAATGCATTTATTAAATTTTCATTACAGACTCAGATGAAGAAACTTGTAATGTTGTAATGTTGACTATTTTTATCGTAATTCCTGTTAATTACAATATTCTTAAAATTTTCTTTACACACCATCTAGTAAACTAATTCTTCTAAATTCTTGAAAAAATCTCAGATCATGTGGTCCACTTTTAAGAAAGTTACATCATTTTACAGGAGGTATGGAGGCTGTTTCATGAACGGTCTCAGCATAATTACTTCGAATTTGTCCTTGAAACATTGGGCATACAATCCTAATGTGTACTGTTATTGATACACGCAAAATATCTACTCTTTAAAGTCGTAAACCGACTTCTGAACGCGTTAACTGTCACGTTGGTCACATATGACTGACACTAATATTAAACAAGGTTTGGAAGTTGCGTTTTCATTAATTAAATTATCTTGATTTTGTGGGAACTTTTGCGGTTGATATTCGATATTTAAGGTTTTATTGAAAAATACATAAGTAACTCTGCCATAAACCATCCCTCCAACTATAGTTTCTAAGACTTTCAGCCACATATGGTTTTCATCTTTCTCAATGGTTCCGAAAAACATCTAATATATCTACAATTTTACTAACAAAACACATATAGTTTTTGCGAAATATTTAAAATTTTGTTAATCGAAACATTTTTTGCATAGTAAATGAAACGGTGAAACTTCAGAGCAGCTATTTACAATCCGATTTCGATGATCTTTTGATATGCTGTAGAAATCGATATATTGAACAAACGAACTTTTTATTCGAAAGTGTACAATTTTCAAAAATTATTTGTTTAAATCAATCGTGTATTTACATGTTATGCATAAACGAAATATAATTGAGTGCTTCTGATCACTGCAGAAGGGATCGTTCAAATAACTGGTGCATTATTATCAGCCCAGCTATTTTATAAAAGAAAAAAGAATTGTTCCTCAACACTTAACTAATCTCATTAAAATTCCTTTATACGAAACAATCGCCAAAGAACGAATGAATTTTACAGGCTCAATTGGTCCAACCCCATAACAAGCAACGAATTTCGACAAGCGTGAACGGGCTCCGAAATCCATCCGCATGGGAGGTCTTCCGGCCAATTGCCTGCCGGTCGTTGATTCCGTATTTAAAAATGTCCTTTTCGGGGAAAAGGGAAACGGAGTGGCCAAGGGTGCAGCGGAGGAGGGGGGTCGGGGGATAGGGGTGGGGGTTGGAGAAAGGGGCTGAACCGTGAAAAATGGTCGCGGTATTCCGATTGTTCCCACGAGCGTGTGACTCGCGGGGCTGAATAACAGTAAGAAGGAAAAATAAAAGGACGAATAGAAAGAAAACGGTGAAAAAGAAAGGAAAAAATGGGAGATTCTTTACCGAAATCCGGTCGAGTGATGAAAGGACGCGATGGAGGGGTAAATGGAAGGGCAAAGGGAAGCAGGGGCGAATCAGTGCGAATGGAAGTGGACGTTAGGTCGACCGATCGTCCTTCACGCGTCCGGCAGCCGGTGGATGAGTCGCAACGACGAGCACGGCCGACCGTCGCCGAGTATCTCCGAGCCGACGTACCCTCGGCTCACGGCGGAGCGTCGCCCCACCACATCCAGTCGTACTGCGAATGCCACGCCGGGAGTTTCGTATTCGCGGTATTTCGGGATTTTTCGTGCGCCCAGTAAATCGAACTTCGTTGTCACAACAGTGCGTTTCGGTTTCGTCGTGAAACCTCCACGGTGAAGGGACCTCTCTTAAACTGGTGAGCGAGGCTTGCCAAAGGTCGTGGTTTCTTTGTCGTTTCGGCGGTAGTTTCCCACACGCACAGCTGTCGCCTCGCTTTTCCCCGTTCCGTCTCTGTCCGGAGCCAGCGTGTGCGCCGCGAAACGAAAACCGTTCCCGTAAGGCAAACAATTGTGTGATCCGGGGGGGTCCGAACGTCTTCTCACGTCTATCCGTTATCCTCGGTTTAAACCGATCTCTCTCTCCCTCGAGAGAAGTGTGCAGTTGAAAACGTTTGAAAGTGCTCTGTAACCGGCGTAATCGCGATGCGACAGCATTCCAGGACAAGAAGACGTTCGTGGAGCAACATAGACGAAAATAGAGAGGGTTGTTGAGGAACGTTTTCTCCGTTCGCGTTGATAATTATCAGCCCACGGGGGATCCCAGTGATTGTTTTTCGTCGGCACAGAGAAACGGCCAGTCAGACAGTCCGTGATCATTTGAAAGGAGCGCGCGGTTCACCGGACACCCGTTCTCGGCTGACAACACTCTTGTTTACCAACGTCAGTGCGGTTAACACTTGCTACCCGAGGGAATACCTCCCGAGGCACAAAGGAAGGAAGGAAGGAAGTAAGAAAAGAAGGATAGCGTGTGTGTGTTTGTCGGCGGTGTAGACCAGCGCAAAGACCGGTAGATCCGTAGGAGCTTAGGAGAAACGCGTGTCCGCGAGCGAGAACTAGAAGAAATCGAAGACAACGATCGAGACACCGGTCGCGGAACGAGAGGTAACCGATAACGGCAAGTGGCCGTGCGAGATGCATTCCAGATGCAGGACGATGACGCCGCACAGTCTGTAAGACTTGCGTGGTTTCTCCACTACTGTATCACGCTCACCCGTGATTGTCGTGTCAGGACGTATCGACGATCGTCGGCTGGGTTATGACGCGCGCTTAACGCGCTGCGTGCACGAGTAGAAGCGAGCGTGTGTGCCCGTCGTCTACAACATGGAGTCCGACACGGCGACCGACTGGCCGTCGCCGAGAAAAGGCTCCTGCGAGCCCGAGGCGTCAATGTTCAAGAAATTTCGTAATTGGGCGATGTGCGCCCTCTGTATCACTAGTCTAGCCGTGTCCGGTTTACTGATATACAGGGAACTCAGATTGGAGTCGAGGATCGCCAATTTGGAGGCACGCTTGGAACATCAGGAAATACCGGGTGTACTTTTCCAGAGGCTCAAGAAGGAAGTTCAGAAGCAACTCGAGCTGCGCCGGTTCGCGTCCGAGTCCAACACGTTTCGGATCAAAAGGGACCTTCCGGAATGCAATTGTCCACCAGGTTAGTGTTCATGGATCTACCGACTATGTATTTGCCCCGACGACACCGCGGCTCTTGCAACGAGTCGCAGTTTTTAGGAAGGCTGCTGTCGCGGGCCGTGGGTCATCTGTCATTCTGATGGAAAGATTGCTACGGTCAAACGTGATGTTCTTTCGGATACTTTTAAGTATTTATTTATTTATTTATTGCCTTAAACCAAATAAGGTTTATATTGCATATACAATGCAGAAACAATCTGAATACAGTAAATAGTTCAATATATGAGTATCTTATATTTAATACAATATAAATGCAATAGGTATATGAATATGGTTTATATACCATATACAATGCATAAACAATTTGAATACAATAAAAACTACAATATATGAATATGTTATATTCAATACAATATATGAATATGTTATATTCAATACAATATATGAATATGTTATATTCAATATAATATATGAATATGTTATATTCAATACAATATATGAATATGTTATATTCAATATAATATATGAATATGTTATATTCAATACAATATATGAATATGTTATATTCAATATAATATATGAATATGTTATATTCAATACAATATATAAATAAGGTTTATATAATATATACAATATATGAATAAGGTTTATATAGCATGTACAATGCATAAACAATATAAATACAGTAAACAGTACAATATATGAATGTGTTATATTTAATAACAATATAAATACAATATATGAATAAGGTTTATATAGCATGTACAATGCATAAACAATATAAATACAGTAAACAGTACAATATATGAATATGTTATATTCAATAACAATATAAATACAATATATGAATAAGGTTTATATAGCATGTACAATGCATAAGCAATACAAATACAGTAAACAGTACAATATATGAATGTTATATTCAATGACAATATAAATACAATTAAGGTTTACATAGCATATACAATGCATAAACAATTTGAATACAATAAACAGTACAATATATGAATATATTATATTCAATACAATATAAATACAATATATGAATATGTTAGTATATTACTATCATATAACTTAAAGTTGGTTTACATAGGTTCTTTTAGGTTAGCTACCTGGCAGAAATGAAATTTTAATTGAACGTAGCAGAATAAAATCGAAAATAATTTTCAGTCCTTTGCTATCTGGATCACAAAGGAAGGATTTGATAGATATCGAGAGAATCAATGCTTCGTTAGTCAGAGTCAATTTTATTCTGGACAGTGCTTGCGAGTGTGGTGCCGAATCTCAAGACCTAAACGTGGTCATTTGGCAATGCCTAAGCTATGAAGCTGGACGTGATACGTTTCTATCAGCGATACTTTTAAGTATTCGAATGTTGTTCTTGTCGAAGGGTTCAACCCGTCATCGGCGACTTCTTGTCCCGGCACTTTTACAGAGATGTAAGGTATCCGGTTGGGAGATGTTTCTCAGTAGTCACGTAAGGATTACAATTTTCAATTTTGGAATTGCATCGCATATTTGTAACTATGTGTATACTATTCTTAGCGACAATTGCACCTAATCTTACTAATTAACGATCCACTCTTTTGAGGCGGTGTAATGTTAGGTGGCCGACCCGGGGTTGAATCTTAATAATAATATGAAGATTATAGTGTTCGAACTTGAAATTGCATCACATATTCTTCAACATTTGTATACTATGTTTATCAGGAATTAAAATCAGTCGTTGTCGATTCATTGGCCCCCCACTTTTTTTTAAATAGTTTAATCGTAGGTGGCCAATCCAGGTCTATTTTAGTAATCGTGTAACGATTATAATATTCGAACTTGGAATTGTATCGCATATTTTTCAACATTTGAAAACTATTTTCATCAGTAATTATAACCAGTCGTTGTCGATTCATTGTCCCTCTACTTATTTTTAAAAAATAGTTTAATGCGAGGTGGCCTTTCCAGGGTTGAATCTGAATAATCATGTAAAGATTACAGTGTTCGAACTTGAAATAGTATCGCATATTTTTCAACATTTGAAAACTATTTTCATCAGTAATTACAACCAGTCATTGTCGATTCATTGGCCTTCCACATTTTTTTAATGATAGTTTAATCGTAGGTGGCCAACCCAGGGCTATTTTAGTAATCGTGTAACGATTATAATATTCGAACTTGGAATTGTATCGCATATTTTTCAACATTTGAAAACTATTTTCATCAGTAATTATAACCAGTCGTTGTCGATTCATTGTCCCTCCACTTTTTTTTAAAAAATAGTTTAATGCGAGGTGGCCGATCCAGCGTTGTTTTAGTAATCGTGTAACGATTATAATATTCGAACTTGGAATTGTATCGCATATTTTTCAACATTTGAAAACTATTTTCATCAGTAATTATAACCAGTCGTTGTCGATTCATTGTCCCTCCACTTTTTTTTAAAAAATAGTTTAATGTGAGGTGGCCTTTCCAGGGTTGAATCTGAATAATCATGTAAAGATTACAGTGTTCGAACTTGAAATAGTATCGCATATTTTTCAACATTTGAAAACTATTTTCATCAGTAATTACAACCAGTCATTGTCGATTCATTGGCCTTCCACATTTTTTTAATGATAGTTTAATCGTAGGTGGCCAACCCAGGGCTATTTTAGTAATCGTGTAACGATTATAGTGTTCGAACTGGAAATTGTATCGCATATTTTTCACCATTTGAATACTATTTTCATCCGTAATTACAACCAGTCGTTGTCGATTCATTAGCCCTCCACTTTTTTTAAAAAATAGTCTAATGTGAGGTGGCCGATCCAGCGTTGTTTTAGTAATCGTGTAACGATTATAGTGTTCGAACTTGAAATTGTATCGCATATTCTTCAACATTTGTATACTATTTTTATCAGGAATTACAACCGATCGTTGTCGGTTCATTGGCCCCCCATTTTTTTAAATAGTTTAATGCGAGACGGCCAATCTAGTGCTATTTTAGTAATCGTGTAACGAATATAGTGTTCGAACTTGAAATTGTATCGCATATTTTTCAACATTTGAAAACTATTTTCATCAGTAATTACAACCAGTCGTTGTCGATTCATTGGCCCTCCACTTTTTTTTAAAAAATAGTTTAATGTGAGGTGGCCGATCCAGCGTTGTTTTAGTAATCGTGTAACGATTATAGTGTTCGAACTTGAAATTGTATCGCATATTCTTCAACATTTGTATACTATTTTTATCAGGAATTACAACCAATCGTTGTCGGTTCATTGGCCCCCCATTTTTTTAAATAGTTTAATGTGAGGCGGCCAATCTAGTGCTATTTTAGTAATCGTGTAACGAATATAGTGTTCGAACTTGAAATTGTATCGCATATTTTTCAACGTTTGAAAACTATTTTCATCAGTAATTACAACCAGTCGTTGTCGATTCATTGGCTCTCTACTTTTTTTTTTTTAATAGTTTAATGTAAGGTGGCCGATCCAGTGTTGTTTTAGTAATCGTGTAACGATTATGGTGTTCGAACTTGAAATTGTATCGCATATTTTTCACCATTTGAAAACTATTCTTATGAATAATTACTAGACTGCGGATTTTATGCGCTAATGACAGAAATGAGTGGCTACAATTTTGAACAGTAGAAACGTTGAAACATTTGAAGAGTGTCGACACATCACTCTTGTCCTGCTAACAGTATTAAAGGAAGAAACAACGCTTTATTTGGCACCAGTACCTTGTGATTGATGAAGATCATTTTTATTTTACATAAAGGTCCATAGTCTAGTAATTATAACCAGTGGTTGTCGACCACTTATTTTTTGGAGTAGTGTAATACTAAGTAGTCGCGAGTTGATTTAGTAATAATGTAGCGGTTACAACATCCATATTCGGAATTGTATCGCTTATTGTTGAAGATTCGAATATTACTCTTATCAACAACTATAATCAATCATTGTTGACTTATTAGCCCTCCACTTTTTTTAGAGTAGTGTGGCATAAGATGGCCAATCGGGGGTTGTTTCTGTACTCGTGTAGAAATTACAATGTTGAAACTTGGATTTAAGTTACATATTTTTAACCCTTTGCACTCGGGACTATTTTAACTCGAAAATTAAACTTTTCTTTCAACGTAGAATATTTCCATTCTGTATGATTTTTTCATTTTATCGATATAAAACTAATGCAATTTACGCATACAGTACTTAAAGGTTTAGTACTTTACTAAGTTTAAATAAATTTAATAATGTAACAAATTTTTTGAATAATAACATAATTTTTCATGGCGCCGGAGAGTCGCCACTCGAGTGCTAAGGGTTAATCATTTGAACACTGTTCCTATTAATTATTGCAACCAATTATTCTCGACTCATTAGCCCTCTACAATTTTTGGAATAGCGACATGTAAGGTGACCGGTCCGTAGTTGTTACAGTATCATTTAGGATTGTATCGCGTATTTTTAACACTTTGTTCGTCATGTCGCCCATATCTGGGTGACGGAGTTATTTATACAGAATTGAAAATTCATTTTTATGTTGGTAGATTGTGTGTACCAAAATTGCTTACGATCTGCGAAATGCAAGAGGTTTGAAACAGTAATTAATATCAGAAAACTAAACTTCCCAGTTTTTATTTTGGTAAATAAAATTCTTTGATTTTGTGTAATTTTTGTGATTGTTAAGTGGGCGATGAACGTGTTAACTATTGAAATGATATTCTTATTAACAATTACAATCAGTCTTTGTCGATTCATTGTCCCTCCACTTTTTTAGAGCAATGTAATGCAAGGTGTTCGACCGCGGATTGTTCTGATAACTATGTGATGTTTAAAATGTTCATCATTCGAATATTATTCCTGTCAACTATGATAACAGGTCATTGTCCACTCACTAATTGTTCACTCTTTTTGGAGTGGTATAATGTGAAGTGTTCGCGGATTGTTTTAATAATAATGTGGCGATTACAATGTCCACATTTATCGCTTTATATCGTATATTTTTAATTATTTGAATTTTATTCGTATCAACAACTATAACTGGTCGTTGTTCACGAATTGGCCCTCTGATTTTTTCGGAACGGTGATATGAGCGTGGCCGATCGAGAATTGTTTCAATAATCTGGTAAGGGTTACCCTGTTTAACCCTTGTGTGGGCAACTGGTACCCGGGTACTCATTTCTACGTTTTCATCAATAATTTGTAATGTTCCAAACAAAATATTGCAAAACCGTTCTGGATCCCCATTCTTTGTACAATTTTAAGTCGATTAACGTTTCGTGAAAAAAAATTTGTGTAAAATAATTTGAGTAATTAAGCTTCAAACTTGTATATACGCTTGTTGTATAACCGGACTACCCGGGTAATATTGTGAAATTGTCAATGTTTGAATAATTCATACTTGTAACTACGTGAAATGTTTTTTATTTGAATATTCTCTTTACTGAGAATTATCAAATGATCAGTTTTACCTCCAGGAGTATTTCGCTGCGGGTAGTCTTCGGGAATGCTGTGCACATTTTAACGTGCGATCTATTCAATTCGATCGAACTATCCAATTTAAATTTCAAATTCTACGATATAGTTTTTAACCACTTGAATATCATTTCTATCTCTAATCAAATTCAATCAGTGATTTTTACTTTATCGAGCGATCAGTATTTTCCTGTAGAATTTAATGGTCAATACTTTTTAGCATGTATCGTGAATTGAATTAAAACATAAAAATAGTACCATGCTGTCATTTTTAGAGATCGGCTTTATAGATTTTGTAGAGATATTTGAGCTTCGAGGTGGTCTCCAGAAGCACCTTTGAAATACTAATATTTGACCTGTTCAAACAGTTCGAACTTTTCAAAACTTGATATTTGAACAGTATCAAATGTCTTCAACTACTGCTTTACTATTTTTATTAATAACTACAAAAGCTAACATCGCTTATGTCTTAATGTTAAAAATTCAAATATTCGGATTATTACTGAAATACTCCAATACCATTCCTTAAACAATAACTATCAAGAGATCATTTCTAACTAATTAGTAGTCTGAGGATCCTTACGCATTTTTGGCACGTGCACGTCTGAAAAACACAAGAAAAAAATTTAATTGCGTTATTATTTTATGTTTACCACGAGGAATTTCCTAATCCAGGCCTGACCAACTCAAATAGTTTCACGGGCCACTTGGATGATTCGTAACGTTACAGCGGGCCACACATTAGGTAAACATGCTTTTAAAAAATGTAATACGAATACAAAATGAATGAAACTCTATTGTTATACTAGGATTCAATATAATTTTCTCTCGAGTCTTAATTAATGAGATATTTGTTTATCCTTTCTATCACTTAATTTTTGTAAATCTATATTTATGTTCTACGTTGCACATCTTAGCTGGTTTTGTAAATTGGCATCAGTTAATGAAGCACGTGATGAACTCTTTGTAAATTTCATCTTCGAAAAAAATGTTTCATAAACATATGTGGATCCAAAAGCACTTACAACTCGTTACGCAAAATATCTTAAGTTGGAATATCTCTCGGATGTAATACCAGTATTGTAGAAATTAATTTTTGATGTGGACACAAAAATCGCCCGGCGGGCTGCACAATTTAACGTGGCGGGCCCTATTGGGATCTGACATTTTGAGTGGCGCCGTCTGCTGCCAAAAAGTAGAAATACTCTAAGCTTGGCTTGGCTTAGCTTATAGCAGCTTATAGTGTTAATGGGTGTTAATTACAGTATAAACTTACAGCGTTAAAACAGGTGTTAATTAAAAATAACGTTGTGGAAGTTCCAATTTTTCCACCACGTAGCAAAAAAATTTTGATTACTGTGCAGTGAAAGATTGTGATAGTAGAGCGAGCAAAAATTTGTTGCTCCGTTTCCACACTTTAAAATGAACTATGTGAAGTGAACCACTTGAAATATATAAGACCTCCATTTTTAAAATATAAGAAACAATTTAGCAAAGAACAGTCTATTTTAACAGCTAAAATAGCTAAAGCTAGAGTGTATATTGAAAGACCTAACCAGCCTATAAAGACTTTCAAAATTCTTGGTTCAGTGATGCCTGTGGCATTGGTGCCTCTAATAGAAGATATTTGTACAATTATTTGTGGAGCAATTAATATATCCTCGCCAATTCTAAGCGATTCGAAATTTATGAAATTATAATAGAAAATTTAGAAGGTATATTAAAAAACAAATTTTTAGTGTAAAATGAATTATTTGACAAAACATACTTTATTGATTTTTATACATGTATTTATTTCATATTTCTTAAATCGTCAAATAAATTCTTAAATAAAGTCAATATTTATTAAATCCGTACTCTCGTCACTTGTTATTATTTCTTAAGTCTATTTACTCTCATCACATATTTTTTCCAATAAACAAATTTTATGTAACATATTCGTATAATAAATATTTTTTAATTTAGTCAACATAAGAAATAAAACTGTCATTTCTTGTAACTTTTGAAGCTAAATATTTTTTATCAAACTTAGAATATATAACAAAATATGTTAGTTCTAAATTTAACACTGCCATCCTCAGCTGGATTTGCCCATAATACCGATGCTTTTCCCTCAACACAAAGTTTTCTTCTTCCTTTCAAACATTTTAAGTAAAAACGAAAAAAAAGATATTAATACAATGTTAAGACCAAGCTCTTCGTCGCCATATTGGATAGCTATATATATTGTCCACGCCCCCATGTCAGATCCCAATACGGCCCGCGGGCCGCGTGTTGGCCAGGCCTGCTCTAGTCGAATCATAAGACTTTCCTTTAGATTTTTATAGAACAATTCTAGAAAATGAGTATTTCCGTAAAAATCCGTGGTCTATTAATTAGTTCGACATATTTACTGAAATTTTCTAAAACTCTGTTTCATTTTCTGAAGAGTACATTATTCTGTATCGATTTCTCATCAAAGTATTACATTTCTGAATAACCATTTATAATAATACAGGCAACGAACTCTAAAATTCAATATTAACGCCTCGGTAGTGGTGTCTCGGTCTATTTTGATCCAGAGTAACAAAATAGTCATTTATGCACTCAACTTTTGGCAATTAAACTAAATAAATAATCGCCGCATTGGGAATAAGAGAAACCCTACTGTGTCTACAAGAAGTACTGTTAAAAATATATGTTAAAATATTAATAATTAAGGCTGTAAACAATCATTAGTATTGTCAATTATACAGTGTGAGTGTTTGTAAAATAACGACGTATGTTGTTTGTTGTACAAAAACAAATTTTTTAAACTGCATGGTTTCTAGGGGGATATACAATGCTATAATTAGTTTTTGGCTAGCTTGCTTTTTTATCGAGATACGAGGGTAAACTTCAGTTTTTTAAATAGAATGCCCAATGCTTTTTCTTAAATTCGGATGAAGCACTAAATTCTGCGCAAAACAGTATTATACTAATTGTAAGTGGGGCCTAAAATTAATAATTACCGAGACATTCTCAAACTTGTTACATTTTGTAAACATTAAAAAATAAAGTTTCTCGCAAGCCACCAACTTCGGCCGAAGATATACGAGGACGTATAATTAGTGCATGTGCCGCAATAACTGCAGAAACAGTTCAAAAAGTTCTTCGTTCACTCATAATCCGATTACGCGAGTGTATTGATTGTAATGGACAACACTTCGAACACCGCTTGAAATAAAACCTGTTTGATATACTTTTCTACGAAGAATTTGGTGCTTCATCCGAATTGGGGAAAAAGTAATGGACATTAAATTTAAAAACCTGAAGGTAACCCTCGTATCTCAATAGAAAAAGCGAAATAACAAGAACCAAATTACAGCACTGTATGTTCCTCTAGAAACCATGGAACATTTGTTAGAAAATTTTTTCGAAAAATAACTTACGAATTATTTGAACTCGTCATGTTACGAGGCTTGTTCTGTATAATTATAAAAAATGTCCGTCGTTCGAGGGTTGATGGAATACAATTTGTTAAAATTCCTTGATGACTTTACTGTTGATGCGACTATAAATGAATGCAATTAAAACAAAATCATCGTCTTAACAGTTCGGTGCTTTAGAACTCATCAAACGTGATTCGATACTCCGAAATGTCGACATACGCGAGCATACTTTCGTAGCGCACAGACACTTATCGTAGAGTTCGAAAGCAGGACACGCCGTGTTAAATTAATTCTTGATTTGTACTTTTAGTATCCTTAACACGTTCACTGCCAGCGCCGCACCATATGCGACGACCATAATTTTGTATTTTACTTAAAGAAAATAAAATTACTTTGGTGTGCGATGTTTAAAATTATAAAGCACAGGACGATGTCCGTAGACCTTTCCATTTTTATGTGATAATATTCTTTTCAATATTTTATAAAAGGATGTGTTGCATTTAAAAAAAATATTATAACTGCAAAATAGGTGCTGGCAGCGAAAGTGTTAAATATTAGTATTGAGATAATTTATTAATAATTGTCAACAAATTATAAGAAGGAGAACAAGAATCTGCAATAGCTGTTTCACTTCGATCAGTTTGCGTGTCGACTGTTCCGCGTTTGAGGCCTAGCATTACACACGGCACGAGCGGTCACGTGACAAGGGGAAGCTGTCCATTAGGGGTGTGCGGGTACCCGAGCCTCGGGTGGAGTCGGACAATAATCGGGTCGGGTCGGGATCCCGAAAGTTTTCAAACTTCGGATACACCCGATTTCGGGTACCTGAAATGGTAGTCGGTTCGGGTCGGGGTCCCGAAAGTTTGCAATATTCGGGTACTCGAAGTTAAAGTTGTATTTATATAAGTACAATGCTGTTTTCTGATTTTTCAGTTCAATCTTTTATTTCCACTGGCAGGTTCAGAATGATTTCTGTATTTTTAGTGCAATCGGTTATCAAACTTCGCGAGGAAAAAAAATATTTTACAATACATTATGTGAAATAATGTACATCAAGGACGTTTCTGTTTCTAGTAAACACTGTTTTTACAAGACAAGTACTCTTCGTCCGCACACTGTTCGTATAAGAGCACTGTTTCGTAAACAGTGTTTACTATAAACAGAAATATTATTACAACCGATTATTGGACGTCTTAATATGCTCAGAGTTACTTATCGCTGATTTGACCGCAGACTTGCCCCAACTTTAACTTCGATTACCCGAATATTGCAAACTTTCGGGACCCCGTCCCGACCCGACTTCCCGAAATCGCGGGTATCCGAATTTTATAAACTTTCGGCATCCCGACCCGATCCTGAACAAATTTCCCGACTCGATCCGAACCCGAAATTTCGAGTACTCGCACACCCCTACTGTTCATGCTTTTGTAACCTAATATAATATTCTTATTGACTATTAGCCCGCGTTCATGTCTCCCCCCATGTATTGCGACTTTATACGCCGTTACTTTGTTTTAAATTTATCTATAGCAATAATGAAGTTTTGCTGTATCCAGCTGGGCCCTTTGCAAAGAAAACTGAGCAAATTAATATACACACCTAATCATGATAATCATAATTTTCTAGAAAGTCTTGTTGTTTGTGAAGACAATTGGTGTTTCCTCCACTCTGTCTTATTTGAAACCGTTCAAATGAAACTTGCCCACCGAAATTGACTCGGATTCGCGAGTCCATGTTGAACTTGATGTCCCATCCCTCGTCTAGGTACCGTATGTGTCTTCCCGTGCATGCATACATAGATACACGCAGAATGGGAGAAGGCATAAAGTATGCATGTATAGAAGAAAGGCAGATCTTTGTCTCGGGGTGAAGAAGCTTCGACTCTCGGACAAAGGACCGGCGATCTTGAGAATTTCGATCTTAGGGAATGCTCGAGAAAGCGAGTCTTCTTTTTCGAGATCGCCTTTTGCACCGTATAAGGAGAGGATGTTCTGGATGAACTCGCGGCCCGACAATTCAAACTTGCCGGATGGATGTACACCGCGAGAAAGAGGAAGAGCCGCGTGTCGTTGCACACACACTCTCGTACCTGCCCGCCTGCCTGCTTTCACCCCACGCAACGAAACACAATCGTCTCGTTTTAAATGCTGCCATCCGTTCGACGTTTTTACTGCCACTGATAAACTGTGGGTATTTATGGAAATTTATGTTTTCAAACCTCGCCAAGCGATGCGGGTCCGTTTCGAACTGGACACAAGGTGATGACCGGCCTGGGCTGGGTACATTTCATTTGAAATGAGATAGCAAATAATCCTGTGAAATTATGAAGTATGTTAACCCTTAGCACTCGAATGGCGACTCTGAGGCGCCACTACAAATTGCTACAACATTATTCAGAATATTGTTTGCATGATTAAATTTGTTTAAATGTAATAAATTACTAATCATTTGAATATTTTATGAGGTACTATATCATTTTCGTACGCATATAATGAAACAAAAATATGTGCAATGGAAATATTCTAGGTTAGAAGAAATGTTTGGTTTTTTAGTTGAAATAGCTCCGACTGCAAAGGGTTAAGACATTATTTACCGACCATTATTTCATGACTTTCGAACGTTTATGGTTAAGGATTTTTTAATGGATCTTTCAAGCAATAGCAATTTTAATCGTGAACCAACGAGTCACCCTCACTAACGTAATCTAATTATTTGATTTAGGACTACATAGTATGTAAAAGAAGATATTTAAGGTCCTTTTAGTACAGCACAGCTATCGAAAAGCTGATTAGGTTTCCGATCAGTGATATTAGATCGGTTAAATCGAGGGGAATACAGTTTACCACCTCTCTGATGACCAGAGTAATATGTGACACGTTGCGCGGCACGTTACGTGACGAGTCTACGGTCTTAGTGGGGACGTTGGAGTGTGCTCAAAAGTTAAAATTTTATATTTGGGGTCCTTCCACATTCTTCATAACATGCTCCAAATTTCATATCGATCGGCCATCGGTGCCTTTCGGAATAATATCCGCGGGACCTACTGTTTATTAAGGTGGGTTCCGAACCACCTTTTTGTGGTAACTACGAAAATCCTATACTATAAAGCTCAATTAGTGCATGAACTCAAATTTTTTGACATTGTGAAATGCGACGTTTTTCCTTGTAGCCACAGATTTAACGTACCGAGTTAATACAACTTTGCAAGGAACATTGAATTCATTACCTTTATAGTACATGCATGAACTATGAATGGCAAAGTAGCTCCGATGGATGCAGTTGTTAAAGGAATCGTAAAGTAAAAGGGAAGTTAATGAAATTGGAATGAGAAAGTCAAGATTTATCATGGTAATTACTCTTAACCTTCTTGCATCTGTTACAGTTCGTAATAAAGTCAGAGCGAGCTGAAATATACCGCTTATCATGAATATTTAATTTGAAAACCACAAAAGTTATAGATAATTTAAGGAGTCAGTATTCCTTGTACTCTAATTAATTGTTGCAACAATTTAGTTTTATTAGAAACAATTACGTCATTTTGAGCACTTGAAGTAGCAGTGAATACGTAAATAACATGTTACATGTAAATCGTCGTAGTGTTCGAAGAGTGCTTCGAGACACTTTATTTTCTATTGCAGTTGACCTTGCGTGACCTTGAATGACCTTCATAATAGGTCATTGTATTCGTCTTGAAACACAATATCAAAATGTAAATAAAAAACGTTACCGTTTTAAATTCCCTTTAAATTCCATTTAAAAAAACAGAGTTGACCTTCATATCTCCTTGACGTCTTCACCTATAAAAAAATTAATGACATCACATTACGAGCGCCTCGATATCAAGTATGTTTGGTATGATGCATTTTCTTCTATCTTCAAAACTAAGCGAGTTATTTTGGTGACCTGTTTATAGTGCCCGACCCTCTATACTTTGTATATCCATCAATGGCAAATTTTCCTATATGGGAAATCGATCAAAATCATAATTTATTCAAAGTATGATATTAATTATATTTTAATAAGTATAGACAATATATGGACCGGTTATTTTGAAATTGATGTAAGATTTGCATTTTATACGATCCAAGAATATAAATCATATGTACTAAGTTTGGTAATGTTTCTATGAATTTAGAAATATTTGAATTGATTACATAAATGATTTTTATGTGCATATAACTAAAATAATGTATTCTTTCTGCGTCGTCAATGGACTTTTTATGATTTCTCAATGTGATGTTGGCTTCGATTAGGCAGATTGATTCCTGAATCGTAGTCCTGGGTTCTAGTCCCGGTTGGAGGTACGTCGGTGTGTCGATGGTTAAATTAAAGTAGTCTAGGCGTTGAGGCTTAGTTGTTTGTGCTTTCGTGTTTATTTGATGTTGATGGTTTTGTGGTTTGGATGTGAACCTGCGGAGTCTTTTAAGAAAAACGTCTAGGGAAATAGTCATGAGGGTGGAAAAGTACGATAGTGGGGAGTGTAGGGCCAGCTGGAGTGGGGGAAAGGGACATTAGTCCATAGGGAGGTGGATTGGATGATACACAATCTCCGTTGACGATATTCCGATCAGCAGTTACAATCAGGGGTTGAAACGGTTCTAAAAATAACTGTTTGAAACAGTTATATATCGGTTCTGACTGAAACAGTTATGAAGAACCGAAATGATATTGTAACTGTTATGAGAATATCGGTTCTCGCTTATATCGGTTACGGTTACGGTTCTCGAGAACCGATATTATAACAGTTCTATAACTGTTATTTTTAGGTTCTGGATCTCGGTTTCGGTTTCGGTTCTTCAGACTTCAAAACCTATAATATGTCCCGTATCGGTTTCATATCGGTTTTGCAGTTCTGCAACTGATATTTTTTGGTTCTGTATCGGTTATACAGGGTGTTTCAAAATTCCTTCAACATCCGGAAATAAGAGGTTCCTGAGATCATTTGATGCGATATTTTCCTTTGCAAAAATGCCATCCGCGGCTTTGTTAAGGAGTTATTAACGAAATACACGGACCAATCAGAGCGCGACTACAGCGAACGGAGTCCAACTCCACGACAGGTCCCCTTTAGCGTAGCGTCGCCGTTGGCCGAGCCAGAATCAATCCGCTGTAGCTACGCTCTGATTGGTCAGTTTCTTACAACGGACCGGACGGATCGAGAAAATTAAAATGAAAACTCGCTGAAGAACCGAAGCCGAAACCGAGATCCAGAACCTAAAAATAACAGTTATAGAACCGTTATAATATCGGTTCCCAAGAACCGTAACCGTAACAGATATAAACCAGAACCGATATTCTCATAAAAGTTATGAGAATTATATACATTTTTTCGGTTCTCGTAACTGTCTCAAGAACCGGAATCAGTATCATAAGTATTTTCAACCCCTGGTTACAATAACGGTACAACAATAATGATGGATAACAATAACGATAAGACAATGATAAAGAGTAGTCGTAGGAGTAGTGGCAGTAGTAGTAGGAATAATAATAGTAATAATAGTGGTAATAATAATAATAGTAGTAGTAATGATAGAAATAGTATTAATGATGGGAGTAACTATAATGGCGATAAGTATTCTAATATAAGGGCGTCGCGATGAGTGGGATGTAACAGCAATAAAAATTCACTCAGTTGTGCAAATTTTTCTGTAACGTTAAAATGTTTCTATAAAAAATTCGCCGCACACGTCCATGAATCTGGACAAAAAACCGCAGTGAAATTGGAATTTTTAATCTCGCTCTCGTAATGGATATAAAAATCCGCGGTCTAGTAGTTACATTTTAATTTTGCCACATGATGCGTAATATTGTGAAAAAAATTCCGTTTCGTATATAACCGGAAATGTGTTCTCAGTTCTCAGCCATCAGAATATCCCTTTCAGAGTACTCCTAGCCACCATGCCGGGCCGAACAAAGCTTCGTATCGGTTCGAATTATAGTATACGTATCGCGAAACCAACGTCCGCTTGGTGAAATCGAAGCAGACTAATATTTCATAGCAGCCGTTGAACGTTAAGTAAATGTAATGGTAGACGCCGAAACCGGTGCGTGACCAGCTGCTGCTACTTCGTGTTCGCTTATCGGTGTTCTTTCCGATTTGATGAGAATATCGGATTGGGGTGTCGCGACGATGCACCTCACGTTCAACAATCGGTTAATGAGCATTATCTACGATCGAGCGGTGCGTTCCGCATTCTGAATAAAACTATGAACATACTGCCTCTCGCCAACGTTCGCTAATCGGCGAGCCGTCACACAGAGCCGCACATTGAAGGATAATAGCGATATATCGGCATAGCTATTCAACCATACGAGTTTTCAAAAATAAAATTCCACCAAAAAATGTTTTAAAAATGATTGTGCTAATTAGCCCACGAATGCTCGTGCAGTTGTACCAAAATTTCTACTTTTCTATAGTACTTTATAAAAATCAAAATATGAAGAGATTTCATTGGATAGGGCATCTGATCAGAATAAAATATAGGACACTTGTTTGAACTGCTCCTCAATCGAAAATATTACCCTCCCTACACTATTAATTTCTTTCTAAGCGTGCGAGATATTACAGCATTAATATTTATCTTTAATTTTCTAAAAAAATTTAAGATTAGCGGTTTGCGGCATCAATAAATAAATAATAATAATAAAATAAAAGTTCCATTTATTTTAACACGTTGACCGCCATGTCATCTTTCTTATATTTCACTTATTCATTTTTGTCATGAATTCATCAAATCCGCAGTCTGAACAAATTTATATTCCGAATAGACTGTGGATGTTTATAGAAAATAAAAATTCTCTGCATCAATCGCAAAGAATAGGAACTAAATAAAAGTTTGTTTCTTTCTTCAATAATTTAAGTAAGTCGACAATAATATATTGGTATTCTTAAATTCTTTTAATCTTTCTTATATTTCACTTATTCATTTTTGTCATGAATTCGTCAAATCCGCAGTCTAGTTATGAGTTAATATTTTACTTTGCACATCCCATGAATGTATAAACATCCATAGTCTCATAGTCTAATCGCTCGAGACACAATCAAATATAAAATAGCTAAATTGTGTATTATTTCTGTTTGATTGCTAATATTGTAAAATCATGGATATAGAAAATAATTTTCTCCTTTACACTAATTTTTGAAACTTGCATTACGAAAGATTTATTTTCGGAAACATTGTCTTGTAATGATATATTTTTTTTGTCACAGCTATTTTCTTTATTTTTTAGGTACGACCTATTGGTCTAACAAACAATATGTTAACATTTGTTCGTATAATACTGTATTCGATGTGTTTCGAGACAATTTGATTTAGAAATCGGGAATTCTCTTTATAAGGAGAAGTCGAATACCGCTATTAGTATTACCTTTGTGCAGCTTCGCATGGTACTGTTTCAACTAAACGTAGACTGAAAATGAAGGACGGTAGTTTAGCTTATCAACAGCATAGCATTTCACGTGTTTATAATCTAAACAGTGCTTTAGAAGAGTTTCTGGGACCGTATAACAAGGTAACGTTGGTAGGGTTGAACAATAATAACTTGCGTAGTGGAATTGATTGGGAAATGGTTCTTGCATAATGGTACAAGGGAAAGTAAAAATATTTCAATTTGTAAAGAATTGCAGTAATAATCTTTACTCCGTTTCTGTCCATTTCGGACACATTAGAATGATTTTTATTTTAAGAAAACTTGATGTGAAAGTATTAAACAAATTGGCTGGAAACAACTTCTGATGGAAGATGCTAATTTTAAAGTGTGTCTAAATGTCTACACCAATGAAGATTTTTATTAAATTCTATGGAGTTTATTTTCGTGATTGTAAGGCATTTAAGAAATAAATTACATTCAACAGATATCGGTTTGATAGAATTAACTTTATGAAAATAACATGCTTCTAAAATTTGGAATATTCAGGATCTCGGAACGCTCCGATCCATTAAAATCCACGTTCTGTACAATACCTGGATTAACTGTCTGTATAATATAATATTTTGATTTGAACGCAATATAATAATATTGAATAAATATTACACTGTTTCGCATAAACTTATTGTATAAATTGTTTTGTACCATCATAATAGTATCAGAGATCGTTTAAGTACATTTAATCGAGTTATTAAACTGAAATAAATAAATACATGTAATTGGATGTACAAATTAGACAAGTGCGTTTACCAAAGAACTCTTTACCTTTTGCGATCAAATGACAAATTAGGGCGACATTGAAAATTGCCATAGTATTGCTTAAAACAATTTTTACATTACTATATTTATATTATATCTAAAAAAATGATAAAAATTTAAGTATTGTAGATACGAGTACAAATGAACATGAATATGCATAAAAGGAAGTGCACCATGTACAGTTGTTGCTCGATAATTGTCTACATCACGGGTTCGGCCAGGGACAATTATCGTGCAGAAGATATTATTTTTCGACCTCTGCCGAACGTGAGGACGGACACTGTAGCTCGAGAGGCCTTACGCCGAGAAATGTAACACAATACGGGTCGAGTATAACGGTGTGAGACCACTACTAATCCAATGGCAAAAATATGTTTGTGAAAGTCCCAGAAAAAAATAATTTAAAATAAAAAATTTTTCGTTATTGGATTTGTAGTGGTCTTCTGGTCTCACACTGACATACCTGACCCGTATTATGTTACACTCATCGGCGACTGAGGTCTCTTGGCCCCTCACGGGGTATACCCCGCGGTAGTAGGGATAGTTCAGGGACAATTACAGGCAGGATATTTGGGTTCAATTATCGAGAATTCAACGTACAATGAAAATATTCTAGGTCAGAAGAAATGTCTTAGTTTTGGAGTTGAATAGCTTTAAGTGCAAAGGGTTATTAAGTGCAAAGGGTTATTAAGTCTGTTATTGGAATGGGTGGTTTCGGTTGGGTGAATAACCTTCTCTTTTCCTTAACTAACAATTATATATTTAATATAACATGTAATACGCATTCGCACATAACTCTCTTGCACTCTACCTTCTGGAGGGAACCTCGATCTTATTACCCTAACGATAACAACATTATAAAATATAATAAAAATAACCCTACAAAGTCTTTGCTTACAGAAAAGTAAAATATTAGGTTGGTGCAGAAGTAATTGCGGTTTTCATCAATTTAACCTTCAACGATTTTTCTGAAGCAATATTTTATCCCATTACATTCCTCTGTTGGTCACATTTCATTTGAAATAATGAATTATTTTAGATACTTTATCATTTGTATTTTACGAATAACAGAAAAAATTTATTTTCATTTGGCGTTTAAGTCACACAATATTTTATTTCAATTACATTAGTCAAATAAATAAAATAATAAATAATTTCACCTCAAGAAGAGGTTATAGAAGTAACTATATTAATTATTAAACTTTGATATGTTAATTTTTGTAGTTTAATGACTAAAGTTTAGCTGCATTCGCTTTTAAAGTTGCTCTTTAGTGCTCGAAAGAAATAGAATTTTTGAGAGTACAAATTATTTGATCAAAGGAATAAAAAATTATTGAATTGCAAATGAAATTCAAATATTGAAATAATTTTTAAAAGCTTATTTGGCTGTCCAAATCAGCTAACATATGATTGTTTCAAATTACATGTAGCCAAATAGGATAATATATTATCTTAAGGATTATTTTTCAAATAATTTACTTCGGTAATGCCTGAACCTTGTTACATTCATATACATAGTACATTAATGAAAAGTGAATGAATTCTGTCGTTTATCGCAACTGTTTATTATGCAGTTAAGATTGCTGTCAAAGTGAAAATAGAGGTAATACAAATTCGCGCGATCTTATTATACGAGTTTAGATTAGGATGCAAAGCGGCAGAAATTGCTCGTAATATTAACAATGGGTTTGGTAAAAGGACTATTAACACCAGGTTTACGAGACGCGTCAAAATGACGCGTGCTGATATTTTTAATTTACGATTGTTGAGATTTTAATGTATTCACGAGAAATAATTCAACAAAATTTCTTTAGGTATACAGGGTGGTCCTTTTAAGTAAAGCCACCAAAATATCTCTTCAGTTTATTGTGATGCAAAAAATATTTTTTACGTAATATGCATGGTGTCAATAGGCCAATATCTGGCAAGAATATTTTTTTCCCTACGTCATTTCTTTCGTTGTTAACAAGGTCATCGGTGTTTTTTGACACGTGACTACATTTTTTTCTTGACCTCGATATTCGAAAAGTAAAGTTTAACGTAAAACTTATGTCGAATATCTGTGGCCAAGACTGCTGAACCCGTGAATGCGAAGAAAATATTTTTTAATAAAAATAAATAAATTTTTACTAAAAATATCGATCACCAGATGTGTTAAGACAACACTCACTTTCTCATAAGTTATCATCTTCAGAGATGTTCAAGATAGTGTCTTTCTACGGTGATACATTTCTTGAAACGCGCAATGACCGACTGTACAGATCTTTCAGTTTTTTCGGATTTAATATCAATATGAGGTCTAATTATTCGGTTTTTCATGTCCCCTGGTGAAGTTGGTCGTTCATGACAAACTATTTGATTCTAGCTCTAGTTCATTTCAAACAGTATGTCGATTGACTGATAAATTGAAACTGATCAGGATTTCAAACCGTTAGGTATCATCAGTATTACGATAGCAAATATGTTTATTTACATGCACGCTCTTGATTGTTTTACGTAAAACTTTAATTTTCGAACATCAAGGTCATTTCAAGGTCATGTTATTATACATATCTGAATGTATTTTTCGATTAGCTACATGGTATAATAATATAAAAATATAGTTATGTGTCAAAAAAACATCGATGACCTTGTTAACAACGAGAAGAATGACCTTGGGGAAAAGATATTCTTGCCAGATATTGTTCATTTGACACCATGCACAATTCGTAAAAAATATTTTTGCATCACAATAAGCTGAAGAGATATTTAGGTGGCCTTACTTAAAAGGACCACCCTGTATATTGTACAAAAAAAGGCTTTTAGATATACGCAGCCTTGTTATTTTTATAAAGTAAGGTAAAATAGTAATTTTTGTGCTCCGTAAACCTAGTGTTAATAAGCATAAAACTCGACACCGCTTTCAGAAATCCCACGACACAGATAAAAATCTCAAAGATGATTAACCCATAATCAACGGCCTATTATCGAAGCAAATTCTCGAAACACGTCTAGAGAGGTGTTGCAAAAGAATTATAAGTTAATCATACAAGAGATCATTCGACTGTAAGATTAAATTCGAAAAAGAAGCAATATACAGGGTGTCCCACGGAACTGGAACAGGCTGTACCTCCTAAACGGTTGGGAATAGAGGAAAATGTTATAAGAAAAAGTTGAATGGCATTAGACGGTGCATAATACGTAACTAATTTTATGCACTTTTGTGCATCGGCGCATCAGGAAAATGCAACTGCACTTTTTTTTTAAACGGAAACCTACATTTTTGACTGCAGCAATCGATGCAGTTTGTTGTGCTCTACATAAAAGTAGGACATACTTATGCCCTAAACTTATTCGTTACGACGTTATCGTTACTAAAAGTTACAAACATTATAATGGAGCACTACGTGATACTCCAGAACACTTGCCGACAGAGCGAAATCATTCACAAATCTACAACAATCTTAGCTACGATAACTTCCGAACGAATAAGTTTAGGACATAAGTATGTTAATACATTTATGTGGAGCACAACAAATTGCATCGATTGGTGTAGTCAAATATGTAGGTTTCCATTTAAAAAAAAAGTGCAGTTGCATTTTTCTGATGCACCGACGCACAAAAGTGCATAAAATTAGTTGTGTATTATGCACCGTCTGATGCCATTCGACTTCTTCTTATAACATATTCCTCTATTCCCAACCGTTTAAGAGGTACAGCCTGTTACAGTTGCGTGGAACACCCTGTATATAGCTTGAAAATTGAAGAACAAATGCCGCAATAATTTTGGCACCAACCTAATATATTTGCAGCTGCGAAATATTCGCTATCATTTTTTATGAATCTTTTTTTTTCTTTCTTTTCTTTTTCAGTTGCATCAACCTCACAAGAGTTATTAACAACTACAAGCTTACAATTAAGTGGTCATTTATAATTTAGATTCGGTTGAATGATTTTGTGTGCTTCAAGAATTTTATTAGTTTTTTGCAAGATTCCTTTGAGTCGGTGGCATCTTTGATGTTTCCTAGAATTTTGTATTTTCTTCTTTCTTGATGATAGAGATGGCCCGCACTATGTGTTCCATTGTGGTTTTTGTGTTGCATCTATTACATTTAGGTTTATCCTGGTTTTTAATAAAACATGAGTGGGTGAGATTTGTGTGTCCCAGTCTCACTCTGTTTATTGTTAGTTGTTCTTTCCTGTTAAATGCGTCAGCGGGGTTGAATTCATTCATCTTTCGCGCAAATATCTTTGCTAAAAAAAAAACAGCAGCTTTGTTGATGAGTTTCTAGACCTCTTCTACTGTTTCGAGGTGTTTATCATAGGATTGCAAATTTCATGGAATTATTACAAAATTGGATGGGTGATATTGAAAGCAGTAGAAAGATTGAAACAATTTCAGAATATCAATATTATTGGGATCCAAAAAAATTGTAAGAATATTATTTTTAACTCGTTAATATTTTTAAATAAAGACATGTCTGTTTGTCTCCCGTCTCTTGTAATTGATACAGAGTATTTTGCAACTTACTAGCTGAGCGATGTTAAAAAATTAGAATAGTTGCATAGTTCACATTATAATCTAACCAGACCAAGTGCAGAAAATAAGCAGTATAAGGGAGAAAATGCCAGGTCAAGGAATAAATAACGTTCTTTGTTCATTTCGCAACGTGTGGCCACACGTCGTTCCGCCAAAGAATGACTTGCCACGCTCCGTTACTAGCAAATCCACTTTTTCCACTCTATTTCATCGTTCAAACAGACGAGTTGCTGTTGGTAACGTTCTCAATTAATGCAGTCCAACCATACTGCAGCAACTCGTGACATTACACCTGCGAAACTAGCGCGATTCAAACGAAAACTTTAAATACTTTCCATTTTGCAATTTATAACTATAGATTTTATGCATTTACGATAAAAATGAGTGCGTGATATACAAAGCTTAGACTGCGGATATTATACATTTGTGATAAAAATTAATTGATCAAACACAAAACAGTAAACAGATTTGAAGAGTTCAAAAATACTGTTGTATTGTACAATTATTATGAGTAACAATCTCGGTCTACGTAACTCCTATAACTAAACTAACGCAGTATAATCATAAAAATAGAACAATATAGTCACGTTATTTTTAAGTAATGAAAACAATTAAGAGGAAAAATGAATTTTGTGCAACTCCCACATCTTGGAATTGACGGAGAAAATTATGATCTCGCATAAAGATCCGCAGTGTAGCAGTTTATTGAACACGGAAGATGCAAATATGACTAAATTGTGGACGTCTATGGAAAATAAAAATTTCCTTCACTAAGTTTCAAGGAGCAGTGATTGAATAGAAACTTATTATTAATCGTGACGACCATGATATTTTAATTTTTCTAATGACCGTATTTCATTTACCCAGTTTTGCAGAACAATCCAATAATTATATTATTTTTCTTTTGATTGAGTTTTATGCAAGTGTTCCACCGGAAATCCAAAGACACTTCAAAAAACAAGTTTTTGGGCCGAGTGCTACTCCTGCACCCCTGCTTTATCCTTTGTCGGACCCGGAACACTTAGGAAAGCACTTATGGGAACGTTTACGAACATCCTAGTCCACTTATGCACATGAGTAGCGACAGACTATCATCTGACTATGACAACGCGCCATCAAATCGACCTCCTATTCATCGCTGTTTCTCTTTGATGCATGTTGCCAGGAGCGATACCTTCTTTACACAACTGCAATGCCGTCGAGTTGCATTCCTGCATCGTACTTCCGATTGCCGGTCACTCATCAAATCATAAGTATTATTATTACTATCTTACAGGACAATCGAGCAGTGTTTTGAATTTTTGTAACGCCTAATGATTTTTATTTCACTCACCCCCGCATTTCATCAAACGAACAAGAACGCTTTTGTGACATGAATCTTGGACTCTTGTGTCGACGTTTATGGCACAGGCGGGTTTAATTTACGATGTTTTCTCTGGAGGCTGTCGCACTAAGCTCACGCCACATCGCCCCGTTACGCAAATCATCCCTTGAATTTTATTATCAGGATCGTAGTTGTATGTCTTTCTCATCTATTTGTTGTTTCAGTTGAGCTTCTGTGAAATCTCTCAGTTTTGCTTTTCAATTTTTATTATTCTTTGTTTTGAATAGCTTTTAGTACTGAAATAAATAAATTCGTTGAAATCGTACAATTTATGTGTACGCAGCGAGCTATACAATTATTCTTAGTTACTCGGATAGTAATTGAAATATAAACAGCATGTTAACACTAAACCTACCGACCATTGAAGCTAACTAGTAAATACGAGTGGCCTTATAAAAATGGCACGATTAAGTTTATTAAGATTTTCCGGTTTTTATATTAATGTGTACCTTAACACGTTCCGTGTCACGTGGGGGCGTATGCGCCCCACGCTGAACTTTCCGTTCAAGGTATTGTCATTGCAAAATGAAGAATTTCTTAAAAATTTATTATGCAGTCAATTATGGGCATCTTAATACTATTGCTTTGTTGTGTTATGCATCTTAAACTGTACAACCTGTCCTTGATCATTACAATTTTGCACTATTTTCATCATTGTAAATTTTTTTATTGTCTATCATGCTATCGTAACAAAAATATACTACTCCATTTAAAAAAACATCGGTGACCTTGAAATTTCATTAAAAAACACGATAAAAAATTTTTTTCTTTACCATTATATTTTCTCCCTGCAATAGTGTCACTTTGTCCTTTGAAGTTTTCTGATAGGACTCTAAATGCGACAGATATTTAGGTGTTCCAATTTATGTGTTACACCCTCTATATGTTATATTCAGTGACAATTTGAGAAAATACTTTTGCCGCATCAGTTAAGTTTATGTTTGTAAGAAATAATTCATAACTATTTTATACATATTTTGATTCACTTGAAACTTGACCTGTATAATGTAGTGCAGGGATGGACATTTTTGTCTCAATTGAGACAAAACGGTCCCGACCATAGCGCTCACTGTCCCCCACCAGCATTCGCCGCTACCATGGAGGAAGAGCGTGCTTCGCCCGTTCTATTCTACTTTGTTATCTCGCGACCGGCTCATTCCGAAAGGCGCGAATGTTGCGCCTATGTCGACCGTTCCCACCAGAACGTAAGCGTAACAGTGGGATCCACTGATCAGTGGTGGGATCCGCAGCCTTGTGTCAAGAGTGGGGACTCGCGTTCCCCCTGCACCCCACTGACGAGATTTTGTGCTAACTTTCGTTGCGCGGACGATACGAAGGTACGTATGGTGGGGCGAACGAAAGCGCGAGGCATGAGGCAAAGAGAGGTTGGTGGAAGAAATAGGCGTTTGAGGGGCCCCTACCGTGCCTATCACTGATCTAGAGCAGGGAGTTCCAACGTATTCCCTTCCGAGAACTGCAAGGTCCCCACCACCGAATCTCTTCCCACTACTACGTACAGCCGTAGAATTAGTGAGTGCTGCGCGCGCCGCACGCCTCTCGTGATGAGAGCTTCCCACTACTGTACATTATAACGATGATGTCTAATAGCTCCGGAGCTACTGGTTGGAACTGCCTGATCTAGAGAGTCATACCTATTTACAATGTTAATAATATTTCTGTATTGTATAATATACTTATTATAATAAATAAAGTATTTCATAGTAAGTGTTCAAATACTTTCGTGAGTCACTGTAACTTACTTAGATTTAAAAGACATGCTTTACTTTTTGATTGTAGGCACAAATAAAAATCGTAAAAATCGTGACCTTCACTTTTTTCTTCGCAATTACGACCAATAGCAATTAAAACAAGAATTATGCATATGTATATTAGCTAGTAAACTAATCCTTCTAACGTTCAAACAAAGAACACTCAAGCCATTTGGTCCAATTTTAAAGTGTGTACGGATAATTTCTACATTAACTGTGTGTATAAAAGTTATTGTATAATAACAACGTGTAGGTTTTCAAATAACAGAATTAGCATATCATATCCGGAAAACGTCGGCAAAGTATCTAAATTTAAAAAGAAGTTATAAATGATTCGGTGCAACGGCACCAAACGAATTTGTACGCCTAATATAGAGAGACAGCGTCACCTTCTAATAACCTATAAATTGGTATTATTGGATTTTATAAAAATAGACCTATCAGGTCAAACGGAAAGTTCACGCTATTTCATGCGCAGCGAGTTTATTACCTTCCTTATCGAAGGAATATAAAATTGTTTTATATAACCAGCATGCAGTGTCCTTCAGACACGTTTTGAGCGTGTGCTTTATACGAGACATAAGAATAAGAAAGTATGAGCGAGCATGAAGTTTCGTTTTACCTTTGACCGGGGAAGTTTACGGGTAGCATCCGCCCTATCCATCAAACATAGTCCTGTCAGGAAAATCGAATCGTTGAAATATTGCTTCCCAGAAAAAAGTTTAAACACGATGAAGTTGTTCACACGTTGTAGGTCCTTTTTATCCGGAACAATAATAGTGTAATATTACAGCGAAATTATTAAAAGAAAACATATTGGACTTTACGGGCTGAAAATTGCCATCTCGGTGTCATCTCAGAAATGATTGTATCAAGGACAGAAATATATTTTAACAATGTGTGAGGATAATTTTCTAGAAAATTGCTATCTCGGTGACATTTTAGAAACTATTGTATCAAGGACAGGAATATACATATTTTAACAATGTGCGAGGATAATTTTCTAGAAAATTGCTATCTCGGTGACATTTCAGAAACTATTGTATCAAGGACAGGAATATACATATTTTAACAATGTGCGAGGATAATTTTCTAGATAAATGAGAACAGAAAAGAATAGGTTGCTACTCTTATTTTAACAAATTGTTTAATGTCTTAAAGAATATGTCAGTAACTATTATTTTTTAACCCGTTTACCCCTGTAGTTTTTTACACAGGGTTCAGTCCTCTTTTCATCCTGAAGATTAAAATTTACACATCAAAATAAAACAGCACATCAAAATAGTAAAGCACAGAAAACTACATGGTATGCTACTATTAAAACCATACAACTTTCGTTTCAACCATTGTATCATGTATTAATAATTTTCCATTAATTTAGTTGGCACGCTTAGCTGAATCACCCTGTATTCTTAAAAATACACATCCACATGGTTGGAATTTAAAATAACGGTAGTTTCACTCTATTCATATAGAACGTTATCTTTGTCACGTTATTGCATGCGGAAAACTATACAATTTTGCCATTCAACGTTTTTATCTTTTATAGTTTCCGAGATAGCTCGAGGGCGGCAGTTTTCAGAGGGTGGTTTCATCCCTTAAATTTGAGTCTCCACCGATAAGGAAGGATACATGTATCCTATTTTTGGCAGTCCCATAAATCTACGTACTTGTATAAAAATAAAAGCGAGCGATTGTACAACGTTCCTTATCAGAATAACGTAAAACTAGTTCAAAGAAATAAAAGATGTAACAAGATTTACAAGCATTTTGACAAAAAGGAAATTATACAATACAATTTTTCATGTAGTTAGTATTGTTTCATATAGTTAACACGTTCGCTACCATCGTTTGTTTCACTGTCTATCTTCATCATTAAAATGTTTTATTATTGGGTTGAATGAGAGCATAAATGGAAAAACATATATTCTTTCAGTCGCAAGTATAAATATGTTCTAATTTTAACGACTCAGTTGTAATTCATTATAGATGCAGATAATTATTATTAAATAAAACTACTTATAGCCAACGATTTTATAATTGATTCATTAAATTCTTTACTTTGTTAAGAAATAAGAAGACCATATTGCAGATAATAAATTTATCTTGCGACCTAATAAATATAACGTACATCCTGCATAAAATATTATAACAATCTAGCAAGGGAATGTCGAGTACTTTCCGAGTACTATAACGAATGTACTATAACGAAATTTTCAGTATGTATATGATCCGTTTATTTTGAAAGTGGCATAAGTCCATTTGTCAATTATTTTCTGTCGACCATAGTAACATGTACAACTTGAAGTCATCTGTCATAAACAACATTTGCTGTTAAATATATTCAGATTCTACACGATAGTTTTGGACACATAAGTATTCGCAGTTGGTTCTATAATTAACACTAGGTTTACGGAGTATTAAGAGTGCATATTTTACATAACAGAATAAAAATGACAAGAATAAGTCTATCCAAATTTTTAGCCATTTTTTAAAGAATATATACCCGAAGAAATAAATTTGTTGACTAATTTCTCATGGATGCATCTTTACAATCTAAACAATCGTAAATTCATAATATTAGAACCCGTCATTTTGACGGGTCCCGTAAATCTTGTGTTAAAACCATTACTTTGAAAGTGGCCTAAATCCAATCAATTATTGATAATGTCCGAAAGTGCGGTTTTTCAAATGTCCGAAGGCAGTGATGAAGGTAATTTTAATCAATTAGTATTTAACAAGTTAACCTCAGTTTTTTTACAGTTGCTTTAATTGAATTATCAGTACTTTTAATTAATGCAGTAAAAAAAAATTCGCGCAATACACACTTACAATTGAATGTAAAACTTAAAATATTAAATTATAGAAATTATTACACTCGTGGGGAAGAATAAAACAACAAGATCATTTAAATCAGATAGTGAACACGAATTCGTAACTAATGATTTCAACAAGAAACGTTCGAAAATATTGTATTGATACCACTTTATAAAAATATAAGACGAATTACAACAGCGAAATACAAGGACATGATGGACTTACTACAATATACAGGGTGTCCCACGCAACTGGAACAGGCTGTACCTCCTAAACGGTTGGGAATAGAGGAAAATGTTATAAGAAAAAGTTGAATGGCATCAGACGGTGCATAATAAGCAACTAATTTTATGCACTCTTGTGCATCGGTGCATCAGAAAACTGCAAGTGCACTTTCTTTTTAAATGGAAACCTACATATTTGACTACACCTAACGATGCAATTTGCTGTTCTCTACATAAAAGTACTAACATACTTATGTCCTAAACTTATTCGTTCGGAAGTTATCGTAGCTAAGATTGTTGTAGATTTGTGAATGATTTCGCTCTGTCGGCAAGTGTTCTGGAGTATCACGTAGTGCTCCATTATAATGTTTGTAACTTTTAGTTACGATAACGCCCTAACGAATACGTTTAGGGCATAAGTATGTTACTACTTTTATGTAGAGCACAAGAAACTTCATCGATTGGTGCAGTCAAAAATGTAGGTTTACATTTAAAAAAAAGTGCAGTTGCATTTTTCTAATGCACCTATGCACAAAAGTGCATAAAATTAGTTGCGTATTATGCACCGTCTGATACCATTCAACTTTTTCTTATAACATTTTCCTCTATTCCCAACCGTTTAGGAGGTACAGCCTGTTCCAGTTCCGTGGGACAGCCTGTATATCGCCAGTGCACCATGACATCCCTTCCGCATACACAAAATGTAGATGAGCAGTAAATTGTTATGTAATTTATGTAGTTAGAAAATTTTCCGAATTGCATAAATTGTTTTTTGAAGTGTTGTAAAGAAATATAAAATAAATTGAGTATTGTTTTTTCAATTTGAAGCATTTTAAATTATGTCGAATGGACTTCGGCTCTTTCAAATTTTATTACGAATCTGGTTGTTAACTTTGAAAGTGGCTTAACTCCATTTTTGGTAAGAAAACACATATTATTCATTTAATAATTGTTATTATTTTAATGGGAATTGTAAATTTGACTCTTTTAGAGACATTTAAGCAGTATGACACATTGGTATCCTATACGTCAGGGATGTATTTGCCTCAATTGAGGCAAAATCGTTCACACCGTAGCGCCCTCTGTCCCCTTCCAGCAAGCGCGGTACAATGGGGCAACGAAGACACGAGACATCAGCGTGCGCAATGAACGTGCGCGCTGCATGAAAGAGAGGTTGGTGGGAGAAGCAGGCGTTTGAGGGGCTCCACGCGTGCCCACCACTGCTATACGTACATTTTTAATTTTATCGAAACGCAAACTCTTAAATATCTCAATTTAAGTATAAATGTAGTTAGGTCACTTTCAAAATAGACGGCTCATATAACTTATACGAGTCTACAAAATACATTTTTAAAATTTTTGTTACAGACCCGAACGAAGACAGTTCTAAAAAGCATCTTTTATTATTTTTTTTCATAATTCTAACTGAAACGTAATTTTTCCAAAATTGTGATAACCCCTCAACTAGAAATCTAATGTTTCTAGTTTGGCAGAAAAAACCGAAATCACATGACCCATTTATAAGAAAGTTATTCTTGTTTGTACTATGTGCCATCAATTATGTGACTGACTATATATTAAATACTGTGCACGTTAGAGAATAATTGATGTTACATTATATCAGCCGCAAAGAAACAGATTCTTCCGTCAATAGGGACAAACTTTTACGTTCCTACGGAATTAATAGGATCGTTTATTGTTATTTTCTGATTCGTGTTTCATTAATTTGAACACTGTTACACGGCGCGAACAGTGGGATATGAACGGGAAAAGAATTTTGCACGAGCAACGAGGACCGACTGATTGTTTCTCGTCGAATAAGCTTGAAACAGCGGAGGTCGCTGAAAGAGAAATTAACACGGGGCAAATTCGATTCGAGGGCAAGTTGTCGCGAAACTATCGGGGCTCTTCGAGTTTACAGCCGATAGATGCGTAACATGGCCGCATTGACTATGGACTTACACACCTGAGCTGAATTGTAGAGTTATAATCACTGGTTTCGAGTCACTCTCGCGTCGGTAAGCATTATTGTTGAAATGAGGGCGGTGTTTTCAAGCAACGCAGTCTAATGATCCTAACACAATGCCTCCCCGGGGATGACGGAATTATACACCACTTGGATAAATTCGCACAATGCTTGCGTGCGGATTAAACACGTTCGACCGTCTTTTGCCAGGCCGGTTGTTGTGACGCCGAACATAATGGACAGATTAATATTCCTTTGTAAAACAACAGTTCGAGTATCGAATGAACTTTTTTCGCCGTCGTTAACACACAAATACGCAATCTTTGACAATATACAATCGCCGGAAACGTGTAGATCAAATATCATTATTTCTTCCTTATATAATTTGTATGCATAATATTATTGTATATTTATTCCGTTTTATTATGCCTTCCTTTAGGAACTAAAATGAGTAATTTAAATTAGGATTAATACTAACGCTTTACCGTTTTCTACCTAGAAAAAACAAGAAATTTTAATATAAAAAAAATTAATGACTAATTGCCATTTCTCGAAACTGCGAACAAAAATGTTTTTGGTCATGATTTTCAACATTTTTATCTGCACCTATAACGAAAATTTTAAACGCCTTTTGTGGATATAAGTATGTTATATACAGACACAAAATTTCTGCAAAATCGATTAAGGTTGCCGTGAGTAATAAATAATTAAAAATTACCTATATTGTAAGAATCTGCGAGTTAAATCAATCGTAAGTCCAAAAATACTCAGTTAGTTCTACAAAAGGACAATTTTAAATTTTCATTATAGGCACAGACAGTGTGGCCAGAAAGCACCTAAACGGATGCTTTTTCTTCTCCTCCTTTTCCCCTTCTACTATCCCATTCCACTACCATGAGCACACTCCAATGTCCCCCACTAAGACCGTAGACTGGTCACGTGACGTTGCGTCCCCGTCGCGCACGCGCAACGTGTCACATATTACGCTGGTCATCAGAGAGGGGGTAAATTGTATTCCCCTCGATTTCCTCGATCTGGCGACACTGAGACCAGATAAAAAAGCTAAAAATCATAACCATTACTCTTTTCTTCGCAATTTCGACCAATGTTAATTATGAATTAATTTCTCTTATAAATCACCTAGTAAACTCATGCCGTTTAAATCAATTTTAAAAAAGTTATTCGTTCTTAAACGTTGTCCGGATACTTTTGCACGTCACTGTAATAACAGTCTAAAAGTGATAAAAATTATAATATCGTTTCTGTATAAAATAATAATATACAAAATGCTTTCTGTGTATTAGATTCAAGAGGATTTGTCAAATGTATTATTATGTCAAATGTATACTCTTATTCCAAATATATTATTATTTCAATGTTCACATGATTTTACTCTAAATAAAAAATATAGGATTTTTAATTAGGAAAATGAACTTCTGAGACAATTATGCTTGATACACTTCGGCCAGATCAAGAAGAACGACAAAACTTTAACGATCACAATTTTAAACATATATTTTCAACGGGAATTGTTAAACAAAAACAATATAATTGAAGACCTTGCAATAAACTGGAAAGTCCAATTTTTAGTAAAATCATATGTACTTATTAAACCTATACATATTTTTATACATGGTGTCCCATTTGAAATGTACCACACGAATATCTCGGAAATTATTAATGATGTCGGAAAATGTTTCAACTAAAAGTTATGTGGTTTTAAGAGTTACTTTCAATTTTTTTTTAATGGAACTGTGTATTTTTTAATACACCAATCGTTGTAGTTGATTAATCCCCAGAAGAAATGACTAAACTTCTTATACCGAAATATAATATCTCATTTCATGGGTAGAGGCTTATGCTACTATGTATTGGGTACCATCTTGTGGTATTAGAATTGCAATATCACCTGAACGAATGGTTTTCCGAAATAAAAAGGTTAATCATTTTCTATGAGGAATAATGAACTACATCGATTGGTGTATTAAAAAATCCCTGACATTTAAGAAATGGAAAATGCTTTCATATGCACTCTACGTCTCCATCCACAAGAAACCATTAGAATGCCCCCTTGAAACCATATAACATTTGTTTAAAACATTTTTCGATATCATTAGTAATTTCAGAGATGTTGACGTGGTTCACATCAAATAGGACATCCTGTATATTCCTGATTGTTTGTAGTAAGAATTAAATAATTTCAAAATCTGGTCTTATCGAATTTTTACATCAAGGTCTCCAATCATACTTTTGTTATATTTGTTTCGTTTTGAGGGTCAAGGTCAACTCGAGGTCAACTTATGATCGTAAGTTATTGAATTCGTCTTTGTATCGTTTATATTGCAGCAATGCAAATATTTGTGTTTTCATAAAATAAATTCAATAACTTGAAACAAGCGAGCTTCCGTGTGTAGAATATATTTTTACATCAAAAGAATAAATTAATAACCAGTTATTTTTATTTCAAACGGAATTGCTCGTCGACTCACTTTGTAGAGTATTTGATTGGCACGACATGTTTTCCACAGAGAATTACAGTAAAAGTTTGGTTAGTAAAATGAATTTCGGACTGTTGAGAAATGTACCATATAAATTTGAGATTGGCTCGATTCATTCCTCTAAACGTTGACTTTAAGTCTAGTAAACCGGAAACGATTCCCTCGGTGAATGGCTGGAAAAGTCGCGTGGATGGTGCACATCAGATTAACTCGTAGAAGAATCATTACACTCATCCGGATCTGTATGTATGTGCGTTTCGTTTTTCTTTAAATTTAAAGCAAATTCCAATTCAATTTGTCCTCCTCCGTTCGATTAGTTCTGTATTTATCGCGGATAAACATTCTTTTGCCATTCGAGTATAAAGATTTAATCATTCAATTAAAATTTCAATATTACGTGTTTTGTTTGATAACACTGAAAATTAATATTCTTGCTACGTAAAAACAGAAATTATAAACAACAGATTAAGATTAGTATTCAAGTTCAAAGTTCAATTGAAATATGTAAGCTGATGTTGTTACATAATACGCTATAAATCTATGTTTGGAGGATATTGAGAATTTGCAAGTTAATTTTTTCATTCATTCACGAGATTCAGTTAAAAGTGTTTCATTTTCATACGGATATAGACGCAGTAATTTAAATATTGGTTTTTCTTTCGTCATATATACATATATTTTTTGTTTTAACTTCTGAGAATTTAAAACGATGGAAACCGTATATCGATTCTTTCGTGCTTTCATTTTATGGTAATCACTTTTATTTTGATGTCCTTCGCTTCAATGTAAATTTGATCTGCCCTCGAGGGCTTTTTTCGAGAGGATTTTTTGATTTTCGATTAACGCATCTCCGTTTCGGGAACGTATGAGTAATAATACGAAGAAATTGTACTAAACTACCAGAATGTTCAGAAAATTTCGTTTAATGTTCCTTTCGATTCATATTAAATCGATAATGAGGAACAATAACAACCGTACAATATAATTATAGATTCTATGAAGATTATAAATTGCATAAATGCAGATTCATGTTATTGTTAACTACATATAATTAAAAATTTGTATTCTTTACCACGAACAAATTGTAGAGTCTCAAAGAAAACAATTGTACAGCATTTGAATATCAAATAATGTTACTTTTTTATATGTATTAGGTCATTTTAAATGTCTTTGCGTATTTTAATAAAAGAATAAATTCAATCGTTAATGCAATTTTATTTGTTTTCAATGACTTGCCATTGTCTTACTATATGTCAATGTCTTGTTTGGAAAATCCATGTCGAATTAAAATACGTATCGACTGGATTTTTCATTGTCTCATCATTGTTAAATATTTGTCTACAGAAAAGATTATTTAAACATCTGGATAAGTAATAATCACGGAGGGCGATATCAAAGGAATACAAGAATGCGGTCAAACATTCTACGATATGTTTTCCACTAATTTTTTGTCATCGCTAGATCATATGTTTCAGAAATTATCTCTGAGAAACTGATAAACTTATCACAAGAAGTTTTACCATATGCTCTTTGTGTTTATTACGCATTTAGAAGTTTAAAATGAAGTCAATAAAAATTTCAGTCGATGCCTTCATTAATTCAAAACACAACGAAATTTTCAAACAAAGCATCAGCCACTTGGCAAGACTATAGAAAAAAGTCATTGAAAAAGGAGAAACTTACATTGACGATTGAACTTATTCCTTACATTGAAATAACCCAATGCAATACCATTTTCCCTTTATTAACACAGAATAGAAATTTGAAAAATTTCCTTATATTATTCTATAGAAATAACAAGACAACAATGACAGAACTAAGTGCATCTCCTCTTTAAATCCTCGATAATGGAAAAATAACACTTTAGCTACCGGAAGCTGATTAATATAATAGATTTCTTAACGATTGTAGTATAGCCCGCGCAACGAGAGTTGGCACAGAGAAACCTGTAGGTGATGCTCCCACTACGCGCTACACGTCTTCCGCGATTGGCCGAATCGCTTGACGAAGACAGTAACGATCGTATTGAGTGTGACTGTAACAGAGAGATGTGGTGACGCTGAGCGCCTATGTCGACCGTTCCCGCCAAAACGTAAGCGTAAGAGTGGGATCCACTGATCAGTGGTGGGATCCGCAGCCTTGCGTCAAGAGTGGGGACTCGCCATTCCCCCTGCACCCCACTGACGAGATTTTCAAAATGGGCCATCCACAGGCCAAATCGATGAACTGTCTTTTTCGAGTCTTCTGACATTTTATTGTCAAAGCAATCGATTGATGCTTCTTACGTTTAGAATAAATCTCCTTAATAATTGAGGTTTTAATACTACAGGATGACAAAAATTGAAAGAACTTGTAAACATAAATTTTAAATTTGTACATAATAAGTGTGCATCATTGACGTAAGTATAAAACGAATATTAAACAAAACTTCTACCATCGTATTCATTTCTTTTTCTAATTAAAAGGACACCAAACACGATGTAATTACGATCATAAGTATCTGTGTAACAAGCGATTACAGTTTCGGAGTTGACATTTACGGAATTCGTGTTTCTACCATAAATGTGAAGACTGAAACCTCAATCGCTTGTTTCACAAGTAATTATGATCGTAACTATATCGTGTTTGGGGTCATTTTAATAAGAAAAAAAAAGAGACGAGTACGATGGTAAAACTTTCATGAAAAAAAATTAGAAATGTTGCAATCTTTTGCTTCGCTTGAACTAGCGTGACACTCACGTGTATACCGCATGACTGGTTCCAAGGGGGATCCACCGTTGGTGGGGCTAAAACTTCGACATTCACGGCATAGATCTTTGCGACACTTACGGAGAGAATACTGTAATATTTGCTCAAGATTAAAGCATTAAATAAAATAGTATTTTCAAGTAGTATTTAATTCAAGCATTAAATAAAATAGTATTATTTGCTCACTGAAATATTTCAGTATTTAGTATTTGATCTGAAACTATTTCAAGTTTTCCCCAGCTCTGCTTAATTGTTAACCTTTAATCTTGAAAAGTCTACCAAGTCATCAGCTGGAGGCGTAGTGTAAAAATCTCGGGAACTCGTCATTATGGTCGCGTCTCGTAGTTCTAACGTTAATATTTGTGCAAATAATTCTTGCAGAGGCGAGATTCACGGCTCTGATTGAACACTTTGTGCGAGGGTTGGTGCGTATCACTCGACATTCGTTATAGCGTGCATCAGCACGAAGCATGGCGGACATTGACGGGTGGGATGAAAGAAGAACGAGGGAAATATTGTAGGTGTATGCTGGTTTCCCTATCTCTTTGCTCAATCCGATCTTTATCTCGAGTCTTTTTTCTTGCTTGGGTGGCGGCAGCTTCTTTCTTATCACTTCGTCCTCGACGCTCGTTTCTGGGAGCAACAAAGGGAGCGCCACGGTTCCTGACTTGCGGCTTCCCGAAATTGAGATGTGAGAGCTGACGCACGACCATCATAAATCTTTCCCTGGCTTGTAGCACGGCATATCTATTCCCTCCCCTCTCCGCCCTTCTCTCGCTTCCTATAACGTCCTGCCAGCCGCCGGTATCTTCGACGGTATTTGGCGTAACGCCGCGAGTTCCGCACACACAGACTTTTCGCGAGCCGTTGACAAACGATTCCCGACCCCCGACCTCTAACCCCTGAGCGCACCCACTTCGAACATCGAATAAAAAGGAGCACGCTAGAAATGGATACATCAATAGGGGAATCCCCGGTCAGGAAGGAACTCACTGGTTCATTTTCGAGCATTCTTCGACGGGGATTCAGTCCTCTGCGATTCAAATTCGACGGAGTGATTCATTGCCTATCGGCGATTATTTCACTCCGTATAACAAATCGTTCAATTAATACATGACGCCCCTTTCCGTACTGCCTTCTTCAGGGTTTTAATAATAGTTAAATCTTTTCCGATCGGTTTCAGATTCTTTTATTTTACATAGTGTGTAATGTTATAGTGTTTATAGTGTAGTTTATACTATTAACTACACTAAACTACACTGTTAACACTACATACTACACTATAACTTATTTTACATAGTGATGTTTACATAGTGTTGAAATTGTAATGATGCTTTATTATGTAGTAAATGTATTTTATGTCAGCCCTAACCCAGCAACCAATCTTCCTGAAAATAAATTACTTAACAATAACAGATACGTACTAACGACCTTCTATACATTCATATCCTGATACTGTATCTCATCGTTAATTGTCGTAAAATTCTGAACGTTAATTGTCGTCGGCCGGACCCGTGGTGGCGACGATAATCGATGAAATACTGTATAACGAATTTAGATATTAGTGTATTAATACGAATTTAGATTAGTGTATTAATAAAGAAACTTGATATTTTTATAAGATGACGATTTCCAGCTACTTTTAATTTTAATTCTCGGTGGGTTTAGTGCTAATAATATCCTAAAGAAATGGAAAATCTGTATTTATTCTAGATTTACATTTACTCCAATGCTGGATATATTGATTACACATCAATTAATCTTTAACATTGCAACCAATCTCAATGATTGTCTAAATAACCAAAAGAATATTGCATTTGTTCTTGCAGTTCTCAAAGTTGTAGATTTTTATTACAAAATATTACTGTCAACTACTTGTATACATATAGACTTGAAATACTGTGATTTGACTATATAATGTGGTCACTAATGACTTAGATGTTGATGCGACCCTTATAAATAAACAATATAAAAAAAGAGAATTAAATTTTATTTGGAACTGAAACGAAGAAATGACATTCATATTTAGTAAATTCTGTTAAACATCTTCCTTACGAGACTGATTCGTTATTGTAAGGGAAGGGCTTAATAATGTTAATACCAAATGTGATTTTTTAATTTCATTTATGTTTACTGTTTCTGTATAAGATAGAATATGTTTGTTGTAAAATAAAAAAATTCATTAATATTCGTGCTTTTGAGCGACGTCATCATTTTTACAAATGTTTAGGTATAGCTAGATTGCGGATTGTTATGCGTTATTTAAAATTTCCCGAAACAATTGCAAGAAGCAGGAATTAAATGAAGATCCATTTCTTATCGAAAAAATGTTCGTAACGTAAACATAAAATGACAATTTTCTCCAATTTTTCTGGAATTTTTCCCATTTTATATTTCACGTACTAATTTTTGCCATACGTAATTTATATAAAATTCACAGTCTAATGATAACGTTATTTGCAGATAGTTTAGTTGTTTAAGGATAAGAATATTTCAAAGTGTATGATTCTTAACTAAAAATTTCTTCATTGATTTTTCAGTAGTAATAGAAATTCTATTCATAAATCGACAAGTTAATTTCCACATCTTAAATTAGTATGTAATACATTTTGGGATTATCACATAATAGCACTGTCATTGAAAATCATATTATCGAGCAGCCAATAGATAAAGTATTAAAATTAGAAGGGTTAAAACATTTCTGCGATTATTTTTTTAACTCGTTACCTACCAGTAGTTACTTAACCTATAAAGTAGCGTTTCTCATCATTGAGGCGCGATGAATTTTTAATAGACCGTGAAATGATAGCTATTATCTTACGCCAAAGCAAAGGAAGCGATTGCTTTGTAAGAAAAGCGATTAAATAGTGTTTTGTATTATTTCGCATTATTTCGCATTATTTTTGCCCATAACGTATTTCAAAAGTTTTTAATAAGTATAACTCAAAGTATTTTATAGACCTTCATAATTTTTAAATGCTCTGCTTTATTTAGAAGCATTAGTTTTACGTTTTCCATAGTTCAATTTTAACATGGAAAAATTAAATTGCAGTACGTATTTGAGTATTATAAATTCGTCTAAAACATGCTATGTCTGATTTACTTTTGTACAAATATACTGAATTATTTTTCACGTTACATTGCACATGTAAAAGTTATTGTGAATTATTTACAATTTTATTTGCCAACGTAATATACAGTGAAGCCAGTCTATAAGGTTCTTAAAAATTTAGTATTATTAACGACTGGAGAAAAGTATCGTTACAAACGTGTCGGATCATATGAAAAAAATGTAAAAAATGCTGCTTTAGAGGGCTGGTATTTTTCCATTAAAATTTTTAATTTATTTAACGAAAAAATTTATGCATATATGAAACTTGGACGTTTTGGAAAGTTTCGATGTTTATTTCCGTCTTCGTTGAAATCGATTTGCTACATTGAGCGAAATAATCACATGTTTCGAATCTGCAATTTGCAACAGACAGACCTGAATTATAGTATTGATTAAGTGCTTCCTTCGTTTCATTCAATCTAACTATATGTACACCGACAGTACATACATGGTAATGGTAATATAATATGGAAACTTCCGATATGTTCACAATGCGTGCGAATACTAATGAATATTTCATCGATAATCGTCGCCACCACGAATCCGGCCGGCGACAATTAACGTTCAGATAATACTATTCTTTGACTTATGCCGAACGTAGAAAAAGACAGCGAAGCTCGAGAGGCTTCAGTCGCCGAGAAGTTTAACATAATACGGGTCGAGTATGTCGGTGTGAACGCAACACCTAACCCAGTGACAAAACTTCTTTATTTGTTATTAGTGTTTAATGGAACTTTCACCAACATATTCGTGGCATTTTTCTAATGAAAATGATACCAAATAAGATATAATTGCGATGATATTTACTTGTGTAATAGACGATGAAAGTTTCGGGCGCAAGGAAGTATAGCGTATTGGAAAGAAAGAGACGCGGAGAGTCGCGGTCGCCGGCGTAGTTCAAAGGCCCACGTGTCTTCACAGTGTAATGCCAATAAAATAATTTTTTTATTATTACGTATTATTTTATGAGACTTTCTCCAATATATTTCTGGCATTTTTCTGATTAGAATAATACCAAACACGATATAATTCGGATCATATTTACAATGATTTTCCGAAACTTTCATCGTCCATTACTCAAGTAAATATCATCGCAATTATATCTTATTTGGTATCATTTTCATTAGAATAATGCCGAAAATATGTTTGTGAAAGTCCCATAAAAGAATAATGAAAAATTAAGAAGTTTTGTCATTGGATTAGTAGTGGTCTCACCGATATACTCGACCGGTATTATGTTACACTTCTCGGCGACCGAGGCCTCTCGAGCTTCACGGCTCCTCACGGGATATACCCCGCGGAAGGAGGGATTGTTTTGCGACAATTATCGTTCAGAATTTCACGACAATTAACGATGAAATACTGTACATAGAAAGAGTCTCATGAAATGCAGCGTAGGAATTTAATTGAATGCGTGTCAAAAATATTGAATATACTCCAAACTATTATTTAACATGTATCAGTCAAGATACTAAAATACAGACACGTGGCAAAGACATTCGCAAAGATATTACAAAGTTGTAGCATAAATAAAATTAACGAATTCGAGAAAATTAATTTTCTTTTTAATCATTTAGTTGTAACATCGCTTTAACATTGAAGGTTAGCTGCGCTTTGCTGTACAATTCGACGGGTTGAGAATCATAGCAGTGTAAGTTCGTTTTACGCTCTTTTGTTTTCAACCGCTGATTAACAACAAAAACTATTTTTTACATTTTCAATATAGCCCTCCCCCCCCCCCAAAAAAAGTTGTAAAATATAACTTTTAATATTTTCTCTGCAATTCCGTTCAATTGCAATTTTTCAACATTTTTTCACGTCATACAGTGAACTAATTGTTTTAACTTCCCCAAAAGAAACCCAAGTCATAGGGTCCAATATTAAAAAAGTATATTTAAGACAGTCCGAATATTTATGGGAGTCACTGTATATCGGTAGTGGTTAATATTAAATAGTATATGGAGTTCTTTTTATAACAACACCGCCAATTATTCAAATACTTTTTCATTGGCTGGCAATTTGATAACCTACGGTCTGATATAGTTTTATTGAGCCTATAAATTGAGTGATTTGTTATATTATTCTCTGAATTTAGCAGACTGTTCATGCTATTTGGCAGATTTGCTATTCTTCTTTCGGCGTCGTAGTTTTTACTTAGTGTTTTTGTTAAATGTCCATTAACGTGACACAAGCTAATATGGATGATAAGTTTTTCTCAGAATCACTTTGAGTATGTAAAGACATAAATTGTCGTTTTCTTGGAACTTACTTGGTTCAATTTTTGCTCTTATAACTTATGTTAATATATTCTTCTATTAATTTCGCACATAATACTCGGCGTCTGTAATATGGCAGAATACGAGTGAAATTATTCATAGGTTAGAAGAATTAACTGCAGACACATATTACTATGTATGTAGATGTAATATACACTTCGCACACAAGATTGGCGTGACATGATGTGAATTTTTAAGCGTGCGTATATATGATAATACGTACATATACTTCTATGCGAACCCAAACTGCGAATAACGTTCCACATAATGTCTCTGTTTGATTTATTGTATTTAAGGTATTCATTATGCGAATATTTTACGGGAGAATTTTGTCATTATTTGCAAAACTGGATTTCGTATAAAAAAATACTTATTAATCTACATAAACGCTTCTCTAGCTATGACAGTTTTCAATATATTTATCCTACTTTCGTAAACACTGCTTTTTGATATAGTTATTTCAAAATGTGCAATTTATTGAATTTTTTAAATTTTCTGTCGATATGAGTAACTTTTCAATTTTATACATCTGTGAAAAAATGAGTAGATGAGCATATTAGAAAAGTTTAAAATTACTGTAACATTTTTCGTTTTATTTAACGATTTTACGTCGTATCAACTAAATGGTTATTAGCGATGGGACGGTGTATTATTATATTATAACTTTCAGGATTTCGGCTTCTTTAATAAATTCTAGCAGGTCTTATATTTTATCTTCGTGAATGTTTTCAAGATAGTAAGAATTATTACGAGTGGAAATAAATCTTTATTTAACTCCTGTTTCTTGCAATTGATACAATCAATTTTTATGTACCTTTTATATGACCTATATTATTTTCATAACAAACATTCTTGATAATTAGTCTTGAGGATTTTATTCATTTATAACAAATATAGGTAAGTGAAATAGGAAACAGTGACGATACTAGAATAATTATAATATAACATCATCTGTTACCTGCAATTAATACAAGAAATATTCATTTTGCGTAATGATCCGCAATCTATTGTAAGTCGATTAAATCTACTGATTGTAAGAACAACACGAGTCAAAATTACGCAGTTATAGTTTCTTGTTTAACACTAGGTTTACGGAGTACTAAAATTGATTATTTTATATTGCTTTATAAAAATAATAAAATTGTATTTACTTAGATCTTCAGCGATTTTTATTGTAATATGTACACAAAAAAATAAATCTATTTAATAATTCCTCGCGAACGCCTCCTTACACTCTTAATAATCGTAAATTAAAAATATTTGGATCCGTCATTTTGACGGGCCCCGTAAATCTAGTGTTAAGGATTAATGCATTTGTAAAGGTGTCGTTATGTATTAGGTCGTTGCATATGAAATGTCCGATTGTTAACAGTAACGTTAAGCGAACATAATCTTCTCTGATATAAACTTATGGAACAAAGTAAGCATCGTTCTAATCAACGTATTCTGTGAATGAATTGCAAGAATTTTGACTATATTAAAGAAGAAATCAAATTTTTTTGTCGTTCACGTTCATCATTTACAAGATTCTCATCTCCATTTTGTAGTCTTCTTTTCCGTCGACGAATAGGGCATTGTTTGATCGACCAATTTTGACCAAATATCACATGATGCTATCGTTAAAATGTTATTTTTTCCAGTCATATAAAATGAATACTCGACAATCACATTGATTGACATTGAAATCAACTTTATTCAAAAATAAAATTGGACATCTAAATAAAAATTGAAGATAAGACCTTAAGATCAGCTTTGTACCTTTAAATCCTTGATGGGCACGGTAGGGGCCCCTCAATCGCCTGCTTCTCCCACCAACCTCTCTTTCAGGCGCGAGGCCTGCGCACTGTTCGCGACGTGCGAAGTACTTCCGTCCTCTATGGAAACGGCGGATGCTGGTGGGGGACAGTGGGCGCTATGGTAGGGATGGTTTTGTCTCGATTGAGACAAAAATGCCCATCCCTGCTTTAAATGATGAATGATAATCCCATAGATTGTAATAGTATTTCTTGATCAAAACGCTACATAACATTTACATTCTAGAATCGGACATTTCATATATTATGCAGTATAATTTTTTATTTCAAATTAGTCTCTTAGCGTACAAATCAAATGAAATTCACTATGACAGAAAACGCTAATCATTACCTCATCGTTTATGTAATTATTTGCCGTCAACGTTAAACAAGATTTTACTTCGTTGTGTACAATGTCACAGGTAGACTTGGACCTTTATGAAAAATAAAAATTGTTTGCATCGATTACATGAAATAGGAACCAAACTATTTCTGTCTTCCTTTAACAATTTTAATAAGCTGAACTAATACATCGATGGTGTCAAATTCTTTTAATCTGTCCACCTTTTGAAATTGCACATACTCATGCAATGATAAATGACGAATGAATTAAATTTTGGCAGCCTTATAATTTCCATAAAACATTATCAATTAGTTACTTTTGGTGGTAGCGACATTGCTACGTTTAATGTCACTCCTTTGATTCAAATTGCTCCAAAGACGTCGTTCTCCTTTGCGTGTTTAAATTTTCATGATGTGTGGGTATGCTTACATATGTTCGCTTGCAGAAGAGCGATGATAGTAGGGTTTGGAGATGAAAGGATTCGTGACGAGGTTTATTGAGTGGTGGGGGCTATCTTCTAATTATGTTCGCCGAGAACGTAGACGTAGACAATGAAGGCATTATATCTAGGGGTGTGAGAGAGTACACGGCGGAACCCAAGAGGGCAGCTTACGTCAACCTTTCTGATCCTGATTTTGCCGGTGTTTTATTGTGTTGTATTCTTCAGCATTGAATTTATTCCCTTATTAACACTTTGACTGATACAATTTTAATACTGCTAAATGTTAATGTTAATCCAACGTTAATTCAATAAAAAAAATTATTAGATTTTTTAACTTTAGCAAATCTAACAAATATATGATTTTAGAACTTTGTGCATATATTTATCAGTCTTTAGAGAAAATTATAAAAATTGCAGAAACAATGTGACACAAGATTATAGTGGTAAATACATATTTTTATGATTTTTATGAAAACCAATATTTCTATTTCTGCCAAATATTTGTTGGTTGATTAGCTTTCATAAAACAAAGTTTGCAAATATCAACATTATGCCTAGTTCGCACATTTAGTGAAGGTATTTGATTTTCAAATAAACCAGATGACTAATTTTTAAGATATGATGGCAAACAGAGCGACTGGAAATATCATTTTAGCAAAAATTCGTTTAAAGTTGCAGATTGTAATATATACTATACGAGAAGTGCTCAATTTCAAAGCATGTAGGACAGTGGCGCGCTATGACTACTCGGGGCCCCTGGGCATAGTAGAATTTCGGGGCCCCTAACCCCAACTAAATAACTTTCACGTTGGAAAAAATAAAATAATTGTAAAAACATCTACACGTTTATTATTGCATAAAAAGTGAAATAAATTCTCCTTCATCTATGAAAACCTTTTGCATAAAAATACAAAATATTTGTATTTATATTATATTTTTTCCAACGTGAAAGTTTTAGTTGGGGCCCCTTTTGCCTGGGGCCCCGGGAATTTGCTCAAGTTACCTATAGGGTAATACACTACTGAAGTAGGATTGTTAATTTTACAATTTTGTTCGTAACGCATTCAATATAATATTTCACATTATTATATTGTAGTAGAAAGCAATAAGAAAATTTTACTTTTTAGATTGATTAAAGTTGGGAGACTTTGAAATATGTATAGAAATGACCTCGAGATTGGTCTAAACCTTGTGATTCATTTAGTTTATCGATTGAAAAATATACAAGTTAATCAATTTGATGGTATGAAACTAGTATCACTACTCCATTTTTATTTCAAACGTGTTCCAGTAGAATCTGTGTGAAAAGTTGTCGACATGTACTATCAATCTCCGAAATTAAATCGTTCATTTCGACCAACCCATTTTTGAGCCAAATTTCAAGACTACAAATTCCGAAGGCTCTTAACTACGGAAACTGTCTATAGACGCCAAAGCAATCTCGGCCGTTTTCAGGGTTGACCGAATCTGAAAGAGAGGTAGAGCAATCCTCGTCTGCCACTTTACAGTTTCTCGTGATCGAAAAAGGAGTAGGTAGTATACACGTTAATAAAACTTGACATTTTTTAAGAGACTTTGATGAACGGGTGTTATTAATAAATTGTCGACATTTTCTTGAGGAAAATAAATGTAGATATTTTGGTAATTGTGGACAATGAGATTTATTCTAAAGACAATTTTAACATTTGTATGTATGTTACAGTATCGTCTTAAAGGATTCAGATATATTATACCTTACAAATATAAATTCTTTCATCGATTTATTATGTTATTTCTTTATGCATTTATGGCGTATGAAAATTTAAAAAAAATGCTGAAATACAAAATTCGATGGAACTCACAACGATTTTTAGTTATTTTTTGTCTACAAAGTATTTGATCCCACTTTCTTAAAATTGGTCTACAAAAATTAAAAAGTGCATAAACATCCGCAGTTTATTTATTATTGAATAACACAACGAGTTCTATGAATCAGTATCTGTCATTTTATTGTTTCTGCTTAACAAAATACATTTGATGTGGTTATTTGTAATTTTATTCTGAACGTTTCTATCCATTCGAACGAGTTCGAGCAACTAAACATACGAACAGTGTAGTTTGCAATATTAAAATTGTATAGAAATTGATACGAAGTGAAGATAATCTGAAAAATTATTTCATAGTTATTGAAATTACAAAGATGCTTCCTTTAGATAATATCCAATAATCTTCATTCATGCATGTACTGTTATAAAAATTGCGAGATTTTTTTTGTAATTTATATAAAACAACGTATACCAGTCACATTTTGTCACTGCTACTGGAAAAGTAGTACGCGATGTATAGACAGCAGCTGTTTATGCAAAACAAAAATTTTCTGCCTGAATTGCAACAAACTGGGGAAAAATGGAAATTTATTTTTTTTCTTAATATGTTTAATAGGTTGAAAATAATACGACAGAATTTTTAAGTGCTTCTAATGTTTTTACTGTATTAAATTACACCTACTCACTTTTGTCATAATGATTTATGATTTCAGAACGATGCGAAGAATTTTAATTTTTGATCTTGCTTCACTTTATCATGCATTCCATTTCAGAAGAAGAAATTTACAATTGGAAGTGTTTATTTTTCCTTCACACTGACTTTTTACCATTATGTCAAATCGAAATTTATAAACAAATTCAGTGGTAAAGGAAAGCATAGGTGAATAAGGTGAAGATTAATAAGCCATGTGTTTGAAATCGTTTGGTGTATGCGTTACAGAAAGGAATTCCCAACATTCGTTAAAAACGCATTACAGTTAGGGCATTAGAAGTTTATTATCGCACGCTTTTAGCAAACACGTGTGCCTCTAGTGCCATGGCTTCCAGCTCAATAGTGATTGCCGTGTCATAAACCACCAGATGCGGCACAATAGTCAATGCGCCCCAAGTGTGTCCCTCTTGGGCCCAGTAACCCTGCAGGTTATACTTCTCGGTGCATTTTCGCCACCCTTAATATTACAATAGGTAGTAACCATAAATTTTTACAGGTAATTGCCCACAAGCTAAAGCTCAATTCCTTGTTTATGCACTCCTCACCTTACAATATCGAGTCGGAGTCGTGGTGAAGATTTTGAACACAATCAATTACATTTATGCCACTAACAAGGGGAAGCACCGAAGTGTAAATCACCAATTGTTATGAAACTTTGGAAAAAGGTAATTCTTTGAAAAATATTTGTCACATATTTTTTTGATCGGCAATCGTCTACATTGAAGGGATGAAAACCAGGGGTTAAAACGGTTCTGAAAATAACTGTTTGAAACAGTTATATATCGGTTCTGACTGAAACAGTTATGAAGAACCGAAATGATATTGTAACTGTTATGAGAATATCGGTTCTCGTTTACATCGGTTACGGTTACGTGTTCTCGAGAGCCGATATTATAACGGTTCTATAACTGTTATTTTTAGGTTCTGGATCTCGGTTTCGGTTTCGGTTCTTGAGACTTCAAAACCTATAATATGTCCCGTATCGGTCTCATATCGGTTTTGCAGTTCTGCAATTGATATTTTTTGGTTCTGTATCGGTTATACAGGGTGTCTCAAAATTCCTTCAACATCCGGAAATAAGGGGTTCCTGAGATCATTTGATGCGACATTTTCCTTTGTGAAAATAGCGTCCGCGGTTTTGTTAAGGAGTTATTAACGAAAAACACGGACCAATCAGAGCGCGGCTACAGCAAACGGAGTCCGACTCGGCGACAGGTCCCGCTTAGCGTGGCGTCGCCGTTGGCCGAGTCAAAATCAATCCGCTGTACCTGCGTTCTGATTGGTCCGTGTTTTTCGTTAATAACTCTTAAACAAAGCAGCGGACGCCATTTTTGCACAGGAGAATGTTGCTTCAAATGATCTCAGGAACCTCCCATTTCCGGATGTTGAAGGAATTTTGAGACACCCTGTATAGCTAATACAGAACCAAAAAATATCAGTTGCAGAACTGCAAAACCGATATCAGACCGATACGGGACGATATTATAGGATCTGTAGTCTGAAAAACCGAAATCCAGAACCTAAAAATAACAGTTATAGAATCGTTATAATATCGGTTCTCGTAATTGTTTCAAGCACCGGAATCGATATCATAATTGTTTTCAACTCCTGGTGAAAACACTGAAAGATCGTTCTTTTTCAAAGTGGCATACATCATTGAATTCGCCGTTAAAAAATACTAATTTCATTAATTTTTCACAATAACTATATCTCTAACAATTTCCGAGATATTCTGCAAAATAGATTTTTCATGCCCAATTTTTAAGGTAGTTTATACACTCTTTTAACGAGGACGGTTGCCGATAAAGAAAAATACGTGTAAAATATCTTTTTCAACAACTACCTTTCACAGGAAGGGTCTAGCAGGATAAGCATGGTACAGCGGCACCCACGACAATTTCTATTCGCACCTTGTGCAAAGTATCGTTGGAAAAACAATGCTTCCACACTGAAAGATAATACCTTTAAATTTCAAGTCACTAATCCCTCATTTAACACTAAACCTATCAAGCACAAAACATATAAAATTGAAATGCCCTATAGAAGTGAAAAGATCTAATTTACTTTAACTTTTTACGATTTTCATTATAATCAGTGTTTAAATGAACAAGTCTGTTGAATACTTTTTAATAAAAGCGTTTTCATAATTTCAACAATTGTGAAATGGAGAACCGGTCATTTGACCGTGGTAGGTTTAGTGTTAAGGATAATATGAGGGCAACCACACTTAACGTTATCATTTTCTTTCTCCATTATTAATTAAGATATCAAGAACCGAAAATATTCGAACTTACCTCCTGCATGTCATATATTTTTTCACAATTGTACGTAATTTATTAAGGGTAGAAAAAAATTATTTTTTAGGGGTGGGGTTTGCAAGAAACCCTCTGATTGACACCTACCAAAAAAAATCAAGGACAATGCTCTGTTACCTATCTAATATATATGAAACTTTCAAGATGATCGGATTGGTGGAACATAGTTCAATAATTGAAAAAAAAATTAAATGATGCCATTATAATAGCATAATATGTATAATACATGTAAAATGATAAATTAAATTAATAATTCTTATTGGCAGATTAACCTTTTGCACTCGGAACTATTGCAGCTGAAAAACCAAACATTTCTTCTGACCTAGAATATTTCCATTGTTCATAATTTTTTCATTTCATGCGTATGAAACTGATATTGTACCTCATAGAATATTTAAATGTTTAGTAATTTATTAAATATAAACAAATTTAATAATGTAAACATTATTTTAAATAATGGTATAGCAACTGGTAATGGCGCGTCAGAGTCGCCATTCGAGTGCTAAGGGTTAAGTCTCTTCTTGATCAATAATCTCTTTTTAAACGCGACGCATGGTATTACATTGTTCTTATCTTCCCGAGATTATGTGATTTAAAATGTTGGGGGATTATCTTTCAACCTAACAGCATTCTTTGGAAACGATACCAATAAAAATTGTCATGGGGGCCACTGGACCATGCTTATCCTGCTAGAACGTTTCATCAAAACAGCGATTGACACTTCACATATATCTTTTTTCACAACGCAAAATTCAAAATTCTGTTTTATCCGTGATTTTTATTAGGATATACACTTCTTACATAAAAGTATTCCGGAAAACAGATTAACATTTAATTGTAAAATGAACTAAGAACTACCTTTTCTCAAATGTTCATAAAAATCGGTGACTTCGCCATTTTCCCTTGTACGTTCTGTTATCGAAAAATAAAATTCCATTTTTTTTAAGCATTAATATTTAGCTATTAAAGAAACCATAGGCATAGATATCAATTTCCTTATAGAAAATTATGAACGCCAAAGAAATCCTAGTCAATGTAATCATAAAATAATTATTTATGATAGTATGTAATAGATAATTATTATAAAATTAAATAGTATTAAATATCAAAATACCTTTGATAATCATGATTGGACTGGAATTTAAGATTATGGTTGTATTATTTTCGACTTATTAGCATTGTTAAGGGAATGAATTAATTTTCATTTAATTTCTGTTTCTAACTACTAAATTAAAAAATTTTGAATTTGCCTAATAATCTGCAGTTCAATCTTAGGATTGGATATGCATCTTTATTATTACATGGATAGGCGTCTTCATTATTACAGCTAACTGCGAATGCATTCTTTGAAACTTGTCTTTTGTCCGTCATCCATTGTTAGCCAGTGCAAAGGCATTTCAAAACAATTGGCAGGATTTATAGAGTGTGCCATAAAATCACTATAGTAGATATTTTATGCTTCTTCCTGAATGTCAGTCTGTTGTTAGTACCTGCTTCTAGTTTAGGATAACCTGTCTTTACTTTTGCTGTTCTAGTATTTCTAAAGTTAGAATGTCTGCTGCGAAACGTACAGAAAAATGTGGGACCGTTAACGCAAAATAAATCTTCAAATTGCCGTGAGCCTCAAATATTTGCGTTGTACAGGTCAAAGAAAAATTAAAGGTTCAAAGAAGCACAAAATCATGTTTATTTCTCTACAAGAGCTGCTATATTAATATTCATCAGTTGTAATAAAAATTTGTCCCTACCTTTATATTATTTTCCTATGTATAAACACATATAAAAAACATGTTCATTTTTTGAGAAACACTGAAATATCTACTTCATGAATAAATATTTACAATATGTTCAAGACCATTCTCGAAATGAAATGTTTAAAGTATTGCATATTTTATGTACACGTTAGTAAGAAATTTCAATTTTATACTAGTAACTTGATAAAAGTATACATATGATGTTTAACAATTGTATCGTGGACTGTATTTATGTTCACAATTGTTTAAGAAGTTGTCAAATTGTAATTAATATTTGGATTAATTCGAACACCGCATAAAATAAAATTGGTTTCGCAAATATTTTCGGAATGATTCATTTTAAGCCCTATTTCGTTTGCTACTTTATTACGCAGAATTTAGTGGTTTATCCAAATTCGAGAAAAATATTGGGCATTCTATTAAAAAAAAAACTGAAGGTGACCCTCATATCTCAGTCAAAAAGCAAAAAGTAACAATGACCAGATTACAGCACTGTATCCCCCCTGGAGACTATATCACATTTGTTTACAAAATTTTACCGTGCAACAAATAACTTACGTCATGTTACGAAACTGTATATTCACCAAAATCGTAAATGTTTTATACTTTTGTCGTGTAGTACATCTTAATGTTCAGTACACCGGTGAAAATGCAAACGGAACCTGACAGACAGTAAAAAATTATTAGGCTGAACTGTACTTTAGAGGACCAAAAATTTTCAAGTTTTCTGTATGTGATGCTACACATTTTGACGAGAAAATGATAGACGTGTAAGTTTTAGAACACGAAATTCAAGTTTTGGTTAACGGAGCTCACTGGGTGAAAAGATATAGACGTGTACACATGAGCAATTTTAAGCGTCTTTGGCAGGTTAGAGCGTCGCCATATTGGATATTCGTTGGGTGGTAGAGGTAGGCTATTGAGCGCATGCGCTGGATAGATAGTGGGTTTTCAGCGCATCGGCTGAGTTGGTTTGGGGTTAGTTAAAAGTGCTCAACTTTACACGCGTTTAACTTCTGAACCAGTGAACTCCTGGCAATAAGACTTTCATTTTCGGTGTTTTCTCCTAGAAATCTATAGGACTGCATAAAAAAAAACATAACAAAATTGGTCCTCCAAAGTACAGTTTAACCAATCATTAACACTAATTGTACCACGACCGGTTTCACATTTTTCATTTTAGAATTTTTGAGATTACAAAGATACTTCCATTAGACATTATTAAATAAATTTCTTCATACTAGCACATATTATTATAAAAATTGAAGCAAGAAATCTAAATGAATTGAGTCTAGTAAATTTTATAAAACAACATATACCAGTCACATTTTCTGCTCGGTACGGTTACTGTTAAACATTCATTTACATATCCATAATGGGTCGGTTTCGTCGGCGCAGAAAGAAGTTTGAGAGAAATTCGCACTGTAGGTGTATAGTATGTATTCTTAAGTGCACTTCTGCTAACTGTATCTGCAGATAGCGATGTAGTTACGGAACGCGTCTCGAGAAGTTTCGGTGTGAAACTTCACGACTGGCATGCCGGCAATACAGAAGAGCACCGAACGGAACAGAGCGGAGGAACTGCGACAAATTGAATGTCGCATTTTCCATCGACGACGTTGGCCCCGAAACTTCCCGCAAAAAGAAGGTGCGATTTACGATTGGTGCACGTGCGTCAACCCTGCAGCTGCCTGAAAGTTTATGCTCAAGGATCTCTCTCTGGCCGTCGACAAAACTCATAGGGAGCAATATATGTGTATAGCTGTACGATATTGGATACCCACCCTTGTTTTCCTCCGATCTCTCTCTCTCTCTCTCTCTCTCTCTCTCTCTCTCTCTCTCTCTCTCTCTCTCTCTTTCTCTCTATAATTTCACGAATTCTTTTCTTATAGAATACGTCACTGCCAGAAACATAAGCGGTTTCGTCTGCCTAACGTACAATTGCCTCCTAAATGTCAAAATTAAGTTACCGAAAATGTTGGGTTCGCGGATAACATTTAACACTTTGCAATATAACAACGAGTCAGACTCGTGATGAAGATATTGAACAGAATCTACTAAATATGTACAGTCGAGTCGAAAATCAAGTTAACACCCGTCAAAATTTTTTCAATATTGGACTGTAACACTTTTTGGTGATGTTAGAAGGATTAGTTGACTAGGTAATGTGTAAGAGAATTTTTTGGAATTGTAATTGTTCGGAATTTGGAAGAAAAACGTGAAGGTCACGATTTTTAACTTTTTTTATCTGTGCTCATGTTAAACATTTAAAACATCCGTCCCCTCACCACACCAACCCCAACCAATTTCAACTATACCTTCTCTTTGAGATCTTGTGTGTGATCTTTAGACAGCGGATCTTTATGCAAAATCCAAATTGTCCACCTGAATTGCAACAAACTGCAGCGAATTTGGATGTTATTTTCTTGTTTAATATGTTTAGTTGGCTAAACATAATACAATAGCATTTTTAAATTCTTTTAATGTATTTACCGTTTTAAATTACATCTACACATTTTTGTTATAAATGCATAAAATCCTCTGTTTAATGATCTTGTAGATTTTAATTACCATTCGGTGACACATTATCCCAGAATAAAGTCTACTTGTATCCTAAGGTTAACTAATGTTTTTTGCGGCGATCTCGGAAACTAAGACCGAGCGACGGGTACATGTATGTACAGGGATAATATTATTAAATAACCTTTCAATACTTTCAATAACAACTCTAATATTATTTTTAATTATTGGAGTTAGGTCCCCTTAACGTAATATTTACAAACAAACAAATAAATTATTACAAAGTGGTTAGTAACACTTCAACAATCAAAGCAGAAAAACGACTATATTTTATATTTCTGTAGTTGAACTCTCCGACATCGAAACTCAGGTCTAGTTGAGCCAGAGCGTTTAAATCGATATTTAATTATTCAACTTCTACGGATTCAATCGAATGAATAAAATGTTACATTAGGAATGTCTGGAAGATTAGTGGATCTACAAGAAATATCTTCAAGTATATATTATCAAAAATTGATGATTAATACTGGAACGACCGATCACTAAATGCGACTAGCGTATATTACGTTTTCGTCCAACTTTCGTTTAAATATGTATCACAATCGAGAAGTTTATTAAAAAATTACTCCGGAAAACATATTTATAATTTCAATATTCGCGAAAGAAAACATTAGATACCAATCATTCTGACTGTCCTGGTAGTTCTAGTGTCAAAGCTGTGATCTTAAGCAACATCATTTTTATAATCGTGAAGAAGGTACGCTGTCTTCAAATATCAGCATTCTTGAAGGACTTTGTCATCTAATTTAGAACAATTACACTGCAGTCATTATAATTTAAATATAAATAAGAAAAAAAAGGTATGCTGTCCAGCTTTTTTTATTATTATACAGTTGTAACGTCCAATGAGAGGTTGTTCTGCAGTCTGTATCACATATGTACATAATATTACAACAATAACCTTATTCTAATGTGTAGGTAATGTAATAAATACATATCAGTTGGAGGCACTTAATTTGTGATTGACGCGATAGTTACATATATAATATAACAATAATAACATTATTCTAATGTGTAGGTAATGTAATAAATACATACCAGTTGAAGGCACTTAATTTGTGATGGACGTGATGTTAGATCTTATGTTCCTTCCTGTCCGAGGGTTAATACGTGTTTATAATAAATACTCTCAGTTAACAAATTAGCATTATTCGTTAAACCATTCCCGATAGAAAAACATTTGCATTCAAAAACGAAGTGTATCATAGTTTCAACTGTTAGAGCTAATTTCAGAATGTTCTTATAAATTAAATAGAATATACAAGACGCACATCGCATCAAACACGTGCACACTATACGGAGGCAGACCAACGAACTCCAGGAAGACGCGGGAGAAACAAAAACAACACGATTCCAACCACACAACAGAATCGCTAACGCAACACGACGCGCGAATCTCAATTATTGCAACACCAACAATTTAGTAAATTGCAGTTTTCAGACGTGTAAGAAATAATGTTAGCTTCTACTCGTTGAGTGCCGTTGATAAATAATCTGTTTTTTGCATTCACGAATTCTGCACCTATTGGCTCAATTATAAAGTCTCGATTGCAATTAGGGTGCGATACGTTCGGTTCACCGCGAGCACTACAATTACCTCTTGGCATCGATGTACCTCGAACCGCTTTCCTCTTTCGTACGAATCCTTGCAGGGCGGAGAGGGTAAGTAGATTAGTAGTATCGGAGGCACTCGTGTCGATGCTTTCGGTTAGTTTGAGGTTCGCCATAGTACGGTGCCAGCTTGCGTCTGGTTCGTTTTAATTCGCCTGGCTGGACCTTGGTAAAAAGAGAGGGAGTAAGAGGAGGGGGAGGGGAGATGGAGCACGCGAGAGAAAGAGGAATGAATGCAAAAACAATACAGTGCGGTAAAAGAAGATCTGTTTAGCCGAAAGACAAGACCCTAATGAAAGATAAGCAGAGTAACCGAAACGGCGTACGGTAGCGAGAGGAAACGCGCAAGAAGAAGGGACGTTACGTGAAAGGAAATGAGACGAAGGTGGTTGGGAAGTAACGGCGAGAAGCCAGAAATTACAATAGAATACAGAAGACTCCCGTATATGCGACTGAATAATTGTTTAAAAATACTGTATACAGGGTGGTTCAGTTAGATGTACTAAATCAATTTTAAATTATTCCGTATATGAAAAAATGGTTTAAACGAAAGTTGTATGGTTTCCTTACTAGCATATCATGTAATAAGTAATTTTTCTCTGTTTTTCTTCTTTATCGAGATATAAAGGTTACCTCGAGATATTCTTTAAGTAATATTTATAAAATTATTTTTTGAATGCGCTGTAGTCTAAAATGATATAAATCCTAACTAAATTCGTAAATCTCTTGATTCTACATTTCTACTTACAAACGGGACAATTTTTAGGGTATTTGGGATCTTAGATTACGATTCCGGTATTATCTCTTTGTTAGGATCAGAAACTACCCTTAGAGAGGATGTTTCATACTAAGAAAACAAAATTTTGCCAGTTGATTTCAAATATAATTCTAAGTAAATAACGTCGTTTAAATATGGCCACAACATTTAATAGTCAAGGATTTATTATAAACAAACGTTAATATGTCTGCTGATTTTTATATGTCAACTTGTTCTGAACGAATTTTAAACTGATAGAGGACTTTTTTAAATTGCAAACAACTTAATTTGGTCCTCTAGAGAAAGAATTAAAATGAACTTACTGACTCTAATTCTATTACATTGCCTCACACTACAATATGTGATGATTGGACAGCGGATTTTATGCATTTATGGCAACAATGAGTAGGTGCAATTTGAAACAGTAAAATGATTAGAAACATTTAGGTGGTTCGGAACCCACCTTAATAAACAGTAGGTCCCGCTGAAAAGTAGGCTGAAAAATTAGGCGATAGTGAGAGTGGAAGAAGGGGAGAGTTTCATTACCTACCATAAAGGTAAATTTCATTACCTACCATAAAGGATCAGAAGAATTTGAAAATACTGTTATATTATTTTCAACCTATTAAACACATTAAGAAAGAAAATAAATTTCTATTTCATTCCAGTTTATTGCAGTTCAGGTAGAAAATGTTTATTTTCCATAAAGATCCGCTGTCTAGTGATGATGGTATGTAGCTCAATTTCAGGTTCTGCTTTGGTGCCCGACTAATCGAAATCATTGTTGGGTAATGTTATTAAATTTAGCATATCTTCATTAACATTATTCTTTTTCCTTTAATGGTACGTAAATAAATTAAAAGAAGGGTCCGAAGATAAATTTAATCTATTAACTAAATCTGTATTTATTTCGATTTTTATAATGTCTTTATTTTTAGCCTCTTATAATTAGACTTCCTCTGAAAGTAATATATTTTAATATAGAAATTATAGTTTCCTCAGCGACATCTCGTCCATGTATTTATATTATATGTAATAAAATAATCACATGGCACCAGTGTCGCCAGATCAACCCAAAACTGGGTTGATTTTCCTCTCCTCCTTTTCCCCTTCCACTATCCCATTCCACTACATGAGCACACACCAACGTCCCCCACTAAGATCGTAGACCGGTCACGTGACGTGCCGCGCAACGTGTTATATATTACTCTGGTCATCAGGGAGGTGGTAAACTGTATTTCCCTCGATTTAACCGATCTGGCGACACTGCATGGTACCAGTAATATAAAAACATTGAAGGAACTGAAGGAAATGAAATAGTATTGTATAAATATATCTATATTGTATAAATATATCGTTACAACTTCCGTTTATGCAAGTTTATGCAAACAAGTTTTATACATCTACTTCAAGTAAGTAGTATCAAATACCCTCGCGCAAAATTCATTGTGACTCCTAGTGAATTTCGTTTTGTAAACATAATTACAGCGAGAGAGAGAACATCATCAAACTGTGATTCACGAGAGGGTACTTTTAAAGGGACTTTGTCAATTTTATTCTTTTTCCATATGCATGTAGTTGAAAGGTTACTATTTAACGCAGTGTTGGTTAGATTTGAATTAACCTTTATGTGTGGCTAAAATATCGCTTAGCAAAATATATCAACTTTAGAAATGATGTGATTGTTCTAGAGAATTTGTTTCGTTTTCAAGGCTTTTTCAAATTTGGAGTGACTTATAGCAATGTGTGTGCATACCATAACTTCACCTATACTGTACACTCTGCATAAAAATTTCATACGCTACACACGGCGTGTGACACAGCCCGGAAACTCCAAACGGTCACGTTTAAACTATTTATCATTTTGAGTTTCAATAATTACTGAATATTTTTTAGATATTCCGAAATAAGAGTCAATAGCGTTTCTCTTAAAATTATAACTGACACGTAGTAAAGAAGAAGAACACTATAAATACAACATTGTAACAGAAAAATTAGTCCGATATTTGGAGGTTTGAAAAGAAAAAAGTGAACTGAATAATAAAAAAGAGTGTTATTTATTCATACTTCTTCCGTTTTTTTTTTCTGAAAGATATATCGTCGAGAAAATTGAATCTAAACTTTCGTTAGGGTGTCCGTACACTCCGAGTGTACAGTAAAGAACGATATACATATACATTTAAGAATCTGTAACCAAAAATTCATACATTTTGAAAGACGTAGAAGATTTGAATTTAGTTTGAATTTTTACAATTTTGGATCACTGTGTACTGTGGGTCGTTATACGAAAGGAAAGGGGACGAAGGCAGGTAAGGCAGGTAAAGTTGGAAGGTAACGGAGAGAAGCTAGAAATTACAATTGAATAAAAAACAAGAAGTTGCGAGAAAGAGGAATGGAGAATCGAAGAGGGACGGGGAGCGGATAGTTTGAAAAAATATGTAACGCGAAGGTGGAGCGAGAGAGCACGAGGAAGAGGGAAGATGGCGGAAGGGGTGTGCGGTGCGGTGGGAAACTCTTGCCTCTGAAACGGTTGAATTTGCATGTATCGCGACCGCTCGTTACGTTTCAATGCTTACCTGCCAGCCCTCCGCTCGCTCAAATGTCGTTTAATTAGTTGGAACGGCTTATTCGTGTGCTTTTACGTCGACCGATCTGCGATCCCTTTCTTCGCATGCAAAATACACACACGCGCATACGACAGAGAGTAGAATTCGTTTCTATCAGACCGAAGCTAATGCAGCCGGAGAATACGTTGCGAAAATCCGCAAACAATCTCTGAAATAGACACAGTCGGTCGCTGAAGTATTCATAATAATCTAACCTTAGGTATTAACCTTTCCACTGTGGCGCTCTCTCGCTCAAAACTTAAAACCGTAAGCGTTATGGTACGCGATGCACAGTGGAGTATTTGCGCCGAAAATGCGGTCAAAAGTCAATTTTAAAAATTGTACATAAATTGTAAAACTTTTGTTACTTGAGTTAGTTGTATATCTGAGGAACAATCTACCAATATTCGTTTTCTCATTCATGTATACATAAAGTAATGTGATTTGTCCGAAGTTTAAAATTCTGATAACACGCTTTCCTTTCTCAAAGAATTCTAAATTAAATAAGTTTTGGTTTTATAGAAGTTTTTTTTAGCTAAGTGTATGGTATATTTTTAAGAAAAATCATACTTGTGTGCTGTATACATTTTTGTAGTTATTAATATTTGCAGATAACCAACGATTCAGCAATTTTATTTATGATACTAAGCGACGTTCGCATGGCAATCGTTTGTGGCTAAATAAAGTAATTCATGATTAAATTATTACTGCGGTGAAAGTAAGAATCGCATTGTTAAAACATGAAAGGATCGAATTGTTTCGAAATAGTTAATACTCAAGTATTTTAATTTAGTAAAAGCATTAAAGCGATGTACTGATCAATATTTCTTGATCGTATTTTGTATACGTTCTCCGTAGTCGTGTTATCACTATTTTCCCTTATTGTCTCCCCCTTTCTTAACCCTGCCTTTTCCCGCGTTTCGTCATTGGCTATTGCACTTTTAATATTTTTCCCATTATTATTTACTTATACTAATACTTTCTCTAATTGTACTGTGTATTATTTGACATATCTTACCACGTTGTTTACCACGTTGTCATCTAACCTCACTTTTACTACTCTCCGAGCTATCAGTCTACTGTCCTTCTCTTTTATCTATTTCTTCTTATTGCCCCTACTACAACGTTCCATCCACTTATGTTCTCACTTTGCTTTACCTTAATTATTTACTTCTATTACCTTTATTTCGTTATGAATTCTTTCATCACACATTCCCCAACATTCACACCGCGCACCCTCTAGCCAAGTCCTACGTTCTCCGTAGTCAAAGTCTTTAAATCATCAAATAATTGCAAAATACAATCAATTAATTTATAATAAACCTTCCACTGAAATCCTGCTGGGATGGGTCCCATCCCATGTTCGAGTCATTGGCAACGAACTAGCAGATTAAGCAGCAAAACTAGCAACAGAACCACGCTTTGCAGAATTAGACGTACCTGTCTTCCATAAGGAGGTTGCAATGAACTTTGCCAAAGCCCTACTGGACAAATGGAATAATGTATGGAAAAACTCTCGCCAGACTCAGATTCGCCGATTTAGGAAAGACATCTATGAATCCAACCCCGCTGGCACTTTTAACAGGAAAGAACAAGTAGTAATCAACAGAGTGAGACTGGGACACACGAACCTCACCCACTCATATTTAATTAAAAAACAGGATAAACCTAAATGTAATAGATGCTGCACAATAAATACAATGGAACACATAGTTACAGCGGGCCATCTCTATCGTCAAGAAACAAGAAGATGCAAAATTACAGGAAACATCAAAGATGCTATCGACTCAAAGGAATCTTGCGAAAAACTAGAAAAATTCTTGAAGCACACAAAATTATTCAACCGAATCTAAATTATAAATGACCGCATGTTTGTTTTGTTTGTATTACAAAACGTAAAATTTAAAATTTGTTTCTATCATATATGCACCAAACCCACAGTCTGCTAATAAATAATTCAACACTAAACCTAAATGATCATTCCAATGACCGGTTTTATATATTTTATCTTAGAATTATTGAAATCATAAAGATTTTTTGAATCTTGTCACTTTTATGAGATAATAAATACCGGTCCCTTTTCGTTCTAGGTAGGTCTCGTGTTAATAACATTCAAAATGTACGAAACGCTCTTTTCTTAATTTAACCAGTTGTCGCATTTTTCATAGCCTCTCCAAATTCTAAGAAATAAGCATTAATGAATGTAGATTCGTACCTAATAGTCTGGCCTCGTGTAATAAATTATTAAACATTCATTCCAGTCAGTACAATGCGTAGACGTCGTCTCTAACGGGTTAATATACAATAATACCACATATCACTTATATGTACTGTGTACAGTGGCGCGTTATGACTACTTGGAGCCCCTGGGCAGAGTAGAATTTCGGGGCCCCTAACCCCAACTAAATTTCACGTTGAAAAAGATAAAACAATGGTAAAAACATCTACATATTTATTATTGCATAAAAAGTGAAATAAATTCTTCTTCATCCACGAAAACCTTTTACATCAAAGTACAAAATATTTGGTTTGTGTTCGCGCCCCCTTTTTGCTTGGTGCCCCGGGAATTTGCTCAAGTTGCCCATAGGGTAATACGCCACTGACTGTGTACAATTAGTGCAGATGTACAAGTTATCCTAAAAATTCGTTTCATTTTCGATAAATGCGCGCAATGCAGATTCGGAGAACAAATGGCATAGTTAAATTAGGAGAAGCTTAAAGAATAATAAAACATTAAATATAAACGATTGCGTTGCTCGTGTATGCCCGTATTATATAGCAATATGAAACGTGTACATCAGTGGTGGGCACGGGTGGAGCCCCTCAAATGCCTGCTTCTCCCACCAACCTCTCTTTCATGCAGCGCGCACGTTCGTTGTGTACACTGATGTCTCGTGTCTTCGTGGGCCTCATTGTACCGCGCTTGCTGGAAGGGGACAGAGGGCGCTACGGTGTGGACGGTTTTGCCTCAATTGAGGCAAAATTGCCCATCGCTGGTTTACATAATGAAAGAAACTTTTGGGACAACCTGAAATTTGAAATTTGCCAAGAACATATGATCTCTTTAACCCTTTGCGGACGGGAATTATGTTTAGCGTACTTATCGACGGTTCGAATGTACAATTTTCCTTGGGAGATGAAATGGTTAACTGAAAGCTACGCATAAGAATTAAATGAGAGAGCAAGTTTTGTGTTTGGTGAAAATTTGTTTGGTGTTGTTTGTTAGTAATAATTTTTTAAAAAGTGATTTTTAGTTACGGAGTAGCAATTTTATTTGGGCGACTGTCTGCAGACACGCGTCCGCAAAGAGTTAATTGACTCAAACTATTGTATAACGCTCGGGCCACCTGCACAATTCAGTGTTATTAGCCTTGATTTCTGCAAGGTTTGCAACCTGGAAAAGTACGAGCCGTAAAACGCAGAAACTTCCGTGGGTCACACATTATGCGTTTCCCCGGTACTTCCCGATGTACTGTCGGCGGAATAACAGGGATTCAATGGGAACGAGTCGCAGTCAAATCGAATAGCAATTGATCGCGTGTAACCATAGGAACGATCTCTCTTTATTGAAGACCGACGACGTGGACGGATTTGAACGGTCCATTACACGTCAGAGCTTGTCAGTCCATAGCAGCGTGAGCTGCATCACCGTGTGTCGTCGCTATCTGCCGAGGAAACTGTTATGCCTTCGGGGTTGCACGCTGCGAGACAGCCCGCAGATATCTTGACTAGATACCGAAGACTTCTTGCTTAGAACCGGCCGAGAGGAAATATTTGTCGTTCCTATGCCAAACCAGACGGGCCTTATCTCGCGCGCACGTATCGCCGAGATATCGTGCAATTATGAAATTCACTTGCATCCGCTTCCCTGTCGCGACGCATAGAGCGTTGAAAAGCCCGTTTTTGGACAAAATTCCATTACTCGAAAATTACAGATGATTCAAAAGAATGTCTCACAAGGAGAAGACGCGGTCATTATGTGGATCGTTTATTTTGAAAGTGGTGTAAGTACATTTTTTAAAAAAATGAGATATCACCTAATTTGTGTTTAATTTAGTGTAAACTTTTTATTTATAACTAGTTAATATTTAATATCTTAAAAAATGCCAATGCTTTGTTCAATTTAAAATTGACCAATAAAAGAAATTGCGTAGCCATTGATTATGAAAGTGGTGTAAGTCCAATTTCCATAGACAGGTGACGGGATCAGTGGTTACATTTGTTCTATTTCACGTGTCGACAGTAACCTATTATAGGTTACTTATTTAATTTTCCTCCAAAAATGGGTAATTTCATATTAACATCAGATAGTGATAGAGGTATGAAGAAATAATAAATCAATATTATTTTATTACAATTGAAAACATTTATTTTACTTTATTTTAAATAAATTCACACAAAAATAAAACCCATGAATATAAACAAAAGAATGGTCTTAGAATCGGAGGATGAAGACAATTCCACTAAGAAAAACAAATTAGTGAAACGTAAAAAGAGAAGAAGTAGAATCTTCATCGGATGAGGATATTGTTTATGAAAACTTTGATTCTGCAAAACAAAATAAAGGAAAATATACGCAACGAGTATACAAAATTAAGCGAAATGCCGGATAAGATTATTATACAAAAAAACTTGTATATCGATGCCAGATCTATTACATACGAATAATATAGGGATATGGAGCAGTTATTACCTTATACATATACCTCCTATGCATCATGAATGTTTCAAAACACTGTCACATAAAGAGCATAAATAAATTTCATAATAGCAATATCTTATGTTAAGTTTAACAATATATAAATATAATTAACGTTCAAAATAAAAGGTACTACTTCTATTTCATTTCTTGTTATTATTTATAAACAAAATTGGATTAATATAAAATATATTTCAAGTGATATTTTATTTTTCAAAATTGAAATTAAATGATGTTTACAATTGACTAATTATGAAAGTGGTGTAAGTCCGTTTGTAGATTGTAAATATACATTATTTTAGTTAAATTCGCCTAAAAGAAATTTATATAATCAAATTACATATTGATAAATTTGTAGAAACATTACAAAACTTGACATAATTAACCTATGTTTTTTAAGTGACAGATATGCTAACCTTTAATTTTCTCGAAACAAAAGAAAATGGACTTACACCACTTTCAAAATAAACGGTCCATGTAATAGAAGATATTTAAGGTTCCTTTTAGTACAGCACAGCTATTGAAAAGCCGATTAATAGGCTTCAGGTAGATAAAGTGTTAAATCAACAACTTTTGAGATACGTTAAGATTGATGAAGTTAGTGTTTCTTTCATATTGTGTTCCTTTTCAATAAAATGTTTATATTTTGTTTCCTATAGATATTATGAATGTATTTTTCATGTGCAAAATACAATTAATTAAAGGAAATAAATTAAACACAAAAAGAGGAAAAAATGGAAAAAAAGGAAAAAGGGATTTAAACACTGGCCTTCCCGGTAATGAATCTAGTACGTCACTAACACGCCGTTTGGCATTTGACAAAAACTTCAACCAAAACTGTACTTAACGGCTTAACGGGTTTAATGAAATTTAAATTGTACATATCTCATAAATTTTTGTGTATCGACGCCAATAATGCTATATTTTCATAAACAGGAGAACGAAATCTACCAGTATGCAAAGTTTCGACAAAATCTAAGACCCGATGACCGCGTCTTCTCCTTGTCAGACGAAAGTTGTAGGATATAAAAGAGAGTACATGATGATTGTAGTTGTTTGGCATTGCAGTAACCTTGAAAAGCTCTGTAGAGATTACAATTGAAAGAGTGGAAACTTATATTTTTGTTTACGTATTCTTGAAGATGACACCAAGACATTTTCAAAACACTAGAATACTTTTGTCTTTGTATAAACTATTACTGAGATATAAGTTTCCAAAGTCGATGTGCCGGCATTGGCATTATGCAGCGTACATCGCGAAGTTGTTCAGTTGAATTTTGAACCGCATTATTCTCCTCTTTGCCTTGTAACTTGCTTCTGTAAACAGTTAATGACAGTACATGATTTAAAAGAATTTTCGAGTTCTTCATTTTTGGATTGTTTGAAAATCATATATCCAAGATAGATTTATTCGTAATAGCTGACAGAAAAAAATGGTTAAAAATTAACGGACAGGTAGAGGCTGCTGTCTTGCATAATTTTTTACAGCATATATCCACGCATATTTCTGCCAAAAATCACGAAGGAGTTTTGTCGAGTATTTTTTTAAACCTGAATGTTAAAGCTATCAGTAGCGTTTAATTTACATTATTCATTTCATCTCAAGGTAATGAAAAAGCAACAACCTGACATCAAAATAACAAGTACACAGCACCATACTCTATGTACACTTTTATGAAACGAACACACTAGCATTATTGGTAAATCAATTGTAATAGAAAGTTTTGACTTCCAGGCATACTTAATACTTGTTTATTGGTTTTAATGTCATTACATACTTTTATAATAGATATCTAGGAACAGTTTTATGATGGTTTTAAATACCGACATGAAAAGTGATTTTTTGATTTTTGTCCATTGTCAACGCACTGTGGCGACGCGACGAATCGAATTAAACCGACACACAGTGGAGGAAACGGCTCAACTACGCGGACAAAAGTCTGGGAGCTAAGATTCATGAACAATTTTTTATTATCCGTGCTTCATAAATATATAGTAAAGAAAATTGAACAATATTTACATTTCAAGCAGAATTTACATTTTTAACAAAATTTAACATGCATTCCACATCGAAACACACACACATTCAAAATTACTAGTACAAAGTAAAAGTAATTTTAATTTCTGTTTTTAGGTACTGTAGAATGTCTGAATTTTATTGTTTTTATTTAAAACAAGAAATTACACGTTAACATACGATATTACAGATACGATTTTGTTAATGTTGTTTCTAGGATATTTATAAAATACATGAATTATATATATGCATACAATAGCTGGGACAAAAATGTAATAGTTAAAATATTAAAATTCGAAAATTGGTAATTATTCAAAAAACAAACTTCGAAAAAGTGGATATTTTCACGTCAAAAAATGTTTAAAGAAAAAATGTAATTTGTCAAGAGGTTGTGATCGTAAAAGACCGTAGAAGTACTGTTTTATTTCCTCTTTTTTTCTATTTAAATTGATCGCGCGGACTAATAGCTGTCAACGCCACAAGAACGATTTTGCCGCAATGCACATTTTAACGAGAGGTTTACCAGAAATTGATCGCCGAGTTCAGCTGAAATTTTTACTGTATGTTCTCGAATATGTAGTCAATATATATTCCTCAATGTTATGTATAATAAATAGCAAATTGATTTATTTATATTGCCTTAGTGAACAAAATTTCCGAAACTAAATCTATTTTTCCTATTGCTACAACTTTTGAGAATTTTTTAAAACAAAACTAATAAATTATATATGTTAATCAACCGTTAAGGGTTATGAATATATTCTTTGAATAAAAATAGTGGTATTATCTATGATTATGGCGATACAACCATGCACTTTACAAAAAACGTATATACAGGGTATTTCGTCTAAAACAGGACACCTAAATATCCCCTGTACCTCTGAAAATACAAAAAATGTTTCTAACGTAATCTAAATGGTTTCAAAAGACGAATCAGATGGAAGAATCGTTTTTTATAAATTGTAATTTTTTAATCGTCTTTTCAAGGTCACTCGTGTTTTTTTACCCATGTACACACATTTTGTGTTGTTGTATGTTATAGCAAACATTATTGTGCATTCATCCTTGTTTAGCAGAACGACCTTGAAATGACCGTGAACTCTAAAATTTGCTAATTAATGCAGAACTTACTTTCAGCGACATTTCAGATTTCAACGGTAACAGAAATTCGACCATGAACTTGAACTTGTAAATAAACACATTGTATCATTCCTCTGTGTACATAGAGAGTGCGAGAGATATGTATTTAAGAGTTTCCTCACTGCTAAGATTTCTCAGTGTATCGACAAGCGATCCATGATGCGTTATTCGGAACAGGAGAAAATTCAAATGGTTTTAATTTACGGTGAAGCTCGGGAGTGTCTAAGAGAAGCAATACGAATTTACAAAGACAGATTTCCAGAACGTTCTTGTCCATCATGTTCTGGATACTCAAGTATTGTTAAAACATTTTGTGAGACTGGTAGTGTCAACAGAAACATTCGTGTGAGACGTAAGACTGTTACTCATGAAGCAAATGTGAACAATATCATCGCTAAAGTCAATCAAAACTCGCATGTTAGTATAAGGTAACTTGGACGTGAAACCGGTATTAGTGTGACAAGCATATTCCGGATTCTTCATTCACAAAAATTTCATCCTTTCCATTTATCTCGACACCAAGAGCTCCATGGAAGAGACTTTGAAAACCGCGTACACTTTTCTCAATGGGGTATACGGAAATATGAAAGCGGTGAAATGTTTTTCCAAACAGTATTGTTTACGGATGAAGCATCCTTTACAAATCATGGTCAGGTGAACCTCAAGAACATGCATTATTGGTCGGTTGAAAATCCACGATGGTTTTAGACAACTCGATAAGCAGAGACCATGGATCATAAATGTCTGGTGTTTTATTCTAAATAATAGGATAATTGGGCCGTATTTTATCAACGGTACGCAAACTGGGCAGAAGTATGCTGAATTTTTGGAACATATTCTACCAGGTTTATTAGAAGATGTACCATTTAGGGACCGTCTAGTATTATGGTATCAACACGATGGGTGTCCAGCACACTTTTCCCATGTTGCAACACGTGTCCTCAACGAAAAATTCTCAAATCGTTGGATTGGACGCAATAGACCTGTATCGTGGCCGGCTCGTTCACCCGATCTAAGCCCACTTGATTTTTTCTTTTGGGGGACATGAAAGGGTACGGATTATCAAGAGCAGCCCATGACGCCAGAATGTATGAAGGAACGAATAATTGCTGCATGTGCTGATATGAAACCTGAAATCATCGAAAGAGCTGTACAACCTGTCGTTTCAATAAATGTGATTATTTACAAGTTCAAGTTCATGGTCGAATTTCTGTTACCGTTGAAATCTGAAATGTTGCCGAAAGTAAGTTATGCATTAATTAGCAAATTTTAGAGTTCACGGTCATTTCAAGGTCGTGCTATTAAACATGGATGAATGCACAATAATGTTTGCTATAACATACAACAACAAAAGATGTGTGTATATATTTTAAAAAACACGAGTGACCTTGAAAAAATAATTAAAAAATTACAATTTATAAAAAACGATTCTTCCATCTGATTCGTATTTGAAACCATTTAGAATACGTTAGAAACATTTTTTGTATTTTACATATAATGACGAAATAACATAATTTCATAGAGGTACATAATTTTATTTATAAAAACAGTGCAGAATCTACGGGAGACGGCGATCTAAAATTCCATTTATTTCGTGTACTAAAAAACAATTTAAAAAGCGAATGCAGTTAAACTTAAATCATTACACTACACAATTGGCATATCGAAATTTAACAATTAATTTGCTTATTTCAACAACCACTTGTTAAGGAAAAATTATATATTATTTTATTTGATGAATGTAATTGAAATAATAAATTACTCGAATGAAATATTATTTGATTTAAACGCCCAATAATAAATGTTAATGAAAAATGCGTCCACTCCTTGTCGGAACTAACAGGGGAGAATGTAATAGTGTACATAATTCGAAATCTACTACAGCTATTATCGTAATTTTTTTATATACTATACAAAACTACTCTTCCAACACATACATTGTTATATTAATCATATAGATATACAATTAATTTATATACTGATCAAAATGGCTTTTCGATATTCTAAACCCACTTCTTTTTAGTAGCTGAACATTGTGATTACTTATTTCGCATGCAAGCAAGGGTATTTTTCTTTTTTTGATAATCTTGAATTTGATCTTTTTAAATATGTACAATTGTAACAACGGCGGTCGGGGTCGGAAATAACGTTATAATCAGGGGTTGAAAACATTTACTATATTGTTTCAGTACTTGAAACAGTTATGGAGATCCAAAAACGTCTCATAACTGTTATAAGATATATCGGCTCTGACTTGTATCGATTACGGTTTCGGTTCTTCAGAACCGATAGTGTATTGATTCTATAACTGTTACTTTTCAGTTCTGGTTCTGATTCTTCAAAACCGATAGTGTATTGATTCTATAACTGTTATTGTTCGGTTCTAGATTAGGTCAGTCAGTCAGAACCGATACATATCAGTTAACCTAACACAGAACCGAAAAGTAACAGTTATAAAACCGATATATTTTATAACAGTTATGAGATGTTTTTGGTTCTCCATAATTGTTTCAGTCGGAATCGATATATTACAGGTTGAAACAGTTATTTTCGGAACTTTCTCAATTCATGGTTATTAATCGACTCGCAGAAAGAGAACAGGAAGCCACCGAAGAAAGGAGAATATAAGAATAATTGAATACTTTGCAAATTATAGTTTTTCAAATACGGAAACAGGACGAGGAAGAGAGAGAGAGAAAGATAGAAGGGGGTGGGAATGAGAGGGTAGAATGCAAATACATTATACACGGGTCCACGGAACACAGCACTCACAGCCTTTCGATTCGCACATTTTAAAATGAAAATTATTGCCCCGTAGAGTATAAATCTCCATTTCCGTTCTGGAAGGAAACTCCTGGATAAACTGAGTTCTTGATTCATCTGTGTTTGGTGGATTCGGGCCACGAATACAACTGTTATCTATTTTACATTCATGTTCTGCATTAACGTTCGGTATGCATTAACGGCGATTGTTTCAGAATGTTACTATTAAAACCGACATTAAATTTTACGAAACGTTTGCTCGCCGTTTCGATCGGATTCGATTACAATTGGAAATGATTTATGCCCTATTAGACTCGAGAATGATTCAACGCTGAGACAGACGTGGCCTCTTAAATTTTGATGCAATTTATTAGCTACGATTTTACGAGCCGAATGAAATTCTCACCACCTCATGAAATACGAAGTTCGAATATAACTATTATAGTCAAGTAGTGGTGTAATATTGAATCATCTTAATACTTTAGCTACGGGATGAACTATAATAGTCCCTAATGAAAGTCTATATGTACATTTGTTAAGTTTTGAGAACTTGAAATCGAAATGCAGAATACAAACCGTGGCAAAAAGTCTGAAAGCCTTGAAATTTGATTTTTTAAGCTTTTCTCGTTTTTGATATAATACAAACTTTGAAGAAACCAAATTTTTTTAGATTTTACTTCACACGATAGCAGCAAGTCTACCTAGTCTCTAAACATTTGAGATTCATCGGAGGACTACAACCCCTGGCAAAAAATCTTCGGTCACATTTAAATATCGCATAATTTTCTTAAAATTGAACCAAATGTGTTGAAATTTGTTGACATGTTAGAAGAAATAGTTTACTAAACAAAATTCTGAAAAAATTGACATTGGTCGTAATTACGAATAAAATAGTAAAAGCCGGTTTTTGTAACCCTTTTATCTGATTGTGAGCGTGAAGTGAAATTTTAATGAATGCGTTTTGTAGACCTATGTCAATTATATACACGGTGAAAAGTTCATCAAAATCGGTTAACGTTGCTACGGGCAACAAATATTTCAAGATTAGAGGTTAATTCCGCCCTTATGTAATCACATTTGAATGTTTGTTGCTAATCGCAATACTAACCAATTTCGGTGAAATTTTCACCGTGTATATAATTGACACAAGTCTACAAAACGCATTGATTAAAACACTACAGGCTCAGATAAAAATGTTACAGAAACCGGTTTTAACTTCTTTCTTTGCAATTCCGATCTGTAGCAATTGTTTCAAAATTTTGATTACCCGTTACTTAGTAAACTAATTCTTCTAATATGTCAGCAAATCTGAACTCATTTGGCTCAATTTTAAGAAAATTATGCGATTTTTAAGTATGATCGAATATTTTTTGCCAGGGGTTGTATTATATATTTGAAATATTGTCCAAAATTAGACAAATTTTGTTTAAACAGCGACATTTTTATATTTAGAAAATATAAATAAATGGAAAACAGAACATATGACAATCTACGAACTGTTACCTAAGATATATAAAATTTGTTAACGCAATAATGATAATTAGACTGCGGTTTCCAAGTCAGTTTTAAGAAATCACAGTTAAATGAACATATATTTCCTCTTTCAATCATCCTAAGAAATTGAAAACAATAAAACAATGTCCTAAAATTCATCTAACGTCTTCTCAATTTGTATTTGATCTACTTACTTTTGTCATAATTGCATAAAATCTAATGACAATAATAATTCGTAGTATACCGATAGTAATCGTGATAATAACCTTTATGAATGTAAATGCGCTTTCAGTGGTAGAAAATTATATGGTTTTGTATTTTTAATTCATTTGCGTTTTTAAGCAAACAAATGTAAAAAACCAGTATTTGGTTGCTAATGACCGACTACGTATAACAGGGATGGGCATTTTTGTCTCATTTGAGACAAAACCGTCCCCACCATAGCGCCCACTGTCTCCCACCAGCATCCGCCGTTACCATAGAGGAAGGAAGTGCTTCGCCCGTCGCGAATAGTGCGCAGGCCTCACGCATAAAAGAGAGGTTCGTGGGAGAAGCAGGCGTTTGTGGGGCCCCTACCGTGCCAATCACGGATGTATAAGATAGATGTAACCCAGAAATATAATAAAAAAAAAAATTGTGAGAAGCATTGTTATTTTTCAGAATTTGTCTGGCTTTAATGGAAAAGATTAATTAACGTCGCTAAGGTGTGCATATCTTAGATTCTTTTCTAATCTTTAAAATTTAAAAGCGGTATATAGAAAGACTTACGCGATTAACTGTAGCTTTCTTCTGAATAATAAACCCCAAAATTGCTTTCCTGTTATGAGTTCATGGTTAACGGTAGAAATTTAAAAAAATGATTAAAAAACAAAAATTTAACTGTTGGTTATTAATTCTACAGGACTGCCGAACAATTACTGGTGGTCACAGCGTTAAATAAATGAAATGTTTCATTCCAATTTCAGCATAACAGTTGCGTGTAATTTTGCAATTTAAAGTTTTTGCGTGTTCAGAACAGTCTTTACTACCACGTAGTAATAAACAATAATGAACTTTCGCCGGTCGTAATTGTAATGATTAAAGTAAGGACGATTTAGTATTAAAGTTTCATGTGTTTCGCATTATAGTTGCATCGTGTGCAGTCGTTAATCTTTTACGTTCTGAAGGTACAGTGTATAATAGCAGTCTTATTAAAATACTGTCACGCATTAAATGTGTTCAAGTTTTGTTTCTTTTCATTAAAACATATTTTCTCTTCATGACTGTGCGCAGTCACGCTTTGATTATTGTAAAACAACATTTATACGCGACCGGTGTGTTTCCAGAGTATTGTAGGTGTCTAGAATAAAGGTAGCGCGGTGAAAAAGTAAAAATGACATAACTCAGGACATAAAAGGTTAAAGGGAGTAGGTGTAACACATTGCCATGACATTCCACAGCTAATGTACTGTGGTTTATGATGTACGGTCAGAAGCTCTGTAGAATGGAAAAAGTTTCGAATTCTCCTACCACTTGTTTCAACAACATTTCTGATACACGCAATTTTTCTTGTACTTTATATTAGGTGTTTACACGTGCCATGCAAGTACTATCTACTGGGGAATTCATCATAATTTATATAACGTACGAACATGCTAGAATAATAACAGTTTTACGCTGTTATTGTATTATCATTATATACTGTAATAAATCAAAGTCAAACATGTGTTAATATCATTCCTAAAGCAGAAAAACACATTCGTTATACTCAAATAATATTCACAGTTAATTACTTTCGGTAGAGATGACATCTTTCCTATGATTTAATTTTTCGTTGCATAATCGTTTTTTTTATAAAGGAAATAGGTTAATTTAATCTATTGAAACATTCAGTAGAAAGAGATTTCGCTCATAAAAAATTAATTGTTCTAAATCTCAGAAATATAAATTGTATGCTTAAGTGTTTACACATGAATATGATTACTAGATTGCAGCTTTTTATGTATATATAAGTTTTATTGGATCCCCTAAGGGTTGCAATTCTCTTACAATCTCCTCCTTTTTCATCCTTCCCTTTCTCCTTAACCTAGTCTTATTTACTAACTTAACTTAACTTAACTACTCAACTTAAAGCTAAATTTCACTAAAACTAAAAATAGAGAGAAAGAGCGCACTATGTACAAAAGAAATCTTATAGATCTACCTTAAAAAACTACCCCCCAACCTTCCTAACTCTACCCATGGAGCCCCTCTTCCGGACGCTCAACATTCACTCCTACCTTTTCTACTTCTTTCTCTTTCCCATCCTCACCCATTCTCTTATCATTCATACTTCCGCTCCATTTCTCCACTTTTCTCATCCATTTCTCCCCTCCCACCCCCGTTTTCTAACACTTGCAGCTCATTATGTATTTACAATTTATTAAAATCTTGAAAGACGACTAAATTTTAATTTGTCCTCAAAATATCATTTCATAGTATTCACACTATTTTTAAAATATTAATATTACTATAATGAGCAATCTATTATTTATAGTTACACTGCGGACTTTATGCTTTTACGAGGAAATTGAGAAATTTGCAACAGTAGAAGAATTGGAAGAATTAAACGATACGATTATGTAATTTTTGAATTTTATAAAGTCATTAAAGAGTGAAAGAAATTTCTAGTTAGTTCCTATGTTTTGCATTTGATAGACATAATTCTTATTTTGCATAAAAATCTTCTGTCTAGTCACAGTTATTCGATAAGCTTTATAATTATAGACCTGTACCTCCCACGCAGTACTCGGAATGAGATGCTTCATTAAGCATCGAAGCTAAGATAACTGAAGGAGCTGTTAATCACACGCTTCAAGTCGAGCTTTAGATCACCGTGAGTGGGAAAATATTATTTTTCCATTAACTTCGTTTACAAATTTAATATTTTTCCATTAGTTTGCCAAACAATTTCATCATTGTGAATACATCAATTTTTTGACGGTTTTCGTTGGAAATCCCCCAAAACGAACAGTCTTGACATAATTATTTTCTAATCTACATTTGTACGATCATTTCTTCGCACGTTAGATAGATATTGATTGGAGTGCACTTCACACTTGCTCGCACTTTGGGCGACCGAATATTAATCGCTTTCCTTGACCCAGATTTTGAACTAGATTCTCTGGGGAACGCATATGCTGTTGAATAGTCGCTTCCATTGTTTTACCTAGTTCCAGATTTCTCATTAATCATCGAGTGATGATATTGAAATATATTTTATCGTTCGCGAAACGATTCGGACATGCAAGCGTAAATGTAAAAAAGTTCACACTATTTAGAACAAGCCTATATTATCGATGGGTTATGACTAGACTGCGGATGTTTATGCAATTTTCAATTCCTGTAGACAATTTTTAAGAAAGTGGTACCAAATAAAATCCTATTTTCATGGCTGATAGTTTTTATAGATACAAAATAAATAAACATCGTACTGAATTCTATTCAATCTGATATTCTAGCATTTTTTGAAAATGTTCATATGCCATGAATGCATAAAGATCCGCAGTCTAGTTATGATAATATGTTAACGTTCATCTAAATTCAAGCTTTTTCAAAAATGCAGTTTCAAAAATATGTACAGTGGCTCACAAAAGTATTCGCTCGCCCTTAAAATTTCACCAAACCACTTGACTTTTTTTAAGAAGTTAGAAGCATTGATTTAGTAAATCACGTGCAAAAATGATTTTGAAAAAATTGCAATTATTAGGAATTACATGAAGAGATAAAAATGGCTAATTTCAAAAATTCTTTTTTTCAGCCCATATTGAAAATTTAAAATATGCCTTTTGTAGATCTATGTTAGTTATACATATGCTGAAAATTTCGTCGAAATCGGTTGGCGCAGAAAAGAACGACGCGCATCGAAAGATGCAAGAAACTATGGATTTTAAGCAGAAACTGACCGGAGTTGTGAAAAACTGCGATTATCACCACTTTCAACCGCTTGTAGCTCATATGTTCGTTAACTGATTTCGATGAAATTTTCAGCATATGTGTAAATAACGTAGATCTACAAAACGCATATTTTGAATTTTCATTACGGACTGAAATAATAAAGTTTTAAAAAGTGCCATTTTTATTTTTTCATGTAATTCCTACAAATTGCAATTTCTTCAAAATCTTTTTTGCACATGATTTTCTAAATCAATGTTTCTAATTGCCCAAAAAAGGTCAAGTGGTTTGGTCAAATTTTAAGAAAGCGAATACTTTTGTGAGCCACTAAAACTGAATGAATTAAAAATAAGTACATGTACCGGGTGGAGCATTTAAATGGTATCACCTAAATATCTCCTTTATTTACTGTTGCATAAAAAAGACTTCTCAAATCAAAGTTGCACTGTTTCAAGGGGCACGTACAGGGTGAGCCCTTTATCCGTTTCACCTAGAATATCTCCTTTGCTCTTAGCGATACGGGAATCTATATAGGGAGAAAAATGTTTGATTCAAAGGGGCAATCGTCGCGATACAAGATTTCATTTTCTTATGGTCATATTTTTCGAAATTTCAATGTATTTTGATTGGTATAAATGTTATAGTTAATGAAAAAACAAATTCAACCATGTAGAACATGTTAACCTCCAAATGACTGTTGGAAGAGTTATTCTTCAAATGTTTCAGAGGTTACATAAATAGAATCTTGAATATCATATTCGTATTAACTCTTAGGGGGAGTTCAAGATTCTATTGATGCAACCTCTGAAACATTTGAACTATTAAAAGTAAGAAAAAATAACTAAATAGGATGTACATGGTTTTAAGGCGTGCATCAGATGCTTATAAAAAAATCGGTAATTATATAGAAAGGGTCTGCGTACTCCGATTTTGATGAAATTTTAATATGTTATGGAGCAACACATTCAGAACAACTTTTTCCTTTTCCAATATCGGGGGGGGTCGCTTTTAGTTTTCGAGATATTTGCAAAAAACTATCGGTAACGTTAATTTCATAACGGAAACCTTCTTTCTAGAAACACTGGGAGCGTGTGAAACACTGAGTGTGTGTGTGTGGTATTGTAGCTTCTCATCTCCACAACGTGTTTACAAACAAAAAATAAACAGATGCGGCACGAAAATCCAAGAAATGGAATAACAGAAGAAACAAGAAGAATTAACTCCTGTAGATAACTCTGATCATACATAGATTAGCTGAGCTTTCAATTGTCAAAGACATTGCCTGGATTTTTGGGCCGCATCTGTTTATTTTTTGTTTGTAAACACGTTGTGGAGATGAGAAGCGACGATACCACACACACCCACCCAGTGTTTCTAAAAAGAAGGTTTCCGTTATGAAATTAACATTACCGATAGTTTTTTGCAAATATCTCGAAAACTAAAAGCGACCCCCCTATATTGGAAAAGGAAAAAGTTGTTCAAAATGTCGAAATCTATAATATATTAAAATTTCATTAAAATCAGAGTACGCAGATCTTTTCTATATAATTACCAAGAAATCCTTTGAAGGTCATTTTAACGGTTTTTTCAAGGTCACCGTATTTTTTTGCACGTTAACATGTATTTTTCATAATGCAATGTAGTAGTCGGCGTCAAGATGAGTTCAACGACCTACACACCATGACCTTGAAGTGACCTTGAAGGCGAAAAAATCAGTTTCAGTTTGAAGAATAAAAAAGTAATAAAACGAAAATGGTAATATCACCTTATTTTATTAGTTGCTCAAAATGCTGACCGTCCGCAGCAAGACAGGTCTGTACACGAGAAGAGAAGAAATGCACCATGAATCGCGGAAATGCCATAAGAAATGCCGTTCAGTCATTCATTTTGTTAGCCATAACACTATACGTAACATAACATAACACTGTATGAGAAGAAAACCTTTTCTATTACCATAAATGCGACTTTATGACAAATATTTTCGTTCTCACGCATTTTCTCGTACCACAAAAAGGACGGAGATACATTTGGTGAAAATCTCAGGTGACTCGCCCTACATAACATTGACAGATAGTTTCGATAAGCATGTAGAGCGTGAATAGACAACTTCATTGACTTAAATGACCAATTCGTTCGCGTCATGATATCGCGTAAATAATTTTCATTGTTGTGGAGCCAAGACGTGATAGATGTGTTGCGTGCATCGAGACGCAGCGTGAAACGATACAGCTCTCCGTGCATATCAAGGAAATTCTATTCACGCAATATCTCGAGATTAAAGAACGGGAACGATATGGTTAATTAGGTAGTTGAATTTGTAATTGAAAAATAAATGATTCCACTTAAGAAATGTCGATGACCTTGATACCTCGTAAAATAATGACATTGCAAAAAATTCTACCCATCAATGATATTGCAGGCTGAGAATAATAATCTTGTAAGTCACATACATGATATATCGAGTAAATAATATCGAGAATAAAGTTTTGCGCTTGTTGATATAAAAACTCCATGTACACATTACGGTTGCAAAACCACATTTATAGGTTCAGAAAACCATAAAAAATATCTGTCTGTATAAATTAAGGCACGAGACAGAATATTATACAATTTACAAGCGATTTATCTAATTAGGATTGACTTTGTTGGAATGATTGAAATTCGCGCGTCGTCTTAGTGTTGGCGATTCTGTTGTGTGCTTGGGATCGCGTTGTTTTTGCTTCTCCCGCGACATTTTTAAAAAATTGCAATTGGTCGAAATTGCAAAGAAAATACTAAAAGTTGTTTTTCCAACAACTTTGGGCCTATATTGAACATTTAAAGAGTACGCTTTGTAGATCTGTGTTGTAAATCAGCGGTTGAAAACAAACGAGAGTAAGGTGACCTTCCACCACTATGATCCCGAATGGTTCGTTCTATTCGTTTAGTGACAATAGAATAAGCTGCCACTTTTCAGTAAAAGATGAAGTTCTACGTAAATAAATGATGCCTTTCAGATTCGAAAAACAATATTAACTCAAATCTTTAGAATATGTACTTACACCACCATATGTGCCCTTTAAAACAGTGCAACTTCGTCCTGAGAAGATTTTGTATACAAACAGTAAATGAGGTAGATATTTAGGTATCCCACTTGGCTGCTCCATTCTGTATAAAATGGATTTAGCTATGGCTGCCATGAAATTATGAACAGCATTCACCTTACGAAGGTTAAACCGACACGATAATTCTTGGTTACCTAATAAATTTTGCAAATGCAGGTATTTCAATAATTTCATGAGCCACTAATGCACTTTCATTAACACTAGATTTACCGGCTATTTAACACTAGGTTTACGGAGCACTAAAATTGATTATTTTACATTGCTTTATAAAAATAATAAAATTGTATTTACTTAGATCTTCAGCAATTTTTATTGTAATTTGTACACAAAAAAATAAATCTATTTAATAATTCCTCACGAATGCCTCCTTACACTCTTGATAATGATAAATTAAAAATTTTTGAATCCGTCATTTTGACGGGCCCCGTGAATCTAGTGTTAAGTATATCTATTTCTACCAAAACCAGTCAGAATGACTGGTCTTTAGAAAAAGTGCTTAGTGGTGTTTCCAGTCTTTATTTACTCTTAAAAATGACAAAAAAAGTTGAATAATATTAATTGTAATACAAAAATAGATTTACAGACAGTATCAATTAATCAAAAGCTTGATAGGGCCAGTGCTAGAAATTTACGGGCCACAACTCAATCAACTCGCCCAAAAGCGAGTTGACCGAGTACGGCCAAGACACTCAGAAACCCCGAGTACAGTGACGGGGTATATGGTCTCGGTTTTTTCGCGCATGCGCGACTAAATGCAGGAACGTACCGTACGTCTTATGTTTGTGGGGAAGTAGGGGAGAACTGTTATTGGCGGGAATCCGGGCAGAAGAGTGCAAGACGACACGACGAGACGACCGTACTTCGAAATTTTGGTAAGTTAATGGTAATATATTCGATTTCATAATGGATACTAGTATTGGCGAAGGAGCTACTTGTCAATTCATATTTGAAAATCGAAAAAGAAATTTGCGAAACTATGCGGGGTGACTAAGGTACCCCATTTTAGTCCAACTTTGTACTTTACTGACGCTAAAATCGTCGCGCATGCGCGAGAAAACCGAGACCATATACCATCACTGCCCGAGTATCGAGTTCGCACTTACAGATAGCCAAATGTCTCGAGAACTTTATGTGCGGCCCAAAACCCTGAGTAAATATACAATTCCAAGGGCCGCTAGCGTATTGCATCAGAATCATGATTTTCCCGGAATCATATATTCTGTCCCGAAAAAAACGTTGCAGTACTTATCAATTGTTGTAGCTGCCCCAATGTCATTTCATCACATAGAAACATGCATCAGTCATTTTGACTGGTACTGGAATAAGTGTCAATAACAAAAAATATATTTGTTACGAATACATATAAAATAATATAAAGTTCATAAAACTGATTCTTTAGTTATGGCTACAAAAGACATGAGATCATTTCGGAAAGAAATTGCAAAACCAGTCATTTTGACTGGTCTGGTAAATCTAGTGTTAACACAATCCGACAAATGATTAATATTGAAATAACTTATTGTTCATATGTATACTTTGCCTTTCCTAGTTGTAAAGTTAAAAACCATGCAGACAATATTGCGTTTACATGGTAACGGAAAAGTCCACTTGAGAACAAAATGTAATGTCGGCGACACATTTGCCATATCAAAAGCAACAAGTGCGCTTGTTTCCGATACTTTATGAAGCAAGCGTGCGCAAACCTTTGGGACGGCGTATTGCACGGCTCTGAAACAGAATAATTGTACACAAGGTAATAGGATTACGTATAAAATGATATCTCCATGCATGCCGGCTGTATCGGTCGCGTAGGGAACGAGGAGGCGAGAACAATTTCCCCGGCTTTTTTCCCAGTTAACTCGAATCTGCATACGGTCAAATAGCTTTAGTTCCGAACGGGTCAAAGATAGAATATTCATACGGTCGGGTATACTGAAATTTAAGCAGACAGACGAAAAAAAAAACGCGCAGGAAGAGAAGAAGTAAAAACGAAAAAGGCGTAAAAGAGAAAGAAAGTACCGAAACAAAGTACCACGCACGCACAAAGAACAGAGAAGGAGACAGAAGAGACGCGATCGCGGTTAATGGTGAATTTACACTCCTTCACTTTGGATGTAGGATGAATCTTCTACAATCAATATGAAAGATGAAAACCGAAATATTTATACTCCTCCAATGAACGAATTCTATTCATTAGTTCTCAAAATAAAAAACACATTTTCGAACTTTGCCAGTACAAAACGTACATACATATGTTCAGGCTATCACAAAATAATATGTCACGAATATCATAGCGTGAATCTATTGGGATCTGACATGGGGGCGTGGACAATATATATGGGTATCCAATATGGCGACGAAGAGCTTGGTCTTAACATTGTACTGATATCTTTTTTTTTGTTTTTACTTAAAATGCTTGAAAGGAAGGAGAAAACTTTATGTTGAGGGTAAAACATCGGTATTATGGGCAAATCCAGCTGAGGATGACAGTGTTAAATTTAGAACTAACATATTTTATTTGTTAAGTTTGATAAAAAATATTTAGCTTTAAAAGTTACAAGAAATGACAGTTTTATTTCTTCAATGTTGACTAAATTAAAAAATATTTATTATACGAATATGTTACATAATATTTGTTTATTGGAAAAAAATATGTGATGAGAGTAAATAGACTTAAGAAATAATAACAAGTGACGAGAGTACAGACTTAATAAATATTGACGAGTTTAATGTTACTTCGAAAAGATATATTTATTAAATATATGAAATAAATACATGTATAAAAATCAATAAAGTATGTTTTGTCAAAAAATTCATTTTACACTAAAAATTTGTTTTTTAATATACCTTCTAAATTTACAATTATAATTTCATAAATTTCGAATCGCTTAGAATTGGTGAGGACGTATTAATTGCTCCACAAATAATTGTATAAATATCTTCTATTAGAGGCACCAATGCCACAGGCATCACTGTACCAAGAATTTTGAAAGTTTTTATACGCTGGGTAGGTCTTTCAATATGCACTCTAGCTTTAGCTATTTTAGCTGTTAAAATAGACTGTTCTTTGCTAAATTGTTTCTTATATATTAAAAATGGAGGTCTTATAAATTTCAAGCAGTTTACTTCACATACTTCATTTCAAAGTGTGGAAACGGAGCAACGAATTTTTGCTCGCTGTACTATCACAATCTTTCACTGCACAGTAATCAAAATTTTTTTTTGCTACGCGGTGGAAAAATTGGAACTTCCATAACGTTATTTTTAATTAACACCTGTTTGAACACTGACAGTTTATACTATAATTAACACCTGTTAACACTGTAAGCTGCTATAAGCCAAGCCAAGCCAAGCTTAGAGTATTTCATAACCATGACCTTGAATTTCAAGGTCAAAAGGTCAACAATTTTTATCATTGCACTGTATTCTACTCGGTACAAGTATGAAAGTGCAATTAGACCAATCGGATGAAACGCCGAGGAAAACAATATTCACGCCTTTTCAGTGAATTCATCAAAAGTAGAAAACGATCCTACTTCGTTCACTAGCCAGTTTGGATGATCACTGTTTAATATTGAGAAGTTACTTTTGGTTCGGAAGATATATATTTATATATTTTGTGTTCAACTTATATTTACCTCATCGCTACTCTAATTTGTTGCGCCTCGTGTACAAGTCGTACCGCGCGCTCCGATGGTTCGTGTAAGAAGCCTCCGGAATACAAAACAATCATACGGATTCGCATAGTCGGGATAATTACTCTCGCGTTCCACGAGAGCGCGTCATACGCCGTCCAGCTTATGTTTGATTGCGCTCGGCAATCGCAAGTACCGTGTCGCGGGCCGTATGAACACGTCGCTACAACAATCACTTTGGATGAAACGCGGGTGAAAATAAATCTTTATACCTTTCACTGTGGATGAATCGTTCGGGATGAATATCCAAAGTGAAAAGTCTAAATTCGCCTTAACAAACAAGCATGTGCGCACGGGTCTCTCGCGAGGTTGACAGATATTTTGCAATTCTCATTAGGAAATCATCGATCGCGCCGCGTTCTATTACCCTTTCGATTACGCGGCGAGAGTTACTCAACCAACTCGAACCGCCCTGCCGTTGATCTTGGATTTGGATTAGTTTGCACTGGTCTCAAATTCGTTATCGGGGAATCGCGAGTACTTGTCCGCCGGAACGTGATTCATTCGACGATCTCGGTACACGGGGTACACGTGCCCGGTACATTACCCGGCACGATGTATGTACACTGCGCGCCCCTGCACACCAATCCTGATGCATTCGAATCCAATCAGACGGGAAATAGCTCCGTGACAGGACCCTCCTCTCCTTCACCCTCTCCCTCTCGTTTTGCCCCGCTCGAATTTTGCGTGCTCTGCTTATTCGATAACTCCGTTCGATGATTGTCGGCCGTGTCGTCCGATAAATATTCCTGGCCTGAACTGCGACAGCTAACCAACCCCCTCAGGCTACGTTTTCAAATACATACGACATAGTTGCGCTACCAACGCAATCGATCACACTTTCATTAACATGCGCGCGGTACTTTTATTCTGATCGGGCCGAAGGGGGCGCGTCGCGTGTCATTCTAATCGTATGCCTTGCGCTGATACACACGCTACGCGACCGGCCGCGCCGCGCCGTATTCATTAGGCGCTGATTTACAGCTGAAAAGAGCCGACGCATCCGATTTTTCTTGAAATCAAATTTTGTTTAACCTTCCATCGACCGGAATCCGACGTTCATCAATCGAAAGGGACATGGCACATTTTCACCCATTGCGGTCCGAAACGTTGCCTCTCTTTTATCTAAAAACTTAACAAGTTTATTTATAAAATGACATTGATTTCTACTTAAGCCTATTTTGCTATCAATTTACACATCTCTGAAAACATTAAAATAAAATTTTTCGCGAATGGATCAAGGATTGGTTTGAAGATTGAAGCCTCCTGTTATCTACAAAGTAATGTTTACGTTTGTACACAGAGCTCTTATTTCACTGGTTATCCCTACTCATTGCACGCCGCATTACTACCTGTGGAAACGCGGAGGAGGGGGAACTGGTGACGATGGTATTATCATTACCCGCATTGGAATTTTCCGGATGCCTTCTTAGCGTTCGCCGAATCTCGTGACTCTTCCTGCAACCTGACGGCCCCGGGTCAACCCTTCAGTCTCCCCGTGGACGTTAGTAACCTTGTTACGTACAGAGAATTCTCCCTGCTTTATTTCAACCAAAGTTTTCTAACCGCTTTCCTGAGAACGGCAAACGCACTATTCCACTCTTTGCTTATAGAAACGATGACTATGCTCCAGCTGGATGCAGCCGGCACAAAACATGATTCAGTACAGGGACAGTTGCACAAGATTCCTTAACCCTAGAGTAGTCGCGCCTTATTTTGTGACATGAGAGGTCGCGCGCGGTCTGTGAGACCGCATCGAATATTAATCATAATGTTTAAGGTGTTTCCGTTTGTAAGTGCGAATATGTTCATATGCAAGAATATAAAAGTCTTTAACAAAAAAAGAATGATATATTTTTCATTAAAAAAATTAAATACAGCATCATTCCACAAAAATTTCAACTATAAACAGAAATTCAAAATTAACCAAAAGTATATTCTTTGACTAAAATTTTGCTTCACTCTCTTTCAAAATGCATTGGAGACGCTGCTGCTCCTTCTCATATGTGTACTTCCACATGTTTATATCACAAACTACAATAACAAAAGCATATAACACCAGCGCGCGCGCGCGGTGTTACAGACCGAAAATGCCTACAACTTATACAAATGGCAATAATTAATCAGTTGATTAGAAGTTACGTTTGTGAGGTTATAATAGTCAGCTAGACCGAGAATGCGAAATGTGGGCACAATAACAATTGAAATATGCTACAACAAATGACGGTGCGGTCTGTGAGACCGCGCGCGACTACTGGCGGGTTAATATGGAAATCTTGAGAGCATGCCCACTTAGATTTTACAGTATATAAACCTTCGAATTTTAACCCTCGGGGCAGTGCTAAAAGTACAAACGGGCTATGCACGTCGTTACGCTGAATCTCGTTTTGGAATTGGTTGTATTTAGTGAAATCGGGCCTAGACACCCTTTCGACTCAAGTAACCTTATAGATTCCGCGAGTACGGTGTTAATCTATCTTGGCATAATTATTCAACCTCTCTCTGTTCCCCGCATCGCCAGTGCGTCATCCAACGTGCAGTAGTACTTAGGTAACTACACAACATTTTTCATACACTCAATTCTTACCGCGACACTAACAGTTGTAACAGAGCCAGTTTCCTGTAATATACAATTTAGTTCAAGGTAATTTTGAGTAACAATTGATTTTAACCCACCATTCAGATCCAGTAATTCTTAGTTGACCGTTCCCACATGATGCAATCTTACCGCTCGGGTTGTAACAATTAATTTATAATATTAAAGTTACGGGTAATTATATAGAAAAGGTCTGCGTACTCCGATTTTGATGAAATTTTAATATATTATAGATTTCGACATTTTGAACAACTTTTTCGTTTGCCAATATAGGGGGGTCGCTTTTAGTTTTCGCGATATTTGAAAAAAACTATCGGTAATGTTAATTTCATAACGGAAACCTTCTTTTTAGAAACACTGGGTGGGTGTGTGTGGTATTGTCGCTTCTCATCTCCACAACGTGTTTATAAACAAAAAATAAACAGATGCGGTCCGAAAATCCAGGAAATGTCTGTGAAAATTGAAAGCTCAGCCTATCTATGTATGATCAGAGTTATCTACAGGAGTTAATTCTGCTTGTTTCTTCTGATAGGCTGAGCTTTCAATTTTCAAAGACATTTCCTGGATTTTTGGGCCGCATCTGTTTATTTTTTGTTTGTAAACACGTTGTGGAGATGAGAAGCGACAATACCACACACACCCACCCAGTGTTTCTAAAAAGAAGGTTTCCGTTATGAAATTAACATTACCGATAGTTTTTTGCAAATATCTCGAAAACTAAAAGCGACCCCCCCCCCCTATATTGGAAAAGGAAAAAGTTGTTCAGAATGTGTTGCTTCATAACATATTAAAATTTCATCAAAATCGGAGTACGCAGAACTTTTCTATATAATTACCAAGTTACGAGGCCGTTACTATCATATCCTAGGAGCTACCTGATCTTGTATCAGGAACCCAAACTGTTATCCAACCTATGCGGCTCCCTAATTTCGCATCAGGTTCGTCCGTATCCTAGCAGCTCCCGTATTTCGCATCGGGTTCGTCTGCGCTTTTATTCAACCTCCCAGCAGCTCCACGATTTCGCATCGGGTTCGTCTGCGCGTGTACCTCCTAGTGGCTCCCCGATTTCGCATCGGGTTCGTCTGTGCTTTTATTCAACCTCCTAGCAGCTCCCGTATTTCGCATCGGGTTCGTCTGCGCTTTTATACAACCTCCCAGCAGCTCCACGATTTCGCATCGGGTTCGTCTGCGCGTGTACCTTCTAGTGGCTCCCCGATTTCGCATCGGGTTCGTCCACGAAGTCTCTCAAACATCCTAGCGTCTCCCTGATTTCGCATCAGGCTCGTCCGTGCACCTTACTAACAATTAAAACCATATTCCTCTTTAAGCCATAAACCGCTCGCCGGCCACGCGCTCTACCGCTAGGCACGGGCTCGTAACAACCTTCATAACCCGGGTGGTAGTCTCCCTTGCAAGGTTTGGCGGACTAAGGTCGATGCGATGCATCTTTCTTTACACGCTACGGCTTGAAATGCGACCTCACGCTTTTGCAAAGGTGCTTGTTTCTGACAACGAGATTCGGGCATTTTCCATTATGGCATACGATGTTTCGTAATCTACGACTCCCTGCTCCAACCTTCTCCACGTTTCTCCTCGCCATCCACACAATTATCGTGAATAGTTTTATTCTACAAGTGTGTATTGTCGAATACACACTTACAATACGTACCACCGTAACATCAACAGATCAATCATAACTTTCACAAACCTTATCAGTTACGAAATTGTATCGTTTTTGCAGTTAAATACACAAACTCAATCACTATCGATTACAACTGTATTTGTTCCGCAACAACTCCCCTTTGCAACGACACCACAATAGGGTATTTGACTCATTTAGCCGGCAAAAACTATTGCAACATTATTACTAGTGTCAAGGTCATGATATTGTACAGAGTGTGGCATTTATCCTGGCCACCTGGAATATCTCAAAAACTAAATTCCGGAGAAAAAAATGTTTCGAATAAAAAGCTTCAGTCAAGGAGGGGCTGATGCAGCAGTCATATCCATTTTTAATTTTCAGCATGTTTTCAAGGTCAGTCCAAGGTCAACATTATTGTTTCAAATCGAAACACATATTTTTCATTACAGATTCTTAATCTACGACTTGAAACAAATAACTTTTATTTGAAACGCTTTTTTCTCCGCCGAATATTTTGTATAATATTGAATTTTCAAAGAAAAAATACACAATGCCGTTTTAACGGAGAAAATCATTTTATTTATGATAAATGAAATTAATACCCAATTAAAATAGCATGAAATAAACATGTAATCTAAATGATTAATTAAATAATAGCTAAATATTGAGACAATGAGATAAAACTTAGCAAAGGAATTCAACGCTGAGCGCACACAACCTGCTCATTGCGCGCAGGGATACACAAGTTTTTTACTGTCTTTTCTTTGGAATAAGATTGCACATTCTCTCGCATAAAATGCAAATAACATTAGAGTGTTACTGAAAACTCGTTAAATTGATTTTCTATAAATTGAATTTCTATAAGAGATAAATCTCTTCACTCAAGCACACATTGCTATAAAAATAGCAAGAAATCGAAATAAATTCAGTCTTGAGGTTGTTATAAAACATCTTATATCAGTCACATTTTGTGCTCGGTACGGTTAGTGTTAAAGCTTTCTCTATTGAACGTCAACCTGTCCATTGTCGCAACGACGCGTTCACTACAAAAAGACTGTAAAAGTAAAAATACTTTGAATTTTCCTAACAACTTTCACATTAGATTTTATAGGAAGAAATGCTTTCGGAAAAGGCAATAAAAATCGATTTCGTGAAAAGGGATAGAGGAACGAGCTCTTAACTCTTCGTTAAGCGCGCTAATTAACATTCGGTGGTTAGGCGCGCGGACGTCATGTGTCACCTAATTAAAATGGTGCACCCTTATGGCTTGAAACTGCGAATAATGTGGTAATGCAACAACATAAGACTCGCATATTTGCATATTTCATGCTTTTTATTAAAAACTACTAAAACGCATTCTGTACACGTCCATTACACAAGTAAATATCATCGAAATTATATCTTATTTGGCATCATTTTTATTAGAAAAATGCCACGAATATGTTGGTGAAAGTTCCATAAAAAAATAATAAAAAATAAAGAAGTTTTGTCATTGTATTAGTAGTGGACTCATACCGATATTCTTGACCCGTGTTATGGTACACTTTTCGGCGATCAGGGCCTCTCGAGCTCCTCGGCCCCTGACGGAGTATAACCCGCGGAAGTGGGGATTGTTTTGGGACAGATATCGGCCAGATATTTGGGACAGTTATCGATAAAATACTCTATTTTGTATCTAAATCAATAATATTTTCTTTCTGAAGCTTGAATTAGCTTTTCCGTCTTGCAGAATAAATAATTCGGAGTATATTGAAATATTCGAAAATCATTTGTAACCTTCTATTTGTCACTGGGTTACGTGTTGTTTTCACACCGACATACCCGACCAGTATTATGTTACATTTCTCGGCGACCGATGCCCAGTGTTGGGATATGGCGCAAGATTTCACGCGCATGCGCGGCCAAAACAGTAATGTATCTATATCATGATGACAGAGGTAGTGGAGCCCTGAAACAGTTATATTGGCGGGAATGTCTCGAAACAATCTGTTCCGGACAAAAAGACTTCAGGACGTGTCCTACGAGTTACAAAATCTACACAAATACACATGTTATACATTCATTATTCAGAATCAAATCATACCATTTTTTTTAAATTCTGCTGTGTGCTCAAGGTAGCCCATTTTATCGAGAATCTTACTTTACTGAGGCTGAAATCGCCGCGCATGCGCGTGAAATCTTGCATCATATCCGAACACTGCCGATGCCTCTTGAGCTTCGCTGTTCTTTTCTACGTTCGGCACAAGTCAAAGAATAGTATTATATGAACATTAAACGTCGCCGGCGCACAGTGGGTTGAAACGCGAAAAACGCGGACAAAAGTAATTTCTGAAGCTACTTCTAAGATTAAATTAATAAAAATGGTACAGTTTTATAGATTTTGAGGTGCTGAATTCAAATTAATAATCAGATTTTGTTTAATTTCAAACCCATAAAAGTTATATAAGGTTTTTTTGAAACGGTTTTCTCGAATTTGGGCGTACATATTATTAATTATTTTATTATTAATAATGGAATATTTTGAAGTTATTATATACCAAATTCTGTATAATTTACTTGATGTTAATTTCCTTCCGTCTCTAAACAAATGCCAATCGGCGCTCCAACAACAATACCAGGCATTCTTTGCCCATTATTGCCTTATTATTTATATTTATGTTATATTATTTATTAGACAGCGGATCTTTACGCATTTATAGCAAAATTGAGAAGATGAAATTCAAAATTGTTGGAAAATTTTTAAAATTGAAGATGTCAGTATATGATTTCTCCTCTGATAAAATTATTAAGGCGTTAAACTCCTTTACAGAATTGCAGGGGTGCGGGATGCGCGTTCTCATCTCGGGGATTTTTCAGTGGTCAAATGCGCTACATAAAAGATCAATCTAGGCCGCAATTGCCCTCGAAAGTCCTATTTTTACGTTTATGAGGCGTAATTTGCATTATTCACAGTCACAGCTATATAAAAATAGCTACATGGGCAGTTGTATGCTTCCGAATAATGCAAATTAAGCCTCGTAGACGATAAAATAGGACTTTTGAGGCTGCCTAGATCGATATTTTATCTAGCGTTTTTGACTACTGAAAAACCTCATTTTTGTATTATCGAATCTGTTTCGGGTTAGGTTTTTGATCCTCGATCCTAATCTAAATTTACGACAAAATTTGGCTGGTTTTCTTTTGGAAATGGCTTTCCTCTTTGAATGCCAAAAGGACACCATAGTGACTACATGAACGGCGCGGCGCGGCGTAACCGCGCATTCTCTCGCGTCATTGTTTTTGTGATACAGTGTACAAACAGGCAGCTATTGGCAGCTGAAGTCTTTTTAGTTTTATTGTATACATATCTACCAATAACGTGTAACGAATTTTAATGCAGCAATCGACGGCAGTCGGTTTATAAACCTATTTGAGTGGGGAAAAAGCTTAAGTATTACTCTTTGTTAGTAGGTGTTATATACAACAAAAACAAACAAAATCCATGCTTATTATTTCCGTCTTGGAACACGCTTTCAGTTAAGTACATGCAAAAAATCCTCACTCATACGTGTATTAAGTTATAACGTACTAAATGAAACAGTATTCTAAAAAATTCAAGAGAAGCTAAACTTATGCATTTTTATTGAACGTCAGCATTTAATTGTGGGATACAGATATGGAATTTTGGAAAACGAAATTCAGAAAATGATGCCACATTTATCTACCAACAAGGTAATAATACAATTTTACATTTTTCGTTTAGTCAGGAAAATGATTTTTGTCCGCGTTTTTCGCGTTTCAACCCACTGTGTGGCGGGACGATTATCGATGAAATACTGTACATAATCTGTCCTACTTTAACAGGACGTTTCTAGTGCGTGTCGTAAATACAAATAATATTTTTCTTTCAAATCTCTTAGATCAGAACTTTATATACAAAGGAAAGGAAATTTAAGTGTCAGAAAAAAATATTAAGAAAATTATGGCTGTACATATATCTGTCCTACTTCAACGGGACGTTTTTCCCGCGTACCCCGGTTGCTCAACAACCGTGTACGTTTTGGTTGCCCACATAAGGGTTAAGAGCTTTAGGAGACTAGCTTGAGTCAGTAGGGTCTGCGGTCGTGGTGGTTAACACTAGAATTACCGAGCACGAAAAGTGGCTAGTTTGTATTGCCTTATGAAAATAGCAAGGTTGGTCTAGTACTTATTTAGAATACCAGTACTGCACTGTAGTTTGCATATTTAAGCCTTAAATGGCAGGAGTTAGGTTCATTTTGAGTCCGGAGTGATTAATGTCTCACGTAAATTCTGATTTTTTAACAGCCAATTTAAATTAATGGTTACTTAGATTAAGTCGATTTGAAAATTAGCATTAATATCAAAGAAAATACAGCGGTTGTAAAAAGTATTCGTACACCTTTAAAAATCAAATAACTTTTTAAAAATTAGACCAAACAACTTCAGTTCGGTTGAGATGTGAAAATGATTAGTTTACTAGGTAATGTGTAAATAATTTTTTCTAAAAATTGCTACTGTTCGAAATTGTGAAGAAAAAAGTAAAGGTCTCAATTTTTAACTTCTTTATCTTTGCATATAATGAAAATTTAAAATACGCCCTTTGTAGATCTACGTAAGTTATAATACATGCTTAAAGTTTCATCGAAGTCGGTTAATGTTGCTATAAGCCAAATATATTACAAGATTAAAGTTTAAGGATGAAAGTCGTAGATTTTCGGTCTTTTCAGGGAATTTTGTGCTTATGTAATCATCTTTAAATGTTTGTAACTCATAACAATGTTAACCGATTTCGATGAAACTTTGTACATGTACATAACTTACTTAGACCAATAAAATGCGTCTTTTTATTGTAGGCACAGATTGTGAGGTTGTATTTAATATAGAAATGAAACTGTTTATTATAACGTGATTAATATAGTGCTTAGTATAATAATACGTAGCGCTTAAACGATTTAATATAAACTTAATTCCCGCATGTGCACAATCCCGCAATATTCCCCGCAATTCTCTCACACACCTACATCCCACACACACATACACATTTTACCGCCGCGCCATCTATCCTCACATCTCCTTACCAATGTATATAAAACTACTTTAACCTCCACACAGATGAGGAATGTAAAAATTGTGATCATTACTATTTACGTCGCAATTCCGACCAATAGGTAATTTTTAGAAAAAAATTATTTACACGCTGCCTAAGTAAACTTATGCGTCTGACATCTCAAAATAATTCAAGTCGTTCGATCTAATATTAAAAAAGTTATTCGATTTTTAAAGGTGTACGAATACTTTGTACACCCAGCGTATGTCTCCTATTCTTTGCAGTCGATGTAGAAAACTTTTATTTTGCATAAAAATCCGCAGTCTAATAATAATACTATATCAATAAGGCAGAACACTGTCTACATAGCTGACAGCGGATAACAATGCATGCATGATTCAACCGTGCACGATTTCCCAGTAACTGCTACCGCAAGATTGATTGAATAAAACACAAAGTTAGTGATTACATTTTTTATCAACACTCGAATTCAAGGTACAGTATTTCATCGATAATTGTCCACAACACCGGTCTGCGGAGGGACAATTATGCGCGAGGGATATCATTGTTTGAGGTTTGCCGAATGTAGAGGACAGCCGAGCTCGAGAGGCCTCGGTCACCGAGAAATGTAAACATACCTAATCCGAATTTCCATACGCTATCCTTCCTCGCGCCCGAAATTTTAAGCGTCGATTACACAAGTAAATATCATCGGAATTATATCATATTTGGTATCATTTTTATTAGAAAAATGCCACAAATATGGTCATCGAAGTCCCATAAAAAAATAATGAATAATAAAGAAGTTGGAAATTCGGATTAGTGTGGTCTCACCGATATACCCGAGCCGCATGGTGTCATATTTCTCAGCGACCGAGGCCACTCGAGCTTCACGGCCCCTCAAGGGGGTACACCCCGCACTAGTGGGGATATCTCAGGGACAATTATGTCGGAGACATTTGGGACAATTATCGATGAAATACTGTACATCTATAAAGATTAGACTGCGGGTTTGATGCATTTATAACAAAATTGTGTAGCTGGATTTTAAAACAACAAACAAGTTGAAAATATCGATCAAGTTTAAAATGTTGATGTATTATTTTCAACATACTAGAAGTTACAAAGGAAAAGCAGATTTTATATATGACTTCTGTTCTTTGCAGTCGATGTAGAAAACTTTTATTTTGCATAAAAGTCCGCAGTCGAATAATAATACTTGCTTTATTGCGAAACGTACTGCTATGTTTTTTTGCGACACACAACAACGATTTTACATAGTATTTCTGATACCACACTGATACATAATTAGGTCAATAAATTGATGTTTATTAATTACTACGATCACTTTGTACACCCACCGTATACATATATTATGTACAGGATATGTAAGAGAAAATTGGATTTAGCTATGGCTGCCATGCGATCATCAAAAGCGTTCGCGATCTAATTGTAAGGTTTAAAAATTTATTTTGATTCATATACGGTGGGTGTACAAAGTGTTCGTACACCTTTAAAAATCGAATAACTTTTTTAGAATTGGATCAAACGACATCAGTTATTTGGAGATGTCAGACGCATGAGTTTACTAGGTAGCGTGTAAATAATATTTTTCTAAAAATTGCTGTTCGTCGGAATTGCGACGAAAATAGTAATGATCACAATTTTTAGCCTTTTTATCTGTGCCTGTAATAAAAATTTAAAAGACGCATTTTATAGGTCTAAGTAAGTTATGTACATGTACAAGGTTTCATCGAAATCGGTTAACGTTGCTATGAGTTACAAGCATTTAAAAGTGATTACATAAGGACAAAATTCCCTGAAAATACCGAAAATCTGCGACTTCCACCCTTAAACTTTAATCTTGTAATGTTTTTAGCTCATAGCAACATTAACCGACTTCGATGAAACTTTGTGCATGTATATAAGTTACGTAGATTTACAAAGGGCGTATTTTAAATTTTCATTACAGGTAAAGATAAAGAAGTTAAAAATTAAGACCTTTAAATATTTCTTCACAATTTCTACCAATAGCAATTTTTAATCCTTTGAACATCTCAAACGAACTGAAGTCGTTTGATCCAATTTTAAACAAGTTATTTGATTTTTAAAGGTGTACGAATACTTTTTACACCCACTGTAGGTACATTACATTTACGTTCGTGTATTCATGAATTCTACCCAGAGATCGAAACAAACAGTTATCTTTTGTTTCTAAAAAATTCTGTTCGAACTTACATGCTTCATTTAGGAAAATATCTGTTCCTAAGGAATTTTTATGGTAAGAAATGTTACCATCAGGAACTTCTTTAAAAAGTGTTCCCCTAGAACAGATGTTTTAGAATCTGTATAATAACAGTTCCATGAAAACAATTTATTTAGAACGTGTGTTAAAGAAGCTTCTATGAGAGAAACACAAACAATTTTCGAGCTATGAATTAATTACATGAATGTTATAATTAACCCCTTGCCCTACGATTTATTTTACGGTTTCAGTTATTAGAACTTCTTTGTAGTTCGTAATTTCCTAGAAAAAGGAGAAAATGTGCATCTGTGTCATTATATGTCTATATGTAGTTTAATGGCTGTACATTAACAACAACAAAATAGAATTTTATTTCGGTTTAAAGGATAATTAATCACATACATATTTATTAGACATTGTTCAGAATCTTTATCACAAGTCTCACACGATGTTGTAGGGCAAGTGGTTAAAAACGTATACAGAATATCATTTTAATTGTGGTAATTATTTAATATTGTAGTATTTGTGCAATGATTGAGAGCTATTTTAATATTGATGAAAAGAATATCTTGTGAATATCTCTTTCTCCTGCACAAACTAAAACTTTTACTTTAAAGAACTTGTCTTTATCAGTTCTCATCGTCCTTCGTAATGTTAGAACATTTTTTAAAAAAGATTCCATGGTTCATGTTTTAAATAGAATCTATTAAAAAGTTCTAAAACTTTTTCGAACCATGCTTCTAACAGATATAGCTTATTTCATGATCTCGTTTTATTCGATTTAATACTTCATCTGCAGTTATTTGTATATAACATTGTATATATAACAGTTGGTTATATGTATCTACGATAATCAATAACAATTATATGATTTAATGAAATTTTTATTTAACATTAATCTTGATTTGATAATGTCTATTACAATCTCATTCCGATGGATGTTTTATTTAAAATCAAATATTAATATGGTCAACACTTTTGTTACGCGAAAGCTAAATTAAATATTGACGTGGGTCTGCGATCAACTCAGATCATACCAGTCTATATTAACACATAAAATTGACTATTTATTTATTTAGAGGGGTACTGGTATTTTAAATAAGCACTGTTGTATTTATTTCGATTTTATTTGTGGTTATTTCGAATAAATAAATTCACCCGAGCATTTTCTACAAAAGCTTCTGTACAGTTTTAATAATTATGAAGTAAAAAAATGTCGAACCTTAATAATAACATATTTTACATTTTAAAAACATTAAATAATAAAAAAATTAGGAAGCTAAATTTATGTACAATTATGGGCAGAAAAGTTTTGGTTTAAAAAATTTTAGGGGGATTAAACAAATTAAAATAAACTTGTTATTAGATTTTGTGTAATATTGAAAGTGAAAGAGGGATTTCATACAAATGTTAAAATGTAAAATTATGGGCAGAAACGTTTTGGTTTAGAAACTTTTAGATGGTTAATCGAATTAAAATGAATTTGTTATTAGATTTTGTGTAATATTTAAAATGAAAGAGGGATTTCATATAAATAGTAAATTTATGTAAAATTATAGATAGGAAAGTATTGGATTAAAAACTTATATTGACTTATCCGGTAATTCCAGTGTCAAAGCACGTGGCTGGTTAGTCGATAAATCTCGAGTCGATTGGTTTTCACTCTTATATGCCGGTTTTCTCTTTTCTATGATTTATTTTCAACAATTTAGTCACCAATAAAATCAATGAATTTTATTAACGAATTATCAACAAGTTTTCCAATTAACGTCATTTCCATCTTCGACTTCTTCTCGACGACCATATGAAGAATGGTAATTTATTTACTATTTCTAAACTAAACACAGTGCTAATGCTATGTTCTGCTGCTGCATTATTATGTGTATTCTTTCACGCATATAAGAATCATAGACATTAAAATAATGACTACAAGATATTACAATAAACATCATCACAACGTATAATAAGCGTAGCTATTTAGATTTCGAGCTTCAAAACGATGCGCAGAATATAAACTTGCAGACACGTTAGTTAATTGAAAGCATTCGCTTTATAACATTGCCATTATAAAATTAAACAATAATTGTGTAATAACTAGACTGCGAATTTGATTAGTTTATGACAAAAATGAGTACGTACAATTTAAAGCAGTGGACACATTAAGAACATTCAAGGATATCAATGTGTTAGTTTCAGATTAATAGAATAATTTAAAGAAGAAATAAAGGTTTAACTGCGTTTTGGAGAACTCTTTTTTTCAGGTTTTTTTTCAATACAATCTTATAGATTTCGACGAGAAAACGCCGAAAATGAAAATCTTAATGCGCGGAATTCATTAGTTAAAAAGTTATACGCATATAAAATTGAACACTTTCTAGCCTTTTTGACAGGTTACAGCGCCGCCATGTTGATATATTTGCTAGGTAATACACACAAAATAGGCTAAATACTTCCAAACAAATCCATTAGATGGCAGCACAAATACGTATGTAATACATAGTAACACATTTACTAAATCAAAATGCGAAACATTATACCATGGTCGGGCCGGCCTTCTCCGCTCCCACGCCGACCTAACCCCAAACCATCTTGGACTGTATCTTCTTTTTGAAATCCTGTATGTGATTCTGTGTATTTTAATTACTGGACACCGAAAACGAACGATTTCATGATTATTGTTATAAATTTTCATTTCGCAACGATGAGTACGAAATGTTTTAAATTTCCGCAACAATCCACAATCCCGAGTTCAAGTTATTGCTTCTTCTTTACTACTTGGCGTGTCTCTAAAGTTAAAAGTTCTAATACTTGAACTAGCCATTTCAAAATCAACAATAAACTTACTAATAATATATTTGTGAAAAACACTTGAAATTGCTTATGTTTACAAAGTATGTGTAACCACTGAATTGCTATCTAGCGCATACGCTCAGTACTATTTAGCCGATCCCGCAAATATACCATACTATCTAACACATGCACTGAACACTCATGGTCTATTCAGTGCATGTTCTGAATAGACCTACCTACCTCACCACTCAACGAATATCCAATATGGCGACGCTCTAACCTGTCAAAAACGCTTAAAATTGCTCATCTTTACACGCGTATAACTTATAAACCAGTGAATTCCTAACAACCATACACACATTTTCGGAATGTCTTCATCGATATCTACAGGATGATATAAAAAAAGTTCAAAGAAATTAAGAACACGGAGTTCTCCAAAACGCAGTCGAGCCGAAATCAATTTCTATTTGATCGCTGTGTCTTGCAATCGATGCAAACATTTTTATTTTGCATAAAGATCCGCAGTCTAGTAATAACTTGATATTTTCCGGAAGAAAAAATTCTATGTACAGTGCCTGGAAATAATATTCCGACGCTCTTTATAATGGAATAACATTTTTAACCGACTTCTTTAAAGAGTTAAGAAGATTAGTTTACTAGATGACAATACAATGAGTGTTTGAGTACACAGTTATAGACAATTGCTAGGTTTCTCAAGCATTGACAGAAAACTGTTATAGTTCACACATCATCTAGTAAACTAACCTTCTATCTCTTTAAAACAACTTGAGTCGTTGGATTCAATTTTTTAAAAATAATTCCATTGTAAAGTGTGTCCGACTATAAATTCCATCCACTGCACACTAATAATCATAAATAACCAGCCTGCGGATTTTTATGTAAACAAAAAATTGTCTGCATCGGTTGCAAGCAAAAGAAGTCAGACTTCTTCTTCTCGTGACAATTTTAGTAAGTTGAAAATATTGTAACAGTATCTCTACATTCTCTAAATTCTTTAACTGTTTAATCGTCTACTCATTTTGGCCATAAGTGCAGAAAATCCACACTCGAATCATTATACTGCGAATCTTTATCCAAAATAAAAATTTTATGCATCGATGAATATGCATTATAACTCTTTGCGGACGCGTGTCTGCTGACAGTCGCCCAAACAATTTTAGCGTTCTACGACTGCGAATAATTTTTAAAGAAATTAATACTCCCGAAAAATATGAATCAAATTTTGACTGAACACAACACGTTTCCCTTCATTTAATTCATACACCAAACTCCTCAGGAAACCATTTTGTTTCGCAAAGAAAAATTCGATGCATCAAGAAGTATGCTAAACGTAATCCCCGTCCGCTAAGTGTTAACCCTTTGCACTCGGAGCTATTTCAACTAAAAAACCAAACATTTCTTCTAACCTAGAATATTTCCATTGTACATAGTTATTTTCATTATATGCGTAAGAAACTGATATAGTACCTCACACAATATTTAAATGTTTAGTAATTTATTACATATGAACAAATTTAATCGTGTAAACAATATTCTGAATAATGGTCTAGCAATTTGTAGTGGCGCCTCAGAGTCGTCATTCGAGTGCTAAGGGTTAAATCAATTGACAATATTACTATGACATTCTTAAAATCTTCTAACGTTATCACCGTTTTAAGTTTTCAGTGTGAATTTTTATTACAACTGCATACAATCCGCAATGTCCTAATCACAACAGTCATTCATCTCACTCCAATCAGTCTACGCTCGGACCACGCGAGCATCGATGGTATAGTGGACATCGAATGTGACCGTTCATGAAAACGAGACCTCTTGTTTTTTTTTTTCAAAAAGCGAGCCATAGTAACATGTGTTGCGCCGTTACCTTTGAAACGATTTCAATGAGCCCGAGAGAAAGGCATGAATCGTCGGCGAGTGTAATGAGCGGCCCGTAATCAGGCGAGAAGTAGTTTGTAAACCATTTCGTGCCCGTTGAAAATTCCTGTGAACTCTCGATGAATATCCGATACGGTGACTGAAAGTTATTTCACGGTGGTTCCCTCTCGATCGGTGCTCGTTGGCCCGTACTTGCTGTTTGCGGATGTAGAGTCCGTTGCAGTAGTCGAGTAAAATGGCTCGCCATTGATGGAACGAAGACGTGTTACCGCCGCGCGCCGTACAGTGCGTTAAAAAGTCCGTTTTTTGGACAAAATCCTGTTAGTTGAAAATTAAAGGTGATACGAAATCATGTTTTCGACGAAAGTTGTAGGATACAAAAGGGAGTCCATGATGATTGTATTTATTTGACATTGCAGTAACCATGACAAGCTCTGTAGAGATTACAATTAAAAGTGGAAACTTGTATGTTAGTTTACGTATTCTTGAAGGTGACACCGAGACATTTCCAAAACACTAGAATACTTCTGTCTTTGCATAAACAATTACCGGGATATAAGTTTCATATCGCAACTTATATAATTCGCAACGTACATCGCGAAGTTGTTCAGTTGAACTTTGAACCGCATTATTCTCCTCTTTGCCTTGTAACTTGTTTCTGTAAACAGTTAATGAAAGTAAATGATTTCATTTTTGGATTGTTTGAAAATCATATATCCAAGATAGGCTTGTTCGTAATAGCTGACAGAAAAAATGGTTAAAAATTAACAACGGGCAAAAATCTTGCATAATTTTTTACAACATATATCCACGCATATTTCTGCCAAAATTCACGAAGGAGTTTTGAGGAATATTTTTTAAAACCTGAATGAAAGCTATCAGTAGCGTTTAATTTACATTATTAATATGATCTGAATATAATGAAAAAGCAACAACCTGACATCAAAATAACAAGAACACAGCATCAGTAACATATTCTATGTACACTTTTATAAAACGACCACACTAGCACTATTGGTAAATCAATTGTAATAGAAAGTTTTGACTTCCAGGCGTAGTACCCAGGTACACTTAATACTTGTTTATTGGTTTTAATGTCATTACATACTTTTGTAATAGATACCCAGGAACAGTTTTATGATGGTTTTAAATACCGACATGAAAAGTGATTTTTTGATTTTTGTCCATTGTCAATGCACTGTGGCGACGCGACGAATCGAATCAAACCGACACACAGTGGAGGAAACGGCTCAACTACGCGAACAAAAGTCTGGGAGCTAAGATTCATGAACAATTTTTTATTATCCGTGCTTCATAAATATATAGTAAAGAAAATTGAACAATATTTACATTTCATACAGAATTTACATTTTTAACAAAATTTAACATGCATTCCACATCGAAACACACACCCATTTAAAATTACTAGTACAAAGTAAAAGTAATTTTAATTTCTGTTTTTAGGTACTGTAAAATGTCTGAATTTTATTGTTTTTAGTTAAAATAAGAAATCACACGTTAACATACGATATCACAGATAATATTGTTAATGTTTTTTCTAGGATATTTATAAAATACATGAATTATATATATGCATACAGGGCGTTTAACAATAGCTGGGACAAAAATGTAATAGTTAAAATATTAAAATTCGAAAATTGGTAATTGTTCAAAAAACAAACTTCGAAAAAGTGGATATTTTCACGTCAAATAATGTGTATAAAATACATCTTGTATAATTTTTTACATTTACGCAGAACATTTTACATATTTTACATTTTGCGTGCTTTTCTTATTTTTGTCCCATGACAACGCACTGTGCGAAGTGGCACGCCGCACGGATTAGATCCGTCGATGTATGCGTAAATCTAGACGTATTTATACATACACCGACGTCAGCCTCGTAGATCATCCAAGAAAGACCCCTCTGTCAACGTCTCGAAATGGTCTACCTCGATTACCAAATATCCTGTAACAAAGTGATATTACCAGCGCGACGCGACGTCTCCGCGCTATTTATCATCGGCTTTAGCATATTTTCCTTCGTTTCGGTCAGAGATCGAAATAAATAGTTATCTTCTGCTTTTAACAACATTTTAGTCGACATTCTACAGATTTTCCACTCCAAATTAACCCTTACACAGACCAAATTTACCTCTTCACAGATTAGCCTGTCCCTCATAATGCCGGCAAGGAGTTATAACTTATAACATAATGGCGTTTTTCAACAAACTCCTACAGTCCATGTCTTGAACAGAACCTCTCCAAATCTATTAATTTTTCGATCACTGACCAATTTACTTTTTCGATCCCTGACCAATTTATCTTTTCAATAATTGTAAAATATCTGCTCTTCTCATAAGTAGTGTTAAAATAATCTTTTGCTACTTTAACGGTAGACAGAGCTGCATGTCGACAAATGAACTTCAAGTTATTGCATCTGCATATTTTGATAGTTGTTTCTCAACAACATCTGTAGCATAACTCTCAGATTGGAACTTTTCCTTTCGGAACAGATTTTCTGCTTAAGGCGTTTAATTGCATTTTTAGCAACTTTGATTTCCTACATGCACCATCTTACACGAATATAGAATAGTGCAAGTTTAATTTTGTTTTGAATACCGAGTATTTAGTATTAATATTTGGAAACAAAACATAGTCGGAAGTCTTCTTTCTAGTGCTCAATATATGCGTTTACCAGCAGTTACCTTCAGTTACGTGGTTAGCTTGAGTACTCTTCACTGTAGTATAATAGTCCTCGAAATTGATGTAGTTGTAAACTGCAACACTGTGCTAGAGACACTTTCTGTAGTACACAATAACACTCCGTACGCAGAAAACAATCCTTTGTTATACTACACTAAAATGCTTATAAACTTGTATCATATTACATTGCGTTTTATAGTATCGTCGCAATAAACTGTAAGTCTAGATAACTGGTGTATAGTCGGCCGCGCGCGACAGAAGTCGAGCGATGGTGATACACCGCGGTCGAAAGCAAGGAACACACAAGAGAACAAAATTTTTCGAGTCCTATGTCGGATAGTTCAAATTTGAATATGTTGTAGTCTTTAGTAACCTATGAACGAATCTCAAAGGATTTTTCGAAATCTTAAAAAAATGTTGGTTTTACAGACGTGTAAAGAACTTTTTTTCATTAAATTATAACACTAGAACTAACGTACCGAGGAAAATGAGTTTTTAGGAGCTTATAGTGAACACAGAAGAGTATCTATTGAAAATATTTCAATTTCGAAAAAATGGTTTTTCACCATTTATTTTGAAAATGTTTTAAACAAATGCAATTTTCCTATAGCCAAGACTTTATTAAAAATTCGAAAAAAACGAGGTAACAGCTCCAAGTCTCCTCTTTAAGAACCTATTTTTTAAAAGGCAGGCGCTTTAAAATTGACGGAATTAAAATTATTTGAAGCGAACGCCGCGAAGGCGCGCGGCACGAACAGCACCGCACACTCTAACACCGTCAATACTGAGAAAACCTTGCTTACCTTGGTTCTCCTGTAGAGCCCCAGAGAGGTGAAAATGATTCCTGTATTCACAAATATTCTGTGTGCAACATTGAATCTGCCTACTCGTTAAATTTACAAGAGCATTTTAATTATTCGCTCTATGAAATTATTGTACAGAAGGGGTCAATGTCCTTTCACTGCACAATCCGGCCCACATTGTTAATTTATTCACGATCACAGTAAAACTATTCATATATCTCCATTGGGTCCACAAACGTTGAATGAAATCCACACAAATAATTCGCAGAAGTCCACATATCACGCACAACTAATTCACATTTGATGCACGTAAATCGACTGTTTCGACTGCCCGTACACGAAAAACCGTCCGTCCATACTCACGATCGTATATGCGTTTATCTGTGACGGGTAACTATTTTTTTGAGCTTCTAAGGACGAGCCGAACGTAGAGAAGGACAGCGCGTGTAAAGCGAGACCACGCGCGGGCCTTTGAACTGGGCAGGGCGACTGCGACTCTCCGCGTTTCTTTTTTTTCCCATACGCTATCCTTCCTTGCGCCCGAAACGTTCATCGTCATTTAAACTACTAAATACTACAACAGTATTTACACAGTTGAAATCGTATCGTGTTTGGTCTTTTTTAATCAGAAAAATGCCACAAATATATCGATGAAAGTTTTATAAACAAAATAAGTAATAATAAAAACAATTAAATATTGGTGTTACATTATAATGACGCACGGGCCTTTGGATTGTGCCGACGATTGCGAATCTCCGCGTCGCATTAGTAGTGATTCACACCGATATACCCGAGCCGAGATCGGATTACTAAAATGGAGGGGATATTTTTTCTGCGTTTATCTGTTACAGCTTTTATGCGGTAATAGAGGATTTACTGTACAAACAGAGGAAGATTCAGGTAGTAGTGGGAAAGGTGTTGTCGTAGTGTCCCTCTGTCGACAAGCATAGGAAGTAGCCGCCACAGACCTAATGAAAACTGCCACAAAGATAAACGTCTGTAGCTACATAAATCGTGGAATGAACGTGCTCCTTGCAAGCCTAAATTATTTCATCCAAAGCACTGAGAAAGTCTATTTCTTTAATAATTGCCTCGCCTGGACATGCGAAAGTGTTTCTCTACAAGTGTCCCTTAAAAAATGGATGGATAAGACGCGAAAAGATTTTATTCTTCTAATACAGCGACGGGTAAAAGAAAGTTTAAATTGTAATGTATCCGATACCTACCATAAATTTTACAAACGGAAATTTTATTTTAATGCAGCAATAAATGACGATATCTTATAAAATGATAGAAGCAAGAAAATTACAAAAGGGATAGAAAATTTGTTGGAATGATTGAAATTCGCGCGTCGTGTGGTGTTAGCGATTCTGTTGTGTGGTTGGAATTGCGTTGTTTTCGTTTCTCCCGCGTCTTCGCGCTTTCGTTGGTTTGCCTCCGTATAGTGTGCACGTGTTTGATGCGATGTGCATCCTGTATATTTGAACAAAATGATAGTTTTTATAACAATGAAACAAAAACTGTGTAGACAAAAGTACGTTTAACTCCACATTTTTGTAGTTACAATTTCGATATTCGAACATTTTGTTAGTTTTATTACATTATAGGACCACATTCACTGTCTATTAAAGCTTATATTATAACTTATTACAGCTTATTTATTATCAATCTTTCCCTGTAATAACTCCATAGAAGAGGGAAGGACATTAATGCTGAAGTTAAAACAATAAAATTCTATTTGATTTTAATAGAAGGCATAACATTCATATTTATTAGATTTTAAATGTAGTGATCTGAAGTGTTTCAAAAATAATGCTTTCTTTGTTAGTACGAGCACTTAAAAGAATATGCTCATTTAAAATTGTCCAGAGATTTTCAATGGAGTTAGGATTTGAGGGTTCTGGTGGGCAGTCGAATTTTTCAATTCTTTTTTCCTCAAAAAGAAAATTGGATTGTACCTTTGAAGTGTATTGATGGTCGACGACATGCTGAAAAATAAACGACAGAAATCAGTTTTATTATTCTTATTCATCTGTATAATTAAGGATGTAGATGTTAGTTAGAATCAACGTATTCACCGAAATGGAAAGAAATATCGACAAATGTGTACTATGTAGTTGTTAATATTACCATAATGCAAAAGACTTTAACACGTTGAGTGCCAATGCAGCAACGTCAAAAATCCATAAAATCGAAGTGATTTATTCAATAGAATAAAGATTGAAAAGGTTAAAAGTATAACACTGAAAAGTCCTTCAACCTTCTTGCTTTTTTGGATATTAATCAAATTTGGTACAATGAATACATTAAGATAAAAATTTGTTTTTAAATCTGAATAAATAATTCCGTCAGCCATATATGGTTGACGTGGCAGCCAACGTGTTAACCTTACTTTTGTCCGCTGCACCAGTGATGCCTGAAACACCCAAAACTGAGTGGATTTTCCTCCCCTCTTTTTCCCCTTCCACTGTCCCATTCCACTACCTGAGCACACTCCAACGTCTTCCACTAAGACCGTAAACTGGTCACGTGACGTGCCGCGCAACTTGTCACATATTTATTACTCTGGTCATCAGAGAGGTGGTAAACTGTATTCTCCTCGATTTAACCGATCTGGCAGCACCGCGCTGCACGTGTAAAATAAAATGGATTGTTAACGCATTGTGTGAAAACAGCTGGTAAAATAAAAAAAGTTTGATGCCGTATAGTGTGGCAAGGATGTCCCGGATTAAATGACCGGTTTTACATTCTTTTATTTTATAATTATTCAAGTTATAAAAATGATTCCATTAGAAATTATTAAATAAATGTCTTCATTCGAGCAGGTATCGTTAGAAAAATTTCGAAGAATTTAAATAGACTGAGTTTTGTAACTTTTTATAAAATAATGTATAACAATCACATACTGTGCTCGGTACGGCTAGTGTTAATATTCATACCCAGAAATTCCAATTTTATACTTTCTTCTGTTCGTCGCTGTGTTTCTTCCTGGATTGGAGAAAGTCCTCTCAGCCATTTGTTTGAAAAATGCATAATGATAAGTTAACTTTACTTTATTAGTAGGGGATTATGGAAATTCACATTTTGATCGTACTGTTAATTACGGACATTATTGACTGTACAAAGCAAGACAAATAAAAACGAATTAGACAGATTAGAATAAAAGTTCTGTTGGTCGTTGGACGAACGTCACTCGAACATTATTTTAATTGACTCGTACGAGTGGTCGTTCGCATGGAAAACGCAACCACGGTTGGTGGTTCTAGCAAAAGGGAAAATATGGGAGAGAATAATTTCTCTTTTCACGGGAACATTCTTCCTTTATTCATGGACGGCCGCGTAAATGGAAGACAAATTTACTCCGCAGAAGGAAAGTTTGCCTCGTTCTGTGTTGCCTTACCTATGAGGTAAACGTTAACTGGTATCCGATTATACCATGGGCGTGTGAAACGACTGAGAGCTTGTTGAAGTTCCCTACGCCTACGCAAATTGCGCCAAGGTTAAGATAATGCATCGCCTTGTTGGGAAACAAAGTTAACTGAAAGACATATTTGCACGCCGATGGCCTATCGAATCGTGTACAAATGAACAAAAATATGTGCGGACAATTCGCTTTTCGTATCCGATTGATTTCGAAATGCAAAGAATCGGAGGCTGCGCAACTATACTAAATATTAATATACATATGATAATAAATAATAAATACAGTGGTGGACAAATATATTCAGACGACATCTTGAAAGAAGGAATAACATTTTTGAAAACGGACTGAACAGCTTCATTTTTTTTACTGACTTCATTCAATATTAACTCGTTGATTTTAAATAATTTTTTAAAGATTTTAATCATTTCCTTGAAATATGATGCATGTACATATTAGTGCATGATAATTTATTGCATTGGATTTAGAGATTTGCATTGTCTTCTTAGAGTACTTCTACTCCAACAATTGTTGATATAATCGCATAGATGATAAAAATCTTAACAAAAGTCGTTCTGACCTGAAGAAATCAATAATGGTGGACAGGATGAAGGTAACAATGCGAGTGAAGGCGACTGACACAATAACCTGTTCAAAATAAATTATATTTGTTTTATAAAAATAAATTAAAATAAATGAAAGATATTAAATTAGTGATTGATAACATTTAGAAGAATTGATGATAATTACACTGCAGATTTTTATACGAAATAAAAATTGTCTGTATTAATTGCAAGATACAGGAGCTACAGTGATATTTATTTCTTTTCTTGATTAGTTCCTTAAATAATTTTACTGTTTCATATTCTATCGACACAACTTTTTTATAAATACATAAAATCCGCTGTCTAATGATAATAAATAGTAATTATTGGAATTTTTATTTAGAAAATTTAGGGGGTAATAGTAGCACAAACATAAATATAGGTAATGTCCTTTCTACTTTTATCTTTGTTAACCTTTCAAGGCCAGACTACTTTTTGGTGGTACAGTATGTAATCGATAAATGTCACAACCACGGGTCTGGCCAGTGACACTTCGTGTTCAGGTATACTATTCTTTGACTTGTGCCGAACGTAGAAAAGGACAGCGAAGCTCGAGAGGCCTCGGTCGCCATTAATGCTTAAAACCCGCAGTCTAGTCATACCGTATTAGATAAATTAAATATCGTGAAATTACCATTATTACCATTATTACCAATTACAATTACAAATTACCATTATTATGGGAATGTTAATTGTTAGGTAATTTCGATAGATTACGCAGTATTAGTTATGACATTTAATTTACTGTAAACGCCGTTTATCGCCAAGCTTAGCGAAACGTTTGGATAATTTTATGAGCCATAAATTCCGTATTTGTCATTAAATGGGCAAATAATTCTGGCGATATAAACACCGAGGCTTCTCTTTTGTCATAAATGTCAAACTGTTGTTTAAACATTTTAAATTAACGCCTGTATTTCGTATGTTTTAATGATCAATATATTTATTTGCACAATTTATATTTTATTCGAGATACAGTAAAAACAAGACTTTTTTCAATTTTTTAAATGTATTCTACATTTTACTAGTCATTTCTATGTGTTTTCTTTTATTAACTAATAAGCTTTATGTCGAGTGAACTGCAAGGTTAGTATCAACAGTTGGAGAATTGTATTGCATGCGATTATATTTTGTTTATATACGTTACTTGCATTATTTTCGTTTGATAAGTGGATTTTTGGTAATTATTTACATCCTTCTAAATAATTAGCGGATTTTTTATTATGGACTGCATTAAATTAGGAATTTGTTAATCTTCAAAAATAGCCTTAATATTAGTACTATAAGTATATATAAGTATATATATGTATATCAACCTAAGTCCAAAGAATTTGTTGTAATGAAGGAGTATACAAGTTTGATATGACTATTGTTTGTATAAGTAGTATTTCACTTGATCTCTCCTTGGTAAAAGGATATTTGTTTTTCATTTCCCAAAACAAATGTAGAGAGATCCTTTTTTTTTATGTAGACAGCAGCTGTTTGTGTTGTCCGATTCCTATTGCACCGCCAGTTTAATGTTTATCTCTCTTAATAAATATTGGGAGTTTACGTAAAACACTACATTTTCATCGTCCATATAATCCTTTTGGTAATTGTTTAATATTTCAAATGTTGTATCCTAATATAAAAAATTGCACTTTGGGAATAAAACCTATTCGGATTTGTATTTGCATGTCATTTCCCCGTTGTTGACACAAGTGGCACACACTCCTAAAGTTTACACGTTCATGTTTTTTTCACAAAAGATTGTTTATTTTTGTAGGTTTCAATTGAATTCTCGAAATACGTATGTACAAAAACAAATTGGTTGTTTTTCAATTTACTTCCGAATAATTGACGTTTCTCTATACAAGGTGGACCAATAACTATGACCACTCTGATTATTTCCGTTGCTGGTAATAATACGAAAAAATTATACATACAAGACTCGTGTGGTATATCAGCGGAAATATTATAATCCAAACATTTTTTATGTGAGTGAATGCGTTTTGGAGACTTCAAGGTCACCTTGCTTTCTTGAAATGAAATTATCTACTTTTTGTATCGATAATCGATGGAGCATCGAACTCTGTGTACAAAAAAATGTATTGTTCTCCATATATCTTAAACCCAATAGTTAACAAGGTATTATCGAAATATTAGGTTGTTGCATATGAAATGTCCGATTCATAACAGTAACTTTAAACAAGCATAACTTTTCCCCTAAATAAAACTTATTGATTAAAATAAGCACCATTGTAATCATCATGTTCTGTCACAAATGATGAGTTTCTCAATTATACCACGATAAAAATTGAATTTTTTAGTCGTTCACTTTCCTCATTTATAAGATGGTCATTTTTAAGTTTTTTCTATCACCGAGTAACAGTGCGTTCATTTACTAGCACATTTTGACTAAACATCACATAATGTTGTAGTGAACAGTGATGCCGGAAACAACCAGAACTTATTGTTTTTTCCTCTCCTCCTTTTTCCCTTCCACTATCCCATTCCACTACCCGAGCACACTCCAACGCCCCCCACTAAGACCGTAGACTGGTCACGTGACGTGCCGCGCAACGTGTCACATATTACTCTGGTCATCAGAGAGGTGGTAAACTGTATTCCCCTCGATTTAATCGATCTGGCATCACTGGTCGTGAATGTGTTTATTTTCTCACTCGTGTAGACGATCACATCGACCGATATTGAAATAAACGTTATTTAAAAATAAAGTTGAATATGAAAATAGAAACTGAAAATAGGCCTTAAATGATTAGCTTTGTATCTCTAAATGATATACATAATAAACCTGTAGATTATAATATTATTTCTTGATTAAAACACTTCATAACATTTGCATTTTGAAATCGGATATTTCATATGCAACGACCTAATAATTGTCAATGCGAACTTCCTATTTATATGGAAGCTCGAACGTGCTCGATATGATGTCCCTCAATTCAAATATGGCGAGTACATGCAAGTACAATTTTACGCAGAATTTGATACTCAATTGATTCATGATACAAAGGGTAGGTCATTCCATTTGTGGCGGCTACTTCCCATGCTCGTCAACAGAGGGACATTACGACAACACCTTTCCCGCTACTACCTGAATCTTCCTCTGTTTGTATATATGCCGTCCTAAACTGTCCTTACGACTTCCCGCGTCTAAGGCACAGGTCCGCTAGATAGCCTTACTGACGAGTCCTCTAGCGGTCCTAGGACGAAACGCTTCCTTCTCCTTTTTCCTCCTCTCACACACTTTTCAGCCGCCATACATTTAAAGAAATTAAGATGATCTTGAAATGTCCGAAACGTCTTCACCCATATAAAAAAATTTTTGCATCACAATATTTCTCCTTCTATACCAGGGAGTTCCAACGTATTCCCCTGCGAGAACTGCAAGGTCCCCACCATCGAACCTCTTCCCACTACTACGTACGGCCGTAGAGTTAGTGAGCGCTGCGCGCGCCGCGTGGCTCTCGTGGTGGGAGCTCCCCACTACTATACATTATAACGATGAAGTGTAAGAGTGAGGGAAGAACCTAAGCGGGGAAGGTGCCTCGAATAGCTCCGGAGCTACTGGTTAGAACTTCCTGTTCTATACCATGAAAATGTATGTATCATTTTGTCATATTATAACAAACAACGGAAATATTCAGGGTGGTCATAGTTATTGGTCCATCCTGTGTTTTCAAGTCACTTTAGAATAAACGCGAATGCTCGATCAGAGGTGGGTAAAATAATAATACAAATAGTAAATAGTCTATTTTATTTGAAATCGCACGTTCACTTTTAAAAATAAAATTTCACTTCTCAGAGAAAGTTTTTAAAATAGTATTGTGTTTGAAGAATTCTCAAAATAGTGTGAGTTTTACTTTGAGACGGTGATTCTACGTGAGAAAACAAATCGAAAATTTGGAATAAGCTTTTCTCATTTGACGCGTTGTTTTCGAGAAAATCGACTTCGAAAATGTTGTGGTCTCTGGCATTTTAATGTCACCTGTTTCTTTAATCTATTTCCATCGTCCATAAATATTTTAAATGCTAACTAACGCAAAATTCAAATATTTCATTAGATATTTTAGATTATTAAATTTTGCTATTTACTTAAAATAGTATTTTATTTGAATCATAGAAACAATGACTATCTAAAATAGTATTTGAAATATTTTCTCTGCAAAATTTTACCCAACTCTGTGCTCGATCGTGCAGAATACCGCTGAAAATATGTAAACGAAGAGTATGTATAAGCAAAAGCCGCGTATCGTTTTAAGAATTGACACTCGAAACACCAAGTAAACGTACGCTCGCGTCTCTTTGTATAATGCATTCGTATCAAAGGGTCGATATTATCCGGAGTTCGATTCCTGGCCCGTCGAAACGATGAAATATTGGAAAATGTATGGGTGCAGTGAATATTACCGAGCTGTGAAATGCATATTTACGAGATTTACACATCGGTTTCGTCGCTCGGGATGATTTATGTCCGAAGATTTTAATGTATCGTGAACAATGGCAGAACGCGATACGTTATCATGATATATTTATTACTCGAACAAGTTGTCCATCGATTCGTCAATCTGCAGTGAAAAACAGCCGGCCATAGGCTGACAAATCTAGCGTGTGTTGTGTGGAAAACGTATTTTGACGCCATGGGGACACAGGTTTAATGCGATAAATCGCGCTGGAACGCTAGTTTCGGACACTTGCTGTTCCAAACTGCAAAACTATCCCTAACCCAATAGTACTGTGGGCGTAATTCAGTTTGCGGAAGCCGAACCACGTTATGGATACCCATGTATCCGTATAGTTCGGCGAAAATGCTCTCCGAGATTTCAGAATCCACGAAAGGAGCCTTTCGTCGGTCCGACAGAAACTTCACAATGCTTCCATCGTCGAGCAAATATTAGCGTATTAAATATTAAATAGTCGTGTTGTAAATTTAAATTTTCTACCTTTATCGGTTAGTTTTATTGCGACAAATAATAATGTAATTGTGTCACACGTGAAGTAAGGTCGAAGTTTTAGCCCTTTGCGGACGGAAATTATGTTTAGCGTACTTATCGACGGTTCGAATGTACAATTTTCCTTGGGAAATGAATTAGTGTACAGAAAGCTACGCATAAGAATTAAATGAAGGAGCAAGTGTTGTGTTTGGTAAAAATTTGTTTGGTGTTTTTTGAGAGAAATAATTTTTTAGAAAGTGATTTTTAGTCACGGTGTAGCAATTTTACTTGGGCGACTGTCTGCAGACACGCGTCCGCAAAGAGTTAAACCACGTTTATCGACTTTTATTTTTTGAGCCACCATTCTGCCAATACGCCCATGGATTTTTTGCACGAATAAAAGGTTACAAATGATTTTCGAGTATTTCACTGTGCTCCGAACTATTCTTTCTGCAAGACGGAAAAGCTAATTCAAGGTTCAGAACGAAAATATTATTGATTTTGGAACAAAATAGAGTAGTTTATCGATAACTGTCCTAAATATCTGGCCGATATCTGTTCCAAAACAATCCCCACTTCCGCGGGGATGCACGTTTATTCGATTCGATTTTATTCATACTTTCTGTATGCAGCATGGTTACACGCGAACAAATCAAAATTCATTAATCTGAAACTTTCTATATGGACCATTTATTTTGAAAGTGGTGTAAGTCTATTAGCTCTTGAATGAATTTTTGCTTTTTACTTTAAGCGATTTTCTTTTTTAAAACGGTTTATTATATACTGAATTGTTCATTATTTTTGCAATACCTCTATAAATCATTCTATTATTCATATGCTGAACTACAGATACACGATCTGCAATTGTTGTTTGTCTCAAATTTCAATTACTTTTATGATAATCACCACACAACTGATTTCCAAAAAAAAAAGATTGCATCAAGCACAAATGACACATTTGTTCAAACAAACGAAGGAAATTCAAATGTGTGGTTAATTTCGTTTATTTTGAAGGTGGTAGAAGTCCATTTGTCAAAAAAAATTGAGAAATCATAGAATAAACTAATAATTTAGAGTGAACTTTTTAGTTATAAACAATTCACACTTAGTATTTTAAAGTATCCATATATATTGATCAATTTAAAATTCGTCAGTAAATGAAATTGCCTAACGGTTAGTTATGACAGTGGTGTAAGTTCATTGACGACCCAGAAAGAATATATTTGTTAGTCAAAATTCACATAAAAATCATTTATGTAATCGATTCAAATATTTCTAAAATCATAGAAACATTGCCAAACATAGTACACTTTATTTATTTTTTTAATCGAATAAAATAGGGGAGAGTTGCCGAATTAGAACCGTCGCCTAGATTGGACCATCACTGTATATGTCCCGTTTAACACATACATGCTCGTAATATAGACAAAATAGATTAGCTTTACAATCGAATGGAGCAGCATTCAACACATCAAAGCTACCTAATCCAGACCTTCATATGTCCTAAACCTCATAGTTAACGAGATATAGTATTTTATCCATAAATGTCCAAACCAGTGGTCCGGCCAGGGACAATTACGGGCCAGGGATACTATTCTTTGATTTTTGCCGAATGTAGAAAAGGACAGTGAAGCTAGCGAGGCGTCGGTCACCTAGAAGTGTAACATAATACGGGTCCGGTATATCGGTGTGAGACCACTACTAATCCAATGACAAAATTTCTTTATTTTTCATTATTTTTTTATGGGATTTTCACAAACATATTTGTGGCATTTCTCTAATGAAAATAATACTAAACAAAATATAATCCACTCGAGCTTCGCTGTCCTTTTCTACGTTCGGCAAAAGTCAAAGAATAGTATACCTGGCCGATAACTGTCCCTGGCCGAACCCGTGTTGTTGACAGTTATCGATAAAATGCTGATGATATAACTATAAAACTTATATTTGACTGGTGTATGTCTACAACATCAGCGTAGTTAGAAACGTAATCGCAATATTTTAACTGAATGGTTAAATTATAATACAATTAGTTAAAATAAAGAATTCTAATAATGTGTGGATCTTCGTTCTTTTGTATTAATTCCAAAATACAGTTAGCCGTATTTTTATAGTTTTTTAGTATTTAACACAATTTGCATTCTTAAAAAATTAGATTGCATTAGCATTGTTTGCCGACAAACGTATACACTAATACTTTTTAATTCTCCAGTACTACAGCCAAAAACATGCAATTTTTCGTTGACGTTTCTCTTAAGGGGGGAGCCCTATGAAAATGGCCTGTTTTTCAAAAATTTTTGATTAAGAATGCAATGCGTAGATTGATTTACAATTTCAGGTATCATTTATCGATGTTATAGTGTAACAAAAAATATTTTTTTAAAGTTTAATTGTTAATGATAATGGTGAAATGACGGCTTGAAAATAGCATCCTGTAAATGTTCTGTGCAGCGTACAGTTCACAAAAATGATCTGAAACAAAAAAATCCAAATGGAATCGTTAGTTTATGCAAAAACGCTCAGCACGACGTTTTTCTTTTTTTTTTAAATTTGCAAAATTGCAAAAATGGCGACGTTTTGAAAAGAAACGGATTTTTTTCTATAAATAATTGTTAATAGCAATATTTTAAATAAAAAATTAAAAAATCGGAGCTCGTCATGCTGAGGCCAATTGTTTATAGAATATATATATATATATATATCAAGTTTCATAAAGATCGAGTAATTAGTTTACGAGCTACATTGCACGGCGTGCGCAATTTTGCGTTTCGAGAAAAATGCGTTTAAAGTTTGTGTAACAGAAAAATTGTGAAAAAATCGTAATTCATTTTAACTTACCGCAGTTTTTTGCTAATCTGCGATTCCGGGGCCATAGAACAGTTCTTCCTCTTTATCAAAGTATTGTATTTCAGCCGTTTTTTCGTCTTTTCGAGAAGCACGAGCCTCTTTAGTACAATCAAGACTGCTGCGCTCCTGCTATCTAATACGGCGTTTGTCCTCGTTTTCGGCAAATTTTCTGCTCTGCTGTCCACTTACTATATCGAGCAGTTGCATCGTTTGAAGGACAAACGAAAATCCTTCGTCGAATATACCGGCAACCAAAAAACCAGCTATTTCAACAGTTTTTAACCCACAATTTAAATGCTTAGGAGCTAAACGCCAAACGACAGCGTTAAAGCTCTCGTTTGCATTTTAGGTATGCCCACCTAGACATCTCTCTAATAAATCATCCCGCGATAAATCGTCGTAAATTGGACGAATATGTTTTTGAACATCTTCGTGCAATACAGGTGGATGGTCAAATTTTTCTCCCAACGCTTGTGCGACGTGCCACTTACACCACGAATTAGGGGAGTTCGAGCGACGCGCTCAATACAACTCTCCACTTTATTTTGAAAAGAACATACAATAACATGTCTGATAGCATTCTAACTTTATTATCGTATTCCTGTGGAAATTTCGTATCGATGTAAGCAAAAAAAAAATGCTAAAAAATTTCATTTTACATAAGGTTCCCACTTAAAAGGTCAGAGCTTGTCACACATACTGAAACATATTGCTATATTGCAGGATATCACCCTGAGTGAAGCAAGATTTCATTGAGTAATTCCATGATAATTCAATCATAATTAAAACAGAATTAAATAAAGTTAAAATGAATAATTTATGTGAGATAACAGTTTAAATTAGAGACTTAAAAATATTGCATTTGCAACAACCTCGTAAAAGCCAGTACATTGCCTTCGGTCATTGTATTCAGACTACATGCAACAATTTCACTTTTTGAGGTACGATACCATGTCGTAAATGGTAACTTGTCTTTGACTGCCCACATGATTACCGAACATGTAGATGACCAAGTATACGTACCGATTGATTTATTGCCGTGATACGATATCTTACTGTTTATTATTGTTGATTTATTTCAGTGCTTGGCAATTTGTCTAGCGCGAATGTCGTTCAAATTGCCTGCAGCCTACTTAAATTACTCGTTTTCCTATTATTAATAACCCTATGGTCCGCCTTATATTATTTCAGACGTTTGAAACGTTTATGAAGATACACTTGGCAATTTTCGCAATTGAATTTTCAAGCACCAGGACTAGTTTGTATTGCTTCACAGTGGTAACAAAGTTCGATTTATTCAGATTATACATAATTCTTTTCTATCTACCTAATAATATTTCACTATAATTATCATTACGTTTGAAATAACAAAATGAAAAGCCTCATACGAAATATTTTCATTTATTCGAAAAATCTAGTATTAATAAATTACTTTCATTTGTCTCAATGACAGTGTAGATATTAATTTTTTTGTGAACATGAGAGATAGAAAAACGAAATAAGAATAATGCGATTGTAACCTAAAAATAATTTTAATTAGGTGTTTTGTGCATTTATGACAAAAATGGGTAGGTGTAATTTAAAACAGTAAAAACATCAGAAGAATTATTTAAAAATACTGTTATATTATTTTCAACCTATTAAAGATATTAAGATGGGAAATACATTTCTATTTCACTTCCAGTTTGCTGCAATTCAGGTAGAAAATTTTTATTTTCCATAGAGATTCGCTATCTACTGAATTATGATATTTTACTTATTATAATATTTATTTTCAACCTAAAATATGGTAATGTTCTAGATTTCATACGTCTGTACATCTTACATATGTTGTACATTTAGTCTTTTAATAATAATCAGGGCGGTAACTGATAATATCAATTTACTCAACACATTACAGTATTCAATCGTTAAAAGTCGCAACCACAGGGTCCGTAACATTCATCGTCCATTACACAAGTAAATATCATCGCAATTATATCTTATTTAGTATCATTTTCATTAGAAAAATTCAACGAATATGTTAGTGAATGTTCCATAAAAAAGTATTAAAAAGCAAAGAAGTTTTGTCATTGGATTAGTAGTGGTCTTACACCGATATACTCGACCCATATTATGTTACACTTCTAGCGACCGAGGACTCTCGAGTTTCACGGCCCCTCACGGGGTATACCCCGCGGAAGTGGGGATTGTTTTGTGACACTTCTTGTTCAGAATTTGGCGACTTTTAGCGATTAAATACTGTACTTACTTACCTAAAGCTATTTAATAGATTTTAAGTTTTATAATTTCCAGTTGAGGACCTCTTAAAAAATTATTCAATGACAATGACAATTTTAGCCATGAACCAGCAAGCCATCCTCAGCAATGCAATCATTTCTATCAAGATTATTTTTTAGAAGAAGATAAAAATTATTTGGTGTGTATGCAATCATTGAAAATCGTACTACATATATGTATATACATGTTATTGTAATTAATGTGTTACGTAACTTAATCAGAAATTATAACATTGCAAGTCCCTCAAATAAAATATAACCTCCAAAGAGACTGTGGTCTTTGTTCATTGTTGAACGTATCCATTATAAACTTTTGTGAATAACTTTCGAAAATCTAATGAAATACAAATGTACACCCTATAAAATGCCAAGAAATTATTGATCTTGATACAAGTAAATGTGAGACAAGACAGACACAAAAGTAGAACAAATTTACGAAATTTGTTAGAAAAATTTACAAAACATATGCATGCATCAATGAAAATTGCAAAAAATGTTTAGAAGATAAAGAAAATGTCAAACAATATGATTTATCTATACATTATACATTGTACATTTTATATCTCAAAGCTAAATTGAAATTATCGACGTTCCACGATATTATTCATAACATTTCGATACCATCGATATCTATCGATAACGTGCTCGATAGCCACGTCACTTTACTCTTCAAATGGACCGTATGCGTGTCCTATAAAACTGAACGTTCCTCATTCTCGTTTTTACGTCTAAGCGACAATCCGGATAATCGAAATCTTGTTGTCGCCGCCATTGAAACCGATGACGGTGTTTTTACGTGCGGGTTGCTACGGCCGACGATCCCTTCGTTCTGTTTCTTCGTGCCTTACGAAATTAGAGATACGCTCGTAAAACGACACGTGAAAAAGTGGAACGGCGTGGAGTTGAATGGAGTCCATGAAAGAAACTCATTCGTTTTACCTCTCTGTCCCCTCCTCTCCCCCCTCTCTTTCTCTCTTTCATTCTCCAGACGTCGGTACGGGTGAACAAGTTAATTCTGACGGCCGTTGTGTGATCTCAACAAAAAGGTCCCGGTAGAGTATTCACTATTACGCGGGTACATTGTTAATTCGATGCCCGTGACATTCGAAAACTAATTAATCAATCACGCCGAATGTATATACCACGTAGACTTTTTCACATCTTATTTCTAGACTGCGAATCTTTATGCAAAATAAAAATTGTCTGCGTCGATTTCAAGTGACTAGAGCCAGATAAACAGTTAATTTTTATTTTAACAATTCCAACAACCTGAGAATAATACTTTGGCATTTTTAAATTGTTTTAACCTTTCTACTATTTTAAATTGCACTTACTTATTTTTGCCATAAATCCATAAAATCCGCAGTATACTTATTTCAATTCATAGTAAACATCATTATTTCTCTTCAAACTAATCCTCTTTAACATTTTGAATGTCATGTCGGTCTATTTTTGTTTTTACGAAATTTTAAAATCAATTTTTAGTACAATCTATTAAGTAAACCTGTTAGGATTTACGAAGTATAAGAATGTTATAAAAATTATTGTTATTATACAGGGTTATCCAAAAGTACCTTTAGGATGTTGAATGAGAATTCCTGTCAAACGCCATGTTTGTTTCTTCTCATTTTCTTGTATTTCTAACTTACAATGGTAATTATATGGAAAAGTCTGTGTACTCCGATTTTTATGAAATTTTAATATATTATAGATTTCGACATTTTGAATATCTTTTTCCTTTTCTAATATAGGGGCGTCGCTTTTAGTTTTCGAGATATATGCAAAAAACTATCGGTAATGTTAATTTCATAATGGAAACCTTCTTTTTAGAAAAACTGGGTGGGTGGGTGTGGTGTTGTCGCTTCTCATCTCCACAACGTATTTACAAACAAAAAATAAACAGATGTGGCCCGAAAATCCAGGAAATATCTTTGAAAATTGAAAGCTCAGCCTATCTATGTATGATCAGAGTTATCTACAGGAGTTAATTCTGCTTGTTTCTTCTGTTATTCCATTTCCTGGATTTTCGGGCCGCATCTGTTAATTTTTTGTTTGTAAACACGTTTTGGAGATGAGAAGCGACAATACTGCATATACCCACCCAGTGTTTCTAAAAAGATGAATGAAAACTGAAAAAGTTAGTTAAAAGTACTCCGATTTTGATGAAATTTTAATATGTTATGGAGCAACACATTCTGAACAACTTTTTCCTTTTCCAATATAGGGGGGTCACTTTTAGTTTTCGAGATATTTGCAAAAAACTATCGGTAATGTTAATTTCATAACTTTGTGTGTGGCGACAATACCACACCCACCCACCCAGTGTTTCTAAAAAGAAGGTTTCCGTTATGAAATTAACATTACCGATAGTTTTTTGCAAATATCTCGAAAACTAAAAGCGACCCCCCAATATTGGAAAAGGAATTAGTTGTTCAGAATGTGTTGCTCCATAACATATTAAAATTTCATCAAAACCGGAGTACGCAGACCTTTTCTATATAATTACCCTTACAATGATGGACAATTTTAACAATGGCGTCGTATACGATTGAAGAGCGTGCTAAAGTTATTAAAATGTATTTTGTAAATCATTGTTCGATAAAAAATACCCATCGTAAATTACGTGATTTTTCGGCATACATAATCGTCCATCTGAGCAAACATTTCGAAATTTGGTTAAGAAATTTGATGAAACTGGATCTGTTCAGGATAAACCAAAGTCTAGCAGACCAAAAACAGGTCGTTCGAATGAAAACATTGCTGCTGTTCGTGAAAGTGTTGCTAATGACCTATCAACATCAATTCCACGTCGTTCTCAAGAATTCAGCATTTCTTATGGCAGTTTGTGGCGGATTTTGCATAAATTTTGATTATTTATGGCTGAAATTAAATGGAATCGACATTAGGAATGTTTATTTTCAACAAGACGGAGCTACGCCACACACAACGCGTAAAGACATCACTTTATTGCGATCAAAATTCAATGGTCGATTAATTTCAAGGAGTGGTGATGTGAATTGACCACCTCGTTCGTGTGATTTGACTCCATTGGACTTTTTTCTTTAGGGTTATTTGAAAAGCAAAGTTTATGCCAACAAACCAGCAACAATTCATGACCCGAAAAAGAACATTAGAAATGAAATTGATGAATTAACCCTTTGTACTCGGAGCTATTTCAACTTAAAACCAAACATATCTTCTAACCTAGAATATTTTCATCGTACATAAGTTTTTTTCATTATATGCGTACGAAACTGATATAGAACCTCATACAATATTTAAATGTTTAGTAATTTATTACAAATAAACAAATTTAATCATGGAAACAATATTCTGAATAATGGTGTAGCAATTTGTAGTGGCGCCTCAGAGCCGCCATTCGAGTGCTAAGGGTTAAACGAGCAAATATGCCAAAATGTCATCGAAAATTTTCATGTTCGAATTGATGTCTGTAAACGTGGTGGTCATTTGACAGATATCGTCTTTCACACATAATTATCATAGATGATACCTGATCATTAAATAAAAAAACCAATAAAATTAAAAATAGTATGATTTTTATTTAAAAAACACTTCCTATAGTCTATCTTGGATAACCTCTTAGTAACTTTATTTGTTCCCTTTATGGTTACAGTACTTGACAGTTTTGTCTTCTCCCGCTTTACCTCACCATCCCGCTCCTAAATCTAGTCTTATAGTCATTGTTTGTCTTATAATCATTAAAATCATTGTTACTATTAAACAGCGGATTTTTATGCGAGATCAATTTTTACCCGAATTGCAACAAACTGGAGTAATATAGAAATACATTTTCTTTTTTAACATGCTTCCCAGGTTGTAAATAATATTTAACAGTATATTAAAATTTGTCTAGTGTTTTTACTGTTATAAATTCTACCTAATCGTTTTTATCATAAGTGCATAACATTCGTTTGTCTAGTTATAATAAATTTAGATTTTATAAAAGGTGTATTATTAAAAACCATGGCCATTACTTTTTTCTTCCCAATTTTTATGAATGGTGATATTTCGTTAACTTTCTTTATAAACTGCTTAGTAAATTAATTTTCCATCATCTTTAAAAAATAACGCAAGCTGTTTGAACCAATTTGAAAAAAGTTTTTCGTTTTTGAAGGGTGTCCGGATACTTTTCCACGCCACTGTATATTGTAATGGGGCGGAGTAGCTTATGTGTCCGATAATAGTTTATTTATTTTCCTATTTCGGTCTACGATACCCTTCTTGATACATTTCCGCAGCGATCGTGAGTAGATCGTTGCTTTCACGAGCAGGTTTTGCTTCGCTTCTGCAGGTAGCTAACACGAGAGCACAAAAACCACGCCTTCAGCCAGGAGCGATACTACACGAGAATCTACGACATTTTTCTATATAACACAGACTAGTGCAGCCATGACGTCGTAACGGCTGCACGATCCGAGACACACATACCTACTTACTCGTACCTTACACGTGACAGCGGGTGTCGGTGTTAAGAACAGGACGTTGTTCTCGCACTCCCAACTGTCGTTTGCTCTCTCGCCGTTGCTCCCGGCGTTGCACGGAAGCACTTGACAAGTAACCACCACCGATTTTCATGGAACTCGGTTGAAATTTTCGAAATGCAAACCACCATTTGTATTCATGGTCTATCTAATAAGCAAAATCCTTCCTGGGCCATTCCATACCAAATCGATCACTTTTTGAACTCACCATCGGCAATTTTGTTCTAAATGAAATATGTTACAGTTAGGCGTGTGCGGGATCCCTGTCGGGACAGGAATTTTTCTTGGGATCGGGACGGAATCCCGAGAATAGTAAACACTAAATTATTGAAAGTATGCAGAAACTTCAAAATTTCGGGAATCACAGATATATTCGGGAATCCCGAACATTTCCGGGATCTCAAAATTCTCGGGAATTCCGAATGATTTCGGAATCCCGAAAATTCTCGGGAATCCCGAATATATCTGTGATTCCCGACATTTTGAAGTTTCTCCATACTCTCAATAATTTAGTGTTTACTATGCAATGTATACAAGATCTGTCAACTTAGCTAAGTGATCATAAAGCTCGAAGAACACTTAGGCATTCGGATTGCTGAAATTGTCAAGAATAACGACACTTTCGGGAATCTTAAATATTATTCTACATCCCGTACATTGTCGGGAATCCCGAACATTTTTGGGATCCCGAATATTCTAGGGAATCCCGAATCTTCGCGGGATCCCGTATATTTTCAGGAATCCCGAATTATCTCGGAGTCCCGAACATTTTCGGGAAGTTATAGTCCATGTGAAATTAGGGGGGCTTGGTTTAAGACATCATTTTGCCGATTGAGAGTTTGTTTAGAAATTACAGGCTTCAAAGTTTGCAATTTTTGGCCATTTTAGCGAAGATAAGCTTCACTTACGAATTTTTATCTTAGGAACTGTTTGTCCGGGTGGACAAACTTATTACTGAGAATTCTTTAACCCTTTCGGTGCGAGCGCACTGTCCGCCGTGACGCTCCCGCTGTACGAGGCACCACACAGTGGGACAAACCGATGAATTCTGTGTCAAAATCAATGAACTTTCGGTAGAAATGAGATAGAGCTATGAATTTTTTTTTAAATGAAAGCTGAAACTTTGCAGAATATGGAATAATTATGGAGACTGTGGTACGAACGTTTTTTAACCTTGAAAAAATTCGTTAAACTTGCAGAATTTCAAGAAAATTGTGGGTTTTCCAATACCACGCGTGGAAAAAATTTTTCTTTAACATGATATACATCAGTCCCCGTAGATTTTTTCACGCTGATTTCAAATCTGATCTCAAAATTTGTATCCGACCTCAGGATTTTTCAAAAAATCGATTTTTGTGAACAAAACCAATGAAATTATCATTTTTTTGTTGAAATGATTTGATAACTGACTAGTTTGAAGGTATATCGTATTCTCGTATATAAAACACATTAAAAATAAACATAAAACACCCAGACCTAACCCAGACCTACTCTGATCACTTTTTGAGATGTTGAAACTTTTTTGCCAATATTTCGGAAACTAAAGCTGAGCGGCGGTCACGTGTATAGGAAAAAGTTGTTCAGAATGATGACCTTGACAACATATTTCAACGTCATCAAAATCGGTGAGGAAGCCCCTAATGTAAATAATTACCAGACATTTATATAAAATTCTATTAATTGTATAAGCAACATCAGATGGATGCCGGATATATTCGGCGCTCGTACCGAAAGGGTTAATATTGAGAGTGGGGGAGTACTCGAAATTTCGGGTTCGGGTCGGGATCCCGAAAGTTTATAAATGTCGGGAACCCGAAAAGGTAATCGGGTCGGGTAGTGTCAGGGTCCCGAAAGTTTGCAATATTCGGGTACTCAAAATTAAAGTTGGGGCAAGTCTGCGGTCAAATCTGCGATAAATAACTACGTGCATATTAAGATGTCCAATCATTAGTTATAATAATATTTCGATTTGTATTAAACATTGTTTACTAAACAGTGCTCTTATAGAAACAGTGTGCGGACGAAGAGTCCTTGTCTTGTAAGAATAGTGTTTGCTAGAAACAGAAACATTCTTTACGTACATTATTTCACATAATGTATTCTAAATATTTTTTTCCCTCGCAAAGTTTGATAACCGATTACACTAAAAATAGAAAAATCATTCTGAACCTGCCAGTGAAAATAAAATATTGAACTGAAAAATCATAAAACAGCATTATACTTATATAAATACAACTTTAACTTAGAGTACTCGAATATTGCAATCTTTCGGGACCCCGAATCGACTCGACACGATTACCATTTCGGGTACCCGAAATTTTTGGGATCCCGATCCAACCCGACTCGACCCGGAGCTCGGGTACCCGCACACCCCTAGTTAATACCCGAAAAAAAATTTGTTTAATTTTGTACGATTAAACTGTACAATTAAAAATTTGCACAAAGATCTAGCCTCGCAGGCTAGTAATGACGCTCGTTTTCTTGCATTCCTCTATGTAACCTGAGAAATTTGTTGAAGATATTAATCATTCTCGAAACATTTTGTGCGATAATATTAGATAATGTGAGCATCATTAAAAGGGATCGTTTATTTTGTTACAGAATATCCATCAAGCACTTCTCTGTAGTATCTTCTCTGCTGTTCTATGCTCCGCTTTCCTCGAAAAATTTGTTATTTTTATTCATTTTCTTTTTTTATAAAACGTTTTAATAGAGAGTATTTTTTAACTGCTTTCGATCGAAGGTATTTTCAGCTTTGTAACTTTGTCAATATAAAATTGTGTTGCGTGTATGACATTTAAGATTTACCGATAACAAAAAATTACTACGTTATCTTTTTAATTATTTATTATTACTGCATTATCAAGTAACAAGTATTGCAACACAACTATGTAAACATATGATAATAACATTTTTAATAAATGCGTAAGTTTATGATTCTCAGCTCTCGAGGGCCACTTATTAATAACATAACAAATAAAAGATCTACAAGGTAATTGTATAAATGCAATAGATGAATAAAAAATTGTTATTCTCTGATTTCGAGAATTAATATTAAAAATTTGGCAGATACGAAAATTGCAAAGTAACCTTCTAAGTGAAGAATATCTACAATTATTGGTAAAAATCGTTATTTTCTGACCCCAAAATAGAATTTCGTATATTTTCCATTTATTTTCACATTTGAAATTAGTCGTTTCGGTTAATACATTATATGTGCTCACGTACAATACTCTAGAGACTTACGACGTATTTATTTAAAATTTGAAGAACAATGCAAATACAAATGCAGAAAGTAGATCAATTGTGATCGGAAAACAACGGGCGAAAGGCCATATAATCCTGGAATCCGTGCTACCGATTCGCTGCTGTTGCTGTTTTTCGAAACGCTTATCCTCGATTCGCGCGCGCACACACGCATATACATACATATATACGCCACACGTTTCAGGAGAGTCTATAAAATATTCCAGGCGCTCAATGATGAATCTACAGGTTGGACGGTGAATCGTGATATATGCGTGAGAAGAATATTTGTTCATGTAAAAATAAACAACCGAAAGTGGTATCGGTAATTGTTTTCGTGACAAATTCCGTCTACAAAACGATTGATTTACGAAATACATCAAATACGTTAAATACGCGAGCATGACAAAAATTGATTTAAGGAGATTAAGAAGATTTCGTGCTGAATTAAATTTTCCGAACGTTATTTTATCATCGTAAAAATTAGAATTCTTATAGAAGCTTCTAAAATCTATTTCACGCTTCTTTCGATATTTCATGCATTTGTTTTTTTCTGTAAACGACGTAAAAAATATCTTGTTCATTTTCTATTGCATCTTTCTTTGTTTCACCTTTCAAATTTCCACGAGAAGTATACTTAATTATCCATTTTTCTTCTCGAATATTTGTCGAGAGTCGCATTTTCAAAATTATATTTCGTGACATCGATTGAAGTCAATTTTAGTACTTTCTTTTATACACAAGCACGGCAGCGATAATGACACATTCCAGACTTGATCAAAATTAAAAATAAAATGACTATTATCATTGCCCTCCTTATTTATACAAGAGAATATTAAAATTAACTTTTATAAATTCTGCAGGATTTTACTTTAAAAAGAAAGTTTGCCTTTTTAACGAATAAGAACAAAAATGACTCCATAAAAATTCACATATCTACCTAATTTACAGAATTGATTTTATTAAAGTGGAGTTCTATGTATATTACCTATGCATGGATGGTGAATGGTTTTTTAAAAATTCATGATGAAATGTGCGAAGAGTTTCATAAATTTTCTTATTGTAATATACATTATCATTATCAAGCAACAAATCATCTGGAATAACATAATACAATTACGATTTACAATTGCAATTACTTTTTCGATTATTACTTAACCCTCACGAGGCGAATAGTTTTGACGATTTTATGGAAACCATGACACTGATTGACATTGGTTTTTTATGAAATCTAATACGTTAAGTTCTGAAATAAATTTTTTCGTTTACAAATATAAATATGCTCTAATTTTAACGACTTGTACAAAACAGAAATATTCTGCACAAGGTAAAGGCACCAGTTGATCAGTTAAAAGAAGTTTTCCACACGAACAATAGTAACGACTTGCTCTGTCCTCAAATAGCGAGAGTCGATACCTGAAGACACTCTTTAAGTCTTCTAAATTATGTAACAAGACCACTTTTTAAAAAAAGTTTAGTTACACAAATTTAAAAAAACATATTTAAAAATTCAGTAATTGCTTCAGAAGTTGACCACTCTTAAAAATGAAAAACCTAGTAATTGACCTGTTCGTTAGTAGTTGACCACTTATACTAGAAAGAAGGTTAAAGCAATAATGTTAGAAATCATTTTAGTATCATTTAGTTTCAACAATTACCAGCACAAATTACAATTAAAGGATAAAATAAGAAATAAAACAAATCAATTCTATAACAAATTCAATTCCGGAACAGAGTAGACGTTGCGAGTCAATATTTGACCGTGGAAGCAATCAATAGTTGACCATGTGATTATCCTCTAAAACACAGTATGCTACAAAATTTAGAATTATGTTTTGTACTCCTAACAATCTTAGATATAAAATGGATTCATTATAAATCGTAAACAAATTTAAATGAGTTACGTTAGTAATTGACGTTGATTTATCGTGGGGTCAACTTCTGAAAATTGTTCAACTAACAGTATTCAGGATTTGATCACTCAATAAACTATTATTTTGAGGTTAGAATAACAGAAACGATGCATTTATCACTTATAAAACGCTGTGAGAATTTAAAAAATAAATAATTCAGTCGCGAAAAGTTCACAACGTATGGATTGTTTACCTGAACCGTACAGCTGTTCTTAACAGAAACGTTAAGGAAATAGAAATATATCGGTATATTACTTACCTTAATGAATTTAGACGTCCGTTGTTACTATGCATACTTCATTTCGCATGTAATTGTTTTAAAATTAAACCAACAGATATTGTGTCATCCGAGGTTCGCTTTCATCAAAAGTGCAGAACTTATAATAACCTTATTTTTTATGTTTTTCTAAAAACTGGTCAACTACTGGTGCATGGTCAACTACTGGTGTCTTTACCTTACATTGTAAGAAACAGGAGCCTAGTAAAAAGTCCTTCTTTTCTCTAATAATTTAAAAAAATAGGAAATAATATATTTGTGTATCTAAATTTTCTTAATCTTTTCACTGTTTTCAATCGTACCTACTGATTTTTGTGATAAATGCATAAAATTCGCAGTCCAGTTACGACTTAATGTTAATGTGTACTATCTTTATGTCCCGAAGTGTACAAAACGTATAAAGTATCGCTTTCTTTCATTTGTTTTTCCATACGTCGAGATTTATTTTCCAGCTGTGTTTTAAATCACGTCCCGCGCCGAACAAAAGGGGCTCTTAAATATCATCTGTTTAAAGAACGGCTTCCAGTTCTTCTGGCCGGGTCGTTACCGTGACTAATTCGGCATGTGTAACTAATTACGGCCAACGGCGACGCTTCATTTGTTCCGAGACTATTTCGGCTAGATCAGTCAGCGGCTTTTACCGTTTCGGAAGACGGCGTGGAAATGAATCAGTGAAAAGCGAGGAAAGCGATTCTCTGTGTGTACCTGGAACGATGGATGTGAGCCGGGAACGAGAAGGAAACAGGAAAATTGTGTAAACCGTAAAGTAGAGTGAGGCGTTTAAGCCATTAAAGAGCAGGTCGCATTCTTCGTTATCTCCTAATTGGCGGCGATGTTTGGGCCCCCTTTTTCGTCGAGTTGTTCTCGTGATTCAAACGTTTCTTGCTTTTGTGCAGGCGTTTAACGATTAGGCGATTCCATAATTAATGGTGCTTGGCGCTAACTCTACGTGAACAACAACAAACTTACTTTTCACTACTAACACTTACCAGCAATATTCTAATAGTCACATTAAAACCGACGATGACAGTTGAGAATCTGATTTCGGCAGGATTTTATTTATTTCATTAATAAAAATAAAATTTCATTTGTAATCCAAAAGTAACAATTATGTTAACGTTTTTATCCACACGTATGTCGAAGCACACTGGCAAAAAGTCGAGTTCTGATTGTATATTGCCTTCAGCATGATAAAATATTCATATAAGTTTCGATACGAAGCAAAAACAATCCAAAATTTTTGCAATTCGATATATACACACTACAGTATTTCATCGATAATAGTCGCCACCACGGGTCCGGCTGGCGATGATTAACGTTCAGATAATACTATTCTTTGACTTGTGTCGAACGTAGAAAAGGTCAGCGAAGCTTGAGAGACCTCGGTCGTCGAGAAGTGTAACATATAATACGGGTAGAGTATGTTGGTGTGAAAACAACAATTAACCCTGTGACAAAACTTGTTTATTTTTTATTATTTTTTAATGGAACTTTCACCAACATATTTGTGGCATTTTTCTAATGAAAATGATTCCAAACAAGACATAATTCCGATGGTAGTTACTTGAGTAATGCACGATGAAAGTTTCGGAAAATTATTGTAAATATGATCCGAATTATATCGTGTTTGGTATTATTTTAATCAGAAAATGCCACAAATATATTGGAGGAAGTCTCGTAAAAAAATAGGTAATAATAAAAAGGTTTTTTTATTGGTATTACACTGTGAAGACACGTAGGCCTTCATCGTCCATTACAGAAGTAAATATCATCGCAGTTATATCTTATTCGGTATCAATTTCATTGGAAAAATGCCACGAATATGTTGGTGAAAGTTCCATCAAAAACTAATAAAAAATAAAGAAGTTATGTCATTGGATTAGTAGTGGTCTCGCCGATATACTCGACACGTATTATGTTACACTTCTCAGCGACCGAGGCCTCTCGAGCTTCACGGCCCCTCACGGGGTATTCCCTGCGGAAGGAGGGATCGTTTTGCGACAATTATCGTTCAGAATTTCACGACAATTAACGAAGAAATACTGTACTGCTGCTCTGTCTCCACCTTTGACGGTTGGCTTTGTATAGTTCTTATTATATTTGTCAGTTCGACATAGAATTTTCCTTGAAAACCAAATCGATTAAACTCATTTTTGTCAGTAAATATAACTTCGTTCTATTTTTCTTCTGTCGAAGCTACAACAATATGCTGCAAATATATAATATTTCTGTCTAGATATTTTAATGAGAGCTTCACAGAGAATGTGAAAGTCGGTATGACTAAATAAGAGTATGATATAAGGCTACTTCGATGTTGTACAACTTTCAGTTGTGTCTTTTGGTCCTTTCATTCATACTTGTCGAGGTATTGAGACGTTTCTCGTATTTATAGATTATGTTCCCAAATATAACAACACATTTTTAACAATCTTGTTTATCATTTGCTATCTGTAAATCATTGCAATGTTAGATAATGTTGATCATTTGTCAGCTCACTGTGTCAAAACGAAACAATTGACAACGGTTTCAAAAGAAACGTACAACTCATTTGAAGCACTGAAGTAAATTTTCGTCATAATTATCATGGTAAAAACATAAAAAAATTCAAAAGTAGCCAATACCTTAAAAGTATCGTTTATGACAATATTCAAAAAGAATTACAGCGATCATATGGCCAATATTCAATTTTGTAGACTACAATTGTGATTGGTCATATTATATGTTGTAATGAAGAATTCCATAACTTTCCAAATTTACAACAACATTTAAACACATGAAAAAATAACACAATTTATATTTGCAATATTGTGTTCGTTCAATAATATTCAATTAAAAGTTCATGGTTTACCATGATTTGGAAATTCGTTTGATATTGACATAAAGTATTATATTAAAATGAAGAATTAGTCATACTTTCGTAAAATGTGACCAAATCACATGACTTTTTTGAGCAATTACAAGCATTGATTTACTTTTGAAATATACAAAAAAGATTTTGAAGAAATTGCAATTAGTAGGAATTACATGAAAAAATTAAAATGGTACTTACTAAAACTTTATTATTTCAGCCCGTAATGAAAATTCAAAATATGCGGTTTGTAGATTTATGTTATTTACACATATGCTGAAAGTTTCATCGAAATCAGATAACAAACACATGAGTTTCTTGCGTCAACCGATTTCGATGAAATTTTCAGCATATGTATAACTAACATAGATCTACAAAAGGCATATTTTGAATTTTCATTATGGGCTAAAAAAAAGAAGTTTTAAAAAGTGCCATTTTTATTTCTTCATGTAATTCCTACTAATTGCAATTTTTTCAAAACCTTTTTTGCACGTGATTTACTAAATCAATGCTTCTAATTGCTCAAAAAATGTCCCGTGGTTTGATCAAATTTTATGAAAGTTATTCTCATTTAAAGGGCGTACAAACACTTTTGTGGGTCACAGTAAGTTCACGTTATTAAAAATAGTAAAATGTGTAAAATCGTTGTTGTATGTCGCAAAAAAAAAAAACATAGCAATACGTTTCGCAATAAAGCAAGTACTATTATCAGACTGCGGATTTTTATGCAAAATATAAGTTTTCTACATCGACTGCAAAAAACAGAAGTCATATATAAAATTTGCTTTTCCTTTATAACTTCTAGTATGTTGAAAATAATACATCGACATATTAAACTTGATCGATATTTTCGACTTGTTTGTTGTTTTAAAATCCAGCTACACAATTTTGTTATAAATGCATCAAGTCCGCAGTATAATCGTTATAGATGTACTTTGAATTCGAGTGTTGATAAAAAATGCGATCACTGACTTTGTGTTTTATTCAAAGAATCTTGCGGTAGCAGTTACTGGGAAATCATGCACGGTTGAATCATGCATGCATTGTTATTCGCTGTCAGCTATGTAGACAGTGTTCTGCCTTATTGATATCTGCATGAGTCCCTTGTAATCGTATTGTATCGATACCACGCGAGACGACGCGACGGAAGTGGATTTTGCTAATACCAACGTCAAGTTGTTGCGATGATCGTCCGGCGCAATAGAATAATACTGGGGAATTGATGTATATTGCTATTAATGAGTATTCCATTGAATCGATCCCACCACTACGTAAGAGCTATTGATGTGCGATACTCCGAGCGAATCTGTATCAAGTAGTTTTATACGAATTACCAATAAAGATTCTCATGCGGGAGAAAGTAAATGGGGAGCTGGTTAGAACAGATTTCTACGCGACGACCATTATTATCCCACGATCATGGTGCATTATACAGGGTATTCCGTCTAAAAGAGGACACCTAAATATCTCCTCTACCTCTGAAAATACAAAAAATGTTTCTAACGCAATCGAAATGGTTTCAAAAGACGAATCAGATGGAAGAATCTTTTTTTATAAATTGTAATTTTTTAATCGTTTTTTCAAGGTCACTCGTGTTTTTTTACATATATACACACATTTTTTGTTGTTGTATGTTATAGCGAACATTATTGTGCATTCATCCATGTTTAATAGCACGACCTTGAAATGACCGTGAATTCTAAAATTTGATAATTAATGCAGAACTTACTTTTAGTAACAGAAATTTGACCATTACAATATTACGAGAAAATGAAGAGATTCTGGATGATAACAACTAGTCCGTGGATTTTTATACAAAATAAAAATTGTCTGTATAAATTGCAAGATACAAGAGCTACGGGAACATTTATTCCTTTTTTTTTAATAATACCATAGAGTTAAAACAGTGCAACAGTACTTTTAAATTCTTTAAATGATTTTACTGTTTTGCATTGGATCTACACTCATTTTTGTCATAAATGCATAAAATCCGTAGTTTAGTAACAACAAACACGAATGACGAGTTAACTTATCATCCCCCTTTAAAAGGTAATTTTAACTAGAAAGTAAGTTTTTGAAATGAAGAACAAATTCCGTAAATTGACAAATATTCATTGGTACGAAAATTCGTAAGTGTAGCATTTCAAATATGCTCAATTCGCAAAATTCAATTGTTATTAAAATTCAGTTGTTATAAATAAACTAGAAACCAACAGAATGAAGACATAGACCTCCTTTAATATAGAATGTGGTACGTCATACTTAATTTGTAAAAAAAAAATGCTAACATAAATGACAGAAAATGATCGATTTTCTCCGTAACACTTTCGTCAGAGGACAGCAGCAAGGATTAAACATCGAGCATACATCGAGAACATTGAAAGAGGTGGGGGATGCACGCGTTTTTGCGCTTGAACGAGCAATTTAGCGTTACATGCAATCTGCCGACGTATAACAACACTTTCCCTTTAATCGTTTTTCTTCGGGAAACTTTAATACGTCGCAACGTTATGGGAATCGGTGTGCAGACAAAGGTTAAAAATAACGTTGTCCCGATACGATGGCCGTTTTTCATCTTGCTCTGGCGCGCGAGCTGGCGGTGTCTTTTTTTAGGTTCGCAGTAATTGGACGCCGCTTGAAGCATAAATGGATGTGCATAAAGGGGTCGTCAGTAGTGAATAAACGAGCGTAAAGAATGTAGTCTGCTAATGTGCTCTCTGCTGTGTGGATACAAATCGACAGGCCGATAGAAACCCGTGCCTTTCGACCTCTTCGGTTTCACACACCGCTACTTCGCTCCCCCCTTTTCTGTAATTCAGCCCCGCGCACAATCGAACACAGATACTTTCCGTATTCGCCGTTCGTTTGTCTGATTTCGTTGTTAACCGAACGCATTAAATTGAGGGGTGACGGTTCACAAGATTTAAAGTGGTGTATCGGGTCGCTCCACGCGCATTATCCTTTTTTGACGCTAACATCCAGTGACGAGACAATTACATTGCTGCCCATGAATCCGTGGGCACTGGTTTTCTCCATAAAATATAAAATACGTCCATAACCTAATAATACCTTCATACATTTTGTATTGATGCTGATAAATACAGTCTGCCCAAAAAGTCTCCGAACACCTTATAAAATTATGTAACTTTTCGTAACAGTGGGTCTTATGAGCTTTTTTCAAGAATTTAGAATTAGTTTGCTATGTTATGTGTAGACTGCGGATCTTTATGCAAAATAAAAATTTTCTACGTTAATTGCATGAAATTGGAACCAAAGAAAAATTTCTTATCTTTTTTAATAACTTCAAAAAGCTGAAAATAATGCATGGATATCATTACATTCTCTTAATCATTGTATTGTTTGAAATTGCATCCATTTTTGCCATAAATGCATAAAATCCGCAGTCTAGCTATGTGTAAAGAAAATTTTCAGAACATTGTAATTAACAGAAATTGTAAAAAAATTTTGATTTACAATTTTTTTATCCGAGTCTGAAATGAAAATATTTAAAAATACATTTTGTAGATCTGTTCCGGCTAAGTATATTCTGAAAATTTCATCAAAATCGGTCAATGAGCTGAAAACAAAGATGATCACATAAGGGCGAAATTCTCTGACAAGGCCGAAAATCTTCGATTTACGCCTTTGAACCTTCATCTTGAAATATTTGTTGTTCATTATCTTAAATAATTGTGGAAAGATATTTTTAGTATTTTGGTTATTCCGTTTTAAAGTGTGTACGGAGACTTTTTTGACTGATATTCGTAGACATAGAGCGGTTCATAAAAGATAGGACCTTCCTATTGTCCGCGCAACGAGAGTTGGCAAAAAATCTCGTCAGTGGGGTGCAGGGGGAACGGCGAGTCCCCACTCTTGACGCAAGGCTGCGGATCCCACCACTGATCAGTGGATCCCACTCTTACGCTTACGTTTTGGCGGGAACGGTCGACATAGGCGCTCAGCGTCACCACCATCTTACTTCATGGTCACCACATCTCTGTGTTACAGTCACACTCAATACGCTCGTTTGCTGTCTTCCTCAAGCGATTCGGCCAATCGCGGAAGACGTGTAGCGCATAGTGGGAGCATCACGCGGTACCCACAAGTTTCTCTGTGCCAACTCTCGTTGCGCGGGCTATACCTTTCAAGTTTCTGCTCCAAAAAACGAAGGGGAAGCAATACCACATCAAATTTGTGAAAAAACTTAGCCAGTAACTTTTATAATTTTCACCGACAGCCACGTCGGTCATATGTCGGTTATACGATACTTCTTCTATATTTAAAAATTAATTTTTCTCATAATATACTTGCTTAAACCCAAGCTCTTCAACATAGCAGTTTTCATTAGAATATCTGAATTACAGTATTTTATCGATAAATGTCCCAAGTGTCTGGCCTATAATTGTTCTAGAACTATCCCCACTACTATGGGGTATTCCCCGTCAGATGCCGCGAAAATCGAGAGGCCTCGATCGCCGAGAAGTGTAACATAATACGGGTCCGGTATATCGGTGTGAGACCACTACTCATCCAATGACAAAACTTCTTTATTTTTTATTATTTTTTTATGGAACTTTCACCAACATATTCGTGGCATTTTTCTAATGAAAATGATAACAAATACGATATAATTCTGATATTTTCTTCTGAAATGAACGATAAAAATTTCGGTTGTCAGATTTGTGTTCATTTTCACACTTGAACATATAAGCTTTGCTTTCTGGAGATTACTCGAATGACAAATAACCAACAAATGCAAGAAATGCTAAAGAGACAAACCACGCTACAGAGTGAACAATCAACAAATTTAATGTTTGCTGATTAAAAAATGTTGATTACAGTGCTCTTCTTCTTTGTCATTTATAATTTCGTAGAAAATAGAGCAAATTAATATTTATTATATGACCGTATTTTCTGCAATGACTTCTATATCAATAATAACAAAATAAAATTTTATTTCGGTTTGAACGAAATTAATAATATACATATTTATTAGATTGTGTTCGATATCTTCACCGTGAGTCAAATTCGATTTTATAGTGCAGGGAATTCGAACGTATTCTCCTCCCAGAACTGCAAGGTCCCCACCACCATCGAACCTCTTCTCACTACTACGTACAGCTGTAGAGTTAGTGAGTGCTGCGCGCGCCGCGCGGCTCCCGTGGTGGGAGCTTTCCACTACTATACATTATAACGATGAAGTCTAAGAGTGGGGGGAAGAACCTAAGCGGGGAAGGAGCCTCGAATAGCTCCGGAGCTACTGGTTGGAACTGCCGGTTATAGTACAAGCGGTTAAAATGAAAGTTAAAAGAATTTTTAATTCAGCCACTATATTAGACTGCAGATCTTTATGTAAAATAAAAATTGTCATCAATTGTAAGGAACTAGTACTAAGCAGACATTTTTTTCCTTTTTTAACACTAGGTTTACAGGAACCGTCAAAGTGATGGGTTCTAATATTTGTAATTTACGATTATTCAGATTGTAAAGATGCATCCATAAAGAATTATTTAACAAATTTATTTCTTTGGGTATACGAGTATGCTATTTAAGAAATAGCTTTGGATAGATACATTTTTGTTATTTTTATAGATTAGTATAAAATAGTCAGATTCAATGCTCCGTAAACAAGTGTTAATATGTAACTTCAAAAAGCTGAAAATAATACATTGATACTCTTAAATTTTGTCAATCTTTATACTCTTTCGAATTGTACCTACTCATTTTTACCATAAATGTATATAATTCGCTATCTAATAATAACCGTGCTTTCAAACTTCACTGTTCCGGTATTGCTAACCAGATTACTTTGATTTTGTGGAATTTTTCGGTATGGTGGTTCAGCAGTCAACGTGCTAATATAGTATGTCGTCGTCGATCCATAAATTCCTTCGGAACCGCTTCGAACATGTCATGTGGTATGCTTCAAACTCTTCACAGCTTTATAACGGCTGGATGAATTTCTTTCTTCAAATCCGAAGTGTGCTGCAGTGGATTTTCCCATCTCTAAAAGTGGTTCATCGCTTAAACCTTTCATGCATGAAAGAAACTTAAATATTAGAAAGTCCATTGAACTAAATTCGAAATGTTACTTTATTTTTCGTATTAGCGTTTCTTGCAAACAATGCATTTGTCCCTTCTAGATAATTTCAGATATTTTGTATACATAATTTAAAGTCGTCCATTTCTTCTTTAAATTAGTGTATAATTAATATATTTTTCTATTTATTAACCATCTTGTACCTTTATGGGTTTTTTTAGCTTCACAAGTACCTATGACCTGTAGAATTCCAAATATATTATACATGTAGAATCTAAATGCATATATTACAATCTTTGCGGAAAGAATTAATACAAATACAAGCTTCGCCGTCAGGTTTCGCTGTGAACGGGTTTACGTTCAGAAATGGTTTAATATACAATACGTATCTCTTCAGCTTATTGTGATGCAAAAAAATATTTTTTACGTAATGTGCATGGTGTCAAAGGACCAATATTCGGCAAGAATATTTTTCCCCAAGGTCATTTTTTTCGGAGTTATCAAGGTCATCGGTATTTTTTGACACATAACTACATTTTTTTATTATTGCATCGTGTAGCCGGTCGAAAAATACATTCAAGTATGTATAATAACGTGACCTTAAAATTACCTTGATCATCGAAAATTTTGTATTCATCTCTTCTTTTTAACCAGAAAGTGCATAAGTTATTTTTTAAAACTCATTTGTGAAATATCTCAGTTGATCTCTTCCTTGAATTGAACAATTATCTAGCACGGTATCTGAAAAAGAAAACGGATCTCTTATCCAACTTTCATTTTCTAAATTTTCAGGAAAGTAGGAATAAAATTCTAAAAGTTGTACCACCAAAAATAACGTAATGTATCATTAGTGGTACATGTACCACAGTTTGGGAAACGCTGATCTAATACAGGTATGGGCATTTTTGTCTCAATCGAAACAAAACCGTCCCCACCATAGCGACCACTGTCCCCCACCAGCACCCGCCGTTACCATAGAGAAAGGACGCGAACAGTGCGCAGGCCTCGCGCATGAAAAAGAGGTTGCTGGGAGAAACAGGCATTTCAGGGGCGCCTACAGTGCCCATCACGGATCTAATACATCCAGCTCTGAAAGTTTCACGAACATATGTATATGGAGTAATTCGTTCGAAATGAAAAAATAAAGTTACATGTTTTCAATCTAACATTCCATACTTACGTGGCTGAAGAAACAGACAGAATTATTAAATGTAAAATACAGATTCACCGGTAATATGTTCAGTGATTCATAAAGCGTTGACACAGAAGACTGCATTTTCATCAAATTGATTTTATTTGTTTTTCAATAGCATTATTATGTGAAATAATCATATGTAATTAAAGTTCTTGCTCGTGGAATTTTATCGACTGCGCACTTCACTTTATGAAAGTGTAACTTTTAATAAAACAATATAACTAAATTCAGTAAATTCCGTTCATAAAGTCATGTTTTATATGCTACTGTTAATTATACAGTCAGGAGGTGATTACAAACTTTCATTACATTTTTGTTGGTTTCAGAAGTTGACGATTTACCCGAGTTTTCATCATATTCGACTGAACTTCTGCTTTTTTCAAAGAGTTCGAATTACTCAAAGTTCCTCTTGAAAAGGTCACTTTCAGTAATGGAAGTGTTTTATCGCTGCTTTACCACGCAAGTTTTGTGTGAAACTGTTCAAAGAAACACTGCTCTTGAATTAGTTCCATCTAAAAGGTTTGAAAATCGTGCAGAAAATTAATTTTAGTTACAATCTTAACAAGAAATTCATTGTTAACATCTAGTGTGACTTCCTACTCCGTTTATTAAATATTGATACATGTTTGCAGTATATTAATTATCCAACGTATTGATACATGAATATATCAAATTCAATTGACGACATCATACCTGACCTTTTTTTTTAATTATTTATATCTTATCAGTTAGATTTACGATTAGCTGCCAATTTGTTTATAATTTGTATATTAAGGTATTCGGTTAGAATCCTGATCAATGCTTTCATGATAACATAATTTAGCTACTTATTTTAACACTTCAATCATTTACATCAAATAATGAATCAAATGTTTCAATCCATTTATTCAACACCAAGTACATTTAACTGTTGCATATCACTTACGCAGTTCCTTTACAAAGTAAAATATTTTTGTCACAAAAAGAATTCAATGTTCGTAAATTCAGTGTTCGCTCTTAGTAGGCGTCATCATTTTCATCTGTGACAGCTTAATTATTTAAGGATGCATATAAAATATTTTAGTTAAATGCACATAAAAGTCATTTATGTAATCAATTTAAATATTTCTAAATTCGTAGAAACATTGCCAAACCAAGAACATTTTATTTATATTTTTGAATCGAATAAAATGCAAACCTTTATTTTACCAAAATTTTAGCTACTTTTCCGTAAAAAAATTCTCTTTTTTATTTTCTGTACGAATTATAATCTAATCTAGAATCCTTATCCGGTTAAACCTAACTAAAATATCCGTCGATACATTATACAGTATTTTATCGATAAATGTCTCAAGTGTCTGGCCTATAATTGTCCCAGAACTATCCCCACTATCACGGGGTATACACCGTCAGGGGCCGCGAAGCTCGAGAGTCCTCGGTCGCCGACAAGTGTAACACAAGACGGGTCGAGTATATCGGTGAGACCACAACTAATCCAATGACAAAACTTCTTTATTTTTTATTATTTTTTTATGGAACTTTCACCAACATATTCGTGGCATTTTTATAATGAAAATAATATCAAACATGATACAATTCTGCTAATATTTACTTGTGTAATGAACGATGAAAGTTTCGGACGCAAAGAGTTGCGAGCCTTTGAACTGTACCGACTATCCGCGACCATCCGCATCCATTCTTTTCCACACGTTGTCTATCTTTGCGTTCGAAACTTTCTCATCGTTCATTAGACAAGCAAGTATTGTCACAATTATTTCATATTTGGTATCATTTTCATTAGAAAAATTCCACGAATATGATGGTGAAAGTTCTGTCAAAAAATGATAAAAAATATAGAAGTTTTGTCATTGGATTAGTAGTGGTCTCACACCGATATACCGGATTTACACTTCTCGGCGATCGAGGTCACTCTATCTTCGCTGTTCTTTTCTACGTTTGGAGAAAGTCAAAGAATATTATCCCTGGCCCGTAATTGTCCCTGGCCTGTAATTGTCCCTGGCCCGTAATTGTCCCTGGCCGAAACCGTGGTTTGGACATTTATCGATAAAATACTGTATACGGTTTTCACTGTGAGTGATTGTATGGATTCTTTTCTCCGTATGTTTTTAATGTCGTCGCCGGATTTCAGTGCGCCCTCGTTTCGGTCTTCTTTTACCAAAGCGGTCCTTAAACGCTCCCTGAGCGCGTCTTCAACCCGCTTATCGGCAAATTTAAATGCCACAACTCTCCGTTTAGCTCATTCTTGTTTAAACTATCCATTTCAAATTCTGCTGTTGCTCACTAATCCATCGTAATGACCTTTTTCTTAATCTCACCAAGAATTCTAAATGGAGTCACAGTATCTCACAAAACTCTCGATTGTACCCGTCTCTTATCTTTGCTGCAAATATCACGCGCGAGTAGCTCGTCTTAACTTCCGCTCGATCTAGTTGAAATTCCCGACAAACCTCAAAATCTTTAGGATTTTTGGAAAAGAAGATTCGGACCCACGATCTCGCGATTCGTAGTTGATTAGATCTTTATGAAAAATAAAAATGTTCATCCTAAACTGCAACAAACTGGGATGAAATAGAAATTTATTTTCTTCCTTAATATATTTAATAGGTGGAAAATAATATAACAATATTTTTAAATTCTTTTAATGTTTTACTGTTTCAAATTGCACCAACACATTTTTGTCGTAAATGCATAAAATCCGCTGTCTATTTACCATTAACATTTCAATATTTTATTTTATTTATTCAATACCTTACTTTATCATTAACATTTGAATCCTTATAAATAGAATGTGGATGTTATGCACTTATAACAAAAATTGATAGTTGAAACGTAAAACAGTGAGAACATTACAAGAAATTCAAGAATATCGCAGTATTATTGTCGACATATTAGAATGATTTGGCGTCGGAAAAAATTTTTAATTATTGTTTCGTCCAATCGATGCACAAGATTTTTGTACGTAGATTTTGTACATACAGTATTTCATCGATAATTGTCGCCACCATGAGCCCGGGCGGCGACAATTAACATTCAGATGATACTATTCTTTGACTGGTGCCGAACGTAGAAAAGTACAGCGTAGTTCGAGAGACCTCGGTCGCCGAGGAGTGTAACATAATACTCCATTAATTGAGTAATGAACGATGAAAGTTTCGGAAAATTATTGTAAATATGATCCGAATTATATCGTGTTTGGTATTATTTTAATCAGAAAAATGCCACAAATATGTTGGAGAAAGTCTCATAAAAAAAATAAGTAATAACAAAAAAGTTTTTTTTATTGGCATTACACTGTGAGGACACGTCCATTACTCAAATAAATACCATCGGAATTATATCTTATTTGGTATCATTTTCATTAGAAAAATGCCACGAAAAAAATAATAAAAAATAAAGAAGTTTTGTCACTGGGTTAGGTGTTGTTTTCACACCGACATACTCAACCCGTATTATGTTACACTTCTCAGCGACCGAGGCCTCTCGAGCTTCACGGCCCCTCACGGTGTATACCCTGCGGAAGGAGGGATTGTTTTGCGACAATTATCGTTCAGAAGTTGAAATGAAGTACTGTATTTGAAATCGTTCCAACACTCGTTTGTCACAGCTAATCGATTAATATAAGAACTAAATTTGTATCATGAGACTGTGAAAGTTTATACATTCATGTCATGTTTAACTTTATAAAATGAGAAGAAATGTCTATACTTACACAAATTAACATTTCCATCTAATTTGTGCTGTAAAAAATATTTTTATCGGCTGCAGAAAATGTTCCCTCATCCAGATTTGTATAAGCGAACTATGGAAACCAAAATTTACATAAAATCAGCAGTGTATTTAGGACATTCGGTCAGGCAATAGAAGAACAAGTTCCGACATTTATTCACGATTGCGCTTTTCCCCACAGAAAACAAGGAATAATGAAATCGATGTCTCGGGTTCACTCCTCGCGTTTCTTCATCCGTTTCATTCGAGCTGTTAAATGTTTTCCAACCGCATTGATTGACTGCGCCAGCCGGTACTGAATCGCTTAATCTTAAACAACAATAAACGATAACAACATCGATCGGGCGACGCGGCCGTCAACAACGAAATCGTCGAGTGGTCCCATCGAAACCGCGTCTCCTCGTTATTGTCGTAACGGTGTGTGCGTCGGGAGCGAATTAAAAAATTCAATGAGTGCAATGAATGGGAGAAAGTAGAGAAAGAAAATCGTTTAAATGCTCTAAACGAACAGAATCCGATGGCTGCGACGGGGACAAAGAGAAGAATTGGATGGGAAGTGAAATAGAAAAGGCAGAGTACTACGTGTACGAACCATCGATCCCCCACAGCAAAGCACGGCAAAGCATGGCAAAGCATGGCAAAGCACAGCAGAGCATAGCAGAGCACTGCAGAGGAAAGTACAGGCACCGGTACACGCCCCGTTATTTCGTTCGTCTTTAACGAGCTCTCATTATCGCTAGATTATCGTACAAGAGGATTTGACGTCGTAATGGCCAGCAATGAATCCATTGACAACGTCGATGAACTAATGACGCTCGTCATTCACCGGCAATCGTTGTCGACATCGAGGTGCCGCCTTGTCTCGTCTCGTCTCTCGATCACCCTTCTCATACTCCCTCAACCCCCATTTTCGATTTTTCTTTTCTCTTTTTTCATCCCTTCCGATTTCTAGTCTCTTCGCCTACCCTATCGCACGAGCCCCGTTCACTATTCTCTTTTCGTTTGTATTTTCCTTATTTTTTATTTATCCCTTGTGCGAGAGACCGAGCACCCATCTAGTAGACATCTAATTCTCTACTATCATGGTTGGTTGGTCCTGGAAATACTCGTATGAAGAAGAATGCAGGATACATGGTAAAATAGAAGAATGGTTTTGGTAGCAATAAGTTATTTCTGAAAAGAATGTGTGAAAATTGTTGAATAATGTTCTATTTGATTTGAACATATTAGCTACGGGTGGATGGCGAATGGTTTTTTAAAAATTGATGATTATGCGCGAGGCATTGCTACACAAATGCTATTGTAATGTCAATTATAATTGTGGAGCAACGAATCGTCTCGAGTAACATAGTGTGATTACTTCTTTAACGATTATTGTTTAACCTTCCCAAGGTGAATACTTTTGAAGATTTACTGGAGGAAGGAAGAGGAGAGAAGGTGTAGGATATGCGAAAGACACAGGGGGAATTTGAAGCACCTGGTAGAGGAATGTGACAGAGTAGACAGAATAGGGACAAGTTTGGAAAAGATAGTACAAGAGAAAAGGGTGGTAGGAACTATAGACTGGTTAAGGAGCATAGATGAAAAAAGGAAAGAAATAGCCAAAAGAAAGGAAGGAGAGGCGATGGGGTTTTAGGGTTAAGAGTGGGAGCGTAATTTCAGGATGGACGGATGTAGAGGTGGATGGATTGATGAATGGCACAACAGCAAATGTAAATCAAGTCCCATTTCATGACCGCGAGGTCGAAACTAAATAAATGATTACTTTTGAAGATTTTATGGGAACCATGGCTCGATTTATTTTACCCATCATGGACAATCCGGGTCGGTTATGTCCGGAGTAAAATTTTACTCTTTCTCTTTCTTTCTAATATTTATTGTTTTCCATTAATATAAACTCGCAGTCCAGTTATTGCTCATTGCAAATGTACGTAACTGTGCCTGAAAAGGAGTCACTTGTTGTTAGAAATTATACAATTGAGTAAACATGATTCTGTACTTTATTAACAAATAAGCAAAAATACTAAACTTGATCGAACGCATTTATGGTGCAACCTAATAAAAGAAAATTAACAATTTCCTAGGGAAACAACAACTTTAGAAGATATGCAATTAATATTAAATAGAAGGATCCAAGCGAAATGTTTGTAACAAAAATTTGGAAAGATGCTCTATCTGATCTATATTACAGCTTATAATGAAACTGTGCTTAAAAGGCTGTAGTTTTTCCAGCGTCTCAACAAGATGGAAAATTCTTGAATTGATTAATTGAATGGCACTCGTAATGCATCGATTAATTCAAGACAAAACTCTGCCGGTATTTCAGATTATATTTCTGCGATTGTTCACATTAACTTCGTTTTATTGGTGTAAGAATGACCTCCCTAAGAATCAGATCAATTGGGTTTAAGTCTGGGGATTGATTCAGCTGCTTAATTATATTAACATTTTCTCCCGTGAGAAACGGCTTAACTAATTTGTGTAAATGGACCATTGTCATGTTAGGATAATCACTTTGATGGCATTTTTACTTCAACAAATGGCAACGTACAATTTTGTAGGATGTTGCATACACTGATCTGAGTACGCCGATGATCCTATGCGACGTACTATATGAAATTAAACTTTGTGATAAAGCTTTTATTTATTACAACTTCTAACTGTAATAAACCTAAGAATTCTTAAATTTTGATATGCCTGTCGATTTCGATGAATTTTTACTGTATATAATTGACATAGATCTACGAAACGTATTTTTTAAATTTTCAATGTAGGCGCACATAAAAAAGTTGTACAAAGCAAAACGCTATTTTAGTATTTTCTCTACAATTCCGACCAATTGCAATTTCTTCAAAATTCCTTTCCCACGTCATGTAGTACACTACGTGTTCTAACTTCTAAAAAAAATCCAAGTCGTATGGTCAAATATTAAAAAAGACATTGTCCTTTAAAGAGTGTCTGAATATTATAACGAGTACATAGATTCACAGTCTACATTGTTTATGATCTTGTTCATTTTGTTGATATGAAAAATGTATATTTACTCGCACCACACTTGGACGTTTGGCAATCTATTAACACTAGATTGCCCAAGGAAGTCATTTTGACTGCTTTTTAATTTCAATTAGAAAAACAATTATGTATATAATGACACAATTTCTTAGAATTTTGTGACTTTTTGTACAACATATAAATGCGTTTATTAATAATTGTAGTTACCTCCCCCCTCCTTCATTTCCGGTATATATATATATATATATATATATATATATATGTGTGTGTGTGTGTGTGTGTTATACCTATATTGCCCAAAAGCAGTCATTTTGACTGCTTGGGAAATTTTAAATAATCAAATGACTCTTATTATTGAATTGAGTAAATTTCTTATACGACCAGTTCGGCTCTGTATTGAAATAACAGTTTTCATTTTTTTTCGATTATCATCACATGATAACATACAAGTACATGATAAATTGTCGATTTGGGCGTATACTTGATAAGTTGCAGTTGCTCAATAAGCTAAAGTAGTACTTGTTATTCGAATCTTTATGCAGTGATACTTGTTCTAACAAGTTGTTTATTTTATTTCTTTTGCGCCCTAAATTCATGAAAGAAATGTCGAATAGAAGTGAGTTATTGGAAAAGCTAACGAACATAAATGAAGAGTGCTCCGATATAGAATCAGATACAACAAATTCTGAACTATCATCTGAAGATGATGCGGATTATATTCAAAGTGAAACATCTGACACTGAAGATAGCGATGAAGAGTCGATCACCAATGATGAAAATGAAAGTGTCATCAATATGCCATGTCATTAATATAAGAAATATTAAAAGTTGATTTTAAACAAATTTCTTTACACATTAGTTATTCTTTCACAATCCAGCCATTTTGACTGCTTTTGGGCAGTGTAGGTATATACTAAGTTTCAGTCTTTCTAGTGTTAAATACAATGATATTTCGTAATGTAGTAATTGTTTCCAATTATAGTATAGCAATTTCTGGAGGTGTCTTAGAGGAGATAGTCGAGTGCAAAGGACTAATTTCATTTTTGGCGTTTTAGGCTTTTGAAGACTGGAGAAAAAGGTTCCAGAAGTGTATACATAGTATCTGAATCCAAATTAGAGGATTCCATGTAAATATTTGTAACTTTGTGTACAACTATTTTATTTTTAGTCCCCGAGTTTTCCGAACACGCCTTGTAATATAGTTCGCTTCTACAACGTCTGATATGATATTTTCCACACTACTTTCGACTGTCATATTTATTTTCCACGTCGTACAAGTTTCCCCCGTTGTTCGCAGTTCCACTCCCTTGCTCACAGACCTCTGCTCCACCCTGGTTTTACAGTCTGATATTTTTCCCTTGCGTGCTGCTCTTTGGAAGGTCGTTGCGTTCCGCAGTTTCCCATATATTTGTTTTTTCATTCCTGTTTCCAATCTTCCTCCGCCGTTTATTTCAATTTACGGATATACTCGACAACAGCGGCTTGTGCCTGCACACTGTCTGCTTTAATTTCTTTCGGTTTTGTTCTCCCTTGCGCGACATTGTACTCCGCGCGTTTGTTTCCATACTGCTCTTTGCCGGCGAGTTTGATTTTGTCTTCGAACAGACGTCGAGCAAACTGATCTACGCGACCTATTACTAATAATAGGAACGGGGCACAGAGGTTTAAATGGCCTATTTTTTTTTGTTGACAAAAGTCATTTTTCCGAGGTATTCGGATCGAGATTTTGATGGGATAGTTCATTAGTAGACATACCCAAGTTTACTATTTCAAGGGGTATACCTGCTTGTTGCACTTCTTATACCTGGTAAATAATAACGGAAGTCATCAAACATGCGCCTGGCAAAAAATACAAATGTCAGTCTCGCGCGGAACGTTGATTGCAAATCGTCGATGTCACGAAAGTTTTTGTACAAAGATACATGTACAAGATGCAACGCCATCTCTTGTATATAGACGAAACTGTAATCTGTAAACTGTCAGTCGTTCTTGAGCCATAGTTTTGTAAACACGTATTATAATAAATGTGCTAGACAAAAGAATCTAAGGTTATTTTTCTACAGGTTATGGGCCAAGTACAATATTAAGGATAACGTCCAGTACAATATTCAGCACAATATTAAGTATAGTTACTAGCCAACTGTTTTAAGGGCTAAACCTTTTTTTGGAGGACCAATTTTTTTCAACTTTTTTTATGCAGACCTACAGATTTCGACGAGAAAACGCCGAAAATGAAAGTCTTATTGCCAGGAGTTTACTGGTTCAGAAGTTATACGCGTGTAAAGTTGAGCACTTTTAAGTTTTTTTGACAGGATAAAGCGCCGCCATATTGGTATATTTGCTAGGTGGTACACGTAAGATCGGCTAAGTAGTACCGAGCAGATTCGTTAGATGGCAGCACAAGCATTATGTAATAATAACACATGTACGAAATCAAAATGCGGAACATCGTAAACGTGGCCGGGTGGGCCATTAGGCTGGCCCTCTCTGCTCCCACGGCGACTTATTTTATTTATTTTATTATCTTAAGCTTTCGGGCATCCGAACGGTTCGAGTATGCAAGACGGCATGAGACCCATAAGATCTTTTCTGCCTCATATAGAGCGGCGCATTACCGAGAGTGTGTTTAACCTTTAAACGACTGATAGACGGTTTTTCCGGCCGCGTTGCCAATTTCCGTCGGTAGTCCGCGTAGAGGGAGCACCGAACACCGAGACATACTACCTCTAACGTTTTTGCTTCGAGAGCGCTGAAACCCCAAACCAACTTGGCTTATACATTCTTTTTGAGATCCTACCACCCAGTGAATATACTACTATGACAACATTTTACGTTTTATTATTATGTTTACATGCGTATAACTTCTAAACCACTGAATTGCCATCTAGCGCATGCGCTCTGGACTACTTAGCCGATGCACTGAACACCCACCATCTATCCAGCGGATGCGCTTAACAGTCCTACCTCTACTACCCAACGAATATCCAATATGGCGACGCTCTAACCTGTCAAAAACGCTTAAAATTGCTCATGTTTACATGCATTTAACTTATAAACCAGTGAATTCCTAACAAGAATACTTACATAATCGTAATGTTCTCATCGATATCTACAGTATTACATAGAAAAAAGTTAAAAAAGAGTTCCAGAAAGTGAAAAACATCTGGTCCCCTAAAAGAAAGAACAGCCGTTTTAAGATTATTCTTTTGTGACTCACAAAAGTACGGTGAGAAAGGAAACGGTAACACGTGCACACGTGAAAGAAAGTTCTCGAACATGGCAGAAGTAACACGTGTAATAATAACGAAATTAAACAATAGCAATTATCACTCGTGGAAATTTAAGGTTGAACTATTCTTAATTAAAGAAGGCTTGTGGGAATTAATTACTTAAAATCGACCAATTACTCCGGATATGGACTGGTTAAATGAAGATGGCAAGGCAAGGGCCATGATAGGCTTTCTGGTGGAAGACGACCATTTAATACATATCCGAACGGTTAAAAGTGCAAAGAAGGTCTGGGAAGCACTACAGGAGTATCATCAAAAATTGGATTGCAAATGATGAAGGATGCTGGTAACGTTGAGGAGGTGTGTAGAAAGATACATGTATAACATGCAACGACGCCATCTCTTATACATGTATAGACGAAACTGTAAAAATCCTTCTGACAATCATCATTTTACTCAAAATGGAACCTGTTTCCAAAATTTCATCCAATTCTGAGCATGGACATATTCGGAAGTTCAACCAAACTAATTGTTCAAACTTCTCAAAAAAATCACAGTCGTACGGTTCATAATTTAAAAAGTCATCATACTTTTAAGAATGTCCGAATATTTATGTGAGTCACAAGTACCGACAAAGAGGCAAATTGTTGAATGGCAAAACGCAAGAAAATCAAAATCAAAGGGAAAATGCAAAAACTGTGCAGTTTTAAATCTGTAGAAAAGCCGAATCTAAATGTTATTCACCCTTTTCTTCGATTCGAAGGCATTTGTCCAGAAGCGATTCATCCCCGATGGTCAAAAACTGTTCACTATCTATTATCCGAAAGTTTTGATTCGGTTTATAGGACAGGATTCTTTGAGCTTAAGCAAAATGCAGGGATTTTGGCCGGTGCTATCCGATAATGTGCCAACGCACAAATGTAAGATTGTTCGTTATCTTTCGGTGAAAAAACGCATCACAGCACTCGAGCATCCCCAGCATTCATCTGATCCGACTTCGTGGGAGTTCTGGCTATTTCCGAAATTCAAACTGGCAGTGAAACGAAAACATTAAGATTTCACTAAAGACGTCCAAAGTGCCTCAAGCGCGCTTTTAAAGCAATTCCGGAAACGGAGAGCAGTAAATGCTTCGAGAAGTTTTGCAACACTAAAGTCATATGACCGGGGCCAAATTTTTTATTTTACAATTATTATAATAAGAATCGCAGAAAGTCTAAATAAATTCAATCTCGTAATTTTTACAAGGCAATATGTGCCACTTACTTTTAAGGCTCGACAGGTTTAGTGTTAATAGCTTCCAACAGTGTCTATTGACTCAAAAAGCATCTCGAATAAAAAATGAAAATATAGCAGTTAAAATATCCTACTTTTTTTAACAGACTGCGTACCACATAAAGTGAGAAAATTAATAATGCGAGGAAGAAGCAGTCGAAGATATTTACAGATTTTTGAAACTTCAACCTGGTAAAAAAAAATAGAAATTGTTTAATTTTAGCAATCCCACTTCAGATAATTACTTTCAGATGATTGCTGTTTCGAGAGAAACACGTTTCCAATTTTGGAGAGTAATTGTTGTGATAATAATGAAATAACTAGACTGTGAATTGAGTGCATTGATGACAAAAACGAATACATGAAGAGAAAATTAATTTCTGTTTTTTGCAATTGCTTTTGAAAATATTGCATAAAAGTCTGCGACCTATAAATGAGTTCAAAACGTTTAATTAGCGATCCTTGGTCCGTAAACCACTTTTTCCTCTTAAATGTCGTTTCTTATTTTTATTTTCCGAATTATTTTAAAATCCCCTTCTAAAAGCGTTGGATGTACATTCTCAACATAATGGTTGCTCTCATAACTCGCATTATACTTAAGAGGTGCTCGGACACTTAATTAAAAATACACCGTGTTACGATTTAACTGTACTTTTCTCGTACATGTTCCTTTGAGTATTGTATTTCAAACATTTCACCAACTCACACTGGGCCGTTCCAATAAAATTTGTCGAATTAATTAAAAAAATGTCAAGTAGTGAAATCAGTTAAAATTAGATAGATTGAAAAGAACTTATGTCTGATCTCATTTGTTGAATAAATTATAGTTCTGTTTCCAGGCGAATATTTTCTTCTCAATTAAGAATGGATTTTTATAGTACAGGCATTTATCTGTTTCTACTAAAAAATATTTATATCTTTGTCGTACTACTAAACTATTAGACTATCATATAAAATGATATTCAATATTTCTTTATATTGGAAGAATGGTAGAAGAACGTGAGGATGGGGCGGGGGGATGAGGTTGGAAGGTATACGATGAATGATGAGAGACCGGAAGAGGGGGTCCGCGGTATGGAGTACTTTGTAAGGTAGTTATTAAGGTATTCTTTTGTATACAGTTGTTTCTCTCTCTCTCTCTCTCTCTCTCTCTCTCTCTCTCTAATTAGTTCATAGTTATATTTATAGTTATTTTTAGGTTCGGAATATAAGGTAGAGTAAGTTAAGTTAATATAATAAGTAAGGTTAGGGTAAGGAGGAAGGGAAGGTGGAGAAAGGAGGTGTTTGTAATGGAATTGTAACCCTTAGGGGAACAATAAAGTTTTATATATATTTCTTTATATTGGACTATTACAGAAATGTTGTAATTTGTTTTTGTATGGTTATATATACATCAAAACTTTCCATTATTACGTTTAGGAAACACTAGGCATTATTGGAATGAATTCAAAATTTAGCTGCAGCAACATGTAGCTGTCATCGTGAGACAATTTTTTTATTTACAAATTAATTTTGTAATAAGTAGAAGGGAGTTGTTTAACGAGTTGACAGAATTGCGATGCTGAGAGTGATTAGTTCAATGCTAATTGTTGCTTGTATTACGTCTTTTTTTAATTTTATCAAATTCGCAATCAGTAAAAATCATAACTTTCGTTAACGTTAATTCTTTAACTATTTACTTCTGAGGGTATGTCCATAAAATATTAATTGCTTAAAATTACATTCGAAATCAACCAGCAAAGTTTCAATGTTGTAGATTGTAGATTATGAAGACAATTTCTTATGCAAATAGTAATACCAGCATTAAATTCCGCGACCCTAAAAAATCCTGAAACCGTTCTGTCTGTAATTAATAATGTATAACTAACTAATATTATTATTATTTCGAATGCATTCATTTAATACTAAGATTATCATTGCGATGATTAAATTGAAGTATTATGTGGTTCACAATGGGGGGAAGAGGTTATATTACTATTTTAATCACATCAATTTTTACCTACATGCTCAAACTGTTTATAATTTAAACAAAAAAATGAATTTCTATTTAGGTGTAATAATATTGTCTTTTCTTTTGCAGGTAAGTCGGAAATTCCACAGCTCTGTGAGAAGAAGAATCTGCTAACATTACGATAAGTAATTATACAACCAATAATATTTACACTTTTATGTCAGGTCGTTAAGTATGAAACTTCACAAAGTTTTTTGTGTTTTATTTGTCAAATTTCATACTTAACGACTTGATACATAGAGACTGTCGCAACTAAACCAAAGAAATTCGGTAGCGCGTTTAAAATATCGTCACAATTATGAGATATTAAATTTCATGCGTTTTATAAATCATATTATACGCATAAAAATTTGCAGTACAGTTATAATATACAGCCGTGCACAAAATGATATTAATATTACAAAAGTAACATTAACTCTTTAATTTTTTACTTCCGAGGGTCTGTCCGTAAGATATGAATTGTTTCAAATCACATTCGAAATCAACTAACAAAGTTGCAATTCCTTAGATTGAAATACCCCCTACAAGGATCGTTTTATAAGGTTTTCACTTTACCTAAAATATAATCCCAAAATCAGATTCTACGAGCCAAGAATCTTCTAAAACCGCCCCGTTTGTAATTAATAATATATAATTATTAGACAACAGAATTTTATCCAGCTTTTTGAGATTCTGAACCACTACTGGGCAACAGTTTGTCAAATAATAAATCCTTGTAAGTAGGTTTGACAATTTTGAAAACTTCCTGCGATAGTGGCGTTGTTCTTTAAGTTCCGACATCTTATCAATTTTTCACCGACGCGCACGTTCGATTTCATGTCTTTGCAACTCCTATAAGTTTAAAGATATCTCAAAAATCTTCCACATATATTGTATAGTCTGAAAGAATTGTTGAAAGGTGGTTTGAAAAATATTTCCGAACTGTTCCGTCCAGAGAAAAGTGAGCACCACCTTAAGGCGAAGAGCACGCGTTGGGAATTTCATTTGGTCCCAATATTTCAGAAAAATAGAAAAATAAATGAAACAAATTGAATATAGCTGAACTCCATTTATACCAACCCCTTGGGGAGCAAGCTGTTCGTATAACTGGGTCGTACGTATAATAGAAGTCCATCTAACCCCCCCCCCCCTTCTTATGATTTTTAGTTCACATAATTGGACTGCACGTTCAGATAAGTGGATCACGTCAAGCATTTGCTCATACGTAGTAATGTTTCGAATCTCACGAATTTCGAAATAAATTTGCACGAGTATCAATATCGAAGTTACTAATCAGTTCGTTATTGCGTTCTTTCGTAATTAACAATAACACACCGAGGGTACGTACTTGTCGAATTGTACAACATATGAACGTCAAATTAACTAGTTCATGTTGAATAGAATGGAAAATACATCCTGTAACAAGCTTGACCAACCATATTAGTATGTTAAAAATAATAAAGGGAAACGCGAGTGATCGAGAAAAACCACATGACCGAATAAGCTTTTTTAGGTAATTATTTAGAAAGTACCAACTCATCTCCGACTTTGATGAAATTTAAATATGTTATAGAATTCGACATTTTGGACAACTTTTTCCTTTTCCAATATAGGGGGGTCGCTTTTGGTTTCCGAGATATTCGCAGAAAACTATTGCTAATACTATATTGAACTTGTGGCGGCTACTTCCTATGCTCGTCAACAGAGGGACATTACGACAACACCTTTCCCGCTACTACCTGAATCTTCCTCTGTTTGATATATATATACCGTCCTAAACTGTCCTTACGACATCTCGCGTCTAACGCACGGATCCGCTAGACAGCCTTACTGACGAGTGCTCTAACGGTCCTAGGACGAAACGCTTCCTTCTCCCTTTTCCATCTTTTCATAATTCGATTGCCGCCATAAACTTTCCGTATTGTTGCATGCTCCGTGGCAACGTAAGGCTGCTCCGGTGCAATGTTTGTTTACTTTTTTTTTTGTAAACACGTTGTGGGGATGAGAGAAAAAACAGGGTTTCACTCTATATAGGGTGAGCTTTCAATTTTGAAAGACTACTCCTGAATTGTCGTATGTGATCTAACCACAACTCATTCTATTCGTATAATCTTTGCATTGCAGCTGTCATCCAGAATTTGATCTAGTCGTGGAAAAATCATGTGAATAGAATGAGTTGTGGTTACGTCGTGGAGGGGGCGGAGATGGCTGGCCATCAGGAAAATCCAAGAGAGAAAATTCAATACAGTATTAGCAATAGTTCAATACAGTATTAGAAAAAGTTGTTCAAAATGTGTAGCTGCATAACATATTAAAATTTCATCAAAATCGGAGATGAGTCGTACTTTCTAAATAATTACCCTTTTTTGTAATATACATACATCAATCGGTTTCAAGCAATAATATATAAATAAATAAATAAATACAAGGTATACCGCGTAACTGTCGCCACGGTTTTTCAGACACTTCCTATAATCTGATAAAAAATGTTTTAAGTAAAGGTTAGCCCTTCATCGCCTACTAATCGTAATTTAAAAATTTTCAAAAAATTGTTTCCCCAATAGTAGGTGACCTTGACTTTTCTTTTTAGAGGACACTACATATTTTTGATTTTATATTATACTAGCTGATGTTAAGACGAGTTCAACGACCTACAATACTTTGAGCGGACCTTGAATTTTAAAATATTAGCTTAATCAAGGATAACGCTATCGTTCTAAATTCTTTTATCTCGATCTTGCACATTTAGGCCGATATTTTAAGGTTAAAGTAGATTGTTGAACTCGTCTTAACATCAGCTACTATAATATGAAGTTAAAATATGTGGTGTCATTTAAACAGTCAATGTGGCCTTGACTTCTTAATGAAAGAAACAATATTTTTGCAATTTTCTATACTGCGATTTGTAGTCGAAAAAACATTTTTTGTCAAATTATCGGAAATACCTAAAAAATCATGGCGACATTGACGTGATACACCCTGCATTTGCTTTATTAATTACTAGATTGTGAATCTTTATACACAAAAACGTTTCAACATATATTGCAAGAAACAGGAGCTGAACAGAAATTTATTTCTACAGTATTTCATCGATAATTGTCCACAACACGGGTCTGCGCAGGGACAATTATGTGCGAGGGATATCATTGTTTGAGGTTTGCCGAACGTAGAAAAGGACAGCCGAGCTCGAGAGGCCTCGGTCACCGAGAAATGTAAACATACCTAATCCGAATTCAAAACTTCTTTATTATTCATTATTTTTTTATGGGACTTCGATGACCATATTTTTGGTATTTTTCTAATAAAAATCATACCAAATATGATATAATTTGGATGATATTTACTCGTGTAATAGACAATTAAATATCATCGGAATTATATCATATTTGGTATGATTTTTATTAGAAAAATGCCACAAATATGGTCATCGAAGTCCCATAAAAAAATAATGAATAATAAAGAAGTTGGAAATTTGGATTAGTGTGGTCTCACTGATATACCCGAGCCGCATCGTGTCATATTTCTCGGCGACCGAGGCCTCTCGAGCTTCGCGGCCCCTCAAGGAGGTACACCCCGCAGTAATGGGGATATCTCAGGGACAATTATCTGCGAGACATTTGGGACAATTACCGATGAAATACTGTATCTTTCTTTTTTGCTCTCAATACATAAAATTCACAGTCTGCTGATTACAAGGCAATTAATACCAGAACTAATGAATGTAGATGGTTTTGTATTACCTTATTAAAATAGGAACGCTACATTTATTCATACTTTTCACATTCTTTATCTTATGAGTTTAAATAAATAAGGTTATTCAATAATTTCTCTCAAAATTATCTTGATAATTCTATTAAAATATAAAATAGTAAAGTAGCAACATTTTACTGACCGAGTAAATATAATATTAACTACGTTCAGTCTAGAATTTTGAAAATACTGCCACTTTCAGTTTTGATCAGCCATTTGCATCTTACAGGGACTGTCGCCCGAATTCCCTCCTTTTATTTTAACGAAATTTACATATAACGTAGAACTTGAAAAATATTCAGGACACATTTTTTTAGCTACCATCATTTACATTTAGAGGGTAAAAGTGGTTTCCAAAGTTGGAGTTGCAAACCATATTTCGTCGTTTATCTCAGAAACCATTTATTGCAGACAACAAGTTTAAGTGCATAATTCGTATAATTTTCAATACTGAATTCACTTATACAATAAACCTGTCTATATGAAAAATAGATTGTAGATAGTTTCAATTTTTCCGATCATTTCCGCTTCTGAATATAAATAATAATCGTAAAGATATCACGTATCGAATATGTATCTTTTTTAAATTTCATAAAAGTTGAAAAGGGTCCGTGATCAGTTGTTTGACGTTCACATAACTGAATTGAGGTATGGTAGTGATTCAAATAATAAAGTTCAGTTAGTGGAGCACTCAAATTTTGTTGAAATAAATGGAGCTCAGGTAAATGGAATTCTTCTGTACACCGCATGATCATATTCATGCGATTCCCGTAGATGGGTTTTCAAGATTATGGATCGTATATGTGAGCCGTCTATTTTGAAAGTGACCTAAATCCATTTATACTGAAATTGAGATATTTAATAGTTTGCGTTTCAATAAAAAAAAAAATATACGTATAGGATACCAATATGTCATACTGCTTAAGTGTATCTAAAAGAGTTAAATTTGCAATTCCTATTCAAATAATAACAGTTATTAAGTGAATAATAAGTGTTTTCTTACCAAAAATGGAGTTAAGCCACTTTCAAAGTTAACAACCAGGTTCGTTATAAAATTTGGAAAAGCCCAAGTCCATTCGACATAATTTAAAATGCTTCAAATTAAAAAAATAATACTTAATTTATTTTATATTTCTTTACAACACTTCAAAAACACAATTTATGCAATACGGGAAATTTTCTAACTACATAAATTACATAACAATTGACTGCTCATCTAGATTTTGTGTTTGCGGGAGGGATGTCATAGTGCACCGGTGGTATGTGTACATCGTAGTAAGTCAGGCATGTCTAGAAGTAGCTCACTTGGACGCAAATTCGAGGGAGACGCCTACTTCTCCCGCCCGCGCGTCTCGCTCCCCGTAGCGGCCGTAGTCCTTAGAGTTCCTCAGACCCGTGCCTACCGCTTGCGGCATGTACTGCGTGTGGCGCGTTGCGGCGACTCCCGAACCCACGGTAGGCACGGGTCTGAGGAGCTCGGAGGACTACGGCCACCACGGGGAGCGAGACGCGCGGGCGGGAGAAGTAGGCGTCTCCCTCGAATTTTCGTCCAAGTCAGCTACTTCTGGACATGCCTGTAGTAAGTCCATCATGTCCTTGTATTTCGCTATTGAAATTCGTCTTATATTTTTATAAAGTGGTGTCAATACAATATTTTCGAACTTTTGTTTGTTGAAATCATTGGTTACGAATTCGTGTTCACTATCTGAATTAAATGGTCTTGTTAATTTATTCTTCCCCACGAGTGTAATAATTTACATATTTTAATATTTTAAGTTTTATATTCAGTGTATTGCGTGAATTTTTTTCACTGCATTAATTAAACGTACTGATTATTCAACTAAAGCAACTGTCAAAAAGCTGAGGTTAACTTGTTAAATACTAATTGATTAAAATTACCCTCATCACTGCCTTCGGACATTTGAAAATTCGCACTTTCGGACATTATCAATAATTGATTGGACTTAGGCCACTTTTAAAGTAATGGTTTTAATTATTGAACTAACTGCGAAAACTTATGTGTCCAAAGTTATCGTGTATACTCTGAATATACTTAACAGCAAATGTTGTTTATGACAAATAACTTCTGTAGACAGCGGATCATTATGCATTTATGGTTTCTGAAAATTTTCAAAAAATGCTAAAGTATAAAATTTGACGGAATTTAACACAATTTTTATTTATTCCAGACCTGCAAAGGCTATTGCTACTGAAAATAAAATTTTGTTTGATTCCGGTTTCTTAAAATTCATATACACAAGTTGCAAATTGCATAAGAATTCGCAGTCTACCGATTACTTTTCAAGAACTTATAAAGTGTGTGTGTTTTTTAGTGTTTTTTATAGACCGTTGAAGATACGAAAATATAATTATTCGAGAATAAAGAGAAAAACGTGGTGTCGTATAAGCAGTTCTTTATTTATACATATAGTATCATAGTTGACACTAATTTTTTTAAATTATATGCTGGACAACGTTTTTCTTTACCTTACATAGTCCACACTTACTTGCACAACTTTTGCTATGAAGGTTTTTTCAAATTTTGTTCTTATCTAGTTATAATGGCTTGAATTACTTGCACCGACTATATAAATTATAATATCTTGTTCATGCAAAATTTCTAAAAAAAGAACACTTCAAGTAAAAATTGTTCTGCTTGGTAACGACTATAATCTGTTCTTTGGAAGAAGAAAATAAATTACAGTTGCCAACAATCGCTATCATCCACAAGTGTGCATGATATAGATCAAAATCACTTATTTGCCACTAAATAAAACCACATAAAATCAGTAATTTTTATATCCCATAAATTGTGTGACACATAAATTTTATTCAAAGTGATTTGTAATAAATGTTTCCTCTTTTATTGTGATTCTATTAAAATTATGTTTCTCTTCTACTCTTCACACCGTTTCAAAAGTTTTAATTCTGCATGAAGCCTCCTATTCAATTTCATATTGAAACAGAGCATTTAAACCACACAGTGACCGCTTTGTATTAAATAATTTTTAATAAATATTTAAAAGTATATGGAGTTTAAAAAGCTCTGCATACACAATGGTGCTGCATACAACGCCTCTTGTAGTAAAATCATAGTAGCTATCGAATATTTTCGTGCATGCGGTTTTAATACTGGACCCGCGTTATCATTCTATGCATCTTTGGAACGAAATTTGCAATTTTAAATGGACACAGTTAGCCTTATTTTTCCTACAGCGATAAAGCCGTTCCAGGATGAAATTTGTGTCAGAGATTTACGGTTTGATATTAAGAGCGACGATCAAGCTTTTTATGTGCTGAAAGGTAAAAAAAGCATGATTCTATAAAAATGATCACTATGTATACTTTTATATATACGTTGTTTTACTATTCCGTATTGGGATCTGACATTTTGAGTGGCGCCGTCTGCTGCCGAAAAATAGAAATACTCTAAGCTTGGCTTGGCTTGGCTTATAGCAGCTTACAGTGTTAACAGGTGTTAATTACAGTATAAACTTACAGTGTCAAAACAGGTGTTAATTAAAAATAACGTTATGGAAGTTCCAATTTTTCCACCGCGTAGCAAAAAAAATGTTGATTACTGTGCAGTGAAAGATTGTGATAGTAGAGCGAGCAAAAATTTGTTGCTCCGTTTCCACACTTTGAAATGAAGTATGTGAAGTGAACTGCTTGAAATTTATAAGACTTCCATTTTTAAAATATAAGAAACAATTTAGCAAAGAACAGTCTATTTTAACAGCTAAAATAGCTAAAGCTAGAGTGCATATTGAAAGACCTAACCAGCGTATAAAGACTTTCAAAAATTTTTGGTTCAGTGATGCCTGTGACATTGGTGCCTCTAATAGAAGATATTTGTACAATTATTCGTGGAGCAATTAATATGTGCTCACCAATTCTAAGCGATTCGAAATTTATGAAATTATAATTGTAAATTTAGAAAGTATTTTAAAAAACAAATTTTTTGTGTAAAATGAATTATTTGACAAAACATACTTTACTGGTTTATATACATGTATTTATTTCATATATTTAATAAATATATTTTTTCGAAGTAACATTAAACTCGTCAATATTTATTAAGTCTGTACTCTCCTCACTTATTATTATATCGTAAGTCTATTTACTCTCATCACATATTTTTTCCAATAAACAAATTTTATGTAACATATTCGTATAATAAATACTTTTTAATTTTGTCAACATTGAAGAAATAAAACTGTCAATTCTTGTAACTTTTAAAGCTAAATATTTTTTATCAAACTTAGTATATATAACAAAATATGTTAGTTCTAAATTTAACACTGCCATCCTCAGCTGGATTTGCTCATAATACCGATGCTTTTCCCTCAACACAAAGTTTTCTCCTTCCTTTCAAGCATTTTAAGTAAAAACAAGAAAAAAGATATCAATACAATGTTAAGACCAAGCTCTTCGTCGCCATATTGGGCAGCTATATATATTGTCCACGGCCCCATGTCAGATCCCAATTGTGGAATATGGTGGGCTGAGAATCATAATGGTGTGTCACATATGTATTTCATCGATAATCGTCGCCACCACGGGTCCAGCCGGCGACGATTAACGTTCAGATAATACTATTCTTTGACTTGTGCCGAACGTAGAAAAGGACAGCGAAGCTCGAGAGGCCTCGGTCGCCGAGAAGTGTAACATAATACGGGTCGAGTATGTCGGTGTGAGAACAACAATTAACCCAGTGACAAAACTCCTTTATTTTTTATTATTTTTTAATGGAACTTTCACCAACACATTCGTGGCATTTTTCTAATGAAAATGATAACAAATAAGATATAATTCCGATGGTATTTACTTATGTAATGGACGATGAAAGTTTCGGAAAATTATTGTAAATATGATCCGAATTATATCGTGTTTGGTATTATTTTAATCAGAAAAATGCCACAAATATATTGGAAAAAGTCTCATACAAAAATAAGTAATAATAAAAAAGTTTTTTTATTGTCATTACACTTTGAAGGCACGTGGGCCTTTGAACTACGTGGGCGACCGCGACTCTTCGCGTCTCTTTCTTTCCCATGCGCTGTCCTTCTTTGCGCCCGAAACTTTCATCGTCCATTACTCGAGTAAATACCATCGGAATTAAATCTTATTTGGTATCATTTTCATTAGAAAAATGCCACGAATATGTTCGTGAAAGTTCCATAAAAAAATAATAAGAAATAAAGAAGTTTTGTCATTGGATTAGTAGTGGTCTCACCGATATATACTCGACTCGTATTATGTTACACTTCTCGGCGACCGAGACCTCTCGAGCTTCACGGCCACTCATGGGGTATACCCCGCGGAAGGAGGGATTGTTTTGCGACGATTATTGTTCAGAATTTCATGACAACTAACGATGAAATACTGTATATCGAGTAAAATAATGGTTTGGGTTTGTTGTTATAAGAACCTACATATACGCATTACCGTTGCAAAAACACATAAGTAGGTTCAGAAAACTGTAAAAAATGTCCGTGTGTGACAATTAAAGCACGAAACAGAATTTTATACAATTTGCAAGCGAATCATCTAATTAAGATTGATATATAACGATACACAGTAACTCCCATAAATATTCGGACGACTTTAAAAAGACGATAACTTTTTAAATACTGGGCCCTGCAACTTGGATTTTTCGAAAAGTTAGAATGATTAGTTTTGCATCAAGTTCGCGAGCGTGATTGCCGCGGATTATTTGTTCGCGATAGTAAAATATGTTAGATTGGTTTTGGTAATAAGTAACTTTATTTAATGAGTTGTATAGTATTGTCGTGCTGCGCTTCGTTTAAGTGCTATTGTACAGGTGTGTTATCGAGCTGCGTTTCGTTTCAAGCGCGTTGTTTCAAGTGACCCTTTCAAGTCGACTTTTTGAGGGGACTTTTCCAAGTGAGGTTCGATGTGACAAATATCCGGTATTTATACCTTTTTGGTGTTCGCGTAGCGCACCAATCAGGTGTGACTTCGTTTGGTCGCAGGTAGTCTGCTGGGGGTTGCGCGCGGTCGCTGCATCTTCGGTCGCAGGGTGTGTTTGGCGAAAGTTAAATATTGTTGAAAGTATGAAGGAGTGTCGGAAAATGCATGTTGTTCAGAGACTGAACAATTAGTTTACTACCCGATGTGAAGGAAATTTTTTGAAGAAATTGCAATCAGTTGGAATTCCAGAGAGAATACTAAAAGTTGTACTTTACAACATTTTTATGTGGGCCCATACTGACAATTTAAAAAATACGTCCCGTAGATCTGTGTTGTTAATCAACGGTTGAAAGCAGAAGAATGTAAGGCGGACTTAACCCTCTATGATCCTAATTAGTTCGTTCTATTCCTTTAGTGACAGAAGAATAAGCTGAAATTTTTCATTAAAGAATGAAGTTCTACATCATTTAACGGTGCCTGTAAAGAAATGATGCCTTTAATATTCAAAAAACAATATTGACTCGAATCTTTAGAATTTGGACTTACATCACTATGTTTCTCAACCGGCCGTTTGTCGAATACTGTGATTGTGGAAAGAGCTACTACATCCATTAACAACAAAACATCAATCAAAAATCTTCAGAATTTGGACTTACACTACCATGATCCGGAGCCCATCATATAAGCACCTTGAAACAGTGAAACTTTGTCTTGTGAAGCTATTTTATTGAATAGTAATTAGTAATTAGGTTAGGATATTTAGTTGAATCCATTTAGCTGCTCCACCCTATACAGGGTGTTTCGTCTAAAACAGGACACCTAAATATCTCCTCTACCTCTGAAAATACAAAAAATGTTTCTAACGTAATCTAAATGGTTTCAAAATACGAATCAGATGGAAGAATCGTTTTTTATAAATTGTAATTTTTTAATCGTTTTTTCAAAGTCACTCGTGTTTTTTTTACATATATACACACATTTTTTGTTATTGTATGCTATATCAAACATTATTGTGCATTCATCCATGTTTAATAGCACGACCTTGAAATGACCGTGAACACTAAAATTTGCTAATTAATGCAGAACTTACTTTCAGCGACATTTCAGATTTCAACGGTAACAAAAATTCGACCATGAACTTGAACTTGTAAATAAACACATTGTATCATTCCTCTGTGTACATATAGAGTGAGAGAGATATGTATTTAAGAGTTTGCTCACTGCTAGATTTCTCAGTGTATCGACAAGCGATCCATAATGCGTTATTCAGAACAGGAGAAAATTCAAATGGTTTTAATTTACGGCAAAGCTCGAGAGTGTCTAAGAGAAGCAATACGAATTTACAAAGACAGATTTCCAGAACGTTCTTGTCCATCACGTTCTGCATACTAAAATATTGTTAAAACATTTTGTGAGACTGGTAGTGTCAATAGAAACATTCGTGTGAGACGTAGGACTGTTACTCATGAAGCAAATGTGAACAATTCAGTATTATTGAATTGACTTACTGTTTATATAATCCGATACGGAACGCCAAATGATAAGAGCAAATGTTAAAATAATTATTTTGTTAAGTGTTCATTCGTCAGAAATGATTCACATATACAGGGTGTCCCACATAAATGGGCACACCTACATATCTGTCGTATTTACAGTCCTATCAGAAAACTTCAGAGGACAAAGTGACACTATTGCAGGGAGCAAATATAATGGTAAACAAAAAAATTTTTATGTCGTATTTTTTAATGAAATTTCAAGGTCACCGATGGTTTTTTAAGTGGAATAGTATATTTTATTTACGATAGCATGATAAACAATAAAAAACTGAATTTAGTGGATACCTTTTTGACCTTGTAATGACCTTGAGCAAGAATAATCATGTTGGAGCGGATAAAGTTTAAAATTTACGTGTTTCAGCAAAGATTCCGCGTTGTTTAAGTCGGGTTGACCTTTACAAACCACAATAAATGTTTGAAATATTTTTCATAGTAAACAGCGTATGTTTATGTTAGAGTTTGTATCATTGAGATCGTTAACAGAAGGTTAATCGGTTAGAATAAGTACGTTGTTCCTTCGGCATTATTCGAATTCGAAACGTGAAAGTGATAACAATGCCTTATACTGTACAGGACGGAATCGATATGGTTTTCACTTATGGCGAAAGCCACCAATCTTTAAGGCAAGCAGTACATTTGTATCGCGAAAAATTTGTGAATCGTATTTGTCCTTCGTTACACGCATTTTCCGTTGTGGTAAAACAATTTAAAAATACCGGTTGTGTAAGTTCTAAAAATCGTAATAATTACTGCAGCATATGCCTCAATTACGACTCAGGAAATCGACAATGCCTACAGATCATTTAATGTAAGATTGCAATATTGCATAAATGAGGATGGTCAAAATTTCAAACATTTATTGTGGTTTGTAAAGGTCAACCCGACGTAAACAACGCGTAATCTTTGCTGAAACACGTAAATTTTAAACTTCCACATTTTATCCGCTCCAACATGATTATTCTTGCTCAAAATCATTTCAAGGTCAGAAAGGTGATATCCACTAAATTAAGTTTTTATTGTCTATCATGCTATCGTAAAAAAATATACTATTCCATTTAAAAAAAACATCGATGACCTTGAAATTTCATTAAAAAACACGACATAAAAAATTTCTTTCTTTACCATTATATTTGCCCCCTGCAATAGTGTCACTTTGTCCTCTGAAGTTTTCTGATAGGACTGTAAATACGACAGATATTTAGGTGTTCCCATTTATGTGGGACATCCTGTATAGGAACTATTAGAAATGGTATCCACGTTGCTGTATGCATAAATCAACTCTTCCTACTAAGCTACGGAACGTTTTGTTGAAGTTACGATGTTGTTACATCCTCGTGCTTTGTCAATTTTGCAGAGCGGCGTTATCTACCCCCATGCCAGAGGGTTGTTTCGCATTACTCCCTTATATGGAATTGGCCTTAAACGGATTGAAACAGGCCCATAGGCCCTCAAAGTGTTAGAAAGCAACTGTAACTTTGTCAGAATAGTTTTAGTACTCGCACAGAATCACTCTTGAGCAATCAGTGCCACCCTACCAATGGCATTTCAGACATTTCTCTGGGTTCAGTCAGGACAATTTTATAGCTTACCCTCCGCAATTCATTAGGGTACTTTTATATCTTACTATCCAGTGTCAACTACAACACTTTTATAACTAACAATCAAATCAGAAAATTAAGGAACGCTTCGGAATACGTAAATTATGCGGAACAAACTTGTAATTCCACCCATACTGTATCTCAATTGCTGCTTTTTAATAGCATTAAACTCTTATAAGATAAGGTAAATGAGAATTTAAAAACTATGGCTCTTACGAGGTAGAACTAAAAGAAATAACAAAATTTATGAAATGAGATATCAGAAAAGATATAAATACGACGAATTTTAAAACTTTTCTAATCTGAATGTAATGCGCGGAAACACAAGATGCTTGGGCAATATTTTATTTTATTCATATTTTTGTATTTTATCAGTTGTATTAAATTTTAAAATAATCAGAGAAAAATTAAGTTTTATTTTACATTATGTAGAAACATGAGTGACCTTTCACCCGGTAGCGCATAAAGGTTAAAGCTATAACTTAATCAGTTGATTAAACAATAAATCAATCATGAAAAACAGTGTTTATATGGATAAATACTATTTTTACAGGAATTAACACATAATTTTTTAATCAAGTACTATTACTATTACATTTTAGTGTATACGTACCTTCCCATAAACTTCGGCGGCGGTTGGAAACAAGAAAACGTAAAGTGGACTTACACCGTTATACATAATCCTAAATGGTTCAGATTCGAAAAACAATATTAATTATTATCGTCAGAATTTGGATTTACACCACAATGATTCTCAACTTGCCATATGATGGGTACCTAGAAGGGACGAAAAATGCTAAACTGTTCCTGGAACATTATTTGTGACAGTTACGTAATTAACCCTGAGATGGCGGGTCATTCTTATAACTATACAGGGTAGAAATTATAGAGCGTTACAGACTACTACGTTACAGATATTGATTACACGCAAAAATGTTTCAGATGAAAGTTGTTCAGTACCGAGGGGGATATCATGTGGTGGAACTATTGTATTTCTCGGTGGGCACTCCAAGGTGAGGTGAAGGTCTACTTTCTTTTTTTAAATGGAATGATGTTTTCTTATCCACCATCAAATAGTGCGTTTTAAGATGAGTTCAATTACCTATGACTCAAGGTCATTCTAGGTCAAACTTGCAGGGAAATGCAAAAAGGTGTGTTTGTTTTATTTGTACTTTAGTTCGCGCCTTCGATCTTTCACACCAAAACAATAACATGTGTTCAATATCAGCATTACTCAGGACAACATCAAAGTCGTTACCAATGAAATGAAAACAAACGTATTTATGTATTACTGTGCTCTTCTGCAAGATAGTCAGTTTACTTTCATTACTATTCGTGATAAGGTATCCTTCGCTGAACGATAGTACAGTAAATCCTCTATAAACGCATAAAAGCTGTAGCAGATAAACGCAGAAAATATATCCCCTCCACTTTAGTAATCCGATCTCAGCTCGGATATATCGGTGTGAACCACTACTAATGCGACGCGGAGAGTCGCAGTCGTCGGCACTATCCAAAGGCCCGTGCGTCATGACAATGTAACACCAATATTAAATTTTTTTTTATTATTACTTATATTTTTATGAAACTTTCATCGATGTATTCGTGGCATTTTTCTGATTAAAAAAGACCAAACACGATATGATTTTAACTGTGTAAATACTGTTGTAGTATTTAGTGGTTTAAATGACGATGAACGTTTCGGGCGCAAGGAAGGATAGCGTATGGGAAAGAGAAAGAAACGCGGAGAGTCGCAGTCGCCGGACCAGTTCAAAGCAGTGATGGTATATGGTCTCGGTTTTCTCGCGCATGCGCGACGATTTTCGTGTCAGTAAAGTACAAAGTTGGGCTAAAATGGGGTACCTTAGTCACCCCGCATAGTTTCTCAAATATTTTTTCGATTTTCAAATATGAATTGACAAGTAGCTCGTTCTCAATACTAGTTGCCATTATGAAATCGAATATATTAACATTAACTTACCAAAATTTCGAAATACGGTCGTCTCGTCGTGTCGTCTTGCACTCTTCTTCCCGGTTTCCCGCCAATAACAGTTCTCCCCAACTTTCCCCACAAACATAAGACGTACGGTACGTTTCTGCATTTAGTCGCGCATGCGCGAAAAAGCCGAGACCATATACCATCACTGGTTAAAAGGCCCGCGCGTGGTCTCGCTTTACACGCGCTGTCCTTCTCTACGTTCGGCTTGGCTTTAGAAGCCCAAAAAATAGCTACCCGTCACAGATAAACGCATAACTATCCCCCCGAGGCTTATGCGTTTATAGAGGATTTACTGTACTTAGATAAGTGGTGATAAAAAAAATCCCTTTCATGCCTACATATAATAGATGATTCCAAATGTAACTGCGGCAATGAGGTTCAAGATCTTAACCATACCATTTGGCAATGTACCTTGTTGGAATCACAAAGAGTTGACCTTATGAAAAGATTAAGCAAGTTCAATTTGTTTCCACCCTGAAATATCAGATCATTACTTTATAAACCGAATATCCAGGCATGTCATGTTCTTTTTAATTTTTTCAAGCAACGTAATTTAAAGATTTAAAGTTATGTACTTAATGCGTTCTATTCTACTGTTCCTACACTACTAATGTATAACTGTAAGATGTATACGTATTATCAATTGTATATCAGACATTATGTTAATTCTAATGTATAGCTTCATAACACCCCATACGTAGTTCTACGTAAGCATTCAATAAAAAAAAAAGTGGTGAAAATGGAAATGTGTCAAAATTGTTTTGATATGTTTGTGGTACTAGGAGAATGCAGGAAAAATTACAGAATGGCAGCTAATTTATATTCACAACGCTACCCAGATCGGCCATCCAAATTGCATATGGTATTTAAAAGACTAGAACAGCGTTTTCTCCGTTCAAATTCTCTGCTTAAAAACTGCATAATGTCCATTAAGCCTACGACGCGTGAAAACAAGAAAGTCAAAATATGCGAAGCTTGTGCTAAGATAAATGTTGAAATGTTGGGCAAAGTTAGAAAATCATTTAAACAAAGAATTGTTAAGTGCATTGAAGTAAGAGGTATTCATTTTGAGCACATACTAAACTGATGTACAAATAAAACGATCACACCATTTCTGCATTTCCCTACAAGTTTGACCTTGAATGGCCTTGAGTGATAGGTAATTGAACTCATCTTAAAACGCACTATTTGATAGTGGATACAAGAACATATCATTCCATTTAAAAAAAGAAAGTTGACCTTCACCTCACCTTGGAGTGTTCCTCCTCGGTACTGAACAATTTTCATCTGAACCATCTTTGCGTATAATAAATATTTTTGGAAATATTCGTCTGTAACGCCTTATAATTTCCACCCTGTATGCATAAGTGACCATGACCATGTTTAGGATCATTCACTGATTTATTTATCAGTTTTTTAAAGCTATTTTTAAAGGTGTGTCTTGTCGACATCTTGGAACTGTGTAATTGAATGACGATTTTAATATTCCGGGTCAAAATAGACCCGAACAATGCCGTCGGAGAGTTAAATTGAACAAAAACGCGCTTGTGCAAATACGCACATACTGAGCAAATATTTATAATACTTAGATCTTGAAAGAATCATTAATAACGCAATCAAATAATTGTTTGATTACTGGTTTTGTAAAGTAAATTCTAACAAAGCATATTCCTGTGGATCCACAGTGTATCAATAAATATTATTCCGTAGATCAAAAAAGTCTGTGACGTGTTTTTATAAAAGGAGATCACCGAACCAATTTGCGTCGGATAATATCATCATCTACGGTATTGGATCTCTGCTACGTGGTTCGTCATCAAGATTAAAATCCTTCGATCGAACATTTTAAAACCGCCTTTGCACGAGAGTGCAATATTTAGTTATATCTCGGTACAAAATATATGAAAAGTACAATATTGAATTATAAAATTCGATGCTCAAATTTAAAATCGTAAACTATATTTCCATCGAAGTGTAAGTACATATGTTAACAGAAATTTAGAATTACTGTTTCTTTTACAATATTAACACATTTTTTATATTGTCATATACGCCAATACTAAAATTTATATTTATTTTCACTAACTTTGAAATTTGTTCACCATGAAACTATAAAACCTTAATCTATTAAATATTTTTACGTACATTTTCATTAATATTTTAACTAAATTTACAAATTTTTTCGACATAGAAATAATAAAAATTGACTTCATCATAAGCAATCAAACATATCCAAGAAAAGATATTCAAATGACTGCCATAATTCCAGCAGATTCTATGATTCTATGGTTTCAGTATAATTATGATTATGACCAGTGTCACATGACCAAAGTCTTTTTTTTTTATTAATTTCTACTATAATGTATTGGGTTAGCCAGCAAGTCTTATCGTGTGTTGTAATATTTAAATGTAAATTTTACTTTACTAAATTAAGCTTTTATAAAATATAAACATTGTACAATTTACTCGATAATACAGTATGAAAATATTTATGGTTACTTATTCTATTTACTTTTATACACAGATACCTGATATCACTTTTGTACCACAAAAAAAAATGACGAGATTGTATGGCCAACCCAGTATTTGTTGAAAATGTACATCTATAAACGAAACATTCTTTTAATGTCTTTTTTGTAAGATATATGCATGCACATATATGGTTGAAATATAGTTGAATGCATATTCTAGAAGATTCATATAAATGTAACAAGCCATATCTTCTTTTCGTTTGAAGTTGGAAAAATACATGAGAGATAAAGGACGAATCGTTGAAGGGAGACTACATATTCACGATCATATTTCTCTCGTAAGTGCAAAACACACGTACACTTTGCAAGTGCACTATTGTGGTAACCGAAAACCTCTCTTTTTTGCAGATGTTTAATCCTCTCAGCGTTCTATGTAAAAAAAGAGCATGACGATAACATGGTCGAAATATACGTATATTATAAAAAAGAAATTTACACACGTATACCGCGTATAACTGCAAAATACGATATAATAAATTAGTTCTTGTGCATTATATTACTTGCCTGCAATGAAACATGATATGGTATCCCAGAGGTATCCCAGTGAATGATAATTACACAAACAAACTTATAAGACGGCCGTTGAACCATCTCAAAATACAAACTACTGATCTCACGATAATAATGCTCACTTTAAATATGTGGGATGTCGTTCGATCAACCACTAAATAAATTAATGTTGTGCCGAATAGGTTACACAAAACGAAAATCTCTTTAGCGAGACATCTGTGAACTTACAGTAGAATTTTTCAACATGAAACGGGCATCATAAGTGTTATTTTTCTCTTTAGATAAACTTCCGAAAAGACCATATCTCCGATTTTTTTATACTCTGGATTCTTACTTATTTTGACGTATTGATTACGAATATGATAGTGAAAATTGGCGCAAATGTTATTTTCACAGCGGAAACCACGAAAAAACCATAAAAATCATAGTTTTTTCCATTTATTTCCGCAAATAATGGTAATTTTGAAAAATACTTCAAATAAAAGGTGTAAAGGTCTCATCGAAAGACACATTTTATGCCCTATTAAGTTTCGTCACAAAGACAATAGTTTTTGAGAAAAATGATATTAAATGTTTAAAACTCCATATAACTCATCCAACACAAATCAAGTTTTATTGTTAATTTCATTAGTTAATACTAGAAAGGGATACAGCAAAACTCCTCCCTCGCCCACGAGTTTTCTGTATCATTGGATTTTTAACTTTCCACGCATAACGAGATCCACCCTCTGCGGGAAGTTTCGTCCCCAAAAGGAATAACCTAACCCAGACCTAACCTAAACCTAAACCTAAACTTGACGAGAGTAGCTCCGTATAAGTCAATAATCACATATCATTTTTCTCAAAAAGTATTATCTTTATGACAAAAATCAATACGACATAAAATGTGTATTTTAATGAGACCTACAACATTTATTTCAAGTATTTTTCAAGATTCCCATTATTTACGGAAATAAATAGAAAAAACTATGATTTTTATGATTTTTACATGATTTCCGCTATGAAGATAACATTTGCGCCATTTTTCAAAGTCATATTCGTAATCAGCACCCCAAAATATGTAAGAATCCTGAACATAAAAAAATCGGAGGTATGGTCTTTTTGGAAGTACACCCTTCTCTTTTAATACGAATTATGATCATTCACTGGGAGGCGTTCATTTACTGAACAGGTCAGCCTATGATCTGCATTATTGCGAATTTAGAGTGCAAAACCTGTATTAAAGACTGTAAGCTATCAAATTGCTAACCAATGAGATAGAAGTATACGAACAATTATACAGCGTTGCTAATGACCTTTGATGTTGAACAACAACCTCAAAACTTAAATAAATAAATAATACTCGATATGCAGAAGATACGATTTACACGAAATCGGTGAAAAGTGTATGAAATTAACACGAGGGGACGGATGAGAGTTAAAAAACATTAATGCTGGGGTGCTCTTATTAAAGTTCCACCATTGCTCGACTATTCCCGTAATTATGAAGCACTTTTGCCTATCCCAAGGATCGTCTACTTTGTGCATCTGTTTGCAAAAGAATGCCGGCGATGGTATTGCGCAGAACATCGCCGAAGAGAAGAGGGCATTTTACATACCGGACGATCGTTCGTTCGGCAATTTGCGGGGCGAGTGGTACGGGAGTACCGTTTTCCATTCGACAAAGCGCTGCAAATTGAATACATTAATCGTCGGTGGCCGAATCTCCGCATCAGCGCGGTATTGACGGTAAACGAGAAGGAAAAATTCATTACTATTTGCGCGATGAATTATACCGGCGGCGGATTCCTGGAGAGGTTTGTTTTAGTTGCGACTGAATAACGAGTGTCGCAACTTGACTCCGCTCGATTCACCCTTTCGACGCCCTTTCCATCGAGAAACACCGGAGCTTCTCTCCCTTGCAAGTAATGTATGGAACGTCAGGTCCGTCGTTACGTCGCGAGAGGCCATTAGCAGAGTTAAGTGAGAAAAAGTCGGCGACAGGTATTCGTGCAGCGTATCCTTGATGCGGTGGTTACCTATTGCGCGCTGGAACATTTATCAACCGTATTGGTGTAAAGTACACGAGAATACCAGGTACAATGGGACCACAAAACTATTCCTACACGACGATCAAATTTATTCGATTCGATTTTATTCATACTTTCTTTATGCAACATGGTTACACGTGAACAAATGAAATTCCTTAACCTGAAACTTTCTATATGGACCATTTAGTTTGAAAGTGGTGTAAGTCTATTAGCTTTTGAATGAATTTTTGCTTTCTACTTTAAGCGATTTTCTTTTTTAAAACAGTTTATTATATACTGAATTATTCATTATTTTTGCAATGCCTCTATAAATCATTCTATTATTCATATGCTGAACTACAAATATACGATCTGCAATTGTTGTTTGTCTCAAATTTCAATTACTTTTATGATAATCACCACACAACTGATTTCCAAAAAAAAGATCGCATCAAGCACAAATGGCACATTCGTTCAAATAAACGCAGGAAATTCAAATGTGAGGTTAATTTCGTTTATTTTGAAGGTGGTAGAAGTACATTTGTCGAAAAAATTGAGAAATCATAGAATGAACTAATAATTTAATAAGTATCCATATATTTTAATCAATTTAAAATCGTCAGTGAATGAAATTGCCTAATGGTTGGACAGTGGTGTAAGTTCATTGACGACCCAGAAAGAATATATTTGTTAGTTAGATTCACATAAAACTCATTTATGTAATCAATTTAAATATTTCATGTAAACACGGACCGCGTGCAATATCATGCAATAGATAAGTGATGCATGAATAGTTCACCTAAGTCACTAACAATTTTATTGCACTGCAAATGATTTGAACTGTTGTGTGAGTTTTCTCAACGGCAACTACTCTCTACACTCCTTACTATTATCTTGCGTCCCACATTTGTCGTTTTATATCCTATTTTGTATCAAAGGCATAAATTGTTACACAGAATGATAGCAATACTGACTGAGATGTACAAATCACGATGAAAATAATCTAAAAGTAGAAGGCGACTGATACGTATTGCTTTGTAATCATGTCGAGATTAGATTTATTCAGTTCTCGTTACAAATTCTGTATCATACGTGCTTGCATAAAGAACTTTACTCAAGCATTTTTCATGAAAACATTATTATAATTTCTGTAATTGTGGAAGAGAAGATTATTATAATTCTACCTTTGCAATATGTAGTAAATTGTAAATTTCCACATTGACACGTCGGTCATTGAATTATCTGATTATCCAGTACAGAAACTCTCAATCGCAATCCTATTGAGTACAGGCAGAGTTGGACCGGAAAATTAGGAAAAAGTCAGTTTCAAATAAGAAGCAGTTGAGGTAGGTTTTAAAATCTGAATAGGAGAAAATGAACAGTGAAATCGCTACGATTGCAGCTCATTCAATTCCAAGCTGCGATCCAAGCAAGAGGTTATTTAAGAACTGCTAATAGGCGAGTGTAAAATAATACTCAACTCTATTGCTAAATGTAAGAAGGCTTTTCATGTCTAAGAAAAATAGTTTTATTCGTGATGGAGCTTAGACTCTTTTGATGATTACGAAAAGGTAGTTCAACCACTTTAGCTTAACTTTTTATCTATGTATAAAAAAATATGTGTACCATCTTGGCTGTTCTACAAATATCGAAAATTCCATCAAAATCGAAGAACAACGGTCAAAATGACGGATTCTAATATTTTTAATTTACTATTCTTGAAATTGTATAGGTGCATTCATGAGGAAGTATCCAGTAAATTTATTTTTTTCGGTATATACATATTACTAAAAAGCATGGCTACAAATTTAGATAGATATATCCTTGTTAGTTTTATAAAATAATATAAAGTAGTTACTTTTAATTCTCCGTAAACCATCTGTTATTATTTATAAAGTCTGCACATACCCTGCAAATTCAGTTTCCCCTGAAATGAAAGCTGGCATTAGAAAATCAAATTTTCCTCAATATTTTACGTCTATTCAAGAAATCGTAAATTTGACCCTTAATGTCAGTACAGTACTTCATCGTTAAATGTCGTCAAATTCTGAACAAGAAGTGTCCCAGAACTATCCCCACTCCTGCGAGGTATACGTCGTGAAGGGCCGTTAAGGTCGAGAGGCCTCGTTCGCCGAGAAGTATGATATCATACGGGTCGGGTATATCGGTGGTACTACTACTAATCCAATCACAAAACTTCTTTATTTTTTATTATTTTTTTACGGAATATTCACCAACATATTCGTGACATTTTTCTAGTGAAGATGATACCAAATAAGACATAATTTCTATGGTATTTACTTCAGTAATGGAGGATGAAAGTTTCGCGCGCAAGGAAGGACAGCGCATGGGAAAGAAAGAGAGGCGAGAGTCGCGGTCGCGGGCACAGTTCAAAGGCCCGCGTGTCTTCACAATGAAATGCCACTAGAAAACTTTTTTATTATTACTTAGTTTTTTTATGAGACTTTCACCAACATATTTGTGGCAGTTTTCTGATTAAAATGATATCAAACACGATATAATTCGGATCATATTTACGTTACTTTTCCGAAACATTCATTGTCCATTACACAAGTAAATACCATCGCAATTAAGGTAAGGGCACCAGTAGTTGACCAGTTTTTAGAAAAACATAAAGAATAAGGTTATTATAAGTTCTGCACTTTTGATAAAAGCGAACCTCGGATGACACAATATCTGTTGGTTTAATTTTAAAACAATTACATGCGAAGTCAAGTATGGATAGTATCAACGGACGTCTAAATTCATTAATGTAAGTAATATATGTACAATGCAGTACGGTTCAGGTAAACAATCCACACGTTGTGAACGTTTCGCGACTGAATTATTTACTTTTTAAATTCTCACAGCGTTTTATAAGTGATAAATGCATCGTTTCTGTTATTCTAACCTCAAAATAATAGTTTATTGAGTGGTCAAATTCTGAATACTGTTATTTGAATAATTTTCAGAAGTTGACCCCCCGATAAATCAACGTCAATTACTAATGTGACTCATTTAAATTTGTTTACGATTTATAATGTATCCATTTTACATCTAAGATTGTTAGGAGTACAAAACATAATTCTAAATTTTGTAGTATACTGTGTTTTAGAGGATGACCACATGGTCAACTATTGATTGCTTCCACGGTCAAATATTGACTCGCAACGTCTACTCTGTTCCAGAATTGAATTTGTTATAGAATTGATTTGTTTTATTTCTTATTTTATCCTTTAATTGTAATTTGTGCTGGTAATTGTTGAAACTAAATGATACTAAAATGATTTCTAACATTATTGCTTTAACCTTCTTTCTAGTATAAGTGGTCAACTACTAACGAACAGAAGATCAATTACTAGGTTTTTCATTTTTCAGAGTGGTCAACTTCTGAAGCAATTACTGAATTTTTAAATACGTTTTTCTAAATTTGTGTAACTAAACTTTTTTTAAAAAGTGATCTTGTTACATAATTTAGAAGACTTAAAGAGTGTCTTCAGGTATCGACTCTCGCTATTTGATGACAGAGAAATTGGTTACTATTGTTCGCGTGGAAAACTTCTCTTAACTGGTCAACTACTGGTGCCTTTACCTTATATCTTATTTGATATAATTTTCATTAGAAAAATTCCACGAATGTGTTCGTAAAAGTTTCATAAAAAATAATAAAGAATAAAGAAGTTTTGTCGGGTTAGGTGTTGTTTTCACAGCGACATACTCGACCCGTATTACGTTACACTTCTCGACGACCGAGGCCTCTCGAGCTTCGCTGTTCTTTTCTTCGTTCGGCACAAGTCAAAGAATAGTATACCTGAACATTAAACGTCGCCGGCCGGACCCGTGGTGGCGACGATTATCGATGAAATACTGTACTTGGATACCTGAGTGCCCACACCCAATTTGTTAAAAAAACTTTTTCAATGATCATCTTGTCCACAAATAGTAAAATTGCTACAACTTTCTACTTTCTTCGGTAAGTGTAAAATGATTTACATTTAAAACATGACAATATTCGCCGAAACTACGAAGTACAATGTTATAGAACGTTTTTCTTTGTCATAGAAAATGTTTAGATATCGTGATAAGGATTCAATTAAAGGAGCTTTCGCTCGCTTTGATGTAATGAAGCAAAAAGTGTTACTTTGATTATTAGACTGTGAATTTGACGTATTTATGATAAAAACGAGTGATAAAAATATTTCAAGAATTTAAAGTTACTGTTGCATTATTTGCAATCCATAAAACTCGTAGAAAATAAAAGAAATAAATGTGTGTATAGATCCTGTATCTCGCAATAAATCTAGACAATTTGTTTGCATAAAAATTCATGGTGAACACCATAACCGTAGCTCAACTTTCGGATAAAATTCTCAACTTACAAAATCACAAAATTGTACGAAACCGTACAAAACAGTTGTTTAAAGTCTTAACTTACAAACAAATAATGCTTATTATAAAATAATATTTTACCCTATTCGCGACTATTTCACTTCATCGATTGCATGATTTTTATTTGGAAATTACCCGAAGCAAAATTTGCTTGAAAAAACTTATTGAAATATTGATCAGATTAAAACTTATTAAAATAACGTTGAATTTTGTTTATGACCTGCACAAAAACAATATTACACAGAGGAAATGCTTTGAAAGTGTTACCGTGCAGAACATTTATTCATTTCGAGAACACGATTACTATAAACGAATTTTATGCCTTTGTTGTTCACGCCATTCAAGCCTGCGTGTCAAATGCAGTACAACAAAAAATGCAATGGACCTTGATAATACCATTTTATTTTTTTGCTTCATTCTGTAATCAACAATAATCGCAGAAAATATAAATTAAATAAACAATACAAATATTCAAATTCGTTCTGAATCCTAAAAAGAGGCCTTAAAACGTGTTTTTATTAAAGCTGAATTATATTTCCGATTTTATGTGGACTCGTATATGTAGAATCTAAGAGTATTAATGTCTTTATTATTAATTTTATTCCCAAATAGAAATAAATGGAATAACTCATCTGGTTCACGTTACTAGATTGCGTATTTTTGGTATTTATGACAATGAATCGCTAAAATACAACACTATGCAGACATTGGACGAATTTAGGAGCACTATGGCGTTATTTTCAGCCTATGGAAATTATTTCATTTCCGTTTCTTGCAATTAACTCAGAAAATTTCTACTTTGCATCAAAATCCGCAGTCTAGATATTACATACTACATACATCAAAATAAAATTCGAATTATTCTTGTTTCCTTCTAGTCTAAACAGAAAAAAATTTTGTAAAATCGTAGTGGTTGCAAAATAAATGAAGAGTTCTGCAAACTGTATTGCAAACTTAATATTTTCAGATTTATAAACTATTTTTTCTGTTTGAAATGTCTGTGAAACGTTCTCGAAATGTTCTACGTTGAATAATTTTTATCAAATTATCTAACTTTTTGTTAGGAATGGATCAAACTAGTGTGCAAAAAAGAAAAGAAACGTAAAAAAAGAATCTTTCGTCATCAGGGAAAAGTTCTGCGACAATATAGGTCTTCCATTTAAAATTATAATTTCTATTATAAAATTTCCTAGGTGCTAAACGGGATTGAAGTCTTTATACCAAAAACTCTCTGCGTATATTTTCATGCTGCAAATGTAAATCAATGTAAAATTATTCAAAGAATGCGGGTCCAGAGAGATTTTGCAATTTTCCATCAGGCGTAAAAAAAAAGAATGTAAAGGCAAGTTGGAAGCAGACACTTGATCACTGATATAAGCGTCAACCGATGCAGAAAACTGTTTAAATATATTTCGGAAAATATTAATACTTTAGAAGATGTTTAAGTCATTTCGTTTGTTCAATTGATAAATAGATATCAAATATAAAATTACACAATTCAACAAAGTGGGGAACGTTTTTTGGAAAGTAAAAGTCTAAATAAATGTAAATTGAATATTTTCTTCTCCCATGTCTAATTTCTGAAACAAATAAAATTAAAGAAAAGCAAATTTTCAATTATGGCACTTCGTACTTTAATATTAATATCAAGCATCTAAAATCGTTTTTTCCAACTTTGTTAACCATAATTTTCGCAATTTCCGTAGTGAACATGAAAAATAACAATATAAGAAAATATAAATGTAAGAGTACGTAAATATATAAAGAAACAAGATTTAAATATGTTCTTCTCATGATGTCAGAAATATTTCAGAGTACCTAATAACTAGACTGGGGATCTTCATGCACAATAACTTTCAATCTGAATTTCAACGAACAGGAGTAGAATAAAAATTGATTTCCTTTCTTAACGGGCCTAATACGTTGGAAATAATGTAAAAACATAAAAATATTCATCGAATGTGTTTACTGCTTTGTGTTTCTTCTACTACTTTTGTAGCAGAAATACATGAAATCCGCAATTTACTAATATCTACAGCTTTTTACGTCTGTAATGAATATATATTAGGTATCTATACAGAGTGGTACTTTGTCCACCTTGAATATTTCCGTTACTTGTAATAATATGAAAAATGATACATATTTAATCGATAAGTGTCACAAAATTCTGAACAAGAAGTGTTCCAGAACTATCCCCACTCCTGCTAGGTATACGCCGTGAGGGGCCGTTAAGTTCGAGAGGCCTCGCTCGCCGAGAAGTATGACATCATACGGGTCGGGTATATTGGTGGGACTACTACTAATCCAATGACAAAACTTCTTTATTTTTTATTATTTTGTTATGGAACTTTCGCCAACATATTCGTGTCATTTTTGTAATGAAAATGATACCAAATATAATATAATTCCTATGGTATTTACTTGAGTAATGGACGATGAAAATTTCGGGCGTAAGGATGGAAAACTTTTTTATTACTACTTATTTTTTTATGAGACTTTCACCAATATATTTGTGGCATTTTTCTGATTAAAATGATACCAAACAGCGTATCATTCGGATCATATTTACATTAATTTTCCGAAACATTCATCGTCCATTACACACGTAAATATCATCACAATTATATCTTATTTGGTATAATTTTCATTAGAAAAATGTTCGTAAAAGTTCCAGAAAAAAATAATAAGGAATAAAGAAGTTTTGTCACTGTGTTTGTCGACTCGTATTATGTTACATATCTCGGCGACCGAGGTCTCTCGAGCTTCGCTGTCCTTTTCCACGTTCGGCACAAGTCAAAGAATAGTAAACCTAAACATGAAGTGTCACTGGTCGGACCCGTGGTTGTGACATTAATCGATTAAATACTGTATATATAAAAGTTGCATGGTATAGAGGGGGAAATATCGATATAACCTTTTTTTTATGTGCGCAAAGGCATTTCAGAGATTTCGAGGTCTCCTTGATTTCTTTAAATGAAAAGACCTTCTTTTTGTATCACGAATCGATAGACTATCAATTTCTGCGTAAAAATGTATTTGACCTCTATATGCCCTATTGTAATAATTAACGAGATACTATGGAAATAATTTTCTGTATGTTCTCACCATATTGCCAAGTTGAGGGACATCACTTCGATAAGTTTCCAGGCACATAGTGGTAACGTATTGAAAATTATTTCGCTAATATCTCGTTAACTATTACATTACGACATATAGAGGTCAAATACATTTTTTCGCAGAATATTAAACGAAAATTTTCAGATGGATATACAGGGTGTCTCAGGTTCAAACTTTGTCAGTATATTGTATGACACTAAATAAAAAAGAATGTTATGTAAACATAGGTCAAATAGAGCTTTATTAAAAAGTTATAACAAAAATACGGAATACAAGTGGCATAGTAACCGATTTGTTGTTATTGCGAGGATTGGCACGAATAGATCAATGCATTGACTACTTGACATTGTCACTTCTAGAGTTAATTAATACTCCATTTCAAAATATCTACCGCTCTTCACAAAATATGATTTGACAGCGATCGATGATCGAATTTATAACTGTGCGAATTTCGTTTCAATGCTCGCAGTAACAGCAAGCCGGTTACTGTTCCACTTTTATTCCGTATTTTTTATATAACTTTTTTAATAAAGTTCTATTTCACCTAAATGTCTACACAACGTTTTTCTCTCATTTAGTGTTATAGAATATACTGACAAAGTTTGAATATTCAAACCTTGGACATCCAGTATATAGTATTTGGAAAAATTTGGAAGGAACACTCATATAAAGTTAGTAGTCGACATGCGTATTGAACAGTGTTATTTAGCGTATCGATAAAAGATGTCAGGCTACAAACTTCCATTACTTGGCGCCCGGTGTTTCGACGATGAACGCGACGCGGCACGCGCAGAAGAGATTTAATTGTTGGATCTACTCGGTAAAATTGTTGGCCGGTTTTTTCGCTCGTAAAATTGGTCCTCGTATTTTTCGTTGCGGCACACCGTGTTTTAATTTCACACTTTTCCACCGGCGCATACCGCGTCCTCCGTATCGTCCACAGATTTAATTTAAGTGAATTCCAGGGAATCACGGATGCCGACGTAACAACGCAGTATATTGCCATTCCTGAGTGGCACATCAGACATGTACCGAGCAAATGCGATCAAACGAACGAAATGTACGTTTTTGTCCTCACCTACGACCCTCGCTCTCGGCTCTGCCCCCCTCTCTCTCTCTCTTTCTTTCTCTTTTTCTCTCTTTCTTTGGAGTCTCTTGCTGAGAGTTCGAAGATTCCTGTTACGCTGGAAATAAATGCGCCGCGAGGGAGACCGGAAGAAAGGAAGGAAGGAAGGAAGGAAGGAAGGAAGTAAGGAAGGAAGAGAGACATGAGAAGATGGTGCTGAAAAGGAGAACAGAAAACGTCAGCGCCAACGCGCTTCCTGTCACCGATGGATTCTTATCGAACCTACTTTTTACCCGAAATACGAAACAACCAGGATATCCATTTTTCAACGAGAGCTACAGCATGCATTAGGTTGTTGCGCAATATATTTCGGTCGGATTCTTTACGAAAATTGCGATGGTAGTAAAACCTGCTTTTTTAACGCTTTGAATACCACGTATTTCGGAAATAGGCTACGGAATTATTTGTTCAAATATAAAAATAAATTTTTACGCTAATGTATTCAGTATAAGAAATTGATTAAGATACGCATAATACAAGAAGCTTAAAAGAACACTCCATCTAAAATAAATTAAATAAGTAATTCTGATTTTGTATTGAGCTTATTGTGGGATGTATTGTTTCATTATCGTATCTCACAATCTAGCAATTTTTTTTTATGAAACAAATTACTACCTTGGTTTTATAGAATTTTTGAGGTTGCAGCGTTGTGACAACATTTTATAAATATAAACTCGCTCATTTTACTAAAAAATTAATACATTTATAAACTAAATTAAAGAGTTTTCTTTAACACATTGACCACCCATTCAGCGACCGCAAAAATTGGGTAAAATGAAAGCAATTTATTTGATAAAATAAAAATTGAGAAGATAAGAATTATGGTGTTAATCACTTCTTAATCTTCTTAATTACTTCAGAATTATATCCGTCATCTAAATATGGGTAACATATGGGCATCTTTCATTTTCCGAACGTTGTTGCGAAAAAACATTGCAAACAAAGATTGATAGCGGTATAGGTATTTTTAAGAACGTTTCAGGTATTCTTAGTTATCCTCGTTCAAGTTTCTGGCTGCACGAGCTGGTTTTGGCTCGAAATTTCCGGTCAGCAAGGTGTTAAAAGAATTTTGTAATGTTCAAAATGAATGAACATTAGCTGCAACATGGTCTAAATATTGTTGATGAGGTTATCAAGTTGTTAAAGATCCGTGTGATCATGCATTAACACTCGTTAAAGATCCGTGTGATCATGCATTAACACTCGTTAAAGATCCTTGTGATCATTCAAGTTTGTTCAAACATAACAAAATTTAATTATTTGAAACATTGGAAACGTCTGTCGTTTGTACATTTTATTAGATTTTATCCAAGTAACGCGTTCACCACACGCCATTACACATACATGTAACAACCACGATATTGCATTTTCCGATTTCCCGCTGAAGAAAATCGAATTAATTTTATCCATTAGAATTATTATGAATCCTCTCTGATATTATTTTGGTTCATATCTACTTTAGTGAGAGTACATATTTCGTTTAATAGAGTGCAATGTAATTGAATTAACCAGAGTGTAATAAACTAGACTGTCGATCTTTATAAAATATAAAATGTCTCCGCTTCAATTACGAGACATTGGAGCCAAATAAAAATTTATTTGTTCCTTTAATAATTTTAATAAGATGATGATAATATATCGATACTCCTGCATTTCCTTTATCCTTCTATTCCTTCATGCTTCTGCCTGTAATTATGATTATGATTAGTATTGATTAGATTGCGAATCCTTTTACAAGATAGACATTTTTTGAAGCCATTGTAAGAAACGGAAATCGAATGGAAATTAATTGATTCGTCTATTTGTAATAAGCAGACAGCAAATCTTTATGCAATAAGTACATCCAAATTTTTCAAATACAGGAAACTGTGTATACAGTATATCATCGTTAATTGTCGTGAAATTCTGAACATTAATCGTCGCAAAACAATCCCTCCTTCCGCGGGGTATACCCCGTGAGGAGCCGTGAAGCTCGAGAGGCCTCAGTTACCAAGAAGTGTAACATAATACGGGTCGAGTATATCGGCGAGAGCACTACTAATCCAATGACAAAACTTCTTTATTTTTTATTATTTTTTTATGGAACTTTCGCCAACATATTCGTGGCATTTTTTAAATGAAAGTGATACCAAATATAATATAATTCCCATGGTATATACTTGAGTAATGGACGATGAAAGTTTTGGACGCAAAGAAGGACAGCGCAAAAAAAACTTTTTTATTAATACTTATTTTTTTACGAGACTTTCTCCAATATATTTGTGGCATTTTTCTGATTAATATGATACCAAACACGATATAATTCGGATCATATTTACAATAATTTTCCGAAATTTTGAAAACAACACCTAAACCAGTGACAAAACTTCTTTATTTTTTGTTATTTTTTCATGGAACTGTGACCAACATATTCGTGGCATTTTTCTAATGAAAATGATACCAAATATGATATAAGTCTGATAATATTTACTTGTGTAATGAACGATAAAAGTTTCGCACGCAAAAAGTCGAAAGCCTTTGAACAGTGCCGGAAGCCGCGACTATCCGCGTCTTGTTCTTTTCCATGCGCTGTCTTTCTTCGAGTCCGAAACTTTTATCTTTCATTACACAAGTAAATATTATCAGAATTATATCATACTTGGTATCATTTTCATTGAAAAAATGCCACGGATATGTTGGTGAAAGTCCCATAAACAAATAATGAAAAATAAAGTAGTCTTGTTATTGGATTAGTAGTAGTCACACATCGATATACTCGACCCGCATTGTATTATATTTCCAGGCGACCGAGGCCTCTCGAGCTTCGGTGTCCGTCCTTACGTTCGGCAGAGGTCGAAAAATAATATCTTCGGTACGATTATTGTCTCTGGCCGGATCCGAGTTGTGGACAATTATCGAGCATTCACTGTATATACACTGTATATATTCACTGTTCACACAGATCTAGAAATCGTACTTTTCAAATTTCCAATATAAACCTACATAAAAAGGTGTAAAATGTAATTTCTAATATTTTCTCTGCAATTCCGACCACTTGGAATTGTTTCAAAATATTTTTACGTCATGTAGTAAACTAATTGTTCTCAAAAAATCCAAGTCGCAGGGTCCGATATTAAAAATGTTACCCTTTTTCAAGAATGTTCAAATATTTAGCAGAGTCGCTGTAGGTGCTCGGTTTTTGAACGAGTCTCCTCCACAAGTTTTGGCATCCGTTCGATCACCATAGATATCTGACACTTTTTCATGCGCTGGAACGAATCGAATCGACAGTATAGGAATAGAGAAACATTTCCAATTGTTAGTCACGTATAGGGGTTTCCCAACGCCATCTCGATCACTTTTGTGTGTCGATGTATGGGTTTTTGTCCCGGATTGAAATGTATTGTAGTACACACGAGAATGGAAGTTCATCATTCTTTTGATGTGGATATTGTTTAAAAAATCCGCACCCCAAATGTTGATAATTTCCATTGATTTTTGTGATAGATCTGCGTTCATAAATGAAACGTTGTCACTGCAACTATGAAACTAGCGTCATATTTTTTACTTTAATCGCAAAGGATTATTCTTTGCTGTTGCGTCCCTTTCCATTCGAAAAGTCGTTCGTGCAACATGGAAATATTGAAAATATTTTCGTTTTGAGGATCGAGCCTCGGTTCGAGTACCAAAAATGTTATAAAAATACGTCCGTATCTCGCATTGTAAATATTAAATGTATTAAATTGTACATATTTTCAAATAAATCGTGTATGCATTCAGAAGAACAGGTAATTATTATATAGTGTACTACTGATGAAGCTCATCATTATTTAAATCTGGTGAAGCAATTGTATAATGTGCAACGCCACCGCGCAGAAATATTAATGAACGCGATTTGCAGTTACGAAGGAACATGAATTTAATATGTGACATTAATTAATATCATGTATATGTATATCAAATGTATAAATCACAATTTCATTTTTCCGATTATCCTTATGCCGTTGTAGACATTAATTACGTTAAATGTTTTATGTGAAGTTGAATAATCTTCATTCGAATATTGTGGAAAATTTTTTCTACAAAATTACACTTTTGTGTGTTTATATCTATTGTTTCGTAAACATTCAGTATATAATTTCAGTAAGCAATTAGAGAAATTTCGGACAGTTCATAAACTTTTATGAATAATTAACAATGAACCTACTACTACGGGTCAAATGACCCGTTTCAGATTTTTCATTTCACAATTATTGAAGTCATCAAGATGCTTCCACTGGAAATTATTATATACGTTTCTTCATTAAAATATTATTATGATAAAAATCGCACAAAATCTAAATAAATTCAATTATGCCATTTTTCTAAAGCAACACATGCTAGTCAGCTTGAATGGTTGGTAGGTTTAGTGTTAAATTATCCTGAGTTGTTGTAAACATTATAGCTAGATCTAAAATTCGACTAATTTAGAGAATACAATTTTATTTGTTCAACAAATGGAAAACGAACAATCTTTTTAAAACATATGTCTTTTTGAGAATACTATAAACAATATATTTGTATGATTTCGTTAGTAATCATAATAAAAATGTGCATATTTTGCTGTCAGAAAATTGAGTCTATAAATGAGTGCAATAAAAATATGCATTCAACACAATTAACAATTTTTACTTTACTCATCTAGGATACTTTGCATACGTTAGGCACAGATTATATTAGTTTCTTAATAGTGGAACATAAAGTATCTTTTCAGATTACAGTATTTTATCGATAACTGTCACAACTACGGACCCGGCCAGGGACAATTACGGTCCAGGGATACTATTCTCTGACTTTTTCTGCACGTGAAAAAGGACAGCGAAGCTCGAGAGGCCTCGGTCGCCGAGAAGTGTAACATAATATGGGTCGAGTATATCGGTGTGAGACCATTACTAATCCAATGACAAAACTTCTTTATTTTTTATTATTTTTTTATGGAACTTTTACCAACATATTCGTGGCATTTTTCTAATGAAAATGATACCAAATAAGACATAATTGTGATTATATTTACTATTGTAATGGACGATGAAAGTTTCGGAAAATTATGGTAAATATGATCCAAATTATATCTTATTTGGTATCATTTTCATTAGAAAAATTCCACGGACATGTAGGTGAAAGTTCCATAAAAAATAATAAAAAATAAAAAAGTTTTTTCAGTGGATTAGTAGTGGTCTCACATCGATATACTCGACCCATATTATGTTACAATTCTCGGCGGCCGAGGCCTCTTGAGCTTCTCGGCCCCTGACGGTGTATACTCCGCGGAAGTGGGGATTGTTTTGGGACAGATATCGGCCAGATATTTGGGACAGTTATCGATAAAATACTGTATGCTCATTGTAATTGCATTTTATATTGAATATTAATCATAATATTCAAATTGATTTGTTATTTCCTGAAACCTGATTAATCATGTGGATCGTTGCACATTTATCTAATATCTGGGAATTTGTAAGAGAGAAAATATTGATACTAACAATCATCATAAAGCATCTTGTTGTTGATAAAGTATATTTTTCTGTTATCTTAGGTTTTATAAAGTTCATTGCGAATATATGAACTTGCATGAAGTCGGTTAGTGATGAATAATTCAATTTACCAAATTGACTTGCATTATTTCTTAAGTTACATCATATCAACTTTTATGGTTATAATAATATTGTATTAACAGTGCAAAAGTTATAGTTTTATGAAGAAAGTGGTATAAAAAGATTGATATGAGAGAAAAAACATTAAAAAAGATTGATATTATATAAACATACAGTAAACTAATAAATTGTTGGCTGCAGCAAGGAGCATCAGCTACCTGAAGAGAATATTGATTCTGAATTCGCAACATTAAGAATTCACAAATTAACTATAGTAATAATTCTGATGAAGATCATAAAGAAAATGCAGCTGAATGAGTAAAACAAAAGGACCAAATAAAAGAAACAGAAGGAACAGCGGTACTCACGTTGATTCGTCTTTTTATTCAAGATAAGAGTCCGATAGAACTTTTCCGGAAGAGGATGCAGAGTACAATTTCTTGTGTTAGTCCTCGTGTTGCAGTTACAGGTATCCGGTTGTTCATTGCTATCTTCCCGTGGTAATCTTCTGCGAAACATCTGGAATGACTCTACGTTCAGTATGTCCGCGATTAAGTGTAAATGAACCGTTATCTTCCAAAGTATTGTAGGTGTGGAAGACACGTTTACATGAGAGTTTCATGGTACCAGAGGTGCATATCTTGCTGCAGGAGAATTATTTATTTCAAGGATTTGAGTAATATTATTACGTTTTTAAAAAATCATTTAACAGTATTTAAAAATATTTGAAGACAATATTTAACAATTAATTGACACTGTATCTACCAGAAGCTTATTAATATGTTGCCTGCCGAAATACTATTCGAAGAAATCCTACATAATACAAATAATTTCGTTAATGTGAGTGAAATCGTAGATTCCGCAAATCTTAATAATATTTGGTTTACGTAAATATGAATAAAAAATTATTAATTTCGAATGACGTTTTATGACTCGCTTGTAACTCATGTGGCTGACTACATTCATGTATTAATGTAGGGATGGGCAAGGTAGGGCCCCCTCAGACGCCTGCTTCTCCCACCAACCTCTCTTTCATGCGCGAGGCCTGCGCACTGTTCGCGTCCTTCCTCTATGGTAACGGCGGATGCTGGTGGGGGACAGTTGGCGCTATGGTGGGGACGGTGTTGTCTCAATTGAGACAAAAATGCTCATCCCTGTATTAATGGGCTTCTTGCGGAATTTGCTACATCTATTAGAATAAATTTAAAAATCTATGAGACACAGCATTAATAGGTTACTATAAATCAAGGATTCTGTAAACTTTTGTATAATTATCTTTAAATTATGATTTAAATTGTCGTATGTTACAATACATCATTTTTAATGGCTACTATGATTTACACTGTTGTATTTATCTCGAAAAAGGTCATAGATAAACTTAATCGATATGAAAGTGATGCTCTAACGAACCAGGTATTCTTTGTGTCATTCACTATAACATTATGTTGGAGTAGTATACTCATCTATACGTGTGCATAATACGTCGAGCGATAGGACGAATAGATCGTCGACAGAGGGCGTCCACCCTTGTAGTAATTATCAATAAGAGTGCCCTTCTGTATCGGTATGTAGGAGATGAATGTGGACTAAGCGCTCTCTTCTCTCTGGACGCTGGTCGGATATGGACGTATACGTGTTAATATAATTATCTAATAAACTCTTCTTTGTGTGTGTGTGTTTAATTGCGCATTTATTTAAAATACCGATCCATACCTCCAAATAATCTCTCACATTATTACAACAATTTATAATTATTTCAAATCTGCAGATCTATGTGTAAAATCAAAATTTTCTGCAATAACTACAAAGAACATGAGTTTAATAAACATTTGTTTCATACCTAAAAAATTTCAATAAGTCAAGAATGATATAAAACAATAGTGTTCTCAAAGTATTTAAAAATTTCTACCGTTTTATATTTCACATATTCAATTTTGTTAGAAATATTGCAGCTTACTGAAGCTATTAAAAAGAGAAAGAATTTTTCTTTTACTCTCCTGTCTCTTGGAGTTGTCTCTACTTATCCAGTTTCCATTTCTTACGATCGACTTATACAATTTTTATTTTGCATAAAGATCCGCAGTTCAGTTGTGAATAAGAGACGTTAGATTTCATGATCTTCGCATGAATTTATTTAAGCTCATTTACATTGTACAATTTATTAAGCACATCAGGCATTCCAAACACAAATGCTTAACAGAATGCGTAATTTACAAGGTGGTTCGGTACCTAACCCAGACCTAACCCACTGTAATAAACAGTAGGTCCCGCTGAAAAGTAGGTTGAAATAAGCTGAAAAATTAGGCGATAGTAGAGAGTGGACAAAGTGGAGGGAGGGGGAGAGTGGAAGAAGGGGAAGAATGGTAAAATGGATTTGAAACCCTGAGGGTACCAAATATCAGTACCTAATGCGTAATTTACTTCAAAAACATCTGTCAAGCAGTCCTAAAAAAAAAGGACAAAACTACAAAATACCATTTCAAAAATGGGTCTCGACCGTCGCGTCGTATCGTTCAAATTAACAATCTACAATCTACAATGTAGGTGCTACACTCGCTCCACTTGCACATTTAACACTAGGTTTACGGGACCCGTCAAAATGACGGGTTGTAATATTTTTAATGTACGATTATCGAGATTGAAAAGACGCATCCATGAGGAATTATTTAATGCATTTATTTTTTTGGAGTATATATTATAAAAAGAATGTCGAAAAATTTAGATAGACACATTTTTGTTATTTTTACACAATAATGTAAAATAGTCACTTTTAGTGTTCCGTAAACCTAGTGTTAAGAAAAGATGAATCCGATTATCGGTTCTCCATTTTCCGGGTCTCGTTCGAAAACGTCTCGGTGCATGTACCGGGCGACGAAGAAAACCGAATAAAGGAGTTTATATTCTTGGTAATTGGATTTGCCATTTCGCAAAGTTTCTCGGCGTGAGAAAGTAATTCCTCGGAGTCCGTTGTTTGTCACTTAGTTTCCACCTTCTCTCCTCCTTGATCATGTTCGATTTTCTTCTGCCCGTTCGGGGTAATCAAGATTCATCTCGAATTAGAGGTTTCCCTGGTGGAATGTCCGACTGTAGACTGTCGACTGTAGACTCTCGAGACAGTCTCTGTTCTGCAACGATGGCTATCTCCCTACTTGCCTGGTAGAAAGAGGGTTAGATTCCCATACGCACCCGACAGACACACGTAGGTGTACACCAAAGATCATTCGCGAGCTAAGCTCCCAGGCTTAGGCTATCCCGCTCCCAAGACGGATTAAATTGCCGGCACTTTATTTCAGAACCTTTCTCCTCGACACTATCGCGTCTCGATCCAGCTTGACTATCGATCGCCCGCAAGACTCCTCCACGTTTCTTCTGTCCGGTTGTTTTGCCGGGTTCGAGCTCGGTCTCGGGCTCGGGTTCGCTTTCGCCTTGTCTGCACATCGCCACGATATTTCTCTCCGCGCACGTGTACCGCCAGTAGACACAGACGCTGAACACGGGGCCGAGTAAACGGATTAACCGCGGCGGGCTTTAATGAATTGACATTAATACGTCAATTAAATTTCCCGGGGACCCGCGTCACCCTTCTGCCACCGAAACAGTCCGCCGGAATGAACATTTTTGCGCAAATTATTTATAATCATGCCTTTGTAAAGCTGAATTCAACAATTTAACTGTGGAAGTACGGGGAATGATGGGTTTCAAATTTTTTAATCTACGATTGTTGAGTCTGTGGAGATGAATTTGAAGGCAATTAAATTTATCTTTTTTCGGATATGTAGATATAGCGGGCTGAGAATCATAGTGGTGTAAGTCCAAATTTTGAAGTGTAAGATTATATAATTTTCGTACGGACGCGTACTTATAAAATATGACTCGAGATATTATCCTAAGCGCAATACGATCGGCTAAACGTTCCGGTGGTTGCGGGAGTATTAAACAAAATGACTGCCCGGAGTCATCCCTTGTTCCTCGGTGTCAAGAGTCCCAGCAGTGATGCTATATGGTCTCGGTTTTCTCGAGCATGCGCGACGATTTTAGCGCCAGTAAAGTACAAAGTTGGGCTAAAATGGGGTACCTTGGTCACCCCGCATAGTTTCGCAAATTTTTTTTTCGATTTTCAGATACGAATGTTTAACATGCGTATGTTATATTAAAATTTTATGTGTATGTACATATAATGTATAAATATATCTTGCACTCTTCTGTCCGGTTTCCTGCCAATAACAGTTCTCCCCTACTTTCCCCACAAACATAAGACGTACATACGTTCCTGCATTTAGTCGCGCATGCGCGAAAAAACCGAGACCATATACCATCACTGCTGGGACTCTTGACACCGAGGAACAAGGGATGACTCCGGGCAGTCATTTTGTTTAATACTCCCGCAACCACCGGAACGTTTAGCCGATCGTATTGCGCTTAGGATAATATCTCGAGTCATATTTTATAAGTACGCGTCCGTACGAAAATTATATAATCTTACACTTCAAAATTTGGACTTACACCACTATGATTCTCAACCCGTTATATCAACCCAGGGCCAGGGGTTGACGAAGGGGAGGGGGGTGGATCGACATGCAGGTAGCCGCCACTCGTCCCGCGCTGAGGGTCCGTTCCTCGGGCCGCGGCCCCGTTGCACGCGTTCTACCCTTTCTGGCTACGCGACGTCTTACAGAAGATTTGAGTTAATATTGATTTTTGAATATTAACGGCACGGACGTCATGAAATAGGTAAACTAAACAGTACCGGAAGAGAATTTCGATTTAAAATGTTAATTCTAAATATGCATTATTACAAATACAGTGTTTTATCGATAAATGTCCAAACCACGGGTACTGCCAGGGACAATTACGGGCCAAGTATACTATTTTTGACTTTTGCCGAACGTAGAAAGAGACAGCGAAGCTAGAGAGGTCTTGGTCGCCGAGAAGTGTAACGTAATATGGGTCCGGTTTATCGGTGTGACACTATTACTAATACAATGACAAAACTTCTTTATTTTTCATTATTTTTTTATGAGGTTTTCACGAGCATATTTGTGGCATTTTTCTGATGAAAATGATATCAAATAAAATATAATTCTGATAATATTTATAAGGGCTTTTATTTTTAAAGAAAAATTTCCAAAGTACAGTAATTTCGCGACCTAAGTCCAACGGGACGTCTCGATCTATGTCCCTTGGTTACTCCTTCCACTGCGGAGCTCAAGCTGCCTTGGTCGACGAGCAGTGTCAACATGCCGCGTAATCTGATCCTGGGTCGGGTATTTCGGTGTGAATCACACTAATCCAATTACAAAACTTCTTTATTTTTTATTATTTTTTCATGGAACTTTCACCAACATATTCGTGGTATTTTTCTAATGAAAATGATACCAAATATGATATAATTCCGATGATATTTACTTGTGTAATGAACGATGGAAGTTTTTTATTGGCATTACATTCTACGGACACGCGGGCCTTAGAACTGTGCCGGTGGCCGCGACTCTTATCGTCTCTTTCTTTCTTATACGCTGTCCTTCTTTACGTCCAAAACTTTCATGGTTTATTACACAAGTAAATATCATCGGAATTATATCATATTTGGTATCATTTTCATTAGAAAAATGCCACGAATATGTTCGTGAAAGTTCCATAAAAAAATAATAAAAAGTAAAGAAGTTTTATTATTGCACTAGTATTGTCTCACCAATACGCTATTTTTTGTTGCGCCTTCGGCCGCGCGGTTCGCGTTTGCATGCTGTCCTTTTCTACGTTCGGCGCGATCGACGCGATCACAAAAGAATAGTGTCCCTTCGCGATCTAAGTCCAGGCAGAGAACCGAAAAAGGACTTAGATCAAGGAATTACTGTATTAAGAAGAAATCGTTGTGTTCTGTTTAATTATTTAAAAGATAACACGCACTGGATTTAAAAACACAAGCGATTGTCCTGTATAATTATATACAGTACGTAATTGTATACATTACATAGCTATATTTTTGAAATATTTATAATTTTGATGAAAAATGAATTTCTACTTAGGTCTAATAATATTCTTTTTTCTTTTGCAGGTAAGTCGGAGATTCCACAGCTCTATGAGAAAAACTGTTGCTTACTTTACGATAAGTATTTATACGATCAATAATATTTATGTACATTTTTATGCATAGCAACTGTCGCTGGTAAACCGAAGAACTTCGGCAGTACGTTTAAAATGTCGTCTCAAGTATAACATATTAAATTTCATGCTTTTTTTAAATTTTCTCAAAATTATGAGGACAGGTAGTGCAAATAGGCGTGAATAAAATTTTGACAAACTAATATTAGTGTCATATACTTAGTTTTATGTATTTATACCCTTATAGCATATAGATGATTTAGTGAATTATTAATATAAGTATTTATATTTTTCCTCTCATTGCTGCGTAGTATATTTTGCAATCTCTATTTGTGGAATATTAGGTCTTTCAAAACGAGTTCATGCGTACATATTATCTGAAGATCGTTAAAAATTTTGAAAGTTTCATTTCTGATATGCCACAGTGCTGCTAAATTTAGTTTACCTAGTAAACTAATCCTTCCAACATCTCAAAAAAAACTAAAGTCGTTTAGTTCAATCTTAACAAAGTTATTGTATTGTAAAGAGTGTTCGAATATTAATTTGAGCCACTATACATAATAGAGGAATGTATAAATGAAGAGTTCTAACGAAATGACATGTTATAATAGCAATCAAATAATTTGATTGGACGAATTTAATTTATTTGTACGAACACTTATAGGCCACTATGCATATATTTGAAGTTTCTCGTTCAGTGAAAACAGAGAGTTGCATCCAAATATTTAGTACAGCTGTACAGCCTTATCCCTTTTAATTGATAATCGTTTAATTTGTGTTGAGGTAACGTTTAAAGATATAGGTAAATACTTTATTAGTTGCTCAAAATGCTGGCCGTCCGCAGCAAGACACGCCTGTACACGAGAAGAGAAGAAATGCACTATGAATCGCGGAAATGCCATAAGAAATGCCATTCAGTCATTCATTTCTCGTGTACAAACGTGTCTTGCTGCGGACGGCCAGCATTTTGAACAACTAATGAAATAAGATGTTATTACCTCTTTCGTTTTATTATTTTTGTATTCTTCAAACTGAAACTGATTTTTCGCCTTCAAAGTCACTCCAAAGTCATGGTGTGTAAGTCGTTGAACTCACATTGACGCCTACTACCACATTGCATTATGAAAAATATATGTTAATATGCAAAAAATTACGGTGACCTTGAAAAAATCGTTAAAATGACCATCGAAGGATTAATTTTCTTACCATCATACTTTTAATAGTAGCGGAAATAATTTAGGTGTTCGAGTTAAAATTAACACCCTGTATAAGAAATCATGATGTAAATTAATCGTGTTGATGCACTTTTTGATGCACTTTTATTTCTTGTGAGACCATGTTTCAAAAATCCCCTTGGAAACCTTTCCCTAACTTCAATGACAGTTTAATTGTACTTCGTTAATTTCTCAAATTCACTCGTGAACCAACAAACTACGTCGACTATATAATTATTCCTTTTGAGATTACTATTTAAAAACACTTTCGCGGCTTCTATTTAATGTAGCGCAGTTCTTCAGAAGCGGTTCTCTTTTACAGTTAACATTTCAAATGTCTGAAATTAAATGAAAGTCTAGCTACATTTTCGTCCAATTAGTGATGTTATCACTAAATATTACCATTCCTGTGATACTATGTCGATGCAAATATAATTGCGATTTTTCTCACTTATATTTTAGTTTATATTTTAGAATCAATTGTTACTCAAATAGTTCACCCGCTACACCATTGCAAAGAGCAAGGTTTGCTCTATTGATTTACAAAAATGGCTTTTGTTATCACTATTTCGTATTGACCATTTGACACTGCCTAAGTAAAAATGAAAAAATGTAAGTTAAAGGTTAATTATTATATTTCTGAACTCTCTTCTTTTTAAACTTACTGTTTCCAGATTTGCATTTTGTTCATACCTAGATATTTAACATGCTTCGTTATTTAAATTGATTTCTATACCTATTCCATGTTTCATCATCAAAAAATTGTATAAATTTATGTTTTAGATAAGTTTATTTTTTTTCCCATTTTTTAACCCACCTTTTAGTTTTTTTCTGAATTAAATAGCGATGGTGCATTCTTCAATTTTGATGTGAATTTTGTAGTGGAATTATTGTGCATCGTTTACTATAAAAGTTTAGTGTAGAACGTACCGCAAAAATGAATGAACATATTATAATTTAATTCCCATAAAGTATATTCGCATATTTTCTGAATTTCTCTCGAGAAGCTACGTTAAGCAGCTTTTATCTTTCGCTAAGTAATCCAAATTTCTCACCCATGAAATGTAGCTTGATCTTTGAAAGATGATGTCTAAAATATTCTATGGAAAATTCCGTTATAGAAGAAAATGTATAGCTCCTGAAACGAAGGTCTTGCATTGTAGAGAAGTGAATACTGAAAGCCTTTTTCGGTACCTACACATTTTTCCCGATTATGTGGACGTGCATTGACTACAACATTATAAACAGAAAACAGTAAATTTTATTATGCTTCTTTTCAACTTCTGCCAAAATTTAATATTGCAATTTTATATAATATATAAAATACGCTTTACTATGTATGCATATTTTCAAATATTTCGTTTCAAGCTGCTGATTGTGAAAATGACAGCTTCATTATTTCTTTATAACAATACAACTATATTTAGCTAAAAATTTAATAATAATAATAATATAAAAAATTAATAACATTTAATTAAAAAATTTGAAACCTTTCGTTTTGAAACACTCCAGAGTTCTAATAATAAAAACATAATTACTAGTCTAATTTATCATTTCCACCATCTCATGTTTTGCAGTGTTCAAGTATTTAAGAATTGGGGTAGGGTCAGTGTTGAGCATTTATTCGGATAAAATTTTATTTGAATAAGACTAAGATTGTCCGATTATTTATCGTTCGAATTATTCGATATACATTTGAGAGATCCTTTATTCGTTATTTGTCATTCACGGTGGTACCATAATAAGAAAAATGTTTCCTATGTATAACACATCAATACCATCATCTACACCAGGGATGGGCATTTTTGTCTCAATTGAGACAAAACCATCCCCACTATAGCACCCACTGTCCCCCACCAGCGTCCACCGTTACCATAGAGGAAGGAACGTGCTTCGCTCGTTGCGAACAGTGCGCAGGCCTCGCGCATGAAAGAGAGGTTGGTGGGAGAAGCAGGCGTTTAGGGGGTCCCTACCGTGCCCATCCCTGGTCTACACCAATAAAACGACCATTTACATTTGCCATGAAATGAATGCTTCAAGTCCCATAAAATTTCAAATGATTTTTTCGAAAAGAGACTAGTATTATAAGTAAGTTCAAAGAAATCAATTTATTTAATTGTTTCATATAAATTCTAATAATGCATTTTATGGTTTATTCTTATTTACCAGGCTACATATATCCGTATTTCTACTTATTTCGATTGTGGTCATTTTTATTATGTTATATATAATTTTTTATTCTTCGTACAGAAAAGTAATCCTAGGATATACAAATAATTTTTTTATTCAAAAATTTTAAATAACGAATAACTAATTTATTTATTATTCGTAAATAATGAACAAACTAATTCACTATTGGATTTATTCGATTGTAAGATTTGTCAACATTTTTATTTCTGCATAATGCTATACTGGTACTTATACAGGGTGTCTCACCCGATTTTGACATCTTGATTTCTTCGCTGCTGTTAGTCCTACCGAAAAATGTTTCAGATAAGAATTAAATGGTGCTGAGTGGGGCATAATTTGTTATTATTAGTTTATTCGTGGGTGAACGCGTTAAGGTCATATGGAGGTCAATTTCGTCACTTTCTAATGCATCAGTCGATGCAGTTGGACATTCTTTATAAAAAAAGTATTAACCTATTTATGTTGAAAAATTAGTCGTTTAACAGATATTTCGACTTAAAAAATGCCGTGATACAACTGCTTGCTATGTTGAACCTTTTTTGTAAGGAATAAATGCGAACGTCTTACGTAATGGTGTCTTGGAATTATTTAAATCGAAATATCTCCTAAACGGTTAATTTTCCAACATAAATAGAGTAATACTTATTTCTATAAAATGTTTAACTGCATCGATTAATGTATTGAAAAGTATATAATTCCATTTTAAAAATGAAGTTGACCTTCATATGACCTTGACGCGTTCACCCACGAATAAACTAATAACACCAAATTATGCCCCACTCAGCACCATTTAAATCTTATCTGAAACATTTTTCGGTAGGACTAACAATAGCGAAGAAATAAAGATGTCAAAATCAGGTGAGACACCCTGTACAGTTGAAATGTCGTAGAGATGAACATGTTTTCACAAACAGTAGCTACACGAATTCAGGTCACTCTTTCGAGCCTCCGAAATGTGATAACCCTTAATGGAATTTCTGCTTACCATATTTCTTTTCCGCTTTTCTTTTCCCTTCTTTTCTTCTGGATTATGCAAGAACGTTTTTAATATGCGGCTCCGATATGATCTTGTTCAGTGGAACGTTAGAATAGCTCTTGTGTTTTTATTAAGACCCAGTGCACCCAGTTTTTCATCGTTAGTTAATTCAACTGGATGAAGCACGTGCTGATCAGCGTTGACTAAGGAAGCGTTTTATCGG